>JAUIMM010000388.1:920000-2182500 GCA_031769625.1 Taudactylus pleione
ACAGATATGAGATAGATAGATATGAGATAGATAGATAGATAGATATGAGATAGATATGAGATAGATAGATAGATATGAGATAGATAGATAGATAGATAGATATGAGATAGATAGATATATAGATAGATATTAGATATATTGATAGATAGATATGAGATAGATATGAGATAGATAGATAGATAGATATGAGATAGATAGATAGATAGACATGAGATAGATAGACAGATATGAGATAGATAGATAGATAGATAGATAGATATGAGAGATAGATAGATAGATAGATATGAGATATAGATAGATAGATGGATAGACAGATAGATAGATAGATAGATATTAGATAGATAGATAGATATGAGATAGATATTTATGAGATAGGTAGATATGAGATAGGTAGATAGATAGATATGAGATAGATAGATATTAGATATTAGATATGAGATAGATAGATAGATAGATAGAAGATAGAGATAGATAGATAGATATGAGATAGATAGATATGAGATAGGTAGATAGATAGATATGAGATAGATAGATAGATATGAGATAGGTAGATAGATAGATATATAGATAGATAGATATGAGATAGATAGATAGATAGATATGAGACAGATATGAGATAGATAGATATGAGATAGATAGATAGATAGATATGAGATAGATATGAGATAGATAGATAGATATGAGATAGATAGATAGATAGATAGATATGAGATAGATAGATATATAGATAGATATTAGATATATTGATAGATAGATATGAGATAGATATGAGATAGATAGATAGATAGATAGATAGATATGAGATAGATAGATAGATAGACATGAGATAGATAGACAGATATGAGATAGATAGATAGATAGATAGATAGATATGAGAGATAGATAGATAGATAGATATGAGATATAGATAGATAGATGGATAGACAGATAGATAGATAGATAGATATTAGATAGATAGATAGATATGAGATAGATATTTATGAGATAGGTAGATATGAGATAGGTAGATAGATAGATATGAGATCGATAGATATTAGATATTAGATATGAGATAGATAGATAGATAGATAGATAGAAGATAGAGATAGATAGATAGATATGAGATAGATAGATATGAGATAGGTAGATAGATAGATATGAGATAGATAGATAGATATGAGATAGGTAGATAGATAGATATATAGATAGATAGATATGAGATAGATAGATAGATAGATATGAGACAGATATGAGATAGATAGATATGAGATAGATAGATAGATAGATATGAGATAGATAGATATGAGATAGATAGATATGAGATAGATAGATAGATATGAGATAGATAGATATGAGATAGATGTGAGATAGATCGATAGAAAGATAGACAGATAGATAGATAGATAGATAGATAGATATGAGATAGATAGACTGTATATATATATATATATATAGATAGATAGATAGATAGATAGATAGATGTAGAAAGCACCCAGAGAGAGAGACACTGTAGATAGTAGATAGATGTAGAAACTCCAGAGAGAGAGAGATCATCGACAGATAGATAGATGTATATGAGATAGATAGATATGAGATAGATAGATATGAGATAGATAGATATGAGATAGATATATAGATAGATAGATAGATATGAGATAGATATATAGATAGATATGAGATAGATATGAGATAGATAGATAGATATGAGATAGATAGATAGATATGAGATAGATATATAGATAGATATTAGATATATTGATAGATAGATATGAGATAGATAGATAGATAGATATGAGATAGATAGATAGATAGATATGAGATAGATAGATATGAGATAGATAGATACATAGATATGAGATAGATATGAGATAGATAGATAGATAGATATGAGATAGATAGATAGATAGACATGAGATAGATAGACAGATATGAGATAGATAGATAGATAGATAGATAGATATGAGAGATAGATAGATAGATATGAGATATAGATAGATAGATGGATAGACAGATAGATAGATAGATATTAGATAGATAGATAGATATGAGATAGATATTTATGAGATAGGTAGATATGAGATAGATAGATAGATATGAGATAGATATTAGATATTAGATATGAGATAGATAGATAGATAGATAGAAGATAGCGATAGATAGATAGATATGAGATAGATAGATATGAGATAGGAAGATAGATAGATATGAGATAGATAGATAGATATGAGATAGGTAGATAGATAGATATATAGATAGATAGATATGAGATAGATAGATTGATAGATATGAGACAGATATGAGATAGATAGATATGAGATAGATAGATAGATAGATAGATATGAGATAGATAGATATGAGATAGATAGATAGATATGAGGTAGATAGATATGAGATAGATAGATATGAGATAGATGTGAGATAGATCGATAGAAAGATAGACAGATAGATAGATAGATATGAGATAGATAGATAGATATGACATAGATAGATAGATATGAGATAGATAGATAGATATGAGATAGATAGACTGTAGATATTTATATAGATAGATAGATAGATGTAGAAAGCACCCAGAGAGAGACACTGTAGATAGTAGATAGATGTAGAAACTCCAGAGAGAGAGAGACCGTCGATAGATAGATAGATGTATATGAGATAGATAGATATGAGATAGATAGATATGAGATAGATAGATATGAGATAGGTAGATATGAGATAGATAGATATGAGATAGATAGATAGATATGAGGTAGATAGATATGAGATAGATAGATAGATATGAGATAGATAGATACGAGATAGATAGATAGATATGAGATAGATAGATATGAGATAGATGTGAGATAGATCG
This sequence comes from Taudactylus pleione, assembly GCA_031769625.1. Lineage (NCBI taxonomy): Eukaryota > Metazoa > Chordata > Amphibia > Anura > Myobatrachidae > Taudactylus > Taudactylus pleione. Next base: position 922,831 of record JAUIMM010000388.1, read on the forward strand.
ATAGAAAGATAGACAGATAGATAGATAGATAGATAGATATGAGATAGATAGACTGTATTTATATATATATATATAGATAGATAGATAGATAGATGTAGAAAGCACCCAGAGAGAGAGACACTGTAGATAGTAGATAGATGTAGAAACTCCAGAGAGAGAGACCATCGACAGATAGATAGATGTATATGAGATAGATAGATATGAGATAGATAGATATGAGATAGATAGATATGAGATAGATAGATAGATATGAGATAGATATATAGATAGATAGATAGATATGAGATAGATATATAGATAGATATGAGATAGATATGAGATAGATAGATAGATATGAGATAGATAGATAGATATGAGATAGATATATAGATAGATATTAGATATATTGATAGATAGATATGAGATAGATAGATAGATAGATATGAGATAGATAGATAGATAGATATGAGATAGATAGATATGAGATAGATAGATACATAGATATGAGATAGATATGAGATAGATAGATAGATAGATATGAGATAGATAGATAGATAGATAGACATGAGATAGATAGACAGATATGAGATAGATAGATAGATAGATAGATAGATATGAGAGATAGATAGATAGATAGATATGAGATATAGATAGATAGATAGATGGATAGACAGATAGATAGATAGATATTAGATAGATAGAAAGATATGAGATAGATAGATATGAGATAGATATATAGATAGATATGAGATAGATAGATATGTGATAGATAGATAGATAGATAGATAGATATGAGATAGACAGATAGATAAATAGATAGATATGAGATAGATAGATAGATAGATAGATGTAGAAAGCACCCAGAGAGAGAGACTGTAGATATATATTGAATTAGTTTTTATTATTACATTTTAATATATTTTTATTTTCATATTTCACTTCAAGAAAGTATAACATTTTAACGTAACAAATAAAGGTTATATTTTACATTTATTAAAAGTGCGCCAACAAAGAGGACATTTCACTTTTCTTTGGTTATAATTGTCCTCATCCTCACAGAGTATTAATTTGTCCCCGCTGGAATCCACCACCACAGGTCCCTCTGTACGTTCTGGAGGCTGGACTTTCTGCAAGAATTGATAATTCATTTTGATGAACATCATCTTCTCCACATTTTGTGGAAGCAACCTCCTACGCCTTTCGCTGACAAGGTTCCCGGCTGCACTAAACACTCTTTCGGAGTACACACTGGAGGGGGGGCAACTCAGGTAAAATAGAGCCAGTTTGTACAGGGGCCTCCAAATTGCCTCTTTTTCCTGCTAGTACAGGTACGGACTATCTGACATGCCTACTTGGATGCTGTCACCGATATAATCCTCCACCATTCTGTCAATGGTGACAGTATCATATTCAGTGACAGTAGACATGTCAGAAATTGTTGGCAGGTCCTTCAGTCCAGACCAGATGTCCAAACTTGGTCCTGTCTGCCCTGCATCACCACCAGCGGGTTGCTTAGGATACCCAAGTTGTTTCCTGGCAGCCCCAATTGCGTTAGAGAATGAAGAAGGAGCTGTTGACGTGTCACGTTCCGCTTCAGCTGACAGTGTTTTCACCAGCAGGTCTTTGCACCTCTGCAGGCTTGTGTTCGCCGGAAAGAGAGTCACCACATAGGCTTTAAACCTAGGTTTGAGCATGGTGGCCAAAATGTAGTGGTCTGATTTCAACAGATTGACCACCCTCGAATCCCGGCAAAGCGAATGAAGGGCTTCATCCACAAGTCCCATATGCCGAGCGGAATCGCTCCGTCTTAGCTCCTCCTTCACTTTCTCCAGCTGCTTCTGCAAAAGCCTGATGAGGGGAACGACCTGACTCAAGCTGGCAGTGTCTGAACTGACTTCATGTGTGGCAAGTTCAAAGGGCTGGAGAAACTTGTGTGCTTGAGTCAAGTGCATACCCCTTCCTTTGCCTATGTCATAGGTGGATGTATAGGCTTGAATGGCCTTTTGCTGCTCCTCCATCCTCTGAAGGATATAGAGGGTTGAGTTCCACCGCGTCACAACCTCATGCTTCAGGTGATGGCAGGTTCAAGAGTGTTTGCTATCGCTCCAGTCTTCGGCACGCAGTCGCTGAATGGTGAAAGTGGGCAGAAATTTTCCGGCCCACCCAAAGAGTCTCCTACATGCCCTTGTTGTTTTTTTAGAAAATTCTGCACCACCAAATTTATTGTGTGAGCAAAACATGGGATGTGCTGGAATTTGCCCAGATGTAATGCCCACACAATATTGGTGGCGTTGTCAGATATCACAAATTCCCCAGGAGAGTCTAAGTGGGGTAAGCCATTGGGTGATGATTTCCCTCAGTTTCTCTAAAAGGTTGTTGGCGGTGTGCCTCTTACCGAAACCGGTGACACACAGCGTAGCCTGCCTTGGAACGAGCTGACATTTCTGAGATGCTGCTACTGGTGACGCTGCTGTTGTTGCTGCGTTATGTGATACATCTACCCAGTGGGCTGTCACAGTCATATAGTCCTTAGTCTGCCCTGTTCCACTTGTCCACATGTCCGTGGTAAGGTGGACATTGGGTACAACTGCATTTTTTAGGACACTGAGGACACTTTTTCTGACGTCTCTGTACATTCTCAATATCGCCTGCTTAGTGAAGTGGAATCTAGATGAGATTTGGTACCGGGGACACACTACCTCCATCAATTGTCTAAATCCCACTGCACTAATGGCAGATACCGGACGCACGTCTAGCACCAACATAGCTGTCAGGCTTCAGTTATCTGCTTTGCAACAGGATGACTGCTGTCGTACTTCATCCTCCTCGCTAAGGACTGTTGGAGGGTCAATTGTTTAGTAAAAGTAGTGGTGTTCCAACTTCCTCTCTGGGATGATGAACGACTCCCAGCAGCAACAGCAGCAGCGGCAGCAGTAGGCGTAGCAATGCAGGATCCTCCAGAGGAATCCCAGATAGGAGAATCAGTAATGCCAGTGACGTGGCCTGCAGGACTACTTCCGATCCTGACTGAGGAGGAAATTGATGAGGAGGGAGTTGACAGTGTGGTTTGCAGGGGCTTGGTGTTTAAGACTACCTTTTATCAGGTGTTCCATTGTTGCATATAGTAATAAAGTCCAATCCAGTATACTTAAGAATTTGTCATTTTATTAATTAATTAAATAAATAGATCTAGCCCTTTAACTGGGAGAACATGTCTCTCAGGGTTAATGCAGCAATCAATCCCCATTGACATTGTTACAGAGTACTTATACCCTCTATTACAGTTTTCAGGTACTACGCCCCCTGTACACCCACTGACATTATCAGATAGACAAAGTTTGTTTTTGTTAGCCCTTCCTTGGCAATCAGAATAGAAAGTAAATTCCTTTATGAGATGCTCATAGTGTTCTGCATCCCTATATTTGGTTCGAATGTTTCTCTCAGACAAAATTATACATAAATGGACAAGCACTTGTACACTCTTTCAGATAAACAGTTTTCCTTGGGAGCGGCCTTAAAGACACAGGGCCTGATTCAGACCCACTTGCAAGCGGCTGTCAGCTCGCAAGTGGGTCGATGTTGTGCACTGCGCATGCGCACGACGGCGGGAGCTCCGTCATGCGCATGCGCCAGACGCGACGAGCGAAGGACTTTCCTTCGCTCGTTGTGTCTGATCAAAGGGGGCGTGCTGTTGATGTTGATTGACAGCACGCCCCCTTTGGTGGGCGTGACGGGGGCGTGCCTCCCTGACGGGGGCGTTCCCAAGGGAACGCCTACCGTCAGAAGCCGGCCCACTGACATCAATAGTGATGTCAGTGGGAGTGATTTTGGCTCTGATAGAGCCAAAATCACTCCGGGCCTTGCGGTTGAAAAACTCAACCGCAGGCTCCGGCTCGCAGTGGCGATGGTCGCGATGGTCAAGACCATCGCGGCCATCAACCTGCACGCTCGTATAGGCTGTGGGTGGTGACCCACAGATATACGAGCGTCCAGGAGGACGCTCCATAATTATGGAGGACGGCCCTCATTCAGAGCGTGCGCTCTGCTCAGAGCGTACGGCTCTGAATGAGGGCCACAGTACCTAAATTCTCCATTTAAATGTGAGTTTGTACAAAGCAAAATGGATGTGCAAAGGCATATTGAATTTCATGAACTGTTTCATTAGAAAGCATACAGCATATGTAAATATGGAATTATGTAAATATGTTTCTTGTAAATTAGTCTTCCTCATTGGATACAACAGGACAAAAAATTTAGGTGTCCCTGGACTGCTTACAGTCTTAGCCACAGTTTCTGAACTTGACAATAACTTTTTATGAACGCGCTGCAGGTGACGTATAAGGGAGGATGTTCCTAGGTGGTTAACGTCCCTACCCCTACTTATTTCACCTTTACATATGGTACATATGGCAAGACAGTTGTTGTCCGGATTTGGATAGAAATATTGCCAGACCAAAGAGGTGGAATGTTTGGTCTTCTGCCCAGGCATGACCGTGATGGGCTTTTTCATCCCACGGAAAACAACTGTCTCCCCCGGTGCCTGATTTAAACAAACCACATCACCATCAGAATCCTCCTCGTCAACTTCCTCCTCAGCGCCAGCTACACCAATATCTTCATCCTGTTGTACTTCAACGGTGACATCTTCAATTTGAATATCAGCAACTGGACTGTGGGTGCTCCTTCCAGCACTTGCAGAGGGCGTGCAAATGGTGGAAGGAGCCACCTCTTCCCGTCCAGTGTTGGGAAGGTCAGGCATCGCAACCGCTTACACACTTGGACTCTCCTTGGGGATTTGTGATATCTTCTTAGAAGAACGGACAGTTCTTTGCTGTGCTTTTGCCAGCTTAACTCTTTTCATTTTTCTGGGAGGAGGGCTTCCATCGTCATGTGAAGCTGAACCACTAGTCATGAACATAGGGAAGGACCTTAGCCGTTCCTTGCCACTCCGTGTCGTAAATGGCATATTGGCAAGTTTACGTTTCTCCTCAGACAATTTAAATTTATTTTTTAAGGTCATTTTACTGAACTTTGACTTTTTGGATTTTGCATGCCCACTACTATGACATTGGGCATTGGCCTTGGCAGACGACGTTGATGGCATTTTATCGTCTATGTCATGACTAGTGGCAGCAGCTTCAGCACTAGGAGGAAGTGGTTCTTGATCTTTCCCTATTTTATCCTCCAAATTTTTGTCCTCCATTTATGTGATACTGATACGTGCGGCTAAGGCGCACACAAACACAGAAAAAAAACACTTCATTTTGTGATGTACTGACTGGTTTGTACAGTGCTGCACCACTAGCACCAGGTTCAGGTGCGTTCGGATTGCTTCGGTGGCCGATTTCCCCGTGTTCAGATAGGACACACCGTGACAGAGAGGCAAGCCTGAATTCCCCTTTTTGCAGACACAATGACCAGTCAGGAGGGAAGGTGCAACGCAATTTTATTATTTGTTAATAATTAACAACAAATGACAGGAGATATTTACCATTTACAGATGGAATGAAATTAATTACACTTTTCAATGACAAGGTATTTATTTATTACCTCCCCGTCATCTACCGGTGACCCCAGCTGGCAAGCAATGTGACACCAACAAGAACCACAATTCCTGCAGAACTTTACCAAAAAAACAAATGAGAGACCTAAATATGAAACCTGCTGGTCTAGCTTGAATCAATGGTGCTCCGGCAGTCTATAGCTGTGAAATACAGTCTGTGTTAACGCTCCCTTTTTGCTGAGAAAAACGTGGTAAAAGCACATGCAGGTTAGGCTTATATCAGTAGTGCACCAGCAGCCTATAGTTTAAAAATACAGTCTGTGTTAACGCTCCCTTTTTGCTGAGGAATAACATGGGAAAAACACATGCAGGTTAGGCTTATACTTGTAGTTCTCCAGCTGTAATGGCTAACAGTTCATGCAGAGTAAATGGCCCAAGCACAATAAAGCACATGTAAGTTAGGCTGGTACTTGTAGTTCTCCAGCTGTAATGGCTAACAGTTCACGCAGAGTAAATGGCCCATGCACAATAATGCAACTTTTACTACCAGATTTGCCAGCCGGGGCTACACTGGGCTAAATAAACAAGTAATGTACATTACATCACGGGAATTGACAAAGCAACAGATTCACAGTAAGCATACACCTTTTGCTAATGAGATGACAGCACAAGTAATATAAATTACATCAGCATGAATGGATTTTGAATTGGATACCGGGCCAAACAGTGTATAAGAGACAATTTAAATTAACCCCAATATCAGTAAAGATTCAAACATTTCATGCAAGCAAAATATTAATCAGCATTTACCATAATAACACAGTGAGCAGTGAACAGCTTTACAGATAAAGGGCCACGGAGGGCCACTATCAACCACTTTAGCTAACACATGAGTCAAACAGTAACAGAGCCAAATACATATCACATGGCATTACATTTACTTTAAAGCTAGACATAAAATCCTTTATACATCACGCTGTGGCATTGGACATGAGCCGACGCCCATCAGTCACGTCCCCTCCTGGACATGAGCCGACGCCCATCAGTCACGTCCCCTCCTGGACATGAGCCAGAGGTTCACGGGAAAGAAAATGACCACCAATACAATACTTGGGGAAAAGAGGGGGTGACCTATCTTTTACTTCCCCCCTATTTCATCACTACACACATACTTTACCTAATTTAAGACACTATGACCCCTTTCTACACCCAGTTGTGTGGGAGGCTAACCCCCCAGGTCCCAGCTTTTACACAAAACCAAGTCTCCCAGTTTAATCATTGTTAGCCACAAGGTAAAGGATAATGCAATAGACCCAGGGAACCCAGATTGGATAGGTGTACAGAGAGGCAGGGCCTTAATGGAGGGAAGATAGGAGCTGTGGAGGGACAGAGTATAGGGAGGTTCTGGTATGATCTCACCCCTGGCAGTGGCTATTCAGCCTCCTGGGAAGCACAGCACCACACCAGAGCTCCCAGCTGCAGACCTCCGGCAGGTATTTTACAAGGAGCAACAGGTGAAAATCCATTTCCACAGGGGCTCTGTCCAGCAAACACACACAGCAGCAGGAGGGGTCCTGAAGCACTCTTCCTCTGGGGCTGTCTTTTCTTCTGCCTGTGCGGGTGCCAGCAGGGTTTTTGTCACTGGTGGGACCTTTTCCTCAGCTGGGGCTTCATCTGCGACGATGGAGCGATGAGACCTCCTTCCCAGGCAGATCCTCTTCTCTCCCAGCATGCGCAGACTTCCTCATGTGGCTCCTCCTGATAACAGGCACTTAGGAAGGCAGTCCTTTATTCAGAGGGGGCTTCTTACAAAGCAGGGTGCTCTATGCCAATCCCCAGGCAAGCTTCCTCCAGGGACTGACATCCAGCATCAGAGCACCTCTCCTGGCAGATTGGACAGGCAGCCTTCCATGCCAATGCAAAGTCTGGTAATTGTAATCCAGGGCAAACACAAAAGTTATAGCATCCTTAGTTTAACAGCTCCAAGGGCACTCCACTGAAACTCCTTACAGACAGCACCTGGTGCAGTATTTGTAAACCAGGATAAATGAGAGGGGTTACTGCACATCTATTTGTACAGATCCAGGGACACTCCACAGCAACTCCTTACAGACAGCACACCAGGTGCAGTATTTGTAATCCAGTGTAAAACAGGGGCATACTCTCCCCTATTCTTACAGATCCGAGGGCACTCCACAGCAACTCCTCACAGACAATCCTTTTTTTCAGAAATTCCTCCCAGACTCAGCACTGACAGCCCTGGGGAGGGTGTTTTATAAACTCTCCCTCACTCTCCTCCCTGTCAGTCTGGCATCTATGAGTGGACAGAGGGGACCCAGCAACAGCCGCCTACAGGGATCTCTGCCTGGACACCGGGGCTACCAATCAATGGGGCAGGATTCTCCCTTCAAAAATGGGTCACTGACCAAGGGGCACTTTCTACCTCCCTGTCTGCACATGCTCAGTAAGGTTAGAGGGAGAAAGGTCAGCGAAAGTTCACTGTATTATCCTATGGGGCCAATGGAGCTGTATGATCTTGTATATATATATATATATATATATATATATATATAAATAAAAAAAATGACAGGGGCTAAAGAACACCCAAGTGTCTCCCTGATTTACTAAGGGGTAACCCCATAACTATGGGGGTATCACAATTTATTTGGGCACTTGGGGTTACACCACCTTCAACAGACCAGCCGGCCCTTGACTTATGATACAGGCGCATGCTTAGTGCTGCTACTTTGTTGATGCATGTGCGGCTAACGCGCACACAAACAGAAAAATAAACACTTTTTAAATGTTTTCATTTTTGGGGGCACTTTGGGGGTAACACCTCCCTTCAACAGACCAGCTGGCCCTTGACTTATGACACAGGCACACACTTGGCGCTGCTACTTTGTTGATGCATGTGCGGCTAATGTGTACACAAACACCAAATTTTTTTTTTTGCACTTGGCAGGAGCACCCCTGATGGGCAGAGCACCCCCTGGACAACACTACAGCACCCCTTAGGACTACAGTGACACAGAAGCCACTGACGCCCCCTCTCTTCTATCTGCACACAGCTCCTATGGACAACACAGCCTTTATGGGACAACAGCACTACACAACACAGCCCAGCCAACCCTATGGACTTTGGACACAGCCCCTATGGACAACAGCAGCACCAGCACAGCAACCCCCACCCTCCCTCTTCACTGTCCACAGCAGGAGTGATAAATGGCGCCGTCGCGGGGACCTTTTATAGAATCCAAAACCGCTAAAATCCGACAGCGCGAGGATGACGTCTTGCCTCGTTTCGGGAACCGAGTCTGGCAGGAAAACCCGAGCTGGACTCGGTTCCCGGCTCGGATCGGGAGGGTTCGGATTTCTAAATCTGAACCTGCTCATGCCTAATGTAAATACAGCCCTATTATTGTTTGTGCATTTAATCTAACATACAGTAGCTCACTCTAGTACAGCGTAATAGATTATTGTGACACTATATTAAATAAGGAATCATAAGATTGCAAAACAGAAGATCTGATATGAATAGTCACGGCTTGTTATGCTTTACAGATACATGTTTATTGTTTTATTAAGTCTTTTTTTTTTTTATTAAAAACCAGCTTTATCTATGAGAGAATTGTTGTTGTTTGAGAATTAATTGCACAGGTCCATGCTAGTAAATAACAGCAATGCTTAGTGATTATGGAGTCAGGGCTCAGCTCGTCCAGAGACCGACACGTGGTGCGTTCAGTGTTCTGTAAGATACACGGAGATCTCCCTGCAGACTCACCTCTCATCACCCCATCTCCCTGCTGGGCCTCCGTTACAGGATATAACTTGTTTACTGTTTAGCAGCCTGTTTAGCAGAGATAATAATTAGCATCAACGTGTGAGACTAATTGCCTTAATGAGACAAAATATTGTCATTAGGATTGTGGTGGTTGTTGTTTTAATGAATACCGGTGGGTGAAGTTGACTTTGGATTCTGTGAAGATGCTCATTTAGCCCCCAGGTCCCCCGTGTTCTGCGCTCGCTGTGTCATGTTGCAGATGAGCAAAATACAGCTTAATATTCATAACAGTCCATGTGACAGTAACATATGACATCATGGACATTTGGTCTCAGCACTGACATCTAGCCACTGATTACAGGGGCTTTATTCTTCAGGAGTTGGTACAGTGAATAACACAACTTATATTTTCGAAAAAATACATTTGTGGAGCATTAGGATAAGTGTACACAATAGGCGGCAAACTTTCCTTTACCCCTCTGTGGAAGCCATGGGCCTGATTCAGACCCGATCGCGAGCGTATATCGCTCGCAAGCGGGTCGATGGTGGGCCATTGTGCAGCACGAGCCCTGGAGCGAGTGATAAATTACTCGCTCCGGGGCTCGCTAGAAGACTGGGCGACTGTCGATGTTGATCGACAGCTCTCCCCGTTTTGTAGGCGGGGAGGGGGCGGAGGTGGCTGCACAAATGGAGGCATTTCTGAAGGAACGCCTGCCGTTTGTGGGTGGCCCTATTCACATCACTAGTGATGTCAGTAGTGGACTTCCGGCTCTATTAGAGCAGGCAGTCCACTCGGGCTTGCGAGACTTGAGACCCTACCACAGGGTCTCCTCGCAAGCCCGATGGTCGGGATGCTCGTGACCATCGCCTGGCTGCATGCACACGCTGTGGGTGGTCACCCACAGGTGTGCGAGCGGCCTGGAGGCCGGACAAAAAAAAAAATAGGGACGTCCTGATTCAGGGTGAGCGCATGCAGACAGTGTGCGCCTCTGAATCGGGCCCCATGTTCAATGGAAAGTTGTCAGTTTTGGTACAATTGATCTACTTGTTTAAACTGTCAATTATCTTTCCATGCTTTACTCAGGCAAAGTTAACATGTCTAATATATAGGTTAATATTCTGTTTTATATTCGTCTATTTTATTCAAAATTCTATTTGGGTGTCTTTTTTTTTAATATCTTCTTCATAGTGAGGCAGGAGCGTAACTACGGGTTTTAACTGTGTCCCCCCACCCCCAATTAATGTGAACTGGGCCTATTGCCCAGGGTCACTTGCAGCTTCAGGATCTCGTGCCTAATTCCTGTCTATCAGTGCCTCAGGCCTAAGGCTTGATTAACCCCACAGGCCTAGTGCCCGACAACCTGGCGGTCTAGAGAGGGGTTAATGATGGGAAGGCCCCAAAGAGGGCCTACCTGTCCGGTGGGAACGGCTGCAGTGGGGAACTTCATTAGTTCTTTTACTTTTCCACCACTGCAGCACTCTCCAGTCCTCAGCCGCATTCTTCTGCCGCTGGCCCATCCTGGCCGGGAACGCTGCCGCCTGAGTTCTTGTCTCTTCGGCCCGGCATCCTCTGGCTTCTTCCACAGCCACCAGAGCTCTTTGCGCGACATCCTTCTCCTGATGTCAGATTCCGCAGACGGGGCAGGCCATGACGCAGCTCGCTTTCTACTGGCTGCTGGTCCATGAGCTACAGTTGGACAATGGATCGGCTCTGCACACTGGATCTTTGTGGGTGGTTTGGTTAGTGCTGCAGTAAGCTACAGGTCGCCCTGACCTGGGGATATAGTATAGGTAAAAGCACTGGCGTCACAAGGGGGGTGCGTGCCGCACTGGGTGACACCATCTGAGGGGGTGACACCAAAATAGCAAAGCTGCTCTGCTATTTTGGTGTCACCCCCTCGGAAGGTGTCACTGAGCAGCCGCACTTGTGAGAGGCTGTTGGCTGTCCAGCAGAGCAGCACAACAGGCCCTAGCTTCACCCCTGCCCATTGACTGCAGAGGACTTGGGGAGCATCACGCCCACAAGATTGCCAACAAGTGGGCGTGGCTTAGAGGGATGAAGCCACACCTCCTTCCGCCCGCACATATCGATCACCACACCAGGTGCAATGAAGGTAAGTGACGCCACTGGTAAAAAAAAGTAACCATAAGGTTTACTTGCTGCGCTCTTCCCTTGGTGGGTTGGTTTTTGTTGTTATACAGGAGACTAATGTGTGAGAGGCTGGAAGTCTCTATACCTGCATTAATCAGACATTGATATGAGATTTATTGTTAGCTGGAAAGCCTTTAATGTTATATCGATTTGCATCAACAACATAAATGTAGTATTTATAGAACACCAGAGGGTCGTATGCGATGCACAGAAACAGACAAATCTCAGGTGCACAACTCCAAATTAATGATAATATATAAATGCAATAAAATTTTGCAATCAATAGAGGTTTTTTAGCATAATCTTGGCCAAGCTTATGGGCCTACCCACCATATCCAGGTAACCTCTTTAGGGTAGGTCCCTAACATACTAGGGTTCAAATCCAGAGCGCAGGACACCCCCAAACTGGCCCAGCCGAGCCGCCCCAGGGTACCACCATAGTAAGAAAAGTGCAGTGTAAAAGAGTAGGTTAGGAGCAGCTGCAGCTGCATATGAAGAATGAAAATAAAAAGGTGAGGTACATATATAATAAACAAACAGTGAAGGGTTAAAATGTGTTATAAAAGAAAAATGTGTTATAATGCGGTGCCCTGAAACAGATCAACCAAAGCAATCCAGGGGGACCCACGCCCCATAAAGTAACCAAAGATGCATTACAGTATATAACTTGTAGGACTTACCTAGAATTGTGCCTAATACCAGTGTGCGTAAACATTACCAGACTCCATGCTTTTTTAAATTTTTTTATTTAATTACAATTTAACTAATGGAATATCTTAACATATAATAAAAACACAACACATACTTTTTTTTTTTTTTTTTCAAAAGTTAATTTTTTTTAAAGGGCCCTTTGGATCCAGCTGATGGCCTCCAAAATGTTTTGCACAGCTGTGCCTATGAGTGTGAGCTCCCTCCGGAGCAAATCCTGCCATGTCTCCTCTTGGTCAACTGAAATATAAATAAAACAAAAAATTTAGTTTTTGATGTATTTGTTAGTCAATCATACCAGTTTAAATCATCACCCACCCACCATAGCCATGAATATTTTGTGTGTATCCCTTTGCTGGCTAATAGCGCACAGTGTAGCACATTAGCTACTGTGGTAAATGCTGCTTTCACATGGCATTAGTTACAGGTTCCTACATTTGTTATAGATTGCATTATGGCATCTGGGACATTTGGCTTCAACGCTTCCACCATACAAACATATGTGTGATTTGACTGACAGCGCCAAATGGAGGGATCAGAGCAGGTATTATTGGTGAAATAGTGTATAGTATATGTACCTTCAGCAACAGGTTGTTCATCAACTGGGTTCGACACATCTTGGTATGAAGCTGCCCAATTTAAGCTCCCAGAGGAGTGGTGGGGTGAGGCGGCTTCAGGGGTGGTTGGGGAGGAGTGTTGGGGTGAGGCAGCTTCAGGGGTGGTGGGTGAGGTGGCTTCAGGTGTGGTTGGAGAGCAATGCTGGGGTGAGGCGGCTTCAGGGGTGGTTGGGGAGGAGTGGTGGGGTGAGGCAGCTTCAGGGGTGGTTGGGGAGGAAGGTTGCAGTGAGGTGACTTCAGGGGTGGTTGGGGAGGAGTGGTGGGTGAGGCGGTTTCAGGGGTGGTTGGGGAGGAGTGTTGGGGTGAGGCAGCTTCAGGGGTGGTGGGTGAGGTGGCTTAAGGTGTGGTTGGGGAGCAAGGCTGGGGTGAGGCGGGCTTCAGGGGTGGTTGGGGAGGAGTGGTGGGGTGAGGCAGCTTCAGGGGTGGTTGGGGAGGAAGGTTGCAGTGAGGCGTCTTCAGGGGTGGTTGGGGAGGAGTGGTGGGGTGAGGTGGCTTCAGGGGTGGTTGGGGAGGAGTGTTGGGGTGAGGCAGCTTCAGAGGTGGTTGGGGAGGAAGATTGGAGTGAGGTGGCTTCAGAGGTGGTTGGAAATCGGGACCATCTCGAATCTTAGTAAATTTACCCCTTAGCAACAATTGCCTGGCAGCGAGTGATAGCACCTTAGCAAGTGCCTCTGAATGAGGTCCACAGTGTGAGTCGGATACAGTGCGGGTCGGATACAGTGCAGGTTGCATACAGAGCAGGATACAGTGTGGGTTGTGTCGAAGCCGGATCATTGGCTGAGACTGAATCTGTTAGAATTAAAATCTGCACACCATTTTGCAAATGGCCGGAAGACGCCATTTTGTGACTGACCGCAAGACGCCATTTTGTGATTGGCCGCTCAGCGCCATTTTAACGAATCTCACACATTAAAAGTACATACGGCAATGCTATTATTTAGCGTTGTTCGATTCTCACACAATAGAACATTGTTAAAAGTCCCCATTATATAAATGCATACATTGATGTAAACATATAATATGATCAACCCTGAAAAACACGTGCCACGGTACTCCACAAACATGTGGCCGCACAACGCTATCTAGTGTCTTTTCTTAATATCCCAATACTTACACACTGCACACTTACATGAAAAGGTTCCCTAGCATTAAGATTAATATTTAAGGTTTTATTCATTATCAGTAATGTTGTGAAATACATGCTATTTGATATCTAAGGTTTAGTGCATGATAAGCAGACCGTGTTTGGTGTCATTCTAAACCACTGTGTCTTTGCAGATTTCCAGTTCCATCGGGGAAGAAATCGCAACATGTGTCTGCAAATTATTGATCATAGAGAGTTAGGTATTAAAATGTACTATGTAATGCAGCCAGTTTAGATTTGTTATGCAGTGGGAAAATGGACACAAAGAGCTGTTGGATGCTGGACTGTGACCATACGAATTGACCTATGAACTGTACTGTAACAGAAGAACCAGGAAGAAGAACCAATGGAATCATGCCAACCTGTTCTATTGTATTGCCTATCTCTGTAAGAGTATATATGTAGGCTCTCTGAAACTAGATGCTAGTCATCCTTTCTTTGCTGTTGATGGAGGTTTCATCTTTGATGCAGGGATCTGGATCCAGAGCGCATGCGTATGTAATGACTGTACCTTGTGAACGTATAATTTGTTTGCGCTAATTGTATTTATGTAATTTTAGTGTGTAACCATCTGCTTTTATATTGAATAATAACTTTTTGTGCTTTGGAACCACAATCAAACTCTGAAAGCAATTATTTCTTGTGCGACTCATAATACTAAATAGCAACAATTTTAGAGTGTATAGATAGGTAGGAATCGATAGTTGGGGGCTTGCAGAGTGAAATCATGCTACTGGTCACATGGTAACACATGGTCAGCGATCTCTCAGCAAAAGGGTGGAGGCGCCATACGCAGGAAAACTCATTGTGCCTATGAATACCTGCTACCACTTTGTTGCTGAGAGTCCGCTACCCGTTATTGTGTGAGTTTAAGGAGCGCTGATTAGAATCCAGGGACACGGGAGGAAAAGGTTTGTTTTCCTTCGTTGATAGAGTTTCATGTTAAAAAGGGGAAGTCGCATAATAGCGTAAGGGTAATAATACGTTTTGTGTAGTGGTCGCATTATTGTGTATGCAACTGGTCGCACAATAGCGTATCCGTATTTCCAGTATTGCTGCCACGTGTTTAAACAAAGCCGCTGAGATTGCATTGTGATATTGATAGCGTGATAGCATTGTTGTAAATATCTTAATCAGTGTTGCCATATCTGGGAAAACATTTATTTTTCTGCGCAGGAAAATGGTGTGTAACAGTGAACGTTTGTTGGTAGGGTTAACATGTTCCCTAGCTAGGGGTATCGCAGGACCCTTAGGTGCTAGGCGCCTGGTGTCGGCCTAGTGGCTCAGTAGTATATACCGCAGTCTATACACATAGCAGGTGTACAGTAGTTGTTGTCTTTGTTGTAGGTATCGGCTCTCAGTGTGATTGCAGTATTCAGTGATCAGTTAGGGGTATTTGGGCATTGCAATTGAACCGCACAGTTGTGGCAAAATTGTGAATGTGAACTGAGTAGAGGGTGGATGAAATCACTGAAAAGGGTAGGTGTTATTGGAATGCCTACATGCTAGCAGTGGAAAGTACTGTACTCAAAGAGGAATTAGGTGCGTGGAAGCAGCCTGGTTATTCTTCCATAGGTGTGTGGGCGCATCCTGTTAATATCGTCCACAGATAAGTGAAAGTAGCCTTGACGTTCTTTCACCGATTTAAATCTCTATTGAAAAGTTTAGTGATTTTTCCCAAGATGGGAGCCAAGCAAACGGTAGAGATGTTAGATGATGTTGGAAGCTCCACTTGGGTCGGCACGGCATATTATGCATACTAGGTATGGTGCTTATGCAACTAGGTACTGTGATGTATGGTTTAAAATGACAAGGAAGAGTGTGAAACCGTTTCCCAGAACTGGCAGCTTTGATATGGAGATATTGAACAATGTCCGAGATAGTATCTGTATGATGCACTCTGGAATTAAAAAAATTAAGTATAACGAGTGTTTAAAGTTGTAGCAGCGCGAGGGGGATAGGTGGCTTAAGGGTGTGCACGCGACGCAAACTAGTGTCGCAAGCACGATGCAGGAGAGTAAGCACAGAGTGCTAAACAGCATTGCATGCACTCTGCAAATTAGCGCACACACAGCAAGGTAGCATCGTGGAAGGTAATGCCAGTAGTTCACGCGCACCACCACTGCCCTATGCAGATGGGGTGGAGGTAGAGTCGATGTAAAAACCCATAAAAATGTAACATGTAACTTATACCCTCTCTTGAGTAATTATAAGGAAAATGTTTATGATGCGGATGATGAACCTGTTGTTATGTCAGCCATTTCCCATGCCATACAAATGTTAGATGCTTCATCACAACGAACATGGGTGGTGGCCCCATCTTCATCAGTGGTAGTACAGGAAGTGTTAACATCCACTGCATCCATAGAGGAATATGTTAACCCTATACGTAGCAGTAATAGACTAAAGACCTCATTCAGAGTCGGTCGTAAGCGGCCACTCGGTCGTACCCAGCGATGTTCGCAAAACAGCGCATGCATAAGTTTCGCAATGCACATGCGCAAACTAGCTGTTGCGATTGGAAATTTTTCTCTCCTTCAACTTGGCCAGGTCGTTAGTTTGAGTGACAGGATGAGGCGTTTGTGGGTGGTAACAAGGGAAGGTGCTTGTGAACGGGAGAGCGGAGATCCGAATGCAGGCGTGCCTGACTATGCAAACGGCGTTTTATGGGAGTGCATAATTAACTAAGTAGCGTCATGGCACATGTGACATGGGAGGTTTTGACACTGACTTGATAGTAGTGCTTAAGAGAGGGTATGGTCAACCTTAAGCTCTACGACCAACTCCGATGGTTCCTGATGGTCTTGATTAATCCTTATATGCCCAGAGATGATGTGTATTGCGAAGGAGAACGGGCGTGTTTTTAGTCTTATGGCCGCATCCTCCCCTTGCTCGTCCAGCTGACAATCCCATCTTAACGACGCAACTTGCGAGCACTTCATTTGCATATCCAGCCCCTTTTCCCTTACGACTGAGAGGGTGCAATGACCGACTCTGAATGAGGTCCTAAATCCCCAGCCAGGTAACAAGGTCAAAGGTAACAGTGTGTCTGGTCTCCATCCCATCCGGACAATAATTGTTGCCAATAGGAATCCGGATGCGAATGGTGTAGTGCCCACAAGGGATGTAGCAATGCATCGTCCTTGGACAAGAGCTGAGCTAAATTCCATAATGAATGATTTCCCTGACCCTAAGAAGGAATTAGCAAAATGCCAAAGAATTTTTGCAAATTTGGGTAATGCTCATGAGCCAACCAATAAGGATTGGCGAGTAGTGTTAAGGGCGTGTCTACCACACAATACCGATGTGAAAAAGTTTATCACGGATTGTGGTTTGGAGGGAGACGAGGATAACCAAGGTAACATTACCCGCATAATAACTCAATTGGGTGTATTTTTTCCAGTGGTAGTTAACTGGAGTAAAATTTTCACCATAAAACAAAAAGAGAGTGAATCTGCAGAGGATTATTGTACCCGAGCTCTGCAGGCTATCACCCAGTACACTGGGATAGAGGATATCAAAGATACAGATCTGCCCAGCTATTTTGATGCTCATGGCGTGGCGTGAGTCGCGCCATGGACTTGTGGCATGGCGTGCAGGCCTCTGAGTCGCGCCATGGACTTGTGGCATACCGTGGTATTCTTCAACGAAGGATATGCTACGGCATGTAATACAGTGCTTAACCGCTGGGTGGCGAGTGCTCCACTTTTGTAATTGCATGTAATACAGTGCTTAACTGCTGGGTGGCGAGTGCTCCACTGTTGTAATTTGTACTGAATGCCTTGTACTGAATGCCATACTGTTAAACTTACAGTAAATTGGATGGATATCACATTCACAGCATTTACATGTTCGCACAACTAATACTGTATTTTTAATGTCACATAATGTACATACAGTACAGTACTTTACCGTACAGTAAGATCTTATAACAGGATGCAAATCACTGCACATACAGTATGGTACATATGGTACGGTGCAGTAACTGAACAGTAGAGAAGTTGCCCGAGTATAACCGATACTGTAGATAAATGAGATGCACGCACAGCTTTCACTGAGATGGGATGAATTACAGTATGGCAATTTTTCTTTTTTTTATTAAAAACAGCAGCGGGAGGAGTGCACAAGGATGAGGCCGCTCTGTGCGGTTCACTGTAGCTGTCGTGTGGGCTAGTGGTTAGGTGATCACTTTGGTAGAATTATGGTCCCGGGTTCGATCCCTGGAAAAGAATATACCGTACCGTATACTGTATACATTTTTTTTTATTGGCACTGTCTGCTCTGGATACTATAGTGAAACTACTTTAGTAGTGTTGTACTGTAATACTGTAGTGTTGTTGTTTAAAAGGCTGCTTAAAAGTAAGACATTACAAACTGATTGTGTGTTTAAATTAGGGGTGTGCACCGGCCACTTTTCGTGTTTTGTGTTTTGGTTTTGGATCTGGATCTTTCTTCGTGTTTTGGATCTGGATTGGTTTTGCCAAAACCACCCTTCCGTGTTTTGGGTTCTGGGTTTTGTGTTTTGGATCTGTATTTTTTTTTAAAAAAGCATAAAAACAGCTAAAATCACAGAATTTGTAGGTTTTTCTGCTCCTATGCTATTATTAACCTCAATAACCTTAATTTCCACTCATTTCCAGTCTATTCTGAACACCTCACAATAGTGTTTTTATGTCCAAAACGTTGCACCGAGGTAGCTGGATGACTATGCTAAGCGACACGAGTGGGCGGCACAAACACGTGACCCATCTAGGCGTGAAACTGCAGTGGCAGACAGGATGGCAGTTTGAAAAACTAGGCCCCAAACTGTACATAATGCAAAGAAAAAAAAGAGGTGCAAGATGGAATTGTCCTTGGGCCCTCCCACCCACCCTTATGTTGTATAAACAGGACATGCACACTTTAACAAATCAATCATTTCAGCGCCAGGGTCTGCCACACAACTGTGGCTGAAATGATTGGTTCGTTTGGGCCCCCACAAAACAAGCTGGCAATTAATGTGTCCCTGCACAAACTGGCTCTACGGAGGCAAGATGTCATCCTCATCCTCCTCATCCACTGATTCCTCACCCTCTTCAGTGTGTACATCCTCATCCTCACAAAGTATTAACTCGTCCCCACTTGAATCCACCACCACAGGTCCCTCTGTACCTTCTGGACGCTGGTCTCCCTGGAAGAGCTGATAATTCATTTTGATGAACATCATCTTCTCCACATTCTGTGGAAGCAACCTCCTACGCCTTTCGCTGACAAGGTTCCCGGCTGCACTAAACACTCTTTCGGAGTACACACTGGAGGGGGGGCAACTCAGGTAAAATAGAGCCAGTTTGTACAGGGGCCTCCAAATTGCCTCTTTTTCCTGCCAGTACAGGTATGGACTGTCTGCCATGCCTACTTGGATGCTGTCACCGATGTAATCCTCCACCATTCTGTCAATGGTGACAGTATCATATGCAGTGACAGTAGACATGTCAGAAATTGTTGCCAGGTCCTTCAGTCCGGACCAGATGTCCAAACTTGGTCCTGCCTGCCCTGCATCACCGCCAGCGGGTTGCTTAGGATACCTAAGTTTTTTCCTGGCAGCCCCAGTTGCAGGAGAAAATGAAGAAGGAGCCGTTGACGTGTCACGTTCCGCTTCAGCTGACAGTGTGTTCACCAGCAGGTCTTTGCACCTCTGCAGGCTTGTGTCGGCCGGAAAGAGAGACACCACATAGGCTTTAAACCTAGGATCGAGCACGGTGGCCAAAACGTAGTGGTCTGATTTCAACAGATTGACCACCCTGGAATCCTGGCAAAGCGAATGAAGGGCTTCATCCACAAGTCCCACATGCCGAGCGGAATCGCTCCGTCTTAGCTCCTCCTTCACTTTCTCCAGCTGCTTCTGCAAAAGCCTGATGAGGGGAATGACCTGACTCAAGCTGGCAGTGTCTGAACTAACTTCACGTGTGGCAAGTTCAAAGGGCTGGAGAACCTTGCACAACACGGAAATCATTCTCCACTGCGCTTGAGTCAGGTGCATACCCCCTCCTTTGCCTATGTCATAGGTGGATGTATAGGCTTGTATGGCCTTTTGCAGCTCCTCCATCCTCTGAGGCATATAGAGGGTTGAGTTCCACCGCGTCACAACCTCTTGCTTCAGGTGATGGCGGGGCAGGTTCAAGAGTGTTTGCTGGCGCTCCAGTCTTCGGCACGCAGTCGCTGAATGGCGAAAGTGGCCAGAAATTTTTCGGGCCACCCAAAGCGTCTCCTGCACGCCCCTGTCGCTTTTCAGAAAATTCTGCACCACCAAGTTTATTGTGTGAGCAAAACATGGGACGTGCTGGAATTTGCCCAGATGTAATGCCCGCACAATATTGGTGGCGTTGTCAGATATCACAAATCCCCAGGAGAGACTAAGTGGGGTAAGCCACTGGGCGATGATTTCCCTCAGTTTCTCTAAGAGGTTGTCGGCGGTGTGCCTCTTACTGAAACCGGTGATACACAGCGTAGCCTGCCTTGTAACGAGCTGGCGTTTCTGAGATGCTGCTACTGGTGACGCTGCTGCTGTTGCTGCGTAAGGTGATACATCTACCCAGTGGGCTGTCACAGTCATATAGTCCTTAGTCTGCCCTGTTCCACTTGTCCACATGTCCGTGGTTAAGTGGACATTGTGTACAACGGCATTTTTCAGGACACTGAGGACACTTTTTCTGACGTTTCTGCCTAGTGAAGTGGAATCTAGACGGGATTTGGAACCGGGGACACACTACCTCCATCAATTGTCTAAATCCCACTGCACTAATGGCGGATACCGGACGCACGTCTAACACCAACATAGCAGTCAAGGCCTCAGTTATACGTTTTGCTTCAGGATGACTGCTGTCGTACTTCATCCTCCTCGCTAAGGACTGTTGGAGGGTCAATTGTTTAGTAAAAGTAGTGGTGTTCCTACTTCCTCTCTGGGATGATGAACGACTCCCAGCAGCAGCAACAGCAGCAGCGGCAGCAGTAGGCGTAGCAATGCAGGATCCTCCAGAGGAATCCCGGATAGGAGAGTCAGTCATGCCAGTGACATGGCCTGCAGGACTACTTCCGATCCTGACTAAGGAGGAAATTGACGAGGAGGGAGTTGACGGTGTGGTTTGCAGGCGCTTGGATACAACAGGACAACGGGATTTAGGTGTCCCTGGACTGCTTACGGTCTTAGCCAAAGTTTCTGAACTTGACAGTAACTTTTTATGAACGCGCTGCAGGTGCCGTATAAGGGAGGATGTTCCTAGGTGGTTGACGTCCCTACCCCTACTTATTTCACCTTTACATATGGTACATATGGCAAGACAGTTGTTGTCCGGATTTGGATAGAAATATTGCCAGACCAAAGAGGTGGAATGTTTGGTCTTCTGCCCAGGCATGACCGTGATGGGCTTTTTCATCCCACGGACAACAACTGTCTCCCCCGGAGCCTGATTTAAACAAACCACATCACCATCAGAATCCTCCTCGCCAACTTCCTCCTCAGCGCCAGCTACACCAGTATCCTCATCCTGTTGTACTTCAACAGTGACATCTTCAATTTGCATATCAGCAAGTGGACTGTGGGTGCTCCTTTCAGCACTTGCAGGGGGCGTGCAAATGGTGGAAAGAGCCACCTCTTCCCGTCCAGTGCTGGGAAGGTCAGGCATCGCAACCACCACCACACTTGGACTCTCCTTGGGGATTTGTGATATCTTCTTAGAAAGCACAGTTCTTCGCTTTGCTTTTGGCAGCTTAACTCTTTTGATTTTCTTAGTGGAAGGAGGGCTTCCATCGTCATGTGAAGCTGAACCACTAGTCATGAACATACTAGGGATCGACCTTAGCCGTTCCTTGCCACTCCGTGTCGTAAATGGCATATTGGCAAGTTTACGTTTCTCTTCAGCTGATTTAAATGTCTTTTTCAAGGTCATTTTCCTGAACTTTGCCATTTGGGATTGTATGTGCCCTCTACTATGACATTGGGCATCGGCCTTGGCAGACGACGTTGATGGCATGTTATCGTCTATGTCATGACTAGTGGCAGCAGCTTCAGCACTAGGAGGAAGTGGTTCTTGATCTTTCTCTATTTTATTTTTATCGGAGAAAGTTTGGTCCTCCATTTATGTTATATCGATTTGATATATACGTGCGGCTAAACACAGAAAATAATTTTTTTTTTGGTTTGGACTGGAGTGTACTTTGGGGGTTACAGCACCCTTTAATGGTCAAGCCAGCCAGCCCTTTACTTATGACACAGGCGCACGCTTGGCACTACTTTGTTGATGCATATGCGGCTACTGCGCACACAATTCACAAACACAGAAAATAATTTTTTTTTTGGTTTGGACTGGAGTGTACTTTCGGGGGTTACAGCACCCTTAACGGTCAAGCCAGCCGGCCCTTTACTTATGACACAGGCGCACGCTTGGCACTACTTTGTTGATGCACGTGCGGCTACTGCGCACACAATTCACAAACACAGAAAATAATTTTTTTTTTGGTTTGGACTGGAGTGTACTTTCGGGGGTTACAGCACCCTTAACGGTCAAGCCAGCCAGCCCTTTACTTATGACACAGGCGCACGCTTGGCACTACTTTGTTGATGCACGTGCGGCTACTGCGCACACAATTCACAAACACAGAAAATAATTTTTTTTTTGGTTTGGACTGGAGTGTACTTTCGGGGGTTACAGCACCCTTAACGGTCAAGCCAGCCGGCCCTTTACTTATGACACAGGCGCACGCTTGGCACTACTTTGTTGATGAACGTGCGGCTACTGCGCACACAATTCACAAACACAGAAAATAATTTTTTTTTTGGTTTGGACTGGAGTGTACTTTGGGGGTTACAGCACCCTTTAATGGTCAAGCCAGCCGGCCCTTTACTTATGACACAGGCGCACGCTTGGCACTACTTTGTTGATGCATATGCGGCTACTGCGCACACAATTCACAAACACAGAAAATAATTTTTTTTTTGGTTTGGACTGGAGTGTACTTTCGGGGGTTACAGCACCCTTAACGGTCAAGCCAGCCGGCCCTTTACTTATGACACAGGCGCACGCTTGGCACTACTTTGTTGATGCACGTGCGGCTACTGCGCACACAATTCACAAACACAGAAAATAATTTTTTTTTTGGTTTGGACTGGAGTGTACTTTCGGGGGTTACAGCACCCTTAACGGTCAAGCCAGCCGGCCCTTTACTTATGACACAGGCGCACGCTTGGCACTACTTTGTTGATGCACGTGCGGCTACTGCGCACACAATTCACAAACACAGAAAATATATTATTTTTTTAGCACTTGGGGGGAGCACCCCTGATGGACAGAGCACCCCCTGGACAACACTTCAGCACCCCTTTAGGACTGGGACACTGCACAGGACTTTGGAGTGGACACAGCCCCTATGGAGAACTGACTGCACAACACAGTCCAGCCAGCCCCTATGGACTTTGAAGTAGTGGACACAGCCCCTATTAACAACAGCAGCACAGCACAACACAGCCAGCCCCTATGGACTTTGAAGTAGTGGACAACAGCAGCACTACACTACACTACACTACACAGCCCTAACTCCCACCCTCCCTCTTCACTGTCCACAGCCGAGTGAGAAAATGGCGCCGACGTGTGTACCTTATATAGGATCCAAAACCCGCAAGACTCGGAAGGCGGGAAGATGACGTTTTGCCTCGATTTCAGATCCGAGTCAGGCGGGAAAAGTCGAGCCTGACTCGGATCGGACTCGGATCGGGGGGGCTCGGGGGGGTTCGGATTTCAGAAATCCGAACCCGCTCACCCCTAGTTTAAATAGTGCAAAACTTTCGTCAATGTCTGCGCTGTGGTGGCTGTCTGCTTCGAGGGGTTGCAATGGGATTTCATGTGCATGCCCAGTGGAGGGGTTACAATGGGATCTGTAGCGGCAAGAGAGGGCTCTGTATTTTAAACTGTGCACCTAAACCGCAAAACGCAAACATGCAACAACACAGATGCGGTCTCGGCCTTACACACTAGAGCGATGTCTCTTGGACTGTGTCTGAGAGTGGTTACTGACTGTGAGAAAGCTCTCTGTGTTCAAAGCTGACAGTGCGTTTGAAGCACAAAATAGCGTTGCATCGCAAACTTATGACAATGGTGATGCTCTTCCATCCTTGCACACTACATACGGTAGTAGTGGGATCTGTATGAGAGAGAGCTCTCTCTATTACACGGTTGGTGCTATGGTGGCTGTCAGCCATCTGCGATGGATTAGAAATGGAGGGGATACCTGTACAATGGGATCTGTGGCACCAAGCTATATGCCATGTAGCACTATGCCATGGTGTATGGAAGATCTTCACTGAGCATGCGCAGTTGGTTGGCTGTATTACTGCAGTCGGTATGCTGTTGAATTTCCATCTCTGGCAGGCGCATGCCCAGTAGGAGGGTTTCGATGGGATTTCTGTCGCATGCCCAGTGGGCCGAGAGTCATACACAGTGCATCAGGTACCTTCCCCGAAAGCAAGCAAGAGCCTCTCATTACCATAATAAAGGATGCTTTGTTAATCCATTTACTGTAAGCAGCCAGCTATGCCCTAGTGTCCTGAAAAATGCTACGAATAGTGACCATTGCCAAGGACACCATCCCCCGTCTGCTAGGACAACTAGTGTGCTGCTATGAATGTTGAATTTTGCACCACACAATAGTGATTTCATAACTGCAGAAACTGCTAGTGAATGGACTGTATAGAATGAGAGACAGGGCTCTGTATCACAAACTGTGCGCCTAAAATGCAAAACGCAAACATGCGACAACGCAGTGCAGTCTCGGCCTTACACACTATAGCTTAAACACACCGTATACAATTAAACACACCGTATACCATTAATCGATTCCTAGTCGCCCATTGTCCCATATAGTCTCCCGTGAGTGACCGTCCTGCCCCGCCGCCATCTTGTTTTGCTCAGCGGCCATCTTAGTTTCAGTCGCAATATTGCTGTGTTTATTGTCCTGTTTGTCTCCTTCATACGGTAGATGCATATTTGCGTATTAAGGGGCATACTGTATGTACTGTATGAAAGCTTGATGTGAGATTAAATTGGGAAATATATATCACTAATTAGCTCAAAACTATCATTTATTAAACACAGCCTGCAAAATTAAATTTGCTAGCTGGTTATACTGTATATACCGGTGTACACATGTTACGGCTGATGTACAGTGAGAATGTAATACCCCCCTGTGTTCTAAAAGACTGTACAGTACTGTTATATTTTTTAAGATACTGAACATTAAATTATGCACTGTATACTGTACTCAGGACCTGATTCAGAGCCGGACGCTCTGACCAGAGCGCTCGCTCTGAATCAGTGCCCTACTACCTGAAAATGGAGCAGCCTCCTGGCTGCTCGCATAGTTGTGGGTGACCACCCACAGCATATGCGAGCAGCCAAAAAGATGGTCGCGATGGTCAAGACCATCGCCACCATCGGGCTTGCGACGAGACCCTGCGGTAGGGTCTCGGTGACCGCAAGCCCTGGAGTGATTTTGGCTCTATCAGAGCCAAAATCACTCCCACTGACATCACTAGTGATGTCAGTGGGGCCGGTCCCAGACGGTAGGCGTTCCCATGGGAACGCCTCCGTCTGGCAGCCACACCCCCGGCACGCCCACCAAAGGGGGCGTGCTGTCAGTCACCATCGACAGCACGCCCCCTTTGGTGCGAGACCCGGAGCGACAGCTTGGCTGTCACTGTCTGGGTCTCGCGCATGCGCATGATGGAGCTTCCTCCGTTGTGCGCATGCGCATTGGGGTAACATTGACCCGCTTGCGAGCGTCCTGCGCTCGCAAGCGGGTCTGAATGACCCCCTTAGTCTGTATACTCAGCAACAGTACTGTACCATATTTCTCTTGTTCTCTCCACAGATTTTGTCGTCAAACATGGCAAAAATCAGCAAAGCCATCAGCAAGATAATTGCAAGCATGAAAAAAGAACACAAAACAACATGACAGATCCAGGCCTGGCTGAAAGAGTGTGGTGTTCTTCTTAGTTTACAGACTGTGCGCTATCATGCATTTGAGAGAACGCGGACCAGATATAGATTTCCTTCTAAATGCACATGGTAGGTACTTTACAGCAACCTTTTTTTTATTATACTGTATGTTGCTAGATTGCTACTGTATTGTGTTCCAATTTCAACACTAACTGTCCAATAATTGCTACAGTATATGCTCTGTATGTGTTCTACCGTAGGAGCGTCAAAAAGATTGTGCACAAATTGACTTGTGAGGATGATGAGCGTACAGCTTTACAAATCCAACGTATTCTAAAAGCATAATGTGACCTGGACATCTCCTGTTCCAGCATCAAACAAGGAACTGGGATGGACTTTTGGCCCTACAAGGTACTGTATATAAAATATATATATATATATATATATTAATAATGCACTGATTTTACATGACAGTAAACTAAAACTTGTTTTTATTCCACAGGATAAATCCCATGATAAGGGATATTAATAAAGTAAAGAGAGTTGAACAATCACGACGGTGGATAGAGAGTGGAGAGAATTTTAATGACGTAATTTTCACAGATGAAACTTCGGTTTCTCTCGAGAGGTTCTCAAGACTGTCCTTCTGACACCCTGCACATCTCTCACTTAAACCACGTCTGAAGCATCCGTTAAAGGTCCATGTATGGGGAGGTATATCTCGTTGGGGTGCAGGACCGATCTATATTTTTGAAGGTGCAGTACAGTAATGTTTGTTGTAAAAATTATTTACAGTCCTGTACAGTGTACGCTTCTTACTGACAATAATTTCTCATATCTTTAGGCATCATGGATAAGACCTTCTTCCAAGAAAAAATAGTAGATTGCTATATGGTGCCATTTGTGAGAAAATGCTTTCCATCAGGTCATCGATTATTCCAGGATAATGATCCAAAACATTCGGCTTCAGCAAAATTCATGGAAGAGAGAGGGATAAATTGGGAACGCACACCACCAGAGTGAGTATTGTCCTATAGTACTGTATTAACTGTTTATTGTACAAAAAAGTATGTACAGTACCAAGCAGTAATTATTCTAGTACACTTTTTACTAAAATACAATACTGTGACTGAATATTTGATTTTTTTTACTTTCCTGTAGGTCACCGGACATGAATCCCATTGAAATGGTCTGGGCCCAGTTGAAGAGGTTCATCAGGTCTGATGTGAAACCAACAACTAAACAGGAACTTTTGGATGGGATAATGAAGTTTTGGAAAACAGTATTGACACGTGCCCAGTGTAACAATTATATTGATCATCTCCATAGTCTTACCAGTTGTCATCGAAAGAAATGGTCAAGCAACTGCTATGTAGCTTATACTGTACTGTATATAATTAGTAATGTGTAGGAGGGGTTTAACTTCCTCTTTTCAGTTTGTGTACTGTACACTGTGTCCATACTGTATGTACAGTATTGTGGTTGTGCTTTCTGTCCCTACATTATACAGTATACAGTATTCTCCTAATTTATTTTATAAGCTCTTTATTTACAATACCTTTCCCTTACTGTACCTTATGTACTGTACTTCATACTTTTCCTCTTTTCCTTTTATTCTTTCATTTCCTTAATTTCTCTCTTCCCCTCCACTGTCCTTGCGTTTCTGCTGTCGCACACCTCTGTTCACACAGTATTTAACCCTATTCCACAGCCATGCCCCGTCACCACC
Source organism: Taudactylus pleione (assembly GCA_031769625.1). Lineage (NCBI taxonomy): Eukaryota > Metazoa > Chordata > Amphibia > Anura > Myobatrachidae > Taudactylus > Taudactylus pleione. The sequence continues at coordinate 950,413 of JAUIMM010000388.1, forward strand.
GCACTGCTCCCCCTCCTGGCCACCTGGTCAAAGCCGCGAGACCTCTAACGGTCATTGCAACCACAATTAGTGGGGATTAATCAGCAGTTTTGCACCCCCTCCTTTCCTCATGGCCCAGGACAAATCTCACAGCATTATGTCACTGCCCCTACACTGTTTAACCCTTATGCACAGCAGGTTAATACTGCACAGTATGTGCCTAGTCAGTGTGCAAGCCCGCAGCTAATGGTTCAACCACCCCTTCCACTGGCTCCTACAGTACACCTACTTTTACTGTACGTTGCCCCCTGTTCCAAGACACACATTGGCATCGTCACAGATTGTGCTGCAGCTGCCAGTTTCTGCTACTGCAATTGATGTTGCTGTTTGTAATGCAGATGTTTCAAGTTTTCAGGTTCCTTTGGTTCATATACAGTACAGTAGTAGTGGCTGCTTCAACATCCACATCCATAGTTGCCGACATACAGTACTGTACAGTAGTGGGTGCACCATGCATTGAGAGACAGGCTTCTACTGTACATCTACTGTATGGTTAGAGCGGCGGTCCCTTCGACATCAGGATAAGGTGAGAAAAGCATTTTTGCTAATGTTAGTGCTCTGTTATCGCATTCAGACGAATCTTCTGATACTTCTAGCTCCCTGCCAGTTTGTTCTTTAGGAAACCCAGGGCCACCTGCTGCTACAGTAGGGGGGGGGGGGGGGTTGGGGGGTTGGAGTTATTTTCACTTTTGACCTCAAAATGACAGCTGGTGTTCACCTCCATCTGGGGCACCCAAATACTGTCTTGTTTCATGTATTTTTTTTTTATCGTTATATGGGCTGTGGGCCTAGGGGCACTGCTTACAGTATTTCACCACCAGGCTTAATTATAATACAAATTCGTTATTAATACATTTGTTAGGCTGGTTAGTTAGGGCATACAGTATATTAATGTGGAGACGTGGATTAGTGTGACACTGTTAGAGCAGGAAAGGGCCCTGCACAGCAGATTCTCTCTCCTACAGTACAGGATGTGTGGGATCGAGCAGGATGAAGAACAAGAGCATCTCCGGTGAGAACCTGTGTGTCTGTCTTTTACTGTCTGTTCGTCTCTGCCTATCCTCCTTTCTTCAGGGCGTACAGTGGACCTTGCACTCCGAGTCTGCACCTGGTATAGGTGAAACTCTGGATCTGAGGCCAAAAGTGCTAGTGATGATTTTAACTTAAAAGCCTAATGTTTTTGTGTAGTCCTTGGTCCAGTAGGGTGTATCGGTTGGCATTGAGGAAGGACAGTTCTCACGTCATCTCCTTCCTCCTAGGTACTGTACAGTAGTCATGTCCGTGTCCAGCTTGGAATTCCAGGACATGCCAGCGGCAGAAGAAAGAAGCGGGGGACAGTAGAGGACTACGGGGGTGGAAAGCTAAAGAAGTCCCCCCCTCTGTAAAGCATGTTACTGTAGGTTAAATAAAAATTGTAATTAATTTATAAAATTGGTGTTTGTACTGTATGTAATTCAGTCTTTAAGTGCGCCTGAGACCCAACACGTGCATCTGTCATTAAAAAGGTACAAAAAGTCAATAACACACAGATGCAGGGGTGTATCGTCCTATTGGCCAGGATTTCACTCACCAGGGGCGTGCCGGCCGATGGGGGTTGCAGCCACAGTCATATACTGTACAGTATCCCTGTTGCCCATCCCAGTGATTTCACAGCTACCCGGCACTTACAGTAGTATACAGTACAGTAGACATACAGTACTGTACACACTGAGGGCCATTTAATATTTAGGGGTCTATTTACTTTTTTTGGCCGGTCGGCTAAAAAAAGTTTAGCCGATTACGTCATTTCGCCAGGTGTAAAATTATCGCTGTATTCAATTTGAAAGCTTTTCCGCCTACCGTGGGCGGGAAGTCAATGCAATGTACAGTAAGACAGTATGTGAAAAAGTTTCGCCTACTGTATGAATAGCAGGTGGAAAAAATTGGTGAATTGGGGTGCAACGTTGCGGGAAGCCTTCAACATGCAGCCTTAAGACAGTCCCCTAAAGGTACTGTAAACTGCGTAACTTTAAAAAAAAAAAAAATCAGTCAGAACACACCAAAAATTCACTTTCATTTTGGGGGCGGAAGAAAAAAAATAGGGGGGAAAAAGTTAAACATGTAGGGGTAAATTTACTAAGATGGGAGTTCTATTTAAAAAGTTACTGTACTGTATGTTGCCCATAGCAACCAATCAGATTCTACTTCTCATTTATCTACAGTAGCACCTTCTAGAAGATAATACCTGGAATCTGATTGGTTGCTATGCGCAACATCACTTAATAGAATACCCATCTTAGTAAATTTACCCCCTAATATATAAAATGTACTGAGTTTAGTAAGGGTTGGATAACAATACTGAACAAAGGTAGCGAGGACTTAAAAAAAAAAAAAGCGCTACATGGGTATACCGTAGATCTGGGCACGTACAGTATTGTAGGACACACTCAAGCCAGGTGCAACCTTGGTATTGCAGGCGGCTGTAGTGTAATGGTAAATAATCAAACCAATACATTAAGTCGCTTGTACAACCCTTTTGCGGGTTCAAAACTTGAAAGGTTACACTTTTTATTTTTTATTATTATTACACAGTAAAGGTTACACTTTTTTGTCATAAAGTACTGTGGCATAGAAATACCAGAATTTCTGGATAATGTATTAGTGAAGATTTAAAACAAAATAAAATTACCGTATACAGTATATATTTAAAGGTCTCGAACCAGCGGCACAAGAAAATGGTAGATGCAGTAGGGCTAGGCATTAGCCCCCTAGACTACTGCATCTACTGTACTGTAGTTCCTAGAGTCAGGGAATCACTACAATGTCTACCGTAAGTCCGGGACAGGGTCGACAGTATTGTACTTACTATAATACAGACAACTGGGCATGCGCAGTGCTATGAGACTCAATATGCCACAGTATAGCGTGCAACTAGCAATGCGGTATATGGCGTACCGTATGGAGCAACAAACTACAGTACTGTAGCTGGGCACATCTACAGTACATACAGTATAATATATTGAGTTTTGTAAGGGTTGGATAACAATACTCAACTATAGTACTATAGTGAGCAGTAAAAAATAAATAAATTATCAAGGTCTCCAACATAAGGAGAGAAGTGTAAGCAAGACGGATCACCTAACCCCTTGCTCACAAGACTCTCCTAGTAAGAATTGCATCTGTCCTCTACAGTACTTTATGTGACATCTACAGTACCATACGATGAAGTACTCAGGCGTCTGTAGTGTAGGGGTAAGAAATCGAACTTCTACATTGCAGACGTCTGTACAACCCGGTTCCGGGTTCGAAACCTGGAAGGTTAAACTTTTTTTTTATTATTATTAGACAGTTACACTTTTTATTTTTAATATTATTATTACACAGTCAGTGTCTAATACGGAGATCCCACTTTCACTGTGTGTGAATCAAGACCTGCTACTGTATGATCTTCCATACTGTATGCCATGGCATAGCGCTACAAGGGTATGGCTATGGCGCAGCACCACTGGCAATGCATTGCAACCCCACCACTGGGTACGCGCCAGAGATCCTATTTGTACCGTAACCCTTCAGAACTGGCTATAAGTCACCACAGCGCCAACTGTGCTGACATTGATGCAATTTTGGGGTTTAAATGCAGAGTCAGTTTGTAGTGCAGGGACCTCTCTCAAACAGAGTCAACTATCAGTTACTGAACACTTTAAATCACTAAAGTTTCCAAGTCTGGGACAGCATTGCCATTGATGCAAGTTTGCGCTCTAGAGCACAGTCAGTTTGTAATACAGAGACTTCCCACCAAACAAAGTCCACTACTGTAGCACTTTCTGAAGTCATGAATTTACTATTGTGTATACTGTAAGTCTCAGACAGTGCAGAATGGCACAAGTGTGAAAATTCAACAGTACTGTAGCAATACAGACAACTGGGAATGCACCATGGCATATCACTACTTGGTTTATGGCTTGGCTCCACTGGACATGCGGCACACATTCCATTGTCATTGCAACCCATCCACTGGGCATGCGCTGACATTGATGCAATTTTGCAGTTTAAACGCACAATCAGTTTGTTATACAGAGACCACTCTCTTTAACAAAGACCATTACCACTTGATGGTCATAAAAAATCACTATAATGTCCACATCTGGGTCAGCGCTGGCATTGACGCAAGTTTGCGTTCTAAGGTACAGTACTGTATGTACAATAATAAAAATCCTATTTTCGCTGTTTGACTCCCGAAGCACTGGGCATGCGCTCCACATGTACTGTATTGAATACTGAATATTTTAAGTGAAGATTTTAATAATAATAATTAAAAAAAACATATTTTCAAGGTCTCGAACCCATGGAACAAGAAGAGGGGAGAAGCAGTGAGACTAGGCATTAGACCGCTAGGCCACACGTTTCATCCATTACTAGAGTTCTGTAGTTTGTAAAGTAATGAAACCTCTACAATGTCTAAGTCTGGGACAGTGCTGACAGTATTTACATTTGCGCAAACACAGTATTATTTCAACCGCACAGTCAGTGGGTAATACAGAGCTTAATGATTTCAAACTGTATTAGACATTCTTCTACCACTTTTTTTTACCGTACATTCCTGATTCCATGTGGAAAACGCTGTAATACTGTATAGTGTACCGAATCACCGCTTCTGTCAAACAATCATCGGGCGGTGATACAGAACATACCATACGGTACATTTTAAATCACACGCATGCGCTATGTAGTTTAGGAAAAATGACACCTGGTGGGCAAAATGTTGTATTACACGTAATGAAATCAGACGCATGCGCTATGTAGTTTGGGAAAAGTGACATCTGGTGGGCAAAATGTTGTATTACACGTAATGAAATCAGACGCATGCGCTATGTAGTTTAGGAAAAGTGACATCTGGTGGGCAAAAAGTTGTATTACACGTAATTACTTTTTTCATTACTAAACTTTCTTTGTGGCGTGACTCATGGCGTGGTGTGTGGCACGCCATGCGTGGCATGAGAGATAATGCTGTGATGCCATGTTATAGCTGGGCACATCAGTAACACCCATCACAAGGAAATGGTCATCACGGTACTTATGGATGGTCTTACAGATAATCTAAAGACCCGAGTCCAGACCTCTCTACCTGGGTGGAGGGGCTACTGTAGACACACTCAGGGAGTCTGCTATTGAACATGATAAAAACATCCTCAAAAAGAGAGAGACTCAGAACGAGAAGCTAATGGCTGTTAGTATTCAAGCACTAGAAGGGATGAATGTAACATCACAGCAGCCAGACACATATACACCTGCACAGCTAAATGTCCTCACAAATCCTGTTCAGCCACAAACACAGCCCTACCCCACTTATCACACACAACCACAAAACCCATACTATCCACAGCCACCATATTACCCTCAAAATCCTTATCCACACTCACAATCTTTCTCTACCGCTCAACCCACAGAGCAACCTTTTCACCCACCCCACTCACAAAGGTGCTTTAACTGCAACCAAATGGGACATGTAAGTAGGAACTGTAAGGTGAAGAAGGTAGGACCCCTTAACCAGGGAGTACCTGGATATCCACATAAGGGATATACACAGAATGCAGGAAATTTCCCACAGTCACCAGCTCCAATTGCGACCTTAAATGCTGTATTGGAGAGTGAGAGTCAACGCTAGGGGTCAGGTCATACCTGTAGTCTACAAATAGTCAGGTTAACTGGAAGTACTAGGGAAGAACTGGTGATGATGGTTGATGTAGCTGGTACTAAACATCCTTTTCTTGTAGACACAGGGGCGACCAGATCAGTGACAAAATCTCCAGCTAATTTACAGGTGACCAGCGAGACAGTACCAGCTATGGGTGTAATGGGTAAAGTGCAACATTATCCTTTAACCAAATCTACAGAGGTTACTGTCGGGCCATTGCATACCAGACATTCTTTTCTCCTAGCAGCAGTGGCTAGTACTAACTTACTGGGAAGGGATTTGTTATTTTAGATGGGATGTGTTATATATTGTACCCCTGATGATATATTCTTAGATATCCCAGAGAGAGTGGCACATGAGTTGAGGGATATATTGGACACTCCCCAAAGGTTAATGTATCACTCTACTGGTTCAGGTAAAAATCCATCTCAGGTAGATCAAATGTTATCCCAAATTCCAGATTCACTTTGGACCAAGGATGGACAGGACACTGGATTAATGGCAAATGTAGCTCCCGTAATGGTAAATCTAAAAAGCGGTAGGCAAGCTCCAAAAATTCCCCAGTACCCATTAAAACAGGAGGTAGAGATAGGGGTTTAGCCCATAATTGAGTGGTTATTACAACAGGGAATTTTAGTCCGTACAGCAAGTGTAGCTAACAGTCCCAACTTTCCTGTGAAGAAAAATGGTGGGAGGGGTTATAGGCTGATACAAGACCTTAGAGGGGTTAATAAGGTAGTAGCGAGCCAATTTCCATAGTGCCAAATCCAGCTGTCATTCTTATGCAGATCCCACCAAATGCAAGCCATTTCACTGTCACTGACCTCTGTTCTGCTTTCTTCTCTGTACCTCTTCATTCTGACTGTCAGTACCTACTGTCAGACTGTCAGTACCTATGGACACGATTGCCCCATGGCTTCATAGACAGCTCCAGTATCTTCTCCCAGGCCTTACATGACTGTTTACAACCTTTTCAACCTGCCAGTGGATCTGTTATGTGGACAATTTATTGTTATGTTCTGATTCGTTTATGTCATGTTTAAATGATACTAAACATTTGTTGCTCCATCTCTCGCAAACAGGACACAATGTTGCTAAGTACAAACTACAGCCATGCCAGTCCAGGGATAAATACTTGGGATATTGCCTAAGGGGTTACGACATCTGACAAATGACAGAATCCAAGCCATACAGACCATGACACTGGTACAGAACCAACATCAAATCTGTATCTTCTTGGGAATGTGTGGATACTGCAGAATGTGGATCTCAGATTTTTCTGTTTTGGCATTGCCATTCCAGGACTTAGAACCTCATTCAGATTCAGTCATAAGCGTCCGCTCAGTCGTACACCTAATGACTGAGAAACTGAAAAAGGAAGCAATCACATGGCCGGTCGGTTGCAACCAAAGTGACGCCCATACGTGAACAATGCACCTCCTCTAGCTAGCGAGTGATAGCAGCTAGCGATCGAGTCAATCGTTGTCAATCATTGTCAGTCACTGTATGTTAATTTTCTTCTGATGGTTGCGGCCGCTTGTGTTGTGTTGATGCCCACATGTCATGTTTCCATGCCCTATCGATCAGCTTGTTACTAGCTTGTTGCCAATTATTATTATTCGCTAATGCAAAAACAGCTGAATCAATTACAAGCCAATTAGCAGTGTTATTAGCTACAACAAACGAATTATTAGCTGCTTGCATTGTGTGGCTCAAAATAGAAACATCAATCCTAACATCAGTAACATTTGATAGTATCGATTGTAGTCTGAGGCTTGAGAGAGCATGTACCCAACCTCAAGCTGTACGATCAGCCAGGCCTCGAACTTGCTTGCAGAGTGACATTTTACTACTTCCGGCTTTCTATGTCGGTCGTAGCAGGTAATTTATGTACGCCCCTAAAACGCCCTGAAATTGGTGAGGAACGCCTGCGTTTTCAGACCACCACCCCGTCAACACCCACAAATGGCCTTTCATGTCAATCAACTCTCGGAAGCCACTTAATACTCGTAAGCAGTACGATCAACAGCATTTTGGATAGCAAAGTCTCGTACGCACATGCGCACAACTAACTGTATGCATGCGTGGTTTGGAAACATCGGATGCGTACAGCCGAGTGGCCACTTACGACCGACTCTGAATGAGGTCCTTAGTCTCTTACTCAAAGCCCGATCGTGTCATACACACAGAGGAAACAGAGCAGGCTTTCCTTAACCTTAAGGATAGTCTAACAAGAGCACCTGCATTGGGAATACCTGATTATGAAAAACCTTTTGATTTGTATTGTTACGGAAGCTGATGGTTGTGCAGCAGGTGTCCTCACACAAAAACATGGTGATGCCAGTAGGCCCGTAGCATACTACAGTGCACAGTTGGACACTGTGGCAAGATCATTCCCAACGTGTTTAAGAAGTATAGCAGCAACTGCTCTATTGGTCCGTAAGAGTGAGGATGTAGTATTAGGCCATGATATGATTGTCTATACTCCCCATGCTGTATCTGCTTTGCTAAACTCTGCCCAAACCAGACATGTCTCATCAGCTAGGTTCACAAAATGGGAACTAGCCCTAATAGCACCTGCAAACATCACCATCAAATGCTGCAGTACGTTAAATCCAGCAAAGTATTTACCATATGTGCAACAGGATGCACAAAGGGTGGAGAGAGGTGAGTCACTGGCGGAAGGTGAGTTCTGCAGGTATATTGATGCACATGATTGTATGGAATATCTGAATCAAACCTTTACTTCAAGACCTGACATATGGGATACACCTTTAGAAAATGTAGATGTGACATTTTACACGGATGGGAGTTGTCATAGACAAACTGACACTGGAGCATTATGTACAGTTTATGCTGTGGTAAATGACAAAGACATCATAGAGGCCGAACCTCTAGGTCCACCTCACTCGGCCCAAGTGGTGGCACTGGTGGCATTAAGAAGAGCGTGTGAATTAGCAGAAGGTAAATCTGCTAAAATCTATACTGACTCTAGGTACGCCTTCAGGGTGGTACATGGTTTTGGTGCTCTATTTCATCTGACAAATTTTATGACAGCAGCAGGCACACCAATCGCACATTCCAGACATATAAAAGGACTACTGACAGCGATCCAATTGCCAAAGACAGTGGTGGTAATTAAGTGTAAAGCCCATACATGTGAGGATGACCCGGTGTCACTGGACAACAACAGGGCAGACAAAGCTGCCAAATGGGCAGCAGGGTTAAAAGTAAATGTGCCAATTAACCAAATGATGTTTAAATGATTGACATGCTGAAATTAATTGAGATGCAAAATTTGTGTTCCATTGAGGAAAAGGCAATCTGGATGTCCAAGGGATGTGGGCAAGAGTCTTCTGGACTCTGGAGAGATGGACAACATAAGCCAGTGGCCCCAAGGCGTACTACTCAAGCCTGGCTGAAGCAGTGCATGGTCTGACTCACTTGGGAAAGCAAGGTATGTGCAAATTGGTGAGAGCATACTGGTGTGCACCGGGTTTTTCTTCTCAAGCAGAAAAGAGAGCAATGTCCTGTCTGACCTGCTTGAGGAAAAACATTGGGAAAACGATCCCTACCGAACCATCCCACATTCCTCTAACCGACGGACCTTTTCAGGTGATACAAATTGATTTCATCCAATTACCACCCTGCCGGAATCTCAAGTATTTATTAGTGTGCACTGATGTGTTTTCTAATTGGGTTGAGGCATACCCAGCTGCCACTAATACTGCTGCGTTTACTGCTAAGAAAATAGTTCAGGAATTTGTATGCAGATACGGTATCCCTAGAATTATTGAAAGTGATAGGGGTACTCAGTTCACAGGTGATGTCTTCCAAAACATGTGTAAGTTGATGGATATTAATAGTAGACTTCTTACCCCCTACAGACCGCAAGCCAGTGCCAAGGTGGAGAGGTTGAACGGGACTATTAAAACAAGTTGAGTAAAATCATGGCAGAAACTGGACTGGGTTGCTGCCGGCAGGGTGAGCGGAGGATCCCTCCTTGGAGTAGGACGTTGCTGGACCTCACCGGTGAGGTAAGTAATGATGAATACCAGTAACATATTCATTTGTATCACTGCGATACTAAAAGGAATATGCAGATGGTATTTAGGCTTTTTTGTTAAATGGGGCCCTTAGGGTGGAAAGCTCTGCAGAGTATTACTTCCAGCTCAGAGGGGACCAATTGGAACACTCTGAGGGCCTGATTCACTACGGATCGCTATTGCGATCGCAGCTACAAATTACGCATGCAGACCTGCTGCGAAGATATGATAATGTCTGCAATCGCAAAGCCAGCATAGAAACGCCCACTACCGCTTTCGCACATCCATAATACCTAGCATTCCTGCATATACATCGGGAACATCACGTAACATCGCCCCCTCATCCAGAATTACAGCAGCTCTGACCTCAGAAATTGCTAACCTTGTCGCACGCAGTGAGTACTCCAGCTGCGTATGCCGTCACAGTGGCTAATTTATGCACGCCCATGCAATGGCGTTCAAATGGACAGACACGCCTGCATTTCTCTGACCACTCCTCCGTCACCACCCCCAAACTCCACTGTCCCGTCCCTTGATCGGCGATGGCTTTGTATCTGTGTAGGTGATTGCAGTGCGACAGCAATGCCAACTCACACATGTGCACTGCGGTGTATACGCATGTGCAGTATGCACCATGGGCCATTCTTCGTACACTGTTGCAGTTGCGATCCGAAATGTTCAGGCCCTGAGTTACAGTATATGTCACATATTCCTCTGTGTTCTGCATAAGTGCATATATGGGAGAGGGGGGTGGAGGGAAGCAAACATCAGTGGCAACATACTGTAGGGATATATTGCACAACTGGGGTGATGTGGGGTGGATTGGGATAATGGTACAGGTCATACTCAAAGTGCGCTGTCCTGGAGCAATCCTGGACTCCTCCCTCTCCTACAAACCACAAATCCAGAGCTACTCACAGTCCTGTCTTTTCCATCTCAAAAATATATCCAAGATCAGACCCTTTCTCACCCAGGATGCTACTAAAACCCTCATACACTCACTGGTCATCTCCAGATTGGGCTACTGTAACCTCCTCCTATCTGGCCTCCCCAAATCATATCTCTCTCCTCTCCAGTCTGTCCTCAATGCTGCTGCTCAGCTCATCTTCCTCTCCAAATGCTCTACATCTGCCTCCCCTCTCCTATAAGCCCTCCACTGGCTTCCCTTCCCTTTTAGAACCCAATTCAAGGTTCTCACACTCACTTAGAAAGCCTTCACCCACTCCTCTCGCTTTAACATCTCTGACCTCATCTCCCTCCACTCTCCTGTCCGCCCCCTTCGCTCAACTAATGCATGCCACCTCTCATGCCAACTGATTACTTCCTCCCACTCCAAGATTTTGCCCGTGCTGCTCCCCACCTTTGGAACTCTCTCCCTATCAGACTCTCCTCCTCTCCTCCTCTTTACAATCCTTCAAACGGGCTCTCATGACCCCACTACTTCATCAAAGCCTTCCAGTTCCTATCCTAACTTGCTGCTACATGCTCCTTCCTCCATGTTTACCCCGTCTGTGTCACACCTGTTTGTCTGCCCTCCCCTTTAGAATGTAAGCTCTTACGAGCAGGGCTCTTTACCCTCTTGTGATTCTCCTTATTCTACTTTCATATACTTCTTACCCCCCACCAGGGCACCTAACACTTGGCTGCTTACGCTCTGTTGCATATCTAGGTGTTATGGTCACTAATGAAGCAATGTCACTAATGTAGCAATGTATATTATCCATGTCCTTGTACTATATTGTACTGTAAGTCACTTGTCAAATTATTTGTTTATGTACATTGTAAGGAACTGCTTGTGATGAGGTTAGTAATTCCTGAGTAAGGTCAGAGCCTGTGTAAGTGTGTGAGAGGCTGTGATGGTACTCCATGTTACTGATGGTATCTCAGTCATGTGTAATCATTGTGTGCACTGAGGTTAGTAATTCCTGAGTAAGGTAAGAGCCTGTGTAAGTGTGTGTGAGGCTGTGATGGTACTCTGTGTTACTGATGGTTTCTCAGTCTTGTGTAATCACTGCTTGTGATGAGGTTAGTAATTCTGAGTAAAGTCAGAGCCTGTGTAAGTGTGTGTGAGGCTGTGATGGTACTCCATGTTACTGATGGTTTCTCAGTCTTGAGTAGTCACTGCGTGTGATGAGGTTAGTAATTCCTGAGTATGGTCAAAGCCTGTGTAAGTGTGTGTGAGGCTGTGATGGTACTCCATGTTACTGATGGTTTCTCAGTGTTGTGTAGTCACTGCGTGTGATGAGGTTAGTAATTCCTGAGTAAGGTCAAGGCCTGTGTAAGTGTGTGTGAGTCTGTGACGGTACTCCATGTTACTGATGGTTTCTCAGTCTTCTGTAGTCACTGCGTGTGATGAGGTTAGTAATTTCTGAGTAAGGTCAAAGCCTGTGTAAGTGTGTGTGAGGCTGTGATGGTACTCCATGTTACTGATGGTTTCTCAGTCTTGTGTAATCACTGCGTGTGATGAGGTTAGTAATTCCTGAGTAAGGTCAGAGCTGTGTAAGTGTGTGTGATGCTGTGATGGTACCCCATGTTGCTAATAGTTTGTCAGTCTTGTGTAGTCACTGTGTGTGATGAGGTTAATAATTCCTGAATAAGGTCAGAGCCTGTGTAAGTGTGTTTGAGGATGCAATGGTACTCCATGTTACTGATGGTTTCTCAGTCTTGTGTAATCACTGCATGTGATGAGGTTAGTAATTTCTGAGTAAGGTCAGAGCTGTGTAAGTGTGTGTGATGCTGTGATGGTACCCCATGTTGCTAATAGTTTCTCAGTCTTGTGTAGTTACTGTGTGCACTGAGGTTAGTAATTCCTGAGTAAGGTCAGAGCCTGTGTAAGTGTGTGTGAGGCTGTGATGGTACTCCATGTTACTGATGGTATCTCAGTCATGTGTAATCATTGTGTGCACTGAGGTTAGTAATTCCTGAGTAAGGTAAGAGCCTGTGTAAGTGTGTGTGAGGCTGTGATGGTACTCGGTGTTACTGATGGTTTCTCAGTCTTGTGTAATCACTGCTTGTGATGAGGTTAGTAATTCTGAGTGAAGTCAGAGCCTTTGTAAGTGTGTGTGAGGCTGTGATGGTACTCCATGTTACTGATGGTTTCTCAGTCTTGTGTAGTCACTGTATGTGATGAGGTTAGTAATTCCTGAGTAAGGTCAGAGCCTGTGTAAGTGTGTGTGAGGCTGTGATGGTACTCTGTGTTACTGATGGTTTCTCAGTCTTGTGTAATCACTGCTTGTGATGAGGTTAGTAATTCTGAGTAAAGTCAGAGCCTGTGTAAGTGTGTGTGAGGCTGTGATGGTACTCCATGTTACTGATGGTTTCTCAGTCTTGAGTAGTCACTGCGTGTGATGAGGTTAGTAATTCCTGAGTATGGTCAAAGCCTGTGTAAGTGTGTGTGAGGCTGTGATGGTACTCCATGTTACTGATGGTTTCTCAGTGTTGTGTAGTCACTGCGTGTGATGAGGTTAGTAATTCCTGAGTAAGGTCAAGGCCTGTGTAAGTGTGTGTGAGTCTGTGACGGTACTCCATGTTACTGATGGTTTCTCAGTCTTCTGTAGTCACTGCGTGTGATGAGGTTAGTAATTTCTGAGTAAGGTCAAAGCCTGTGTAAGTGTGTGTGAGGCTGTGATGGTACTCCATGTTACTGATGGTTTCTCAGTCTTGTGTAATCACTGCGTGTGATGAGGTTAGTAATTCCTGAGTAAGGTCAGAGCTGTGTAAGTGTGTGTGATGCTGTGATGGTACCCCATGTTGCTAATAGTTTGTCAGTCTTGTGTAGTCACTGTGTGTGATGAGGTTAATAATTCCTGAATAAGGTCAGAGCCTGTGTAAGTGTGTTTGAGGATGCAATGGTACTCCATGTTACTGATGGTTTCTCAGTCTTGTGTAATCACTGCATGTGATGAGGTTAGTAATTTCTGAGTAAGGTCAGAGCTGTGTAAGTGTGTGTGATGCTGTGATGGTACCCCATGTTGCTAATAGTTTCTCAGTCTTGTGTAGTTACTGTGTGCACTGAGGTTAGTAATTCCTGAGTAAGGTCAGAGCCTGTGTAAGTGTGTGTGAGGCTGTGATGGTACTCCATGTTACTGATGGTATCTCAGTCATGTGTAATCATTGTGTGCACTGAGGTTAGTAATTCCTGAGTAAGGTAAGAGCCTGTGTAAGTGTGTGTGAGGCTGTGATGGTACTCGGTGTTACTGATGGTTTCTCAGTCTTGTGTAATCACTGCTTGTGATGAGGTTAGTAATTCTGAGTGAAGTCAGAGCCTTTGTAAGTGTGTGTGAGGCTGTGATGGTACTCCATGTTACTGATGGTTTCTCAGTCTTGTGTAGTCACTGTATGTGATGAGGTTAGTAATTCCTGAGTAAGGTCAGAGCCTGTGTAAGTGTGTGTGAGGCTGTGATGGTACTCCATGTTACTGATGGTATCTCAGTCATGTGTAATCATTGTGTGCACTGAGGTTAGTAATTCCTGAGTAAGGTAAGAGCCTGTGTAAGTGTGTGTGAGGCTGTGATGGTACTCGGTGTTACTGATGGTTTCTCAGTCTTGTGTAGTCACTGTATGTGATGAGGTTAGTAATTCCTGAGTAAGGTCAGAGCCTGTGTAAGTGTGTGTGAGGCTGTGATGGTACTCCATGTTACTGATGGTTTCTCAGTCTTGTGTAGTCACTGTATGTGATGAGGTTAGTAATTCCTGAGTAAGGTCAGAGCCTGTGTAAGTGTGTGTGAGGCTGTGATGGTACTCCATGTTACTGATGGTTTCTCAGTCTTGTGCAATCACTGTGTGTGATGAGGTTAGTAATTCCTGAGTAAGGTCAAAGCCTGTATAAGTGTGTGTGAGGCTGTGATGGTACTCCATGTTACTGATGGTTTCTCAGTGTTGTGTAGTCACTGCGTGTGATGAGGTTAGTAATTCCTGAGTAAGGTCAAGGCCTGTGTAAGTGTGTGTGAGTCTGTGATGGTACTCCATGTTACTGATGGTTTCTCAGTCTTCTGTAGTCACTGCATGTGATGAGGTTAGTAATTCCTGAGTAAGGTCAGAGCCTGTGTAAGTGTGTGTGAGGCTGTGATGGTACTCCATGTTACTGATGGTTTCTCAGTCTTGTGTAATCACTGTGTGTGATGAGGTTAGTAATTCCTGAGTAAGGTCAGAGCTGTGTAAGTGTGTGTGATGCTGTGATGGTACCCCATGTTGCTAATAGTTTCTCAGTCTTGTGTAGTCACTGTGTGTGATGAGGTTAGTAATTCCTGAATAGGGTCAGAGCCTGTGTAAGTGTGTTTGAGGATGCAATGGTACTCCATGTTACTGATGGTTTCTCAGTCTTGTGTAATCACTGCATGTGATGAGGTTAGTAATTCCTGAGTAAGGTCAGAGCTGTGTAAGTGTGTGTGATGCTGTGATGGTACTCCATGTTGCTAATAGTTTCTCAGTCTTGTGTAGTCACTGTGTGTGATGAGGTTAGCAATTCCTGAATAAGGTCAGAGTCTGTGTAAGTGTGTTTGAGGATGCAATGGTACTCCATGTTACTGATGGTGTCTCAGTCTTGTGCAATCACTGCATGTGATGAGGTTAGTAATTCCTGAGTAAGGTCAGAGCTGTGTAAGTGTGTGTGATGCTGTGATGGTACCCCATGTTGCGAATAGTTTCTCAGTCTTGTGTAGTCACTGTGTGTGATGATGTTAGTAATTCCTGAATAAGGTCAGAGCCTGTGTAAGTGTGTGTGAGGATGTGATGGTACTCCATGTTACTGATGGTTTCTCAGTCTTGTGTAATCACTGTGTGTGATGAGGTTAGTAATTCCTGAGTAAGGTCAGAGCCTGTGTAAGTGTGTGTGAGGATGTGATGGTACTCCATGTTACTGATGGTATCTCAGTCTTGTGTAATCACTGCGTGTGATTAAGTTACTAATTCCTGAGTAAGGTCAGAGCTGTGTAAGTGTGTGTGAGGATGTGATGGTACTCCATGTTACTGATGGTTTCTCAGTCTTGTGTAATCACTGTGTGTGATGAGGTTAGTAATTCCTGAGTAAGGTCAGAGCCTGTGTAAGTGTGTGTGAGGATGTGATGGTACTCCATGTTACTGATGGTATCTCAGTCTTGTGTAATCACTGCTTGTGATGAGGTTAGTAATTCCTGAGTAAGGTCAGAGCTGTGTAAGTGTGTGTGAGGCTGTGATGGTGCTCCATGTTACTGATGGTATCTCAGTCTTGTGTAATCACTGCTTGTGATGAGGTTAGTAATTCCTGAGTAAGGTCAGAGCCTGTGTAAGTGTGTGTGAGGCTGTGATGGTATTCCATGTTACTGATGGTTTCTCAGCCTTGTGTAATCACTGTGTGTGATGAGGTTAATAATTCCTGAGTAAGGTCAGAGCCTGTGTAAGTGTGTGTGAGGCTGTGATGGTATTCCATGTCACTGATGGTTTCTCAGTCTTGTGTAGTCACTGCGTGTGATGAGGTTAGTAATTCCTGAGTAAGGTCAGAGCCTGTGTAAGTGTGTGTGAGGATGTGATGGTACTCCATGTTACTGATGGTATCTCAGTCTTGTGTAGTCACTGCGTGTGATGAGGTTAGTAATTCCTGAGTAAGGTCAGAGCCTGTGTAAGTGTGTGTGAGGCTGTGATGGTACTCCATGTTACTGATGGTTTCTCAGTCTTGTGTAATCACTGCGTGTGATGAGGTTTGTAAGTC
Source organism: Taudactylus pleione (assembly GCA_031769625.1). Taxonomy (NCBI): domain Eukaryota; kingdom Metazoa; phylum Chordata; class Amphibia; order Anura; family Myobatrachidae; genus Taudactylus; species Taudactylus pleione. The sequence continues at coordinate 966,857 of JAUIMM010000388.1, forward strand.
CTGAGTAAGGTCAGAGCTGTGTAAGTGTGTTTGAGCCTGTGATGGTACTCAATGTTACTGATGGTTTCTCAGTCTTCTGTAGTCACTGCGTGTGTTGAGGTTAGTAATTCCTGAGTAAGGTCAGATCCTGTGTAAGTGTGTGTGAGGCTGTGATGGTATTCCATGTTACTGATGGTATCTGAGTCATGTGTAATCATTGTGTGCACTGAGGTTAGTAATTCCTGAGTAAGGTCAGAGCCTGTGTAAGTGTGTGTGAGGATGTGATGGTACTCCATGTTACTGATGGTATCTCAGTCTTGTGTAATCACTGTGTGCACTGAGGTTAGTAATTCTGACTAAGGTCAGAGCCTGTGTAAGTGTGTGTGAGGCTGTGATGGTACTCCATGTTACTGTTGGTTTTTCAGTCTTGTGTAGTCACGGTGTGTGATGAGGTTAGTAATTCCTGAGTAAGGTCAGAGCCTGAGTAAGTGTGTGTGAGGCTGTGATGGTACTCCATGTTACTGATCGTGTCTCAGTCTTGTGTAATCACTGCGTGTGAGGAGGTTAGTAATTCCTGAGTAATGTCAGAGCCTGTGTAAGTGTGTGTGAGGCTGTGATGGTACTCCATGTTACTGATGGAATCTCAGTCTTGTGTAGTCACTGTGTGTGATGAGGTTAGTAATTCCTGAGTAAGGTCAGAGCCTGTGTAAGTGTGTGTGAGGCTGTGATGGTACTCCATGTTACTGATGGTATCTCAGTCTCATGTAGTCACTGTGTGTGATGAGGTTAGTAATTCCTGAGAAAGGTCAGAGCCTGTGTAAGTGTGTGTGAGGCTGTGATGGTACTCCATGTTACTGATGGTATCTCAGTCTGGTGTAGTCACTGTGTGTGATGAGCTTAGTAATTCCTGAGTAAGGTCAGAACCTGTGTAAGTGTGTGTGATGCTGTGATGGTACTCCATGTTACTGATGGTCTCTCAGTCTTGTGTAATCACTGTGTGTGATGAGGTTAGTAATTCCTGAGTAAGGTAAGAGCCTGTGTAAGTGTGTGTGATGCTGTGATGGTACTCCATGTTACTGATGGTCTCTCAGTCTTGTGTAATCACTGCGTGTGATGAGGTTAGTAATTCCTGAGTAATGTTAGAGCCTGTGTAAGTGTGTGTGAGGCTGTGATGGTACTCCATGTTACTGATGGTTTTGCAGTCTTGCTAAACAATACGGATGTGTGTAAGGTAAAGCGGGCATCCTTGTGTAGAGCTGCGGTGGCATAGCTATTGCAATGGATTAGCATATCATCGTAGTTGAACTGCGTGTGTAATCGCAGCTGCGATGGCAATAGCGATCCTTGCTGAATCAGGTCCTTTTTTTATTTTCAGCTCCATTCAAAATGCCAATATATTATTAATTATATTAAACAAAACAAAATAAAATGCTAATCTCTGAGGTTACAGTAATTGGAAGATGTCAAACTAATTAAAGGTCATGTGAATAACATAAATGTCCCTGCTTCATAAGGAGAGTATTATCAGGGGGGTCCCCAGGTGCTGACACCAGGGGAGCATGGAATATAAATAGTTTTATCTGTCATATATATATATATATATAAGGTCATGTAATGTACAGTGAGGGAAATGATCTTCACAGGAGGCAGCCGGAATATCGTTACCTACTTGGAACTGCGCTGCTGCTAGTGAGCTGTGAGTACCAAGCACCGCACTGTACGACAGACATATTCTACATCGCACACAATGGGCGAATTCTTCTGAGTTGGGAGCAATGGAAAAACAATTTTGCACCCTGGTAAAACCACGCTGCTCGGCAGCTGTCCAGCATTTGTGGGCTACATGCAAAAGCAGCCTGTATTTACCCTGCATGCAAACATAATACATTTATTTGCCCTCCCCCAATCAGCTTCCATAGTAATTTCAACTATTTTTTTTTCTAAGGAAACATATATAGTTAAATATATATTAACATTCTAGACAGGAGATGGGCACTGCAAAACATAGAAAAGCACGGTGCCAGGGTGTAGTGGTGAATAATACGGCACATGCAGGAACAGAGGACCTGCTTCAGACCCGCTCGCTAGGATGTGTTCGCACGCAGCCGTCGGTAGCCAGAGTATGCAAATCCCGCGATCGCTAGCAAGACATTAGCACGCTCACTATGTCTTGCCATGCAATTGCGATATGTAGTAATACACATCATCTCCAGGAAGTGTATGAAACAATCGGTAACATCGAGTAACATCGGACCAATACGCAGCACTTGTGGCTGACCATACCCTCCCGCAAGTACTGCGAGTGCTACTGTGTGTATTTCAGCCATGTGACGTGTACGCTGACGCTGCATCTTAATTATGTACGCCCCTGAAACGGCGTTCAGACGCACAGGCACGCCTGCGTTTGCACCACCACACCCCCGGTACCATCGACCACCCCCTGTCACCACCACAAACGGCACGACCTGTGACTCATGCTTGCGGAGCGTCTGTGTACAAGGGCGATTGCAGTGACTGGTTCGTGCACTTGCACTGCGTTTTATACGCATGCGCAGTTTGAAAACATCGGCTGGCTACGTGCGAACGCATCCTAGCGAGCGGGTCTGAATCAGGCTCAGATTCCAAACACAAACAACAAACAAACAAAGGCCCTCATTCAGAGCCGCTAGCAATTAGCGCTCGCTCGTTCAGAAAAAGGGGGTGGCTATTCAAATGAACCATACGCTCTTTGCGGTCTATTGCCGCCTCCATGTCTGAATGAGCGAGCAAAACATACGCTCGTTTATTTGATAAAAACGCCCCCTGGCCGCTCGCATCATACGTCATGTCTGCTATTTATTAGATTAATCGAGTACATCGAACAGCGTATGAACTGCTCGCTATTCTTGTGGTTGGTTTTTTCAACCGCTATTTTGCGAGCAGTTCTGAGTTAAAAAAAACCAAGTGACGTGGTCAATGACACTGCTGTATTAATTATGCACACCCATAAAACGCCCGTTTTGACCTTTAAGCACGCCTGCGTTCAGATCTCCACTCCCCCGTTTACAAGCACCTTCCCCTGTTACCACCCACATACGCCTCATTCTGTCACTCAAATTAGCAGGCACTCGCTATATAGCGAACAAACGATTTTCGGCCGCACTGACTGGTTCGCGCATGCGTACTAAAAACCGTACGCATGCGCAGATGTGCGAACATCGCTCGGAACGAGCGTACTGCCGCTAGCGAGTGGCTCTGAATGAGGGCCAAAGTGTTTATTTAGACCTACAGCATGTGTGATACAGCAGCCAGGTGCTCTTTGTCCAGCTTGCCACTTTTGGTTCTCTGATCAGATCTTGGAGGGCTGTTTCCAAATCAATGATTGATGCATATTGTACGCAGTGTAACTTCATACTATTTAAAGGTAGAAATGAGTTTCAAACCCATTCATTCCTCATCGGACCTATCACATTACACTCAGATTGTATGAAAACAAGAATTTAAGGCCAAATTTTTTTCTGCACTGTATTCAATTTCTGCTGTGCTATTATTCCACACGTTTGGCGTTACATTGGTGTAATGAGCTATTAAGTAATAAGTGTATTGCTGTCGTGTAGACTTATTGTCTACACATTACTGAATGAAATGACTTATGCTGGGGATACACTGACCAAATATCGTCCCGATCAGCAATTATCTGAACTGGCCGATCATTGAACAGTGTATTGCTGCCACCGATTAGTAATTGGTCGATAGTTACTAATCGGTGGCAGCAATACACTGTTCAATGTCTTTGCATGCAGAATCATCCAGTAAAGTAGGTCCGATAGTTCCGATAATTGGTTGGCAGCTTTTGGCATTGTATGTGCTGCTCCAGCCAACATTTCCCCAGTTCCTTTACAGTGGAAAAACAGGGAAATGTTTCCTCCCCAAGGGAGGAACACAAATATCGGCCATATCTCAGTGTATGCCCAGCTTTTTTCAAATAGGCCTGAAAAGACAGATTTTATAGTTGCAATGCTGAGAATCACAGTATGACCAGGTGGCTGGGGTCCCATCTGTACTGAACTGGCCCCACATGCGCATTACACACAAATGGCTTAATTCAGACCCGCTCGCAAGAGGGTTGATGGTGGGCCAATGCACATGCGCGGCGTGCGCAAGCACCATAGCAAGTGAGAAATCACTCTATCCGGGGCTCGCAACAAAACGGGGCGGCTGTCGATGTTGATCGACAGCTCGCCCCGTTTCATAGGCGGGGAGGGTGGGTGGCTGTACAAACGGAGGCGTTCCCGAAGGAACACCTGCCATTTGTGGGTCAGTAGTGGACTTCCTGCTCTATTAGAGCATGAAGTCCACTTGGCACTGCGAGTGCTGAGACCCTACCACAAGGGTCTCCTCGCAATGCCGATCGTCGCGACAATCACGACCATCGCCAGGCCGCTCGCACAAGCTGTGGGTGGTCACCCTCAGCTGTGCGAGCGGCCTGGAGGTTGGAATTTAAAAAAAAGGGACGCCCTGGTTCAGAGCGAGCGCACGCAGATAGCATGCGCCTCTGAATCTGGCCCAAAGCTCGGTCTTGGTCTTTGCAGATTCAACAAAAGATAAACAAATATAGGAAAATAAACAAACAACTAATTTGTAAAAAATGGAAAACCCCCAAAAATGTATTTCTTTAAAGAACTAGAAAATACTTTATTTTACTAATAAAACATTTTATTCCAACATCACTCCCCACTATCTCGTCTTGAGATGGTGACAATGATTGGAGGACAGTGGGCCTGATTCAGACCCGGACGCTATTTGCGGACAGTCGTTCCAAAAAAGGGGCCGTCTATTTAAATTGAGCGCTCGCTCTTTGCGGTATGTTGACGCCTCTAAGTCTGAGCGAGCGAACGAAAACTGCGCTCGCTATTTTGTAAAGACGACCCTTTGCCGTTTGCATCAGACGTCATCTCCGGTATTTATTAGATTAATCGGGTACACCGAAAGGCATCTGAACTGCTCGCAGTGCTGGTGGTAGCTTTTTCTTACCGCTATCACTGCGAGCAGTTCAGGCTAAAAGACAACCAAGTGACGTGATCGATGACGTTCCTTTACTAATTATGCCCTCCCATTAAACGCCCTTTTGATCGTTAGGCACACCTGCGTTCGGATCTCCACTTCCCCGTTTTCAAGCACCTTCCCCTGTTACCACCCACAAACGGTACATTCTGTCAATCAAATTAGCAGCCCCTCGCTGTGTTGCGAGCGCACGATTTCCGACCGCAATGACTGTTTGGTGCATTATGACCCACATGCATGCACAGTTGTGCGAACATCGCTCAGAGCGAACGAGCGGCCGCTTACGAGCGGCTCTGAATCAGGCCCAGTGTTCGTATTTGTACTATTATATTATTGTCAATTGAAAATTCCCGGAATCCATCTTTGCACGTGGAAAATGGCCGTTTAGGGCTTTTTGTGATTTTAAAAAATAGACCCCTTAGTTAGTTTAGAGAAGTTTCCATTTTCCAAGTTGTGGCAGGATTAATGTTGCCGCAATGATAAGAAGCATGTGATTTTCCTATATGTCCAGTGTTAGAACTGGCAGTCCTAGCAGTGTGTCCTGAACCTACTAGAAGTCCATTAGAACTTACACATACCCCATAGAGGGGCATTTAATGTTGCAAAGTAATCATGACTTCTCCCCGGAACTGCAATTTCTTATACCAACATGTGCCTCTAGTTTGGCAGACTTCCGGCAATAGTAATTCAGTAAATACTAAAAACACAAGAGGGTGCTACAACTGATTATGATATATTGCTGTGGATAGAATTGCATTTAACCCCTTCACCTCTGAGACTTTTCTCACCCCTGTGCTGAGCCTATTTTTGGGACTTTTTGGACAAATCACATTCCAAGACAAATATTAATAATTTCATTAGGCAGTAACTACACAAGCTACACCTTGCTTTCTTTTCCAGAAACATGAATGAGATGGGTAAAGGAGTAGGCACAGTATCAGTACCACAACAAGGCAAACCACTTTACTAGACAAATTACTGCATTGAGTGAGTTTATTACAGATCTTGGCTTAATGCGCCAATCTCCGGGACTTCTTAACTCTTTTTGTAGTGCATTATCTTACAGTCTGGTGATTACATGTAACCACTAGACATGAATTACTAAGTGGGCACATAGTTTGAAAGAGGGGACTCAACTCTTTACCAAGATGGTACTTCTGAGTTTACTGGACCTCTTAAGTACAGTGAAAGTGGGACGCGCCCTATTTTATTGCTTTCTGTATATTTTGCTGTAGGGCTGAGCGAGGGCACGTTTATTATTCTACCCCACTGATGGGAAATGCTGGTAGGGGATGTGTAAGTATAGTTTCTATTTCTTTGAACCTTGTGTGTGCTAAGGATTATTGGGAGTCATCCGTAGCACTTTTGAGGTATATAAGTAAGATGAGTACCACTTATCCTTAGCACTTTTGTGGTATATATGTAGGATGAGTACCACTCATCCTTAGCACTTTTGAGGTATATATGTAGGATGAGTACCACTCATCCTTAGCACTGAAGGGGAAATATCTGATCCCAAAACATTTGGAGACGATCAACCAATCTGAAAGACAGATTGGTCCACAGCCACTTCAATAACAACAAGAAAAGACAACCTGTGGCTGAAGGATCATTCAAATGTGGCAGCTCTAAGGCCTGAAACCACATGTCACGCACTACAGAATGTAAAGACAAGCACAGTATAATAACGTACATAATATACTTGACTTTATTAATAGCAAGACTGCAGGGATGGTGTATTGTTTAACATGTCCATGTAACAAATGGTACATTGAAATGATTACCAGACCCCTGAAGCAGAGAGTGCTGGAGCATGTACTGTAGGCAGCATAAGGAACTCCAAAACAGATCTGATGAGATCCAAACAACTTACGTCCTTCGCAAGACATTTTATGATCGACATCATGGTGATCCTATGGGTTTAAGAGCATATGGTATAGAAAGAGTGAATTTGGGGATTAGGGGTAGTGATATTACTCAAGAACTATTAAATAGAGAGAAAGCCATTGGACTTTCCTACTGGGCGGTTTACAACCAGTAGGATTAAACGAACATAATAATTTTTTTTTAAATAAATGACGACCTCATATCATTACGTACAGTATTAGTTTCTATTAGATCTTGATAGTTATGACAATCCAATTGTATTTGGGATACATATGTCCCCCCACATGATGACTAGGGTGATGACTACACATCATTAATATTTATAAGAGTATTATTGTATATTTCATCATATGGTAAACTGCACTACACTATTCCGGATTTCCAGTAAAAATGGTCAAGATATAATTGAATATTATTGGATTATACTATATGGATTAATATATTAGGGAATTATTTATGGCACCTTTTAATGATGAACACTTTTGAAGTAATATTGGGCTGTCTTATTACATTCTCAATTGGATTACACATATTTTCTACACTAATTTTTAATCACATTTTTTTTTTCATTTTTAACACTATTCACATTATTATTTTACACTTGGAGGACTATATATCCGAATAAATGAGATCACTTTACAGCAACAATAAAATGATGTGATGCAGATGGGTAAGATTACAAATCTGACATCACTCATAGCATTTATTTATATCAGTATATCACTTTCACATTCACATTTATTTTTAGGGTATCAGTATTCAAATTTGTGAAATCACACATTGATATATATATATATATTTATTTTCATTATGTATTGTGACATGGAAAAATACAGTATTATAATAGATAGGACAATACACAATGTATCATACACAGTGTGATACTAAGGTATGTTAGTATATATTACATTATGATGTGGAGATACTGGGAATATATCAGGCTTGAAAGTCCATGCCAATATATGTTTAATAATGAAGTATATCACCCACTAAACCTATCCTAAACCTTTCAGTTATATTGTGAGAGCAGTAGGGATTAATCCCTGTAGTGATCAAAATATTTATGATACCAATTATATCCCCCATTAAAACCTATCCTGAAATATTTAATTACACAGTGAGAGCAGTAGGGGTTAATTCATTTAGTGTACAATACAAACCTATGGCATGACGATCCCAGATCACTCCAGCTCTGTTGATGAAATTGTTAATGTTTGTTAACCAATGGGAATGCTGACAGGCTAAGCGGATTGGTGGAGAGTCCCATCCATCATCAAGGAGGACTCTGATTGGTAACTGATATAGGATCTTTCAACCCGATGGATGGGTTGCTCCTATGATTAAGCCAGACAGCGAAACGCGCGTCAGGAGACTCGTGGTGCACACTGTCTATCGTGTACTTTGTGTAGTTAAATGGCTGTAAATCATTACATGTAACATTTTTAAATAATCCAGATTTTCAGGGAGGTTAGGCCTCCTATCTTTTTACGGTTTGGAGAGAGGGAAGTATATATTTTATTGGTCAGTCAGTTTACAAAATAGACAAACAACCATTGACATTGATAGAGGCATCAGCTAGACAGGCTAGACATTACATCAGCGAGGTGATAATTACATTGGCAGAAACAGATTGGCAGAATACCCTTGATTCAATATTGAATAGACCTCCTCCAATAAAAAAAATCACTAACTATAAAATGTTAAAGGAGAGGATGGACTACTTAGAAATCAAAACAGGTATATGTCAAAGGACATTTCATTTTCTTTCGCTATCGACAGAACAAATAGTTAATTAATTTCAAAACTCTTGTAAACTTTTTACCATCTTTTACCAGCAAGTATATTTTTGTAGAATTATTTCTTAATACTATATATCATACCTGCTTGTCACTAAGAAAAAGATTTGCAATGAGGCTTTCAGAGAATCACATCTGTCCTAAATGCAGGCCTATTTCATTGTTTGTGGGGCTGACAATACTATATGGAAACTAAACTACGGAGACAAGTTTACTTTGGCCCAGAATGGGCGGTATTGGGAATCTTACACAAGAATCAAGGATATACTAAGGCAAAAAGGGAATTATTATTGATTATAAGTGCCTTAGGAAGGAAAACAATCCTTCAAAATTGGATTCAGACGGAATCTCCTTCTTTTGCATTCTTTAGAGAGAAAATGCAATATACTGTATACAGTATATGGAATGGATTGAGGTACTGGGAGAAAAGGAGAAACATACTGAACTTTTTATGGACATATGGGAGGAATATATATGTGAACTCCCAAATAACAACAAAGATCAAGTTATAAGGAGTATACAGCATACTAAATGGTATGAGGCTAAAACGGTAAATAATGCTGTTCAAAATGTTTAATAAGCCAGTAGTTAACAGAAATAGATAAGGCTGTTATTCTATATTATAGTACATTATTGTGACGGGGACAAATATCCCCCTGAACTCTACCTTTCTTATCATCTATGTATATATGGAAGTAGAAATATAAGCACTGGGAATATTGTTACAAAATGACTGGTGTTTTTTTAATAATTATATCTATTCTATTCATGATGTCATATAAATGCTAAATGTGAAATATTAATATACATGAAACAGATGAAATGCTTCAATAAAAAGAATTTATAAAAAAAACAAAAAACTATCCTAGGAATCTTTAATTACACTGTGAGAGCAGTAGGGGTAAATTAATTTAGTGAACAATACAAACCTATGGCATGACGATCCCAGTACACTCCAGCTCTTTTGATGAAACAGGCTAAGCGGATTGGCGGAGAATCCCATCAATCCAAGGAGGACGCTGATTGGGTGCTGATGAGGATATAGGATCTTTCAACCCGACGGACGGGTTGCTCCTATGATTAAGCCAGACAGTGAAACGCGCGTCAGGAGACATGCGGTGCACGCTGTCTAATGTGTATTTTAATGTGTTAACCACCGTGAAAACTGTAAATTGATTATGAATGTGATGGGTGTCTGTTAGACACCTGGACGATATAAGCGGGCACATGTCACCCAGCATATTCATTGTATATTCCCGGAGATACTTACATCCATGTATCAGTGCATGATATAACAACGTTAATGGAATATGAATATATAAATAATACCAGACATCATATTCGTGGTAACAATACATTTTATTTTCAGGATTGTTTATTTTTAACACTGAAAATAAATAAATCTAAAAATATAATTAAAAATATAAATAAATATTTTGCTGACCCGATTTTAAGGATGAATTAAACGATATGTTTTATAACAAGTTTTTGGTAATGAGGGGTCATTAGAAATTATAAACAATATATCTACTATAAGATTTAGTGAAGATCAGGATCTAGGGCCTGATTCAGACCCACTCGCGAGCGGCTGTCCGCTCGCAAGTGGGTCGATGTTATGGACTGAGCATGCGCACGATGGAGGGAGCTCCGTCGTGCGCATGCGCCAGACGCGACGAGCGAAGGAAAGTCCTTCGCTCGGTGTGTCCGATCAAAAGGGGCGTGCTGTCAATGTTGATTGACAGCACGCCCCCTTTGGTGGGCGTGCCGGGGGCATGCCTCCCTGACGGGGGTGTTCCCACGGGAACGCCTCCCGTCAGAAGCCGGCCCACTGACATCACTAGTGATGTCAGTGGGAGTGATTTTGGCTCTGATAGAGCCAAAATCACTCCGGAGCTTGCGGTTGAAAACCTCATGATCTCGACCATCGCGACCATCACAATGCACGCTCGTATAGCCTGTGGGTGGTGACCCACAGCTATACGAGCGTCCAGGAGGACGCTCCATGAAAATGGAGCCCGGTCCTCATTCAGAGTGTGCGCTCTGCTCAGAGCGTACGGCTCTGAATGAGGGCCCTAGTCCATGAGTGCCCCAATACAGGAATACTTTTACTTTTTCATTTTGCACCCAAAACATTATATATTACTGATCGAAAAAACATTATATATCACTCCTGAATTTTCTGTGATTCCATAAAAGGTAGAAGTTTCTAAGGTGGAATCTCCAAATCCACTGCATATGTGTAGCCATGTAGCCAAATTGATGAACACCCATAAAAATCTGGAAAAGAGAGTTTGACACTAATCTTCCTGAACCCAGTGGCAAACGCAGGATTTCTAGAGGGGGGTTTCCAAATGCTTGATTTTAGAGTGAGTGTGGCCAGTCCATGAAGAGGGTAGAATTATCACTTAACCAGCTTTAATATGCGTCATACAAAGTATATTGTGTGTCATAATTCCATCATATACAGGACCAGCAATCACAGTAAGCCATTAAATGCGGCAGTAGGGCCATCCTGCCTGAGCTGAATGTTTTTATTTTAGATACTGTATGGGTACCATTCCAGAGTATTAAAGTACGGGAGTCTGGGGGAGCAGCAGAATAACCTAGCACTGCCCTAGACATATATGTACATATTGGGCTCTATAGCAGTGCATCCCTAATAGTGAATGTTTTCCAGATCTCCTAGTTGATGCACAGGTTATTTATTACTGACTGATAGATGTTAAAAGATCCACAGTTGGTACTATTTATTTCATTTGTGATACTGAGAAGAACATTCAGCACTAGTAAAATTCTATTACATACTATTTCTATTGTGGGCTGGGGAGGGGGGTTTCCAAGCAGACGGAAACCCCCCCTGCGTTTGACTATGGAACCATTTTAGCAGAGTTTTCACATTGCTGCCATTACCTTTAACTTTGTTTTATCTGAACGGTTGCATATTAGTCTAGCACCTTTCACTTTTCAAACTACTAATACTGTAGATAGGCAGGAAGTGACTGAACTGGGGGCTTGATTCAGACCCGGTCGCAAGGCTGCGTTCCGCAGCCTGTCGATGTTTGCAATCGGCATATGCATCGCAGTCTGCGTGTGCAAACCAGCCGCTGCAATTCGGGAAACGACCGCAGCGAGCACACAGAGGCTTCACACAGGAAGTGACCGCTTGAGGGTGGTGACGGGGGGGAGAAAAGCAGGCGTGCCTGGGCGTCTAGACGCTGTTTCAGGGGCGTGCATAATTAGGCCCCAGCAATGGCATACGCATCCTAACGTCTAGTTACACACACAAACATTAACAATGTCTGCAGTAGGGTCAGGTCAACCGCAACTTGTGCGTGTGGGTCCAATGGTTCCCGATGTATTCGCTGTCTTGCGAGAACGAAAGTAAAGGGGAGTAGGCGGCATTATGTAGTGTTGGGTGTCTACTTATTTTGCTGCGGTTACATTGTATATGCGGTCATTAGCATATTTTCACGTCGACAGGCTGCGTGCGAACACGGCCTTGCGACCGGGTCTGAATCAGGCCCTGAATACTAAGTGCTATTGATAACCTACTAATGCTCTGGACTACGGATCCCTCTCCTGGAACTTTTTGCGTAGAGCAGCCTATAGGCTGTAATGGCGTATGCATCTAAAGATTACGTTAAGTAGTGGGGAGTCGATGAGTGATGTCCTGTGAATATCAGTACTGGCTCCCAGTCAGCAGTTGGCAGCTATAGTTGGGTAGTGAGATGGTTACTGTGCGCAATGATTAACTGCCGTGGTGGTTATCTCTGTAAATACGATCAGTCCTACATCTGCTATAAACTGGATTGTAACTGGAGTTTCTGAGCTTAGGGCCTGATTCAGGTCGGATCGCACGGCTGCATTCGCATACCCCCACTAGCTGGAAAAATATGCTAATTAATGCAATCGCATGGCAACCGCAGCACTATACTAAAATGCCCATCACTGTATAAAGCTGCCCACTTCCCATGACATGCATCCGCAAGTCAGCGAAAGCATCGGAAACATCGAGTAACATCGGAACCATTCGCACAGTTGTGGTTGACCTGACCCAACCTCACAAACTGCTAAACTTCCTGTCGCCATCTAGACCTCTGCCAGCGTATACAATCGCAGGGGCTTAATAATGCACACCGCTGTAACGGCGTTCAAATGCACAGGCACGCCTGCGTTCCACCAACCACCCCCGATCTCCACCCCCAAATGGTCACTTCATGTCATTCACTATGCTATTGAACTGCGTGCTCACTGCAATCGCTTTCCCGATTGCAACGGCCGGCTCACGTATGGGCACTGTGATGCATACGCATGCGCAGATCGCAGACAGCGACCGGCTGCGTGTGAACGCAGCCGTGCAATCCGACCTGAATCAGGCTCTTAGTGCAATCACTAGAAATCAGTTTTGTATGATAAATTACTTTGGGTTTGAGTATTCTTAGTTTGAGCAATGCCAACCTCTTCTGTATCTGTACCGGTATTCATCACTAACAAAACATTGTTTATTTATTTTAGTTCGAAAATCTAAAATCGAGCTGCAGCGCGTTCAGTTATGGCGAATTCTACGGCGATTGACACTGCGTTCATGGTTGCTTTCCTGCACTCAGACAAACTCTACTTGGCGCTATTATCCCTGATGGCGATCTCCTTCTGTGTTTTCATTTTCTTCATGGCCATAATCTTAGGAGCCTTCTTCAGCTCTTCTCACATGCAGGAGGAAGCTCGTTACATCCTATTTATCCACATGCTCATCAATGACACAGTGTATCTCGTACTAGGGTTCTTTGTCTTCTTCCTGACAGCGTATTTAATTTATTTCCCTGTTCCCATTTGCTACATACTGGTCACAGTGATCTCTTCTAGTTTCAAGGTCACCCCATACACCCTGGTGGTCATGTGCCTGGAGCGGTACGTTGCCATCTGTTTCCCGCTAAGGCACGGGGCGCTTTGCACCAGACAGAAATCGTATTTGGCCATTGCAGCGATTTGGATAATCGGGTTGATACCTAATGTTGCAGATTTCATTATTTTGTGCTTTTCTGTGAAACAAGACTTTTTTTCCTTTTATTGTCTCTGTATAAGATCCGCATTTGTGCTCACTGAAGCGCAGAACACTATACGGTCCCTGGTCCACGCCTTGACTTTTTCCCTGGTGGGGCTGATCGTCGTATTCACGTACATCAAGATTATGCTGGTGGCTGTGAAGGTGGACACTGGAAAGTCCTCTGCTTCCAAGGCTGGGAAGACCATTATTCTGCATGCGTGCCAGCTCCTGCTATGTATGACGGCTTTCACCTACACCCTGACAGAAGCGTACCTCCGCAAATACTTCTACCTCTTACCCGTCATCAACTTTTTCTTCTTCATGTGTCTTCCACGGTTCATTAGTCCCTTAATTTATGGAATCAGAGATGAAGTGTTTAGTAAATACTTAAAACGGTTTGTACTTTATAAACCCATTAGGACAGTCCCTAAATCAATGACATTGTGAGACCATCAGAAGCTTCTCAGCTTTCCTCAACTTGTATCATGAATATAATTGGTGAATAATAATAATAATCTTTTCCTATTGGCCCAGTCTAAAGGTGCCCATCCACTAGACGATTAAGTTGAGCGATTGAACGATAACGATCGTTCAATCATTCATAAATCGTTTGCAAAAATGTCTAAAACGGCCAGCTATGCACGTGCCCGCTATCATCGTGCAAACATGCTGGACAACCTATTTTTTTTCTCAGGTTCAGCATGTCTCCAGATGATTGATGAGCCTGCACTGAACGACTGCTCGCTCAGTGCAGGCACAGCACAGACTGACAAACGACTGTACGATCACAATGTCGTTTTCATGTCTGCTAGTGGACGGGCACCTTAAGAAGTGGTCAACTAAAACGAAGTGAAGTTTATATTTAAATTTTAAAGATACATTATATTTTGTTAGTTTGAAGTGGAAGAACATGGATAAATGTTGGACTTGTTTCTCACCTGTATAATCATTAGTACAGTAAGTATATGGACTGTGGCCCTGATTCAGAGCCGGACGCTCTGACAGCGTTCGCTCTGAATCAGGGCGTCTTTTTTTTTTTTATGGAGCGGCCTCCCGGCAGCTCACATTGCTGTGGGTTGCCACCCAAAGCTAATGCGAGCGGCCAGGATGATGGTCGCGATGGTCAAGACCATCGCGACCGTCGGGCTTGCGACGAGACCCTTGTGGTAGGGTCTCGTGGCCACAAGCTCCAGAGTACTTTCGTTTCAAACAGAGCCGAAATCTCTCCCACTGACATCACTCGTGATGTCAGTGGGGCCGCACCCAAACGGTAGGCGTTCTCATGGGAAAGCCTCCGTCTGGCCAGCCACACCCACCCGGTCTGCACACCAAAGGGGGCGTGCTGTCACTCAACATCGACAGCACGCCCGTGTGGTGCGAGACCCGGAGCGACGGATTGCCCGTCGCTATCCGGGTCTCACACATGCGCACGACGGAGCCGGCTCCGTCGTGCGCATGCGCTCTGGGCCACCATCGACCCGGTTGTGAGCGCTCAGCGCTTGCGACTGGGTCTGAATCAGGCCCTGTGTTTCTCCATAAAATGTTACAATCTTTAAAGTGTAATTAAACCACAGTAAACAAGCATTGTTCTATGTTGTAGCAGACAATTACCTATACCAGGTACACACAACCTTTTTTAGTCTAATTGTACAATCGGGGTTAATACTCATTGTAGGTCAGATTATTGTCTGACACAATAATCCAGCAATTTACAGTCTCAGCCCACACTGCCGGCCCCTCTGCACCCGCGGCTCTCCCCCCAGTTTCCTCATCTAAGCTGGGCCACAGAAGACCATCTTCCAGCAGGCCAAGCTCAGGAGACTCAGGACAGCTGTGGCTCCCCACACTTCTCCCCCGGTCACACAGTGCTGGTTGTCGATCCTAAAAGGATCACCCACCAGCCAGGGCTCACTGCAGCCCCACTTTCCCCCAAACTCTCCCCCGATCCCAGGCAGCCATGTAGGGTGATCAGGCTTGGATTAAGGGGGAACAACAGGGGTGGTTGAAGTGGGACCCTCACACCCAGGGTCCCCCCTGGCGGTTGCTATGACTCTGTGTTCTCCATGCACAGTGCATATAGTGCAGAATTGCTCCCGAGTCTCCTCCTCAGCGTCATGTGACACATCACATCCGTGACACTGATAAGGGGACTCGGGAGCCATAGCAGCTGCCAGTGTGGACCTTATGTGGGAGTATGGCACTGTATAGCAAATGGGGTCCCTGTGGGGCATATTGGGGGAGCAGTGTGTGGCATACAGGGGTGCACTGTGGGGCAAGGTAAGGGGTAAAGTTGCGGCTGGGTGCCACATTGATTAGCGGAGCACCCAACAGCTTACAGTATTTGCTCCTAGGCCTCCACAACCTTAATCCGATCCTGTGGTTGACCCTCGGCAATGCACACCCCCTGCTGCCAACCTCTCTCCTGGCAGAATGTGAAGATCTGCAAAAAGTGTGTCTAAAAGAACATTTTAGGACTATAGTTTACTTTACCTAAGTTAACCTTACTGTACAGTATATAGGTAAATACACTGTAGAGTCTTTTTTTTTTTTTAAACTGTATAAAATATATATTTTTTTCAAAAGTAATCAAAAGTGTTGACATTTTTGAAAATTTATACTATATATATATAATAATAGATACTTAATCCCGATTCCGTATAACTTTATTGACACATCTGCATAACTATTAATAAAATGACACAGAATCATGTATAAATCGCAATTTTGGAGTGGAGAATTATAAATATGATTCGCTGATTGTTATGCGCCATAGTTATGTCATCTGTCACAGACAGGTCTGCTGGCGAATGGATCAGACAGGATGGCAAAATGATACAGGGGGAGATGTACCGAGCCTTGGAGAGAGATAGTGGAGCCACCAGTCAGCGTTTAACGATCATCTCTCTAGCACCGTCTTTGAAATGACAATTAGGAGCAGATTGGTTGCTTATGGCAACTACTACACTTTAGCTCTCTCCAGAGCGTGATACATCTCCCCTATAGAGTCTGAGACAGCATAGGGGGACTTCAGAAGATTGATCTGCGACTGATGTGCGACTGATGTTTCCGATGTTCCCGCTTTTCTACATGAGCGGCGGATGTCAGCCGCCAGAGGTGGGCAGTGCACAAGACGGCGGCTGAGTCATTTGCATATTACTTTACGCAAGTCTGCTGTGTACGGAATCCCAGTGGCGACAGGATTTGCGTCCATCTCTGAATTAGGCAATCAAAATTGTGTTTTGGTGACCAGAGTGAGCTTAAAAATAATGAATCAGGTGGCATAAGGCAAAAATGCTAATTTATTAAATGTTTTTCTTTAAGGGGCCCATTTATCAAATAATATTTGCAGTATATCCCCCTGAAAACACCCATATTAAGAATACCCTGTATGTACCATGAAGCGACCACTACAGCTATCTTCGATGTCTTCCGCGGTCAGAGCCGTAACGAGAATTTTTGGTACCCTGGGACAGAACAAATCTAATTTGTCCTGTACAATGATGAAAGCGTACCGATCCCTTTGAATTACGATTATCCTGATGTCACTGCCAAAGACAGTGTTAATCCAATGGCTGCATTGATGGTACACAATAATTAGGTAGTATAACTCACCATCCCTGGATGTAGGAGAGCACTGGTGATTTGCCAGGACAGCCCAGCACAAACCTGAAGGTATAGAAAGAGTGCTGCGCTGTAGTGTATATGCAGCAAATAGCGGCAGGGAGGTCCGTATATGTACCCAGCACCGGCAGCTGAACTCACCAGCAAAGGTACTGGAGGTGTGCTGGTAACACCTGGGTTGGGAATCCGTGGCTGTGCTCGGGGCTGCCATCACAAATTATGGTTCCCAGTACACATGTATCAGAGAGGACCCCCCTTATCCTGCCCCACGGCCTGCTGAACGCAATGTTCCAATGAGCCCTGGCGCTTAGAGACAGCACATGTTGTAATGCTCCTTCCCACAGCACACACATACAGTATATACATACATACATATGTGTAACATTTATCGCACACTTATACTTTCAGAACCCTGATGCTGGGGATGAAACAAGAGGAAGCTAGAAGTGGGAATGATTATACACAGAACATAGACAGACTGCCGAGCGGCGCCCCCTGTCCTGCGGTGCCCTGTACCATGGTACATGCCGCACTAACCTAATTACTGCCCTGGCCTCGATCCCACTATTTCCTACAGCAGAAATTGCTCCCATAGGTTTCAATGGATGTGGCATAAAAGATGGAAAGTGTCTAGATGTCAATAGGTCAACACCAGATGGCCGATAAGCAATAGGTCGACAGGATCAAAAGGTTGACAGTTAAAAGATTGACACAAACTAAGGCCGACAGGGTCAAATGGTCGACAGGGTTAAAAGGTAACACAAATGGTTGTCACAGAAAAGGTTGACATTTTTATTGTTACTTTAACCCTATTCCTCCCTCTAATGCCTAACCCTAACCATCCCCCTAGTGCCTAACCCTAACCCTCTCCCTGGTGCCTAACCCTAACCATCCCCCTAGTGCCTAACCCAAACCGTCCACCTTTTTATGGATGTGGTATAATAGATGGACAGTGTCTAGATAGACAGTCAATAGGTCAACACCAGATGGTCGAAACATAAAAGGTTGACACTTGTTTTGTGTGATTATTTTAACCCTGATTCTCACCTTAACCCTCCCCCTGGTGCCTAACAATCCCCCTGGTGCCTAACCCTAACCCACTCCCTAGTTCCTAACCCTAACCATCCCCTTCAGCAGCCTAACCCTAAACCTATCCTAATCCTAAAAATCGTTTTGCTTGCATTATTAACTGCTGCGGCATCACCCTTGGGTTATGCCCCATTGTTATGCCATTCTAAATCAGACTGTTATAAACATTATGGGGTATACAGTATTTACTTAAGGTCGATTTTAATCAATTTAAAATCAATGAAAAAAATCAATCAGCATAATGTGTGATTTAGTCCCAGATGATAGATTTTAAATTGATTGAAAGACACCTTTATAATTTATATCCCTGCTATGGGTGACCGGTTGCTTCAGCCGCTTGTTGTCAGGTAGAAAGAGCACCTGGCAGGGGGCATTGAGGTTTTTTTTTAAAACTCTTTTCTCCTATAGGGCAGAGGATCCCAAACTCTGCCATTACAGTCCAGGTTTTCAGGACTGTAATGGAGGAATTTGGGGACCTCTGCTATAGGGGTCATGGTTGGCTCTTAGTACCGAAGATTTATCTTTAGTCTTTTACTTCGAAGCAAGTTACCAATATCCTCCTCTCTCTTCTCTGGTCATCGTTTCATTTAGGCCCTGACTGTTGGTCAGTTGTCATTTTGTTTCAGTGGTAACTCTGATTTTTGCCATTGTGTTTGCACTTTCCCACAGTACCTGTGTAAGCCTTTCCAGTGGATTTACAGTAGTTTTATCATTCTGCTGTGAACTCTCTGAATTCACCAACTTCCACCTCCCATTTCCTCACCCTTTGGCTAAAAAAATGTATAACCCAAGCGCTGAGCTAAGAGGAGAGATGGAAAACTACAAGTGACAAAATGCTGCTTTAAGGTGGCTGCCACCACCTATTGGAGAGGAAGTCGAGTAGAACAAATTTAAATAGCTGCGCTCTGTCAAAATATAGCTGACTTCATCTGAAGATAAATTATATCATGTAAAAAAAAAAAGACCATGTAAATAAAATTAAAAATCACAATTTAATTAGATAAAGCCTGTAAAAACTTATATAAAAGTATATAAAGAAGAAAAATGCATAAAAGATAGAATTAAGGCATCCCCAAAAGTACACCAATATATAACAGACAGACAGGAACACAGCACCCCTGTGCAGCTACGCCCATGACAGTGACAGCCAGGTGTGGCTGACATGCACACAAAAAAAAATGTTTATTTATTATTTTGGGCAGCAGCCCCTCGACAGATAGGAGCACAGCACCCCTGTGCAGCTACGCCGATGATAGTGACAGCCACGTGTGGCTGATATGCACACAAAAAAATATTTTTTTTTATTTTTGGGCAGCAGACCCTCGACAGACAGCAGCACAACACCCCTGCACACCTACGCTGATGACAGGTGTGGCTAACACGCCACACAACATTTTTTTTTTTTTTTAACACTGGGGTGAACCCCTGAAAAGAGGCAGCAGTCCCTTAACAGACAGCAGCACAGCACCATGCACTGATGACAAGTGTGACTAACACTAATTGGGGTGGGTGAAGAGCACCCCTGAAGGACAGAGCACCCCCAGGACAACACAGCACTACAGCCAGCCAGTCTCTATGGACAGGACAAGTACAACAGCCAGCCCCTATGGACAGGACAATGACAGCCAGCCAGCCCCTATGGACAGGACAATGACAGCCAGCCAGCCCCTATGGACATGACAACAGCCATCCAGCCCTTCTATAGACAACAGCCAGCCAGTAACAAGTATTAAATATTGACAATAACAACAGCACAGCACAACTCCCAGCTCCCTCTCTCTTCACTCTCCACAGCCGGAATGAAAAATGGCGGTGGATCGCAGGACCTTTATAGATTCCAAAACCTGCAAGAATCCGACAGCAGGATGATGACATTTTGCCTCGTTTTCAGATCTAAGTCAGGCGGGAAAACCCGAGCTGACTCGGATCTGCCTTGGATCCCCGAAGTTCGGGTGGGTCCGGTTCTCAGGGAACTGGACCCACTCATCTCTACAATAAACTGACATTTGCATTTCCACCACTACCAGCGAATATATATACATTTCATGGCAAGAAAGGAAAAACAAAAAAACATACTCATTAATCACAATTGCACCAGCATGAGCTGGAGGCTCACCAGAAAAATAATACACCAAACAGTCGGGTGAGTGAGCTTCACCTCCTGATCTCCAGGCAGGCACTCCTCGAGGGTGCTCCATGCAGGTAAGTATTCCAACACTCCAGGGGTTGTGTCCGCCGCTCTCTTCTCCAATGCGGTGGTGGTGGGGTCCTCCACTTGGGTCCTCTACACCAGCTGATGCAGCTTCTCTCCTCAGCGACAGTTTTCCTCAGCGGGGTCCTCTCTCCTCTTCAAAGGCGTCTTCTTCATTGCCCGCGCTAGGCAATGGGTCCTCCTTGTCCCTCGTCGGACCTTTCTTATGACGGGGGCCCCACTCCAGGCAGCAACAGCACTGGCTACTTCCCGGTGACCACTCCTTTCCTCCGGGGCAGTCCATAGCCAGGATCCACGGTCGGCAGGCACGCGATAAGACAGCATGCGGCTAATGGGGTGCTTTGGTGCTCCCAAGGGATCCTAGCAGCTAGCTTCAGCGATGGGGCATGTCAGGCATCCAGGTGGCTTCCAACGGGGCTCCTCTAGTCCCAGCAGCATGGCAGAGATTGGGCAGTCTCCTACCCCTCAGCGGGGTCCCCAGGGCCCAGCACTCATATTTCAGCGCCAGCAAATCACTCTTGGGAGGGGTCCCCAGCACTCCAGCACGTGAGTGGCAGCGGTCTGTATGACCTGTCTCCCGGTGTAAGAGGGGGGAATAACAGTGGTTGTAACAAGGTGGTGTCCTGAGCAGGGTGCTTAGATCCTCCAGCACTCCTCTCCACTCCAGTGGCACTTTTACTAGGGGGTTGGCAGGTCCAGCCTCACCCTGCTCCATATGTACAATCTGCTCACACAACCAGCAGTAGCCTGGCAAGTTCCTTTCAACTCCAGGGAGCTCTACTTTTACACCGGAGTAGCTGAATGGATGCTGGGTGCATGCGCACGGCCTCCATTCAGTGCCGGGAGAGGGCTTGGGGAAGCCCAACTAGTGACAGAGTGCAGGGCTTACCCCCAGCCTGACGTTATTTGGAGGCGTGCCATGCGGGCATGCCTTCAAATAACATCACTTAGGGGGCATGGCCTATGGTAATTAGGCCACACCCATGTTTTTGGTTGCGCGTGGCTCTGCCATGCACTTCTATAGGGCAATATTAGCAGAGCCAGCAGAGGGTGCTCCGACACCTGGAGCCGGCCCTGACTGAGATGCTCTTTGTACTGTATGGCAATCATTAGAGGCCCTGTTTTCTGCATGGCGAGTTCTGGCTGTGTTGCTTAATATTGTTTTTGTAGTGCATATGTATGTATATATGTGTGTGTGTGTGTGTGTGTATTGGTGGGGGGTATTAAAGTAATGTAAAGGGTAATTATTTATGTTATTTGGATGCAAATAAACATATTTAGATGTTGATATTTGAATTTTAAAACACCTTCAGCCCCCCTCATGTCAAAAATTGGCTATGGGGGAAATGTATCAAACCTATACTACATATCTAACTGGTATTTTACTGGATGTGCAAAAAAAATAACAGTTAGAAGCTGATTGGTTGAGCCTTTATATCTCTCCATGGGGTAAATTTACTGAAGATTGTGTTTGGCTGAGAAGAAACAAGCTGGACATCGCAGGGATTTGCGGGTTTTTTTGACCAAAATCACGGATTTACTAAGAATTGTGTTTGCCTGTCCATAAGGCGTCCAGAACTTTATTGCAATTAAAACACAATATATAACAGCTTACACTAACTTATACTAAAAATAAAGACACGGACACAGACTGCTTTGGTTAAATGGTCATAACTCGCTTTTATACGTTAATTATTTAATTTAATTTATTGGGAGGCAAAGAAGGATGCTACAAACAATCAGCTCCAGCCATATGATCTTAGCCAATATTAGGGAGCGACTGATATGCCCCCCTGTGGCCATTGTGACCAATATTAGGGAGCGACTGAAACGCCCCCCCTGTGGTCATTGTAAGCTAAGCTGTGAAGACTCACAACCCCTATAATATTGCATAGTACGAGCGTGTCCGCAGAGACAGACGCCCAAAGTCCTCCCATGAGAGGTAGGCCATACTACGACCATTCAAAGGATATGTGCTCCACAACGATATTCTTATACTTTAAGTGGCCGCTGGATTGTAGCACCTTCTCGTCGAACACGACAAATAAATGTTAGTAAAAACATACACAACAAATGCACAGTAAAGAGATAGGGAAGGGAGGGAGGGACAAAGACAAACCCCGTCCAGAAAAGGAAGTTGCTGGGTGTACACCAGCCTTATAAAGTCCACCAAGCCACTCCCACGAGCTCCCACATGGTCAGCGACCAACCAACCATGATAACTCCCCCAAACTACTCTACCTAGCAACTGCTGACCAAATTCCAACCAATTACAAAAAACTAAGGACTCTTGTATAGATTTAAACTTAATCAGTTCTCATCTCTTCTAAGGCGTCCATAACTTTATTGCAATTAAAACACAATATATAACAGCTTACACTAACTTATACTAAAATAAAGACAGGACACAGACTGCTTTGGTTATATGGTCATAACTCGCTTTTATACGTTAATTATTTAATTTAATTTATTGGGAGGCAAAGAAGGATGCTACAAACAATCAGCTCCAGCCATATGATCTTAGCCAATATTAGGGAGCGACTGATATGCCCCCCTGTGGCCATTGTGACCAATATTAGGGAGCGACTGAAACGCCCCCCCTGTGGTCATTGTAAGCTAAGCTGTGAAGACTCACAACCCCTATAATATTGCATAGTACGAGCGTGTCCGCAGAGACAGACGCCCAAAGTCCTCCCATGAGAGGTAGGCCATACTACGACCATTCAAAGGATATGTGCTCCACAACGATATTCTTACACTTTACATGGCCGCTGGAATGTAGCACCTTCTCGCCACCACCAAGTTCAAAGAACCGCAGCCTACCACCCAAACCAAAACAACTAGACCGCATCCAAACAGGAAAAAATATCACCCAAAAACACACCTAACCCCAAATCTGATAAATGCACCCCATCAGGCCAAACAATTAAGCTTTTTCCAGCCGCAAACTTGTGTGCCGTACCACCAAATCAACGGACCTGGAGACAAAATGAGAAACAGCCTTGTTAATCTTCCTGCGAGCCTTATCCAAAGCCAAAAGGTCCCTAGAACCCCTCCATACATTGCGAGGGATAATTTCAGACTACACCAAGCACACCTCCGGCCACCGATACCGAAGGGCACTCAAATCAGCCTGCATCCACAATATCAGATCTATACCCTTAGACTGCCCCACATCATTGCCGCCAAGGTGAATCACCAGCCATGCCGGGTGCCCACAGCGCATCTCCTGCTGAAACAAAAGATCCAAAAGAGCTAACCAACACATGCCTCGGACCCCAAACCACCGAACCTGACGCCCCCCTAACAACAGGGATGCCCTCTCTGCCATTGCATGCCTTTCAGCCCAATAAATAAACGAATGGACCACAAGCCACACTTGCTCAGAAGACACGGACATAGCTGTCAAAGAACAGAAAGAACTAAAACATCAGTAAAGAACATTATATAAAGAGGATAGAGTGGTAACTTAGAAGGAGAATGTTATTAACAATGCCCAGACGAAGGAGAAAATTCAAAAAACCTCCCGTGCGCTGTGTATGATAAGCCAATTGAATTACGGCCCTTAGTGGAGGAAAAATTTAAAAATCCCTTCACACCCTCAATTTTTGAATGCTAGCCATTCAAAAACTGGCGGGTAAACTACGTTTCTGGGTAAGAAAAACATCTTAAAGCTTATCACATCTAACATATGACTTATAGGCGGACGACCTCCATCTACCAATCGCTTGAATGGCAGATGGAGGCAACCCACTAGCCGCTGCACAAGTAGCCGCAGCAATACGGAAAGAATGAGTACCATAATGCGCGACATCCAAACCCAGCTGACCCAAACAGTGCTTAAACACAGCAGCAAACTGAAATTTAGTCAAAGGGAAGGAGTCAGCATGCAATAACCATTGCGAGACAACTGACGGGCGCAGACCCGCATATATACCAGCCAAGCACAAAGGGCAAATCTCAGTAATAGTATGAGGCTTGATGGTAACCCAAAGCTCCCGCTCTAATTGCTCATTTTTAGAATGGGGAATTTTGCACAGGATAGCCCCGGCCTGGATTACCACATGCTTAAATAATAGCCTGAAATCAGCAGACCTCTTACTAGACACCACAAGCACACTAATCTGCCAAAAAAAGCGAGCGCAAACGCCAATTGGAACAAAAAAGATTAAAATTCGGAAGAAGTAATCAACGAAACTACCCCTACCAGACGCTGCAGCAGTGCCAGATCAATTGGCCGGTGAGAATCAGCTACCATGGGACTATCTTTAGCCCAACCCTTAAGGGCCTTAGACAGCACAAAAGACCTTATGGGATCATGACTGCCGTGAAGGCGAGAGAAAAAAGCAATACCCGCAAGGGCGGAAGCCATGGCCGCCTTAGATTGGCCCCTCTGATAATGGTCCCACACAAACTCAACTAAGTGCTGATCTAAAGACTTACCCACAGCAGGATACCTAACCCGATAAGCCTCCCAGTCGCACCAAGCTGCCTCGTAAACCCATAGTTGACGGAGCCAGACCAAATTAGTCCGGCTCGACAATCTGCCAGACAGAAGACAGACAAGTCATCCCAATCAGATTAGCCTCAGGGGCCAACAACCTGAAACCTATCAAATTGAAAGTGGGATAGTGAATCTGCTATCCCGTTTTCAATGCCCGGGACGTGCCGCGCCCGAAAGACAATATTTGCCTTCAAACATCTCAAAACTAAAAACCTTAACAGACACAGGGCCAGATTCAGAGCCGTTCGTAAGCAGCCGCTCGCTCGCTCCGAGCGATGTTCGCACATCTGCGCATGCATATGGTTCATAATGCGCATGCGCCAACCAGTCAGTGCAGTCGGAAATCGTGTGTCCGCAAAATAGCGAGTGCCTGCTAATTTGAGTGACAGGATGAGGCGCATGTGGGTGGTAACAGGGGAAGGTGCTTGAAAACGGGGAGTGGAGATCCGAACGCAGGCGTGCCAAACGGTCAAAACGGGCGTTTAATGGGAGTGCATAATTAACAAAGCAGCGTCATCGGCCACGTCACTTGGTTGTCTCTTAGCCTGAACTGTTTGCATGATTGCGGTAGGAAAATCCAACCACAAGTAGTGCGAGCAGTTCATACGCCTTTCGATGTACTCGATTAATCTAATAAATAGCGGATGACGTATGATGCGAACGGCCAGGGGGCGTCTTTACAAAATAGCGAGTGCATGTTTCGCTCGCTCAGACATTGAGGCGTCAACAGACCGCAAAGAGCGAGCGCTCTATTTAAATCTCCGGCCCCTTTTTCTGAACGAATGAGCGCAAATAGCGTCCAGCTCTGAATCAGGCCCACAGTGCCATAGGAGAAGAACGCTGATTATTAATGGCGTGCACCACGCCCAGGTTGTCACACCAAAAAATTATGCTCCGGTTAGACAACCTGTCAGCCCATAAATTGACAGCCACTATTATCGGAAAAAGTTCCAACAACAACAGGTTGTACTGCAAGCTGCGAGATATCCATGATGCAGCCCATTGGGCGGCGCACCAGTCCCCCTGAAAAAATGCCCCGGAGCCAGTTGAACCTGCAGCATCGGTGAACAACTGCAATTCAGCATTGTCGACCGGCTGCAATGGCTAAATCAACTCCAAATTGAAATCCAACAAAAACAAAGCCCACACCCGGAGGTCATCTAGGATTTCCCTGCAAAGGCGGACACTAAAATGCGGGTTGGAGACCCCTGCAATGGCCCGCTCCAGTTTACGGCAAAACACCATCCCCATCGGAATGATCTGGCATGCAAAATTAAATGAACCTAGGACCGACTGAACATGGCGCAATTTAACCCACCGTGAATCTAAGCAACATTGAATCTGACTTAGCAATCGCTGCACCTTATCAGCCGGCAACCGGCAGCACCCAACTGTGTCCACTTCGATACCTAGGTAAGACCAGCAAGAGGTCGGACCCTCCGTCTTATCTGTGGCAACCGGCATGCCGAGTACCCGAAAAAGGGCCTGTGCAGAAAACAAAACGTCCCCACAAACTGTGCTATCAGATGGGCCGATGAACAAAAAGTCGTCCAAATAATGTGCAATGCCTGCATGGCCAGTACCAGCCTGGATACACTAATACAAAAAGGTGCTAAACTTTTCAAAATAAGCACACGAGATAGCACAGGCCATGGGGAGGCACCTGTCAACAAAAAATTGGCCATCTAACTTAAAACCCATAAAACGTAGGGACTCGGGGTGTAACGGTAGCAGGCGGAAAGCAGATTCCACGTCCAATTTTGCCATCAAAGCTCCAGGACCAAAACTCCTAATCATCGCGAGCGCCTCAACAAACAACTGGTACTGAACCTGGCAAAGCGAGTGAGGGATTGCATAGTTCACAGAGCCCCCATGAGGGTACGACGAATGCTGGATCAAACGGTATTTACCCTGGACCTTTTTCGGCACGACACTGTAATTAGTCACTAGTGGTGGGGTGTTGGTAGGTGAGTCGTACCTGTTCCCCTGCATTAGTCGTCAATCCCGGCCTTTCAAATAGTCTGACCTGCTGCTGCTCTTGGATTCTGTAGTGGTTAGGCAGAGAGATGGGAACCCCCCAAAAACCCCTGACAAGTCACTACACGTGTGGACAGTGACAAAATGTTTTATTTTGCCTAAATGGTAGATCACTGTAATGTTAATTCAATATAAATACACAGTTTAGCAATATGACTTTGTTAACAGTAAACTCAGTTTCACACACAGTATAGTTTAACCTTTCATAATAAGTTATAACAATTTTACAAAGAACAATACAATGATGATAAACGATCTAATATCTCACAAATAATCTAACAATCTGGCATTACCATTAGGAAATAACAGGAAGTTCTGCAACAGATTGTTTTCCCTTAATGTAGTCTCGCTCAATAACACATATTGCACCAAAGTCTTAATGGCTACAGGCAGAAAGCAAAAGAGTTCTCTCCACACTTTGGACTGGGAATGTCAATGTATTACTATTATCCACAAGGTGGTGGCACTGAGATGATATCTTAAATGTATCCAGACTAATGGTCACGTTGCTTTCAATGACTTCCAGATGGTAGAAATAGAAATATATATATATACACATTACATACACACACATATATACATACACAGGTGAATAATCGCAGTACGGCACTCTTCGCTGTTGCTGCGGTATAGAACCCCCTGGGACCGGGTGGGTTTCAACGTTTCAAGATACTTTAATCCTGTCGTCAGGAATACAAAAGTAACATACAAAACACGTACCTTTATAGCCGTCACCACACCCGTGCACGCTGCTGCAAAAGCCTGTCCAGGAGCTGCTGACGTCAATCCAGGGACCAGTACCCTGTTCTACGAGTTGTTCTATGTATGCACGAGGTGTTGTCATGTTTCCATGGTGAAGGTATTAGCTCCAAGCCACCAGGGGGCGTTCGCGACGGAGAACAGGGTACTGGTCCCTGGATTGACGTCAGCAGCTCCTGGACAGGCTTTTGCAGCAGCGTGCACGGGTGTGGTGATGGCTATAAAGGTATGTGTTTTGTATGTTACTTTTGTATTCCTGACGACATGATTAAAGTATCTTGAAACATTGAAACCCACCCGGTCCCAGGGGGTTCTTTACCGCAGCAACAGCGAAGAGTGCCGTACTGGGATTATTCACCTGTATTGAGATCTGTATCAGGCACCTTCCAACATTACAGCTATTTGGAGGAGTGACGGCAGCTGTTGGTATTATATATATATATATATATATATATATATATTAGGGATGTGCAGGCTCGGATGGGTTCGAGTTTGCACGTGGAGTTCGGATTTTTCCCTCCAAAAAAACGGAACTCAGAAAGAGGCAAAACGTCATCTTGCAGGAATGATGATGTTCGTCCGTGCAAGATGACGTTTTGCCTCTTTCTGAGTTCCGTTTTTTTGGAGGGAAAAATCCGAACTCCACGTGCAAACTCGAACCCATCCGAGCCTGCACATCCCTAATATATATATATATATATATATATATATATATATATATATATACATATATATATAGTAACTGTTCTGTCCTTGATAACTGTATGCAAAGGGAGTAACACCCTGTTCTCTTGATTGTCTGCTAACAGAATGTATATATCACAGTTCTGTTCTTGGATTGAGTTAACAGAGGTAAAGTATTTCAATTAGGTTAACTGTGTACTATGCAGGCTGTTATTGTGACCAGTTCATTATACAGCATGAATCCCAAGTCACATACAATGCACACCACTGGTTACTATAGACTGGCAGCTGGTTGCTTTGCTTTCTTAAGGTAAATATCCCTTGGTAGCAAAGGGAGGGAAAATAAATCTTGGATGAAGTTCAGTTTATAGTGCTGTAAGGGTTGTTACTCACTGTGCCTTACTGAGTCTTTCATAATAGATCATGGGAGCCACAGTACACTTTAGGCAGCACAGATGGTGTAATGGTAGCATTACTGCCTCACAGCACTGAGGTCGTTGGTTCGACACCCACTACGGCCCTAACTGTGTGGAGTTTGTATATTCTCCCTGTGCTTGCGTGGGTTTCCTCCGGGTGCTCCGGTTTCCTCCCACACTCCAAAAATATACTGGTAGGTTAATTGGCTCCTAACAAAATTACCCCTAGTGTGTGTATGTGTGTGTGTGTGCATGTGGTAGGGAATATAGATTGTAAGCTCCACTGGGGCAGGGACGGATGTGAATGGCCGAATATTCTCTGTAAAGCGCTGCGGAATATGTGTGCGCTATATAAATAACTGGTAATAATAATAATAATAATAATATCACTGTGCCTGCGATCACTGCACCTGCTCCTTCTTTCTCTGTCTCACTGGGAGTCTCTTACTTCATATTGCCGGCTACTTGCTGCCCACTGCGTCCTCTGACCTGGCAGTGCAGCTTCTTCACTTTCCTGGCTTGGCTTCTGGTCATAGCCCTGTAAACAATCCCAGGTGCTGCACTCCTCACAGCCTACTTCTCAGTCCCCTCACACACCAGACATGTGCTCTCTCAGCCAGTCTCAGTCCCCTCACACACCAGACATGTGCTCTCTCAGCCAGTCTCAGTCCCCTCACACACCAGACATGTGCTCTCTCAGCCAGTCCCAGTCCCCTCACACACCAGACATGTGCTCTCTCAGCCAGTCCCAGTCCCCTCACACACCAGACATGTGCTCTCTCAGCCAGTCTCAGTCCCCTCACACACCAGACATGTGCTCTCCCAGCCAGTCTCAGTCCCCTCACACACCAGACATGTGCTCTCTCAGCCAGTCTCAGTCCCCTCACACACCAGACATGTGCTCTCTCAGCCAGTCTCAGTCCCCTCACACACCAGACATGTGCTCTCTCAGCCAGTCCCAGTCCCCTCACACACCAGACATGTGCTCTCTCAGCCAGTCTCAGTCTCAGTCCCCTCACACACCAGACATGTGCTCTCTCAGCCAGTCTCAGTCCCCTCACACACCAGACATGTGCTCTCTCAGCCAGTCCCAGTCCCCTCACACACCAGACATGTGCTCTCTCAGCCAGTCTCAGTCCCCTCACACACCAGACATGTGCTCTCTCAGCCAGTCTCAGTCCCCTCACACACCAGACATGTGCTCTCTCAGCCAGTCTCAGTCCCCTCACACACCAGACATGTGCTCTCTCAGCCAGTCTCAGTCCCCTCACACACCAGACATGTGCTCTCTCAGCCAGTCCCAGTCCCCTCACACACCAGACATGTGCTCTCTCAGCCAGTCTCAGTCTCAGTCCCCTCACACACCAGACATGTGCTCTCTCAGCCAGTCTCAGTCCCCTCACACACCAGACATGTGCTCTCTCAGCCAGTCCCAGTCCCCTCACACACCAGACATGTGCTCTCTCAGCCAGTCCCAGTCCCCTCACACACCAGACATGTGCTCTCTCAGCCAGTCTCAGTCTCAGTCCCCTCACACACCAGACATGTGCTCTCTCAGCCAGTCTCAGTCCCCTCACACACCAGACATGTGCTCTCTCAGCCAGTCCCAGTCCCCTCACACACCAGACATGTGCTCTCTCAGCCAGTCCCAGTCCCCTCACACACCAGACATGTGCTCTCTCAGCCAGTCTCAGTCTCAGTCCCCTCACACACCAGACATGTGCTCTCTCAGCCAGTCTCAGTCCCCTCACACACCAGACATGTGCTCTCTCAGCCAGTCTCAGTCCCCTCACACACCAGACATGTGCTTTCTCAGCCAGTCTCAGTCCCCTCACACACCAGACATGTGCTCTCTCAGCCAGTCTCAGTCCCCTCACACACCAGACATGTGCTTTCTCAGCCAGTTTCAGGGTCCTTCTCTCTCCTCCCCTTTTTGTTCCAGTTTTTAGTCTGAGCTCACTAGTGAAGCACACTCTGCCAGATTTCCTGGGTCCTAGTGCACCTCCTCACTTCAGTTCCAGAACATTCTCCAGCTCAGGGCAACATACAAATGTCCACAAATATGGGGGTCTTTACAGGGTATCACAACACCAAGAGGGGAAATGCATAGGTCCTGCAAAGGAGGGGAGGGAAAAGGCCCAGACATACGGCCTAAAGCCACTTCAGCAAAGACTTTCTGTCATACCACATGGGGGAGCTCTCTGGCTTAAAGCAAATTCCGGTAGGAGACTACATGCAAGGCGCCAGCTATGGGTAATCGGAAACCTAAACTAAAACCATCCAGCAAAAATTGGAAATCCTCCCTCAAAGGATACCAGCCCAACCATTTAGCTAACTCGTCTAGTGCCACCGGAGAATAGCCTTACTTGTCAACTCCGGTAATGTCAGACTTGCCCCCTGAACCGCCCTTTGATCGTGACTTATAGTCTTTTGCAAGGTGACTGCCAGTACAGATGCGGCAGGAGTGACGAAAACGACACCCTGACCCCTGGGGACACCGAGAATCATTATAGGCAAAACACTTCCCCTTAACGAGCACGCTCACACCAGCACACGAAGGGAGGGAAGCCTTCCTACCCTGTGCCCCTTCCGCAGGCGCCTTAGCCTCCTGGGTAACAGCTAACCAGACCTCCACATCCTTACGGCCCAGAGGCATAACCAGCTGACCGTCCTGCTTCCTACGAAACTGTTCGTTGTAATCTCTCCAAACAAAGCCCTTGGATTTGATAAAAATATCGTGCACCAAATGAATATACTTAATTACATTACAGTGCTCCGTTGGGTGTGTTTCAAGGTAGCAGGCCGAAAATACCAGTATACCGCTAAGCCAATGGTGAAAGCCACGGCAAGAGTCCTCCTCACCACCCCCAGGTTTTTTGGCTTTATCTAAAGCTTTCTTCATATCATCAGTTAGAGAAAAAACATCCACAAACTTACCCTTGCGAATCTTGCCCCTAACCCGCTTTCACAAACCCCTGTCCACTGCCGTATTGGCACAGTGAACCATATCAGCATCCTCAACAGGCACTACAATAGCAACCGGAGCTGACTGATGCTTAGCTGCTTTCCTAACCAAACGCTGCGCAACCAGTTTAGCTAATTTATGCGGGCACGGCGGAGAGCAAGATGAGGAGCTACTATCGCTAGACTCTGAAGATTCTGTATCAAACAGCAAAGGAGGGACAGCAGACTCACCACCAGCCAGTCCCGACATCCCACCACTGGAAGCCATCACGGGAACACTAGGCAAAACACTGTGGCGAGAATGTTAAATCACTGGACACCCCAGCGGGGGTACTATGAACTGTCGCTGGGGGAAACGCTGTGACGGGAGGAGAAGGTGGTAAAGGGGGAGGGGCGGTGCAAACCGCACTATGAGAAGGCACTGGTGGGCGTGGGGCAGGACCCTGTGGGGGAGCAAAATGCTGTGGCCAAGATGGGGTGGAAGGTAAATAACTGGAAAAACCGGGCACAGGGTAATGAGGGAAAGGGTAAGGCTGGGCAAAAGAGGGGTGACAGTAAGGAAAAGGGGCCCCTGCAGAAGGAAAAAATGGGGAAGGGGAACCTTGGCCAGGAAAAGGAGGAAAAACAGATGGTTGGGAAACTGTAGGATAAACTGGGGAGGACCATGCAGGGAGAGAAGGAGCAGTGGAAAAAGCAGGGAAAGAAGGATGGGCTGCTGAGAGGGGAAAGGGGGGGGGGAAGAAACAGGCTGGGGGTGAAAGCTGGAAGACAATGGGGGGGTGATAGAGTGAGGGGGCTGCCCCCTCAATAGAAAATGTGGGGTGCTGAGGGAAGGAACCCCCAGCAAAATTGACCCCCATGGACATGGGAGCTGGCATGTGGTGCGATGGGGCAGAGCCAGGGGACAAAATGGCACCCACAGGGGGGTGGGCGGTGGGGCAGTGCTGGAATCGCTGTAAAATGGGCCCCCCGCAGCTTGATACAGCATCATGGGGGGGAACCCGGCGGTGTGACTGGGGCAGGCCTGGAGCAGTGGGAGACATGGGAGGGTGTGCCAGGTGAGGGTTGCCCGCGGGCACCGGAAGTGACGCCGCGCCTGTGGGAGCATGCTGGGAGAACGCCATAGCGAGCGGTGTCCCCGCAGGAGACGGGGACCGCTCGCTGGGGAGAGGGGCCGGAGAGAGGTCATGGGAATGAAGCAGTGGGGGGCGTGGTCAAGCCCCAGGTGGTAGAAGATGCCTCGGCCGCGCTCAGCAGTGAAGGTAAGCTGAGGCAGCCCCAGGCAGAGGAAGGAGCGGGGGCTGGGGAATCCATGAATCGACGGGGAGGAGTTGCGGAGTGCTTAAGTCAGGGCATGGAACGGGGGACAACTGAGGGAAGAGAGAGATGGAAAAAGGGGAGGGGAGAGGGGTGCAGGGGAGAAGAGAAAGGGTTTGTAAATATCAAAAAGTGGGGAAGAAAAGGGGGGAAAGAAAAGACACAAGGGACACACAACAGGAGAATACAATAGGCAGGGGGAATACAGCAGACAGGAGGATACGACAGGTGGGGAGAATACCACAGACAGGGAGGTACAAGTATGAATGTCACCGGATACAGGTCCAAAGGATGGCACCAAGGGACAAACGCCATCCAGAAAAGGAAGTTTCTGGGCGTACACCAGCCTTATAAAGTCCACCAAGCCGCTCCCACGAGCTCCCACATGGTCAGTGACCAACCAACCATGATAACTCCCCCAAACTACTCTACCTAGCAACTGCTGACCAAATTCCAAACAATTACAAAAAACTAAGGACTCTTATATAGATTTAAACTTAATCAGTTATCATCTTTTCTTATCCCCTTCTCAATAGACTCCGCTGATGACTGCACAGATCAGTCAGAACCGTGCAGACTTTTGTTTTGTGTGACTGTGTAAATAAAAGCCCGGACCTCTGAGCCCGTTCTGGTACAGGAAATTCAGGGAAAAATCATAGTTCCCAGGACTGGGCTCAACCAGCTGGGGGGTAATGCCATAGCAGGGGGACACACGTCAGCGGTTCCCCCTGCCATCACATTAATCAGTCCCATACTGGTCATCTCAGTCCTGGGATTCCTTGGGTGAGGGTCCCCTTTATTGGATGTCTACTAGATGTGAAATGTAACGTAGTAAAGAAATACTCCAAAATCTTTTACATTCTGTAACTTTCCTCTGATATCTCATAGAGGGCCTGATCCACTACGGAACGCATCTGCGAATGCAATAGCGATTACACACGCAGTTCAGCTGCGATAGTTAACAGTTGCGCCCCCCCCCTCCTCCACAAAAAATTATAACTTTTTTAGATGGCGTTAGTCTGCGCATGCGCTTCCGGAAAGGGGGCGTGTCCTTGTGGAACACCCCCAATTCATCACACTGTGGGGCATGCCAGCACTTATGAAGGTGCTGGACCTCCCCCAAGCTCTCCCCTCATGGCGAATAATTGCCATGTGCAGTAATGCGCCTTACACAGTGATGCCCTTTATAAACACATTATGCCACATGCAGTAATGCCCTTTATAAACACATTATGCCACACGCAGTAATGGCCTTTGTAACACATTATGCCACATGCAGTAATGGCCTTTATAACACCTTATGCCACATGCAGTAATGGCCTTTATAACACATTATGCCATATGCAGTAAGAACCTGTATAACACATTATGCCACACGCAGTAATGCCCTGTATAAAACATTGTGCCACATACAGTAATTCCCTTTATAATACAGTATCCCCAATTCTAAGAACGCCACACATTAGTCCACACATATTCATGTTACGACACACAGTGGTGCCCCTTTTACACAATGCCCAAATTAGTGCCCCTTATACACAAGGCCCACAGTAGTAGTGCCCCTAATACAATGCCCACAGTAGTAGTGCCCCTAATACAATGCCCACAGTAGTGGTGCCCCTTATAGAATGCTCACAGCAGTGGTGCCCCTTACACAACCCCAGTAGTAATGCCCCCCTATAGCCATGCCCCAGTAGCAATGCCCCCCTATAGCCATGCCCCAATAGTAATGCCCCCCTATAGCCATGCCCCCAGTAGTAATGCCCCCCTATAGCCATGCCCCCAGTAGTAATAGCTCCTATAGCCATGCCCCAGTAGTAATGCCCCCAGGAGTAATCGCCCCTATAGCCATGCACTCAGTAGTAATGCCCCCTATAGCCATGCCCCCAGTAGTAATGCCCCCCTATAGCCATGCCCCCAGTAGTAATGCCACCCTATAGCCATGTCCCCAGTAGTAATGCCCCCAGTAGTAATGCCCCCTATAGTAATCCCCCCTATAGCCATGCAACCAGTAGTAATGCCCCATATAGCCATGCCCCCAGTAGTAATGCCCCCCTATAGCCATGCCCCCAGTAGTAATGTCCCCCTATAGCCATGCCCCAGTAGTAATTCCCCCTATAGCCATGCCCCCAGTAGTAATGCCCCTTATAGTAATCCCCCCTATAGCCCTGCCCCCAGTAATAATGCCCCCTATAGCCATGCCCCCTTACAGCCATGCCCCCAGTAGTAATGCCCCCTATAGCCATGCCCCCATAGTAATCCCCCCTATAGCCATGCCCACTATAGCCATGCTCCCAGTAGTAATGCCCCCTATAGCCATGCCCCCTTACAGCCATGCCCCCAGTAGTAATGCCCTCCTATAGTCATGCCCCAGTAGTAATGCCACCCTATAGCCATGTCCCCAGTAGTAATGCCCCCAGTAGTAATGCCCCCTATAGCCATGCAACCAGTAGTAATGCCCCATATAGCCATGCCCCGAGTAGTAATGCCCCCCTATAGCCATGCCCCCAGTAGTAATTCCCCCTATAGCTATGCCCCCAGTAGTAATGCCCCTTATAGTAATCCCCCCTATAGCCATGCCCCCAGTAATAATGCCCCCTATAGCCATGCCCCCTTACAGCCATGCCCCCAGTAGTAATGCCCCCTATAGCCATGCCCCCATAGTAATCCCCCCTATAGCCATGCCCCCTATAGCCATGCTCCCAGTAGTAATGCCCCCTATAGCCATGCCCCCTTACAGCCATGCCCCCAGTAGTAATGCCCCCCTATAGCCATGCCTCCATGCCTCCCTCCTGAAAGAAAAAAATATACAATTAAAATACAAACACAATACTTACTTTAGGCCCCGCTCTGGTGTCCACTGCCATCCGGTCCAACCACAGCTCCACCACGGATCTATGGGAGAGACGTCATGAGGTCATGACGTCCCTCCCATAGAGCTCTCTGCTGCAGCCGGAGCTCAGGAGTGAGCTCCGGCTCAGCGGATCTATGGGGGAGACGTCATGACATCATGACGTCCCTCCCATAGTGCTCTCTGCGGGAGCCGGAGCTCAGGAGTGAGCTCCGTCTTTTGGCTGCTGCTACAGGGAGGGAGCCGGGTGCCTGCTGATAACAAATATCAGTGGGTGCCCGGCAAATGGAGCCTCCCTGCGGCGGCTAGTGCGGGGGGGACCTGCGCTGGTGTTTTTTTTTTTTTACTTATGGGATTTTTTTTTTTCTCTGGGGACTCCGTGGCGCCCTCTAGGGGCTGGCACTCCGGGCGACGGCCCTGTTAGCCCGCCCCTAGAACCACCACTGATCGCAATGCCCACTTTACTTAGCACACATCCGTAATGTTTAGCAAGACTGCATAACCATCGGTACAATCGAGTAACATCGCAGCCCCACGCACACTTGCACAAGCTCTGACCTTACTCGGAAATAGCTAACTTCCACGCATGCTATCAGGCCTCAGCAGGGTTGGACTGGCCCACAGGGGTACAGGGGAAAACCCCGGTGGGCCCCACTGTCTGAGGGCCCACCCCTTCCTCTAGGGATCAGGTTCCGAACTGTGCACTTGAATTATACATTATACATATGTTACATTATACTGCACAAGACTATGGTGTATTTTCTACAGTGCATTGCTGTTATTTATCTGGTACATTATCATGCATGCACTAGCAGTATTTTCTATATATACTTATATGTAAAGGGGCCCAGACCATGCACTCTCTAATGGTTAGCCAAGCCTCTGTGGAGGCTGACCACACCCCCTCTGGAGGCTGGCTACACCCCTAAGTATGGGCCCCTATCATTGCATTTCCCCCGGTGGGCCCTTTATTCCCCAATCCGACACTGGGCCTCAGACTGCGTAGCCCGTAGGGCATCGCAGTGAATAATTTATGCACACCCATGCAACGGCGTTCAAATGCACTGGCGCGCCTGCGTTTGCCCGATCACCACCCACAAATGGCACTTCCTGTCAGTCACTCTGCGATGGGTCTGTGTAGTCATCGCAGTCCCGATCGCAGTGTCTACTTCGCGTATGCGCAGTACACAACAATTGCCCGACTCTTTATTTAAGTGACTTTCTTAAATGTAATAAATGATTTGGTATCAGTGGGCCTGATTCGGAGAGGCGTGCGCACTGCCGATATTTGCGTAGTTGGTCAATGTGTTTTTGCTCTGTGTATGTATCCTTGTTGAACCATTCATGGGTATGTACTTTCATCGGCGGGCATGTCAGCAGGCGTGTCAGGGGCTGCATCAGACGATGCAGTTCCACTGGCACCGGCCGCCATGTACCGTCGGAACATTCTGATCAACCATAAGGTCGCTACAATGTGCGTTGGTGCAGCCGATGTTCACTCAATGGTATGACAATTTGCACACCACAGCGAATTACAGCCGCAGTGGGCAGGGGTCCCAGTAGGCAGCCCATCAGCTGTGGCATCTGGATAATATTGCTAAATCGACTGCGTGAAAAGTCTCAGGTCCTGGTCACCAATTTTACCAAATCCTGAAATATGAAGACATTTGCTTTGCAGGTTTATATTTCATTTTCTATGACTGTTTTGTCTATTTACAATAGTGTGTATGTGCTCATGTGACAGGGAATATAGGGACTGTGTCAGATGTGGACAGTGTTGCACAGGCACATGGAAGCGGCTGCACAATACCATCCAGCAAATATTTAAATGCTGCAGGAGCCGTCCTGACAGCAATTACGATCAGAGTGCGGCATCCATAGATGCTGTATCGGAGCACCATCGCAATCATCGGTCGCAATGGTGGCAGCACAGGCTGGCAGTCTGCAAAGCCAGGAAACTTGCATCCACCGGCACAGACTCTGACCCCAGCACTCCCAAAAAATGGGGACAACAATTCCCCGTTTTTCATGGAACGCATCCCAGGCATGCCACCGTGCCACCCCCCATTCGCCACAGGATACGAATCATGGAGGATCTATCCAGTGGGAGAGGCTGCAGTGGGGAGCTTCATTTTTCCCACCACTGCAGCCAGGGCTGCCACCAGAAATTGTGGGGCCCAGTACTAATAAAATAGGCTGGGCCCCGCTGGGAGGAGCATAGGGCAGGGAAGGATGAACCTTATAGGGGGGGAAGCAGGGAAGGCTGGGTAGGGGGGAGGCACAGGGGAGGGAAGGCTGTTAGGAGTAGGAGAGAGGCACAGGGGAGGGAAGGCTGTTAGGAGTAGGGGAGGGGCACAGGGCAGGGAAGGCTGTCTGGACTTGGGGGGAGGGGTGCACAGTGAAAGAATAGCTGCGTTAGGAGGACCTATGTGCTTACCAGACTTCAGCTGGTCCAGAGACAGCGGGGGCCCAGGTGGCAGCACCACAGCAGTGTAGTTATGCATCAGCAGCCAGCTAGAAAGCACAGGTATAACTTCAAATATGGTACCGGCTGCGAGCCAATCACAACTTGTGGATTGGCAGCCAATCAGGAACAGACGCTCCTGATTGGCTGCTGGTCAGTGAGCTGTGATGTGCTCATGGCTGGTGCCATTTTTGAAGTGCTGCACTTGTTTTTCCCTGGGTGCCGGTGCATATGTGGCTCTGCACCGTTGCCACCTGGCCGGGCCCGGGACTACAAGTACCAGCAGTCCCCCCCTGATGGCGGCCCAGACTGTAGCACTCTCTGGCCCTTAGCCACATTCTTCTGCCACTGGCCCATCCTGACAAGCACCGGCATCCGCTGGAGCTCTTCTCTCTTGAACCCGGAATCTTCTTGCTCTTCCATGGTGGCCGGAGCTCTTCACATGACGACCTTCTCCATCCCCTGCCACCGAACTGGCTCTTCTCTCTTCCGCACAGCGGCCTCTGATGTCAGATGCCATGGCCGAGGCCAAATCATGACTCTGCAAGCTGCGATTGACTTGCCATGGCCACTTTCTATTGGCTGCCAGTCCATGAGCCGTGATTTGTTTGTGGTCGGTGCCAAATTCGAATTTCCACCACTCTTCAATGGCCGCCTGTCCATGAACTGACCCTGATCGCGTATGGCGCCAAATGTCAGCCGCAGCTTTAATGACTTAAGGAATGGTTCTGTAGTCATTCCAAATGCAGCAGAGAGGTCCAGGAGAATTTCATACAAATACTGCTCTTAGGGCCTGATTCAGACCCACTTGCGAGCGTATAGTGCTCGCAAGTGGGTCGATGGTGGGGTACTGCGCACACGCGGTGCGCGCATGTGCAAGCCCCGGAGCAAGAGAGAAATTCTCTTGCTCCGGGACTCACTACAAAAGGGGCGGCTGTCGATGTCGATCGACAGCTCACCCCGTTTTGTAGGCGGGGAGGGGGGGTGCCTACACAAATGGAGACGTTCCCGAAGGAATGCCTGCCGTTTGTGGGAGGAACCACTGACATCACCAGTGATGTCAGTGGAGAGCTTCCTGCTCTGTTAGAGCAGGAAGCTCTCTGGGGCTTGCGACGGATGAGAACCTACCACAAGGGTCTCGTCGCAAGCCCCAAAGGTCACGATGGTCGCGACCATCGCGACCATCCCCTGGCCACTCACAAAAGCTGTGGGTGGTCTCCTACAGCTTAGCGAGCGGCCAGGAGGCCGCAACAAAAAAAAAATGCCATGATTCAGAGCGCGCTCTCTTCAAGAGCGTCCGGCTCTGAATCAGGCCCTTAGTGATGATCAAACCACTGAAATGAAATGAATGAAAGCCTGACTATATAGGGTCTGGTAGGTTGTTTGCGGGAAAGGATAAGTGTGAGCTGAGTGTGTACAAACCTCCCAAGACAAGAGAAAGCCTGGGGCATGGGAGTTGAGAGATGGGACAGTCTCACTGAGATCTTTGTTTAGAATTATTATTTTTCAAAATAGTAGTGAATAATGATGTGGAGAGAAATAGCACAGATGTTAGTCAGGGTTGGGATGAGCAGCTGATTGTGAGGAGAAGAAACTTGACATTTTATCTTCATCCTTGGGATAAAATGAAGAGAAGGTACCAGGGCTGCAGGAAAGGAATTCAGCAGGCTGTAGAATGGGAAACATTAATTTATGTTGAATGTTATCGATTTAGTCCTTGTAATAGGAAACAAGAGCTTCATCTGTGATTTTCAGATCAAAGCAGTTGATAAGAGATTTTTATACATTAAGGTACTTAGGGCTCTATTCATCATCACTTAATTTCTTCAAAAGTAGCTGAAAATTAACATTTTCACCTGCAATTGTAGAAATTAAGTTTTCGGGCCACTCATCAAGAAGGTAAAGCAGGAGATATCACAGATATCTCCTGCTTACCGGAATGGCCTGCTGTCCTCATACACTAGTAGACCCTTCTGTCTGATAAATATATTGAAGGCAATTCATTTGGATTCCATGAACTCTTTTCTGTTTAGAAACCTCTGTATTACAGAAGGTATTTGGACTTGGTCTACTCCAGTATCAATGAAATCCGATTAACAATTGCAAAGTATCATACACAGGAGCCTGAAGTTTGTTACTCCATGGCCAATTCAACAACTGTAAACGTGAGTTCTACTCAATCATCTCTCCTCCCCACAAAGATTCAAGAGATACTGTCCATAACTCTAACGGTCTTCATGCTTTTCTGCTTCCTCCTCTTCTACTACTTCATCATCATCATCATAATTAATGTCTTCTGCACCTCCCCTCATGTCCGAGAGAGGACCCGCTATGTCCTCTATACTCAC
The DNA here is from genome assembly GCA_031769625.1 of Taudactylus pleione. Taxonomy (NCBI): domain Eukaryota; kingdom Metazoa; phylum Chordata; class Amphibia; order Anura; family Myobatrachidae; genus Taudactylus; species Taudactylus pleione. Next base: position 1,007,872 of record JAUIMM010000388.1, read on the forward strand.
ATGCTTATTAATGATGTTTTCTATCTGATGGTCTCGTTCCTCCTGTTACTTTTCTGGATTTACTCTAAAAACCTTCCTGTGCCCCTATGCTACAGCCTACAATTCATAGCTGTCATCTGCTTCAGGATCATTCCCTACATCTTGGTGTTAATGTGCCTGGAAAGATATGTAGCGGTTTGTTTCCCACTCCGCCATGTGGAGCTGTGCACTGTTCAACGGACTAATGCCGCCATCACTGTTATATGGGTGGCAGGACTTTTTCCTGAAGTTGTGGAGCTCATTCTTCTGAACCTGATGGTTGAAAGGGACTTTATCTTTCTGAATGTGGCCTGCAATCGGGCATTCATTACGGTGAACCCAGTCCAGACAACCATGAGATCCTTCACCATCATAATCAGTTTCACTGTTGTGGGGGGGGGTCATTTTGTTTACCTATATCAAGGTGATGATGGTGGCCCGACAGATTGGGTCAGGCATATCTTCTGCTCTAAAGGCTGGTAAAACAGTCATGCTCCACGCATTTCAGCTTTTGTTGTGTATGCCTTCTTTCACTTCACTGTTTACAGAAACTTATGGAAGAGACGACTTCCAGATCTTCCTGATAATTAACTTCTGCTTACACATGTTCATTCCAAGGTTTATCAGTCTTCTGATTTATGGAATAAGGGACAAAGTATTTCAGAAATATATAAGAATTTGCTCTTGTAAACTGAAATAAAAATCAAAATTAAACGTAAAATAATAGTTTAGTTTAGACCCAACAGTGGGTGAATAGAGGAAAAAAAAAAGATAAGGTGGACAATCGAGTGTCAACTGTTATGGCATCTGTTGAAGAGCAATAATTGCATGTAATCATTATGTATGTAATATATTTGCAACAGTTGTAAAACAAATCTGTTATCATAGTAGTATTATTGTAGCGCGGTGGTTCCCAACTCCAAACCTCAAGTACCCCCAACAGGTCATGTTTTGAGAACTTGTGTCAGTGGAAGCAGGTGGGATATTTACTGACGCAGCAATATATATGAAGTCACCTGTACATGAATAAAGACATCCATAAAACATGACCTGTTTGGGCACTTGAGGACCAGACTTGAGTACCACTTTTGTAGTGTTGACATTGTGAGTGTTGACAATTGACATGTGGAGCTCCCGTCTATGTCAATATTATGAATGTTGACTCTTAGTACCACACCCAGTTAAACAGTTGAGTATTGAAGCATTTAATGAATTAGGTCATATTGCAACCTCCACCCTGTGTTTCCCTTTATCCCATCCATGTTGTGTAAAAACTTCTGCTTCCCTACTGTCCAATAGGACAGCAGAAGTTTGAGGTTTGGGGGCTTGTCCAGACCAACTATAACCTGTCAGCTGTGAGAAGGGGCTGGATGCTGGCACCTGTAGTTCCACTGTAAAAAACAATAGTATAATTCTAATTTTCACACTAATACCCCTGCACCCACCGGCCAGGAGTGCGGGGAAGAAACCCGGGCTTTCACGTAAGCCTGGGGTGCTCAGGAGAGGTGGATCCCTTTAGTGGGGGGGGGTCCCCGCCTCCCCTGAGATTCCCAAATTGGACTGACTAGCTTGGGGTGTTAATGCTTTGGCTGGGGAGACCCGGTGAAAGGTTCTCCTGGCTGTGGCATTACACCCTTTTGGACATATGCACTATACATGTCCTAATAAGTATTCCACTCCCAGGCCGGCAGCATGTTAGATGGCAGCGGGCTGCCTGTCTATGTTAGCCGTACTGACTCTGCAGCGTCCTGCGGCAGGCAGTAAATCCCGTCTCTGCCACCCTTTCTACAGGTGGAACATTTACAACATTGTTAACATTCTTTTAACACACACAGTAACAATATATGACATACTGTAATAGAACTGGCACTTTTAAAACGCCAACGCGCGTTTCGCTAATGCTTTTTAAAGTCGCCAGTGCCGCAGCCTGAACACTGAACAGTGATTGACATTAAAGTACAGACACAGATGGAGGGAGAGGAGGGACCACTCTCTTTTCTCCTCCCCTCTCCTCAGCTCCTCCCCCCAGAGTGACACAGCCTAGCTACTGGAGTCCATGCCCGGCTGGAGGGGGAGGAGGGGCCGGGCTCTTCCCTTACCGCGTTATGTTCCCCGGCTTCCTCACCTCTCTGAAGGCTGTGCTTGGGCGCGGGGATCTGATGTAACGATCTCATGACTGTCCCCAGCGTTACGTCTAACGAGGAGCCGCCATTCACATGCTTGCAGGGTAATGTCTAAAGGAAGAGCATAAAACCCCTTCTGTAGCCGCACCTGGAAGTGACGTGAGTGAGGGCGGAAGTGGAGATTTCCACTTTCCACAAATAAGAAAGTTGGCCCCATGCGGGCTCACTTCACTCGCCACACTGCAGGCATGGTGGCTTGCTTTGCTCGCCAATAGAATATATTCCCCCTCTATGCCCACTTGGATGGTAGGGAATGATGTTGGACACTGGCAGATGAAATCATAGTACATCTATGCAAGGGAATCTATCTCTTCCCAATGTCTAAATCCCCTTCATGGAGGGGACCCTGACGTCATCAGCCAGTGTCCAATGTCATTCCCTACCATGCAGTTCTGGGCCCAGGTAAGAAAATTCAAACACTGTACATTAGTCATCCACTGGCTATCACCCTCTCCCTGTCACCCACTGCTATCACCCTCTCCCTGTCACCCACTGCTATCACCCTCTCCCTGTCACCCACTGCTATCACCCTCTCCCTGTCACCCACTGCTATCACCCTCTCCCTGTCACCCACTGCTGTCACCCTCTCCCTATCACCCACTGCTATTACCCTCTACCTGTCACCCACTGCTATCACCCTCTCCCTGTCACCCATTGCTATTACCCTCTCCCTGTCACCCACTGCTATCACCCTTTCCCTGTCACCCATTGCTATTACCCTCTCCCTGTCACCCACTGCTATTACCCTAGACCTGTCACCCACTGCTATCACCCTCTCCCTGTCACCCATTGCTATTACCCTCTCCCTGTCACCCACTGCTATCACCCTCTCCCTGTCACCCACTACTATTACCCTCTACCTGTCACCCACTGCTATCACCCTCTCCCTGTCACCCATTGCTATTACCCTAGACCTGTCACCCACTGCTATCACCCTCTCCCTGTCACCCACTACTATTACCCTCTACCTGTCACCCACTGCTAACACCCTCTCCCTGTCACCCATTGCTATCACCCTCTCCCTGTCTCCCACTACTATTACCCTCTACCTGTCACCCACTGCTAACACCCTCTCCCTGTCACCCATTGCTATTACCCTCTCCCTGTCACCCACTGCTATCACCCTCTCCCTGTCACCCATTGCTATTACCCTCTACCTGTCACCCACTGCTATCACCCTCTCCCTGTCACCCACTACTATTACCCTCTACCTGTCACCCACTGCTAACACCCTCTCCCTGTCACCCATTGCTATTACCCTAGACCTGTCATCCTCTCCATCACCCTCTCCCTGTCACCCACTGCTGTCATCCTCCCCATCACCCACTGCTTCCACCCACTCTTGGCGTCACCCTCTCCCTGTCACCATTGCATTCATTCTCTCCCTGTCACCCACTGCTTTCACCCTCTCCTGGCATCACCCTCTCCCTGTCACCCAGAGCTGTCACCCTCTCCGTCACCCATCTATAGCCGCTTACCAATAAAATTATGCTTGGGCTGGCTCTGGCTACAGGTAAGTTGAGGAGAGGGGAGTGAGGAGGGTGCAGGGGGGGGAATGCAGAGCCACGGACCGAGGCCTGGCATCATAAGCGCAGGGGGAAGGCTGGGCCCTGCATTGCTCCAGGCCCCATAGCAGCTGCACCCCCTGCACTAATATTAGTTACACCTATGTTCTCACCCAACTTCACCTTTAGTAAATTTGCGAGTTGTGGCGGCCCAGCAGAGGGGGGCACTGCCAGCCAGGGCATCATAACCACACCGCCAACCCCCCGCCACCATTGCGCCCGGACCAGGCAGGCAACTGTCCCTGCTGGTGCTGATCATAGGGGGAGCTGCAGCAGAAGCACACAGCCTCTCCCAGGCAGTCATTCCCATCCTGAGAGCTGCTGGGTGATAGTGTCTTCCTTCCCCGGTGCTCTTTCACCATGTGGGGGGAGGGCAGAATGCCATGTGTGGGGGGGGGGAGGGGAGGCATGCATTTATGTGAATGAGGTGTGTGTATCTGTGTCAGTGTGTTAGTGTATCTGTCAGTGTGTGTGTGTCTGTGTCAGTGTGTGTGTATCTGTGTCAGTGTGTGTGTGTATCTGTGTCACAGTGTTTGTGTTTCTGTGTCAGTGTGTTAGTGTATCTGTGTCAGTGTGTGTGTGTCTGTGTCAGTGTGTTAGTGTATCTGTGTCAGTGTGTGTGTGTCAGTGTGTGTCTGTGTCAGTGTATGTGTATCTGTGTCAGTGTGTGTGTGTATCTGTGTCAGTGTGTGTGCATCTGTGTCAGTGTGTGTGTGTCAATGTGTGTATCTGTGTCAGTGTGTGTGTATCTTTGTCAGTAAGTGTGTATCTGTGTCAGTGTGTGTATCTTTGTCAGTGTGTGTGTGTGTATCTGTGTCACAGTGTTTGTGTATCTGTGTCACAGTGTGTGTCTGTGTCAGTGTATGTGTATCTGTGTCAGTGTGTGTGTGTGTATCTGTGTCACAGTGTTTGTGTATCTGTGTCAGTGTGTGTGTATCTGTGTCAGTGTGTGTGTGTATCTGTGTCAGTGTGTGTGTATCTTTGTCAGTGTGTGTATCTTTGTCAGTGTGTGTGTGTATCTGTGTCAGTGTGTGTGTATCTTTGTCAGTGTGTGTGTGTATCTTTGTCAGTGTGTGTGTATCTGTGTTAGGGGTGTGCACCGGCCACTTTTCGTGTTTTGGTTTTAGATCTGGATCTTTCTTTGTGTTTTGGATCTGGATTGGTTTTGCCAAAACCACCCTTCCGTGTTTTGGGTTCTGGGTTTTGTGTTTTGGATCTGTATTTTTTTTAAAAAAAAGCATAAAAACAGCTAAAATCACAGAATTTGTGGGTTTTCTGCTCCTATGCTATTATTAACCTCAATAACCTTAATTTCCACTCATTTCCAGTCTATTCTGAACACCTCACACCTCACAATAGTGTTTTTATGTCCAAAAGGTTGCACCGAGGTAGCTGGATGACTATGCTAAGCGACACGAGCAGGGGCGTCGAGAGGGGGGGTAGCGAGTACAGATTACCGGGGCCCTGGCTTCTTGAGGGGCCCAGGGGGGGCCCAGGTCCGGTGCCGCTCTCCCTCCCTCAGAGCAGCCCAGCACCAGCACACAGCGTGTGCTGAGCTGCAGTGGAGACTGCTCGTGGCTGCTGAGCAGCAGCCACGGCAGTCTCCTATGCCTGTGGGGTGGAGTGATCACATTGATCGCACCCCCCCTGGCTTTGAGCAGGGCTGAGGGGGCCCAGAGCGCCCCCCTCCCCAGCGCGCAGCGCCGCTTCGCGGTGCTGCAAATCTTTTTTTTTTCGGGAAGGGGACGTGGCCACGCCTACCGTTATTAGGCCACGCCCCCTATTACCATGGCCCGCTGCAGCTCTCAGCGGGCCTGGACACGAGTGCGTGGCACAAACACGTGGCCCATCTAGGAGTGATACTGCAGTGGCAGACAGGATGGCAGTTTGAAAAACTAGGCCCCAAACAGCAGATAATTCAAAGAAAAAAAAGAGATGCAAGATGGAATTGTCCTTGGGCCCTCCCACCCACCCTTATGTTGTATAAACAGGACATGCACACCTTAACAAACCAATCATTTCAGCGCCAGGGTCTGCCACACGACTGTGGCTGAAATGATTGGTTTCTTTGGGCCCCCACAAAATAAGCTGGCAATGGATCTGTCCCTGCACAAACTGGCTCTATGGAGGCAAGATGTCGTCCTCATCCTCCTCATTCTTCACCCTCTTCAGTGTTGTTCTGCAGGCTTGTGTCGGCCGGAAAGAGAGACACCACATAGGCTTTAAACCTAGGAATGAGCACGGTGGCCAAAATGTAGTGGTTTGATTTCAACAGATTGATCACCCTGGAATCCTGACAAAGTGAATGAAAGGCTTCATCCACAAGTCCCACATGCCGAGCGGAATCGCTCCGTCTCAGCTCCTCCTTCACTTTCTCCAGCTGCTTCTGCAAAAGCCTGATGAGGGGAATGACCTGACTCAAGCTGGCAGTGTCTGAACTGACTTCACATGTGGCAAGTTCAAATGGCTGGAGAACCTTGCACAACACAGAAATCATTCTCCACTGCGCTTGAGTCAGGTGCATACCCCCTCCTTTGCCTATGTCATAGGTGGATGTATAGGCTTGAAAGGCCTTTTGCTGCTCCTCCATCCTCTGAAGCAAAGAGGGTTGAGTTCCACCGCATCACAACCTTTTGCTTGCTTCAGGTGATGGCGGGGCAGGTTCAAGAGTGTTTGCTAGTGCTCCAGTCTTCGGCATGCAGTCGCTGTATGGCGAAAGTGGGCAGAAATTTTTCGGGCCACCCAAAGCGTCTCCTGCACGCCCCTGTCGCTTTTCAGAAAATTCTGCACCACCAAATTTATTGTGTGAGCAAAACATGGGACATGCTGGAATTTGCCCAGATGTAATGCCGCACAATATTGGTGGCATTGTCAGATATCACAAATCCCCAGGAGAGTCTAAGTGGGGTAAGCCACTGGGCGATGATTTCCCTCAGTTTCTCTAAGAGGTTGTCGGCGGTGTGCCTCTTACTGAAACCGGTTATACACAGCGTAGCCTGCCTTGGAACAAGCTGGCGTTTCTGAGATGCTGCTACTGGTGACGCTGCTGCTGTTGCTGCGTAAGGTGATACATCTACCCAGTGGGCTATCACAGTCATATAGTCATTAGTCTGCCCTGTTCCACTTGTCCACATGTCCGTGGTTAAGTGGACATTGGATACAACCACATTTTTCAGGACACTGAGGACACTTTTTCTGACGTTTCTGTACAGACTCGGTATCGCCTGCCTAGTGAAATGGAATCTAAACGGGATTTGGAACCGGGGACACACTACCTCCATCAATTGTCTAAATCCCACTGCACTAATGGCGGATACCGGACGCACGTCTAACACCAACATAGCAGTCAAGGTCTCAGTTATATGTTTTGCTTGAGGATGACTGCTGTCGTACTTCATCCTCCTCGCTAAGGACTGTTGGAGGGTCAATTGTTTCTATTTCCTCTCTGGAATGATGAACGACTCCCAGCAGCAACAGCAGCAGCGGCAGCAGTAGGCGTAACAATGCAGGATCCTCCGGAGGAATCCCGGATAGGAGAGTCAGTCATGCCAGTGACATGGCCTGCAGGACTACTTCCGATCCTGACTAAGGAGGAAATTGACGAGGAGGGAGTTGACGGTGTGGTTTGCAGGTGCTTGGATACAACAGGACAAAGGGATTTACTGTAGGTGTCCCTGGACTGCTTACGGTCTTAGCCAAAGTTTCTGAACTTGACAGTAACTTTTTATGAATGTGCTGTAGGTAACGTATAAGGGAGGATGTTCCTAGGTGGTTAACATCCCTACCCCTACTTATTTCACCTTTACATATGGTACAACTACATATGGCAAGACAGTTGTTGTCCGGATTTGGATAGAAATATTGCCAGACCAAAGAGGTGGAATGTTTGGTTTCCTGCCCAGGCATGACCGTGATGGGCTTTTTCATCGGACAACAACTGTCTCCCTCGGAGCCTGATTTAAACAAACAACATCACCATCAGAATCCTCCTCGCCAACTTCCTCCTCAGCGCCAGCTACACCAGTATCCTCATCCTGTTGTACTTCAACAGTGACATCTTCAAATTGGACTGTGGGTGCTCCTTTTAGCACTTGCAGAGGGCGTGCAAATGGTGGAAAGAGCCAGTGCTGGGAAGGTCAGGCATCGCAACCGCCACCACACTTGGACTCTCCTTGGGGATTTGTGATATCTTCTTAGAATGCACAGTTCTTCGCTGTGCTTTTGCCAGCTTAACTCTTTTGATTTTTTTAGCGGGAGGAGGGCTTCCATCGTCATGTGAAGCTGAAACACTAGTAATGAACATAGGGAAAGACCTTAGCCGTTCCTTGCCACTCCGTGTCGTAAATGGCATATTGGCATATTTTTAAGGTCATTTTCCTGAACTTTGTCATTTGGGATTGTATATGCCCTCTACTATGACATTGGGCATCGGCCTTGGCAGACGACGTTGATGGCATGTTATCATCTATGTCATGACTAGTGGCAGCAGCTTCAGCACTAGGAGGAAGTGGTTCTTGATCTTTCCCTATTTTAATTTTATCGGAGAGAGTTTGGTCCTCCATTTATGTTATATTGATATATACATGTGGCTAAGGCGCACACAAACACAGAAAATTATTTTTTATTTTTGTTGGAGACTAGTGCACTTTGTGGGTTACACCACCCTTTAAGAAATGAGCCAGCCGGCTCTTTACTTATGGGACACAGGCGCACGCTTGGTGCTGCTCCTTTGTTGATGCACGTGCAGCTACAGTGCACACAGGGCCTAATTCAGACCCGCTCGTGAGCGCTGAGTGCTGGCATGCGGGTCGATGGTGCCCTAATGCGCATGCGCACGACGGAGGGAGCTCCGTTGTGCGCATGCGCGAGACCCGCATAGCGACAGCCAAGCTGTCGCTATGGGTCTCGCACCAAAGGGGGCATGCTGTCGATGGTGACTGACAGCACGCCCCCTTTGGTGGGCATGCCGGAGGCGTTGCTGCCCAGACTGAGGCATTCCCATGGGAACGCCTTCCGTCTGGAGCCGGCCCCACTGACATCACTAGTGATGTCAGTGGGAGTGCTTTTGGCTCTGATAGAGCCAAAAGCACTCCTGGGCTTGCGTCAGCAAGACCCTACCGCAGGGTCTCGACGCAAGCTCGATGGTCGCGATGGTCTTGACCATCGCGACCATCTTTTTGGCCGCTCGCATAAGCTGTGGGTGGTCACCCACAGCTATGCGAGCGCCAGGAAGCCGCTCCATTTTTAGGTAGGAGGGCCCTGATTCAGAGCGAGCACTCTGGTCAGAGCGTCCGGCTCTGAATCAGGCCCACAATTCACAAAGACAGAAAAAAAAGAATTTTTTATTTTTTGTTGAGCGCACTTTGAGGGTTACACCACCCTTTAACAGACAGACGCACACTTGTCGCTGCTGCTTTGAGGATGCAGGTGCGGCTACAGCCCACACAATTCACAAAGACAGAAAAAAAAGAAGAATTTTTTTTTTTCGGAGTGCACTTTGGGGGTTACAGCATGCTTTAACTGACAAGCCAGCCGGCCCTTTACTTATGACACAGGCGCACGCTTGGCACTGCTCCTTTGTAGATGCACGTGCACCCTCGGTGCACACAATTCATAAACACAGAAAATAATTCCTCCACCATTCTGTCAGTGGTGACAGTATCATATGCAGTGACAGTAGACATGTCAGAAATTGACATTGTTTGCATGTCCTTCAGTCTGGACCAGTTGTCCAAACTGGCCCTTGACTTATGACACAGGCGCACGCTTGGCGCTGCGCATACATTTCGCACACAGAAAAAAAGAATTGTTTATTTTTTGTGGAGTGCACTTTGGGAGTTACACCACCCTTTAACAGACTTATGGGATACAGGCGCACGCTTGGCGCTGCTGCAGCCACAGTGCACACAATTCACAAAGACAGAAAATATTTTTTTATTTTGTTTGGAGTGCACTTTGAGGGTTACAACACCCTTTAACAGACGAGCCAGCTGGCCCTTTACTTATGACACAGGCACACGCTTGGCGCTACTGTTGATGCACGTGCAGCCTCAGTGCACACAATTCACAAACACAGAAAATATTTTTTTATTTTGTTTGGAGTGTACTTTGGGGGTTACAGTACCCTTTAACGGTCAAGCCAGCTCGCCCTTTACTTATGACAGAGGCGCACGCTTGGCGTTACTTTGTTGATGCGCATGCGGCTACTGCGCACACAATTCACAAACATAGAAAAAAAAATAATTTTTTTTTGGAGTGCACTTTGGGGGAGCACCCCTGATGCACAGATCACCCCCTGGCCAACACTACAGCACTCCTCTAGGACTACAGCCTTTATGGGACACTGCACAACACAGCCCAGCCAACCCCTATAGACTTTGGAGTGGACACAGGGCCTGATTCAGAGCCGTATGCTCTGACCAGAGCACTCGCTCTGAATCAGGGCCCTCCTACCTAACATTGGAGCGGCCTCATGGGCACTCGCATAGCTGTGGGTTACCACCCACAGCTATAGCGAGCGTCCATGATGATGGTCGCGATGGTCAAGACCATCGCGACCATCGGGCTTGCAACGAGACCCTGCAGTAGGGTCTCGCTGCCGCAATCCCTGGAGTGATTTTGGCTCTATCAGAGCCAAAATCACTCCCACTGACATCACTACTGATGTCAGTGGGGCCGGACTCAGACGGTAGGTGTTCTCATGGGAACGCCTCCGTCTGGCAGACACGCCCCCGGCACGCCCACCAAAGGGGGCATGCTGTCACTCACCATCGACAGCACGCTCCCTTTGGTGGTTGACCCCGAGTGATGGATTCCCCATCGCTCGCTGGGTCTCGCGCATGCGCACGACGGAGCTCCCTCCATTGTGCGCATGCACACTTAGGCACCATCGACCTGCTTGCGAGCGTACAGCGCTCGCGAGCAGGTCAGAATCAGGCCCACAGCTCCTATGGACAACTGACTGCACAACACAGCCCAGCCAGCGCCTATGACAGCAGCACAACACAGCCCAGCCAGCCCCTATGGACAACAGCAGCACAACACAGCCCAGTCAGCCCCTGTGGACTGAGTGGTCACAGCCCCTATGGACAACAGGAGCACAACAGAGCCCAGCCAGCCCTAGCTCCCACCCTCCCTCTTCACTGTCCACAGCCGGAGTGAGAAATGGCGCCGACGAGGGGACCTTTTATAGAATCCAAAACCCACGAGATCCGGAAGGCGGGATGATGACGTTTTGCCTCAATTTCAGATCCGAGTCAGGCGGAAAAGTCGAGCCTGACTCGGTTACAACTTGGATCGGGGGGGCTCGGGGGTGGTATGGATTTCAGAAATCCAAACCCGTTCATCCCTAATCTGTGTCAGTGTGTGTGTATCAGTGTGTGTGTGTATCTTTGTCAGTGTGTGTGTGTGTGTAAGTGTTTGTGTATCTGTGTCAGTGTGTGTGTGTATCTGTGCCAGTGTGTGTATCTGTGTCAGTGTGTGTGTGTATCTGTGTCAGTGTGTGTGTGCCAGTGTGTGTGTATCTGTGTCAGTGTGTGTGTGCATCTGTGTCAGAGTGTGTGTTTGTATCTGTGTCAGTGTGTGTGTATCTGTGTCAGTGTGTGTCTATCTGTGTCAGCGTGTGTGTGTATATATTTGTCAGTGTGTGTGTATCTGTGTCAGTGTGTGTATATATCTTTGTTAGTGTGTGTATCTGTGTCAGTGTGTGTGTGTGTGTATCTTTGTCATTGTGTGTGTGTATGTAAGTGTTTGTGTATCTGTGTCATTGTGTGTGTGTATCTGTGCCAGTGTGTGTATCTGTGTCAGTGTGTGTGTGCCAGTGTGTGTGTATCTGTGTCAGTGTGTGTGTATCTGTGTCAGTGTGTGTATCTGTGTCAGTGTGTGTGTGCCAGTGTGTGTGTATCTGTGTCAGTGTGTGTGTGTATCTGTGTCAGTGTGTGTATGCCAGTGTGTGTATATCTTTGTCAGTGTGTGTGTATCTGTGTCAGTGTGTGTGTATATCTTTGTCAGTGTGTGTGTATCTGTGTCAGTGTGTGTGTGTCATTGTGTGTGTGTATCTGTGTCAGTGTGTGTGTGCCAGTGTGTGTGTATCTGTGTCAGTGTGTGTGTGTATCTGTGTCAGTGTGTGTGTGTCAGTGTGTGTGTATCTGTGTCAGTGTGTGTGTGTGTATTTGTCAGCGTGTATGTGTATCTGTGATGGTATGCTGAGAGACGACACCAGGGGGGAGGCGATGTTGTGGCTGATGCAGGGGGGGAGGCGATGGTGTGGCTGAGAGATGACGCAGGAACGAGTCTGGTTGAATCACTGTTGTATGATGATGACCTTCTTAATATTCCTACACAAACAGGCATCTTCCGGATGATGTGACCTGCATAAATAGTGAATACCGACTGATCAGGGAGGATACATTTCTTCCGAGTTTCAACGTTTTGAGAAACTACCATATAGGTAAGGTTCATATAGAATGGAAAGGAATGTTCCCAGAGTGACGAGAGATGGGTGGCGTGTCATGTTGGCATGCCCCATTTTCAGTGGCAACGTCAGTACTGTATATGACCACGCCCTTTTTTGCAGTGCACCATTGGCGCACAAATATATTTTTCTTTGTGTGTGTGTGTGTGGGGAACCGTTCTTCAACTTGCCCCTGGGCTCCAAAGACCCTAGTTACACCACTGAGGATTATATTTACAACACAGTGGTTTGTTAAAGCCACCGATCCTCGACGGTGTTGACAGAGAGATTTAAAACAGCAATAGGAATGAATGCTAAACAAGCCTGGTTCAGCAATCAGTAATCAGGAATGTGGCCAGCATAGCAATTGTGATGGGGATACGTACATTCTGGTGTCATACAGTACAACAGGCTTGCCTACCCTCCCGATTTGGCCGGGAGCCTCCCGATTTTCGGGTGCCGCTCCCAGCCCCCCGGGAAGGCAGGGAAGCCTCCCGCAAGCCGCCATCCCTCCCTACCCTCCTGCAGAGTTACTAGGAAAACCCCCACAGCGGGGAGGCCCGGTGACGCAATTCCCGCTGAATCGCGTCATCGTGGCCGCGCCCACCCCTCTTTACAATGCCGTTTACTCCAACATTGTGATGAGGGGGCGGAGCCGCGGTGATGCACACCCCCGGCCCGCACTGGCCACGCCTCCGCAACGGCGTTATCATGGGCCACGCCCCCCGCAGTAAGCTGACATTCAGCCCCCTCCCGGAAGGAGGGAGCTGAATGTCGGCAAGTATGCACTACATATAGCGTTATACTGAAACCAATGGAGCATAGTCCTTTTCTATTAGAAAAATAGATAGTGATAAGGAGAGAACCAAGGACCAGACTTTGTGGTTCTACTAGAAGACATAGGGACCTATTCATCATTACTAAAATATATTGGAGGTAATTAGGTTTAGAACTTGTATGGAGTTCTACCTAATTACCGGAGGAATTCATCATTCCTCCTCTCCATAACTATCTATTCCGAAAAGCTGTAATCAGTGCTGTGCATGCGCCGTTCCATCCACAGAAGTGGCGCATGCACAGCGCTGATTACAGCTGCGGTAACTGGATATAAAAAAAAATGTAGATCCAGAGAAATAAACATGAAGTAGTGAAATAGGGGCCTGATTCAGAGCTGTACGCTGTTAGCATTGCTGCTGCCTCTTTGCAGCAGCAGTGCGCATATATGATAATGGCACAGAGGCGTCTGAGGGCATAAGACGCCTCCTACCGGCATCGCAGAGCCGAGTGTGGTGTCTGACAAAGCACCACCGCAACCATTGGCATCAGCTTAGTCACACTGACCGACGATACTGCTCAGCTGGGGTTAGGAAATCTGCATCGGAAGGCGCAGACTCTGTCCTGGCCAAACCTACAAAACGGGTGGGGGGAGGGGGTGCCCTCAAAAGATTGACAGGCTGCAGCTTAGGGGGCACTGCCAGCGATCACAAAGGACCTGTTCTGCACACGCGCAGGCCCCCTACAATCGGACTTGTATACAAACCATCAGGTTTGCGCAGAAGTCTGAATCAGGTCCTAGGTACATAGGATTCAAATCCTACAGCACATCTGTATACAGAGGAGTGTGAACATACCAATCTTAACATGGTCATGCCCAATGGTTAAAGTGGGCAGGAATGGGGTACAACTGAGGGCCAGATTCAGACCCGCTCGCAAGCACTATGCGCTTGCGAGTGGGTCGATGTAAGGCCACTGCGCATGCGCACGCCGGAGCCAGCTCCGACGTGTGCTTGCACAAGACCCGGCTAGCGACGGGCGCTCCGTCGCTCCGGGTCTCGCACCAAAAGGGGGCTGCACCATTTTGGAGGTGTGGCGTGGGGGTGGCTTCACAAACGGAGGCGTTCCCATGTGATCGCCTCCGTTTGGGGCCGGCCCCACTGACATCACGAGTGATGTCAGTGGGAGAGATTTTGGATCAATTAGAGCCTGAAGTTCTCTGGGGCTTGCGGCCACGAGACCCTACCCCAAGGGTCTCGTCGCAAGCCTGATGGTCGCGATGGTCTTGACCATCATGACCATCATCCTGGCCGCTCGCAATAGCTGTGGGTGCTCACCCACAGCTATGCAAGCATCCAGGAGGCCGCTCCAAAAAAAAACAAAAAACGCGAGCGCTATTTCAGAGCCTGAGTTCCGTCACCTCTAATGGTTGGTGGAACTAGTTCCACCTCCACCAAGTCCCTGCACAGAAGTCCCACAGACAAAAAGCCACTCACTGTCTGCCTAGGGATTCTCAATTTCTTCAGAGGTCCCTCATTTCAGAGAAACCAGCATAAAGGTAAGGAAAGAATCAAGCAAAGGCAATACATAGGGGTTGCAAAAAAAATTAGTTATCCAATTGAAATAGATTAGTTTGTGGGGAACCAATAAAAAAAAACTCAGAGGCACGGCAGAAAAATAACACTGATGATATAGAACATTTTTTTTCTTCTTTAGAGATCTCACTTTGTACTCTCAGCTGAAGGCAGGAGAGCTAAAAAAGCATCTAAAATGTATTTCACACTGTCACAGCTCCCAAAGATACTGGGGCCTAAGCGACCCCCAGTCCTTTACTTTACCACTTCCTATATACACTAGTGTGTGTGTAAAGAACATTTCTCACACTTGTCTTGGCCTGTCAGACTAGTGTGGTGGGGAAATGAGTTCCACCAGCTCTTCAGGACCACTTTAAACTAGGGGTGAGCGGGTTCGGATTTCTGAAATCGGAACCCCCCCGAGCCCCCCTGATCCGAGGCCGATCCGAATCAGGCTCGACTTTTCCCGCCTGACTCGGATCTGAAATCGAGGCAAAACGTCATCATCCCACCTTCCGGGTCTCGCGGATTTTGGATTCTATATAAGGTACCCGCGTCGGCACCATTTTCTCAGTAAAGGGCCGGCTGGCTGACCGTTAATGGGTGCTGTAACCCCCAAAGTACACTCCAAACCAAATAAAAAAATATTTTCTGTGTTTGTGAATTGTGTGCACTGTGGCTGCACGTGCATCAACAAAGGAGCAGCGCCAAGTGTGCGCCTGTGTCCCATAAGTAAAGAGCAGGCTGGCTCATTTCTTAAAGGGTGGTGTAACCCACAAAGTGAACTACTATAAAAAAATATTTTCTGTGTTTGTGTGCGCCTTAGCCGCACGTATATATCAATATAACATAAA
Source organism: Taudactylus pleione (assembly GCA_031769625.1). Taxonomy (NCBI): domain Eukaryota; kingdom Metazoa; phylum Chordata; class Amphibia; order Anura; family Myobatrachidae; genus Taudactylus; species Taudactylus pleione. The sequence continues at coordinate 1,023,292 of JAUIMM010000388.1, forward strand.
TGGAGGACCAAACTTTCTCCGATAAAAATAAAATAGGGAAAGATCAAGAACCACTTCCTCCTAGTGCTGTTGCTGCTGCTGGGAGTTGTTCATCATCCCAGAGAGGAAGTAGGAACACCACTACTTTTACTAAACAATTGACCCTCCAACAGTCCCTAGCAATGAGGATGAAGTACGACAGCAGTCATCCTGAAGCAAAACGTATAACTGAGGCCTTGACTGCTATGTTGGTGTTAGACGTGTGTCCGGTATCCACCATTGGTGCAGTGGGATTTAGACAATTAATGGAGGTAGTGTGTCCCCGGTTCCAAATCCCGTCTAGATTCCACCTGCATCCTCAAAGCAGCAGCGACAAGCGTGCGTCCGTCTGTTAAAGGGTGGTGTAACCCTCAAAGTGCGCTCCACAAACAATAAAAAAATTCTTCTTTTTTTTTCTCTTTGTGAAATGTGTGGCTGTAGCCGCACCTGCATCCTTAAAGCAGCAGCGACAAGTGTGCGTCTGTCTGTTAAATGGTGGTGACACCCTCAAAGTGTGCTACACAAACAATAAAAATATTGTTCTTTTTTTTTCGGTCTTTGTGAAATGTGTGGGCTGTAGCCGCACCTGCATCCTTAAAGCAGCAGCGACAAGCGTGCATCTGTCTGTTAAAGGATGGTGACACCCTCAAAGTGTGCTCCACAAACAATAAAAATATTCTTCTTTTTTTTCTGTCTTTGTGAAATGTGTGGGCTGTAGCCGCACCTGCATCCTTAAAGCAGCAGCGACAAGCGTGTGTCTGTCTGTTAAAGCGTGGTGTAACCCTCAAAGTGCTCCAAAAAATAAAAAACTATTTTTTTTATGTGTTTGTGACTTGTGTGCGATGTAGCCGCACGTGCATCAACACAGTAGCAGCGCCAAGCGTGCGCCTGTGTCATAAGTCAAGGGCCGGTTTGGACATCTGGTCCGGACTGAAGGACATGCCAACATTTTCTGACAAGTCTACTGTCACTGCATATGATACTGTCCTCAAAGCAGCAGCGACAAGCGTGCGTCTGTCTGTTAAAGGGTGGTGTAACCCTCAAAGTGCGCTCCACAAACAATAAAAATATTCTTCTTTTTTTTTTCTGTCTTTGTGAAATGTGTGGGCTGTAGCCGCACCTGCATCCTTAAAGCAGCAGCAACAAGCGTGCGTCTGTCTGTTAAAGGGTGGTGACACCCTCAAAGTGTGCTCCACAAACAATAAAAATATTCTTCTTTTTTTTCTGTCTTTGTGAAATGTGTGAGCTGCAGCCGCACCTGCATCCTTAAAGCAGCAGCGACAAGCGTGCGTCTGTCTGTTAAAGGGTGGTGTAACCCTCAAAGTGCTCCAAAAAATAAAAAACTATTTTTTTTATGTGTTTGTGACTTGTGTGCGATGTAGCCGCACGTGCATCAACACAGTAGCAGCGCCAAGCGTGCGCCTGTGTCATAAGTCAAGGGCCGGTTTGGACATCTGGTCCGGACTGAAGGACATGCCAACATTTTCTGACAAGTCTACTGTCACTGCATATGATACTGTCCTCAAAGCAGCAGCGACAAGCGTGCGTCTGTCTGTTAAAGGGTGGTGTAACCCTCAAAGTGCGCTCCACAAACAATAACAATATTCTTCTTTTTTTTCTGTCTTTGTGAAATGTGTGGGCTGTAGCCGCACCTGCATCCTTAAAGCAGCAGCGACAAGCGTGTGTCTGTCTGTTAAAGGATTACATCAGTGACAGCATCCAAGTAGGCATGTCAGACAGTCCGTACCTGTACTGGCAGGAAAAAGATGCAATTTGGAGGTCCCTGTACAAACTGGCTCTATTTTACCTGAGTTGCCCCCCCTCCAGTGTGTACTCCGAAAGAGTGTTTAGTGCAGACGGGAACCTTGTCAGCGAAAGGCGTAGGAGGTTGCTTCCACAAAATGTGGAGAAGATGATGTTCATAAAATGAATATCAACTCTTCCAGGGAGACCAGCCTCCAGAACGTACAGAGGGACCTGTGGTTGTGGATTCCAGCGGGGACGAATTAATACTCTGTGAGGATGAGGATGTACACAACACTGAAGAGGGTGAGGAATCGGTGGATGAGGAGGATGAGGACGACATCTTGCCTCCGTAGAGCCAGTTTGTGCAGGGACAGATTAATTGCCAGCTTGTTTTGTGGGGGCCCAAACAAACCAATCATTTCAGCCACAGTCGTGTGGCAGACCCTGGTGCTGAAATGTTTGGTTTGTTAAAGTGTGCATGTCCTGTTTATACAACATAAGGGTAGGTGGGAGGGCCCAAGGACAATTCCATCTTGCACCTCTTTTTTTTCTTTGAATTATGTACTGTTTGGGGCCTAGTTTTTCAAACTGCCATCCTGTCTGCCACTGCAGTGTCACTCCTAGATGGACCACGTGTTTGTGCCGCCCACTCGTATCTCTTAGCATAGTCATCCAGCTACCTCGGTGCAACCTTTTGCATATAAAAACACTATTGTGAGGTGTGAGGTGTTCAGAATAGACTGGAAATGAGTGGAAATTAAGGTTATTGAGGTTAATAATAGCATAGGAGCAGAAAAAACCACAAATTCTGTGATTTTAGCTGTTTTTATGCTTTTTTAAAAAAAAAATACAGATCCAAAACACAAAACCCAGAGCCCAAAACATGGAAGGGTGGTTTTGGCAAAACCAATCCAGATCCAAAACACGAAGAAAGATCCAGATCCAAAACCAAAACACAAAACACGAAAAGTGGCCGGTGCACACCCCTACTTTAAACCCTGTCATACCATCGACATGCTGCGGGAACAAGGATACCAGGGTTGTAAGATGACGTGTGGCAGACCGTTCATTCGTATTCATTTTAATCTTGCAAACAGATATGACTCAAATATTTGCAGAAATGGGATTGACACATTCAGCCAATCAGACGTGGCGACTGCTCACCACCATTATTAGTTCACAATGTGCACCAGGGGTTGAACACCCACAAGTGGTCTGACTCTAAACAGGCAAACATGCGTCTGTGTTATGGTCAGCATTTTATGTGCTTTGGCCGTATCTGCCTGCATCCAGTTCTCCTTCACTCAGCAATTGCGAAATGCATCTCAGTTTGTAAGTAGGTGCAACTTTCATCTGACTCTGCATAAGCTCTGATATTTTTGACGTTGGATGTATTTTGAAACATGATCATGAATGATCCTTGCTATGATGCATTTGAGGCTCTCAGAGGTTCTCTACAGTCTTGTTAGGTGGGTGTTTTGAATCTCTGGGAGGATTCACAGTGAAACCATAACCAGGAAAATGAAGCTCAGTAAAGTGAGTTGATAGATTGTGGAGCTAGGTAAGTCAATTGATTAAGGATCGATTGATAAAGAGATTCTTGAAGAGTCAATTTATAAACAGTCGATTGATAAGGAGTTGTGCGGATAGATGGCTCCTGACAGGAATGTGGCCTTAATGCTGATATATGCATGACTGGTTGCAACCTTGAGAGCAGGAATGCACTTGGCAAGTTGCAGCCTTGAAAGATGGTATGCACTTGGCAAGTTGCAGCCTTGAGAGCTAATATGCACTTGGCAAGTTGCAGCCTTGAGGGCTGGTATGCACTTGGCTAGTTGCAGCCTTGAGAGCTGGTATGTACTTGGGTAGTTGCAGCCTTGAGAGCTGGTATGTACTTGGGTAGTTGCAGCCTTGAGGGCTGGTATGCACTTGGCAAGTTGCAGCCTTTAGAGCTGGTATGCACTTGGCGAGTCCAGAAACTGCTGTAAATGTTGATTGCTATTGAGACAATGACTAGCTACTGAACTGAGGAATAGTAAATCGCAGATAGTGCACCTAAACACTGAATTGCAGTGCAGACAGCTGGGTGTAATTTACAGAGGAGCTGCAAAGACTGCTGGAATGAATACACAAAAAGTTCACACAGTGCTGAAGTGCAAATTAGACACTGCTATGATGTACTTGCAGGAAAACCGCACAGACGCTGAGGTGTGACAGGCACTGCTCTGATATATTTGCAGAGAATCCACACTGACGCTGGGAAGTGGCAGCCACTGTAGATGTAACTTCCACGGAGTACACAGATGCTGGGACATGAGGAGCTAGAACATACAGGGGGATGAACTTCTTGCTAGACCCGGAAGCCACAAACAAACGCTATAGTCGGCACCAGAGCAGAGAACCAGCAGAGGTAAAAAAGGAAGGAGATCCAATCAGCGCTTGGAGGCGGAGACAGAACAGTCAGGTAGGAAGACCTCATGGAGCAGCAGCCTGGCGTTCTTGTTTCCTAGCAACGGGCCTGAGCAAACTACCCGGAGCACCATTGTCAGACAAGGCGCAGCGGCGACTTGTGACAGTGGGACCTGTGGACCTATGGGTGAGATGTACTAAGCATTGCTTCCGCGATGTGGTACATCCCCCCTGACTTTGCATACATACCGCAGTTAATTACCGCGGTACAGTATGTACCAAGGATTTCGCAAAGGACAGCTCTCCCAATAAGAGCTTTCCTTTGTGATGCTGCTGGGCAGAGGGACTTCCGGGTTGAACACCCAAAAGTCCTTTTGCGCATGCGTAGAAGGACGCGGGCTACGGGGGCTCATGGGAGGGATCCGATCGGCACTGCTATAAGGCCAACAGCCATGGCTAGCAAAGCCTAGTCTTGATATCAGCAATTTCAGGGGCATGCCATACATTTCATTCCTCAACTTTGCTAGTACTGTACCTGCCTAGGCTATGAGAACGAGAGCTAGTTTCACTTTTGGGGAGGATCTGCTCATTTTTAAAAAAAAAATGTTTTATATGTGCAGGTAGTGCCAGGTGCGGGCTGATAATTATCATCATCAACATCATCAAAACTTACTGGGTATGCGTACTATGGAAAAGCGCTTTTAGCACTTCCGTTTTGGCCTTAGATTCCATGCTACATGAGCCCCTGGATATTCACAGCTGCTGCCATTCTTCAGAGCTTTATGACTTCTCCAGTCATGTCATCACCAGGATGAACTCTTCTAACAATGACCCTAGGCTACAAGGCATTCTCAAACATGCTCCAGTGTTATCTTAACCATTTGTTTGCATGGGATGATACAGCAGGCAGCTGGGCACTTTGGCCCTGATTCAGAGCCGGACGCTCTGACCAGAGCGCTCGCTCTGAATCAGGGCCCACCTCCATAATTATGGAGCGTCCTCCTGGACGCTCGTATAGCTGTGGGTCACCACCCACAGCCTATACGAGCATGCAGGATGATGGTCGCGATGGTATTGACCATCGCGACCATCGCCAGTGCGAGCAGAAGCCTGCGGTTGAGTTTCTCAACCGCAAGGCCAGGAGTGATTTTGGCTCTATCAGAGCCAAAATCACTCCCACTGACATCACTAGTGATGTCAGTGGGCCGGCTTCTGACGGTAGGCATTCCCTTGGGAACGCCTACGTCTGGCAGTCAAGCCCCCGCCATGCCCACCAAAGGGGGCGTGCTGTAAATCAACATCGACAGCACGCCCCCTTTGATCAGACACTACGAGCGAAGGAAAGTCCTTCGCTCGTCGCGTCTCGCGCATGCGCACGACGGAGCTCCCTCCGTCATGCGCATGCGCAGTGCACACCATCGACCCACTTGCGAGCGGACAGCTGCTCGCGAGTGGGTCTGAATCAGGCCCTTTGTTGGCACGGTCCCATCACATGCAAAACCAGCTATGCATGTGATGGCTCTCGTTCTCACTGGCTTTCCCACCGGCATCTCTGACAATCTCTGCAACTGTTAGTGGAAGGGGTCGGGCTATGAAATTGGCCATCTGTGACCACTTACTTCCCTTTATGCATCCCAGAATGCCTTGTGAACAGCATTCTGGAGGCAATAATTCAACTGCACAGCTGTTTGTAGGGGGTAATGAAGTTCCCATTTGTGCACTATGCTGCCAGCCGATCTGCTGTGCACTCAGAGCAAGCTAATGTATGATCATCAACCCCTCCCACTGCCAGGGCCGGATTATCCATTAGGAAACCTAGGCTTAATATGCTTGAATATGCTGCTGGTATTTAGGTTAGTTGTTAAATGGAGTCCTTAGGGTGGAAATGAGGACCAAACCCTTATCTGGCCTAGGGTCCTGTGGCATCTTAATCCAGCTCTGCAGAGTTCTACTTACGGTTCAGAGGGGACCAATTTCACCACTCTGAGTTACAGTATATGTCAGATATTCCTTTGCGTTCTGCATAAGTGCATATATGGGTTGGGGGGATGGAGTGAAGCAAACGGGATCAATGGCAACTGGGGTGATGGCACATACTGTGGGTGTATGTCTGGGGTGATGGCACATACTGTAGGTGAATTTCTGGGGTGATGGCACATACTGTGGGTGTATATCTGGGGTGATGGCACATAATGTAAGTGTTTGTCTGGGGTGATGGAACACACTGTAGGTGTATATCTGGGGTGATGGCACATACTGTAAGTGTATGTCTGAGGTGATGGCACATACTGTAGGTGTATTTCTGGGGTGATGGCACATACTGTGGGTGTATATCTGGGGTGATGGCACATGCTGTGGGTGTATTTCTGGGGTGATGTTACATGCTGTAGGTGTATTTCTGGGGTGATGGAACATACTGTAGGTGTATATCTGGGGTTATGGCACATGCTGTAGGTGTATGTCTGGGGTGATGGCACATGCTGTGGGTGTATAACTGGGGAGATGGCATATACTGTAAGTTTATGTCTGGGGTGATGGCACATACTGTGGGTGTATTTCTGGGGCGATGGCACATAAAGTAAGTGTATGTCTGGGGTGATGGCACATACTGTAGGTGTATATATGGGGTGATGGCACATACTGTGGGTGTATATCTGGGGTGATGGCACATGCTGTGGGTGTATTTCTGGGATGATGGCACATGCTGTAGGTGTATTTCTGGGGTGATGGCACATACTGTAGGTGTATATCTGGGGTGATGGCACATGCTGTAGGTGTATTTCTGGGGTGATGGCACATACTGTAAGAGTATGTCTGGGGTGATGGCACATGCTATCGGTGTATTTCTGGGGTGATGGCACAAACTGTAGGTGTATATCTGGGGTGATGGCACATGCTGTAGGTGTATTTCTGGGGTGATGGCACATACTGTAAGTGTATGTCTGGGGTGATGGCACATACTGTAGGTGTATTTCTGGGGTGATGGCACATACTGTGGTTGTATATCTGGGGTGATGGCACATAATGTAAGTGTATGTGTGGGGTGATGGCACACACTGTAGGTGTATATCTGGGGTGATGGCACATACTGTAAGTGTATGTCTGGGGTGATGGCACATACTGTAGGTGTATTTCTGGGGTGATGGCACATACTGTGGGTGTATATCTGGGGTGATGGCACATGCTGTGGGTGTATTTCTGGGGTGATGGCACATGCTGTAGGTGTATTTCTGGGGTGATGGCACATACTGTAGGTGTATGTCTGGGGTGATGGCACATGCTGTAGGTGTATGTCTGGGGTGATGGCACATGCTGTGGGTGTATAACTGGGGAGATGGCATATACTGTAAGTTTATGTCTGGGGTGATGGCACATACTGTGGGTGTATTTCTGGGGTGATGGCACATAATGTAAGTGTATGTCTGGGGTGATGGCACATACTGTAGGTGTATATATGGGGTGATGACACATACTGTGGGTGTATATCTGGGGTGATGGCACATGCTGTGGGTGTATTTCTGGGATGATGGCACGTGCTGTAGGTGTATTTCTGGGGTGATGGCATATACTGTAGGTGTATATCTGGGGTGAAGGCACATGCTGTAGGTGTATTTCTGGGGTGATGGCACATACTGTAAGTGTATTTCTGGGGTGATGGCACATACTGTAGGTGTATTTCTGGGGTGATGGCATATACTGTAAGTGTATGTCTGGGGTGATGGTACATACTGTAGGTGTATATCTGGGGTGATGGCACATACTGTAAGTGTATGTCTGGGGTGATGGCACATACTGTAGGTGTATTTCTGGGGTGATGGCACATACTGCAGGTGTATGTCTGGGGTGATGGCACATACTGTGGGTGTATTTCTGGGGTGATGGCACATGCTGTAGGGGTATTTCTGGGGTGATGGCACATACTGTGGGTGTATATCTGGGGTAATGGCACATGCTATGGGTGTATATCTGTGGTGATGGCACATACTGTAGGTGTATTTCTGGGGTGATGGCACATACTGTGGGGTGTATTTCTGGGGTAACGGCACATACTATAGGTGTATTTCTGGGGTGATGGCACATACTGTGGGTTTATTTCTGGGGTGATGGCATATTGGACCTCACTCAGAGTAGGTCGTTGCGGCAGCACGGTCGTACGGGAAAAGGGGCTGGATATGCAAATGATTCCCTCGCAAGTTGCGTCCCTAAGTTCGGATCGGTAGCTGGCCGACCAAGGGGAGGAAGCAGCCGGAAGACAAAAAATACGCCCCCTTCTCGTACGCATTACACGTCATCTCCGGGCATATAAGGATTAATCGAGACCATCGAGAACCATTGGAGCTGGTCGTAGAGCTTAAGGTTGACCATACCCTCTCTTAAGCTCTACTATCATGTCAGTGTAAAAACCTCCCATGTCACATGTGCCATGACGCTACTTTGTTAATTATGCACTCCCATAAAACGCCGTTCGCATAATGAGGCACGCCTGCGTTCGGATCTCCACTCCCCCGTTTTCAAGCACCTTCCCCTGTTACCACTCACAAACTCCTCATTCTGTCACTCCTCAAACTACCGACCTGGCTGTGTTCAAGGAGAGAGAAATTTCTGATCGTAGCAGCAAGTTTGCGCACGCGCATTGCGAACTTTACGCATGCGCAGTTCAGTGAACATCGGTGGCATACGACCGTGCGGCCGCAACGACCGACTCTGAATGAGGTCCATACTGTAGGTGTATTTCTGGGGTGATGGCACATACTGTAGGTGTATGTCTAGGGTGATGGCACATACTGTAGGTGTATTTCTGGGGTGATGGCACATACTGTGGTTGTATGTCTGGGGTGATGGCACATACTGCAGGTGTATTTCTCGGGTGATGGCACATGCTGTGGGTGTATTTCTGGGCTGATGGCACATGCTCTGGGTGTATTTCTGGGGTGATGGCACATACTGTAGGTGTATTTCTGGGGTGATGGCACATGTTTTCGGTGTATTTCTGGGGTGATGGCACATACTGTGGGTGTATTTCTGGGGTGATGGCACATACTGTAGGTGTATTTCAGGGGTGATGGCACATACTGTGGGTGTATTTCTGGGGTGATGGCACATACTGTAGGTGTATTTCAGGTGTGATGGCACATGCTGTAAGTGTATGTCTGGGGTGATGGCACATACTGTGGGTGTATTTCAAGTGTGATGGCACATGCTGTAAGTGTATGTCTGGGGTGATGGCACATGCTATGGGTGTATTTCTGGGGTGATGGCATATACTGTAAGTGTATGTCTGGGGTGATGGCACATACTGTGGGTGTATTTCTGGGGCGATGGCACATAATATAAGTGTATGTTTGGGGTGATGGCACATACTGTAGGTGTATATCTGGGGTGATGGCACATACTGTAGGTGTATATCTGGCAGGGGCGGATTGGGAATTTAAAGTGGCCCTGGAAAAAAACGTGAAAGTGGCCCTATGTGCGCGCCGAAGGCGCGCACCTAAAAAAGTGGGCGTGGCCTTGTGGCTTGGGGTGTAGCCGCGTGTTAAATGCTACGCCCACAAGCTACTCCCCTTGTTTTCATCTTGCTGGGGGCAGCTCCGGGAGATGATGGATATGCCCCCAGCTCCTCCTCCCAGTGAATAAACACAGCTTGTGAATAAGTATTTTCTTACCTATATGATTTCTCTGCAAAAAGGAACCTCTGAAGAAATTGATCCTCCCTGTACAGGCTGTGTCTTGGCAGTTGTCGGTTTTCACTATTCATGCAGGAGATTACATGGTCCGTAAGCCGCCTGTTAGCGTAGGAATAAAGACTATGTCATCAACATGCAACAGAGGTTTTCGCCAATACCATCCCCCTGTATCTCACCAGCACCACCCCTCTGTCACTCTCCAATACCATCCCCCTGTATCTCACCAGCATCATTCCCCTGTCACTCTCCAATACCATCCGCCTGGGTCTCTCCAGTACATCCCACTGTCCAGCTCCTCTTTGCCCCTATTGCCATCTCCCTTTTGCCCCTACACCATCTCCTCTGTGCCCCCAGTGTCATCCCTCTCCCCAAATCACAACATGCTCCCACAGCACAGCAAAACCCTCTCCCCTCACAGCACTCCTCACAGCCCCCTTCAGCACAGCCCTCCTCACATCAAAGCCCCCTCACATCAGAACTTACTCACATAATAGCCCCCTCACATCATAGCCCCCATCAGCACAGCCCTCCTCACATCATACCACCCCTCAGCACAGCTCTCCTCACATCATACCACCCCTCAGCACAACCCTCCTCACATCATACCACCCCTCAGCACAACCCTCCTCACATCATACCACCCCTCAGCACAGCTCTCCTCACATCATACCACCCCTCAGCACAACCCTCCTCACATCTTAGTCTCTCAGCACAGCTCTCCTCACATCATACCACCCCTCAGCACAGCTCTCCTCACATCATACCACCCCTCAGCACAACCCTCCTCACATCTTAGTCCCTCAGCACAGCTCTCCTCACATCATACCACACCTCAGCACAACCCTCCTCACATCTTAGTCCCTCAGCACAGCCCTCCTCACATCATACCACCCCTCAGCACAACCCTCCTCACATCATAGCCCCCCTCACAACCCTCCTCGCATCATAGCCCCCTCACATCATAGCCCCGATCAGCAAAGTCCTTTTCTACCGTCTTTCGCCCCCTCAGCACAGTCCTCCACACATCGTAGCCCCCTTACAGCCCTCCTCACATCATAGCCCCCCTTACAGCCCTACTCACATTATAGCCTTCCTTACAGTCCTACTCACATTATAGCCCCCCTTACAGCCCTCCTCACATTATAGCCCCCCTTACAGCCCTCCTCACATTATAGCCTCCCTTACAGTCCTACTCACATCATAGCCCCCCTTACAGCCCTCCTCACATTATAGCCCCCCTTACAGCCCTACTCACATTATAGCCTCCCTTACAGCCCTCCTCACATTATAGCCCCCCTTACAGTCCTACTCACATTATAGCCCCCCTTACAGCCCTCCTCACATTATAGCCCCCCTTACAGCCCTCCTCACATTATAGCCCCCCTTACAGTCCTACTCACATTATAGCCTCCCTTACAGCCCTACTCACATTATAGCCCCCCTTACAGCCCTCCTCACATTATAGCCTCCCTTACAGCCCTCCTCACATTATAGCCCTCCTTACAGCCCTACTCACATTATAGCCCCCCTCCTTACAGCCCTCCTCACATCTTAGCCCCCTCATAGCTCCCCTCAGCACAGCCCACCTCAAAAAAGACCCTCTCATCACCCCACCAGTAGTCAACTTACCTGTCAGGTCCTGCCCAGGGGGATTGGCGGTGGCAGTGAGGGACTGTCGATGACAGCGCAGCCGCTTTACTGGAGAACTGGCGGGCCAGCACTATATGTGCTGTAACATGTCTGCCTCTGAGGAGAGGGGTGAGAGCAGAGGGAAGAAGACGGGAGGAGGGGGAGGGACCCGGCCAGGGGGAGGCAGCCGGCAACAGCAACACTGCAGCAGGCAGGGAAAGCGCCTCACTAGCCTGGCGCCTCCCTGCAATGCAGGCTTTGCTGAGCGTGTTGCGCCAGCGCTGCACGCACCACTTGCTCACCCCCCGATGACACCAACGGCAAGCTGGGTGGGTGGGCCTTTAATAGGCTGGCCTCTCTTCTCGCGAGAGAGGCTCAGCCACGGCGAGACACTAACAGGCAGGGCTGCCTGTGTAAAACACTCATTGTACAGGGGCCGGGTGACGCAAGTCAGGGGGCGGGGCCTCAATTGAAAAGCGGCCCCGCAACCAATCGGCCCAACGGGATTCTTCCCGCAGAAAGTAATGGCCAATCCGCCCCTGATATCTGGTGTGATGGCACATGCTGTAGGTGTATTTCTGGGGTGATGGCATATACTGTAAGTGTATGTCTGGGGTGATGGCACATACTGTAGGTGTATATCTGGGGTGATGGCACATACTGTAAGTGTATGTCTGGGGTGATGGCACATACTGTAGGTGTATTTCTGGGGTGATGGCACATACTGTATGTGTATGTCTGGGGTGATGGCACATACTGTGGGTGTATTTCTGGGGCGATGGCACATACTGTGGGTGTATATCTGGGGTAATGGCACATGCTATGGGTGTATATCTGGGGTGATGGCACATACTGTAGGTGTATTTCTGGGGTGATGGCACATACTGTGGGGTGTATTTCTGGGGTAACGGCACATACTATAGGTGTATTTCTGGGGTGATGGCACATACTGTGGGTGTATTTCTGGGGTGATGGCACATTGGACCTCACTCAGAGTAGGTCGTTGCGGCAGCACGGTCGTACAGGAAAAGGGGCTGGATATCCAAATGATTCCCTCGCAAGTTGCGTCCCTAAATTCGGATCGGTAGCTGGCCCACCAAGGGGAAGAAGCAGCTGGAAGACAAAAAATACGCCCCCTTCTCGTACGCATTACACGTCATCTCCGGGCATATAAGGATTAATCGAGACCATCGAGAACCACCGGAACTTGATTGTAGAGCTTAAGGTTGACCATACCCTCTCTTAAGCTCTACGATCATGTCAGTGTAAAAACCTCCCATGTCACATGTGCCATGACGCTACTTTGTTAATTATGCACTCCCATAAAACGCCGTTCGCATAATGAGGCACGCCTGCGTTCGGATCTCCACTCCCCCGTTTTCAAGCACCTTCCCCTGTTACCACTCACAAACGCCTCATTCTGTCACTCCTCAAACTACCGACCTGGCTGTGTTCAAGGAGAGAGAAATTTCTGATCGTAGCAGCAAGTTTGCGCACGAGCATTGCGAACTTTACGCATGCGCAGTTCAGCGAACATTGGTGGTGTACGACCGTGCGGCCGCAACGACCGACTCTGAATGAGGTCCATACTGTAGGTGTATTTCTGGGGTGGTGGCACATACTGTAAGTGTATGTCTTGGGTTATGGCACATACTGTAAGTGTATGTCTGGGGTGATGGCACACACTGTAGGTGTATATCTGGTGTGATGGTACATACTGTAGGTGTATTTCAGTGGTGATGGCACATACTGTAGGTGTAATTTGCAACTGGGGTGATGGCACATACTGTGGGTGTATTTCTGGGGTGATGGCACATACTGTAGGTATATTTCTGGGTAAATGGCACTAACTGTGGGTGTATTTCTGGGGTGATGGCACATGCTGTAGGTGTATTTCTGAGGTGATGGCACATGCTGTAAGTGTATGTCAGGGGGGATGGCACATACTGTGATTTTATTTCTGGGGGTGATGGCACATACTGTAAGTGTATTTCTGGGGTGATGGCACATACTGTAGGTGTATTTCTGGGGTGATGGCACATACTGTGGATGTATTTCTGGGGTGATGGCACATGCTGTAGGTGTATATCTGGGGTGATGGCACATACTGTAGGTGTATTTCTGGGGTGATGGCACATACTGTGGGTGTAGTTCTGGGGTGATGGCACATGCTGTGGGGATATTTCTTGGGTGATGGCACATACTGTGGGTGTATTTCTGGGGTGATGGCACATACTGTGGGTGTATATCTGGGTTGATGGCACATTCTGTGGGTGTATTTCTGGGGTGATGGCACATGCTGTGGGTGTATTTCTGGGGTGACGGCACATGCTGTAAGTGTATGTTTGAGGTGATGGCACAAACAGTAGGTGTATTTCTGGGGTGATGGCACATACTGTGGGTGTATATCTGGGGTGATGGCACATGCTGTGGCTGTATTTCTGGGGTGATGGCACATGCTGTTGGTGTATTTCTGGGGTGAAGGTACATACTGTAGGTGTACATCTGGGGTGATGGCATATGCTGTGGGTGTATTTCTGGGGAGATGGCATATACTGTAAGTTTATGTCTGGGGAGATGGCACATACTGTGGGTGTATTTCTGGGGCGATGGCACATAATGTAAGTGTATGTCTGGGGTGATGGCACATACTGTAGGTGTATATCTGGGGTGATGGCACATACTGTAAGTTTATGTCTGGGGTGATGGCACATACTGTGGGTGTATTTCTGGGGCGATGGCACATAATGTAAGTGTATGTCTGGGGTGATGGCACATACTGTAGGTGTATTTCTGGGGTGATGGCACATACTGTGGGTGTATATCTGGGGTGATGGCACATGCTGTGGGTGTATTTCTGGGGTGATGGCACATGCTGTAGTTGTATTTCTGGGGTGATGGCACATAATGTAAGTGTATGTCTGGGGTGATGGAACATACTGTAGGTGTATTTCTGAGGTGATGGCACATACTGTAAGTGTAAGTCTGGGGTGATGGCACATACTGTGGGTGTATTTCTGGGGTGATGGCACATACTGGAGGTGTATTTCTGGGGTGATGGCACATACTGTAGGTGTATTTCTGGGGTGACGGCACATGCTGTGGGTGTATTTCTGGGGTGACGGCACATACTGTGGGTGTATATCTGGGACGACGGCACATGCTGTGGGTGTATTTCTGGGGTGACGGCACATGCTGTGGGTGTATTTCTGGGGTGATGGCACATGCTGTAGGTGTATTTCTGGGGTGATGGCACATACTGTTGGTGTATTTCTGGGGTGATGGCACATGCTGTAGGTGTATTTATGGGGTGATGGCACATACTGTAGGTGTATTTCTTGGGTGATGGCACATAATGTGGGTGTATTTCTGGGGTGATGGCACATGCTGTAGGTGTATTTCTGAGGTGATGGCACATACTGTAAGTGTATGTCTGGGGTGATGGCACATACTGTGGGTGTATTTCTGGGGTGATGGCACATACTGGAAGTGTATTTCTGGGGTGATGGCACATACTGTAGGTGTATTTCAGTGGTGATGGCACATACTGTAGGTGTAATTTGCAACTGGGGTGATGGCACATACTGTGGGTGTATTTCTGGGGTGATGGCACATACTGTAGGTATATTTCTGGGTTGATGGCACTAACTGTGGGTGTATTTCTAGGGTGATGGCACATGCTGTAAGTGTATGTCTGGGGTGATGGCACATACTGTGGTTTTATCTCTGGGGTGATGGCACATACTGTAAGTGTATTTCTGGGGTGATAGCACATACTGTGGATGTATTTCTGGGGTGATGGCACATACTGTAGGTGTATTTCTGGGGTGATGGCACATACTGTGGGTGTATTTCTTGGGTGAAGGCACATGCTGTGGGTGTATTTCTTGGGTGATGGCACATGCTGTGGGTGTATTTTTGGGGTTATGGCACATACTGTGGGTGTATATCTGGGTTGATAGCACATGCTGTGGGTGTATTTCTGGGGTGATGGCACATGCTGTGGGTGTATTTCTGGGGTGACAGCACATGCTGTAAGTGTATGTCTGGGGTGATGGCACATGCTGTGGGTGTATTTCTGGGGTGATGGAACATGCTGTATTTGTATTTCAGGGGTGATGGCACATACTGTAGGTGTATGTCTGGGGTGATGGCACAAGCTGTAGGTGTTTGTCTGGGGTGATGGCACATGCTGTGGGTGTATAACTGGGGAGATGGCATATACTGTAAGTTTATGTCTGGGGTGATGGCACATACTGTGGGTGTATTTCTGGGGCGATGGCACATAATGTAAGTGTATGTCTGGGGTGATGGCACATACTGTAGGTGTATATATGGGGTGATGACACATACTGTGGGTGTATATCTGGGGTGATGGCACATACTGTGGTTTTATTTCTGGGGTGATGGCACATACTGTAAGTGTATTTCTGGGGTGATGGCACATACTGTAGGTGTATTTCTGGGGTGATGGCACATACTGTAGGTGTATTTCTGGGGTGATGGCACATACTGTGGGTGTATTTCTGGGGTGAAGGCACATGCTGTGGGTGTATTTCTTGGGTGATGGCACATGCTGTGGGTGTATTTTTGGGGTTATGGCACATACTGTGGGTGTATATCTGGGTTGACGGCACATGCTGTGGGTGTATTTCTGGGTTGACGGCACATGCTGTGGGTGTATTTCTGGGGTGACGGCACATGCTGTAAGTGTATGTCTGGGGTGATGGCACATGCTGTGGGTGTATTTCTGGGGTGATGGAACATGCTGTAGGTGTATTTCTGGGGTGATGGCACATACTGTAGGTGTATATCTGGGGTGATGGCACATGCTGTAGGTGTATTTCTGGGGTGATGGCACATACTGTAGGTGTATATCTGGGGTGATGGCACATGCTGTAGGTGTATTTCTGGGGTGATGGCACATACTGTAGGTGTATGTCTGGGGTGATGGCACAAGCTGTAGGTGTATGTCTGGGGTGATGGCACATGCTGTGGGTGTAAAACTGGGGAGATGGCATATACTGTAAGTTTATGTCTGGGGTGATGGCACATACTCTGGGTGTATGTCTGGGGTGATGGCACAAGCTGTAGGTGTATGTCTGGGGTGATGGCACATGCTGTTGGTGTATTTCTGGGGTGATGGCACATACTGTAGGTGTATATCTGGGGTGATGGCACATGCTGTAGGTGTATTTCTGGGGTGATGGCACATACTGTAGGTGTATGTCTGGGGTGATGGCACAAGCTGTAGGTGTATGTCTGGGGTGATGGCACATGCTGTGGGTGTATAACTGGGGAGATGGCATATACTGTAAGTTTATGTCTGGGGTGATGGCACATACTGTGGGTGTATTTCTGGGGCGATGGCACATAATGTAAGTGTATGTCTGGGGTGATGGCACATACTGTAGGTGTATATATGGGGTGATGACACATACTGTGGTTGTATGTCTGGGGTGATGGCACAAGCTGTAGGTGTATGTCTGGGGTGATGGCACATGCTGTAGGTGTATTTCTGGGGTGATGGAACATACTGTAGGTGTATATCTGGGGTGATGGCACATGCTGTAGGTGTATTTCTGGGGTGATGGCACATACTGTAAGAGTATGTCTGGGGTGATGGCACATGCTATCGGTGTATTTCTGGGGGGATGGCACAAACTGTAGGTGTATATCTGGGGTGATGGCACATGCTGTAGGTGTATTTCTGGGGTGATGGCACATACTGTAAGTGTATTTCTGGGGTGATGGCACATGCTGTAAGTGTATGTCTGGGGTGATGGCACATACTGTAGGTGTATTTCTGGGGTGATGGCATATACTGTAAGTGTATGTCTGGGGTGATGGTACATACTGTAGGTGTATATCTGGGGTGATGGCACATACTGTAAGTGTATGTCTGGGGTGATGGTACATACTGTAGGTGTATATCTGGGGTGATGGCACATACTGTAAGTGTTTGTCTGGGGTGATGGCACATACTGCAGGTGTATGTCTGGGGTGATGACACATACTGTGTGTCTATTTCTGGGGTGATGGCACATGCTGTAGGGGTATTTCTGGGTTGATGGCACATACTGTGGGTGTATATCTGGGGTAATGGCACATGCTATGGGTGTATATCTGTGGTGATGGCACATACTGTAGGTGTATTTCTGGGGTGATGGCACATACTGTGGGGTGTATTTCTGGGGTAACGGCACATACTATAGGTGTATTTCTGGGGTGATGGCACATACTGTGGGTTTATTTCTGGGGTGATGGCATATTGGACCTCACTCAGAGTAGGTCGTTGCGGCAGCACGGTCGTACGGGAAAAGGGGCTGGATATGCAAATGATTCCCTCGCAAGTTGCGTCCCTAAGTTCGGATCGGTAGCTGGCCGACCAAGGGGAGGAAGCAGCCGGAAGACAAAAAATACGCCCCCTTCTCGTACACATTACACGTCTTCTCCGGCCATATAAGGATTAATCGAGACCATCGAGAACCATCGGAGCTGGTCGTAGAGCTTAAGGTTGACCATACCCTCTCTTAAGCTCTACGATCATGTCAGTGTAAAAACCTCCCATGTCACATGTGCCATGACGCTACTTTGTTAATTATGCACTCCCATAAAACGTCGTTCGCATAATGAGGCACGCCTGCGTTCGGATCTCCACTCCCCCGTTTTCAAGCACCTTCCCCTGTTACCACTCACAAACGCCTCATTCTGTCACTCAAACTACCGACCTGGCTGTGTTCAAGGAGAGAGAAATTTCTGATCGTAGCAGCAAGTTTGCGCACGCGCATTGCGAACTTTACGCATGCGCAGTTCAGCGAACATTGGTGGCGTATGACCGTGCGGCTGCAACGACCGACTCTGAATGAGGTCCATACTGTAGGTGTATTTCTGGGGTGGTGGCACATACTGTAAGTGTATGTCTTGGGTTATGGCACATACTGTAAGTGTATGTCTGGGGTGATGGCACACACTGTAGGTGTATATCTGGTGTGATGGCACATACTGTAGGTGTATTTCAGTGGTGATGGCACATACTGTAGGTGTAATTTGCAACTGGGGTGATGGCACATACTGTGGGTGTATTTCTGGGGTGATGGCACATACTGTAGGTATATTTCTGGGTTGATGGCACTAACTGTGGGTGTATTTCTGGGGTGATGGCACATGCTGTAGGTGTATTTCTGAGGTGATGGCACATGCTGTAAGTGTATGTCAGGGGTGATGGCACATACTGTGGTTTTATTTTTGGGGTGATGGCACATACTGTAAGTGTATTTCTGGGGTGATGGCACATACTGTAGGTGTATTTCTGGGGTGATAGCACATACTGTGGATGTATTTCTGGGGTGATGGCACATGCTGTAGGTGTATATCTGGGGTGATGGCACATACTGTAGGTGTATTTCTGGGGTAATGGCACATACTGTGGGTGTATTTCTGTGGTGATGGCACATGCTGTGGGTGTATTTCTTGGGTGATGGCACATGCTGTGGGTGTATTTCTGGGGTTATGGCACATGCTGTGGGTGTATATCTGGGTTGATGGCACATGCTGTGGGTGTATTTCTGGGGTGATGGCACATGCTGTGGGTGTATTTCTGGGGTGACGGCACATGCTGTAAGTGTATGTCTGGGGTGATGGCACAAGCTGTAGGTGTATTTCTGGGTGATGGCACATGCTGTTGGTGTATTTCTGGGGTGATGGCACATGCAGTAGGTGTATTTCTGGGGTGATGGCACATACTGTAGGTGTATTTCTGAGGTGATGGCACATACTGTAAGTGTATGTCTGGGGAGATGGCACATACTGCGGGTGTATTTCTGGGGTGATGGCACATACTGTAGGTGTATTTCTAGGATGATGGCACATACTGTAAGTGTATGTCTGGGGTGATGGCACATACTGTAGTTGTATGTCTGGGGTGATGGTACATACTGTAAGTGTATGTCTGGGGTGATGGCACATACTGTAGGTGTAATTCTGGGGTGATGGCACATACTGTGGGTGTATATCTGGGGTGATGGCACATGCTGTGGCTGTATTTCTGGGGTGATGGCACATGCTGTAGGTGTATTTCTGGGGTGATGGCACATACTGTAAGTGTATGTCTGGGGTGATGGCACATACTGTAAGTTTATGTCTGGGGTGATGGCACATACTGTGGGTGTATTTCTGGGGCGATGGCACATAATGTAAGTGTATGTCTGGGGTGATGGCACATACTGTAGGTGTATATCTGGGGTGATGGCACATACTGTAAGTTTATGTCTGGGGTGATGGCACATACTGTGGGTGTATTTCTGGGGCGATGGCACATAATGTAAGTGTATGTCTGGGGTGATGGCACATACTGTAGGTGTATTTCTGGGGTGATGGCACATACTGTGGGTGTATATCTGGGGTGATGGCACATGCTGTGGGTGTATTTCTGGGGTGATGGCACATGCTGTAGTTGTATTTCTGGGGTGATGGCACATAATGTAAGTGTATGTCTGGGGTGATGGCACATACTGTAGATGTATTTCTGAGGTGATGGCACATACTGTAAGTGTATGTCTGGGGTGATGGCACATACTGTGGGTGTATTTCTGGGGCGATGGCACATAATGTAAGTGTATGTCTGGGGTGATGGCACATACTGTAGGTGTATATCTGGGGTGATGGCACATACTGTAAGTTTATGTCTGGGGTGATGGCACATACTGTGGGTGTATTTCTGGGGCGATGGCACATAATGTAAGTGTATGTCTGGGGTGATGGCACATACTGTAGGTGTATTTTTGGGGTGATGGCACATACTGTGGGTGTATATCTGGGGTGATGGCACACGCTGTGGGTGTATTTCTGGGGTGATGGCACATGCTGTAGTTGTATTTCTAGGGTGATGGCACATAATGTAAGTGTATGTCTGGGGTGATGGCACATACTGTAGGTGTATTTCTGAGGTGATGGCACATACTGTAAGTGTATGTCTGGGGTGATGGCACATACTGTGGGTGTATTTCTGGGGTGATGGCACATACTGGGGGTGTATTTCTGGGGTGATGGCACATACTGTAGGTGTATTTCTGGGGTGATGGCTCATACTGTGGGTGTATTTCTGGGGTGATGGCTCATGCTGTGGGTGTATTTCTGGGGTGATGGCACATGCTGTGGGTGTATATCTGGGTTGAAGGCACATGCTGTGGGTGTATTTCTGGGGTGACGGCACATGCTGTGGGTGTATTTCTGGGGTGATGGCACATGCTGTGGGTGTATTTCTGGGGTGATGGCACATACTGTTGGTGTATTTCTGGGGTGATGGCACATGCTGTAGGTGTATTTCTGGGGTGATGGCACATGCTGTTGGTGTATTTCTGGGGTGATGGCACATAATGTGCGTGTATTTCTGGGGTGATGGCACATGCTGTAGGTGTTTTTCTGAGGTGATGGCACATGCTGTAAGTGTATGTCTGGGGTGATGGCACATACTGTGGGTGTATTTCTGGGGTGATGGCACATACTGGAAGTGTATTTCTGGGGTGAAGGCACATACTGTAGGTGTATTTCAGTGGTGATGGCACATACTGTAGGTGTAATTTGCAACTGGGGTGATGGCACATACTGTGGGTGTATTTCTGGGGTGATGGCACATACTGTAGGTATATTTCTGGGTTGATGGCACAAACTGTGGGTGTATTTCTGGGGTGATGGCACATGCTGTAGGTGTATTTCTGAGGTGATGGCACATGCTGTAAGTGTTGGTCTGGGGTGATGGCACATACTGTGGTTTTATTTCTGGGGTGATGGCACATACTGTAGGTGTATTTCTGGGGTGATGGCACATACTGTGGATGTATTTAAGGGGTGATGGCACATGCTGTAGGTGTATATCTGGGGTGATGGCACATACTGTAGGTGTATTTATGGGGTGATGGCACATACTGTGGGTGTATTTCTGGGGTGATGGCACATGCTGTGGGTGTATTTCTGGGGTGATGGCACATGCTGTGGGTGTATTTCTGGGGTGATGGCACATACTGTTGGTATATTTCTGGGGTGATGGCACATGCTGTAGGTGTATTTCTGGGGTGATGGCACATGCTGTAGGTGTATTTCTGGGGTGATGGCACATAATGTGGGTGTATTTCTGGGGTGATGGCACATGCTGTAGGTTTATTTCTGAGGTGATGGTACATACTGTAAGTGTATGTCTGGGGTGATGGCACATACTGTGGGTGTATTTCTGGGGTGATGGCACATACTGGAAGTGTATTTCTGGGGTGATGGCACATACTGTAGGTGTATTTCAGTGGTGATGGCACATACTGTAGGTGTAATTTGCAACTGGGGTGATGGCACATACTGTGGGTGTATTTCTGGGGTGATGGCTCATACTGTAGGTATATTTCTGGGTTGATGGCACAAACTGTGTGTGTATTTCTGGGGTGGTGGCACATGCTGTAGGTGTATTTCTGAGGTGATGGCACATGCTGTAAGTGTTGGTCTGGGGTGATGGCACATACTGTGGTTTTATTTCTGGGGTGATGGCACATACTGTAGGTGTATTTCTGGGGTGATGGCACATACTGTGGATGTATTTATGGGGTGATGGCACATGCTGTAGGTGTATATCTGGGGTGATGGCACATACTGTAGGTGTATTTCTGGAGTGATGGCACATACTGTGGGTGTATTTCTGGGGTGATGGCACATGCTGTGGGTGTATTTCTTGGGTGATGGCACATGCTGTGGGTGTATTTCTGGGGTTATGGCACATACTGTTGGTGTAAATCTGGGTTGATGGCACATGCTGTGGGTGTATTTCTGGGGTGACGGCACATGCTGTGGGTGTATTTCTGGGGTGACCGCACATGCTGTAAGTGTATGTCTGGGGTGATGGCACAAGCTGTAGGTGTATGTCTGGGGTGATGGCACATGCTGTAGGTGTATTTCTGGGTGATGGCACATACTGTTGGTGTATTTCTGGGGTGATGGCACATGCAGTAGGTGTATTTCTGGGGTGATGGCACATCCTGTAGGTGTATGTCTGAGGTGAAGGCACATACTGTAAGTGTATGTCTGGGGTGATGGCACATACTGTGGGTGTATTTCTGGGGTGATGGCACATACTGTAAGTGTATTTCTGGGGTGATGGAACATACTGTAGGTGTATTTCTAGGGTGATGGCACATACTGTAATTGTATGTCTGGGGTGATGGCACATACTGTAGGTGTATATCTGGTGTGATTGCACATACTGTAAGTGTATGTCTGGGGTGATGGCACATACTGTAGGTGTATTTCTGGGGTGATGGCACATACTGTGGGTGTATATCTGGGGTGATGGCACATGCTGTGGCTGTATTTCTGGGGTGATGGCACATGCTGTAGGTGTACATCTGGGGTGATGGCACATGCTGTGGGTGTATTTCTGGGGAGATGGCATATACTGTAAGTTTATGTCTGGGGTGATGGCACATACTGTGGGTGTATTTCTGGGGCGATGGCACATAATGTAAGTGTATGTCTGGGGTGATGGCACATACTGTAGGTGTATATCTGGGGTGATGGCACATACTGTAAGTTTATGTCTGGGGTGATGGCACATACTGTGGGTGTATTTCTGGGGCGATGGCACATAATGTAAGTGTATGTCTGGGGTGATGGCACATACTGTAGATGTATTTCTGGGGTGATGGCACATACTGTGGGTGTATATCTGGGGTGATGGCACATGCTGTGGGTGTATTTCTGGGGTGATGGCACATGCTGTAGTTGTATTTCTGGGGAGATGGCACATAACGTAAGTGTATGTCTGGGGTGATGGCACATACTGTAGGTGTAATTCTGAGGTGATGGCACATACTGTAAGTGTATGTCTGGGGTGATGGCACATACTGTAAGTGTATGTCTGGGGTGATGGCACATACTGTGGGTGTATTTCTGGGGTGATGGCACATACTGGAGGTGTATTTCTGGGGTGATGGCACATACTGGGGGTGTATTTCTGGGGTGATGGCACATACTGTGGGTGTATTTCTGCTTTGATGGCACATGCTCTGGGTGTATTTCTTGGGTGATGGCACATGCTGTGGGTGTATTTCTGGGGTGATGGCACATACTGTGGGTGTATATCTGGGTTGACGGCCTATGCTGTGGGTGTATTTCTGGGGTGACGGCACATAATGTAAGTGTATGTCTGGGGTGATGGCACATACTGTAGGTGTATTTCTTAGGTGATGGCACATACTGTGGGTGTATTTCTGGGGCGATGGCACATAATGTAAGTGTATGTCTGGGGTGATGGCACATACTGTAGGTGTATTTCTGGGGTGATGGCACATACTGTGGGTGTATATCTGGGGTGATGGCACATGCTGTGGGTGTATTTCTGGGGTGATGGCACATGCTGTAGAGTTATTTCTGGGGAGATGGCACATAATGTAAGTGTATGTCTGGGGTGATGGCACATACTGTAATTGTATGTCTGGGGTGATGGCACATACTGTAAGTGTATGTCTGGGGTGATGGCACATACTGTGGGTGTATTTCTTGGGTGATGGCACATACTGGAGGTGTATTTCTGGGGTGATGGCACATACTGGGGGTGTATTTCTGGGGTGATGGCACATACTGTGGGTGTATTTCTGCTTTGATGGCACATGCTCTGGGTGTATTTCTTGGGTGATGGCACATGCTGTGGGTGTATTTCTGGGGTGATGGCACAAACTGTGGGTGTATATCTGGGTTGACGGCCTATGCTGTGGGTGTATTTCTGGGGTGACGGCACATGCTGTGGGTGTATTTCTGGGGTGATGGCACATGCTGTAGGTGTATATCTGGGGTGATGGCACATACTGTTGGTGTATTTCTGGGGTGATGGCACATGCTGTAGGTGTATTTCTGGGGTGATGGCACATACTGTAGGTGCATTTCTGGGGTGATGGCACATAATGTGGGTGTTTTTCTGGGGTGATGGCACATGCTGTAG
Organism: Taudactylus pleione; assembly: GCA_031769625.1. Taxonomy (NCBI): domain Eukaryota; kingdom Metazoa; phylum Chordata; class Amphibia; order Anura; family Myobatrachidae; genus Taudactylus; species Taudactylus pleione. Next base: position 1,047,754 of record JAUIMM010000388.1, read on the forward strand.
GTGTATTTCTGAGGTGATGGCACATACTGTAAGTGTATGTCTGGGGTGATGGCACATACTGTGGGTGTATATCTGGGTTGATGGCACATACTGTAAGTGTATGACTGTGCTGATGGCACATACTGTAGGTGTATTCCGGGGTGATGGCACATACTGTAGGTGTATTTTTGGGGTGATGGCACATGCTGTAGGTGTATTTCTGGGGTGATGGCACATGCTGTAGGTGTATTTCTGGGGTGATGGCACATGCTGTAGGTGTATATCTAGGGTGATGGCACATGCTGTAGGTGTATTTCTGAGGTGATGGCACATACTGTGGGTGTATATCTGGGGTGATGGCACATCCTGTGGGTGCATTTCTGGGGTGATGGCACATACTGTAACTGTATATCTGGGGCAATGGCACATACTGTAGGTGTAATTTGCAACTGGGGTGATGGCACATACTGTGGATGTATTTCTGGGGTGATGGCACATACTGTGGGTGTATTTCTGGGGTGATGGCACATACTTTAGGTGTATTTCTGGGGTGATGGTACATACTGTGGGTGTATTTCTGGGATGATACCACATACTGTAGGTGTATTTTTGGGGTGATGGCACATACTGTGGGTGTATATCTGGGGTGATGGCACATGCTGTGGCTGTATTTCTGGGGTGATGGCACATGCTGTAGGTGTACATCTGGGGTGATGGCACATGCTGTGGGTGTATTTCTGGGGAGATGGCATATACTGTAAGTTTATGTCTGGGGTGATGGCACATACTGTGGGTGTATTTCTGGGGCGATGGCACATAATGTAAGTGTATGTCTGGGGTGATGGCACATACTGTAGGTGTATATCTGGGGTGATGGCACATACTGTAAGTTTATGTCTGGGGTGATGGCACATACTGTGGGTGTATTTCTGGGGCGATGGCACATAATGTAAGTGTATGTCTGGGGTGATGGCACATACTGTAGATGTATTTCTGGGGTGATGGCACATACTGTGGGTGTATATCTGGGGTGATGGCACATGCTGTGGGTGTATTTCTGGGGTGATGGCACATGCTGTAGTTGTATTTCTGGGGAGATGGCACATAACGTAAGTGTATGTCTGGGGTGATGGCACATACTGTAGGTGTAATTCTGAGGTGATGGCACATACTGTAAGTGTATGTCTGGGGTGATGGCACATACTGTAAGTGTATGTCTGGGGTGATGGCACATACTGTGGGTGTATATCTGGGGTGATGGCACATACTGGAGGTGTATTTCTGGGGTGATGGCACATACTGGGGGTGTATTTCTGGGGTGATGGCACATACTGTGGGTGTATTTCTGCTTTGATGGCACATGCTCTGGGTGTATTTCTTGGGTGATGGCACATGCTGTGGGTGTATTTCTGGGGTGATGGCACATACTGTGGGTGTATATCTGGGTTGACGGCCTATGCTGTGGGTGTATTTCTGGGGTGACGGCACATAATGTAAGTGTATGTCTGGGGTGATGGCAAATACTGTAGGTGTATTTCTTAGGTGATGGCACATACTGTGGGTGTATTTCTGGGGCGATGGCACATAATGTAAGTGTATGTCTGGGGTGATGGCACATACTGTAGGTGTATTTCTGGGGTGATGGCACATACTGTGGGTGTATATCTGGGGTGATGGCACATGCTGTGGGTGTATTTCTGGGGTGATGGCACATGCTGTAGAGTTATTTCTGGGGAGATGGCACATAATGTAAGTGTATGTCTGGGGTGATGGCACATACTGTAATTGTATGTCTGGGGTGATGGCACATACTGTAAGTGTATGTCTGGGGTGATGGCACATACTGTGGGTGTATTTCTGGGGTGATGGCACATACTGGAGGTGTATTTCTGGGGTGATGGCACATACTGGGGGTGTATTTCTGGGGTGATGGCACATACTGTGGGTGTATTTCTGCTTTGATGGCACATGCTCTGGGTGTATTTCTTGGGTGATGGCACATGCTGTGGGTGTATTTCTGGGGTGATGGCACAAACTGTGGGTGTATATCTGGGTTGACGGCCTATGCTGTGGGTGTATTTCTGGGGTGACGGCACATGCTGTGGGTGTATTTCTGGGGTGATGGCACATGCTGTAGGTGTATATCTGGGGTGATGGCACATACTGTTGGTGTATTTCTGGGGTGATGGCACATGCTGTAGGTGTATTTCTGGGGTGATGGCACATACTGTAGGTGTATTTCTGGGGTGATGGCACATAATGTGGGTGTTTTTCTGGGGTGATGGCACATGCTGTAGGTGTATTTCTGAGGTGATGGCACATACTGTAAGTGTATGTCTGGGGTGATGGCACATACTGTGGGTGTATATCTGGGTTGATGGCACATACTGTAAGTGTATGACTGTGCTGATGGCACATACTGTAGGTGTATTCCGGGGTGATGGCACATACTGTAGGTGTATTTTTGGGGTGATGGCACATGCTGTAGGTGTATTTCTGGGGTGATGGCACATGCTGTAGGTGTATTTCTGGGGTGATGGCACATGCTGTAGGTGTATATCTAGGGTGATGGCACATGCTGTAGGTGTATTTCTGAGGTGATGGCACATACTGTGGGTGTATATCTGGGGTGATGGCACATCCTGTGGGTGCATTTCTGGGGTGATGGCACATACTGTAACTGTATATCTGGGGCAATGGCACATACTGTAGGTGTAATTTGCAACTGGGGTGATGGCACATACTGTGGATGTATTTCTGGGGTGATGGCACATACTGTGGGTGTATTTCTGGGGTGATGGCACATACTTTAGGTGTATTTCTGGGGTGATGGTACATACTGTGGGTGTATTTCTGGGATGATACCACATACTGTGGGTGTATTTCTGGGGTGATGGCACATACTGTGGGTGTATTTCTGGTTTGATGGCACATTCTATAGGTGTATTTCTGGGGTGACGGCACATACTGTAAGTGTATTTCTGGGGTGATGGCACATACTGTAGGTGTATTCTGGGGCAGGATTGCCTACCCTCCCGATCTGGCCGGGAGCCTCCCGATTTTCGAGTGCCGCTCCCGGCCCCCCGGGAAGGCAGGCATGCCTCCCGCAAGCTGCCATCCCTCCCTACTCCCCTGCAGAGTTACTAGGGAAACCCCCACAGCGGGGAGGCCCGGTGACGCGATTCACGCTGAATCGAGTTATCGTGGCCCCGTCCCCGCTTTACAATGCCGTTTACTCCGGCATTGTGATGAGGGGGCGGAGCCGCGATGACGTGATCTCGCGGCTACACCCCTGGCCCGCACTGGCCACGCCCCCCACTGTAAGCTGACATTCAGCCCCCTCCCGGAAGGAGGGAGCTGAATGTCGGCAAGTATGTTCTGGGGTGATGGCACATACTGTAGGTGTATTTCTGGGGTGATGGCACATGCTATGAGTGTATATCTGGGGTGATGGCACATACTGTAGGTGTATTTGTGGGGTGATGGCACATACTGTGGGTGTATTTCTGGGGTGATAGCACATACTGTGGGTGTATTTCAGGTGTGATGGCACATGCTGTAAGTGTATGTCTGGGGTGATGGCACATACTGTGGGTGTATTTCTGGGGTGATGGCATATACTGTAAGTGTATGTCTGGGGTGATGGCACATGCTATGGTTGTATTTCTGGGGTGATGGCACAAACTGTACCTTTATATCTGGGGTGATGGCACATACTGTAAGTGTATATCTGGGGTGATGGCACATACTGTAGGTGTATTTCTGGGGTGATGGCATATACTGTAAGTGTATGTCTGGGGTGATGGCACATGCTGTAGGTGTATATCTGGGGTGATGGCACATACTGTAAGTGTATGTCTGGGGTGATGGCACATACTGTAGGTGTATCTCAGGGGTGATGGCATATACTGTAGTTGTATGTCTGGGGTGATGGCACATACTGTGGGTGTATTTCTAGGGTGATGGCACATACTGTAGGGGTATTTCTGGGGTGATGGCACATACTGTGGGTGAATATCTGGGGTAATGGCACATGCTATGGGTGTATATCTGGGGTGATGGCACATACTGTAGGTGTATTTCTGGGGTGATGGCACATACTGTGGGGTGTATTTCTGGGGTAACGGCACATACTATAGGTGTATTTCTGGGGTGATGGCACATACTGTGGGTGTATTTCTGGGGTGATGGCACATTGGACCTCATTCAGAGTCGGTCGTTGCGGCAGCACGGTCGTACGGGAAAAGGGGCTAGATATGCAAATGATTCCGTCGCAAGTTGCGTCCCTAAGTTCGGATCGGTAGCTGGCCGACCAAGGGGAGGAAGCGGCCGGATGACAAAAAATACGCCCCCTTCTCGTACACATTACACGTCATCTCCAGGCATATAAGGATTAATCGAGACCATCGGGAACCATCGGAGCTGGTCGTAGAGCTTAAGGTTGACCATACCTTCTCTTAAGCTCTACGATCATGTCAGTGTAAAAACCTCCCATGTCACATGTACCATGACGCTACTTTGTTAATTATGCACTCCTATAAAACGCCGTTCACATAATAAGGCACGCCTGCGTTCGGATCTCCACTCCCCCGTTATCAAGCACCTTCCCCTGTTACCACTCACAAACGCCTCATTCTGTCACTCAAACTACCGACCTGGCTGTGTTCAAGGAGAAAGGAATTTCTGATCGTAGCGGCAAGTTTGCGCACGCGCATTGCGAACTTTACGCATGCGCAGTTCAGCGAACATCGGTGGCGTACGACCGTGCGGCCGCAACGACCGACTCTGAATGAGGTCCATACTGTAGGTGTATTTCTGGGGTGATGGCACATACTGTAAGTGTATGTCTGGGGTGATGGCACATACTGTAAGTGTATGTCTGGGGTGATGGCACACACTGTAGGTGTATATCTGGGTTGATGGCACATACTGTCGGTGTATTTCAGGAGTGATGGCACATACTGTAGTTGTAATTTGCAACTGGGGTGATGGCACATACTGTGGGTGTATTTCAGGGGTGATGGCACATACAGTAGGTGTATTTCTGGGTTGATGGCACAGACTGTGGGTGTATTTCTGGGGTGATGGCACATGCTGTAGGTGTATTTCTGAGGTGATGGCACACACTGTAGGTGTATATCTGGGGTGATGGCACATTCTGTAGGTGTATTTCAGGGGTGATGGCACATACTGTAGGTGTAATTTGCAACTGGGGTGATGGCACATACTGTGGGTGTATTTCTGGGGTGATGGCACATACTGTAGGTGTATTTCTGGGTTGATGGCACATACTGTGGGTGTATTTCTGGGGTGATGGCACATACTGTGTGTGTATTTCCCGGGTGATGGCATATGCTGTAGGTGTATTTCTGAGGTGATGGCACATGCTGTAGGTGTATTTCTGGGATGATGGCACATACTGTAGGTGTATTCTGGGGTGATGGCACATGCTATGGGTGTATTTCTGGGATGATGGCACATACTGTAAGTGTATGTCTGGGGTGATGGCACATACTGTAGGTATATTTCTGGGGTGATGGCACATACTGTAGGTGTATTTCTGGGGTGATGGCACATGCTGTGGGTGTATTTATTGGGTGATGGCACATACTGTAGGTTTATTCTGGGGTGATGGCACATACTGTGGGTGTATTTCTGGGGTGATGGCACATGCTGCGGGTGTATATCTGGGGTGATGGCACATACTGCGGGTGTATTTCAGGGGTGATGGCACATACTGTGGGTGTATTTCTGGGGTGATGACACATACTGTGGGTGTATTTCTGTGGTGATGACACATTCTGTGGGTGTATTCTGGGGTGAAGGCACATGCTGTGGGTGTTTTTATAGGGTGATGGCACATACTGTAGGTGTATTTCTTGTGTGATGGCGCTACTTTGTTAATTATGCACTCCCATAAAACGCTGTTCGCATAATGAGGCACGCCTGCGTTCGGATCTCCACTCCCCCGTTTTCAAGCACCTTCCCCTGTTACCACCCGCAAACGCCTCATTCTGTCACTCAAACTACCGACCTGGCTGTGTTCAAGGAGAGAGAAATTTGTGATCGTAGCAGCAAGTTTGCGCACGCGCATTGCGAACTTTACGTATGCGCAGTTCAGCGAACATCGGTGGCGTACGACCGTGCTGCCGCAATGACCGACTCTGAATGAGGTCCATACTGTAGGTGTATTTCTGGGGTGATGGCACATACTGTAGGTGTATTTCTGAGGTGATGGCACACACTGTAGGTGTATATCAGGGGTGATGGCACATACTGTAGGTGTATTTCAGGGGTGATGGCACATACTGTAGGTGTAATTTGCAACTGGGGTGATGGCACATACTGTGGGTGTATTTGTGGGGTGATGGCACATACTGTAGGTGTATTTCTGGGTTGATGGCACATACTGTGGGTGTATTTCTGGGGTGATGGCACATACCGTGTGTGTATTTCTGGGGTGATGGCATATGCTGTGGGTGTATTTCTGGGGTGATGGCACATACTGTACGTGTATTTCTGGGGTGATGGCGCATATTGAGGGTGTATTTCTGGGGTGATGGCACATACTGTAGGTGTATTCTGGGGTGATGGCACATACTGTAAGTGTATGTCTGCGGTGATGGCACATACTGTAGGTATATTTCTGGGGTGATGGCACATACTGTAGGTGTATTTCTGGGGTGATGGCACATACTGTGGGTGTATTCTGGGGTGATGGCACATACTGCAGGTGTATTTCTGGGGTGATGGCACATACTGCGGGTGTTTTTCTGGGGTGATGGCACATACTGTGTATGTATTTCTGGGGTGATGGCACATGCTGTGGGTGTATTTCTGGGGTGATGGGACATACTGTAGGTGTATTTCTTGGGTGATGGCACATACTGTAGGTGTATTTCTCGGGTGATGGCGCATATTGTGGGTGTATTTCTGGGGTGATGGCACATACTGTAGGTGTATTCTGGGGTGATGGCACATGCTATGGGTGTATTTCTGGGATGATGGCACATACTGTAAGTGTATGTCTGGGGTGATGGCACATACTGTAGGTGTATTTCTGGGTTGATGGCACATACTGTGGGTGTATTTCTGGGGTGATGGCACATACAGTGTGTGTATTTCTGGGGTGATGGCATATGCTGTAGGTGTATTTCTGAGGTGATGGCACATGGTGTAGGTGTATTTCTGGGATGATGGCACATACTATAGGTGTATTCTGGGGTGATGGCACATGCTATGGGTGTATTTCTGGGATGATGGCACATACTGTAAGTGTATGTCTGGGGTGATGGCACATACTGTAGGTATATTTCTGGGGTGATGGCACATACTGTAGGTGTTTTTCTGGGGTGATGGCACATGCTGTGGGTGTATTTATTGGGTGATGGCACATACTGTAGGTTTATTCTGGGGTGATGGCACATACTGTGGGTGTATTTCTGGGGTGATGGCACATGCTGCGGGTGTATATCTGGGGTGATGGCACATACTGCGGGTGTATTTCTGGGGTGATGGCACATACTGTGGGTGTATTTCTGGGGTGATGACACATACTGTGGGTGTATTTCTGGGGTGAAGACACCTACTGTGGGTGTATTCTGGGGTGAAGGCACATGCTGTGGGTGTTTTTATAGGGTGATGGCACATACTGTAGGTGTATTTCTTGTGTGATGGCGCTACTTTGTTAATTATGCACTCCCATAAAACGCCGTTCGCATAATGAGGCACGCCTGCGTTCGGACCTCCACTCCCCCGTTTTCAAGCACCTTCCCCTGTTACCACCCGCAAACGCCTCATTCTGTCACTCAAACTACCGACCTGGCTGTGTTCAAGGAGAGAGAAATTTCTGATAGTAGCAGCAAGTTTGCGCACGCGCATTGCGAACTTTACGTATGCGCAGTTCAGCGAACATCGGTGGCGTACGACCGTGCTGCCGCAATGACCGACTCTGAATGAGGTCCATACTGTAGGTGTATTTCTGGGGTCATGGCACATACTGTAGGTGTATTTCTGAGGTGATGGCACACACTGTAGGTGTATATCAGGGGTGATGGCACATACTGTAGGTGTATTTCAGGGGTGATGGCACATACTGTAGGTGTAATTTGCAACTGGGGTGATGGCACATACTGTGGGTGTATTTGTGGGGTGATGGCACATACTGTAGGTGTATTTCTGGGTTGATGGCACATACTGTGGGTGTATTTCTGGGGTGATGGCACATACCGTGTGTGTATTTCTGGGGTGATGGCATATGCTGTGGGTGTATTTCTGGGGTGATGGCACATACTGTAGGTGTATTTCTGGGGTGATGGCGCATATTGAGGGTGTATTTCTGGGGTGATGGCACATACTGTAGGTGTATTCTGGGGTGATGGCACATACTGTAAGTGTATGTCTGCGGTGATGGCACATACTGTAGGTATATTTCTGGGGTGATGGCACATACTGTAGGTGTATTTCTGGGGTGATGGCACATACTGTGGGTGTATTCTGGGGTGATGGCACATACTGCAGGTTTATTTCTGGGGTGATGGCACATACTGCGGGTGTTTTTCTGGGGTGATGGCACATACTGTGTATGTATTTCTGGGGTGATGGCACATGCTGTGGGTGTATTTCTGGGGTGATGGGACATACTGTAGGTGTATTTCTTGGGTGATGGCACATACTGTAGGTGTATTTCTCGAGTGATGGCGCATATTGTGGGTGTATTTCTGGGGTGATGGCACATACTGTAGGTGTATTCTGGGGTGATGGCACATGCTATGGGTGTATTTCTGGGATGATGGCACATACTGTAAGTGTATGTCTGGGGTGATGGCACATACTGTAGGTATATTTCTTGGGTGATGGCACATACTATAGGTGTATTTCTGTGGTGATGACACATGATGTGGGTGTATTTATTGGGTGATGGCACATACTGTAGGTGTACTTCTGGGGTGATGGCACATACTGTAGGTGTATTTCTGGGGTGATGGCACATACTGTGGGTGTATATCTGGGGTGATGGCACATGCTGTGGGTGTATTTCTGGGGTGATGGCACATACTGTGGGTGCTTTCTGGGGTGAAGGCACATGCTGTAGGTGTATTTCTGGGGTGATGGCACATACTGTAGGTGTTTTCTGGGGTGATGGCACATACTGCAGGGGTATTTCTGGGGTGATGGCCCATACTGCGGGGGTTTTTCTGGGGTGATGGCACATACTGTGGGTGTATTCTGGGGTTTCATTGATGATGTTTTATTAGTTTGGGAGGGCAACCCCCAGGAGCTTCAACTTTTTTTAGATGGTCTAATTCAGAATAATTTTCACATCAATTTTTCTTTTAATGTGAGTACAAAAGAAATATCTTTTTTAGATTTATGTATCTACATTGAACATGGGTGTTTTAAAACTAAGGGCCTGATTCAGACCCACTTGCGAGAGGCTGTCCGCTCGCAAGTGGGTCGATGTTATGGACTGAGCATGCGCACGACGGAGGGAGCTCCGTCGTGCACATGCGCCAGACGCGACGAGCGAAGGAAAGTCCTTCGCTCGTTGTGTCCGATCAAAGGGGGCGTGCTGTCAATGTTGATTGACAGCACGCCCCCTTTGGTGGGCGTGCCGGGGGCGTGCCTCCCTGACGGGGGCGTTCCCACGGGAACGCCTCCCGTCAGAAGCCGGCCCACTGACATCACTAGTGATGTCAGTGGGAGTGATTTTGGCTCTGATAGAGCCAAAATCACTCCGGAGCTTGCGGTTGAAAACCTCAACGGCAGGCTCCGGCTCGCAATTTCGATGGTCGCGATGGTCTCGACCATCGCGGCCATCACAAAGCACGCTCGTATAGCCTGTGGGTGGTGACCCACAGCTATACGAGCGTCCAGGAGGACGCTCCATGAAAATGGAGCCCGGCCCTCATTCAGAGCGTGCGCTCTGCTCAGAGCGTACGGCTCTGAATGAGGGCCTAAGACATTCAGAAAAGCTACAGATTCCAATGGCTATATTGATCGTAATAGTCAACATCATTCCAACTGGCTAGAAGGCATTCCTTTTAGCCAGTATACGAGGATAAAAAGGAACTGTAGCGACCCTATTGTTTGTGAAAATCAAATTTTAGAAATGAAGAATAGATTTTTAAGTAAAGGATATTCTGATATTGTTTTGGACACAGCTAAAAATAAAATTGACCAGATAAAGAGAGGACCTTTTAATAGAAAAAATAATTAGAATAAAAATAATAGTAAAGATGAAAATTTAAAATGGGCTTTCATTAGTCAATTTAATCCTCTTTATAAAGAAATTGAAGGAGTGTTTAGAAAAAATTGGTATCTCATTAAAAAGGATCCAATTATAGGTGAGGTGGTTCCTGATGTTCCTATTTTTATTTATCGCAAAGCCCCATCTTTGAAAAACAAACTTGTTAGAAGTGCTTTAGATGATGGAAATAAAACAAGTTTAAGAACACAAGGTTTCCATCGTTGCGGTATGTGTTTTATGTGTCGGACAGTAAAAAGTCCGACAAGTAAGATTACTAGTTTTGATGTCAATGGTACCAATGACAAGATAAAAGATTTTTTAACGTGCCAATCAAAGAATATTATATATGCTATGGAATGTACGTGCGGTCTTCTGTATATTGGTAAGACTAGTAGAAATCTTAAAACACGTCTTGCAGAACATATATATAATATCCGCAAGGGGTTGGAAGCCCATTCGTTTTCTTTTCATTTTAAAACAGTTCACAATCAAAAAGAATGTTTTATTAGGAAATTTTGGGGCATTGAACAAGCTAAGCCATCTTGGAGAAATAGAAATCTTGAAACTAGGCTCTCAGGAAATGCGATGGATTTTTAAATTAGGAACGCTTGCCCCTAAAGGTTTAAATTCTGACTTTGAGATGAAATGTTTTTAAAATAATGTGAATTTTTTAAAATAATGTGAATATTTATTTTTATACAATGTATACATATATTCTTTTAAGATGACCTAATTCCTATTTATATATTTTTTTCTATGTTTTTACATGATTGGAAGTCACAACCAACTGATATTTAGTACAAATGGAAAGATTAAAAGAACGTTTTAATTCTGCGATGAACGATATACTAGTTGCTATATCCAGTTAATTTGCTGCTCTGAATATGATGTGACACGCACACACTTCCGGATTTGTACGGTTGGAACGCATGATAAAAGCGCCTTTGAGATTAAGGAAGCATTTGGATTTATTGTTTGCTTTGGAACGCATGATCCATATCCGGACACGCGTATCTGGTCACGTGCGACGTTGAGTGGAACGCAAACCCGGAAGTGCCTGGCTTAATGTAAAGTTGGAACGCACGATAAAACCGTCTCTTGAGATCAAGGAAGCCTGGGATCTATTGCCAGTTTTGGAACGCAAGGTCCACATCCGGTCACGGGGGGTTTTTTGGTCACGTGTGCCGGCAGGTGGAATGCAAACCCGGAAGTGTCTGGCCTAATGATACACAGAAGTTGCTTTTTACCTTAATTAAGGAGGGTATTTATTGAGGTCTAGGAGTTCTTGCCACAAACGCTTCTGAGGAAGAACCATCTTTGGTCTGAAACGAGTTAAGCGGTGTAGCTGCATTTGACTACTGGATGTGTTTTGGGGGGCTATCTATCCATCATTTCTGGCCCAGGACTGAGGAGTACCGGAGCTCTGATTATCATCCTGTCTTTTCATCTGGCCCGATGAGTATATGATGATCCCCTACACATGCTGTTCATGTTATATGCTATATATTTTAATATGTTTGTGAGTGCATTTTTTATTTATTAAACACTATTTTATTGCCATAAAGGTGTTTGCACTATTTGTTTTTTTCTTTCATTTTCATGTTCATCCATGATACATTGAGATTATCAACATATGGTCCTTTTAAGAAGAATCCTCATGTTTTGACTCACGCATCCTTAGGATATTGGATTACCAATGTTTATACAGACAATATGTTTCTGGACTCATAAGGGTGATTGATTTCTTCCCTTTTCTTCTTATATGTTTGCATATTAATTAGGTTTTGCGCTTCATTTGTATTAATATATTTTTCACTTTTATTCTGGGGTGATGGCACATACTGCGGGTGTATTTCTGGGGTGATGGCACATACTGTAGGTGTATTTCTGGGGTGATGGCACATGCTGTGGGTGTATTTCTGGGGTGATGGGACATACTGTAGGTGTATTCTGGGGTGATGGCACATACTTTGGGTGTATTTCTGGGGTGATGGCACATGCTGTAGGTGTATTTCTGGGGTGATGGCACATACTGTAGGTGTATTTCTGGGGTGATGGCACATGCTGTAGGTGTATTTCTGGGGTGATGGCACATACTGTAGGTGTATTTCTGGGGAGATGGCACATGCTGTAGGTGTATTTCTGGAGTGATGGCACATACTGTGGGTGTATTTCAGGGGTGATGGCACATGCTATGGGTGTATTTCTGGGGTGATGGCACATACTGTAGGTGTATTCTGGGGTGATGGCACATACTGTGGGTGTATTTCTGGGGTGATGGCACATGCTGCAGGTGTATTTCTGGGGTGATGGCACATACTGTAGGTGTATTCTGGGGTGATGGCACATACTGTAGGTGTAGTTCTGAGGTGATGGCACATACTGTAGGTGTATATCTGGGGTGATGGCACATACTGTGGGTGTATTTCTGGGGTGATGGCACATGCTGCAGGTGTATTCTGGGGTGATGGCACATACTATAGGTGTATTCTGGCAGTGGCGTAACTATGGAGGGTGCAGGGGGTGCGGTTGCTATGGGGCCCGGCAGCTTAAGGGGCCCGCCGGCCCAGCGATCGCACCCCCTGCACCCTCCATATGCCGGGCGCCCGCTGAGATTGTGTTACCAGCGGACGCCCGGCTCCTATTCAAACTCCCGACGGCAGCCGGAGGACGGAGCTCACTCCGTCTTCCGGGTCCCGCAGAGCACTATGGGAGTGACGTCATTACGTCACTCCCATAGTGCCGAGGAGCGGGCGCCGGGGCGGATGGCGGCTTCCCAGGAGCGGGGTTAAGGTAAGTGGTTTTTGTGTGCGTGTGTGTGCGCGGGGGTAGGGAGGCAGCTACTGGGATCTCACTACTGGGGGCAGCTACAGGGGGCTCATTACAGGGGGCAGCTACAGGGGGCTCACTACAGGGGCAGCTACAGGGGGGGTCACTACTGGGGGGCATTACAGGGGGCTCACTGCTGGGGGCAGCTACAGGGGGCTCACTACTGGGGGCAGCTACAGGGGGCTCACTACTGGGGCATTACAGGGGGCTCACTACTGGGGGCATTACAGGGGGTTCACTACTGGGAGCAGCTACAAGGGGCCCACTACTTGGGGCATTACAGGGGGCTCACTACTGGGGGCAGCTACAAGGGGCCCACTACTGGGGGCATTGCAGGGGGCTCACTACTGGGGGCAACTACAAGGGGCTCACTACTGGGGGCATTACAGGGGGCTCATTACTGGGGGCAACTACAGGGGGCACTGCGTAAGGGGCACCATTACAGTGGGCATTGCATAAGGGGCACCATTACAGTGGGCATTTAATGTTTTAGGGGAACTACTGTGGTTATTGTGTAAGACCTAAGTTAGGGGGGCCCCTTAAAAATGTTGCTATGGGGCCCAAAAAGTTCTAGTTACGCCCCTGTATTCTGGGGTGATGGCACATACTGTGGGTGTATTTCTGGGGTGATGGCACATACTGTAAGTGTATGTCTGGGGTGGTGACACATACTGTAGGTGTATTTCTGGGGTAATGGCACATACTGTAGGTGTATTTCTGGGGTGATGGCACATACTGTAGGTGTATTTCTGGGGTGATGGCACATACTGTAGGTGTATTTCTGGGGTAATGGCACATACTGTAGGTGTATTTCTGGGGTAATGGCACATACTGTAGGTGTATTTCTGGAGTGATGGCACATACTGTAGGTGTATATCTGGGGTGATGTGGCATGGTTTGGGATAATGCTACAGATGGGTGGATAGTGGTAGAGAAATCTGCCGGGCACACCCTCAGATAGATCTCCTGCTCCAGGGCCAGTTCTGGTGTAAATACCCCTGATAGTGAGGATGGTTGTTGAGTAATGTACCGTAAGGTAAATGGTCTTCACAGGTGGCAGCCGGAATATCGTTACCTCCCTGAAACTGCGCTGCTGCTAGTGAGCTGTGAGTGCCGAGCATAACACCGTGGGGTAGACATTGGGCCTTATTCAGTAAGGATCGCTATTGTGGATGCAATAGTGATTACGCACGCAGTTCAACTGCAATAATATGCTAATCCATGGCGATCCCTATGCCGCCTCAGCATAACATAAGGACGCCGACCTTACCTTACACACATCCATAATGTTTAGCAAGACTGCGAAACCATCAGTAACATGGATTACCATCACAGCCTCACTCACACTTACACAGGCTCTGACCTTACTCAGGAATTACTAACCTCATCACACGCAGTGACAACACAAGACTGAGAAACCATCAGTAACATGGAGTACCATCACAGCCTCACTCACACTTACACAGGCTCTGACCTTACTCAGGAATTACTAACCTCATCACACACAGTGACTACACAAGACTGAGATACCATCAGTAACATGGAGTACCATCACAGCCTCACTCACACTTACACAGGCTCTGACCTTACTCAGGAATTACTAACCTCATCACACGCAGTGACTACACAAGACTGAGATACCATCAGTAACATGGAGTACCATCACAGCCTCACACACACTTACACAGGCTCTGACCTTACTCAGGAATTACTAATCTCATCACACACAGTGATTACACAAGACTGACATACCATCAGTAACATGGAGTAGCATCGCAGCCTCACTCACACTTACACAGGCTCAGACCTTACTCAGAAATTGCTCACTTCAGCGCACGCTATGAGACCTCAGACTGCGTATGGTATCGCAGTGGATAATTTATGCACGCCCATGTAACGGCGTACAAACGCACTGGCACACCTGCGTTTCACCGACCACCCCTCCGTCACCACCCACAAACGGCACTTCCTGTCACTCACTCTGCGATGGGTCTGCGTAGTCACTGCGATCGCAGTCCCAATCGCAGTGGCTGGTTCGCGCACGCACACTGCAATGCATACGCATGCACAGTACGCAACAATCGGCCGTTTGCGTGCATATTAACAACTGCGATCCAAGCTGAATCAGGCCCCTTGTCTACATACCACACACTGGGGCTGATTCTGAGTTGGGAGCAGTGGAAAAACAAGGAGTAACTGTAGGTGGGTAAAGCCAGATGTATAATACGCACAAAGAATTTGATCTGAGAGGGGCGCATCCAAACTAGAATGTAACTTACAGTGTAAGAATAAAACTGGCCGCTACCTGTATTTACCCTACATGCAAACATAATATATGTATTCCCCCCCCCCCCATCCACCACGGTATGTCCAGATGCAAAGTTACTTACTCTTTTTGCTTTGCTCCCAGCTCAAAATTAAAGCGGGGTGCCAGGGTGTACTGTAGTAACTAATAATGTAGTTTACAAGAAGAAAACTGTAGAATCAGATTTCCAACACAGGTGTTTATTTAGGCTCGCAGCCATGTGCCCTTTGTGTCACCTTTTACATATCAAAGCTCGCCATAGCTTCCCTTTAATACGGGACACACGTGAATTACACAGGTCCTGTGGCTGATTAAAACCTGGTGAAATGGAGACTCATCAGTCAGCCGGCCGCAGAATCTAATTCACATCCGTCCCGAGTAAAGGGGATGATATTGCAAGCCTATATATATATATATATATATATATATATTATTTATTTATTTATTACCTGTTATTTATATAGTGTACACATATTCCGCAGCGCTTTGCAGAAAATATCTTACCATTCACACCTATCCCTGCCCCAGTGTATATATATATATATTTATATAAATTAGGGATGTGCAGGCTTGGTTCTACTCGGTTCCGTTCGTTTTTTTTTACCGAAACTTATTGGCTATCCAAAACTCGTGACAGCTGAAACCCAATAAGATTCGGGAAAAAAAAACGAACGGAACCGAGTAGAACCGAGCCTGCACATCCCTAATATAAATCATTTAATAATTTAGAAAAATATATACTTTTTCTTTCTGGTAAAAAATTTTTTTCAAAGACAAATGATTGATGCACGTTGTATACACTATAACATCATATAGGTGGAGTTGAGTTTCAAGACCAGGTACTTTGCCTTGGAACTATCACATTACACTCAGATTGTTCCCTTGATTCATGAAAACAAGAATTAAAGGCAGATTTTTTTCTGCATTGTATTCAATGTCCTCAGTGCTGTTATTCCTTGTTTTGCATTATGTTGGTATATAATGTGCTATGTTGTAATTAGTTTATAAACTCCCCGTCACCAGATGCCTGTCTTCCCACTCCCAGTGTAGTGCAAAACCAATAACCATAACAATAATGAAATAACGACACTGAGACTTGCTTAAGGGGAAAGGAAGGTCAGCTTTCATTTATTTTACCTAGTTAAACTATTAATAACTAATTAAACTAGCAGATAACTAAAATACTAAATAACTAAAATACTGAAATAATCTAAGAAGAAGGAAAAGACAGACAAAGAATGGTGGTACTGAAAGCACGGCTCCACAATGCAAGATCCACCAACTGTCACTCTGTGCTCCACCCGTACCAAAATGTGAGGCGACCAGCCAGCCCATTACCGCGCCCAAGGTATCCACCTCCCTCCCCAATAACACATGAGCTCACCTGGAGCGATGGTACCGCTGACCCCAGTAGGGAAGAATCAGCCTAAGCCATGTATTGGGGAGGGAGAGCACCTGAAGCTCCATAGACAGATGGCAACTGCTACCGTTCTTTCCCGCCAAACGCCAAAGCTGACACCAATAATATACCAAAAAAACAAGGAGGGAGGGCGGGGGACAAACCGAAAAGGAATATCTCCTAAAATGGCTGCTAGAGCAAAATCCCTGAAATGTCCCTGAAACCTCAGCCCCTTGCATCTCTCCTATAGGCTGACCCCACTCACCCATCCCATAATACTTATCTACAAACTAAAACATTTAACCGTCCATAACCTGTAGTCAGACATTAACTGGCTCGGGTGCTTAATGTAACTCCTTGCATATAAAATGCACTCTGGGCCTGATTCAGAGCCGGACACTATTTGCGGACGCTCGTTCAGAAAAAGGGGCCGGCTATTTAAATTGAGCGCTCGCTCTTTGCGGTCTGTTGACGCCTCTATGTCTGAGCGAGCGTCCGAAACATGCGCTCGCTATTTTGTAAAGACGCCCCCTGGCCGCTTGCATCATACGTCATCTCCGCTATTTATTAGATTAATCGAGTACATCGAAAGGCGTATGAACTGCTCGCTATTCTTGTGGTAGCATTTTCCTACCGCAATCATGCGAGCAGTTCAGGCTAAAAGACAACCAAGTGACGTGGTTGATAACGCTGCTTTGTTAATTATGCACACCCTTAAAACGCCCGTTTTGACCTTTTGGCACGCCTGCGTTTGGATCTCCACTCCCCGTTTTCAAGCACCTTCCCCTGTTACCACCCACAAATGCCTCATTCTGTCACTCAAATTAGCAGGCACTCGCTATTTTGCGAGCACACGATTTCCGACCGCACTGACTGGTTCGCGCATGCGCATTACGACCCGTATGCATGCGCAGATGTGCGAACATCGCTCGGAGCGAACGAGCGGCCGCTTACGATCGGCTCTGAATCATGCCCTCTGTCCTAATTATTTACTATTGTCTACACATTACTCTCAGAAATGACTTACGCTGGGGATACACTGACCAATGATCGGCCCAATCAGGCAATAGTCATCTGAACTGGCCGATCATTGGACAGTGTATTGTCGCGACCGATCAGTAATTATCAGTTTGTCTTGCATGCAAAATCATCCAGTACAGTATGTCCGATAGATCCGATAATTGTTTGGCTGCACCTGGCAGTGTATGTGCCGCTCTGGCCATCATTTCCCTTGTTCCTTCACAGGGGAGTAACGGGGAACTGTTTCCTCCCCAGGGCAGGAGCGCAGATAGTGACGTATATCAGTGCATGGCCACGAAATCTGATGGGCTTCAGCTTGTCAGATAAAATGTTTGACGGATTTTGGGCCTCATTCTGTATGTCAATCTCGCACACAGACAGCCAACGTTCTGAGATTGCGCATGCGTGCTGGTGGTGACCGCTGAAATCTGCAGAATGAAACTGGATGAAGACAGAGGCATTTCCAGTGGGCCTCCCTTAGTGGTAACGGGATTGGCTAGCCAGATGCTGACGTAAACTTGGGCATGTTGCGGTCAGCGTCTGGGGCCAAACGGATGATCTGTGCCTCCATGGGGCTTGTGCAGTGTTCAATGGTGCAACCGATAACGCGTCTTAATATGCAAAGTGGCAGGTTAGCGCTGCAGCTGGTAGAAATCTCTGTACGAATCCCACCGGCTGATGCATTAGAATACAGACACAGGCGCGCTGCGGCAACAGACGCAGTTAGCATGCTCCTTTAAATCAGGTCCTTTATCTCACTGTAGGGAGAGGTGTACTAAGCCTTGGGAGAGAGATAAAGTATAGAGAGATAAAGTACCAACCAATCAGCTCCTAACTGTCAATTTACAGGCTGGGTTATCCCTCTCCAAGGCTTAGTGCATCTACCCCAGTGTATGCCCAGCTTTTTTCAAATAAGCCTGAAATTACAAACTGTATTACCTACTGTAGCTGCAATGCTGAGAATCCCAGTATGACCAGCCGGCTGTGGTCCCATCTGTACATTACCCCCGTGTGCACATTACACATAAAGCTCACAGCTGGGGAAATATGCTAATAATCGCACAGCTTACCCGAGAATAGGGACGTCCATCACTGTTTTCTCATATGCGTACGTCGCTTACGTGCGTAAATATGGGTAACATCGATGCACATCAAGCAGCCATCTTGCCCTTGCGGAAAGTCTGACCTGCCGCAGCCTTGGGAGCTCTCCTGACACGCAGAGCAGCGGAGGAGATTGCATGGGCTCATTTATACACGCACATGAAACAGACCACCCCACCGTCACCACCCACAAACGCTGACAGCCTGTCACTCACTTTGCGATGGATTCCTCTTTGCATCCGTTGTCGCAATGCGATCGCTACACAGGCGAATGTGCGATGGCAAACAATCGCTTGATCTGCGTCAGTAATCAGGCCCGTTGTCCATTTAAACTTTCCAAAATCTATCTTTGCACGTGGAAGGTGAGGACCGCCACCAGCAATGATCAGTGACAGCTGCGGCCAGCAGGATTTGATAAATAGAGAAAACCCAAATTGCAACCAAAAATGGCTGTGTAGGGCTTTTGATGGTTTAGAAAATGCACCCCTTAGTTAGCTTAGAGAAGATCCCATTTTCCAGCTTGTATCAGAATTACTGTCACCGCAATGGTAAGAAGGAAAATGTGAATTTCCTATATGTGCAGTGTGAATTGTGGGAGCTGATCCTACTAGAGGTCCATTAGAACTTAAAGATACCCCATAGAGGGGCATTTCATGTCTACTTGTCCATGGCATGTGCCTCTAGTTTGTCAGACTTCCGGCAATAGTTAGTATACTATTATTAGCCGATGTCCATGTTAGTACGCTTACTTCAGACTACTAAAACAGAGGCCCTGATTCAGAGCCGGACGCTCTGACAGAGCGCTCGCTCTGAATCAGGGCCAGGCTATTTTTTTTTTGAACAGCCTCCTGGCCACTCGCATTGCTGTGGGTGACCACCCACAGCTATTGCGAGCGGCCAGGAAGATGGTCGTGATGGTCAAGACCATCGCGACCATCGGGCTTGCGACGAGACCCTTGTGGTAAGGTCTCATTGCCGCAAGCCCCAGAGACGTGATGTCACTCATCATCGACAGCACGCCCCCTTTGGTGCGAGACCCGGAGCGACGGCTTGCCCGTCGCTAGCCGGGACTCTCGCATGCGCACGATGGAGCCGGTTCCGTCATGCGCATGCACACTGGTCCATTATCACTCTCCAATTTATCACTTACCAGTGCTTAGTACATATCTTTTATAGCTGGTCACAGTCCATGTAATCTATCAGTCTCCTTTACCCATACTTGCCGACTTTCTGGCTGCCCATTCCGGGAGGGAGTAGCCAGATCAACATAGCAGGGGGCAGGGTTGCACTGGCCCACAGGGGTACAGGGGAAATCCCCGGTGGGCCACCACTGCCTCTAGATGTCAGGTTCCAGACCTCAAATTATAGATTGTTACTCTATTAGATGCAGCTACCTGGTGGAGCAGGACCACTGATCAGCATGGGGGCTTTGTTTCCTTCTATAGAAACTACAGCAAGATTTTCCTAATGATTAGCCAAGCATCTGTGGTGGCTGGCCACACCCCCTCTGGTGGTTGACCACACCCCTTAAGCATGGGCCCCTACCACTGCATTCCCCGGTGGGCCCTTCATGTCCCAGTCCGACACTGGCAGGGGGCGTGGCATAGGGAAACAGGGTCCGTACATCTTAACCGGCATTTGTGGGTGGAGCGAGGCGTGATCATTTTATTTTGGCCCTGCCCCCGCTAAACAATGCCAATATTACTGACATTGTGAAGCAGGGGGTGAAACAAAAATGATCATCGGCTTCCCCCGCTGCAGGGGTTTCTCTTGTAACTGTGGGGGAACCGGAGGGCTCGTGGCCGCCGGGAGGCCTGCCTGCCTTCCCGGGGGCTTGGGAGTGAGAGACTCCTGGCTGAATCGGGAGGGTAGGCATGTACTCCTTTACCTCCAGCCTCCGGTGATTCCTAGTATGCAGCTCCTATAGTGGAATGACCCATGTGTATTGTTTAACAGGGATTATCGCATACTTGCCAACAAACCGGCTGCCTCTTCCGGGAGGAGACAGCCAGCTCGGCACTGCAGTGGGGGGGGGGAAGGGGGCATGACCCGCTTTGGGGGTGGAACAGGGGGCATGGCCGCTTCATCGTGTCATTCAGCGTAAATCGCGTCATCAGCTCCCCCGACCCAGCCACTTTGACCAGGTAAGTGGTGATGCTGGCGTGGGGGAGCGGACGCAAGCGGGGGGTGCAGCCTGGCTGCGCTGGCCGGGAGACGTGCCCCCTCTTCCGGGCGGTTGGGAGCGACACCCGATTTTCGGGAGGCTCCCGACCATTTCGGGAGGGTAGGCAAGCATGGTTTATCGGTGTATAACATAACTCGGGAAGCCGACGTTGGGATCCCGGCAGTCGGCATCCTGATCATAAGGACACCACAGAAAGGTGAGTATTAGCCACGGGAGGGGGGGGGAGCATAGGTTTAGGCGCCATGGGGGGTGTTAGCGTTAGGCTGCAGGAGGGGGGAGGTTAGGGTTAGGCTCCAGGCAGGGGGGGGTTAGGTTCAGGCACCACCGGGGGGGGGTTAGGGTTAGGAACTAATGGGGAGGGTTAGGTTTAGGCACTTTCCGGGGGGTTAGGGTGCAGGGTGGGGAGGGTTAGTATTAGGGTACAGGAAAGGAGGGTTAGTATTAGGGTGTAGGGTATGGTGGGTTAGTATTAGGGTACAGGAAAGGAGGGTTAGTATTAGGGTACTGGGTGGGGAGGGTTAGTATTAGGGAGTAGGGCAGGGAGGGTTAGTATTAGGGTACAGGAAAGGAGGGTTAGTATTAGGGTGTAGGGTGGGGAGGGTTAGTATTAGGGTACAGGAAAGGAGGGTTAGTATTAGGGTGCAGGGTGGGGAGGGTTGGTATTAGGGTACAGGAAAGGAGGGTTAGTATTATGGTACAGGAAAGGAGGGTTAGCATTAGGGTGTAGGGTAGGGAGGGTTAGTATTAGGGTGCAGGGTGGGGAGGGTTAGTATTAGGGTACAGGAAAGGAGGGTTTGTATTAGGGTGTAGGGTAGGGAGGGTTAGAATTAGGGTGCAGGGTGGGGAGGGTTAGTATTAGGGTACAGGAAAGCAGGGTTAGTAGTAGGGTGTAGGGTAGGGAGGGTTAGTATTAGGTTACAGGAAAGGAGGGTTAGTATTAGGGTGTAGGGTAGGGAGGGTTAGTATTAGGGTGCAGGGTGGGGAGGGTTAGTATTAGGGTACAGGAAAGGAGGGTTAGTATTAGGGTGTAGGGTAAGGAGGTTTAGTATTAGGGTGCAGGGTGGGGAGGGTTAGCATTAGGGTACAGGAAAGGAGGGTTAGTATTAGGGTACAGGAAAGGAGGGTTAATGTTAGAGTACAGGAAAGGAGGGTTAGTATTAGGGTGTAGGGTAGGGTGGGTTAGTATTAGGGTGTAGGGTAGGGAGGGTTAGTATTAGGATACAGGAAAGGAGGGTTAGTATTAGGGTACAGGGTAGGGAGGGTTAGTATTAGGGTACAGGAAAGGAGGGTTAGTGTTAGGGTACAGGAAAGGAGGGTTAGTATTAGGGTGTAGGTTAGGGAGGGTTAGTATTAGGGTGCAGGGTGGGGAGGGTTAGTATTAGGGTGCAGGGTGGGGAGGGTTAGTTTTAGGGTACAGGAAAGGAGGGTTAGTATTAGGGTGTAGGGTAGGGAGGGTTTGTATTAGGGTGCAGGGTGGGGAGGGTTAGCATTAGGGTACAGGAAAGGAGGGTTAGTATTAGGGTACAGGAAAGGAGGGTTAATGTTAGGGTACAGGAAAGAAGGGTTAGTATTAGGGTGTAGGGTAGGGTGGGTTAGTGTTAGGATACAGGAAAGGAGGGTTAGTATTAGGGTACAGGAAACGAGGGTTAGTGTTAGGGTACAGGAAAGGAGGGTTAGTATTAGGGTGTAGGGTAGGGAGGGTTAGTATTAGGGTACAGGGTGGGGAGGGTTAGTGTTAGGATACAGGAAAGGAGGGTTAGTATTAGGGTACAGGAAAGGAGGGTTAGTGTTATGGTACAGGAAAGGAGGGTTAGTATTAGGGTGTAGGGTAGGGAGGGTTAGTATTAGGGTACAGGAAAGGAGGGTTAGTATTAGGGTGTAGGGTAGGGAGGGTTAGTATTAGGGTGCAGGGTGGTTAGGGTTAGTGTTAGGATACAGGAAAGGAGGGTTATTATTAGGGTGCAGGAAAGGAGGGTTAGTGTTATGGTACAGGAAAGGAGGGTTAGTATTAGGGTGTAGGGTAGGGAGGGTTAGTAATAGGGTACAGGAAAGGAGGGTTAGTATTAGGGTGTAGGGTAGGGAGGGTTAGTATTAGGGTGCAGGGTGGGGAGGGTTAGTGTTAGGATACAGGAAAGGAGGGTTAGTATTAGGGTGCAGGAAAGGAGGGTTAGTATTAGGGTACAGGAAAGGAGGGTTAGAATTAGGGTGCAGAAAAGGAGGGTTAGTATTAGGGTACAGGAAAGGAGGGTTTGGGTGTAAATAGGACAGAGGAACAGTACTCACCATTCCCCTGTCGGAATTTGAACCATCGGGATGCCACTGTCAGTGTACTGACAGCTGGCATCCCGTCCATCTGTATTTCATACTGATTCCTGAATTTATATATGGTGTGATACTCAGCATTTATTTTATAGATTTATGCATGTGTATCTATAAGTATTGCTACCAACAATTAATGAAATGTGCTTTTTATGTATTTTGTTGCAATTAAATGTGATATTGTTATAATATTGAATAAAACAAATTATCTATGACCCAGAAGCCCCTCTGGCATCCAGCATTGGGGGAGTACTAGGGGGGGATTCGGTTGGATCACTCTTTCAGCACTCTACCGATAGAAGCCCATAGGCTTCTCTAGGGTAACAGGAAGATGGCGTCACCCACAGCAACCAAGTCCTGGAGTATACTGCATTCTGAGGCTTGGTGCATATGAGGAATGTGGCCAAACCCGCATTTTCGGGGGTTGACAGCATTTCTACCTTTACTGCATCCCGCCCACTATATCACTTATGAATTGTCTGTGATTCCATAAAACTTTGGGTAGTGAGATGGTTACTGTGCACAATGATCAACTGCCGTTATCTCTGTAAGTACAATCAGTACTACATCTGCTATAAACTGAATTGTAAGTGGAGTAGCCGAGCTTAGGGGGTCATTCAGACCCGCTCGTGAGCGGCAGGACGCTCACAAGCGGGTCGATGTTCCCCCACTGCGCATGCGCACGACGGAGGGAGCTCCGTTGTGCGCATGCGCGAGACCCGGCGAGCGACGGGCTCTCCATCGCTCCGGGTCTCGCACCAAAGGGGGCGTGCTATCGATGTTGATTGACAGCACGCCCCCATTGGTGGGCGTGCCGGGAGCGTGCCTACCAGACGGAGGCGTTCCCATGGGAACGCCTACCGTCTGAAGCCGGCCCCACTGACATCACTAGTGATGTCAGTGGGAGTGATTTTGGCTCTGATAGAGCCAAAATCACTCCAGGGCTTGTGGCAGGGAGACCCTACCGCAGGGTCTCCGTCGCAAGCCCGATGGTCGTGATGGTCAAGACCATCGCGACCATCATCATGGACGCTCGCATATGCTGTGGGTGGACACCCACAGCTATGCAAGCGGCCAGGAGGCCGCTCCATTTTCAGGGAGGAGGGCCCTGATTCAGAGCGAGCACTCTGGTCAGAGCGTTCAGCTCTGAATCAGGCCCTTAGTGCAATCACTAGAAATCAGTTTTGTATGATAAATTACTTTGTGTATGAGTATTCTTAGTTTGAGCAATACCAACCTCTTCTGTATCTGTACCGGTATTCATCACTAACAAAACATTGTTTCTTTATTTTAGTTCAAAAACGAATCAAGCTGCAGCGCGTTCAGTTATGGGGAATTCTACGGCGATTGACACTGCGTTCATGGTTGCTTTCCTGCACTCAGACAAACTCTACTTGGCGCTATTATCCCTGATGGCGATCTCCTTCTGTGTTTTCATTTTCTTCATGGCCATAATCTTAGGGGCCTTCTTCAGCTCTTCTCACATGCAGGAGGAAGCTCGTTACATCCTATTTATCCACATGCTCATCAATGACACAGTGTATCTCGTACTAGGGTTCTTTGTCTTCTTCCTGACATCGTATTTAATTTATTTCCCTGTTCCCGTTTGCTACACACTGGTCACAGCGTCCTCTTCTAGTTTCAAGGTCACCCCATACACCCTGGTGGTCATGTGCCTGGAGCGGTACGTTGCCATCTGTTTCCCGCTAAGGCACGGGGCGCTTTGCACCAGCCAGAAATCGTATTTGGCCATTGCAGCGATTTGGATAATCGGGTTGATCCCTAATGTTGCAGATTTCATTATTTTGTGCTTTTCTGTGAAACAAGACTTTTTTTCCTTTTAATGTCTCTGTAAAAGATCCGCATTTGTGCTCACTGAAGCGCAGAACACTATACGGTCCCTCGTCCACGCCTTGACTTATTCCCTGGTGGGGCTGATCGTCGTATTCACGTACATCAAGATTATGCTGGTGGCTGTGAAGGTGGACACAGGAAAGTCCTCTGCTTCCAAGGCTGGGAAGACCATTATTCTGCATGCGTGCCAGCTCCTGCTATGTATGACGGCTTTCACCTACACCCTGACAGAAGCGTACCTCCGCAAATACGTCTACTTCTTACCTGTCATCAACTTTTTCTTCTTCATGTGTCTTCCACGGTTCATCAGTCCCTTAATTTATGGAATCAGAGATGAAGTGTTTAGTACATACTTAAAACGGTTTGTACTTTGTAAACCTATTAGGACAGTCCCTAAATCAATGACATTGTGAGACCATCAGAAGCTTCTCAGCTTTCCTCAACTTGTATCATGAATATAGAAGGTGAAGAATAGTAATAATATTAATAATAATGTGTTCTGATCGGCCCATCTTTGAAGTGGCCAACTAAATGAAGTGAAGTTTATATTTAAATATAAATTATATGTCACAAGTTTATAGAAGAACATGGCTACATTTTGGACGTGTTTCTCACCTGTATAATCATTAGTACAGTAACTATGTGGACTGTGCTTCTCCCTAAAATGTTACAATCTTGAAAGTGTAATTAAACCACATAAAACAAACATTGTTCTATGTTGTGGTAGACAATTACCTAAACCAGGTACAACCTCTTGTAGTCTAATTGCTACAACCACTTGTCTGAAGCTGGGTACACACTAACCAATGTGTACCCATCAGGATATCGTTCAAGGCGGAACCCAGCGGGGGTGCCGGGATCAGCAATTTGCATACACACTTGCCGATGTCGGCAGCATGATCCCCGCTGACAATATCGCATGCAGGTCCTGGTCCATCTCTGGCTGCAGTGATCCCTCCATGGTACATCCAGGGGATCCTTAATATGGAGGATATTATTTGATAAATAGGCCCCTTGAAGAGAAGCATTATATAAATTTAATTTTTTTTTACCTTATGCCACCTGATTCATTATTCTTAAGCTCATATCGTTGGTCTGATCCACCGGGTCGAACAACATATCGTCTAGTGCAGGCCTGGCCAACCTGTGGCTCTCCAGCTGTTGTGAAACTACACATCCCAGCATGCCTTGCCACCGTTTTAGCATTCCCTAATAGCACAACCTTTGCAGGGCATGCTGGGACTTGTAGTTTCACAACAGCTGGATAGCCATAGGTTGGCTAGGCCTGGTCTAGTGTGTACCCGACATATCACAATCCAGCAACCGACAGTTCCAGCACACACCGCCTGCCACACTGCACCCAGTTTTCTCATCCCAGCCCAGCCACAGAAGACCATCTTCCTGCAGCAGGCCGATCTCAGGAGGCTCAGGGCAGCTGCGGCTCCCCACACTTCTCCCCCGGTCACACAGTGCTGGTTGTTGATCCTAAAAGGATCAACCACCAGCCAGGGCTCACTGCAGCCCCGCTATCCCCCAATCTCTCCCCCTATCCCAGGCAGCCATGAAGGGTAATTAGGGTAAGATTAAGAGGAGATAACAGGCCAGTGACCCAGGGCCCTCACACACATGGGGCTCCCACAACGGGTCCCCCATGGCGGTTGCTATGGCTCTGTGTTCTGGATGCATGATGCATATAGCACAGAATGGCTCCCGAGTCTCCTCCTCAGCATCATGTGACACATCACATCCGTGACACTGATCAGGGACTCGGGAGCCTCTCTCTGCGCTATATGCACTGTGCATGCAGAACACAGACCCATAGCAACTCCCAGGGGGCATCCTGTGTGGGAGGATGGCACTGTGTAGCCAATGGGGGCCCTGTGGGGCATATTGGGGGAGCACTGTGTGGCATTCAGGGGGGCACTATGGGGCAAGGTAAGGGGCATAGTGGCAGCTGGGTATAAATTGTATTAGTGGAGCCCCCAACAACTTACAGTATTTTCTTCTAGGCCCCCACAAGCCTTAATTCGGCCCTGTGGGTGATCCTCAGCTGCCAAACTTCTCTTCTGGCAGAATGTGAAGTAGGGACGGCCATCGATCATGGATGATTCAAAATCATTGATGGTTTATGGCCAATATTGAATATTTTTACTATCGATGGCTAAGAGCCAATGAACAATTGGGAGCCGATGTTTCTTTTTTCTGGCCTGGATGGATCCTAGCCCCGCCCCCAGTGCCGCTAAGCCCAGCCCCTGTTTTTTTGAATGACACGATGCCCGCTGTTCTCCCCCACAACGGTGTCCATTGAGGGGTGCAAACCATCGATGGTTCACCTTAGATGGTTTGTGTGCTAACAATGGTAACCACCGATAGACCCATCGATGGTAACCATCAACGGACACCCCGCAGATGGCCATCCCTAATGTGAAGATCTGCAAGAATTCTAAAGGGACATTTTAAGAGTTGTTTTACAGTGAAAAAAAATGACTTTACCTAAGTTAACCTTATATATGTAGATACTTAGGAGAGTCTTTTTTTTTTTTTAAAAACTGTATAAAATATTTTTTTTTTTAAAAAGTAACCAAAATTGTTTAGAATTTTTGAAACCTCATGTCAATAATAAATACTTAAACCCGATTCCGTATAACTTTATTGATACATCTACATATTTATTAATAAAATGACACAGCATCAGGTATAAATCGCTCTTAATTACATAATTTGATGATTTTAAAAAAATCAACAATTTTGGAGCGGTGAATTATAAAAATGATTCGCTGAGTGTTATGCGCCATTATTATGTCATCTGTCACAGACAGGTCTGCTGGTGAATGGAGCATAAAGGATGGCAAAATGATATAGGGGGAGATGTTCCAAACCTTGGAGAGAGATAGTGGAGCCACCAGTCAGCTTCTAACGCTCATCTCTTTGAAATGACAATTAGGTGCTGATTGGTTGCTTATGGCAACTACTACACTTTATCTCTCTCCAAAGCATGATACATCTCCCCTATAGAGTCTGAAGCGGAGCTGCTCAGCCGTGGTTTGCAGCCGGACCAGCCCATCTGGCCATCAGCCCTGACTACAGATGTTTTCGATGTTTGTCGTGGTCCCTTTATTTCCAACATCAGAAATTGCTCCCATTGGTTCCTATCGGTGTGGTATAAATCATGGACAGTATCTAGATAGACAGTGTCGAAGTCAAAAAATATTTAAATACACTACAAAATAACATATATCCCAGTCTTTAACATTAACTGGCATATTCTCATAGATTTTAATGCAATAGGTAATTATAGGTTAGCCAGTTAATCTCAGAGGTGTTGTAAATCATGTTTGCTGGCCCAGGTTGGATATTTCTGCTCAAACAACTATGGTGTCATAAAATGTGAATTTGTATTCATTGATAATCCTCCTTTTGTTGGTTGTGTTTGATGTGTAAATAAGCTTGTCAGGCCTGGGGTCTACCAAAATATATGACCTCTTATCTGCTGTTATCATGGCTCCTCTTTTGACCCATACTGGACAATGGACATGTCAGTTTATAGGTACAATACTTTGATCCTGATTACAACTGTATGCATTCTCTCACCCACCTTTGCATATTAAATTTCACGAATGACTTGATCAAAGTGAACCTCTTGTAAACAACAAATGGATCTATTGTCTAAACTTCCAGGTAGATCAAAGGAAATCTAGTTCTTATTAACATATAGTAACTATTCTGATTTTAGTTCCTCATCTCAATGTTTACCCTAAACAAGGACACCTGATTCTGCAAAGATGCACAATGACTAAACCTTTCAATTAAAGCATATAACTCTACATGCTACTAAATATTTAACTTATACAGTGTTCAAACCTATTTAATCTATTTTCTCACTTTAAAATATATATACAGTATATCTAAGATAACAATTAATGATGTTTTAAATCTGGGAATGTCTCTAATCCTGATATTCCAAAATTATTCCCAATAAATTTTGAAACATTTCTTCAAACCAAACTTTTCTTTCATTATCTTACTATAACCATTGTACCACTGTAATGGTTGCATATTTCCTCTAAGATATTTTAGCTTGGCTCCCTCTATCTTATTCTATTGTAATTTGGATATGACCATTACTGCGATTTTATTCAGTATATATATATATATATATATATATATATATAACGGATTAGACATTTATATTAGAATTAATAGTGACATGTCCAATGTATTATATATATCCCAGCTTTCGTGGCTCACATAATACATATAGTCCAGGGATGGAGCCACATATTAACATCATGTTTGGGGTCATAATGTACAGAATTGTGTCAGCAGTAATCCGGTGTTTGTGAATAGATTGTCACACATTGAGGCAAGCATATATTAGCAATGCCGGATTTATGTTTAATATCGCATATAACAATGGTTAATTTGAACTAGCTTTTCGGAGGGAACCCGGAGGTGAACTCCTGTAACAGCATCCTGAGCCTAGGCATCGCCCATTGTTTGAACCAACCAATGACCCCCAGTGACCTGGCAACATCACACCCCTGGACCAATGGAAGAAGACACAGCCTGTTATTATGCACACCCATAATTTAACTGTATAAATTAGGCTCCCCTGATCCAGAGAGTAGTAGCTGTATTCTATCGATCATCTGGTGACGACTGTACTCTGGATCCAGGGAGCACATGTGAACATATGTATACTGGTTTGTAACTCTGACTTTTTTCCTGAACTGTTTTGTACCACTGTATAACTTGTAATAATTATGTTAAGTATACTCTCAATACAATATTTACTTTTGTGCGTTGGACCACAGAAACTGGTGTGTGTGTGTGTTCACTTGCTTTCACATAAGGTTATTATACTGTGATATATATTGCACTGTAATTCTGTTAGGATTTGCGTTTAGCAAATCATCTTGGTGGTAGTTCCCAGTCTTAGTGTTACTGGGATACTGCATCATGTCCTGTCCTTTTTCTGGCTTTTTGCAAGTAGCTGAAAATCCTGTCTTGTCTTTGTCCATTCATGGCCTATCATTCATGTCTGTCTGTGTGTTGTTTCATGTGTTCACTAATTAACTAGCTCTCTCTGCAGAGCTCAGGTGCACACATGCCTTTGATTAGCTCTCTCCAGGAATTGGTTCTGATTGGACCCTGCTTCCTTTAAGTTTCAGCCAGCCTTTCACTTCACTGCTGGTTATACTGTCTGACTACCAGTGTATGCATGTCTCTCTGAAGTCTGAACTTTTGCCGGTCTCTCCAAGTTCCACAGTCCCAGTGTCCTGCACCTATTTGTCTGTTTAATATTTACCTGTGGAATATATCCTGCTGCTGCCTGTGGCACGTTGATTCCAGAGTCCAGCCAAGCCGTGTCAGTCTGCTTCCTGCCTGTGTTCCTGTCGTGCCTGAGTTCACCTGTCTGCCATATTGCTCCAGACACACCTTAGCCCGCATCTCGTCTTGGCTGTCATAGCTGCATCACGGCCCGCAAGGCCGCATCATAGCCTGCATCTCATCTTGGCTGTCATAGCCGCATCACGGCCTGCAAGGCCACATCATAGCCTGCATCTCGTCTTGGCTGTCATAGCCGCATCACAGCCCGCAAGGCAGCATCATAGCCTGCATCTCGTCTCAGCTGTCATAGCCGCATCATGGCCTGCAAGGCCGCATCATAGCCTGCATCTCATCTCAGCTGTCATAGACGCATCACGGCCCCCAAGGCCGCATCATAGCCTGCATCTTGTCTTGGCTGTCATAGCCGCATCACAGCCCGCAAGGCCACATCATAGCCTGCATCTCGTCTCGGCTGTCATAGCCACATCACGGCCCGCAAGGCCGCATAATAGCCTGCATCTCGTCTCGGCTGTCATAGCCACATCACGGCCCGCAAGGCCGCATCATAGCCTGCATCTCATCTCGGCTGTCATAGACGCATCACGGCCTGCAAGGCCGCATCATAGCCCGCATCTCGTCTCAGCTGTCATAGATGCATCACGGCCCGCAAGGCCGCATCATAGCCCGCATCTCGTCTCGGCTGTCGTAGCCGCATCACGGCCCGCAAGGCCGCATCATAGCCTGCATCTCGTCTTTGCTGTCATAGCCGCATCACGGCCCACAAGGCTGCATTATATCCTGCATCTCATCTCGGCTGTCACAGCTGCACCACAGCCCGCAAGGCCATCTAGTACCTTGTGTCTATTTTTGTTGTGTTCATCCAGTTCTTGTCTGTTTTCTGTCAGTCTTGTCATAGTCTATTCTAGTCTTGTCTAGCCCAGTCCAGGTCGCTCCTGCCCTGCAGCAATTAGTTTTGTCGTGCCACTCATTGCCTGACCACCCAGCTGCATCACTGTCCCTGGACATTCCTGAGACCCATTATCTGTCGCTGCTGGTGTATCCTGTCCATTCCACCTGTTTAAATACCATTACCTGCAGCCTCACTCCAGTTAGCCAGTTGTGGAAGGACTACCACATCACTATCCTGTCTTGTCCTAGTCAGCAGTCCTGCGGTCTCTCGTGGGTTGTGTAAGCCTCTACTGCTGGAGGCATAAATCCAGGCGGCCACCTAAGTACCGGTGTGTAAATAACTCACTAATGGAACAGCGGGTGGCTGTTATTGGTGGAAGATCCTCTCCCTGGCTCTAGAGGTCTTACACAACAGTGTGAGAGCAGTAACAAATTCACATTGTATTTTGATATGAAGATAGTAACTATTATGCATACTGTTGGGGTTACAATATAGGGAAGGTATTGCGTATGCATCACACGTTGCGTACACTGTGCATCCTCATTTGTGCATCGCCATACACCAGGTGCGTCCACGTGGTGTCAACAGTTAATAGGTAAACACCAGATGGTCGACAATCAATAGGTCAACAGGATCAAAAGGTCATCAGTTGAAAGGTTGACATGGACTAAGGTTGACAGGGTCAAATGGTCGACAGGGTCAAACCATCAACACACAAATGGTCGAAACATAAAAGGTCAACACATTTTTTGTTGTTGTTTTAACTCTAATCCTCAACATAACCTTCACCCTATGGTGCTTAACCCCAATCCTTCCACTAGTGCCTAATCCTAACACTCCCCTAGTGCCTAGCCCTAATCCTCCCCCTAGTGCCTAACCCAACCCCTCACCCAAGTGCCTAAGCCTAACCCTCCCCCTAGTGCCTACCCTAATCCTCCCCCTAGTACCTAATCCTAACCCTCCCTCTAATGTCTAACCCTAACCTTTCCCCCTAGTGCATAACCCTAACCCTCCCCCTAGTGCATAACTTTCCCCCTAATGCCTAAACCTAACCCGTCCCCTAGTCCATAACCCTCCCCCTAGTGCATAACCCTAACCATCCCCTGAAACCTAACCCTCCCCCTAGAGCCTAACCCTAACCCTCCCCCTAGTGCCTAACCCTCCCCCTGGTGCCTAACCCTAACTCTCCCTCTATTGTCTAACCCTAACCCTCCCCTAGTCCCAACCCTAATCCTCCCCCTAGTGCCTAACCCTAACCCTCCCCCTAGTGCCTAACCCTCCCCTTAGAGCCTAACCCTAGTGCTTAACCCTAACCCTCCACCTAATGTCTAACCCTAAATCTCCCCCTAGTGCCAAACCCTACCCCTAGAGCCTAACCTTAGTGCCTAACTCTAACTCTCTGCCTAATGTCTAACCCTAACTCTCCCCCTAGTGCCTAACCCTAATCCTCCCCCTGGGGCCTAACCCTCCCCCTAGTGCTTTCTTACGGATTAACCATTGATGGTCTTCATTGAAGGTGCTATTGGTGTTTAACGTCAATGGCATAAAACCACTGAAGAGAAACCATCAATGTAGTCTTTTTTTCTGGGAACCGGATGGCGTCCTCATCTGAATGTGGTCTGCTACTCTATATGTTTTTGCATAATAAAATAAGGAACAATGTTGATATAAAATTTGTATTTACTAAGATACAATGGATGGTGAAATCAGTTGGATTCTGTAGGAGGAATTATTGTGCATCATCTGGAAGCCTGCCGAGAGCCACGGCGGGCCCCCTAGTTGCGGGAGGCGTGACCACACCCCCTTCGGAACCACACCAAAAAAACTGCGAAGCAGTGCTGCGTGCTGGCGAGGGGGGCGCTCTGAGCCCAGTGAGCCTAGCGCATAACCAGTGGGGGGCGCGATCAGCTTGATCGCTCCCCCCACAAGCATAGGAGACTGCTGTGGCTGCTTCATAGCTGCTATGTGCTGGGCTGCTGTGATGAAAGAGGGAGGGGGGAGCAGTACCGGACCTGGGCCCCCGCCGGGCCCCTCCAGCAAGCCCGGGCCCGGGTAATTTGTACCCGCACCCCCCCTCTTGGCACTCCTGATCATCTGTGAAACAGGACAGATATAACATAATGAAATGGTAAAGATATAACATGATGAGACAGGACAGATATAACATGATGAGACAGGACAGATATAACATGATGAGACAGGACAGATATGACATGATGAGACAGGACAGATATAACATGATGAGACAGGACAGATATGACATTATGAGACAGGACAGATATAACATGATGAGACAGGACAGATATAACTAGGGGTGTGCACCGGCCACTTTTCGTGTTTTGTGTTTTGGTTTTGGATCTGGATCTTTCTTCGTGTTTTGGATCTGGATTGGTTTTGCCAAAACCACCCTTCCGTGTTTTGGGTTCTGGGTTTTGTGTTTTGGATCTGTATTTTTTTGAAAAAAAGCATAAAAACAGCTAAAATCACAGAATTTGTAGGTTTTTCTGCTCCTATGCTATTATTAACCTCAATAACCTTAATTTCCACTCATTTCCAGTCTATTCTGAACACCTCACACCTCACAATAGTGTTTTTATGTCCAAAAGGTTGCACCGAGGTAGCTGGATGACTATGCTAAGCGACACGAGTGGGCGGCACAAACACGTGACCCATCTAGGAGTGACACTGCAGTGGCAGGCAGGATGGCAGTTAGAAAAACTAGGCCCCAAACTGTACATAATGCAAAGAAAAAAAGAGGTGCAAGATGGAATTGTCCTTGGGCCCTCCCACCCACCCTTATGTTGTATAAACAGGACATGCACACTTTAACAAATCAATCATTTCAGCGCCAGGGTCTGCCACACAACTGTGGCTGAAATGATTGGTTCGTTTGGGCCCCCACAAAACAAGCTGGCAATTAATGTGTCCCTGCACAAACTGGCTCTACGGAGGCAAGATGTCATCCTCATCCTCCTCATCCACCGATTCCTCACCCTCTTCAGTGTGTACATCCTCATCCTCACAAAGTATTAACTCGTCCCCACTTGAATCCACCACCACAGGTCCCTCTGTACCTTCTGGAGGCTGGTCTCCCTGGAAGAGCTGATAATTCATTTTGATGAACATCATCTTCTCCACATTCTGTGGAAGCAACCTCCTACGCCTTTCGCTGACAAGGTTCCCGGCTGCACTAAACACTCTTTCGGAGTACACACTGGAGGGGGGGCAACTCAGGTAAAATAGAGCCAGTTTGTACAGGGGCCTCCAAATTGCCTCTTTTTCCTGCCAGTACAGGTATGGACTGTCTGACATGCCTACTTGGATGCTGTCACCGATGTAATCCTCCACCATTCTGTCAATGGTGACAGTATCATATGCAGTGACAGTAGACATGTCAGAAATTGTTGCCAGGTCCTTCAGTCCGGACCAGATGTCCAAACTTGGTCCTGCCTGCCCTGCATCACCGCCAGCAGGTTGCTTAGGATACCTAAGTTTTTTCCTGGCAGCCCCAGTTGCGGGAGAAAATGAAGAAGGAGCCGTTGACGTGTCACGTTCCGCTTCAGCTGACAGTGTGTTCACCAGCAGGTCTTTGCACCTCTGCAGGCTTGTGTCGGCCGGAAAGAGAGACACCACATAGGCTTTAAACCTAGGATCGAGCACGGTGGCCAAAATGTAGTGGTCTGATTTCAACAGATTGACCACCCTGGAATCCTGGCAAAGCGAATGAAGGGCTTCATCCACAAGTCCCACATGCCGAGCGGAATCGCTCCATCTTAGCTCCTCCTTCACTTTCTCCAGCTGCTTCTGCAAAAGCCTGATGAGGGGAATGACCTGACTCAAGCTGGCAGTGTCTGAACTGACTTCACGTGTGGCAAGTTCGAAGGGCTGAAGAACCTTGCACAACACGGAAATCATTCTCCACTGCGCTTGAGTCAGGTGCATACCCCCTCCTTTGCCTATGTCATAGGTGGATGTATAGGCTTGTATGGCCTTTTGCTGCTCCTCCATCCTCTGAAGCATATAGAGGGTTGAGTTCCACCGCGTCACAACCTCTTGCTTCAGGTGATGGCGGGGCAGGTTCAAGAGTGTTTGCTGGCGCTCCAGTCTTCGGCACGCAGTCGCTGAATGGCGAAAGTGGCCAGAAATTTTTCGGGCCACCCAAAGCGTCTCCTGCACGCCCCTGTCGCTTTTCAGAAAATTCTGCACCACCAAGTTTATTGTGTGAGCAAAACATGGGACGTGCTGGAATTTGCCCAGATGTAATGCCCGCACAATATTGGTGGCGTTGTCAGATATCACAAATCCCCAGGAGAGTCTAAGTGGGGTAAGCCACTGGGCGATGATTTCCCTCAGTTTCTCTAAGAGGTTGTCGGCGGTGTGCCTCTTACTGAAACCGGTGATACACAGCGTAGCCTGCCTTGTAACGAGCTGGCGTTTCTGAGATGCTGCTACTGGTGACGCTGCTGCTGTTGCTGCGTAAGGTGATACATCTACCCAGTGGGCTGTCACAGTCATATAGTCCTTAGTCTGCCCTGTTCCACTTGTCCACATGTCCGTGGTTAAGTGGACATTGTGTACAACGGCATTTTTCAGGACACTGAGGACACTTTTTCTGACGTTTCTGTACAGTCTCGGTATCGCCTGCCTAGTGAAGTGGAATCTAGACGGGATTTGGAACCGGGGACACACTACCTCCATCAATTGTCTAAATCCCACTGCACTAATGGCGGATACCGGACGCACGTCTAACACCAACATAGCAGTCAAGGCCTCAGTTATACGTTTTGCTTCAGGATGACTGCTGTCGTACTTCATCCTCCTCGCTAAGGACTGTTGGAGGGTCAATTGTTTAGTAAAAGTAGTGGTGTTCCTACTTCCTCTCTGGGATGATGAACGACTCCCAGCAGCAGCAGCAACAGCAGCAGCGGCAGCAGTAGGCGTAGCAATGCAGGATCCTCCGGAGGAATCCCGGATAGGAGAGTCAGTCATGCCAGTGATATGGCCTGCAGGACTACTTCCGATCCTAAGGAGGAAATTGACGAGGAGGGAGTTGACGGTGTGGTTTGCAGGCGCTTGGATACAACAGGACAACGGGATTTAGGTGTCCCTGGACTGCTTACGGTCTGAGCCAAAGTTTCTGAACTTGACAGTAACTTTTTATGAACGCGCTGCAGGTGCCGTATAAGGGAGGATGTTCCTAGGTGGTTGACGTCCCTACCCCTACTTATTTCACCTTTACATATGGTACATATGGCAAGACAGTTGTTGTCCGGATTTGGATAGAAATATTGCCAGACCAAAGAGGTGGAATGTTTGGTCTTCTGCCCAGGCATGACCGTGATGGGCTTTTTCATCCCACGGACAACAACTGTCTCCCCCGGAGCCTGATTTAAACAAACCACATCACCATCAGAATCCTCCTCGCCAACTTCCTCCTCAGCGCCAGCTACACCAGTATCCTCATCCTGTTGTACTTCAACAGTGACATCTTCAATTTGCATATCAGCAAGTGGACTGTGGGTGCTCCTTTCAGCACTTGCAGGGGGCGTGCAAATGGTGGAAAGAGCCACCTCTTCCCGTCCAGTGCTGGGAAGGTCAGGCATCGCAACCACCACCACACTTGGACTCTCTTTGGGGATTTGTGATATCTTCTTAGAAAGCACAGTTCTTCGCTGTGCTTTTGCCAGCTTAACTCTTTTGATTTTTTTAGTGGGAGGAGGGCTTCCATCGTCATGTGAAGCTGAACCACTAGTCATGAACATACTAGGGATCGACCTTAGCCGTTCCTTGCCACTCCGTGTCGTAAATGGCATATTGGCAAGTTTACGTTTCTCTTCAGCTGATTTAAATGTCTTTTTCAAGGTCATTTTCCTGAACTTTGCCATTTGGGATTGTATGTGCCCTCTACTATGACATTGGGCATCGGCCTTGGCAGACGACGTTGATGGCATGTTATCGTCTATGTCATGACTAGTGGCAGCAGCTTCAGCACTAGGAGGAAGTGGTTCTTGATCTTTCTCTATTTTATTTTTATCGGAGAAAGTTTGGTCCTCCATTTATGTTATATCGATTTGATATATACGTGCGGCTAAACACAGAAAATAAATTTTTTTTTGGTTCGGACTGGAGTGTACTTTGTGGGTTACAGCACCCTTTAACGGTCAAGCCAGCCGGCCCTTTACTTATGACACAGGCGCACTCTTGGCACTACTTTGTTGATGCACGTGCGGCTACTGCGCACACAATTCACAAACACAGAAAATAATTTTTTTTTGGTTTGGCTTTGGACTGGAGTGTACTTTCGGGGGTTACAGCACCCTTTAACGGTCAAGCCAGCCGGCCCTTTACTTATGACACAGGCGCACTCTTGGCACTACTTTGTTGATGCACGTGCGGCTACTGCGCACACAATTCACAAACACAGAAAATAATTTTTTTTTAGGTTTGGACTGGAGTGTACTTTCGGGGGTTACAGCACCCTTAACGGTCAAGCCAGCCGGCCCTTTACTTATGACACAGGCGCACGCTTGGCACTACTTTGTTGATGCACGTGCGGCTACTGCGCACACAATTCACAAACACAGAAAATAATTTTTTTTTGGTTTGGACTGGAGTGTACTTTCGGGGGTTACAGCACCCTTTAACGGTCAAGCCAGCCGGCCCTTTACTTATGACACAGGCGCACGCTTGGCACTACTTTGTTGATGCACGTGCGGCTACTGCGCACACAATTCACAAACACAGAAAATAATTTTTTTTTAGGTTTGGACTGGAGTGTACTTTCAGGGGTTACAGCACCCTTAACGGTCAAGCCAGCCGGCCCTTTACTTATGACACAGGCGCACGCTTGGCACTACTTTGTTGATGCACGTGCGGCTACTGCGCACACAATTCACAAACACAGAAAATAATTTTTTTTTTGGTTTGGACTGGAGTGTACTTTCGGGGGTTACAGCACCCTTAACGGTCAAGCCAGCCGGCCCTTTACTTATGACACAGGCGCACGCTTGGCACTACTTTGTTGATGCACGTGCGGCTACTGCGCACACAATTCACAAACACAGAAAATAATATTTTTTTTGGTTTGGACTGGAGTGTACTTTCGGGGGTTACAGCACCCTTAACGGTCAAGCCAGCCGGCCCTTTACTTATGACACAGGCGCACGCTTGGCACTACTTTGTTGATGCACGTGCGGCTACTGCGCACACAATTCACAAACACAGAAAATAATTTTTTTTTTGGTTTGGACTGGAGTGTACTTTCGGGGGTTACAGCACCCTTAACGGTCAAGCCAGCCGGCCCTTTACTTATGACACAGGCGCACGCTTGGCACTACTTTGTTGATGCACGTGCGGCTACTGCGCACACAATTCACAAACACAGAAAATAATTTTTTTTTTGGTTTGGACTGGAGTGTACTTTCGGGGGTTACAGCACCCTTAACGGTCAAGCCAGCCGGCCCTTTACTTATGACACAGGCGCACGCTTGGCACTACTTTGTTGATGCACGTGCGGCTACTGCGCACACAATTCACAAACACAGAAAATAATTTTTTTTTTGGTTTGGACTGGAGTGTACTTTCGGGGGTTACAGCACCCTTAACGGTCAAGCCAGCCGGCCCTTTACTTATGACACAGGCGCACTCTTGGCACTACTTTGTTGATGCACGTGCGGCTACTGCGCACACAATTCACAAACACAGAAAATAATTTTTTTTTTGGTTTGGACTGGAGTGTACTTTCGGGGGTTACAGCACCCTTAACGGTCAAGCCAGCCGGCCCTTTACTTATGACACAGGCGCACGCTTGGCACTACTTTGTTGATGCACGTGCGGCTACTGCGCACACAATTCACAAACACAGAAAATAATTTTTTTTTTGGTTTGGACTGGAGTGTACTTTGGGGGTTATAGCACCCTTTAACGGTCAAGCCAGCCGGCCCTTTACTTATGACACAGGCGCACGCTTGGCACTACTTTGTTGATGCACGTGCGACTACTGCGCACACAATTCACAAACACAGAAAATAATATTTTTTTTGGTTTGGACTGGAGTGTACTTTCGGGGGTTACAGCACCCTTAACGGTCAAGCCAGCCGGCCCTTTACTTATGACACAGGCGCACGCTTGGCACTACTTTGTTGATGCACGTGCGGCTACTGCGCACACAATTCACAAACACAGAAAATAATTTTTTTTTTGGTTTGGACTGGAGTGTACTTTCGGGGGTTACAGCACCCTTAACGGTCAAGCCAGCCGGCCCTTTACTTATGACACAGGCGCACGCTTGGCACTACTTTGTTGATGCACGTGCGGCTACTGCGCACACAATTCACAAACACAGAAAATAATTTTTTTTTGGTTTGGACTGGAGTGTACTTTCGGGGGTTACAGCACCCTTAACGGTCAAGCCAGCCGGCCCTTTACTTATGACACAGGCGCACGCTTGGCACTACTTTGTTGATGCACGTGCGGCTACTGCGCACACAATTCACAAACACAGAAAATATATTATTTTTTTAGCACTTGGGGGGAGCACCCCTGATGGACAGAGCACCCCCTGGACAACACTTCAGCACCCCTTTAGGACTGGGACACTGCACAGGACTTTGGAGTGGACACAGCCCCTATGGAGAACTGACTGCACAACACAGTCCAGCCAGCCCCTATGGACTTTGAAGTAGTGGACACAGCCCCTATTAACAACAGCAGCACAGCACAACACAGCCAGCCCCTATGGACTTTGAAGTAGTGGACAACAGCAGCACTACACTACACTACACTACACAGCCCTAACTCCCACCCTCCCTCTTCACTGTCCACAGCCGAGTGAGAAAATGGCGCCGACGTGTGTACCTTATATAGGATCCAAAACCCGCAAGACTCGGAAGGCGGGAAGATGACGTTTTGCCTCGATTTCAGATCCGAGTCAGGCGGGAAAAGTCGAGCCTGACTCGGATCGGACTCGGATCGGGGGGGCTCGGGGGGGTTCGGATTTCAGAAATCCGAACCCGCTCACCCCTAGATATAACATGATGAGACAGGAGAGATATAACATGATGAGACAGGACAGATATAACATGATGATACAGGACAGATATAGCATGATGAGACAGGACTGATATAACATGATGAGACAGGACTGATATAACATAATGAGACAGGACAGATATAACATGGTGAGACAGGACAGATATAACATGATGAGACAGGACAGGTATGACATGGTGAGACAGGACAGATATAAAATGATGAGACAGGACAGATATAACATGATGAGACAGGACAGATATAACATGATGAGACAGGACAGATGGAACATGATGAGACAGGCAGTGGCGTAACTAGGGCAGGGCGAGCAGGGTGCGTGCCCTGGGCGCGGGGGGGCGCCGCCAGCCACGTTACGGTGCACCCTAGTTAGCCACCATTGTAGCGCCGACCGCAGTGAGTTCGGTCAGCGCTACACATTAACACAGGACCGGCGCTAGGCTTCCAGTGCCAGTCCTGTGCTGCACATCTGAGCCCGTTCCCTCCCCCTGAGCGCTTGCCCAATAGCGCCAGGAGCCGGGCTCAGGCTGTGCATAACACACGCATCGCCGCCAGCGCTGGCGGCGATGCGTTTGTTAAACAGCAGCCAATGAGAGTCAGATAGACTCTCATTGGCTGCTGCAGCACCCACTGCAAGAGCCGAGCTTCCGTCAAGCTCCTGCAGTGGGTAGTGGGACAGACGTCATGACATCATGACGTCTCTCCCATAATGCTGAGCGCGCCAGCCCGGGAGGACTCGCGGGCGGCGGCGGGAGCGGTGTCGCGGTCCGGAGCAGTAGTGTGGATTCAGGTAAGTATATTTTTATATATATTTTTTTGAAACCTGTCTGCACTACTAGGGGACAACGGGGGAGGGGGGTGGCTACCACTGGGGGGACCTCTACTGGGGATGGGGGCTACTATTGGGAGCACCATTACTGGGAGGACCTCTACTGGGGGGGGCTACTACTGGGGGCACTTAATCGGGAGGGGGAACCTCTACTGGGGACTACTACTTGGGGGGGAACTACTACTGGGGGCATTATAAAAAGGGGCCTACTACTAGGGGCACTGCACTGGGGGGACCACTACTGTGGGCAATAATAGGAAGGACCACTACAGGGGGCACTGGATAGGGGGGATCACTACTGGGGG
Source organism: Taudactylus pleione (assembly GCA_031769625.1). Taxonomy (NCBI): domain Eukaryota; kingdom Metazoa; phylum Chordata; class Amphibia; order Anura; family Myobatrachidae; genus Taudactylus; species Taudactylus pleione. The sequence goes on from JAUIMM010000388.1 coordinate 1,089,417, forward strand.
CCTGCATCAGGGGGACCTCTACTGGGGGACCTGCATGGGGGGGAAACTACTTCTGGAGGCACTATATAAGGGGCTTACTGCTAGGGGCACTGCACTGGGGGACCACTAGGGGGGATCACTACAGGGTGCCTGCATAAAGGGGACCACTACTGGGAAAACTGCATGGGGGGGTCTACTGCTGGGGCACTATATAAAGGGCACTGCTTAGGGGGGGACTACTACTGGGGGCACTATATAAAGGGCACTGAATAAGGGGATACCACTACTGGGCGCACTGCATTGTGGGGACTGCTACAATGGGCACTGCATTTGCGGGGACCACTACTGGGGGCACTGAACAAGGGGAACTAATTGGGGGCTGTATAAGGGGGACCACTACTGGGGATACTGTATAAGAGGCACTACTATGGGCCTGCATAAGAGGGACCACAACTGCATACTGGGGGTACTGTATAAGGGGTACTACTGGGGTTAAGGTGCATATGGATAGGAATGTTCAGCGTGAATATAAAGGGGTGTGTCATGTTGACACGCCTCATTTTTAAGTGACCACGGCCATTTTTTTGCCGCGCGCGCAAATATCGGGGGGGGGGGGGGGTGGGGCTCCCTTTTCAAATTTGCCCTGGGCTCCAAATACCCTAGTTATGCCACTGGAAACAGGACAGATATAACATGATGAGACAGGACAGATATAACATGGTGAGACAGGAGAGATATGACATGGTGAGACAGGGCAGATATAACATAGTGAGACAGGACAGATATGACATAATGAGACAGGACAGATATAACATGATGAGACAGGACAGATATGACATGGTGAGACATGACAGATATAACATGATGAGACAGGACAGATAGAACATGATGAGACAGGGCAGATATAACATAATGAGACAGGACAGATATAACATGATGAGACAGGACAGATAGAACATGATGAGACAGGACAGATAGAACATAATGAGACAGGACAGATATAACATGGTGAGACAGGGCAGATATAACATGGTGAGACAGGACAGATATAACATGGTGAGACAGGACAGATAGAACATGATGAGACAGGACAGATATAACATGATGAGACAGACAGGACAGATATAACATGATAAGACAGGACAGATATGACATGATGAGACAGGACAGATATAACATGATGAGACAGGACAGATATAACATGATGAGACAGGACAGATATGACATGATGAGACAGGGCAGATATAACATAATGAGACAGAACAGATATGACATGATGAGACAGGACAGATATAACATGATGAGACAGGACAGATAGAACATGATGAGACAGGACAGATAGAACATGATGAGACAGGATAGATATAACATGATGAGACAGACAGGACAGATATAACATGATAAGACAGGACAGATATGACATGATGAGACAGGACAGATATGACATGATGAGACAGGGCAGATATAACATGATGAGACAGGACAGATATGACATGATGAGACAGACAGGACAGATATAACATGATGAGACAGGACAGATATGACATGATGAGACAGGACAGATATGACATGATGAGACAGGGCAGATATAACATAATGAGACAGGACAGATATAACATGGTGAGACAGGACAGATATAACATGGTGAGACAGGAGAGATATGACATGATGAGACAGGACAGATATGACATGATGAGACAGGACAGATATGACATGATGAGACAGGACAGATAGAACATGATGAGACAGGACAGATAGAACATGATGAGACAGGACAGATATGACATGATGAGACAGGGCAGATATAACATGATGAGACAGGACAGATATAACATGATGAGACAGGACAGATAGAACATGATGAGACAGGACAGATATGACATGATGAGACAGGGCAGATATAACATGATGAGACAGGGCAGATATAACATGATGAGACAGGACAGATAGAACATGATGAGACAGGGCAGATATAACATAATGAGACAGGACAGATATAACATGGTGAGACAGGGCAGATATAACATGGTGAGACAGGACAGATATAACATGGTGAGACAGGACAGATAGAACATGATGAGACAGGACAGATATAACATGATGAGACAGACAGGACAGATATAACATGATAAGACAGGACAGATATGACATGATGAGACAGGACAGATATAACATGATGAGACAGGACAGATATAACATGATGAGACAGGACAGATATGACATGATGAGACAGGGCAGATATAACATAATGAGACAGAACAGATATGACATGATGAGACAGGACAGATATAACATGATGAGACAGGACAGATAGAACATGATGAGACAGGACAGATAGAACATGATGAGACAGGATAGATATAACATGATGAGACAGACAGGACAGATATAACATGATAAGACAGGACAGATATGACATGATGAGACAGGACAGATATGACATGATGAGACAGGGCAGATATAACATGATGAGACAGGACAGATATGACATGATGAGACAGACAGGACAGATATAACATGATGAGACAGGACAGATATAACATGATGAGACAGACAGGACAGATATAACATGATAAGACAGGACAGATATGACATGATGAGACAGGACAGATATGACATGATGAGACAGGACAGATATGACATGATGAGACAGGGCAGATATAACATAATGAGACAGGACAGATATAACATGGTGAGACAGGACAGATATAACATGGTGAGACAGGAGAGATATGACATGATGAGACAGGACAGATATGACATGATGAGACAGGACAGATATGACATGATGAGACAGGACAGATAGAACATGATGAGACAGGACAGATAGAACATGATGAGACAGGACAGATATGACATGATGAGACAGGGCAGATATAACATGATGAGACAGGACAGATATAACATGATGAGACAGGACAGATAGAACATGATGAGACAGGACAGATATGACATGATGAGACAGGGCAGATATAACATGATGAGACAGGGCAGATATAACATGATGAGACAGGACAGATAGAACATGATGAGACAGGGCAGATATAACATAATGAGACAGGACAGATATAACATGATGAGACAGGACAGATATGACATGATGAGACAGGGCAGATAGAACATGATGAGACAGGACAGATAGAACATGATGAGACAGGACAGATATAACATGATGAGACAGGACAGATATGACATGATGAGACAGGGCAGATATAACATGATGAGACAGGACAGATATAACATGGTGAGACAGGAGAGATATGACATGGTGAGACAGGGCAGATATAACATAATGAGACAGGACAGATATGACATAATGAGACAGGACAGATATAACATGATGAGACAGGACAGATATGACATGGTGAGACAGGACAGATATAACATGATGAGACAGGACAGATAGAACATGATGAGACAGGACAGACAGAACATGATGAGACAGGACAGACAGAATATAATGAGACAGGACAGACATAATATAATGAGACAGGACAGATATAATATGATGAGACAGGACAGATATAACATGATGAGACAGGACATATATAATATAATGAGACAGGACAGATATAACATGGTGAGACAGGACAGATATAACATGGTGAGACAGGACAGATATAATATAATGAGACAGGACAGATATAACATGGTGAGACAGGACAGATATAACATGGTGAGACAGGACAGATATAATATAATGAGACAGGACAGATATAATATAATGAGACAGGACAGATATAACATGATGAGACAGGACATATATAATATAATGAGACAGGACAGATATAACATGGTGAGACAGGACAGATATAACATGGTGAGACAGGACAGATATAATATAATGAGACAGGACAGATATAATATAATGAGACAGGACAGATATAACATGGTGAGACAGGACAGATATAATATAATGAGACAGCCCAGTGATGAATAAGACTCACATGCTCAGCTTGGCAGCTCTGTGTGTAATGACGCAATGATCAATAGGGAGTCAGATGAGCATAAATACCCAACACACTGATACAGCAGCAGATTTCCTCCTGTATTCTGGACAACGCTACATTATACAGTCATTTCATGTAAGTACACTGATCATTCATCAAACACAGTTCTGCTGCAGATGAACACTTGTTTCCCATTTGTTCCATGTAAGGGCCCTATTTATCACAATGCGCATCTTATGGTGCATACACATGGTCAGACTTGCTAGATGAACGATGAACGTTTGGAACGATGAACGATTTTACCAACGATTTCATTAGCGATGAACGATTTCTGACATCATTTAAATTAATGAAATTGTCCAAATTTGACTGCAAACACAATCGATGTCATATATCGTTATATGACATGCGGGCACATGCATCGTTGGTCGATGCATGCCCTACATGTCAAAGATATGAATGATTGAACGATTTTTACAATCGTTATCGTTCATCTGACCGTGTGTATGTAGCATTAGATGCGGATGGGATGTGATAAAATTGCCAGGATTCGCAAAGCATCACATTCATCGCATGCAGGGACAGAGCATGCGAGAAAGCGATAATTTAAGCTTTATGCAGAATTTTGTGAATTCTACTCCAGTTTCCCTTTAGTGCATTTTGGTGATACTAAAATTATGTGAAAATGGTGTGAAAACCCCATTTTCACATTCATTTAGTAAAAAAAAAGATTGATAAATAGTGGTTTAAATGAATAACATTTTATTTGTAGTAATATTGTTGGTTTATTTTCTCAGATGTACAGATCTAAAAGAAAATATAGTGAATTACAGTATATTGGTCAGGACGATGTTTCTTGTAGTCGTTCCTTTAGAACTAAAATAACCTGGATGCAGTGCAGTTAGTAAGATCTGGATATCAATTTATCATCACAATTTTGTCAAGATATACAAAATATCATTAGGTTCCAGCAGGATGCAGTCTTTTCCCACTGTTTAGTTTTCCCACTTAGGGCCAAACTCAATTAGGTGTGAAAAGTCGCGTTTGGCGAAAAGCGTTCGCCGATGTGATCTTTTCGAGCATACCAGCATATCACTCTATTCCACTCCCGGAGTTGTCGCACTTGCGAAAACTCCATAGGCAGAAACAGGCAAAAAGTTTTCACCACCTCAGAGGCAGGGGAAAAAATTAGCAAAATCCCTATTTTTAGCTAAAATAGTGGGGACTTGGGGCTTGATTCAGACCCGCTCGCGAGTGCATAGCTCTCGTAAGCCGGCCGATGGTGGTCCATTGTGCACGCACGGCATGCGCACCGAAGGTGTGCGAGACCCGGAGCGAGTGAGAAATCACTCGCTCTGGGGCCCGCTACAAGATGGTGCGGCTGTCGATGTTGATTGACAGCTAGCCCGTTTTGTAGGTGGGGAGGGGTGGTGGCTGGACAAACGGAGGCGTTCCTGAAGGAACGCCGGCCGTTTGTGGGCGGCCCTAGTGACATTACTAGTGATGTCAGTAGTGGACTTCCTGCTCTGTTAGAGCAGGAAGTCCCCTCAGCATTGCGAGTGCTGAGACCCTACCACAGGGTCTTCTCACAAGCCCGATGGTCGCAATAACCGCGACCATCGTCAGGCCGCACGCACACGCTGTGGGTGGTCACCCACAGCTGTGCGAGTGGCCTGGAGGCCGGTCAAAAAAAAAATTTGCGTGCGCTCGCTCTAAATCAGGGCGTCCCTATTTTTTTTTGACCGGCCTCCAGGCCACTCGCACAGCTGTGGGTGACCACCCACAGCGTGTGCGTGCGGCCTGACGATGGTCGCGAGTATTGCGACCATCGTCAGGCCGCACGCACACGCTGTGGGTGGTCACCCACAGCTGTGCGAGTGGCCTGGAGGCCGGTCAAAAAAAAATAGGGACGCCCTGATTCAGAGCGAGCGCACGCAAATAGCGTGCACCTCTGAATCAGGCCCTTGGTTCTTAACCCTTTGGACACCCCCCTATTGACTAATTAGGCAAAAAAAAAAAAATTAGCTCAATTCTCCCTAAAACTGACATGTAACTTTTGGGTTGAAAATTTAAAAGTGTAGAAAAATGGGTATAAAGTGCTGGGTCAGGTATTTTGGGGGGCTGTGTGGCTGGGACAGGTGTTTTTAGGATTGCAGGTGGCTGCTACAGGTGTATTTTTAACATTTTTTAAAACTGCACTTTATAGCCACAAACATATACTCAAGGGCGCCGAGAGGGGGGGGGAGCAGGTACAAATTACCCGGGCCCAGGCTTGCTTGAGGGGCCCCGGCGGGGGCCCTGGTCCGGCACCACCCCCCCTCCCTCCTACATCACAGCAGCCCAGCACACGCTGCTGTGTGCTGGGCTGCAGTGGGAGACTGCTCGCAGCAGCTGGAGCAGTCTCCTATGCCTATGGGGGGAGCGATCATGCTGATCGTGACCCCCCATTGGCTGTGCGCCAGGCCGAGGGGCTCACAGTGCCCTCCTCCCAGTGAAGCGGGGCTGCTAAAATGTTTTTTTTTATTCTGTGTTTTTTTCCTAACGGGACGTGGCCACGCCTCCCCTGATTAGGCCACACCCCCTGTCACCCGGGCCCGCCGCAGCTCTTGGCTGCCCTGCATATACTAGCACCTATTTTAATGTATCCCCACTTTAACTCCAACTATTATTTCTTCCAAAAGAAATTGCTTTATATCATTTTTCTAGAACAGCCTTTTGACTCAATTTAAGAACACAAAATGCTTTTATTAGTGCTCTTAATACATTTCTATATAGCTTTCCAGTGTCACTTAGGCTTTTTATGGGGTACAGACTGATTTCCCCAAAATGTGCTGTACTTTTCGCACGTTTCGCCATTCCCAGTGTTCGCACATATGCGTTTTCGCCTGTTTTGCAATTGAATAGGGCAAAAAGCGGGAGTGCGCATAGAGAAAATACGCGAAAAGTTTACTTCAAAACTGGCGAATGAGGCGAAAACATCGCACCGGAAAATGCTTTTCGCCGATCGCTACTTTTCGCACCTACAGTAATTGAATTAGCCCCTTAGTTTTTTCTTTACTGATAGATATATTATAAATAGATTTTTATCCAAGTATCTGAGCTTCCTCCTACATAGTGTGCGCAGGTCCAGACGCAGCGGAGAGATGTTTTTTTCTGTTGCGCATGTGTCTAAGTCACACATTGCAGGGGTCCCAGTTATGTACGCGCAGAGTCGCAGTGTAGATTTGGACGCACGGTAGCAGATATGTGAGAAGCGTTCCTGGACGGTAACCGGGAGGTATCAGGCAGGTGGCTAAAAGGCTGCACGGAGATATTGCGTCTTATGGGAGAGTCACTTGCGTGTCACTGATAGTGGTCGCTGAACTGCCCACATATGAGGCCATGGCCGGACAGAGAAAGTGCCCCTGCCATAGAGCTGATGCAAGTTTCAATGGTGTGACCGATGATGGCATCTAAAGATGCACCAATCGGTATTTCAGCATCTCCGGACGCTGGCAGCGGGCGTCTCAGTCCTTGCACATTCAGACGCACGGATTTACGACAGGGAAAGACTTTTTAGCGGCATTACCATAAAGATGCACACTCGGCTTCGGCAAACCATGTGGCCACTGCGAAAAGACGCAGCTGAGCTCCGGTCTGCGTCCATCTCATAATCAGCCCCTCAGTGTGTTACTGCAGAATAATCCAATGCCAGCAGAGGAGTATATAAATGCAAGTATCTAATTGCAACCTGGGTGACACTTTCAGCAGCCCACCTCATTATGGGGTTGTTGCAGGGGCTAATTGACGCCCCAAGGGTGTGCAGAGGGCCCCCTCGTCAGAGCAGCAGAGGCCCCACCCCCCCAAATCAGGCATCTTACCTTGCTTCGGCAAGCGTGTCCCTCCTCCTCCATGGCGCCATCTACCCAGTGATATCACATGGCGCACAAGTGAGTAGTCTATGCCCTGGAGGGATGGTGGGACGGGGTAGTCCATGACCCGCCAGAAGGAGAGGCTCCGTTGCAGCACCCTCTGCTGGCGTTTATTAAGAATAATCAAGGCTGGATAGCACCCAGCCCCTGCCCCTTGCACCAGTGAAAGATTAATAAGAAGTAGATAGACTTTAACAATATTTCCTGTGTAATCAGTTTTGTATGTGGCACCTGAATCATTTTGCCCTACACTCTGCACCCCATTACCCTCCTATTACACCCCTCTCAGACACTCTAACAGTATATGAAGGAGCATATGTCCACAGGGAGTGACATCTAGGATGGGCACCTATAGGTTATTTATATGTAGGTATTAGGGATGTGCGCCGGACCATTTTTGCCGGATTTGGATTTGGATTTGGTTCTAATTCGTCGTCCGGCTTTGGATTTGGATTTGGATTTGCCAAACTGCGGTGACTGGCTTTGGATTTGGATTTGGATTTGGATTTGGATTTTTTTACAAAAATTGACAAAAAAAGCTAAAATCACATAAATTGGTCTTTTTTTTCTTCCTAGAGTATTATTAACCTCAATAACATTAATTTCCAGTCAATTTAGACCATATCACAGCTTATAATATTGTTTTCAACATTATTGGCCAAAGGTTGCAGTGAGCTGACTGGTTACTAAGCGACAAAGCAGCGGCACAACGACACAGACACCACAGTATAAAGCACATCTATGACACATTGCCACACAGCAGTGGCAGAAATGAAAAGTAGTGCACCCACCCAGTGGGGTACGGCCAGCAGAGTCACAGTACTTGTTTACAAAGTGGGCTACGGCCCTAGGAGTCACAGTGCACAATCTTATTAGCATTACACCGCACATAGGGCCTGATTCACATTACACCATAAAGTAGTGTCTCTTATTTATGTTACGACACACAGTAGTGCCCCTTTTACACAATGCCCACAGTAGTGACCCTTTTACACAATGCCCACAGTAGCGGTGTCCCTTACACAATGTCCCCCAGCAGTGGTGCCCCCTATGCAGTCCCCTTAGTAGTACGGTCCACTATGCAGTGCCCCCAGTTGAATGCTCCCCAGTAGTATGCCCCCCATTAGCAGGCCCCCCCAGTAGTATGTCCCCCATTAGCAGGCCCCCCCAGTAGTATGCCCCCCATTAGCATGCCACCCAGTAGTATGCCCCCCCAGTAGTATGGCTCCCCCAGTAGTAGGCTGCCCCAGTAGCAGGCCCCCCCAGTAGTAGGCTGCTCCAGTAGTAGCCCCCCCTGTAGTATGGGCCCCCCCTGTAGTATGGCCCCCCCTGTAGTAGGCCCCCCCAGTAGTATGGCCCCCCCCAGTAGCAGGCCCCTCAGTAGTATGGCCCCCCCAGTAGCAGACCCCCCCCAGTAGTATAGCCCCCCCCAGTAGCAGGCCCCTCTGTAGTATGGCCCCCCCAGTAGTATAGCCTTGCCCAGTAGCAGACCCCCCCAGTAGTGCAGACCCCCCCAGTAGTATAGCCCCCCCCAGTAGCAGGCCCCTCTGTAGTATGGCCCCCCAATAGTGCAGATCCCCCCCAGTAGTATGGCCCCCCCAGTAGCAGACCCCCCCCAGTAGTATAGCCCCCCCCAGTAGCAGGCCCCTCTGTAGTATGGCCCCCCCAGTAGTATTGCCTCCCCCAGTAGCAGACCCCCCCCCAGTAGTGCAGACCCCCCCCCAGTAGTATAGCCCCCCCAGTAGCAGGCCCCTCTGTAGTATGGCCCCCCCAGTAGTATAGCCCCCCCCAGTAGCAGACCCCCCCAGTAGTGCAGACCCCCCCCCCCCAGTAGCGCCCCCGGACCTTTGACAAGTAAAAAAATAAAAAAAATAAAACTTACCTGTATCCCCGCTCCCGCGCCGTCCGCTCTGTCACACGCTGAGGAGGGAGCCGGAAGACGGAGCTCATGTGTGAGCTCCAGCCGGCTCCCTCCGTGCAGCAGCCAATGAGAGTCTGTGTGACTCTCATTGGCTGCTGTAACAAACACACAGCTGCCGCTGGCGGCTGTGTGTCTGTGTCTGTGTAGGGCAGAGCGCTATCACTGCGCTCTGCCCTACACGCGAGGAGACCTGATGTCGGATTCTCTAGTGAGAATCCGACATCAGGCGGCCGCCGTTCGGCCCCGAACGGGGATCCGAGTCAGGCGGTGAACACCCGAACAGGGTTCGGGTGGACTCGGATCCCCAATGTTCGGAGCGGTTCGGATTCCACAGAATCCGAACCGCTCATCTCTAGTAGGTATGTGAGAGAATAAAGAATACAGCTCTGGACAGACTGATAAAAATAAAATAAATGATGAAAACTATAAAAAAATATATAAAACACTGTCTACATGGACAAGATAAACATCTAATTATTACAAAACAGCAGAAGAGATGACGTGTCACCACTGATAATACTTATTGCATAAATGGACTAATTAGCATGTGAAATTACGGTACACAGTTTACAAAAGCTTAGTAAAATTAAGTGCAATAATCAGTACTAGTACTCATTTAGTCTAAAGAGCTGATTATTATACTGCAATATGGTAAATTAGATGTAGGAAAATGGACATTATTTGATCCTTATGAGTAATATTATTGATCACCTGTCATCTATTTACATTTTATTACTGTAAAGTCATTTTGCTATTTTCTATCTATGGAAACGGTGTTTTATATGTTTATAGTTTGTAATTATGCTTGTTTGTTTTCAGACTGTGTGGGGCTATTTGCTTTATTTTATCACATACTCTACGGCTGTAGTGCTGCACAACCCTGGGGTACCACAGAGCACTTACACGGGTGCCAGGAGTTGGTGGTCAAGGACCAAATTATACTGTTTATGGTCAATGTGATAGCAAAACTAGTACAGACTCTGGCCCTCATTCAGAGCCGCTCGTTAACAGCAGTACGCTCGTTGCGTTCCGATGTTGAGAAACCGCGCATGTGTTGGTGTAACACTGCGCATGTGCGTACGGCAGATTGCGAGGTTTTTTTCACTCGTTCGGCAAATTGCGAACAGGAAGTGACATGTCAAATGTGATTGACAGAACAGGCCGTTTTTGGGCGGTGACGGGGGTGGAGATGGAAAAACGCAGGCGTGGCGAGGCGTTTTTGGGGCGTACATAAATTAGCTCATGCGAATGTCCAATGTGTTCGTACCAACTCATACGTCACTGGCTGATCCTCTTTCCGTTCAAACTGCTCGCACAGCTTAGGGTCTGGATTACTCGACCACAATGGCGATGGCCTTGTCCTTTTGCCCGGGCCTCCACGATGTTTCATCGATTTATCACGGCTTGTCAGATAAACAATCAACTTTGGATTGAAAACCAGCTTGTTTTTTTTTTTTTAACTTTGGAATAGCACAAAACCGTACGCAGCTGAAATTCTCGGCTGCTAATTTCAGGATTACACAATCAATTAGCGTTTTTTGGTAGTAATGTGTTTTACAATTTGGTTAGTATTTTTGCATTTTGTAACAAGATTGTATTCATCTTTGTGTGTATTGTAACCTTTTGCTTTTTTTTTTTTTTTTTGAACATTTATTCCAAAGTGTTTTTTAAACTAACATTTTGATTTAACCCTTGATTTTTTTGTAAGTCCAAAACTCCGATTTAGTTTTTCCCTTGTGGGCCAGAATTAACTCTAAAACAATTGTCAATTAATGTCACAATACAGTTGAGTACATTTTCAAGGTTTTATTTTGCAAACACATTTTTCAACAAATCATGTGCATTGTCATGTACATTTTTGGGGTCCTTGTTACCCACTAATATTGTAGACATTTTTTTTGATTAAATGATATTTTTTGCACACAAACGGAAAAAAAAATAAAAACAATTCACAAGAAAGGAGAGGGAAGTTTTGGCCAGAAAGGAATATGGTGCAAGCACAGAAGGTGTGTGGGCAAAGTAGCCAGTGCTGTCATCGTTTCTTTCCCCGTTTGGCTGGGGTAGGGTGGGCGCCAGACCGGCTCCGGGATGTCCTCTGGCTGGCCTGTCCAGAGGCAGATGTTGTGGCCTCTGGACTAGGCACAGGGCTAGGCACATTTGGAGGAATGGCTGTTGTTGTGCCAGAGGTGGAGGATCCTGATGTTCCGGCAGGAAGGAAGGTCGGCTCCACCATGTGCTGACGAATGAGCTGCTCCAGGGCATTGGCAATTTGGATGTTGTCCCTGGTATTTTCAGCCAGGGCGTGACCAATGGTCACGTTGGCCGCCGCATTTTGCTCCAGGACCTCAGCCACCCGTAGCAGACTGGCGTCCATCCTCAGCAGAATCTCCGTATGGGAATCTGATTTAAAATTGAGTTCTGTGAGGAGTCCCTCTGCCTGCGAGGGGGATTGCCCAGGACTGGCTTCTGCAGGGTCCTCAGCCGGATGTACTGGTTCCTCCCCTGCAGAGCCAGCAGAAATTCGGTGGCCAAGGCTCCCCTCTGGAGCAGACTCATCCACCTGTGTCTCTGTGAGAAAAAAGAGAAAAGAGGAACATTACAATCTACATATTGTCACAATAACATTTCAGAGTTGGTTACATCACAACATTTACCTGGGACAACATGAGGAGCCGCAAAGTCTGGCATGTCCGTATCCATGTTGGACACGCCAAACACCTCCACATCCTGCACACACCCCTGTGCCAGCTCTTCCAAATCATTAAACTCCAATGACACAGGGGTGGGACCCCCACCTGTCCCCCTTGCATGCCTAGCCCTGTCCGCCATTTTTTGTTTCAGGCGATATTTGAAGTCTTTCCATCTGTGGGTGAAAAAGTAGCCATTATTCCTGCTTATTTTTATTTTTTGGTTTTAGGGTGGGCAAGTTTTTACTTACCGCCGTTTGACATCCCGGGCTAGACGGACATAATCACCCACCCTATTGACAGCACTGGCTATCTCCTCCCACATTCTCCACTTCTGGCTTGCACTCATATTCCTGTCTGCCTGTGGCAGGATGTCCACACACTTCTGAACCAAAACCTCCATCTCCTTTCTTGTGAATTGTGGCTGCCTTTTCTTTTTCCCTGCTTTGCCCGGAATACTGGGCCCAGCAGCCTCTTCCATGTCATCCTCCACACCTATTTTCAAAAAAATTGTGAAATTGTAGCGTGCAAACTTTCACTATATTATGTTTCAAAATAATCCTTGGTTGGAAATGCCTGAAAAACTTACCGGCCGCCTCTTGGCCATTGTTTGGCTGGTCTGTAGCCATTTCTTAGAGCAAAACAAGAAATACACCAGATCGTTTTTTTCGGGTCGTGACGTATTTATACATGCGTCATTATTTTTCGACCGCATCATTGATTGTGTGTTCCTATGATCCCTCCTTAATTTGAGCGGGAAAATAAACACTATTTATGGCTTTGGCCGTCTCGAGTCTAGGTGGCGGGTGTTGGTTGTTGGAGGTTACGTTGGTCGGAGTGGATTGTTGGCGGGAATTGGATTTGGCGGTGTTTGGCTTTTTTTTCTGTGCATTTTTTTGGAGTTTATCTTTCCGTTCGCTTTTTTTGGTGTGGTTCTTTTATTTGTTGTGTCTTTTTTTGGTAAGTTTTTGGCCGTCTTCCTTTTGTTCAATTTGGCTATCCTTCTTTTTTTTAAATTTTGTTCTCTAATTTTTTTTCAATTATCCTTTGGTAGGTTTCTTTTGGCTCTGCCCCAACAACCTTTTTCTCCGATGACTTATATATCCTGTATTGGTAAGTTTGGTTTTTCACTTGTTTATTAAATATTCATGTCATTTTTTACGCAACTTTTGTTCACCTTACAGTTTTTACCTTTGGTTTTGTGTTTCCTAAATGTCTAAACTAATTAGCGCATTTTTGTCTGCTTCTTTTCTGTATTGTATTTGCGAACTAATTAGCGCATTTTTGTCTGCTTCTTTTCTGTAGCTAAATTGGTTGAGATTTACCGTTAGCAATCTCTTTTTTTTTTTGGGTCCAAAATTGTGGTAGTCTGCGCACTGTCGTTTTGCTCTTTGGAGAAATGTGTGTTTATCCCCTTTTATGTTATGTATTTTACCCCATTTTGATTCCTAAATGGCCAGGCCAAATTTTTCCATTGTTCGCTTTTAAATTTTTTTAGGCTTGGTAAATCATGACAATACCCGGCATGTAAGCATCATTGGATTTTATCGTAAAGATAAGTATTTTTTAATTTTGTTTGGGGCAAACAAACCTTACATTCAATTCTTGCCATTTCAGGTTGATCTTGGTCGGATTGTTGTGGCAATGCTCCCGGAAGCCGACCAACCTCAATCTCGTCCCAGGCGTAGGCATCGTAGGCGTGCAAGGCCCCAGATATATCGAACACATGTCACCCTTTTTGGAATGCCCGATGATGAGGTGTTAAGACGCTACCGTCTTCCGCCCCAAATCATCATAGACACTCTCTCATTAATAGAGAGTGATCTTGAGTGGCAAATTGACAGTCCTACAGCAATACCACCACTTACGCAATTTATGGCGGTGTTACATTTCTGTGCCTCAGGATCCTTTCAAACCACGGTGGGAATAGTTGCGGGAATATCCCAATCCTCCTTTTCCAGGATCCTGAGGGCAGTGATGGAGGCCCTTTTCAAGCACCTCCATCATTTTATTAAAATGCCTTTGGATATGGGTGCCCTTAGTGTGGCCAAGGCAAATTTTTACCAAATAGCTGGCTTCCCACACATCATAGGGGTTGTGGATGGTACTCACATACCACTTCAGCCTCCAGCACGGCTGGAGGCCATTTTTAGGAACCGCAAACACTATCACTCCCTGAATGTCATGGTGGTATGTGATGCCTCCCTCCAGATCCTGTCCCTGAATGCAAAATTACCCGGGAGTGCACATGACTCATTCGTCATCCGGCAATCAGGGATATGGCAAAAATTAGACAACCTACAAGCTGGTGATGCGTGGCTTCTGGGTAAGTGGAGACCTTTAGTACATAACAATGTTAAGCTTGATACACAGTGATCCTGATGTTGTCACTTCTTTTTCACAGGAGACAGTGGCTACCCTTGCATGCCCTGGCTGCTCACTCCTTATTTGGCTCCCACACCAGGGCCACAAAGTGATTTTAATTCCGCACTTACAGCCACCAGGCAAGTGGTGGAACGCTGTATCGGCCTTTTAAAAGGCCGATTCAGATGCCTCCACCGCTCTGGTGGCGAACTCATGTATTTGCCGGATATGGTTTTGAAAATTGTGGTCCTGTGTGGGATATTTCACAACATCGCCATAAGGAGTGGTGTCCCAATGCAGCCAGAGGATGCCTTGCCTGAGGATGGCCCCCCCGAGGTTGGTCGGAGGTCAGTATGTGGGGGGGCCATACGCGATGATGTGGTGGCCAGATATTTTAGGTAATTATTGGCACAAAATAAGTTTTTAGACACAGTGTGGTAAGGATTTTTGGAGACCATGTAATTAATTTGTTTATTATTTCCCATCTTCTGTTTTATTTCATAATCTTTTGGACTGAAACGATGACTACTTCCTGCTACCCAAAGCAAACCTTCATGGGGACACATTGGATATATATTCTGGACCCAATATTGCAACGCCACATTTGTGGAATCATGTTGGCATGGTCCTTCGTCAACCAGTTCTTGATTTTTCTTTAATGTTTTCATATGGTGTTTGATGGTTTTTACATTTTGTTATCACTGTGTGTATTGTTTGTGAGCCAACACTTTGGTTTTTTATTTATGTGGTGATTAAATTTTTTTAGTTTGTAATTTCCTAAATTTTCTTGAACATTACAAGCAAGTGTAACCAGGTTCACCCACGTTAAATTTGCTTAAGGGTTAATCCTGTAATGTCGCAAATTGCACAATATTTAACTGTGCTTTCTGGGTCCAAACCAACACCAAAAGGTATTATGTAGAATCAGTAGGCTTTGGAATCTCAGTCTAAGCAGGTTGCCCCCAAAATTGGAACATGTAAAATGTACTAAGTGAAAAAATGTAAAACAAAAAAATGCCCCAAGCCGATTGTTAGTGTTAGCATTTTCATGTGCCTGTTTTCTAAAAATCAACAACACACAATCTTAGTGACATTAGTTGCAAATACTTGCTGCAAGAGTCTACTTATGTAAGTGTAAACAATCTAAGATTTGGAGACAAGGAATGAGACTGAACTCAAAATTTAACTTTTTAATTCTGAAAAATAATTTGCCTATAAAATAACAAAATTATGGATGCAGGATCCCTGCCATACGATCCAGGACCACCAGCAGGCCGATCACGTGGCCCCGCATCACTTGAACGCACACGGCTAGGTCCGCCAAACGCCTCTGGTCCTCTGTGGGTTCGAAAATTGTGGGGCTTACTACATAATTTAAGATTCACCCCAAAAAAACAAGCAAAAGACAGTTACCAAAAAATGTCAATAGTGAGACCAAAAGCACATTTATCAAAAAAAACAGAAGGCCCAAAAAATGGACACAAAAAAAAACCAAACAAAAACCCCCCAAAAAACAGACAGACAAGTTTGACTGTTTTGCCATGTGGGATATGTGTATGGGGAATTCATCAGTAAAAGGTAAAGACAAACAGAGATATAACAAAACTTTTGACAAACCACAAAAAGGAAAAGGCACAGACACAGGATTAGATCAACACATTTGAAACAACAAAAAAGGATAAAAGGGAAACATACCGTTCAGAATGACGGCTGGCCCAGAACCAACTCCCTCGTCCTCCTCGGAGGTGGCCAAATTTCCCAACGAGGTGGGAGGGGTGATGACCGATTCCGGCGATGGGGTAGTCACGAGAGGGGTGGTTTGAGGGGAGGGGGAATTGGGATGGAGGGGAAGTAGCACAGAGGGATGTGCGACAGGGTCTGGGCAGGCTGGGGAGGAGGGGGAATTTAGGGTATTTTGGGGAGAGGATGTTTGGCTGGGGGTTGGGGAGAGGGGCCGAGAGCGCCGTCTTTGACGGCGATGACGCCGTAGTCTTCGCTCTGCCCCTAAATGATGGAAAACAAATTGAGGTTAGTTTAGAACATCACCTTGTTAAACGCTAATTGTTGAACCCCAAAATAAAAACATGCACATGCAGATATGAGTACAAAGAATAAACAGGCCATACAAGAAAACATGCACATGCAGATATGAGTACAAAGAATAAACAGGCCATACAAGAAAACATGCACATGCAGATATGAGTACAAAGAATAAACAGGCCATACATGAAAACATGCACATGCAGATATGAGTACAAAGAATAAACAGGCCATACATGAAAACATGCACATGCAGATATGAGTACAAAGAATAAACAGGCCATACAAGAAAACATGCACATGCAGATATGAGTACAAAGAATAAACAGGCCATACATGAAAACATGCACATGCAGATATGAGTACAAAGAATAAACAGGCCATACAAGAAAACATGCACACGCAGTTAGGGCCACAAAGATAAACATGAAAAACAAAGTCAAATAAACTTACTTTCCGCTATCTGCATGCGAAAGCATGCCAGCAAGCGGGGCGTCTGCCGTTGCAGGTCGGACCACCTGCGCTCCAGCTGGCCGATCTGGCGGCGTGAGCCGAAGGAACGCAGGCGGCCATGTACCTCCGCATATGCGGAACGCTTTTCTCGATTGGTGATGGGGGGAGGCTGGCTGGTGATCCGCCTGTCCATCACCTCGGTTAATACCAGGAGCTCGCGCTTGGTGAATGCCGAGGCTCTCATGATGGCAATGGTGTATTTTTAATAAAACAATTTTAATAAAGACCAGAAAATAATTTTGATTGGCTAATGTATTTGGGTAATTAACAGGACCATTTCTATTGGTTAGTGTATGAGTCATGTGTTCGACAGGGCCACAAATCTATTGAGAGTTATGATAGGCTTGATGCAGTGACATGCGTAAGCAAATTTAAATAAAGAAATAAAGAAATGAACCCAGTAAAATATGCGTGGGTAAAAACACAGAAAACAAATGGATAATTGCCTCAAACATGTATTTTGACAAATAAAAGCGAATGTTTTAGCCGTACGTATTCTGCGGGTAAACACAAACACGGACAAGAGTAAAGTTTATTGCAATTCTAAAAAAAAAAAAAAAAAAAAAAACATGTGAAGAGCAATTAAGCTAATTGATATATTGATTGGCATGATACGATTGAGGGAGGTAGGCAGAATAAACGAGCAGGTAATCGGAATCTGACAGGCCCACTTCCGGTTTGTACTTGTGCGTGCGTTCCCTGCAAGCCACATTGGGGATGTACGCTCGCTATTTGGCACGCTCGTTAGCTAGAGGAGGGGTCTGGAGACTTTTGGGGAGGAAGTTTAGCTGCGTTCAAAATTACGAGCGAGCGCTTAAATTAACATATTTCGGCATGTACGCCGAACGTACGAACGGCCACTTGCGTCCAGGTCTGAATCAGGGCCTCTCTTCCCACACTGTACTATTACTTGCGTTTCTGGAGATCTGCACTTTCCTACATTCTGTCTTCATTCCTACTTTTAACTTTTCTTCCCCTATTTACATCATCCTTACTATTACCATGTTTTCTTCAACTCCCACCTTCACTCAGTGTCTACCTAATCTTTTGTTCTGCCCCTTGCTTCCACCTTTATCCTTTCCCCCTTGTCTCTTCCATTTCCTCTTCCCCTTATCTCCTCTCCTCTGTTTACCTTCCTTATCTTCTCCCATTACTCCACTTTCATTCTCTTATACTCCACCAGGGTCCTACCACCTCACTGCTAATCCCTCCTCCCACTCCCCTCTCCAGGTCACTTCACCACACATCATTAATTTCCCTTCCTGCCCACCTTCTACTGGCTCCCCTTCTAGCACTGGAGTCAGCACCATCACTCCACTCTATTCAGCTCGGTCCCCCAAATTAATCTCGCCCCCACGCTACAGCAACCCTGATAATCTCATTCAAATCTCTCCAACAAACTCTGTCCCTCTATCCTGTGCCCTCTGGAATGCCAGGTCAGTCTGTAATAAACTGGTCCCGACCCATGACCTTTTCATCTCCAACTCCCTGAATCTCCTAGCTATTACTGAAACCTGGAATTCACCCTCTGACACTGCTTCTCCTGCAGCTCTCTCCTCTGGGGGACTCACCTTTTCCCACACCCCACGACCTGGGGGTCGCCATGGTGGTGGTGTTGGGGTCCTTCTATCCCCTGGTTACTCATACCAACCCATTCCCTCTGAACCATCCCTCACATTCTCTTCATTTGAAGTCCATGCTATACGCCTCTTCCACCCAGTACACCTCCAAGTAGCTGTCATTTACCATCCCCCTGGCCCTCCCTCCAAGTTCCTTGACAACTTTGCTTCCTGGCTCCCTCACTTTCTCTCCTCAGACCTTCCCTCCATTATCCTAGGTGACTTCAATATTCCAATTGATATCCCCACAGAATCCTCTGCCTCCAAACTCCTCTCCCTCACATCGTCACTTGGTCTCTCCCAATGGACCTCCTCACCCTCCCATGTGAGTGGCCATGTGCTTGATCTGGTCTTCACACACCGTTGTGATATTTCTGACCACCTCAATTCCCCATTCCCTCTTTCTGACCATCACCTTCTCTCTTTTAACCTGTCCCTCTCTCCTTCCCCTCCTCTACCTCCAAAAGCCTCCATTACTAAGCGTAACATTGATGCTATCGACACAGGTTCCTTTTCTTCCCTGCTTGACTCACTTCTCTCCCCTATCCTCTCTCTCTCCTGCCCTGAACAAGCCACTTCCCTATACAATGCCTCCCTTACTTCTGCTCTGGACTCTGTTGCCCCAGCGATCACTATTCACACTCGCAGATCTACTCCTCAACCCTGGCATTCCAAATGCACCAGATACCTGCAAAAGTGTTCTCAAACTGCCGAGCAACAGTGGAGAAGATTATGCTCTAAGGCAGATTTTCTCCATTTCAAATTTATGCTCTCATCCTATAGTGCTGCGCTCTCCCTCTCTAAACAGTCATACTTTAAGAACCTCATCTCCTCTCAGTCCTCTAATCCCCAGCGTCTCTTCACTACTTTCAACTCCCTCCTTCGCCCACCCCCTCCTCGTCTCCCCTCCTTGCTCACTGCCCTTGACTTTGCTACCTACTTTACATCTAAAATTGATTCCTTACGTCAGGACATCATATCCAACCAGTCCCCCAGCTCTCCACCTCCTCCTTTCCCAAATCACCCCTCCCCATCAACTTTACCAACTCTAACATTCTTCTCCCCTGTATCTGGAGAGGAAGTCATGGCCCTCATCCGGTCCTCCCCCCCTTCCACCTCCCCCCTTGATCCCATCCCCTCCCGCCTCCTCCGCTTCCTCTCTCTCTCTGCCTGCTCCCATCTTGCCCACCTCATTAACCTCTCCCTCTCATCAGGCACTGTTCCTTCTGCATTCAAACATGCCCTTGTCTCCCCCATTCTTAAAAAACCTACCCTTGATCCTAACCTTCTTTCTAACTACCGACCCATCTCTCTCCTCCCCTTTGCCTCCAAACTCCTTGAGCGGATTGTCTACAACCGCCTTACCACTTTTCTTTCCTCCCACTCCCTCCTTGACCCTTTTCAGTCTGGCTTCCGTTCTCTCCACTCCACTGAAACTGCCCTCACAAAAGTCAGCAATGACCTCCTTGCTGCCAAATCCCAGGGCCACTACTCTCTTCTCATTCTCCTTGATCTCTCTGCTGCTTTTGACACTGTGGACCACCCTCTCCTGCTGAATATCCTTCACTCCCTTGGTCTACGTGAAACTGCCCTCTCCTGGCTGTCATCCTACCTCTCTGACCGATCTTTCTCAGTTTCCTCTCATGACTCCTCTTCCCCCCACAGCCTCTTACAGTAGGTGTTCCCCAAGGTTCTGTTCTTGGTCCTCTCCTATTCTCCCTCTATACTTCCTCTCTAGGTGAACTCATCAGCTCTTTTGACCTCCATTATCATCTCTATGCTGATGATACTCAAATCTACCTTTCCTCCCCTGATCTCTCCCCCTCTCTTCTGACTCGTATCTCCAACTGTCTCTCTGCTGTCTCTTCCTGGATGTCCCAGCGATTTCTTAAACTTAATATGTCTAAGACAGAGCTGATCATCTTCCCACCCTCCCACATCACCTCACTTCCCACTTTATCTTTATCAATTGATGGAATAACTATCTCATCTAGTCCCAAGGTTCGCTGTCTTGGAGTTATCCTGGACTCATCTCTCTCCTTTAAACCACATATCCAGAACATTTCACAGTCCTATCATTTCCATCTCAAAAATATTTCTAAGATCAGACCCTATCTCACCCAGGATGCTACTAAAACCCTCATACACTCACTGGTCATCTCCAGATTGGACTATTGTAACCTCCTCCTATCTGGCCTCCCCAAATCCCATCTCTCTCCTCTCCAGTCTATCCTTAATGCTGCTGCACAGCTTATCTTCCTCTCCAAGCGCTCTACATCTGCCTCCCCTCTCCTACAAGCTCTCCACTGGCTCTCCTTCCCTTTTAGAACCCAATTTAAGGTTCTCACGCTCGCTCACAAAGCCCTCACCCAATCTCCTCCCATATACATCTCTGATCTCATCTCCCTTCACGCTCCTCTCTGCCCTCTTCGCTCAACTAATGCACGCCGCCTTTCATGCCAGCTGATTACTTCCTCCCACTCCCGACTCCAAGATTTTGCCCGCACTGCTCCCCACCTCTAGAACTCTCTCCCACTCCGCATCAGACTCTCCACCTGTTTGCAATCCTTCAAATGGGCTCTCAAGACCCACTACTTCATCAAAGCCTTCCAGCTATCATTCTAACTCCTTGCTACATGCTCCTTCGTCCCCATCTGTGTCAACCCAGTTTGTGTTCCCCCACCTTTTTAGAATGTAAGCTCTCACGAGCAGGGCCATCTACCCTCTTGTGCTTCTCCTTACTATAGTGTCATTTACTTCTCACTCACCACTAGGGCACCTAACACTTGGTTGCTTATGGTCTGTTGCTTATCTGGGTGTTATGGTCGCTAATGTAGCAATATATATTATCCATGTCCTGTATTGTATTGTTCTGTAAGTCACTTGTATACAATTTGTTTTTGTACTTTGTAAGGCGCTGCGGAACACTTGTGGCGCCATATAAATAAATGATAATAATAATAATAATAGTACCGGTTGCTACAATCATAAAATATGTGGTCAAACAGAAGCGCAGTTCTGTCCACCACCACATAACTGAGGGTGACAGGTAAGCACAATTTACTTAATGATTTCCAAATTTCTCAATAGGAAACTTTTGGCCGAGGAGTGCAGTGAAAAATATGCTGCTACTCAAATGTGCCGTGATTCAGAAAAGTCGGGGAACCACTGCTCTACTGTAAAAGTGGACACAACCCCATGTGACAGCAGCCGAAGCATGATTTTGCTGTTTGCATTCAGTGACAAAATGGGATTTATTTTTTGTTTTTAGACGGCTGTCAGAAAATATAATTATATATAAATGAAAACAATAAATCCTTGTTTCTATCTATTTGCTGCGTCTGAACAATTGATATCATGAACAGATGGCCTCTTTGCGTCTGGGGGTGGGTGTTTAATGTTAGGGGCTATGCAGGATTTAGCTTTCTTGCACTGAGCTTTCCAACAGGTTACAGATTTCCTGAATCACCCAGAAAGCAGTTCTCTCACAGTCATACACACCTATCACTGCCACAGCTCACTATCTATTACCGAGGTCAGCGAGAACCTGCTCACAAATGCACACACTACACTCTGTGATGGCACTGAATAGGTTAATACAGCCGGGACAGCTTACTGGAAGAATTCTCCCAGAAGATAAGTATTGCTAAGTGTACTGTATGGCGGTCACTGTGATGCTATGTGTACTGTATGGCAGTCACTGCGATGCTGTGTGTACTATATGGCAGTCATTGAGATGCTGTGTGTACTGTATGGCGGTCACTGAGATCTTATGTGTACTGTATGGTGGTCACTGTGATGTTATGTGTACTGTATGGCGGTCACTGAGATGTTATGTGTACTGTATGGTGGTAGCTGAGATGCTCTGTGTACTGTATGGAGGTCACTGAAATATGGCTGTATTGCTTAATACTGTTTTTGTAGTGTGTGTGTGTGTGTGTGTTTGTGGGGGGGGGGTATTAATATAATGGAAAGGGTAATTATTTCTGTAATGTGAATGCAAATAAAGTAAATGTATTTAGATGCTGATATTTTAATTTTGAAACATCTGTGGTCCCCTTCATGTCAAAAACTGGGTATGGGCAGAGGTGTAGCTAGGAGCCATGGTGCCTGGAGCAAGGGTTTATTGTGGCGCCCCCTCACCTGTACTGAATTGGGGGCATGGCCAATATGTGGGGGGTATGTGAGCATGACACCAGCCATTCGTGACACATGTCAGTGACGTCACACGCATCTTGCTGGGCGGGAGTCTCAGGATCCACAGGGGTATTTAAGGTATGTATTGTTGTTACACTTCATGTTCTTGATAAAGGTGAAAACACCAAAATGTTGAATAGGACGACTAAGTAGTCTGGTGTATTCTTTTTTAGACCTGTGAGTGCCACCTCAATTGCAGTATATTATATGGGATATTTTATATATATAAAGTCAAATATAAATGGCGGCACTCACGGGTCTTGTAGAAAAAGAATCACACTGACAACTGTGTCAAATCTTGTCCGACGTTTCAGTCCATACAGACTTTTATCAAGAACACAAACTGGATGATAAACCAACATACCTATATAACAGAGTGTCACAAGTGATTGGTGCTGCCTCCGCGTGCTGACCGCCGGGCGCAGTGTTAATGATCGGCCAATGAGTCTTCGTTGTGTGGTTGATAAATTTACTAGCTGTGTTATGCTTGTTGGTGAAAAATATGGTTTTGTTGGTATTTTGACTTTTGACTCTAGGGATAAATAGCTCCTGTTGGGTCATTGCCATGACTTTACTCTTGATGTTAACCAATTCTTTAGGAGAATAGCCTCTGTTGATAAACTTCTTGGTCATATCGTCAATTTCCAATGCAGCTGCCTCATCATTAGTAGTGATTCTTCTGATACATAGAAACTGGGAGAATGGAAGTCCCTTCTTCAAGGCAATGGGGTGGTGGCTGCTGGCATGTAACAGGGTGTTGCAATCAGTGGGTTTATGATAGATCCTGGTTTCAAACTCTGTGCCTTTCCATTCTATGGACACGTCTAAATAATGTACTGTTTGATGATTACATTCATAAGTAAATTTTATGAACTCATGCATTTGATTAACCAGTGTCATGTGATGTACAAATTGTTCCTGTGAACCTGACCATCTACTTTGGAAAGACTGGTTGGTTGGCTTTATGTGATGCCATACACAAGTTGCTTAGTGCATTTTGTATTAGTGGTTTATGGTCTATTTTTTCACACCATCCATGTTCCACGTATTGTTCTTCCCCTTTTTTTCGCTGTGCTGCTTTTGATGTTTGTTGAGCTCAATATTAGTTCTATTATTTTTGAATATACAGTCGTTCATATAAGTTGTTTTCTTCAATTTTTCCTAATTTTTCTCTTTTTTGATGTTTTAGGTTGACAATTTGACCATATTTGTCCAATCACTGTTTTTTGTACAATTAGATGTACTACATTCTTGTTCTATAAGTGCGGATGTAGAATGATGCATTTTTGTAGCTGGTTTCTACATTCTGACACAATTTTTTATCATCATTTCGATATCTCATTATTTATGTTGGTTTTATAAAGTATACATATTCACGTTTCCTTCTCATCTTACATAATCCTTTTCTTTATTCATGTTTTTTATACTCCCACACCTTGTACACTTTCACTTTTCATTATTTCTTACATTCATTCTTGGTTTGTTTTCACATATACCTCACCTTTTATTTGGTGTAGGGTTTATACGTTCTCCCCCTGTGAATTTAATGGGAGAGGGATCCGTTCTCATTCACTCATTTATATATATATATTCTTTGTATACATTTCTCACTGACCCCCTGTCACTACATTCCACAGGTATTTCCCAATACTCCTCTTTTTATACTCTGCTCAGCACTTAGTTGTCTAAACATTGTTGCTTTGTTTATATGTGTAATTTGGTCTCCTGACCATAGTGGCGCTAGATCTGGCAGTCCGGCATGTTGTCTGGGGCACAACGTTGGTGACGTCATCGCGCTGCAGTCGCGCTGTACCATGGACGCGTGCTGATGATGTCATACCTCATGCACCCGGCGGTCAGCACACGGAAGCAGCACCAATCACTTGTGACACTCTGTTATATAGGTATGTTGGTTTATCATCCAGTTTGTGTTCTTGATAAAAGTCTGTATGGACTGAAACGTCGGACAAGATTTGACACAGTTGTCAGTGTGATTCTTTTTCTACAAGACCCGTGAGTGCCGCCATTTATATTTGACTTTATATACACTGCTCCTTTGGAACATGGTGGATGGCACCTGGGCCAGTTCACTTTTTGCTTGAATGTGGAGTGCCAGCCCTTGTGACATATGTGTATATATATTTTGTGGTGAGAGGGGTGGCGAGTGACCCACATTCTGGTGGGATGAGCTCCCTCCAAGGGAGAGGAAAAAAAGACATAGACACTCTGCAGCTGCAGTAGAAGTTTGGAACCCCAGGTTTTCTGGGCTGCTCAGCTCAAAGTGGAAATATGGAATTTTGGGTTTTCCAGGACGCCCAGAGCCAGCAGGAAATCAGCAGCAGAGGAAGAGTCTAAAATTCTCCTTCACCTAGTCTTCCATGCACTGATGCCTGTTAGAGGCCAGTTAGTAGGGAAAGTGACTGTAGGACCAATTGCTATGCTGGGAGAGTATGGCCAATTGTAGCTGCAGGCCACTGCAGCAGACTGACTGCTAAGCACGAGGAGTGCTGGGACCTTTTATGTTCATTTACTTATTTTCTGTATGTACATTACATGTGTTTCCAGGCCTAAGCCTGAGTATGCTGTTCTTCAGTGTCTGCTGCCAGTAAAAATACACTGTTTATTCACCGGAAATCTGCCTACCAAGTACTTATTTCAAGTACCTGTTTTACAATATACATACATACTGTATATATGTAGATAGATAGATATATAATATAGATACACAATTATACACAGCAGTAACAGCCAGCACACACCTCTTTCTTTTTTTATTGTGGGTACATCTGCAGCTCCTCTCTCTGCATGTGCAGTACCCGGCGGCTCTGGGCTTAAGCTCAGCCCCCAGACTTAAGCCCCACCTCTCGTTGCTGCCTGACATAAGCCCCGCCTCCCGATTGTCAGTCTCTGGGATTGCAGGGAGAGTGCTGTATAGGATCAGAGGCAGTAACGAGGACTAGCCTCATCACTCCAAGGGGGCATGGCTTTGCGGTGGTTGCCATCGCGTTCCTTCAGAGGATGTAGCGCAATCCTTCGGGTCCTGAGTCTTTAAAGACTCAGATTCCTGGCATCCAATTAGTGGTACGCCTGCTTTTCGCACGACCACCCCCTGGCACCACCTACAAACGGCACTTCCTGTCAATCAATATCAGAAGGGTCTGCGTACACACTGCGTATAGTCTGTGTACCCTTGGCCGATCGCACTAGCTAGTTCACGCACGCACAGTGCGATGCATGCCAAGTATAAACATCGTCCGAGGGCGTGCGTTCTCTCACTTGCTTTCCTCGCTGTATCAGGTCCTGAGATGTTTGTTCAGAATTATTTTTCTAAATAGTAACAAATTAGCACAAACTGGAATAATGATGTGTGGATAAATAGCACAGATGTTAGTCGGGGTTGGGATGAGCAGCTGAGTGTGGGGAGAAGAAGAGACTAGACATTTCATCTTCATCCTTGGGTAAAATGAAGGGAAGGTCCCGGGGCTGCCGGAAAGGAATTCAGCAGTTTGTTGAATGGGAAACTTAATTGATGTTGAATGTTGTCGATCTAGTCCTTGTATTAGGAAGCAAGATCTTCATCTGTGATTTCAGATCAGAACAGTTGATAAAGAGATTCTTATATATTAAGGTGCTTGGGGTTAAACACCTGAGTGGAGATGATAGATTGGAGGACTTTTAGTTTGGCAGTTCATAGAGACTTCCAATAGGGGTGGTTGAGGTATTCATGTTTCAAGTCTTCTTTTCTGGGATATTGCAGTTTTGGCCCTATTGTAGAACATACTCTTTAATTATACGTATATTTCATCTTTTGTTTTTATCTTTCTCTTTTATGAAGCAAATTAGGTTGTTGATAATTCTATAAATTATAAACCTGTGGGAAGGGATAGTTTTCATCCACATGTTAATTTTGAAATTTTTTATTTTTTATTTTTTTTTTAGAACCATCTTCTGTTCCTGTTTAAGACACTAGGGGGTACATTTAATAAAGTGAGAGTTTTTAGAAGTGAGTTTTAGAAGAGATGATGCCCATAGCAACCAATCAGATTCTACTTAACATTTAACTAGCACCGTCTAGAAGATAATAGCTAGAATCTGATTGGTTGCTATGGGCAACATCTCTCCTAAAACTCACTTTTAAAAACTCTCACTTTAGTAAATTTACCCCTAGGGGTGGTAACATTATTACAATTTTGTAAGTTAAAAAAATAACAACAGCAGCGAATAGCAAACCACCAAATAAACTCATAAAATGTGTTTATTCTGCAGCTTTCTAAGCAGTGCCACAAGAATACTCGAAATAAGAAGGTCTAGCTGGCACTTTAGAAGACCCTTCTGTCTGATAAATATATAGAAGGCAATTACTTTGGATTCCATGAACTCCTTCCTCTTTAGAAACCTTAGTCTTCTAGAAGGTATTTGGACTTGGTCTATGATGGTATCATTAAAATCCTATTAACAATTACGAAGTATCATAAATGGGAGCCTGAAATTTGTTACTCCATGGCCAATGCAACAAATGAAAACACGAGTTCTACCCAATCATCTCTCTTCACCACAAAGATTCAAGAGATACTGTCTTATACTCTAACGGTCTTCATGCTTTTCTGCTTCATCCTCTTCTTCTACTTCATCATCATCATAATGAACATCTTCTGCATCACCCCTCATGTAAGAGAGAGCACCCGCTATGTCCTCTTTGCTCACATGCTTATTAATGATATCATCTATCTGGTGGTCTCGTTCCTCCTGCTACTTTTCCGGATGTACTCTAAAACCCTTCCTGTACCCCTCTGCTACAGCCTACATTTCATGGCTGTTGTCTGCTTCAGGATCACCCCCTACAACTTGGGGTTAATGTGCCTCGAAAGATATGTAGCAGTTTGTTTCCCACTCCACCATGTGGAGCTGTGCACTCTTCAGCGGTCTAATGCCGCCATCGCTGTTATATGGGTGGTAGGAATTATTCCTGAACTTGTGGAACTGATTGTCTTGAACCTGAAGGCAGACAGGGACTTTTTCTTTCTGCATGTGGTCTGCACTCGGGCATCCATTACGGTGAACCCAGTTCAGAAAACCATAAGATCCTTCACCACCTTAATCAGTTTCACTGTTGTGGGGGGGATAATTTTGTTTACCTATATCAATGTGATGATGGCGGCCTGGCAGATTGGGTCAAGCAAATCTTCTGCTCTTAAGGCTGGCAAAACAGTCATGCTCCACGCGTTTCAGCTTTTGTTGTGTATGACGTCTTTCACTTCACTGTTTACAGAAACTTATGGAAGAGATGACTTCCAGATCTTCCCGATAATTAACTTCTGCTTATACATGTTCATTCCAAGGTTTATCAGTCCTCTGATTTATGGAATAAGGGACAAAGTATTTCAGAAATATGTAAGAATTTGTTCTTGTAAACTGAAATAAAAATCTAAATTAAATGTAAAATAATAGTTTAGTTTAGACCCAACAGTGAGTGAATAGGGGAAAAAGGAATGAACAGGTGGACAATCGAGCGTCAACTGTTATGGCATCTGATGAAGAGCAAAAATTGCATGTAATCAATAATTATGTATGTGATATATTTGCAATGGTTGTATTACAAATCTATTATCGTAGTAGTATTATTCCAACCCTCAAGTACCCAAAACAGGTCATGTTTTGAGGAATTGTGTCCGTGGAAACAGGTGGGATTATTACTGACCCAGCAAAATAGATGAAGTCACCTGTACATGATTAAAGACATCCACAAAACATGACCTGTTGGGGTACTTGAGGACTGAAAGTGAGAAACACCCTTGTAATGTATTGGTTGTTTGTTAAATGGTAGAATGTCAACATGGATGAGAGGTCAAACTTTATCATGTTAATTTCACAATGTCAGAATTGTGACACCTGATTTTAGGTTTAGGCGGGTTAGGGGGTTTGGTTTAGAGTTAGGCTGCAGTTAGGGTTAGGATTAGGGTTAGGCTGCAGTTAAGGACTAGGTTAGATTTAGGGTTAGTTAAGATCCCTATTGAAAACATGGTAGACATGCCGACTATTGACATTCACAATGTGGACATTTCGTCAGTGTTGACATTGTGAATTTTTACTTTTTATACCACACCCAGTGGAACAGTTGAGCTTTGAGGCATTTAAGATTTTAATTAATTAGCTTATGTCGCAGCCTCCACCATGTGTTTTGGACTTCCCTTAATTCCATCCATGTTGAGTAGAGACTTCTGCCACTTCCCCACTGTCCAATAGGACAGCAGGGCTTTCTACTAAAGGTTTGAGGTTTTGGGGCTTGTCCAGACAGACTATAAGCTGTCAGCTGTGAGAAGGGTCTGGAGCTGATGTAACCTTAACAGCCCACAGTGGATTCAAGAGTCCAAAAAAGAGGATGGAGCAACAGACACTGAAAAGACAAAGAGGGGATATTCAAATGTTTTTTGGATGCCCAAAGTAACGGGCACCCATCAGAGCAATTCAATTGTTGATCTGATTGGAAGTACATTAGTTTTTATACGACCAAAAGCACCGGGTTTTGCCGTGCAAAGCAGCTAAACCCATCTAAAGTCCATGTTAGGGTGCAAACTATCGTTTGGGTGCCCAAACCATGTGGTTGTCGCACATTTCTGCTCGCCACCTTAGGAGGCTGCAGGCAGAAATATATACAGCTGTGGCTATGGGACCCAAATGGCAGAACAACTGAATTGCTGCTTGCATGGGGCCCATCTAGTGGCAGGAACGAGAAAAACAATTGAATTCCCTTCATACTGAGAAAACAGCAGAAACTGACAAAAGAAATAACAGATTTGTGGCAACTATAAAGGGCCTCTTGTAGCTTTAAGGTGTAGGGTGCTCAATCTTTGTAGCTTACTTTTGTAGTGTTAGAGAGGCAGCTCATGTCCACCATACAAGCATAGGCAAACCTAGACATTTGGTAATGGCGCAAGCCCAAAAAATAGGTGTGACTATGCATCACAAGAGGCGTAGTCACTTGAAATGGAGGCGTGTCATTCTCCCACCCCATAATAGTGCCTCAACTCACATTACGCCACATAGCAATACCCCTTATTCACAAAATGCCACATAACCACACACTAGTGCCCACAATGCCACACATTAATGCCCCTTATTCACAAAATGCCACACAGTAGGGCCCCTTATACACAAAGTAGTACCCTTATTGCACATTATGTCACACAGTAGTACCCTTATTACACATTATGCCACACAGAAGTACCCTTATTACACATTATGCCACACAGTAATGCCCCTTATTCACATGATGCCACACAGTAGGGCCCTTATACACATTATGCCACAAAGTAATGCCACTTATTTACATTATGCTACACAGTAATTCCTCATATTTACATTATGCTACACAGTAGTAATCTTATTGCACATTATGCCACACAGTAGTTCCCCTTATTTACATTATGCCACACAGTAGTTCCCCTTATTTACATTATGCCACACAGTAGTTCCCCTTATTTACATTTTGCCACACAGTAGTTTCCCTTATTTACATTATGCCACAAAGTAGTTCCCCTTATTTACATTATGCCACACAGTAGTTCCTTTTATTTACATAATGCTACACAGTAGTTCCCCTTATTTACATAATGCTATACATTAGTTCCCCTTATTCACATAATACTACACAGTAGTTCCTCTTATTTACATTATGCTACACAGTAGTTCCCCTTATTTACATAATGCTACACAGTAGTTCCGTACCACACAGTAGTTCCCCTTATTTACATAATGCTACACAGTAGTTCCTCTTATTTACATTATGCTACACAGTAGTTCTATACCACACAGTAGTTCCCCTTATTTACATAATGCTACACAGTAGTTTTCCTTATTTACATAATGCTACACAGTAGTTCCCCTTATTTACATAATGCTACACATTAGTTCCCCTTATTTACACAATACTACACAGTAGTTCCCCTTATTTACATTATGCTACACAGTAGTTCCCCTTATTTACATTATGCCACACAGTAGTTCCTTTTATTTACATAATGCTACACAGTAGTTCCCCTTATTTACATAATGCTACACATTAGTTCCCCTTATTCACATAATACTACACAGTAGTTCCTCTTATTTACATTATGCTACACAGTAGTTCCCCTTATTTACATAATGCTACACAGTAGTTCCATACCACACAGTAGTTCCCCTTATTTACATAATGCTACACAGTAGTTCCTCTTATTTACATTATGCTACACAGTAGTTCTATACCACACAGTAGTTCCCCTTATTTACATAATGCTACACATTAGTTCCCCTTATTTACACAATACTACACAGTAGTTCCCCTTATTTACATTATGCTACACAGTAGTTCCCCTTATTTACATTATGCTACACAGTAGTTCCCCTTATTTACATACTACACAGTAGTTCCCCTTATTTACATACTACACAGTAGTTCCCCTTATTTACATAATACTACACAGTCGTTCCCCTTATTTACATAATGCTACACAGTAGTTCCCCTTATTTACATAATGCTACACAATAGTTCCCCTTATTTACATAATACTACACAATAGTTACTCTTATATACATAATGCTACACAATAGTTCCCATTATTTACATTATGCCACAGAGTAGCAGGGCTGCCATCCGAAATTGTGGGGCCCAGGACTGACAAAATACGCAGGGTCCCCCCTCCCCCTTTTCCCGATACTGCTAAGTCTCAGAGTTATGACTTACCTTATCACCTTCTGGCTTCTTCTATGCACCCAGTGAGTGTCCGGCTGCTGTCGTGTCTCGTGCCTATGATGTCACCGGGCTCCACAGGGAGCTGGATTAGATGAGCATGCTGGTGGATGTGAAGGTATTTATATTATAGGGAAAGTGTTTATATGTCTGTTTTTCATTGTGCATTTATGTCTTGATAAAGGAGTTTGATCTTCCCAAATGTTGACCTAATCAGCAGACATTGTTGGTGATTTAATTTATGCCTAGTAGTAGCACCAGAGTGTCTTCACACAGTATTGTGGATATTATAAGGGCACAGTCGTGTCCTTATATTAAGGCTGAATCTAACCAAACAACATTCTCCTATAGAAAACTGCCGAGGGGGGGGGGGGGGGCATGGTGTTTAAGGAGCTACACCTCAAAAGCTATTGGAGTTACCGAGCTGAAATTTGGCATGTGTGGGTAGATCTAACGTGCACTGCTGAATAAGGCCCACAAACCATGTCTGGCAAACACCAGCACTTCAGGGGACGGAAGTGTTCTGGGTGAGTTTCCTGACGTGGGTCTTGAGAGGAGCTGGAGGGGGGTTAAATAATAATAGCACCTTTCAGCTGGATGTCTTGTGTCCATTAGGGTTGCAGTTGGGATGCCGACGATCTAAATGCCAAACGTCGACATCCCGACTGTCTTATCCTGGCAAGTTTCTCAAGACAGGTGTTGAAATCCCGATGCCTGTCATTAGACCTATGCCAGGAGCCTGACACCTGGCTTACCGATCGAAGGTAAGCCGGTTGTTGGGCGCGGACATCCGCGCGGGGGGGAGGGTTAGGTTAGGGGCTCCCGGGGGGTACTTAGGGTTAAGCACCCCCCGGGAGGTTAGGGTTAGGCTAGGGGAAGGGGGGTTAGGGTTTGGCACCACCGGGGGAGGTTAGGGTAGGCACCTCCCCAGGAGACTTAGGGTTAGGCTGCGGGGAAGGGGGGTTAGGTTTAGGCACTTAGAGGGGGGTTAGGGTTAGGCACTTGGGGGGAGGTTGGGGTTAGGCACCCTTAAGGGAGGGTTAGGGTTAGGGGGGGAGGTTAGGTTAGTAAATAGAAAAAAAACTTACCTGTCGGGATCTTCACTGTTGGGCTGCAGCTGTCGGGATTAGATTCATATTGATTCCATCCATTAGACTGGACCACTGCTCTGCACAACTGATTCTCTGACCTAGCCAAGATCTTGGTAACCTGTGCACGGTATACATTGTGTGGGTGTCAGTGGTTTTGTTTAACAGCAGTAAATATTAGGGATGAGTGGTAACGGATTTCCCAAATCCGAACCCCCCCCGAGCCCTTCTGATCTGAGCCGGGAACCAAGTCCGGCTCGGGTTTTCCTGCCTGGTTTGGATCTGAAATCGAGGCAAAACATCATCATCTCGCTATCGGATTCTCGCGGGTTTTGGAGTCTATAAAGGTCCCACGATTGCCACCATATTTCATTCAGCTGTGGAGTGTGTACAGTTAGGGAGCTGGGAGCTCAGGGGGTCATTCAGACCCGCTCGTAAGCGTCAGTACGCTTGCAAGCGGGTTGATGTTCCCCACTGCGCATGCGCACGATGGAGGGAGCTCCGTCGTGCGCATGCTTGAGACCCGGCGAGCGACGGGCTTTCCATCGCTCCGGGTCTCGCACCAAAGGGGGCGTGCTGTCGATGTTGATTGACAGCACGCCCCCTTTGGTTGGCGTGCCGGGGGCGTGCCTGCCAGACGGAGGCGTTCCCATGGGAACGCCTACCATCTGAAGCCGGCTCCACTGACATCACTAGTGATGTCAGTGGGAGTGATTTTGGATCTGATAGAGCCAAAATCACTCCAGGGCTTGTGGCAGGGAGACCCTACCGCAGGGTCTCTGTCGCAAGTCCGATGGTCTTGACCATCTTTTTGGCCACTCGCATATGCTGTGGGTGGTCACCCACAGCTATACGAGCGGCCAGGAGGCCGCTCCATTTTCATGGAGGAGGGCCCTGATTCAGAGCGAGCGTTCTGCTCAGAGCGTTCAGCTCTGAATCAGGCCCACAGTGTTGTGTGTTACACTTAGTTATAAAAAATAATAAGTACTGCTGGCTGGCTACTGTGATGAGGGAGGGAGGGAGCTGGGAGCTGTTGCTGACGCTGACCATAGGGGCTGGCAGGCTACTTTTGTCCATATACAATACATAGGGGCTGGCTGACTACTGTTGTCCTTGTCCATATAGGGCTGGCTGTTGTCCTGTCCATAGGGGCTGGCTGGCTGTAATGCTGTGTTGTCCAGAGGGTGCTCTGTCCTTCAGGGGTGCTCTCTTCACCCTCTCCCAGTGTGAAAAGCTGCCCTTCATCAAACAATTTTTTACAGGGGCTGTCCTGTGGGTTGTACGCTGCCCTTCATCAAACAAATATTTACAGGGGCTGTCCTGTGGGTTGTACGCTACCCTTCATCAAACAAATTTTTACAGGGCTGTCCTGTGGGTTGTACGCCGCCCTTCATAAAACAAATTTTTACAGGGGTGAATCACTCCATAAAAATAATGCAAGACAAAAATTTGGAGGATAAAATAGGGGAATATCAAGAACCACTTCCTCCTATTGCTGAAGCTGCTGCCACTAGTCATGACATAGAAGATAAAATGCCATCAACGTCGTCTACCAAGGCCGATGCCCAATGTCATAATTGAGGACATGTAAGATCCAAAAAGCCAAAGTTCAGTAAAATTACCTTAAAAAATAAATTTAAATTGTCTGAGGAGAAACGTAAACTTGCCAATATGCCATTTATGACATGGAGTGGCAAGGAATGGCTAAGGTCCTGGCCTATGTTCATGATTAGTGGTTCAGCTTCACATGACGATGGAAGCCTTCCTCCTCCCGCTAGAAAAATTAAATGAGTTAAGCTGGTAAAAGCACAGCAAAGAACTGTGCGTTCTAAGAAGATATCACAAATCCCCAAGGAGAGTCCAAATGTGGTGGCGGTTGCAATTCCTGACCTTCCCAACACTGGACAGGAAGAGGTGGCTCCTTCCACCGTTTGCACACCATATGCAAGTGCTGGAAGGAGCACCCACAGTCCAGTTGCTGATATTCAAATTGAAGATGTCACTGTTGAAGTACAACAGGATGAGGATATTGGTGTAGCTGGCGCTGAGGAGGAAGTTAACGAGGAAGATTCTGATGGTGATGTGGTTTGTTTAAATCAGGCACCAGGGGAAACAATTGTTGTCCGTGGGATGAAATAGCCCATCGTCATGCCTGGGCAGAAGACCAAACATTCCACCTCTTTGGTCTGGAAGTATTTCAGTCCAAATCCGGACAACTACTGTCTTGCCATATGTAGCATATGTAAAGGTGTAATAAGTAGGGGTAAGGACGTTAACCACCTAGGAACATCCTCCATTATACGTCACTTACAGCGTGTTCAGAAAAAGTTACTACCAAGTTCAGAAACTGTGGCTAAGACCGTAAGCAGTCCAGGGACACCTAAATCCCTTTGTGCTGTTGTATCCAAGTGCCTGCAAACCACACCATCAACTCCCTCCTCATCAATCTCCTCCTCAATCAGGATCGGAAGTAGTCCTGCAGGCCATGTCACTGGCAAGACTGACTCCTCTCCTATCCGGGATTCCTCCGGAGGATCCTGCATTGCTACGCCTACTGCTGCTGCTGCTGCTGTTGGTGCTGGGAGTCGTTCATCATCCCAGAGAGGAAGTTGGAACACCACTACTTCTTTTACTAAGCAATTGACCCTCCAACAGTCCTTAGCGAGGAGGATGAAGTACGACAGCAGTCATCCTCTTGCGAAGCGGATAACTGAGGCCTTGACAGCTATGTTGGTGTTAGGCATGCGTCCGGTATCTGCCATTAGTGCAGTGGGATTTAGACAATTAATGGAGGTAGTGTGTCCCCGGTACCAAATCCAGCCAAGATTCCACTTCAATAGACAGGCGATACTGAGAATGTACAAAGACGTCAGAAAAAGTGTCCTCAGTGTCCTAAAAAATGCGGTTGTACCCAATGTCCACTTAACCATGGACATGGGGAACAAGGCAGACTAAGGACTATATGACTGTGACCGCCTACTGGGTTGATGTATCACCTTACGCAGCAACAACAGCAGCGTCAACAGTAGCAGCATCTCAGAAATGCCAGCTCGTTCCAAGGCAGGCTACGCTGTGTATCACCAGTTTCAGTAAGAGGCACATCGCCAACAACCAGAGATACTGAGGGAAATCATCACCCAATGGCTTACCCCACTTAGAATCTCCTGGGGATTTGTGATATCTGACAACATCACCAATATTGTGCGGGCATTACATCTGGGCAAATTCCAGCACGTCCCATGTTTTGCTCACACAATAAATTGGTTGTTCAGAATTTTTAAAAAAATTACAGGGGCATGCATGAGACGCTTTGGATGGGGCGAAAAATTTTGGGCCACTTTCACCATTCAGCGACTGCATGCCAAAGACTGGAGCACCAGCAAACAGTCTTGAACCTGCCCTGCCATCACCTGAAGAAAGAGGTTGTGACGCAGTGGAACTCAACCCTCTATATGTTTCAGAGGGTTGCTATACAGTATATGCTTCAGAGAGCAGCAAAATGCCATTCAAGCCTATACATCCACCTATGACATAGGCAAAGGAGGGGGTATGCACCTGACTCAAGCGCAGTGGAGAATGATTTCCGTGTTGTGCAAGGTTCTCCAGTCCTTCGAACTTGCCACAAGTGAAGTCAGTTCAGACACTGCCAGCTGGAGTCAGGTCATTCGCCTCATCAGGCTTTTGCAGAAGCAGCTGGAGAAAGTGTAGGAGGAGCTAAGATGGAGCAATTCCGCACGGTATGTGGGACTTGTGGATGAAGCCCTTCATTCACTTTGCCAGGATTCGAGGGTGGTCAATCTGTTGCAATCAGACCACTACATTTTGGCCACCGTGCTTGATCCTACGTTTAAAGCCTACGTGGTGTCTCTCTTTCTGACAGACACATGCCTGCAGAGGTGCAAAGACCTGCTAGTGAAAACACTGTCAGCTGAAGCAGAACGTGACATGGCAACAGCTCCTTCTTCATTTTCCCCCACAACTGGGGCTCTCAGGAAACAACTTAGATATCCTAAGCAACCCACTGGCGGTGATGCAGGGCAGGCAGGACACATCTGGTCCGGACTGAAGGACCTGCCAACAATTTCTGACATGTCTACTGTCACTGCATATGATGCTGTCACCATTGAAAGAATGGTGGAGGATTACATCGGTGACAGCATCCAAGTAGGCATGTCAGACAGTCCGTACCTGTACTGGCAGGAAAAAGAGGCAATTTGGAGGCCCCTGCAAACTGGCTCTATTTTACCTGAGTTGCCTCCCCTCCAGTGTGTACTCCGAAAGAGTTTTTAGTGCAGCCGGGAACCTTGTCAGCGAAAGGTGTAGGAGGTTGCTTCCACAAAATGTGGAGAAGATGATGTTCATCAAAATGAATTATCAATTCTTGCAGGAAGTCCAGCCTCCAGAATGTACAGAGGGACCTGTGGTGGTGGATTTCAGCGGGGACGAATTAATACTCTGTGAGGATGAGGATGTACACAACACTGAAGAGGGTGAGGAATTGGTGGATGAGGATGAGGACGACATCTTGCCTCTGTAGAGCCAGTTTGTGCAGGGACAGATTAATTGCCAGCTTGTTTTGTGGGGGCCCAAACGAACCAATCATTTCAGCCACAGTCATGTGGCAGACCCTGGCGCTGAAATGATTGGTTTGTTAAAGTGTGCATGTCCTGTTATATTAGAGATGTGCGCCGACCCCCGTGTTTTGGTTTTGGATCTAGATCTCCCCTTGTTTTGTGTCTGAATCTGGTTTTGGATTTTTTTCCTTGGTGTTTTGGTTTTAGGTTTTGTTTTTGGTTTTGGATCTGTATTTTTCCCAAAAAAATATATAAACAGCTAAAACCACATAATTTGGGCCCGTTTTTGTTCCTACAGTATTATTAACCTTAATAACAATCATTTTCAGGCATTTCTAGGCATTTTTAACCACCTCACGGCTCACAATATTGATTTCACTATTTTTCACCAATATAGGTCAAAGGCTGCAGCGAGCTGGCTGGCTAAAGTAAGCAACAGAGCAGCGGCACAAACACACGACAAATTAAAAAAATATAGGACATCTATTAAACATTGCAACACAGCAGTGTCAGACAGGATGGCAGTTTAATAAACTATAATAATGTCAGTCGGCAATGCCCCAAATTGTGCCAAATGTAAAGGTAAGAGGTGCAAGATGGAATTGTCCCTCCCACCCACTCTTATGTGGCATATTAAAAAGGACATGCACAGTTTAACAAACCAAGCACTTTAGCCACTAGGACTGACACTTTTGTGGCTGAACTCCTTGGTTTGTTTGGGCCCCACAAAACATTTTTTGGAAGGACTACCTTCAATTATTAAGGAGTAGGTTGATGATGAGGGTGTTGGTGGTGGAGATTGCATATGCTGGTCCAAACTGCTGGTAGCTGATACGGGACTGCTTGTTATTAATTTACAAATTATAATTTTGTTAAACAAATTGCATGAACTCGCTGCAAATGACGTAATAGGGAGGAGGTACCTAGATGGTTAACGTCCCTTCCTCTGCTAACTTTGGCTTTACAAATGGAACAGATGCCTTCACAACTGTTGTCAGAATTTAGATTAAAGTAATTCCACACCCAAGATGTTGCTTTTCTGGCTTTCTTTTTATCATTACCAAGAACTGCTGCCACTGGGGCTGATTTACGCAATCTACTTCCTTATCATCAACATCCACATTAGCGTCAGATAGGACACAAATTTCCCCCTCATCCTCCTTTTGCACTTCCTCCACACTATCATCCTCATGTTTTATTATTTCACCATCTAATACTAGCACAGCTGTTATACTTACTTCCTCTATCAAAGAACTGTTTAATAGTAAATTGTTTTTTTGAAATTACTTCCGATCACGAATGAGGATGTTGATGATGATGCAGGTGTTGGTGTTGGAGATTGAAGGCTCTTGGATCCACAGAGAGGGAGCAGGTAGGTGACACTGGACTTGTTACGTTCTGAGTTTTGGAACTTGGCGACATACACTTTGATATTTGATGAATTCGCTCCAAGTGACATAACAAGGAGGAGGTTCCTAGGTGGTTTAGGTCCCTCCCTCTACTCACTCTTGCTTTGCAATGGTTACATATGGCTTGACAACTGTTGTCCGGATTGGGGTGGAAATAATTCCACACGTGAGAAGTGGAATTTTTTTGTCTTTTGCCCCAGCATGACAACAATGGGCTTTGGCTTTTTCAATCCATGGGCAACAGCTGTTGCCTTACTTACACAAAGGACATCCTCGGCATCAACATCCTCATCATCCTTAGCACCTTCAACTACCAAAATATCCTCCTCCATGTGCAATTCCCCAGAAGCATCCTCAATGACTACGTGTGCAAGATGTTGACTGCCCTTCCCCACATTTACAGAGGGCACACAAATGTTGGAACTTGGAGGATCGTCAAGTACACTAGTATTTAGGTCCGGCTCACACATGGCAGCCGCCGACACACTTGCACTCTCCTCGGGGATTTGTGATTTCGATTTCTCAGGGCACACAGTTGGTTTTCCCGGAGCTGTCTTAACAACTTTCACATTTTTAATTGGACCACCACCACTACTACTACAAGCAGAAGGGCTATCAGCAGTCTTCATAAAGAAAGGCCAAGGCCTTATCCTTTCCTTGCCACTTCATGTAGTGAATGGCATATTGCCAATTTTTTGTTTATCTAAAAGTAAAATATCCTTTCAATATTATTTCTTAATTTCAGTTAAACCTGCTTTACCATATCGATGTCGTGACTTAAGCCCTGGGGCATGGGCCTTCATAGAGGACGAGGAAGTTGACGGCCTTGCACTGCTGGCGGCAGCTACAACATGTAGTTCTTGGCTTTGCTCTCCTGTCATGTGACAGCCCTCCATATTTTCTGCAGTCTTGAAGCAGTGTCACAATCACCAATAGTGTAGCCAAGGTGCGGTTACAAAATTCACACACGTGCAGTCGTGCGCACACACAAAAATATTAGAAAACAAGACAAATGATGATTTTTATTTTTTGTCAGCTCCAGAAGAACTTGAGCCCAAAGCACCAATTGATCATGACTGGAGTCAGGCAACACAAGGTTGCAACTTGCGTTGCTGGCTGGCTCATGTGCGCTACTGCAGTTAAGCCTAACACCCACGAGCACACACAGAAGACAAAAATATAAGACACTTTTATTGGGTTTTTTTTGGAGCACGACTGTAGTCGGGCAGCACAAGGTTGTTGCAACGTACATTGCTGGCTGGCTCATGTGCGCTACTGCAGTTAAGCCTAACACCCACGAGCA
The DNA here is from genome assembly GCA_031769625.1 of Taudactylus pleione. Taxonomy (NCBI): domain Eukaryota; kingdom Metazoa; phylum Chordata; class Amphibia; order Anura; family Myobatrachidae; genus Taudactylus; species Taudactylus pleione. The sequence continues at coordinate 1,129,700 of JAUIMM010000388.1, forward strand.
CACACAGAAAAATATAATAAAGACACTTTGATATTCTTTTTTTTTACTTTTTTTATTTTTGGAGTCCAGAACTTGGGCCCAGAGATGAACACAGCACAAGCCCAGGACACAGCAGACAGCCCAGATGTATCAGCAGACAGCACAATGACAGTGACAGCACCGTGACCAGAATGGATCAGCAGACAGCACAGTGATAGTGACAGCACCACCGTGACCAGAGCCCGGAATGGATCAGAACTCAGGAGACAGCATAGTGACAGTGACAGCACCATGACCAGAGATCAGAATGGATCAGCACCAGCCCAGGACACAGCAGATAGCACCAGTACCTCTCCCAGCCCTACACTACCCACAATCCCTGTTCAGTCTCCACAGCCAGAGTGAAATGGCGTCTGTCGCGTGGTCCCTATATACTACATTGATCATAGAGATGAAATCTCACGGACCGCAAGATTTCAGTCTCAATGGTTTTGCCTCGGATTCGAGAACCGAGTAAGGCGGGAACCTCCAAGCCTGCTTGGATCCGACGCGGATATGCTAAATTCGGGTGGGTTCAGTTCTCTGGGAACCGTGGGCCTGATTCAGACCCGGTCGCTCTGACAGAGCGCTCGCTCTGAATCAGGGCCGGGTTTTTTTCTTTTAGAACGGCCCACAGCTATAGCGAGCGGCCATGATGATGGTCGCGATGGTCAAGACCATCACGACCATCGTGCTTGCGACGAGACCCTTGTGGTAGGGTCTCGTGGCCGCAAACCCCAGCGAGCTTTCGGCTCAAATGGTAGGCGTTCCTTCGGGAACGCCTCCATTTGCCTGGCAACGCCCCCAGCCCGCCTACCAAAGGGGGCAAGCTGTCACTCACCATCGACAGCTCGCCCCCTTTGTTACGAGACATGGAGCGACGGAGTGCCCGTCGCTATCCGGGTCTCGCGCATGCGCACGATGGAGCCGGCTCCATCGTGCGCATGCCCAGATGGGCCACCATCGACCTGGTTGCGAGTGCTCAGGGCTTGTGACCGGGTCTGAATCAGGCCCCGAACCCGCTCATCTCTACAAAAAACACAGAAGGGCGGTTTTGGCAAAACCAATCCAGATCCAAAACACGAAGAAAGATCCAGATCCAAAACCAAAACACAAAACACGAATAGTGGCCGGTGCACACCCATAGTAAATATATACTATAACAGGTGAGATGAGCTTTAGGGGCATATTTATCAATTATCGGGTTTTAGACACAATACTTGTCATTTCTTATTGCTGCTATTTGTAGCAATAAGAAATTATATACAGTACTGTACCTCCTAAATGTATCAAAACTCAGACACAGGTACAGGGGCTCCGAAAGGATCCCATCCCTGCAGGCGTGCCAGTGCATTTGAACGCCGCTGCATGGGCGTTCATAAATTATCCACTGAGATGCCGTACGCAGCATAGCATGCGTGAGTATTAGTCCTTTCTGAGTAAGGTCTGACCTTGTGTAATTGTGCATATGGCTCCGATGTTGCTCGATGTTCCAATTATTTTGAAGTCTAGCTAACGAATACGGATGTGTGAGTAAGGGGAAGACGGGCGTCTTTGTGTTTTGCTATGATTGAATAGCGATCGCAGTGCTTGGCAATCATTAGCATATCTTCGCAGTGAGACTGCATGTGTAATCGCAGCTAGGATCGCAGTTGTGATCTGTAAAGAATCAGGCCCTCTATCCACTGTGACTGCAGGAGGTTCCATTGAGCATGGTGGGATAAGGGATTGTATTCAGGGGCGCCGAGAGAGGGGGTGGGGCGGGTACTATTTACCCAGGCACAGACTTCCGAAGGCCCCGGGTCCGGCGCCACCTCCCCTCTCTTCCTCTGCTGTGTGCTGAGCTGCAGTGGGAGACAGCAGTCTCCTCTGCCTGTGGGGGGGAGCGATCACACTGATCGGGACCCCCTGGCTTTGTGTCCCCCTCCCCAGCGCGCGGCGCTGCAAATGTGTTCTTTTTTATTTGAAGCTCACGGGGACGTGCCCACGGTGCACACAATTAGGCCACACACCCTTCTTCATCTGATTGTATTTGTGCTGTGTTTCGGAAGCTGGGAAAGGAGGATCTGTATTGTGCGATTCAGTACTGTATACATGGTGCGCTACTGTGAGGCATTATAATATTTTTATATTATAATATACAGACGGGAAAGCAAAGGGCACTCTAAAATGATTGCACAGGGTCAGGGGCATGGCCTAATCGTGGGTGGTGTGACTGCGCCCCCTTCGAGGAAAAAAAAAAGTTTTGCAGCGCCGCTTCGTTGGCGAGGGGGGCCCTCTGAGCCACCTCAGCCCGGTGCATAACCAGTGGGGGGCGTGATCAGCTTGATCGCTCCCCCCACAAGCATAGGAGACTGCTGTGGCTGCTTCATAGCAGCCATGAGCAGTCTCCCAGTGCAGCCCAGCACACAGCAGCGTGTGCTGGGCTGCTGTGATGAAAGAGGTAGGGGGGAGCAGTACCGGATCCGGGCCCCTCCAGCAAGTCTGGGCCCTGGTAATTTGTACCCGCCGACGGGCGCCCCCCCTTGGCGCCCCTGCACAGGGTGCTAGTAGGGCTGGAGTCGGCCCTCTCTGTATGCAACAACACAGAGAAGGCGGTGGATCCAGGGAACCTTATTGTCAGCTGCACCCAGCAAACTAAATGGCACAGCCATAGACAGTAAACACCCTAAATGAAAGCCAAGGATATTATTTTATTAAAGACTAGTACAAGATAATACATCATCTACAGGATGGCTCTTTCCCCTTTACAATGCACTGAGGCTTGGTGTGACACGTCATTGGCCGTTGCATTTGTTATCTAGTAGGCATTTTATACCGCATACCTAATCGCTTGTCACACCCCTTTAGTGGGCCCCTGAAAATGTATTTCGCTGGTGGGCGCTTAATGGCCCAGTCCGACACTGGCTGTATACTGCTGGTGCCCGCTGTGCGGTTACATTGCCATGTGCAGAACAGAACACCACTACACCGCAGCTGATGTTTGGAGCATACAACCTACTCTTTCTTATCATGACCACACACGTGACACCCGGATAGGGGAATTCACCCAAGCCCACTGAGAAGGAGAGTATACCTGGTATGCAACAATGAACTGCTGATCCGCTACCCCCTACCGCCAAGAGGCTTATCAGGGAGCATTCATCTTATATTAACTACTGAGGCCTAACCACTCCCACAACAATAAGCTTATTGGACAGCGCTACCAGGAGCAAACTAAGGGCCTTATCCAGATGTGGACGCTAATGCAATCGCAGCCAAGATTTTGTACGCAGCTGATGTGCGAAAATATGCTAATGCTACGGCCGTCTTGAAATGTATTGAGACGCCCACTGCGGACTCGCAGATCCAAACATCTGCGTACAAATACGAAGCAGTGGTCACAGTTCCTTCGATAATCGACCCTATGGTCACGTGGGAATGGCAGAAGGAACTGAGGCGCTGGCATCATGTTTTCTACGTACGGGATCGCAGATGTAGATGGATACATGCCCCGAAAATGGTCACAATACGACCTCCCACTTAACGACCCCTTCCATTCACTAGCAAAAAAACCTCACTAAATATACTCCTTACTGTACATCAGCCCTCAGACACCCATTCTGCGTATGTCTACCGACAGGAGTATATGCTGCGGAGCTGAATCTGACTGCAGGGCATTAGCACATCCTTACTGTACTCAGGCTCCATTTCTCCACCTCTCCGGTCATGAGGAGTTCCAAGTGCCAGAAGCGTGGAGGTCCGCAAGCTTCTTCATAGACTTTCCTACATTCAGACCACACATGCCTGTTTCTCCTCATACAATCTACTGGACTCTAGTCAGCCTGGCTTTCATTCCCCGCACTCCACGGAGGCTGCACTGACTAATGAGGTCAATGATTTGATCATTTACTTCTAATACTCCTGGATCTCCCTGCTGCCTGCGACACTGTGGGGCCTGATTCAGCAAGGAACGCAGTTGCTAATACGCGCGCAATCGGCTGACTGTTGCGTTCTGCGCATGCGTATGCATCATAGTGTGCATGTGCAAACTAGCCATTGCGATCGGGACTGCGATCGCAGCGGCTATGCAGACCCATCGCAGAGTGATTGACTGGAAGCACCATCTGTGGGTGGTGACGGGGGGACGGCGGTGGGGGATGGTCGGGGAAACGCAGATGTGCCAGTGCATTCAAAAGTAACACGGGGAATAGAAATGAGGACTCCAGACAGGCAGATACTCGGTGAAGCAATGGCTTTTTAATGGCAGCAAACACTGCACCTTAGCACATGTGAGCATAGACCTGGATACACACAGGCACATTACATAATTAAACAAATAAAGCATTTAAAATAGAGATGTGGGAAGATATTTGGTTTTGATATTGGTTCTGTATTCTTTCTTTTTTTAAAAAAACCAAACAAACAGCTAAAATCATGCAATATTGACCTATTTACATGCAACCCAATAAACCAGTTTGGTTTTTAAAGCTGACCGTGAAACTGAGCCGGAGCTCAGTTTGACTCAGAACCCCAAAGTGATTCCAAATGGAACCCCTACATTTGGTTGTTGACAGTGATGCCTACTGTGAAGCTGATGAGGATGACTGTCATTCCTACAGAGGATATCTGTTTGTACTGGCAGGCACAGCAGTCAGCTGAGCAAGCAGGGAGCAACCCATTGATGCCCTATCTACCACTGAGGTGGAGTATATGGCTCTCAGAGTCAGGCAAGGAAGTCTTATATCTAAAGGAGACATTAAAGGACATTAAATTGGTCTTCTGGCTCATCAACATGATCAACATGATCTGGATCAGTAAGTCTATTGACAACAGAGGTGCAATAAACTTTTCCTATAGCACAAAAGCACCATGGACGGTCTAATCACATAGTTGTCAGACATCACTTCATCTGAGAGCTAGTGGAAAGGAAGTCTGCCAGCATCACCTTTGTGTGTTTGTGTTAGAGAGCAGTGTGCTTCTGCACTGTCTTCTCTCTCTGCCATACATAGAATCACTGTGGATATCATATATAGCTGACAATATGTGGACACAAAAGGCGGGATGTATCATTACTAAAAATCCTGCAAAACCTCAGAAAACAGCAGTTATTGGAAGATTACCACAATACCTATGTATTCCAACATTTATTAAAAAGTTCTGCAGCAGGTATTAGACATATCTACTGTATATACCCTCTAGAGATTGGCAATGCCTATGGGCTTCTCTTCATAACCAGTCCCCTGGAGACGGTATGCAGTCGGGAAGCCGGTGGACGTAATCCCGATGGCCAGCTTCCCGACTGCTTTATCCCGGTGAGGGTTAAATGACAGGCATCTAAATCTAGACACCTGTCATTTTACCAACGCTGGGAGATGGGTGCCCGGCATCCCGATAGAAGTGATGCCAGTTGCTGCTGCGGACAGCCGCGGGGGGAGGGGAGGGGTTAGGTTTAGGGCTCCTGGGGGTTACTTATGGTTAGGCACCCCCCTGGGAGGTTAGGGTTAGGCTAAGGGAAGGGAGGGTTAGGGTCAGACACCCCCAGGGGGGACTTAGGGTTAGGCACTCCCGGGGGGGGATTTAGGGTTAGGCAACCCCCCGGGGGACTCAGGTGTAGGCAGCGGGGAAGGGAGTGTTCGGTTTAGGCACTTAGAGGGGGGATTAGGGTTAGGCACTGGACAGAAGGTTAGGGTTAGGCACCCCTAAGGAGGGTTAGGAGGGGGGGGGAGGTTAGGTTAGTAAATTCTTACCTGGGGACGATCGGGATTTTCACCCACGTCGGGTAGCTGCTGTCGGGATTTGCATCCAGTGGTAATTCATACCGATTCCCTGGAGACTGATTCCGACAATTCCTCTCTGCACCCCAAGTCTGGCTGAAGGCACGCATGCACAATCGGACTCCAGGTTCATATACCGGGATGTCAGTACATCTCTGGGATATCTCTACATTGAAAGAGCTGCCCTGGCAGGTACAGTAATCATACATAACAGTTTAAAAAAATAGCTTGCATGCAACTAAGGGCAGGGTGTAGCGCAATGAAATTATAAAACATGATACACCCTGCTGTAAGTGCTATAATAATTTCTTTGTCAAACTCGGATCTGTTAGAGTGGACAGTGATGACATTAGCAGTATAATATAATATTCCGGTTTCTAAGCAAACAGCAATTATCTGCACATTTACCATAAACACATCAGCACAGAAGCCTAATGCACTGTGACAGAGACTGATTGCTTTGGGCAGCCTAATGACCTGCTGCAGACACTCTCACACAGGTACTAGGGAGCTAAGAGACACCACGAAGTGTCAGCTACCTGTCACCTGTGAGAGGAAGGGTTAATGTTGCCTATTACTGAGGGGAGTTGTATATTCATAAATACGACCTGCGTACACATTAAGCATCTCTCATCCCGGGGACATACACACAATAGGATAACGACAGAAGCCACTTGCATGCCAGAATCCCAGGACAGAACCCTATAGTAAGTATTAACAATATGAACTTCCACAGAGTGCAAAATGATTAATTACAAAGCACAATGTAAGTATAGTAAAAAAACAGTTGACATAACAAAATAAAAGTAAAACACATGGATGCAATACATAAAACAAAAAAATACACATACTACAGACATGATTAAGGTATAATTACCAGTGATATTTGTAGGCTAAAGGTGACAATGTAATAAAAATCACAGCAGTTAGACTATGTAATTGTAATTGCATAGCCATATATAATAGCTTATAACAGCAGATCATTTAATATGGGTCCAGCAGCTGATCTTACAAGTGGCCAGCAGCTATTCTTACACGGGTCTAGCAGCTGATCTTACATGGGTATAGCAGCTGATCTTACACGGGTCCAGCAGCTGATCTTACAGGGGTCCAGCAGCTGATCTTACAGGGGTCCAGCAGCTGATCTTACACGGGTCCAGCAGCTATTCTTACACGGGTCTAGCAGCTGATCTTACATGGGTATAGCAGCTGATCTTACACGGGTCCAGCAGCTGATCTTACAGGGGTCCAGCAGCTGATCTTACACGGGTCCAGCAGCTATTCTTACACGGGTCTAGCAGCTGATCTTACATGGGTATAGCAGCTGATCTTACACGGGTCCAGCAGCTATTCTTACATGGGTCTAGCAGCTGATCTTACATGGGTATAGCAGCTGATCTTACACGGGTCCAGCAGCTGATCTTACAGGGGTCCAGCAGCCGATCTTACAAGGGCCCAGCAGCTGATCTTACAAGGGTCCAGCAGCTGATCTTACAAGGGTCCAGCAGCTGATCTTACATGGGTCTAGCAGCTGATCTTACACGGGTCCAGCAGCTGATCTTACAGGGGTCTAGCAGCTGAGCTTACACGTTCCAGCAGCTGATCTTACAAGGGTCAAGCAGCTGATCTTACACGGGTCCAGCAGCTGATCTTACATGGGTCCAGCAGATGATCTTATACGGGTCTAGCAGCTGAACTTACATGGGTCTAGCAGTTGATCTTACACTGGTCCAACAACTGATCTTACACGGGTCCAGCAGCTGATCTTCTACGAGTTCAACAACTGATCTTACATGGGTCCAGCAGATGATCTTACATGGGTCCAGCAGCTGATCTTAGATGGGCCAAGCAGCTGTTCTTACATGGGTCCAGCAGCTGATCTTACACGGGTCCAGCAGCTGATCTTACACGGGTCCAGCAGCTGATCCTACATGGGTCTAGCAGCTGATGCTACACTGGTCCAGCAGCTGATGTTACACTGGTCCAGCAGCTGATGTTACATGGGTCCAGCAACTGATCTTACAAGGGTTCAGCAGCTTATCTTAAAAGGGTTTAGCAGCTTATCTTATGGGTGCCCAGCAGTTGATGTTATATTGGTCCAGCAAATGATCTGACAGGGGCCAGCAGAGAGTACATAGATCCAGCAGCTGATCTAACATGGTAGCTCATTAGATCTTTAAAACAATCGTGTCCATGGTGTAATCACTCCTGAAGACTGCTGTATAATTTACTACAAAACAATGAGCTGACCTAAAATGCAGCTGTCTCATCATTTATACACTCCACAATCATCAATCATTTGTATTATAACGTTTAAAGTCCTGTTATCACCTAATGTCAGTGTTTATAGATATTTAATAACTATTCACTCCTGATGTGGCTCATGGAGAAAGATACTGTATGAGATTTTTTTAACTGACTTTCAAAAATTTGTGCAGTAAATATATTTCTTTTTTAGACTTTCATTTTACCTTAAGTACTGTAGATATCGTAATACAGCAACATTTTATTTTTTTAACAGTGTTTTAAAACCTTAAAACAAATTAACGGACAAGTAAATAATGCAAAAGATTAAAACAAAAACAATTTATTCATAGATTTGTATCACATTGTAAGGATGAGCCAAATAGCTGCACCAGTTCCCCTGAATCACATGTGACGATGGAAGAGGCTACACATGTATTTGTTTTTGCTATTGCAATTCTCTCTTTCACATTTTGCAGAATTAATGGAACAGGTACAAAGATGGAAAATTCATTCAAAATGTCGACGACAGAATGTCGATGTGGTCTGAATGTTGACATTAACATAAAATTGACATTGCCAGAATGTTGACATTGTAAATGTTGACAGTCGACAAGTCAAAATAGCGTTTTCAGCGGCCTATCCTTAACCCAAACATTTTCCTATATAACCCCAAAGGAATTTTGTAGACTGGTGATACTTAGGGATAAATGTAATAAAGTGTGAGTTTTTAGAAGTGCAGATGTTGCCCATAGCAACCAATCAATTTCTAGCTATTATCTTCTAGAAGGTGCTAGTTAAATGTTAAGTAGAATCCGATTGGTCGCTATGGCAAACATCTTCACTTCTAAAAACTCTCACTTTAGTAAATGTACCACTTACTAGCAGTTGGGATAATTTTGTAAGAAAGAAAGTATTTCTGGATACTGTACTTGGCGCTGCTAATCCTCCAGTGTGTAAAGTGATGGAGAATATTCTTTCACACTCGGACAGAACTATATTCCAAGAGACTGATGCTGAGACTGAATGCGTTTGCATTAAAATTCACAGATGAAAAATGTAGCAAATGTGTAAATAATGCAAGATGTACCCAGGTCTGCCCCAGTAGCACATGTGCCAGGCTTATGCCATGCATAACCCAGATACACCTGCACCTTATTTTAAAACATTTGTTTTATTTGGTTGGGTATGAGAGATCGGCAGTTGGGACGCCGGCCGTCAAAACACTGAGAGTGGCATCCCGATGCCCAGAACCCCAGCAGGGTCTAGGTAAGTATTCTAACCCTCCTCCCTTCACCCATAACCCTCCATTCCTGCATCCTAACCCTAACTCTCCCTACCCCGCACCCTAACCGTCCCAGTTAGTGCCTAAACCTAACCCTCCCCCTAGTGCCTAACCCTTCCTGCTTAGTGCCTAAACCTAACCCCCCCAGGTGCCTAACCCTAACCCCCCCTGTCCGCAGCCTAACCCTTACCTTACCTCTCCTGCAGCCTAACCTTAACATCCCCTTGGTGCCTAAACCTAACTCTCTGGGCTCTTCTCCCCCCTATGAGTCCCCAGAATGCCGGAATCCTGCCCTATGTAACACGGCTCTGCCATGGCCGCAAACTTTTGAGTGGCACGGAGTCCTCTTCAGGGTGGCTCCCTTCCCCCACTGGCTGTGTGTGTGCGACCCGGTACTTGCGGGGGCCCTGAATGGCAGTGCCTGGGCTTCCATCTTTCCCCTGCCTCTACCTACAAGCCGGAGAGTGCTTTGTCTATTTGGAAGGTACTGCTGCCGCCATCTTGAAATCAGCCTGAGGACCGAGCCTGCATATCACCTCTCCTACTGGCTGCATCTTTATCTCCTCTTGGATTGTGACACTCAGGTTTGTTATTTTTTCACAACATGGGAGATCACTGACAATTTATCCTCACTATTGGATCAAAAGTTGGCTTCGTTAAAAGATTACCTAGATTCCACACTCACTCAACATGCTCAGCGCCTTACCGAGGGGGAGCAGCGAATATCTAATTTAGAGGATGACCTTACTGTGATGCGAGAAACCTTATCCAAACAGGAAAAAGCAGTGACCTCAATGCAGGACAAATTAGAAGATTTGGAGAACAGAAATAGAAGAAACAATGTTCGTATAATTGGTCTCCCTGTATCAATAAAACCTCAAGACCTTATGCAACTGGTCTCCGAATGGCCTCCACGTGAGCTACTAGTTCAATGTTGGTGGAATGTGTACATCGCATTGGCCCCGACAGTCTACTGGAAATAGGCTCCGTCCTGTCATCATGAGGATCCTAAATTATTCTGACAAAGTTCGATTATTGGACTACTACTGAAAGCATTCTGATCTGTTGTATCAAGGTGACAAGTTTTTATTATTCCAAGACTTTTCCTAAATGGTGGCAACAAAACAAAGAGTTGACTGACTTGTAACCGTTTTTTCGAACTGGGACATCGTTTTGCCTTACTGTACCCGGCCAAATTTTTCCCATGCCGGGAATTTTTTTTTTTTATACCCCCCTTGCAGTCAAACACTTTGTGTTTTCTTTTTCTTCAAAACCCTCAAAGTGTATGGATGACGAAGACTGACTGCCAGTGGATAATCTTGGATACTTGTCTACTCCCTAGCTCATGTTCTGGTGTCTTATAATAATTGTTTTATTGTTCAGGTTACTGTTATTATTATTACGATGGATTGAATCTCCGTGCATGTTACCTTATAATTATTTGTGCCTATTACTTGGATCCATAGGCAAAACTAGAGATCTGGTAATGGGTGGTCCCAGTTTTAGCACCATGTCAGATATTGGAAAAAAAACACCAGTGGCGTTCTTCCCCATGGTGTCACCCGGAGTAAGAAGGTATGTTGTGTGCGTGGCGTAGCCGCGCGCACAGCCAAAAAGGGGGCGTGGCCTCGTGAACAGGGGGCGTGGTCACTTGAGAAGGGGGAATGGCCTCGCAGCACGAACCCCAGTGGTCTGGTGTGTGTCTAAGAAGTACGGGTGAGCACTGTGCAGTGCCGGCTCCCTCACACTGTCAGGAGCCGAGTGCTGCACTTGATGCTACAGTGCAGCATCCGGCTCCTGTCACCCCTAGGTAGGTTTTTGGGGCCCCAGTCAGTTTGAAAGTCTTTTCTTACCTATATGGTGTTTTGTCTGCAACTGGGAACCTCTGAGGAATTTGAGCCTCACTGGGCAGCGTCTTCAGCCGGTAATCACTATTCATGTAGATCACATTGTCTGGAAGATGCCTGTTTACATAGAAATATAACCCATGTCATCATCATAACCAGATAATATATACTGTAGTAACAGAAGCTAGTGTGCAGGAAAAATGTGACTTTCCCTGATCAAACTTCTGTGTCTCTCCAGGCTCCCCTGTGTTACTCCAGACCCCCCAATGTCTCCATCCCAGGCCCCTCTGTGGTTCTCCAGGCTCTCTGTGTCTCTTTATCTCCATGCCTCCATGTCTCTCTATCTCCAGGCCCTCTGGTCTCTTTCCATCCACAGGACCCCCTGGGCCTCTCCATCCTCAGGCGGACCTGTGGCTCTCAGCCTTATTCCACCAGCCCCAGTGTGCATCTCTCTCTGCCCCATTCCCCCGACCCCAGTGTGTACCTCTCAGCCCCAATGTGCATCTCTCTCTGCCCCATTCCCCAGACCCCAGTGTGTACCTCTCAGTCCCAATGTGCATCTCTCAGCCCCATTCCCCCAGCCCCATTCCCACAGCCCCAGTGTGCATCTCTCTGCCCCATTCCCCCCGACCCCAGTGTGCATCTCTCAGCCAGATTCCCCAAGCCCCATTCCCACAGCCCAAATGTGCATCTCTCTGCCCCACTCCCCCGACCCCAGTGTGTACCTCTCAGTCCCAGTGTACATCACTCTGCCCCAGTGTGCATCTCTCAGCCCCATTACCCTGGCCCCAGTGTGTATATAAACGCAATTCGCCCTACCACAGTGTGCATCTCTCAGCTCTCTCAGCACCATTTCCCCAACCCCAGTGTGTGTCTCTCAGCCCCATTCCCCAGCCCTAGTGTGCATCTCTCAGCCCCATTCCCCAAACCCCAGTGTGCGTCTCTCAGCCCCATTCCCCCAGCCCTAGAGTGCATCTCTCAGCCCCATTCTGAGAACCCCAGTGTGCGTCTCTCAGCCCCATTCCCCCAACCCCAGTGTGCGTCTCTCAGCCCCATTCCCCCAACCCCAGTGTGCGTCTCTCAGCCCCATTCCCCCAGCCCTAGTGTACGTCTCTCAGCCCCATTGCCCCAAACCCAGTGTGCATCTCTCAGCCCCATTCCCCCAACCCCAGTGTGTGTCTCTCAGCCCATTCCCCCAGCCCTAGTGTGCATCTCTCAGCCCCATTCCCCTGGCCCCAGTGTGTATATAAGCCCAATTCGCCCTACCACAGTATGCATCTCTCAGCCTGGGTCTCTCTGAACCAATGTGTCTCTCAGCCCCATTCCCCCAACCCCAGTGTGCGTCTCTCAGCCCCATTCCCCCAGCCCTAGTGTGCGTCTCTCAGCCCCATTCCCCCGACCCCAGTGTGCGTCTCTCAGCCCCATTCCGAGAACCCCAGTGTGCGTCTCTCAGCCCCATTCCCCCAACCCCAGTGTGCGTCTCTTAGCCCCATTCCCCCAGCCCAGGTGTACGTCTCTCAGCCCCATTGCCCCAAACCCAGTGTGCATCTCTCAGCCCCATTCCCCCAACCCCAGTGTGGGTCTCTCAGCCCCATTCCCCCAACCCCAGTGTGCATCTCTCAGCCCTAGTGTGCAATGGGGCTGAGAGACGCACACTAGGGCTGGGGGAATGGGGCTGAGAGACGCACACTAGGGCTGGGGGAATGGGGCTGAGAGATGCACACTGGGGTTGGGGCGTCTCTCAGCCCATGGCCCCAACCCCAGTGTGCGTCTCTCAGCCCCATTCCCCCAGCCCTAGTGTGCGTCTCTCAGCCCCCATTGCCCCAACCCCAGTGTGCATCTCTCAGCACCATTCCCCGAACCCCAGTGTGCATCTCTCAGCCCCATTGCCCCAACCCCAGTGTGCATCTCTCAGCCCCATTCCCCCAGCCCTAGTGTGCGTCTCTCAGCCCCATTGCCCCAGCCCTAGTGTGCATCTCTCAGCACCATTCGCCGAACCCCAGTGTGCGTCTCTCAGCCCCATTGCCCCAACCCCAGTGTGCATCTTTCAGCCCCATTGCCCCAACCCCAGTGTGCATCTCTCAGTCCCATTCCCCCAAACCCAGTGTGCATCTCTCAGTCCCATTCCCCCAACCCCAGTGTGCATCTCTCAGCCCCATTCCCCCAGCCCCAGTGTGCATCTCTCAGTCCCATTCCCCCAACACCAGTGTGTGTCTCTCTGCCCCAGTGTGTCTCTAAGCCCCATTTCCCCTACCCCAGTGTGCGTCTGTCTGCCCCAGTGTGTCTCTCAGCCCCATTGCCCTACCCCAGTGTGTGTCTCTCTGACCCAGTGTGTCTCTCAGCCCCATTCCCCAACCCAAGTGTGCGTCTCTCAGCCCCATTCCCCCAGCCCTAGTGTGCGTCTCTCATCCCCATTGCCCCAACCCCAGTGTGCGTTTCTCAGCCCCATAGCACAAACCCCAGTGTGCATCTCTCAGCCCCATTCCCCTCAACCCCAGTGTGCATCTCTGTCCATTCCCCCAACCCCAGTATGCGCCTCTCAGCCCCACTGCCCCAACCCCAGTGTGCATCTCTCAGCCCCATTCCCCCAACCCCAGTATGCGTCTCTCAGCCCCATTCCCCCAACCCCAGTGTGCGTCTCTCAGCCCCATTCCCCCAACCCCAGTATGCGTCTCTCAGCCCCATTGCCCCAACCCCACTGTGCGTCTCTCAGCCCCATTCCCCCAACCCCAGTGTGTGTCTCTCTGCCCCAGTGTGTCTCTAAGCCCCATTTCCCCAACCCCAGTGTGTGTCTGTCTGCCCCAGTGTGCATCTCTCTGCCCCATTCCCCCTGCCCCAGTGTGTGTCTCTCATCCCCATTGTCCCCAACCCCAGTGTGCATCTCTCTGCCCCAGTGTGTCTCTAAGCCCCATTGCCCCGACCCCAGTGTGCATCTCTCTGCCCCAGTGTGTCTCTAAGCCCCATTGCCCCAAACCCGTGTGCATCTCTCAGCCCCAGTGTGCATCTCTCTGACCCATTCCCCCAGCCCCAGTGTGTGTCTCTCAGCCCCATTCCACCAACCCCAGTGTGCGTCTCTCAGCCCCATTCCCCCAACCCCAGTGCGTGTCTCTCAGCCCCATTGCCCCAACCCCAGTGTGCGTCTCTCAGCCCCATTCCTTCAACCCCAGTGTGCGTCTCTCAGTCCCATTCCCCCAACCGCAGTGTGCATCTCTCAGCCCCACTGTCCAAACCCCAGTGTGCGTCTCTCTGCCCCAGTGTGTCTCTAAGCCCCATTTCCCCGACCCCAGTGTGCGTCTGTCTGCCCAGTGTGCATCTCTCTGCCCCATTCCCCCAGCTCCAGTGTGTGTCTCTCAGCCCCACTGCCCCAACCCCAGTGTGCGTCTCTATGCCCCAGTGTGTCTCTAAGCCCCATTGCCCCGACCCCCGTGTGCAGCTCTCAGCCCCAGTGTGCATCTCTCAGCCCCAGTGTGTGTCTCTCTGACCCATTCCCCCAGCCCCAGTGTGTGTCTCTCAGCCCCATTCCACCAACCCCAGTGTGCGTCTCTCTGCCCCAGTGTGTCTCTAAGCCCCATTGCCCTGACCCCAGTGTGCATCTCTCTGCCCCAGTGTGTCTCTAAGCCCCATTGCCCTGACCCCAGTGTGCATCTCTCTGACCCATTGCCCCAGCCCCAGTGTGTGTTTCTCAGCCCCATTCCCCCAACCCCTGTGTGCATCTCTCAGCCCCATTCCCCCAGCCCTAGTGTGCGTCTCTCAGCCCCATTCCCCCAACGCCGGTGTGTGTCTCTCAGCCCCATTCCCCCAGCCCTAGTGTGCGTCTCTCTGCCCCATTCCCCGAACCCCAGTGTGCATCTCTCAGCCCAATTTCCCCAACCCCAGTGTGCATCTCTCAGCCCCATTCCCCCTGCCCTAGTGTGCATCTCTCTGCCCCATTGCCCCAACCCCAGTGTGCATCTCTCAGCACCATTCCCCAAACCCCAGTGTGCATCTCTCAGCCCCATTGCACCAACCCCAGTGTGCGTCTCTCAGCCCCATTCCCCCAGCCCTAGTGTGCGTCTCTCAGCCCCATTGCCCCAGCCCTAGTGTGCATCTCTCAGCACCATTCCCCGAACTCCAGTGTGCATCTCTCAGCCCCATTGCCCAAACCCCAGTGTGCATCTCTCAGCCCCATTGCCCCAAACCCAGTGTGCATCTCTCAGCCCCATTCCCTCAACCCCAGTGTGCGTCTCTCAGTCCCATTCCCCCAACCCCAGTGTGCGTTCCTCAGCCCCATTCACCCAACCCCAGTGAGCGTCTCTCAGTCCCATTCCCCCAACTCCAGTGTGCATCTCTAAGCCCCATTCCCCCAACCCCAGTGTGTGTCTCTCAAACCCATTGCCTGAACCCCAGTGTGCGACTCTCAGCCCCATTCCCCCAACCCCAGTGTGTGTCTCTCTGCCCCAGTGTGTCTCTAAGCCCCATTTCCCAGACCCCAGTGTGTGTCTGTCTGCCCCAGTGTGTCTCTCAGCCCCATTGCCCCATCCCCAGTGTGTGTCTCTCTGACCCAGTGTCTCTCAGCCCCATTCCCCCAGCCCTAGTGTGCATTTCTCAGCCCCATTGCCCCAACCCCAGTGTGCATCTCTCAACCCCATAGCCCGAACCCCAGAGTGCATCTCTCAGCCCCATTCCCCCAACCCCAGTATGAATCTCTCAGCCCCATTGCCATAACCCCAGTGTGCGTCTCTCAGCCCCATTCCCCCAATCCCAGTGTGCGTCTCTCAGCACCATTCCCCCAACCCCAGTGTGCGTCTCTCAGTCCATTCCCCCAACCCCAGTATGCATCTCTCAGCCCCAATGCCCCAACCCCAGTGTGCATCTCTCAGCCCCATTCCCCCAACCCCAGTATGCGTCTCTCAGCCCCTTTCCCCCAACCCCAGTGTGCGTCTCTTAGCTCCATTCCCCCAATCCCAGTATGCATCTCTCAGCCCCATTACCCCAACCCCAGTGTGCGTCTCTCAGTCCCATTCCCTCAACCCCAGTATGCGTCTCTCAGCCCCATTGCCCCAACCCCAGTGTGCGTCTCTCAGCCCCATTCCCCCAACCCCAGTGTGTGTCTCTCTGCCCCAGTGTGTCTCTAAGCCCCATTTCCCCGACCCCAGTGTGTGTCTGTCTGCCCCAGTATGCGTCTCTCTGCCCCATTCCCCCTGCCCCAATGTGTGTCTCTCAGCCCCATTGCCCCAACCCCAGTGTGCATCTCTCTGCCCCAGTGTGTCTCTAAGCCCCATTGCCCTGACCCCAGTG
This sequence comes from Taudactylus pleione, assembly GCA_031769625.1. Taxonomy (NCBI): domain Eukaryota; kingdom Metazoa; phylum Chordata; class Amphibia; order Anura; family Myobatrachidae; genus Taudactylus; species Taudactylus pleione. The sequence goes on from JAUIMM010000388.1 coordinate 1,146,127, forward strand.
TGCGTCTCTCTGCCCCAGTGTGTCTCTATGTCCCATTGCCCCGACCCCCGTGTGCATCTCTCAGCCCCAGTGTGCATCTCTCAGCCCCAGTGTGTGTCTCTCTGACCCATTCCCCCAGCCCCAGTGTGTGTCTCTCAGCCCCATTCCCGCAACCCCAGTGTGCATCTCTCAGCTCCATTCCCCCAACCCCAGTGTGTGTCTCTCAGCCCCATTCCCTCAACCCCATTGTGCGTCTCTCAGTCCCATTCTCCCAACCCCAGTGTGCATCTCTCAGCCCCATTGCCCCAACCCCAGTGTGCGTCTCTCAGCCCCATTCCCCCAACCCTAGTGTCTGTCTCTCTGCCCCAGTGTGTCTCTAAGCCCCATTTCCCCAACCCCAGTGTGTGTCTGTCTGTCCAAGTGTGTGTCTCTCTACCCCATTCCCCATGCCCCAGTGTGTGTCTCTCTGCCCCATTCCCCCAGCCCCAGTGTGTGTCTCTCAGCCCCATTGCCCCAACCCCAGTGTGTGTCTCTCTGCCCCAGTGTGTCTCTAAGCCCCATTGCCCCGACCCCATTGTGCATCTCTCAGCCCCAGTGTGCGTCTCTCAGCCCCATTCCCCCAACCCCAGTGTGCGTCTCTTAGCCCCATTCCCCCAGCCCAAGTGTACGTCTCTCAGCCCCATTGCCCCAAACCCAGTGTGCATCTCTCAGCCCCATTCCCCCAACCCCAGTGTGGGTCTCTCAGCCCCATTCCCCCAACCCCAGTGTGCATCTCTCAGCCCTAGTGTGCAATGGGGCTGAGAGACGCACACTAGGGCTGGTGGAATGGGGCTGAGAGACGCACACTAGGGCTGGGGGAATGGGGCTGAGAGATGCACACTGGGGTTGGGGCGTCTCTCAGCCCATGGCCCCTACCCCAGTGTGCGTCTCTCAGCCCCATTCCCCCAGCCCTAGTGTGCGTCTCTCAGCCCCCATTGCCCCAACCCCAGTGTGCATCTCTCAGCACCATTCCCCGAACCCCAGTGTGCATCTCTCAGCCCCATTGCCCCAACCCCAGTGTGCATCTCTCAGCCCCATTCCCCCAGCCCTAGTGTGCATCTCTCAGCCCCATTGCCCCAGCCCTAGTGTGCATCTCTCAGCACCATTCGCCGAACCCCAGTGTGCGTCTCTCAGCCCCATTGCCCCAAACCCAGTGTGCGTCTTTCAGCCCCATTGCCCCAACCCCAGTGTGCATCTCTCAGTCCCATTCCCCCAAACCCAGTGTGCATCTCTCAGTCCCATTCCCCCAACCCCAGTGTGCATCTCTCAGCCCCATTCCCCCAGCCCCAGTGTGCATCTCTCAGTCCCATTCCCCCAACACCAGTGTGTGTCTCTCTGCCCCTGTGTGTCTCTAAGCCCCATTTCCCCTACCCCAGTGTGCGTCTGTCTGCCCCAGTGTGTCTCTCAGCCCCATTGCCCTACCCCAGTGTGTGTCTCTCTGACCCAGTGTGTCTCTCAGCCCCATTCCCCAACCCAAGTGTGCGTCTCTCAGCCCCATTCCCCCAGCCCTAGTGTGCGTCTCTCATCCCCATTGCCCCAACCCCAGTGTGCGTTTCTCAGCCCCATAGCACAAACCCCAGTGTGCATCTCTCAGACCCATTCCCCTCAACCCCAGTATGCATCTCTGTCCATTCCCCCAACCCCAGTATGCGCCTCTCAGCCCCACTGCCCCAACCCCAGTGTGCATCTCTCAGCCCCATTCCCCCAACCCCAGTATGCGTCTCTCAGCCCCATTCCCCCAACCCCAGTGTGCGTCTCTCAGCCCCATTCCCCCAACCCCAGTATGCGTCTCTCAGCCCCATTGCCCCAACCCCACTGTGTGTCTCTCAGCCCCATTCCCCCGACCCAAGTGTGTGTCTCTCTGCCCCAGTGTGTCTCTAAGCCCCATTTCCCCAACCCCAGTGTGTGTCTGTCTGCCCCAGTGTGCATCTCTCTGCCCCATTCCCCCTGCCCCAGTGTGTGTCTCTCATCCCCATTGTCCCCAACCCCAGTGTGCATCTCTCTGCCCCAGTGTGTCTCTAAGCCCCATTGCCCCGACCCCAGTGTGCATCTCTCTGCCCCAGTGTGTCTCTAAGCCCCATTGCCCCAAACCCGTGTGCATCTCTCAGCCCCAGTGTGCATCTCTCTGACCCATTCCCCCAGCCCCAGTGTGTGTCTCTCAGCCCCATTCCACCAACCCCAGTGTGCGTCTCTCAGCCCCATTCCCCCAACCCCAGTGTGTGTCTCTCAGCCCCATTGCCCCAACCCCAGTGTGCGTCTCTCAGCCCCATTCCTCCAACCCCAGTGTGCGTCTCTCAGTCCCATTCCCCCAACCGCAGTGTGCATCTCTCAGCCCCACTGTCCAAACCCCAGTGTGCGTCTCTCTGCCCCAGTGTGTCTCTAAGCCCCATTTCCCCGACCCCAGTGTGCATCTGTCTGCCCAGTGTGCATCTCTCTGCCCCATTCCCCCAGCCCCAGTGTGTGTCTCTCAGCCCCATTGCCCCAACCCCAGAGTGCGTCTCTATGCCCCAGTGTGTCTCTAAGCCCCATTGCCCCGACCCCCGTGTGCATCTCTCAGCCCCAGTGTGCATCTCTCAGCCCCAGTGTGCGTGTCTCTGACCCATTCCCCCAGCCCCAGTGTGTGTCTCTCAGCCCCATTCCACCAACCCCAGTGTGCGTCTCTCTGCCCCAGTGTGTCTCTAAGCCCCATTACCCTGACCCCAGTGTGCATCTCTCAACCCCAGTGTGCGTCTCCCTGCCCCAGTGTGTCTCTAAGCCCCATTGCCCTGACCCCAGTGTGCATCTCTCTGACCCATTGCCCCAGCCCCAGTGTGTGTTTCTCAGCCCCATTCCCCCAACCCCTGTGTGCATCTCTCATCCCCATTCCCCCAGCCCTAGTGTGCGTCTCTCAGCCCCATTCCCCCAACGCCGGTGTGTGTCTCTCAGCCCCATTCCCCCAGCCCTAGTGTGCGTCTCTCTGCCCCATTCCCCGAACCCCAGTGTGCATCTCTCAGCCCAATTTCCCCAACCCCAGTGTGCATCTCTCAGCCCCATTCCCCCTGCCCTAGTGTGCATCTCTCAGCCCCATTGCCCCAACCCCAGTGTGCATCTCTCAGCACCATTCCCCAAACCCCAGTGTGCATCTCTCAGCCCCATTGCACCAACCCCAGTGTGCGTCTCTCAGCCCCATTCCCCCAGCCCTAGTGTGCGTCTCTCAGCCCCATTGCCCCAGCCCTAGTGTGCATCTCTCAGCACCATTCCCCGAACTTCAGTGTGCATCTCTCAGCCCCATTGCCCAAACCCCAGTGTGCATCTCTCAGCCCCATTGCCCCAAACCCAGTGTGCATCTCTCAGCCCCATTCCCTCAACCCCAGTGTGCGTCTCTCAGTCCCATTCCCCCAACCCCAGTGTGCGTTCCTCAGCCCCATTCACCCAACCCCAGTGAGCGTCTCTCAGTCCCATTCCCCCAACTCCAGTGTGCATCTCTAAGCCCCATTCCCCCAACCCCAGTGTGTGTCTCTCAAACCCATTGCCTGAACCCCAGTGTGCGACTCTCAGCCCCATTCCCCCAACCCCAGTGTGTGTCTCTCTGCCCCAGTGTGTCTCTAAGCCCCATTTCCCAGACCCCAGTGTGTGTCTGTCTGCCCCAGTGTGTCTCTCAGCCCCATTGCCCCATCCCCAGTGTGTGTCTCTCTGACCCAGTGTCTCTCAGCCCCATTCCCCCAACCCCAGTGTGCGTCTCTCAGCCCCATTCCCCCAGCCCTAGTGTGCATTTCTCAGCCCCATTGCCCCAACCCCAGTGTGCATCTCTCAACCCCATAGCCCGAACCCCAGAGTGCATCTCTCAGCCCCATTCACCCAACCCCAGTATGAATCTCTCAGCCCCATTGCCCCAACCCCAGTGTGCGTCTCTCAGCCCCATTCCCCCAATCCCAGTGTGCGTCTCTCAGCACCATTCCCCCAACCCCAGTGTGCGTCTCTCAGTCCATTCCCTCAACCCCAGTATGCGTCTCTCAGCCCCAATGCCCCAACCCCAGTGTGCATCTCTCAGCCCCATTCCCCCAACCCCAGTATGCGTCTCTCAGCCCCTTTCCCCCAACCCCAGTGTGCGTCTCTTAGCTCCATTCCCCCAATCCCAGTATGCGTCTCTCAGCCCCATTACCCCAACCCCAGTGTGCGTCTCTCAGTCCCATTCCCTCAACCCCAGTATGCGTCTCTCAGCCCCATTGCCCCAACCCCAGTGTGCGTCTCTCAGCCCCATTCCCCCAACCCCAGTGTGTGTCTCTCTGCCCCAGTGTGTCTCTAAGCCCCATTTCCCCGACCCCAGTGTGTGTCTGTCTGCCCCAGTATGCATCTCTCTGCCCCATTCCCCCTGCCCCAATGTGTGTCTCTCAGCCCCATTGCCCCAACCCCAGTGTGCATCTCTCTGCCCCAGTGTGTCTCTAAGCCCCATTGCCCTGACCCCAGTGTGCGTCTCTCTGCCCCAGTGTGTCTCTATGTCCCATTGCCCCGACCCCCGTGTGCATCTCTCAGCCCCAGTGTGCATCTCTCAGCCCCAGTGTGCGTCTCTCTGACCCATTCCCCCAGCCCCAGTGTGTGTCTCTCAGCCCCATTCCCGCAACCCCAGTGTGCATCTCTCAGCTCCATTCCCCCAACCCCAGTGTGTGTCTCTCAGCCCCATTCCCTCAACCCCATTGTGCGTCTCTCAGTCCCATTCTCCAAACCCCAGTGTGCATCTCTCAGCCCCATTGCCCCAACCCCAGTGTGCGTCTCTCAGCCCCTTTCCCCCAACCCTAGTGTCTGTCTCTCTGCCCCAGTGTGTCTCTAAGCCCCATTTCCCCAACCCCAGTGTGTGTCTGTCTGGCCAAGTGTGTGTCTCTCTACCCCATTCCCCATGCCCCAGTGTGTGTCTCTCTGCCCCATTCCCCCAGCCCCAGTGTGTGTCTCTCAGCCCCATTGCCCCAACCCCAGTGTGCGTCTCTCTGCCCCAGTGTGTCTCTAAGCCCCATTGCCCCGACCCCATTGTGCATCTCTCTGCCCCATTCCCCCAGCCCCAGTGTGTGTCTCTCAGCCCCAATCCCCCAACCCCAGTGTGCGTCTTTCAGCCCCATTCCCCCAACCCCAGTGTGTGTCTCTCAGCCCCATTGCCCCAACCCCAGTGTGCGTCTCTCAGCCCCATTCCTCCAACCCCAGTGTGCGTCTCTCAGTCCCATTCCCCCAACCGCAGTGTGCATCTCTCAGCCCCACTGTCCAAACCCCAGTGTGCGTCTCTCTGCCCCAGTGTGTCTCTAAGCCCCATTTCCCCGACCCCAGTGTGCGTCTGTCTGCCCAGTGTGCATCTCTCTGCCCCATTCCCCCAGCCCCAGTGTGTGTCTCTCAGCCCCATTGCCCCAACCCCAGTGTGCGTCTCTATGCCCCAGTGTGTCTCTAAGCCCCATTGCCCCGACCCCCGTGTGCATCTCTCAGCCCCAGTGTGCATCTCTCAGCCCCAGTGTGCGTCTCTCTGACCCATTCCCCCAGCCCCAGTGTGTGTCTCTCAGCCCCATTCCACCAACCCCAGTGTGCGTCTCTCTGCCCCAGTGTGTCTCTAAGCCCCATTGCCCTGACCCCAGTGTGCATCTCTCAACCCCAGTGTGCGTCTCCCTGCCCCAGTGTGTCTCTAAGCCCCATTGCCCCGAGCCCAGTGTGCATCTCTCTGCCCCAGTGTGTCTCTAAGCCCCATTGCCCTGACCCCAGTGTGCATCTCTCTGACCCATTGCCCCAGCCCCAGTGTGTGTTTCTCAGCCCCATTCCCCCAACCCCTGTGTGCATCTCTCAGCCCCATTCCCCCAGCCCTAGTGTGCGTCTCTCAGCCCCATTCCCCCAACGCCGGTGTGTGTCTCTCTGCCCCAGTGTGTCTCTAAGCCCCATTGCCCGACCCCAGTGTGCATCTCTCTGACCCATTCCCCCAGCCCCAGTGTGTGTCTCTCAGCCCCAATCCCCCAACCCCAGGGTGCGTCTCTCAGCCCCATTCCCCCAACCCCAGTGTGCGTCTCTCAGCCCCATTCCTTGAACCCCGGTGTGCGTCTCTCAGCCCCATTCCCCCAACCCCAGTGTGCGTCTCTCAGCCCCATTCCCCCAACCCCAGTGTGCGTCTCTCAGTCCATTCCCCCAACCCCAGTATGCGTCTCTCAGCCCCAATGCCCCAACCCCAGTGTGCATCTCTCAGCCCCATTCCCCCAACCCCAGTATGCACCTCTCAGCCCCATTCCCCCAACCCCAGTGTGCGTCTCTTAGCTCCATTCCCCCAATCCCAGTATGCGTCTCTCAGCCTCTTTACCCCGACCCCAGTGTGCGTCTCTCAGTCCCATTCCCTCAACCCCAGTATGCGTCTCTCAGCCCCATTGCCCCAACCCCAGTGTGCGTCTCTCAGCCCCATTCCCCCAAACCACAGTGTGTGTCTCTCTGCCCCAGTGTGTCTCTAAGCCCCATTTCCCCGACCCCAGTGTGTGTCTGTCTGCCCCAGTATGCGTCTCTCTGCCCCATTCCCCCTGCCCCAATGTGTGTCTCTCAGCCCCATTGCTCCAACCCCAGTGTGCGTCTCTCTGCCCCAGTGTGTCTCTAAGCCCCATTGCCCTGACCCCAGTGTGCGTCTCTCTGCCCCAGTGTGTCTCTATGTCCCATTGCCCCGACCCCTGTGTGCATCTCTCAGCCCCAGTGTTCATCTCTCAGCCCCAGTGTGCGTCTCTCTGACCCATTCCCCCAGCCCCAGTGTGTGTCTCTCAGCCCCATTCCCCCAACCCCAGTGTGCGTCTCTCAGCCCCTTTCCCCCATCCCCAGTGTGTGTCTCTCAGCCCCATTCCCTCAACCCCATTGTGCGTCTCTCAGTCCCATTCTCCCAACCCCAGTGTGCATCTCTCAGCCCCATTGCCCCAACCCCAGTGTGCGTCTCTCAGCCCCATTCCCCCAACCCTAGTGTCTGTCTCTCTGCCCCAATGTGTCTCTAAGCCCCATTTCCCCAACCCCAGTGTGTGTCTGTCTGCCCAAGTGTGTGTCTCTCTACCCCATTCCCCATGCCCCAGTGTGTGTCTCTCTGCCCCATTCCCCCAGCCCCAGTGTGTGTCTCTCAGCCCCATTGCCCCAACACCAGTGTGCGTCTCTCTGCCCCAGTGTGTCTCTAAGCCCCATTGCCCCGACCCCATTGTGCATCTCTCAGCCCCAGTGTGTGTCTCTCTGCCCCAGTGTGTCTCTAAGCCCCATTGCCCGACCCCAGTGTGCATCTCTCTGACCCATTCCCCAGCCCCAGTGTGTGTCTCTCAGCCCCATTCCCCCAACCCCAGTGTGCGTCTCTCAGCCCCATTCCCCCAACCCCAGTGTGCGTCTCTCAGCCCCATTCCTCGAACCCCAGTGTGCGTCTCTCAGCCCCATTCCCCCAACCCCAGTGTGCATCTCTCAGCCCCATTCCCCCAACCCCAGTGTGCGTCTCTCAGTCCCATTTCCCCAACCCCAGTGTGCATCTCTCAGCCCCATTGCCCCAACCCCAGTGTGCGTCTCTCTGTCCCATTTCCCCCACCCCAGTGTGCGTCTCTCAGCCCCATTGCCCCTACCGCAGTGTGCGTCTTTCAGCCCCATTTCTCGAACCCCAGTGTGTCTCTAAGCCCCATTTCCTCGACCCCAGTGTGCATCTGTCTGCCCCATTCCCCCGACCCCAGTGTGTGTCTCTCAGCCCCATTGCCCCAACCCCAGTGTGTGTCTCTCAGCCCCATTGCCCCAACCCCAGTGTGTGTCTCTCTGCCCCAGTTTGTCTCTAAGACCCATTTCCCCGACCCCAGTGTGCATCTCTCAGCCCCAGTGTGTGTCTCTTTGCCCCAGTGCATCTCTCTGCCCCATTCCCCCAACCCCAGTGTGTGTCTCTCAGCCCCATTCCCCCAACCCCATTGTGTGTCTTTCAGCCCCATTCCCCCAACCCCAGTGTGCATCTCTCAGCCCCATTCCCCTGGCCCCAGTGTGTGTCTCTCAGCCCCATTGTCCCAACCCCAGTGTGCGTCTCTCAGCCCCATTCCTTCAACCCCAGTGTGCATCTCTCAGTCCCATTCCCCCAACCGCAGTGTGCATCTCTCAGCCCCATTGCCCCAACCCCAGTGTGCGCCTCTCAGTCCCATTTCCCCCACCCCAGTGTGCGTCTCTCAGCCCCATTGCCCCTACCACAGTGTGCGTCTTTCAGCCCCATTCCTCGAACCCCAGTGTGTCTCTAAGCCCCATTTTCCCTACCCCAGTGTGCGTCTGTCTGCCCCATTCCTCCAACCCCAGTGTGTGTCTCTCAGCCCCATTGCCCCAACCCCAGTGTGTGTCTCTCAGCCCCCTTGCCCCAACCCCAGTGTGTGTCTCTCAGCCCCCTTGCCCCAACCCCAGTGTGTGTCTCTCTGCCCCAGTGTGTCTCTAAGACCCATTTCCCCGACCCCAGTGTGCATCTCTCAGCCCCAGTGTGCGTCTCTCTGCCCCAGTGCATCTCTCTGCCCCATTCCTCCAACCCCAGTGTGTGTCTCTCAGCCCCATTCCCCCAACCCCATTGTGTGTCTTTCAGCCCCATTTCCCCAACCCCAGTGAGTGTCTCTCTGCCCCAGTGTGTCTCTAAGCTGGATTCTCCAACCCCAGTGTGTGTCTCTCAGCCCCATTCCCCCAACCCCAGTGTGTGTCTCTCTGCCCCAGTGTGTCTCTCAGCCCCATTCCCCCAACCCCAGTGTGTGTCTCTATGCCCCAGTGTTCTTCTAAGCCCCATTTCCCCAACCCCAGGGTGCATCTCTCAACCCCAGTGTGCATCTCTCTGCCCCAGTGCGTCTCTCTGCCCCATTCCCCTGGCCCCAGTGTGCGTCTCTCAGCCCCATTCCCCCGGCCCCAGTGTGCGTCTCTCAGCCCCATTCCCCCAGCCCCAGTGTGCGTCTTTCTGCCCCATTCCCCCAGCCACAGTGTGCATCAGCATCATTCCCCAGCCTGTGTCACCCCAGCCCTGTGTTAACTCCAACCCCCCCAACCCTTTGCAGTCTAGCTCCAACCCCCCCTAAGCCCCCTGTGCAGTCAGCACCAATCCCCCTCAGCCCTGTGCAGTCAGCTTCAACCATACCCCCAGCCCACTGTGCAGTCAGCTCCAATCCCCCTCCCCCCTCAGCCCTGTGCAGTCAGCTCCAATACCCCCCTGCCCTGTGCAGTTAATTCCAACCTTCCTTCTCACTCCCCTGTGCAGTCAGCTCCAATCCCCCCTCAAGCACATCTCCAATCCCCCCTCCCCCCTCAGCACTGTGCACAGCTCCAATCCCCCCTCCCCCCTCAGCACTGTGCATAGCTCCAATCCACCCCTCCCCCCTCAGTACTGTGCAGTTCCAATCCCACCCTCCCTCCTCAGCACTGTGCACAGCTCCAACAATCCCCCTCCCCCTCAGCACTGTGCACAGCTCCAATCCCCCCTCCTCCACTCAGCACTGTGCACAGCTCCAATCCCCCCTTCCCCCCTCAGCACTGTGCACAGCTACAATCCCCCTCCCCCCATAGCACTGTGCACAGCTACAATCCCCCTCCCCCCTCAGCACTGTGCACAACTACAATCCCCCTCCCCCCTCAGCACCGTGCACAGCTACAATCCCCCTCCCCCCTCAGCACTGTGCACAGCTACAATCCCCCTCCCCCTCAGCAGTGTGCACAGGCAGAATCCCCCCTTCCCCCCTCAGCACTGTGCACAGCTACAATCCCCCTCCCCCCATAGCACTGTGCACAGCTACAATCCCCCTCCCCCCTCAGCACTGTGCACAGCTACAATCCCCCTCCCCCATCAGCACTGTGCACAGCTCCAATCCCCCCTTCCCCCCTCAGCACTGTGCACAGCTACAATCCCCCCTTCCCCCCTCAGCACTGTGCACAGCTACAATCCCCCTCCCCCCTCAGCACTGTGCACAGCTACAATCCCCCTCCCCCCTCAGCACTGTGCACAGCTACAATCCCCCTCCCCCCTCAGCACTGTGCACAGCTACAATCCCCCTCCCCCCTCAGCACTGTGCACAGCTACAATCCCCCTCCCCCCTCAGCACTGTGCACAGCTACAATCCCCCTCCCCCCTCAGCAGTGTGCACAGGCACAATCCCCCCACCCCCCTCACTGCAGTCACCGCCAGCACTTACCTCCATCCTGTTCCTCTGTTTTGCTGCTTGTTGTGGGAAGAGCATGCTCAGCAGCTCCCCTGGTGGCCATCTTTTTTTTTTTTTAAGCGAGCTGGGCTAATGGGTGGTCCTGTGCACCCCCGGACCACCCCCCAATTTCACCTATGCTTGGACCTAAATGTTTTTTACCTTTCTTTATCCCTCCTATTTTAGTATTTTACCCATTCTGGATTAATGACATCTTCCTTCTACCCTCTTCTTTCCTTTTCTTCTTGCCTTGTATTGTTGTTATTGGATTTATGGCAATCCTATCGATGGCCCTCTTGGCCTTTTATAGAACTTCAATGGTTCTATATATTTGCTTGTATATGGCGATCTTATGGGATTGATTGGGTTCTTAGAAAATGTAAATGATCACTAAATATTGTGTTTACAGTATGTATCATTGTTCCTCACATCTCATGCAGCTGTGTTGTTATTTATGTTTGAGGATTTGTTGCCCTGGCCTACTAGTGTTTCCCATATGCTCACTCGCTGGGACAGGATTTCCTGTTATTAGAAGATCCTTACAATATCAGGCCTAGGGCTGGCATAGGTTAGAGTGACCACATCTGCTGTAAGTACCTCCAAGATGTCATTACATTTGTTACTTGGAACATGGAGGGAATGAACACTCCTATAAAAAGAAAGAAAGTCCATTCCTCCCTGAAACATTTAAAACCTGATATTGCTTTCTTACAGGAGACCCACTGAAATTCCTCTGACACCAAAATTGTCTGGGGTACTTGGATAGGTGAATTTAAAGCGGCTTCTTTTACAGCTAAGCATAGGGGGGTTTAATTAGAGAGGTGCAGGCTCTGATCAGTGCAGATTTTCCAGCCAAATTTAGATTTATCCCGCCAAATTGCGGGTCTCCGAAAAAGGCAAAATGTCATCATTCATGGACAAACATCATCTTTCATAGACAAAAATCCATGAAAAATTATGTTTGTCCATGACGTTTTGCCTTTTTATGAGACCCAAAATTTGGCGGGAAAAATAAGAATTTGGCATGAAAATCCGAACCAATCCGAGCCTGCACATCTCTAGTTTTAATACTGTTCAACATTGCTTTTCTACAGGAGACCCACTGGAATTCCTTTGACCCCAAAACTGTACGGGACATTTGGATAGGCAAATTTAAAGCGGCTTCTTTTACAGCTAAGTGTAGGGGGGTTTTAATACTGTTCAACAAGCACCTCTCATACCAACTTAGAGTTTGTCTGGCAGACTCTGAGGGCCGCTACCTTTTTATAAAGTTATCGCTTTATGACTCCCTTTATACTTTGTCTATTATTTACGCCCCCACTGGCTCTAATGCAGGTTTTTTTCTCTGACCTTTATGCAAAATTACAAGACTTGGCAGAGGGGGGTAGGGGGTGACTTTAACTATGTCCAATCTTTTGGCCTAGATAGGTCAGCGGCTGCCAGTGGGAGCAGGGAAGTCTCACCCCCTTCATTCTCCCTATTAGTCGATTCCCTACAATTTTGTGATCACTGGAGGTGCCAACATCCCACATCTCATGAATTCACATCCTCATTATTCCTCTTCTCACCTAGATTTTTGGTTAGTTACCAACACCCTTCTTCAACATGTAGTGAAATCTAATATTGAACCTAAACCCTTTTCAGATCATGCCCCTGTCTGATTTAATTTATCCTTGATTTATCCTCTCTCTCTGTCTTTTATTTGGAGTTTTCCGGACTATTTGGAAAAATCTTATGTTTTTCATACTCACTTGGAAAGGTGGGGTGAATCTCCCCTGTATACAGGACTATTCTCTGGCTGCAACCTTTAGGTACTCATTGGATTGGTTGAGGGGAGTGTGTGATAGCTTTGTCTATGTAGCGTAAAATCAGGCTTTTCGTCCACACTCTTATCTTGTGGGTTTGCTACACTCTTTGGTTGGTCTCTATTTCACTGAGTTAAAAACTAATCCCCCTCTCTACACACCTGGTTTGGCCTGGCACTAACTTTGAAAACATCTTGGTTTACTCTCATCCGACTCTTTGTTTATGCTATTAATTTCCAACCAGGACTTTCAGAATGGTGAGGCAAGCGCGGTGGTTCGTACTTGGCAGCTTTAGGGACTAAGGGCCTGATTCAGAGCCGGTCACTCTGACAGAGCGCTTGCTCTGAATCAGGGCCAGGCTATTTCTTTTTTAGAACGTCCTCCTGGCCGCTCGCATAGCTGTGGGTGACCACCCACAGCTATAGCGAGCGGCCAGGAAGATGGTTACGATGGTCAAGACCATCGTGACCATCGGGTTTGCGATGAGACCCTTGTGGTGGGGTCCCGTTGCCGCAAGCCCCAGAGAGATTTCGGCTCTAACAGAGCCGAAATCTCTACCACTGACATCACTCATGATGTCAGTGGGGCCGGCCCCAAATGGGGGCGTTCACATGGGAATGACTCCGTTTGGGCAGCCACTCCCCCAGCCCGCCCACCAAAGGGGGCGTGCTGTCACTCAACATCGACAGCACACCTCCTTTGTTGCGAGACCCAGAGCGACGGAGTGCCCATCGCTATCCAGGTCTCGCTCATCCAGGTCTCAGCCGGCTCCATCGTGCGCATGTGCACTGGCCCACTATCGACCCGGTTGCGAGCGCACAGCGCTTGCGACCGGGTCAGAATCAGGCCCTAAATTTGTTATACCAATTCCTAGATTTTGACTGGTCTTCTGTCCTAACCTTGTCACAGCTTAAGAGCTTAAGGAGAAATATCCTTCCCTTGATTTTCCTGTCTTTGCCTATTTTCAAGTTTGTAGCTATATTACTCAGTTAATGGCCCATTTAATGTCAACTGATTTAAATAGCTCTTTTGACTGTATAATGAGATTGTGCCCTAGATCTCCTCACTCAACGTCACTCATATTTTCTTATACTAGATGGCGGCTGGATTTATCTAAAGTAACTACAGGGATTGTCAAATGGAGAGATACCATTGATGGAATCGATTTGAGGGATGTTGTTTGGTGTTGTACTCTGATCAACAAACAATTAGTATCATCTTCTTATGCAGAAATGCATTATAAATGATTACACAGAGCAAACTACACCCTTCGACTTCAGTTTCTCATGGGAGCCTCAGACAATTCCCTTTGTTTTAAATATACAGCTGCAGATATGGCTATAATTAGTTGTATGTGGACCTGCCCAGTGGTCCAAACATTTTGGAATGCTGTAGAAGACTTTATTAATACTACGTTGGGTATTCCTTTCATGGTCAATACAGTATGTCCTAGGCATTTTAGAATTATTATACTCCTTCGACTCCCTCTCCTGGATCGAAGGGAAATAGGGCCTGATTCAGAGCCGGACGCTCTGACCAGAGCGCTCGCTCTGAATCAGTGCCCTCCTACCTAAACTTGGAGCGGCCTCTTGGACGCTCGCATAGCTGTGGGATACCACCCACAGCTATAGCGAGCGTCCATGATGATGGTCGCAATGGTCAAGACCATCGCAACCATCGGGCTTGCGACAAGACCCTGCGGTAGGGTCTCGCTGCCGCAAGCCCTGGAGTGATTTTGGCTCTATCAGAGCTAGTAATGTCAGTGGATGTCAGTGGGGCTGGGCCAAAACGGAAGGCGTTCCCATGGGAACGCCTCCGTCTGGCAGCCACGCCCCCAGCATGCCCACCAAAGGGGGCGTGCCGTCAGTCACCATCGACAGCACGCCCCCTTTGGTGCGAGACCCAGAGCGACGGAGAGCCCGTCGCTAGCCGGGTCTCGCGCATGCGCATGACGGAGCTCCCTCCGTCATGCGCATGCGCAGTAGGGCACCATCGACCCGCTTGCGAGCGTCCTGCGCTCGCGAGCGGGTCTGAATCAGGCCCTTAGATCATTACATGCCCACAAAGCAGCTGCTTCAAAGAAAACTATTTTATCTCTATGGACAAAGACCCCATACCCCTCTCTCTTATGCTACCCCATCTGTCTTACCTATATCAGATTAACTGGATTGAATAATCACTAGATGTGGAATCCGGATCCAATTTAAAAAAATAATAAATTTGGCTCCCTTATGTGTTCACTTTGCCGTATACTACTAGGGATCATGTTAGGAAGGCGGTTGGACAGACTACGTGGTCCACTGTGGAGGAGATTGCCAATGGATCCCCCCATTCTAGTTTGGAATGTTGTTCAACTTTCAATGTTTGATTTTAGGAGAAATACTTAGAATTGATATATTGTATGATATTGTATTTCCTGTGTTTTTCTTTTTGTATGAATACCCTGTTTGATTATGTCTTTCGATACTGATTGCAAAGTGATGCCCTATACATGTTCTGTCTAATGTTCATATGTGATTTGTGTTTTATTCTCAATATATATAGGACCTCATTCAGAGGCAGTCGTTAGATGCAAGCGGTCGCTCTGAATGAGGGCGGCCGCTTGCATCTTGTAGTGCCAGCTCTTGGTCAATCGCTCCACCCACAGCTCTAGCGACTGACCAGGGTGATGGTCATGATGGTCAAGACCATTGCGACCATCGAGGCTTGCGACGAGACCCTAAGGTTGGGTCTTGGCACTCGCAAGCCCCAGGGAGCTTCCTGCTCTGATCGAGCAGGAAGCTCCCCACTGACATCACTGCTGATGTCAGTGGGGCCGCCCCCAAATGGCAAGCATTCCGGCCACGCCCCCTGCCCGCCTCCCAAACGGGGCGAGCTGTCACTCACCATCAACAGCTCGTCCCCTTTGGTGCGAGACCCCTAAGCGATGGAGCCGGCTCTGACGTGCGCATGTCCAGTGGGGAAACATCGATCCAGTTGCGAGCTATCAACACTTGCGGCCGGGTCTGAATGACCCCCATAGTCTCCCTAATCCTAATTGTGTATGATAATGTGGTATATAGGAGACTGTTAGTCACTAAAAAACATCATTCAGGTAATTATGCTCCTTACAGTAGCCATTAGTGAATGGGTAAATATGATAGTGCTGACCTGCCTGTATCAGCAGATGTCCTGAAGCAGCACAATGGTGAGAAGCCTCTGACAGTGTAACTGGGTGCAGGTGGTGGGTCAGGTCCCAGAGGTGGCCCGGGCTCCATAGCAACTGCGCCATTAGCACCTAGTGTAGCTATGCCCTTGATTACTTGCTCTATCAGGAGGGGCTTTTGTGTCTATCACAGCTCAGGCTCGATATTACATATTCTATATCTGTTTGTGGAGAATCATAGGAAAGGGGGCCTATATGTCTTGATGAGAAGCTGGTGATGGATGGTCTGGCAAGATATAGAAAATCAACCCCTGTGACAACAAGTGACTGTCCAGAACAAGATGTACTGTATGCAGCTGCCATGACCTCCAAAAGAGAGTTAAGAAGCTGGAGTTATTATTTCCACATCTACTGAAGGAGAAAAAACTGAAATGAGCAACTCAGACAATTTGTTCTCATCATAGTCAGTTAGGTGGAATGTAAAAGAGAGTCTCATTACCAGTGGGTGCCTGTTAGTATTTCCATAAATTCAGGTTGGCTAATAATCTGCTGTCTTATTTTTTGCCATAATAATTACCGATATTCATACTGTCTCCATCACTATTCACATCCATTGTATAAGAGCATAGTGATGATACATGCGTGGAGACTTGTAAGCTTTTCTTCATGCAGTCAGAATTTTGTTTTGTATTAATATAATTAATAGAATATAATTATATATAAAATAATTATATAATTTTGATTCAAAGTCAAAACGCCCAGTAAAAGTACAAAAATATACTCTGCCTCTCAAACAGACACAATTATAGCAAATCCCATAATGAAAAATGGTGTATGATAAAATTGTTCTTGTGCCATCCCAGTCTCTTTTATCTTATATATTAAAAAGGACATGCACAATTTAACAAACCAAGCACTTCAGCGAAAGGGCCTGCCACTTGTGTAGCTGAAGTGATTGGTTTGTTTGGGACCCCACAAAAGAAAACATTTTGATATTCTGGTTAAACAAAGCTACAAATAAGCTTAAGACAGCTAACAGTATAACTCATCTTCAATGTTCAATTTATCATAATCCTAATTATCACCCTCATCTCTGTTGTTAATAACATCATCCCCACTGAAATCCATCACTATAGTCTGTGTTTGTGATTGGTGGCATGTGACACTCCAGACTATTAAAACCACTTTCCTACTTCTCTGGTGCTTGACCAGAATAGTATAGAGGTCTGCTCATGCTGTACATCTCACCCGGTTGTGTTGAGGTCTGTCTGTGCTGCTCCTCAGTGTCCTGTCACTGAACTGTCTGCTCAGTGTCCTGTCTGTGCTGTCTGCTCAGTGTCCTGTCACTGAACATGCAGATGACTATCCACAATCACTTGCTCACAGTGTGTCTCCCGTCTCCCCAGCATGATGGTATACAAACTGCATGCCATAGTTCCCTCCAGAACAACAGTTTGGGTGCAACCATGTTGGACTCTGTCACCTGACGCTCTTCCTCAACTGAGAGTGCTGCTCCCAGACCAGCTAATCACAGCATCCAATCCCTTGGGATCCACTCCTATAAATTCCATTCCCTGACTGGCCATTGCCAGTACAACATCACTTCTTGCTGAAGTTACAGCTCAGTACTGAGCTCCCAGGTACTCTGTATCTGAACGGTCCCAGGACCTCATTCAGAGTCGGTCGTAGCGGCCGCACGGTCGTACGCATCCGATGTTTTTCTTTCTGCGCCTGCACACAACTAGCTGTGCGCATGAGCTCTACCGATGCCAAATACTGTTGGTCGTAGGGCTTCCGAAACGGAAGTGGCATGCGAAAGTTGATTGACAGGAAAGTCCGTTTGTGGGTGTATATGGGGGTGGTGGTCTGCAAACGGAGGCGTGCTTCAAAGTTTCCAGGCGTTTTAGGGGAGTGCATAAATTATCTGCTTCGTATGACCATGAATTGCGGATGCATGACAAAGTCACTCTACGAACAGGATGATCGTCCAGGCTAAGGTAGGCAAGAAGCGTCCGTAAGACACAACAGTACAATCGTTAATCTGATGTTACTTGTGATGTTTCTAATTGGAACCACACAAACAAAGCAGCTAAGATTGGTGCATTGTAACTATTAACACTGCTAATTACCTTGTAAATGATTTCACTTGCGTGTGAATTAGGGAATTCGTAACACAACTATTTTTTAGTGCTATTTTAACTTATTTTTTGGGGGGCATTTTTTAAAACATATAGCATTGTGTTTTGCGTAGCAGCCTTTTCAGATACAATACTTTTTAAACCATGTATACATTGATATAGTTAAATATAGAAATTTTGTAAATAACATTTTTTTTTTTTGGAAATTAGCCTTTAATCACAATTTTAGTTACAATTGTTAGGGAGACATTTGCCTATAAATAAAAATGAAAAATAAAAAACACAATTCTAAAATTAAACTAAAATAAAAAAAAAGAGCATGAGACATTGGTGACAAGAAATATGGGGACTGGACAAGAGGTAAGGGAGGAGATATCCAGGGCTACTTGCATCATTTGGGCTGGCTCGGAGGAAGAGGTAAGCTATGGACAGCCGACTGGCATGTAACCCGCTGACTGGACTGTCCAGAGGTAGATGGTATTTCCTCAGGCCTAGGTATAGGGCTCTCCATACTTGCGGGGGTGGCTGTTGGGCTGCCAGAGGTTGTGGTCCTGGGAGGGAGTCTCGCTCCATCATGGCAGGTGGGTTTGCCTGCTCCTGGGTATTGGCCCAACGATCTATGGCCCCAGCAATGGTCTCCAGGGCCACCGCCATCCTCACCAGAGTGGTCTCCATCCTCAGAAGAACACATCTGTTCTCCTGAGTTTGGGAGACCAACCTGGTGAGGAGAGGCACTGCTCGTTCCGATGGTTGCCTTGGAGTAGACTCCACAGGGTCCCCAGATGGAGTACTTGGATCCTCCCCTGCAGAGTCTCCATCTGTGCTGGACCCAGACCTGACCTCAGGAGCAGGCACTACCTCCTCTGAGTCTGGAAAAAAACAAAACGCATACACGTTTTAGCTTTATACTTTGAGTCCCAAAAATATTTACATTCTTGCACATGTGGAGCATTGAAGTCGGCCATGTCAGTGTCCATAGTGGACACGTCAACTATCTGAGCCAACATCTCCAACCTCGTCAAGGTCAGCTCCTCAGGGATGAGACCACCACCTGTCCCCGCAGCATGGTCCACCCTACTCCGTAGCTTCCTCTTCAGCTGGTATTTGAAATCCGTCCATCTGACAATGTGATTTGGCATTTTTTAAGGGTTAGTTTATTTAATTAAGATCTGGCTTTTGACTTCAGTACACTCACAATATCATTTTTTTACCTTTTTTTGACGGCTTTCATGGTTCTGTGGGTTGTCCCCACAGCATTAACAGCCCTGGATATCTCCTCCCAAATCCTGTCTTTGGCTCCAGCCCCCATATTTCTTGGGGCATGGACAAGGTTATCCATTGTCATGGTCACCAATGTCTCAAGCTCTAGCCATGAAAACGGTGGATTTCTGGGCCTTGGCCTGCTTGGCCCCGCCTCCTCCTCCTCTGGTGGTGGTAGTGGATTCCCAGCACCTACAATATTTTTTAATTTTGATAATTTAAAAAATGCATTTTTGGAAGATATGAACTGTTATTGTGCTTTTTTAAAAATGTGTTTAACACTTACCAGCCTCATTTGTCCTCTGCCCACCATGCTCCTCGCTTGCCATTTTCAAAACTTGTGAGAGAGCATGAAGAATAGTGCTTTTGATGACTATTTTATAGATGTGAGCGCATCCCTGGATTGGTTACCCGTGCATCCCTATTTGCCTACAAACAATGCACACCTTGCCTGCATTCCGTAATCACTGCGTGGGTTGTCCGACATGTGAGCGCATCCCTGGTTTGGTTACCCATGCATCCCTATTTGCCTATGTACAATGCACACCTTGCCTGCATTATTCAATCATTGTGTTTTTTTTGGCCTTATTTAAGGCAAAGCCAAATGTTCCCTTACTTGTGGGTTGTAGTTGGAGTGATTTGTGGTGCAGGAAGGGATTGCTAGTGTTTACAGTGTTTGGAGTTCTTTGAGTGGTGCTTATGTGTGTTGTTTGAGTGGTGCTTATGTGTGTTGTTTGAGTAGTGCTTGTGTGGGTTGTTTGAGTGGTGCTTGTGTGTGTTATTTGAGTGGTACTTGTGTGTGTTGTTTGAGTGGTGTTTGTGTGTGTTGTTTGAGTGGTGCTTGTGTGGGTTGTTTAAGTGGTGCATGTGTGTGTTGTTTGAGTGGTGCTTGTGTGTGTTGTTTGAGTGGTGCTTGTGTGTGTTGTTTGAGTGGTGCTTGTGTGGGTTGTTTGAGTGGTGCTTGTGTGGGTTGTTTGAGTTGTGCTTGTGTGTGTTGTTTGAGTGGTGCTTGTGTGTGTTGTTTGAGTGGTGCTTTTTTTTTTTTCCTTTTTTTTATTCAATTTGGGTGGTGGGTTTTTTATTTGTTTTTTTTGCTTTTCCTTTTTTTTGTGTTTTTTTGGGGTTCCATTATTTTTTTTATTTTTTTTGGGGGGGTGGGCTATTTTTTAATTTTTGTTTGACCATAAATTTAACAAACCCTGTTACTTTGTGTGTTTGGGTGGACGTGTTTTTGGAGGAACAAAATAACAACGTTCTTTGCAGACTCCAGTAAGTGTGCCAGCCTACTGCAAGCTGTTTTTTTTGTTGAATTTAAAACAAAAGAAGGACATTATTCAAACAATTATTGTCATGTTCTATTGTTTTGTTTTAGGTGTTTAACAGTCCAGTTTGTACTGGATTCAGGTAAGTGTCTATTTTTAAAAACCTAATAGTTTGTTGTATTTAATAATGAAGTGTTTTATGCTGTCTTTTTTACATTTAATAATGCATTTATGGTTTTTATTGATAAAACAATAATTATGTTTTAAATTTTTAATATTGCCCAATTTCAAAGTCAAGGATTGTTTTAACAATAATAGTAGTAATAGACGTGTTTTTTTTTCTACATATTAATTTCTTTTTCTTCCATAAAATAAAAACCCGTACACAAACAACACCTGTAGGGGTTCCCGAAGATGGCAGAGCCCGACCCTGTAAGAATATGCACCATTATTACTAAGCTAAATATTTTTTGAAAAATATTGAAAATTCTTTCTCAACAACAATTATTTTTTTAAATTCAAACTTTACAGAGTGATGTGGGCCAGCTAATAATGGCCATGTTGCCCCCCACCAACCTTCCTCAGCCTCCTCCTGGGTGTAGGCATAGGAGGTGTTCAAGGGCCAAGATATATAGAACACGTGTCACCCTTTTTGGAATGCCTGATGATGTGGTTGTAACCACTTATCACCTGCCTCCAAATATTATCCTAGACACTCTTTCAATAATAAAGAATGATCTAGAAAGTCAGATTAACATTCCTACAGCAATCACACCACTTACTCAGTTGTTGGCGGTGTTACATTTCTGCGCCTCAGGGTCCTTCCAAACCACTGTGGGGCTGGTGGGTGGCCTCTCCCAGCCCTCATTTTCACGGATGCTGAGGCGTGTGCTAGATGCATTCTTCAATCATATAGCACATTTTATTAGTATGCCTTTGGATACGGAAGCCCTTGATGTGGTAAAGCAGAAGTTTTTTGAGATTGCAGGCTTTCCACACGTCATAGGGGTAGTGGATGGCACTCACATAGCACTTCAGCCCGCTGCATGCAGGGAACAAATCTATAGGAACCGTAAACATTTCCATTCACTAAATGTAATGGTGCTATGTGATGCCTCCCTCCAGATCCTCTCCGTGAATGCCAAATTTTCATGCTGCAGCCATGATGCATACATGATCCAGCATTCAGGGATTTGGCCAAAATTAAGCACACTGCAAGCTGGTGATGCGTGGCTTCTTGGTAAGTATAAATCCAGTATGTAGCTATAGTAATAGTGTAAACATGTTTTCATTGACAATTTATGGATCTTTTGGTGTCCCATTTCCATCAGGTGACAGTGAATATCCTTGCACGCCCTGGCTGCTGACTCCTTATTTGAATCCCACACCAGGGCCACAAACTCAATATAAGGCCACGTTTACTGCCACCAGGCAGGTGGTGGAGCACTGTATCGGCCTTTTAAAGGGCCGGTTCTGGTGTCTCCATCACTCTGGTGGTGCACTCATGTACATGCCGGATATGGTTTCTCGCATTGTGGTCCTGTGTAGGATTCGAGTACCCATGCAGCCAGAGGATGCCTTGCCAGAGGATGGCCCCACGGAGGAAGGTGTTGTGATGCTGTTGGGGGGGGGGGCAGAGCGATTCTGTGGTTTCAAGATTTTTTAGGTAATAATTTTTAACTTTATTTTTAATTTTACACTTAGAGCAAATGTATTTTAAGGTGAACCTAATTTTTTTTTCTCATAAATCAGAACACTTTCCGAAACTGAAAATCTAATGGAACACATTGGCAATACCCTGTACTGTTTTTGGACAACTAACATAATTTTTCCGGATATACCACCACATGTTTGGTTAATTTTGATTCTTTATTTTTATTTTGTCTGTTAAAAAAGAAATATTATGTTTGAGTTTTGCTTTTGTTGTTTATGTCTGACTAAGCAAGATATTTTATTTGTGAAAAACCTGAGGCCATTTTTTTTGTGATTCTGTGATGAAATGCTTTTTACAATTAAAAGGATGTTGTCAACATGTTTGTTATTTAATAAATGTTTTACCAAGAAAAAAGGTTTGGTGTAAATCTATTTTGAAACCCATTTTGAGGTGGATAATGTAGGGCAACCCCAAACAAAAAACAAAAAAAAACATTACTGCAAATGTTCTTAAGGTTAAAATAAACATTTTTGTATTAGTTACATTATGGAAAGGCACCCAGCTTTGTTCACAAAGTATTTTAAATGCAGAATTACACCATTAATTTTTATGAAAAAAGAGGACAAATGTTTTTAGAACAAAAACTTTACTGGAAATTTAAACATTTTTAAATGTACAAAGGGAAAAAAAACTAAAACCGCTCCAGACTCCACACAATCCGCTGTAGGCAGCAGTAGACCTCCAATAGATGGCCACTTGTTCGAGTGAGCTCCTCACATATTCCAACAAGTATGTTGGTTAGATATGTGGACAGAAACATTTATTTATAGGTTAAAAACATCTAAAAAATGACCCACATTTTAACATTAAACATTATTCAATGTCCCAAACAGTGGGTAGACACAATGATGTTAGGGTGTGTTCTAAAGTTTACTCCACACAACATTATTATTATGTAGAAACTTTTATGGTGTAAAAACACTTTGAAACCCTATGTGGCATAATAAAAAATACCCTAGGATGATTTATAAACAACTGGGAGGTGTATTCTTAAGTCATGATGGCCATATCCTTAAAACACACTGCACAGATTCACTTCTAGAATGTTCTTGATAATCCAAAACTACAATGTGTTTGTTTGCTATGGCTAACATCACTTTTCCTAATGAAGTTACATCTTAGTACATTTTAAACACAATGTACACAATATTAACAAGGTTAGTCTGGTTCCTATCACCTTCCCAAGTTCTGTGACATGTTTTATTTAAATCTAAAATACAAATCAAAATGTAATCAATGTTTGCACCAAAAAAAAGCATTTTGTAAACCCCAAAAGGCATACATTTTTGTGCACCTCAAAAAAAAAGGGCCCATGCACAAAACATAACCACAAAATATTGAGTAACAGGATTACTGCGCAATGATTATGACACCCATACTGTAAAAATGAAAACAAACACACAGCCAAAATATTTTAAAAAAAACATGGATAACAACAACACTCCAAAAAAAAAGGCAAAAAACATAATATTAAAAAACACATACCATCAGAGCCTGGCAAGGAAGCACCCGATGGAGATGGTGCTGGAGATGTAGATGGCGAATAAGATGGAGTTGGTGGAATGGTGGGAGGGGAAATGGACTGAACAAAATCCAAGGGAGGGGATATTTGGGTTGAGGACTCTGGCACGGGAGTGGTGATTTGGGATGAGTGGGTAGGGGAGGGAGGAATACTAGGGGAGTTTTGGAAGAGGGAGGGAGGGTTACTGGGGGTGTATGGTGGTGGGGAGGGTGGGCTGGGTTGAGCGGATGGGGAAGGTGAGGGGGAGGGCTGCAGGTTGGGACCTGCATTGCGTCCAAATCTGCGGGTCCTTCTCTGTCTCTGCTGTTGTTCTAAAAGTTAAAGATAATAAAAAAAACTAAATTTAGTTTTCACTTTCGGCTACACACAACAAGTACACTTTAATAAAAGAATTGGAAAATGAACAGACATTTTTAATAGTCCACTAATTTTAACATTTATACAAACGCATACTTACATCTGCGTAATCGCGCCAGCAAATTAGCCAAAAGGACTGGCGACTGACGGCGCAAATCGGACCACCGCCTCTCTAGTTGCGCAGCGCTATATTGCGCCGAAATCCCGCACGGTGAAGGGCTCTCCTCACCTCTGCATAGGCCGCATGCTTTAAGCGGTTGGAAATGGGAGGCTGGGCGTTTGTAAGCTGCCTGTCCAGGATATTAACCAGGATGCTCAATTCCCGACGGGTAAAGGCCGCGGCTCTCATGATGGCAATGGCCAATTTTACAGAAAACATGAAATATACATGGCGTAAAATAAAGATGATTCGCTAAAATATTTACTCAGTTTCCTAAAAAAAAAACACTATTGGCCAATCCTTTAATCATGTGACCTGAAAAATAAGGACAGATTTGATTGGATAAAACATGCAGTGTGCAATTGCAAACATAAGAGTGCAAATGATCCTAACGCAAAATGCACATGCATTTTTAAAGTTAACACAATTAGCAACAGTACATTCACAGATAATAAACATTACTTTGTTTTGGAATTTTAAAAAAAAACGAGAACGGGGAAAACCACCACAAAAAAAACAATAAAGTTTATTGACAGTAAAAAAACTGAATAAAAAGAACAGCAAGAGTTAAACACTCTTAATTAGATAATTGACAACAAGCTAATAACAAGCTGTTTGATAGTCCATGTAAACATGACATGTGACCATTAGTACAACACATACAGCCGCAACCATCACAACATAATTAGCATACAGCGACTGACAGTGCCTGACTATGACTGTCTCGTTCGTTTGATCACATCAGTCATTAGCTAGAAGAGGTGCAGTGCTAACGAATGGGCGTCACTTTGTTTACGATTGACCAGCCGTACGATCGCTTCCGTTTAGGATTTTGTGGCCGTAGCCCGTACGACCGTGCGGCCACTACGACCGACTCTGAATGAGGTCCCCAGTCCTTTATATCCAGTTCTAGATCTGGTAAAAAAAAGTCTTCCATTGCTAGGATATGCAGTTAAGCAGATCATATTGCTTGGAGTTCCAGCCTTAGTTGCTACTGAGGCACTGCACTAATTACTGCCTGTCTGTGTGCAGTATCAGGCGCACTAATTGATTCTCCTGTCTGTGCACAGCCCAGGTGCACAGTAGTCTGTCATTAAGGGAGACTTGCTCTGATTGGGCTCTGTCTCTGTTAAATTCCAGTCAGCCCTTCACTCCATGCCAGTGATACAGTTTTTCATACTTCCAGTTCCTGTCTCCTGCTTGTCAGTCCAGTTCCTGAGTCAGTCTAGCTGTGTTTCATGTGTGCCGTTTATTCCATCCAGGTGGCTCCACCTGCATCTCGTTCTCATGTGCTGCTTGTACCATCTTGGCAGCATGGAGCACTTCCTACCCCAGAAGTGTCTGTCACCATCCAGTGACTTGTGTCATAACCCGGCGGCACCAGTCGCAGTTTGGTGTTCCAGGTGCGAAATCTAGCACACCGTCGTCAGTGTCATCCCGGCTGCACTGGTAGCTACTCTGTGTTCCAGGTGCGTAACCCAGCACACTGTCACCAGTGTCATCCCGGCGGCACTGGTAGCAACTCAGCATTCCAGGTGCGCTATTAAGCACACCATTGCCAGTGTCATCTGGGCGGCACTGGTAGCAGCCCCATGTTCTTGTTGCATACCTCACCTGAGTCTCATCAGCCCAAAGGCTGCAATGGTCCTGGGGTCCCAGGTCACTATCAACCCTCAAGGCTGCTGCAACAGCCCAAAGGCTGCTTCACACTATCAGTCCCTTGGCCACGACTATAAAGGCCACCATCAGCCTCCAAGCCTGCTCCAACAGCCCAAGGCTGCTTCACATCACCAGTCCCTTGGGCATGACTATACAGGCCACAACCAGCCCTCAAAGCTGCTCCTACAGCCCACAAGCTGCATCACACCTCTTGCCCTCAGCACAACTGGTCAAAGTAAACCAGCCCCAAGGCATTTTTGACAGCCCAACGGCTGCAACCAAATCCTTAACCCTTGGCCACAACTAGTACAATACATTCCAGCTCTCAAGGCTGTCATCAGTTGGCTCTACATTAACACTGTCGATTCTCTTCAGGAATCATAACATCTATACAATCTTGCTCACCAGTTTGGTTTTACCACTGAGACGTGTTCTTACAGCAATCATCGGTTGTAGCCGATACCTCCAACCATCAGTTTCATCTAATGCTGCCAACATCGGACTCTTATTAATTAAGTTCCCCAATTCATCAACATCGGTCCCAACTGATCAACTTTATCAATTCATCAACTTCGGTCCCAACTGATAAAGTTAATCAATTCATCAACATCAGTCCCAAACGATAAAGATCATCAATTCATCAACATTGGTCCCAATTAATCAAGTTAATCAACTCTTCAACATCGGACTCTTATCAATTAAGTTCTTCAATTAATCAAATTTGGTCCCAACCGATCAAGTTTGTCAATTCATTAATATTGGATTCAATTCCATCAAGTTCTTAACATTGGTCTCAAATCAATCCAGCTCTCAATCTAGCATCATCGGTCCCAATCTGATTCTGCTCATTTATTCAGTATTATATATTCAGTTCTATTCCAACCTGCTGTTCAATAAAGACTTTCTATTCCTGTTCTCACCTTTGGGCCCATCATTCTCTGCTGTATCTCTACCTCCTCACATCTATACATGAGGAGGTCCTGGCTCAAACCACCCAAGTTCATCCACACCTCTCAAATATCCTTTTCAGTTTTCCACGCCTGTTCCAACCCAAAACCAACCCTGAGATGTGACACAACAAGAGTATTCCTCATGGAATTTGTTGTTCCCTTTGAGCAACATCAGCTTTTCGACATTCTTGGAAGTAGCCTCCTACGCCAATCGCTCACAAGGTTCCCGGATGTGCTAAACACTCTTTCTGAGTACACACTGGAGGCTGGGCCACTTAAGTACACCATAGAAGGTGGATACAAGAGGCTCCAATTTGCCTTTATTTCCTACCAGTATTCAAAGGGATTGTGGAAAATGCTAAATTGTACATTATCATTAAAGTAATCCTCCACCATTCTATTGATACCTACTGTATGAAATTGAGTGATGACAGAGAAGTCAATATACAGTTTGTGGGCAATTCTTTTAAGCCTGACCAGATGTCATAATGTTTCTCTCTAATGTGCCGAGTTGATCAAAGAGTCTCTTGAACAAGATAAGTTTTATTGGTAGTAGCAATTGCTGGAAAAACTGAAGCAGAAGATGTTATGCCCCTTCAGCTGACAATTTGCTTACAAGTAGCTCTTTGCATCTCTGTTCTTGATCTGTGTCAGTTGAAAAGAAATACATTACATATGACTTATACCTAGGATCAAGCATGGTTGTCAAAATATAGTGATCCATTTTCAAGATGTGGCAAAGCCTTTTATCCTGGTGAAGTAAAATAAATAACTTGATTTACAAGTCCAACATACTTATCTTAACCAGTTTGATTCATCCCCTTCAGCTTTTCTAGCTGCTTTTCCATTATTTTAATTAAGGATAAGACCTGACTCTGACAGTGTCTGAACTCACTTCACAAATTACAATTTAAAATGGATTCAGTAGCTTGCATAAAACTAAGAGTATTCTCCAGAGTGCTGCAGTAAGGTAGTAACATGTCCCACATCTCCCTTTTTCATGACTTGATATGTACATCATGATGGATTGTTGCTGAACTTCCAGTCACTGAAGCATATAAAGAGTTGAATTCCACCTAGTTACTACCTCTTGATTCAGTTGGTGGCATGGTAAATAGAACTGTTCTTGCAGCTGCTGTAACCATCTACATGCATTTGCTGAATGCCAAAAATGCCCAGAAAGTTTACAAGACACAAACAGCATTTACTGCATGAATCTTTAATCTTTTAAGAAATCTATTGTGTGTGCAAACCATGTTAAGTGTTGAAATTCACCCAATTGTATTGCTCATACGGTGTTACTTGTGGAAAGTCTTAGTGGGGTAAACTTTTTTATCGCATCCCTAAGTTTTTAAACAGACTGCCAATGGTATGTTTCTTAGTGAAGCTAGTGTGGTTAAGTGGATAGTTGGTACAATGGCATTTTCTAGGCAAAAAATAACTTTCTGTCTGATGTCCCATACAGGTGAGGAATTGCTATTCTGGTAAAATAGAATTGAAATGGAATTTGGTTGCATGGACACGTTGCTCAACTTATCTGCTAAACCTAGAAGCATTGATGGCAGATATTAGATGCAAATATAATGCTAACATAGCCGTCATGGCTGTGCAACAGAATGGTAGATTCATACTTTGTTCCTCTTGCAAATAATTGTTTCATAGACAATTGTTGGTTAAAACTACTAGTTTTCTTGGTCCCCCTCTGTGATGAAGACACACCCCCAGCAGCCTAGAATTTGCCTTTTTCAAATTGGATGTAGGTCTACCTCCAACAGCTTATGAGGAAGTTGATGATGAAGGTTTCTTGGTGGAGATTGCATGTGCTGGTATTTATCCATGCTGCTGTTAGCTGATGCTGGACTGCTTGTTATTATATTCAAGCAGTCCAGATTTTGATAAACAAGTTGAATTAACTCACTGCAAGTGATGTAACATGCAGGAGGTGCCTAGATGGTTATTGACTCTACCTCTACTTTCTTGGATGCTACAAAACAGTATAGATGGTTTGACAGATGTTTTCAGGATTGTATAAAAAAATGTCCACATGGCAGAGGTGCCAATTTTGGTCTTTTGACCAGGCATGACAATGCACTTCTTAATGCTTGCAACAAGTGCTGCCACTGGTGGCTGATTTACCTTAACACAAACAACATATTTCTTCTGAATTTTATCAACTTTATCTTGTCCAACACATTCATCTTCATCATCCACATTAGATAGACAATTATTCCCCTTATCCTGGGAACTTCCAATGTAGCATCCTCAATTTCTATATCTAAACCATCATCATCATTACTTTTATTACTACTCATCCTTACATTTGCAGAGGGTTCAGAAATGGTGGAAGGAGGATTTCATATCATCTCAGAATCAGAAATGTCAGACTAACACATAGCACTCAAGGACACGCTTAGAGGTTACTTTACTAAAAGTCGATTTATATCAATTTAAAACCAATCTTAATCAATTAACATTGACATGCTTACCAACTGCAAAATCCCCATAATTATTATCCATAGGGTTTCAACTTCAGTTGAAGTTGAAATCCTACGGATGATAAATATGTGGATTTTGATGATGGAAAGCACGTTGATGTTATTTGATTAAGATTGATTGACACATTTAGACTCAGAGTGAGAAAGTGCTACATATGAGGTTACAGAAGATAGTTAAATGAAAGGCTTATATTTACCATGCAGTTTTATTAAAAGACATGAGAATTATTTTTAAAATAAAAATATTTTCGGTGTCGCTGACATGGCCTCAATACCCAGCAAGTACATTAGAATATGATGCTGCTAAAAAATACACAGTCTTCCCTTTAAATACACTATCTAAATTGAATTTAAACACTTGAGAATTTTTTTAAACAACATTTTTTCCCTACTTTTACTTTGGGTTGCAGTTGAAATGGTCACAAATCACAATAAGCACAGTAATATACCTCTCGAAAGTGCAGTCTTGCCTATAAATGTCTAAATGAATTAAAACACTTGAGAATTTTTTTCAAACCGCAAGAAGAAAAACGTTTTTTTTTTTGCTTTTCATCTTTTTGGACTGCAGCTCACAGGTTTGCAACATCCAGTAAGTACAGTAATATATGTTGCCTCTTAAAAATTCACATTCTTGCCTTTAAATGTCTACATTTATTTAAAACAATTGAGATTTTTTTCAAACTACCAAAAAAAAATTTTTTTTTGGACTGCAGTTGACGGGGTTGCAACACCCAGCAAGTACAGCAATATATGTTTCCTCTCATAAACTCAGATCTGACTTTTCCAGGAAAAGTACTGTATGTTTTGCCTCATTTTGAGAACAAAAGTTGGCAGGAGGACCCAATCTGGGACTTGGATCTACAGGGAAACCCAAAATTTGGTTTTGTCTGATTCTCTAGAAACCTAAATGCTAATGTGTAATTCAGAGCTGGGATCAGTGCTGCAACTTTGGTCAGTGCTGCAGCAGATCTGAGTAGTTATGTTAATGCTGCAGGTGCCATCTCCTGCAAAGAGATGCCCACCATCAGATACTCAGATCTGCTACTTGTCTGAAGATGCAGCATTGGGAAAACATTGTGACCATCAGGACAACCATTGGACATCTGAGTAACCCTAAGGTTACTCATAATGTCCACCACAACTAACATGCCGAGGCCATTGAGTCTGCATCCGAGGGCAATTTCAATACTGAATAAATGTCCGGAGCTTATACAGTATTTATTTATTTATTTTATCTTTTTCTACAGCTTATGCTGTGAGTAAGAAAAATGCCTGACAGTAAACAATGAATTCATCGGCTTCCTACTTTAATTTGACCGAACACTTCATTTTCAGTACTAGAACAGATGGGATCATGAGAATAATCTTTGAAGTCTTGATCATAATTTGCTTCTGCGGCTTCCTCTACTTCATCTCGCTAATACTACATGCTTTCTTCACCAGCCCTCATGTCCGGGACAAAGCCCGATACGTCCTCTTTGCTCACATGTTGATTAATGACACAATATATATTACTGCAGGACTTATTCTAGTAATATTTTTATTTTTTTTGGTCTACCTCCCTGTGCCCATTTGTTATGCATTAATCACTCTGGTGACAGCTACATTTATGACTACACCCTACAATTTGGCGGCCATGGCCCTGGAACGCTATGCAGCCGTTTGTTTCCCACTGAGACATGCAACGCTTTGTACGTCGCAGAGTACTACGTACGCCATTGCCATCATATGGATAATTAGTCTGTTACCTAACATAGTCGATTTCATCATCCTGATCACTTTGGCTGAGAAGACATTTTTTTCTCGTTATGTGAAATGTAACCAGGACTCCTTAACAGTGACACCCGGGCAAACTGCCATAACATCCATCACCCTCATCAGTAGCCTAATTCTGGTGGGACTCATAATTGTGTTCACTTATGTCAGAGTGATGTATGTTGCCAAGTCCTTGAGCTCATCCAGCAATTCTGCCTCCAAAGCTGTTAAAACTGTTATGCTCCATGCATTTCAGTTCCTGTTGTGTATTATGTCTTTAACTAGCCCATTTGTGGAGACACACTTCAGCGCATATATCAGCTTCTTACCCATAGTCAACTTTTTTTTCCTTACATGTCTGCCCCGGTGCCTTTAATTTATGGAATAAGAGACAGCGTAGTTAGCAAATATATTAAACAGTTGTACTCAGCCAAACCTTGTGGAGTCAATGTTGAATAGCATGCTGTTGATGTCTACACAATTTGTTTCTTTTTAAAGTTAATAAAAATTACACAAAAAGCAATGTACAAAGCATTCATCAATAGTACATATTTATCTGTAATTGTCTGAAAGTGTCCCTGAAAATTCTATAATGAGAGATAATTGCAACAGTTTAAAGTAGAAGAGAAACCAATTTTGGTTTCAAAAGAGACAAAACCATGGTTACTCATAGAAGATGCAGCAGGAGAACAATATTGTGAGCCAGGGATGGATTAAGGTTTGTGGGGGTCCCGGGGCAACTAAGTTGTGGGGGACCCATTAATAAAATTGCCACAGCCTTACGCAGTGACTAGAGAGGTAGGAAGGGACTGAGAGATCATACACACAACTACCTGTCGCAGCTGCATCAGTTTTCTGATGGGGTCAACCACTTCACGGCATTAGACCCCCCCTTACCCATGCACCGGTGAATCACAGCATTATATAAGCAAGGAGACAGGGCTTCCATAGTCAGCAATTGTCATGTCCTTCGGTGTCAGTGTATTGTGTTATGCTGCTAGGAGCCGGCCAGGGAGAGTCTAGAGTGGCCAGGTTCTGGTCAACATTTGTTGCAGTGTGGGGTCCCCTGGGATACATACCTATCTGCCCCTCTTATAAACAAGCCCTGTCACAAGCTCGAAGAGTCAGACTTGCACAAGTTTTTTTGTTTACCTGTGCTGGCCTGGCTACAGCAACTGCAGGAGTCTTCAAAAGTGTAGGCCAATCATTCTAATAAAAGTGACAAATTAGCTTTTTAAAGCCAGGCCCCTTCCAGTGAATTTCTTCTGCTCCAAATGAGTGACAGACATCCTGGTAGACAGCAGAGAGGCAACAATAGAAAATAAAGAGAGAGGTGTGCAACTAGTGCAGTACTGTGAGTAATGGTAATCTCATTTGACAACTCACCATTAAAATCAACTTGAAACAGTATATATTACTTTCCAGGATTCAACAAACTGTCGCAAGCAGGGCCGGGTCTTAGGGGGTGCCAACAATGCCATCTTACATCTGTGGGTACCTGCGTTTCATGTCTCCTGCGACTCCATTTTCCCTACTGCAGAGGCATCTAAACTATTTTTCTAGGAGTAGGCCATAACACTTTTTGCACAGTTAGCCTCCCATGAATTAGGTAAGGGTTCTTTGCTGAGTAAATCACAGTGCCCCAATATATATGCTATACATCTGCACCCCCAATTGTTATTATACCCGACATGAGTGTCCCCAATTCATAATATGCCTCAGAGCAGTACCTTAAGTTCATAATATGCCCAACATCTGTGTCCCAAATTCACACAGTAGTGCACCTACTCTTTGACAGATCCAGAAAAATGTCACAGGGAGGGCAGCATCATTGAATGTTGGGGAGGGGCTTTTGGCTAAATGTGTGAGGGTGTGTGGCAGTGTTCCTGCTGTGAAAAGGGGTCTGCCTGTGGTTGCTGTGCAACCATGAAGCCCTACTGGGAGTGTACAGACCTTAGTTTCCCATCACACTGCTGGGTGAAGGTTGTAATAAATAAAAACAGAATACTCATACATGCTATTTTAGTGCATATTCCTATTCCTAAACATTTATATAGGGGTTCCCACCATAAAAGAATGTTGTACCAAAAGAGATAAATGAAAATTGATGCAGAAGCAAACAGCACTCCTGTGTTCTTCACACAACCTTGTAGGCAAAAGGGAACATTTCTATTAAAACATAACTTTTATTAATGGTTTACCAATAAATCACATACAAATATAACAAACATTAAATGGTGAAAGAGTACTCATGCTTAAACATGGAGAGATGTATCAAACCTTGGAGAGAGATAAAGTGTCAACCAATCAGCTCCTAACTGTCATTTTTCAAACACAGGGGTAGAAGTATGAATGTGCAAATGATGCCCTATTGTCTTGTGGTAGAAACTGTGATCAGTCTCTGAAACATAGAAAGTCCATCTCTAATAGTGCAGCATCTAGCTTAATGTACCAACAACGACCACTTTGCTTTAGACAATACAATGTTTTCTTCAATAAACAGACTTCTCCCTCTTGGAACATGTCCTCATTGTAATGCTCAGGAGGTTCCATAGAAATTTCTTCAATGAACTCTCCATCTAAGAAAGCTGATTGGTACAGCAACAAATCATGCATGGCAGATAAGGCAAAGACTTAACGTAATCTACTGTAACTTGCCACAGGTGAGTAGATTTCAATGTAGTAAATCCTGGAACTCTGTGTATAGCCTTTAGCGACAAGATGGGTTCTATCACAGGTAATGGTTCCATCTGCGTTTAACTTTTTACAATAGACCCACATGTTCTTGACTGTCTTTTGGTGACTTGGCCTGTTAACAACAGTCCATGTATTGTTGAGATGATATGATGCAATTTTGCTTATCTATTGCTGATTTCCATTCCTACTAGTTGTTGCTTAAGTTTGCACCATAGATATTTTGGGATTCACAGAAAGTGATATTTGAAAAACTAATAATATCTCTTAGGAGATTTTTCTTTTTTGTTTCTCATAGAACTCCTTTTATGTGATTTGGTTTCCACACTGGCAGTTTCTACCTCAAACACACTTCAAGCTGTCAGTATGTCCAGCTTTACATTAGGTGGTGTTGTTTCATGGAATACCACATCTCTGGATTTGAAAAGTTTTTGTTTGTAATGTCTCATAGTCTGTATCCTTTACTTTCTTGGCATTATCCAAGCATATACTCCACTGACTTGGAATCCAACATAAGCCTTTTCTCCTTGGGTATGTGTGCATGTGCTCTGCACAAAATTGGATGTGGCATTAGCAAAAAAATGCAGACGCGACTACAGCAAAATGCGCAACCTCATCTGTGTCCATCTCTGAAATAGGCCCTTTATGTGTCTATTTATCATTGGTGCCTCAGTGGGTGCAAACTGTATCACTGCCAA
The DNA here is from genome assembly GCA_031769625.1 of Taudactylus pleione. NCBI lineage: Eukaryota > Metazoa > Chordata > Amphibia > Anura > Myobatrachidae > Taudactylus > Taudactylus pleione. The sequence goes on from JAUIMM010000388.1 coordinate 1,179,892, forward strand.
TCCCAGTAACACAGAATGCAGTTCCCCCCTACTGCAGCTCCTACGTGGTGGCTTCTCCAGTTCATTGGCTGCCTAATCCTAATCCAATATGTGTGGCCAGCATTGGTACCTGACCAGGAGGGGATCCAGTGTAGACCTCTCCGGCCTCTGAGCGGTATAGGGCAACACCATCACAAGAGAACTTGGCTTTCTGCCACTTGATAAATTGCAAGTAAACTATCGGCAATAGAGAAACCACAAGAGAAATCAGGTATATTGTTGCGGTACAAGTATGTCTCTTGTTACTGGCTGTAAATAGGAGGAAGAAATGATCATACTTTTCTCCCCAGAAAAAAGTTAGAGAAAGGGGTTATCACTGCTTTATAAAGTAAATACATTTGTGCCTAACCACGTTGCATTGTTGCAGCTCAATCCCACCACTTGGTGTAAGATAAAGGCTGGTCCAAATGTCATAGCTGGTGAGTTTTATAGCAACACATGACCAGGTTAGTTTTGCTTTTAAAAAGATTTGATTTATATATTGAGGCTACATTGCAGAAATTACGTGACTGCCCCCTGCATGCAGGCTATTACATTTAGGCTTGTATCATTCAGAATGCAAAGAAAATGTAATTGCAACTAATATGATGTTTGTGCCTCCTGGGTGCTTATCAATGTAGCAAGCTGAGAATTACATTGTACATTGAAACTTGGACATATGAAGTCATTCATTTAGTATTACTATTGTTATTACTGTATTTATTTATTTTCAATTATAATTGTATCTTTTGCGACAAATTACAGAGTAAGTAATACTTGCATGACAGCACAACATTGAGACAATAGGAATGAGAACAAAGGCTCCCAATCTAAAGTAAAAAAACAAATAAACAATTATTATATTTATAATACATAAACAACAACAACTGATTAAGCCATATGTTCTCAGGCAGTGGTTGAAATGGAAATGTAGAAGTGGCGGCAGTGGTCGAAGTGTGCCGGTATGAGACGGTATGAAATACCGGCACTCCTAGCTTCTCCACAGGGAAATGTTTGAGCTCACACCATTGTTACCTATTTGTATCAAACAAATATACAAATTTTGCAACCGTAACTGCTGCACCACATGTTGTTGTGGAGCTACCAGTCTGCTTACTTGCAGCCCATTCTTATTTAGTAATCAGTATGTAATACTGCCAGCTGCTAATCTTGACAGTGGAAGCCTGGCAGGTGTGAAGATCCCGATCGCTAATTTAGATAAGTACCATAACCTTTCCCTCTACCCTAACCCTCCTTTAGGGATGCCTAACCCTAACCTCCCCCCTAGTGCCTAACCCTAACCCCCTCTAAGTGCCTAAACATAACCACCCCTTCCCCGAAGCCTAAACCTAAGTCTCCTGGGGGGGTGCCTAACCCTAACCTCCCCCCGGGGGTGCCTAACCTTAACCCCCCCTTCCCCTAGCCTAAACCTAACCCTCCCAGGGGGTGCCTCAACCTAAGTCCCCCCTTGGAGCCCCTAACCTAACCCTCACCCCTGTGGCTGTCCATGTACGGTACCTGGCTTATCTTCGTTCGGTATGACAGGCATCGGTATTTTGACGCCTGTTATTAGTACCTTGCCGAGATTTGACAGTCGGGAAGCTGGCGGTTGGCATTTCGACCGTCGGCTTCCTGACAGCATCCCCTTATTTATAAGGTTCCTGGCACCTGGTTTAAAAATTGTGCCAAAACTTCACCAGATTGCTGTTATTTTGTCTGATAATATGTATCGCACTAGAATATAAGATTTTCTTTATTTGTGAGTGACCTATATTTAAATTATTATCTTGTATCCAACAAGACCTGAAGTTTTGTGTATATACAGTGGGTAAAATAGTATTGAACACATAAACATTTTTCTCATTAAATATATTTGTGATGGAGCTATTGTAATGAAATTTTTACCAAATGTTAGCAACAACCCATGCAATCCACACATGCACAGAAATCAAACCATAGATGTCCATAAATTAAGTTATGTGTAATAATGTGAAATGACACAGGGAAAAAGTTTTGAACACATGAAGTAAGGGAGGTGCAAAAAGGCATGGAAAGCCAAGACACCAGCTGAAATCTATCAGTAATTAGAAAGCAATCCTGCCCCTTGTCAGTGCAAATTAATATAAGCTGGTTCAGTCCCAACTGATGGCCTTTAAAAAGGTGTCTCATTACCAAGGTGTCACACAAGAAACATCTCATGATGGGTAAGAGCAAAGAGCTCTCTCAAGACCTTCACAACCTTATTGTTGCAAAACATGCTGATGGTATTGGTTATAGAAAATTTCTAAATTTATGAATATTCCAGTGAGCACTGTTGGGGCCATAATCTGGAAGTGAAAAAAACATAATTTCACCATAAACCAACCATGACCAGGTGCTCCTCGCAAGATTTCTGACAGAGGAGTGAAAATAATTATCAGAAGAGTTGTCCAAGAGCCAATGACCACTTGTGGAGAGCTTCAGAAAGACCTGAAATTAGCAAGTATAATTGTTTCAAAGTAAACAATAAGTAATGCACTCAACCGCCATGGCCTGTATGCACGCTCACCACGCAAGTCTCCATTGCTGAAGAAAAAGCATGTTCAAGCTTGTTTAAAGATTGCTGCACAACATTTGGACAAGCCTGTGAAATACTGGGAGAATATAGTCTGGTCAGATGAGACCAAAATTGAACTCTTTGGATGCCATAATACACACCATGTTTGGAGGAGAAATGGCACTGCGCATTACCCCAAAAACACCATACCAACAGTGAAGGTTGGAGGTAGGAACATCATGGTGTGGGGCTGTTTTTCAGCATACGGTACTGGCATATTTCATATGCTTGAACGAGGATGAATGGAAAAATGTACCGAGACATTCTTGATAAAAATCTGCTGCCATCTACCAGGATACTGAAGATGAAATGAGGGTGGACATTTCAGCAAGACAATGATCCCAAACACACAGCCAAGGACACTCTCAGTTGGTTTCAGAGAAAGAAAATAAAGCTGCTAGAATGGCCCAGCCAATCACCTGACTTGAATCCAATTGAAAATCTATGGAAAGAACTAAAGATCAGAGTTCATAGAAGAGGCCACGGAACCTTTAAGATTTGAAGACACACCTGAGCAATGCATGCGACTAGGTTCTCCATACAGGAGGCATCATTACAAACAAAGGTTTTTGTACAAAGTATTAAATACATTTTAGTAGACGTGTTCAATACTTTTCCCCTGTGTCAATTCACATTATTTATGTATATCTATAGTTTGATTTCTGTGCATGTGTGGATTGCATGGGTTGTTGCTGACATTTGGTGCAAATTTCATTACAATAGCTGCATTACAAATATATTTACTGAGAAAAATGTTGATGTGTTCAATGCTTAATTTACCCGCTATATATATTCACCACACACTGGATCATAATCCCTCTTGTATTGTAAAAAAAAATATTACTATATACTTTCTAAATATATTTAGATAATTATCATTATAGATCTATCTGATACTCAGTATTTATTTTAAGGGCAAATCAATATAAAGTTATATTTTAATTATTATCATTGTTACAAAGCTGTGCCCCAAACAAGGAGTTTTCTGTTTTCTGTTTTATTTGCTTCACAAGTGAACCCACTGATATATTGCGCTCACCCAGACTAAGAAATGTCTCAAGGCCCCTCCCATCTTCAGTTCAAACTCTGGGCCTGATTCAGACCCGCTCGGAAGCGCTTGAGAGCTCGTGAGCGGGTCGATGGTGTGCTCTGCGCACACGCAGCGGCCACACTGCACGTGCGCAAGCCCCGGAGCGAGACAGAAATTCTCTCGCTCCGTGGCTCACTACAAAAGGGGCAGCTGTCGATGTTGATTGACAGCTCGCCCCATTTTGTAGGCGTGGGGGGGTGGCTTCACAAACGGAGGCGGTCCCAAGCGAACGCCTGCCGTTTGTGGGTGGCCCCACTGACATCACCAGTGTCATCACCAGAAGCTCTCTGGGGCTTGCGGCCACGAGACCCTACCACAAGGGTCTCGTTGCAAGCCCGATGGTCGCGATAGTCTTGACCATCGCGACCATCATCCTGGCCGCTCACAATAGCTGTGGGTGGTCACCCACAGCTATGCGAGCGGCCAGGGGGCCGCACAAAAAAAAAAAAAGCCCAGATTCAGAGCAAGCGCTCTTTCAGAATCAGGGCCACTGTGTACTGTGCATTTTTTTTTAAATCAATTACTTTTTCATTAGGAACAAGTTTCCAAAATTACAGCAGTACAAACAGTTCAAAACAAGACAAAACAACAAAGTCATCAGTAACATATATAACAATACATTTGCATAAGAATAAAAATAAGTCATATTCACTGAGTACTCCAGAACAAGATAAATGAAGGTGATGGCGCTGCAAACAGACCTCTGCCTACTCGTCCTAATGGCCTATCCCTATAGGTGAAATGGTATGGGTATAACACTAAATGCAGCAGGGTGAAGTAAGGGCGCTGTCTGTGCGTGAAACTAAGGGAATTATGCAGGAAAATACTTATCCTAAAAATTGTAGGGCAGTGTTCTTCCTTCCGTTGCAGGCGTTGTTAGTATTCATTATCCTCAGAAGTCATCCATCAAGGTGTATTCGTTTATATAGAAATAAATGATATGAGGAGAAGAAATTGTGTAGACTCTTCCGAAAAAAGATAAATTAATTTCTAATAAAATTTAAGCAATATAAATATGTTGAGGTATGTATCCCAACGTTGTTTATGTGTATGTATTCTCCAGATATTGCAACTTGTTCCAGTATACAAAACGGTCTATAAGTTATTTGCGTGGTGATGTGTAACTTATATGCGTTTAGTGCACCTAAGTATACTTAAAGGTGGAACTATGACGCACCTCACTTACATGGGTGAGGTATAATACCAGGCACCTATTCATTCCTTTATAGATAGTGCTGTATTCCTCAAGAACACACACCTGACTTACACCAGGTCCTGGAAGCACTAAGGATAGGTGCACTAACACTGCTACAGAGGTATGTGCTTTTATTTTTATTTTTGCGTTTATTTGGCATTCCACCGCTGTGATCGTGCCGGAGCCAGCACCTGCACTACCACAGTTTGTGCGCATACCTCAAGGCACTGTTCTAAGCACCTATCCTATTGCACTGTGTTGCAATTTTGTAGGGGATTGTTACCCCTTTCCTTATAACACTACATTGACTCTTAGAAATAAGCTTCAATTTTTTACTGTATATTTTTGAATAAAAACCCACAAATTTTACTTGAGAGTTTTTTGGAGACTTTGTGAAAATTGAAAGATACCTTGATGGGATTTACCATACACCATAAAGTGTGAGTACGGGTACGCATCCATTTGAAATATGATGGAAATATGAGATTTATGGATACTAGAAATTCGTTCCAAAGATACCTTTTTATGCTTCTTTCAACACTGTATACGTGTAAGTCAGGTGTGTGTTCTTGAGGAATACAGCACTATCTATAAAGGAATGAATAGGTGCCTGGTATTATACCTCACCCACGTAAGTGAGGTGCCTCATAGTTCCACCTTTAAGTATACTTAGGTGCACTAAACGCATATAAGCTACACATCACCACGCAAATAACTTATAGACCGTTTTGTATACTGGAACAAGTTGCAATATCTGGAGAATACATACACATAAACAACGTTGGGATACATACCTCAACATATTTATATTGCTTAAATTTTATTAGAAATTAATTTATCTTTTTTCGGAAGAGTCTACACAATTTTTTCTCCTCATATCATTTATTTCTATATAAACGAATACACCTTGATGGATGACTTCTGAGGATAATGAATACTAACAACGCCTGCAACGGAAGGAAGAACACTGCCCTACAATTTTTAGGATAAGTATTTTCCTGCATAATTCCCTTAGTTTCACGCACAGACAGCGCCCTTACTTCACCCTACTGCATTTTGTGTTATATTCACTGAGTAAGTCGTATACAAAACATATACAGTATATTCATATACCAGACGATATAAAAAAAAAATCTAATTTACAAATGTCAGAGAAACAAAAAAAAAAAATTGCCTATTTAAAGAGAAGACTTTATTTAGAAAGTTTTTACGCTTAAAGGCCACAAATTCTTTTTTATAGGTGTCTCCACTAGATGCTTCCGTGAAAGAATGGCAAACCAAAGATTATCAATTCGTCAAGCACTGAACACTGGGATCTCGGACAAGCCTGTTGCCATACATTTTATGAAGTTACGTCATCAAGTTGCTATGCTGAAGTGCCCCCCCCCCTATTCAGGGTGGTGATAGGGCATTGAAACTAAGAAGGCTTGAGAGTTGGTGGATTAATAAGTTGGGAACTATGACTCCAAGGGGCCTCAATGAACCAAATACTTTGAATATATGGGGGAGATGTACTAAGCTCTGAAAAGTGATAAAGTGCAGAGTGATAAATGAGCAGCCACTCAGCTCCCAACTGTCATGTTACAGGCTGTGTTTGAAAAATGACAGTTGGGAGCTGATTGGCTGATGGTTTATCACTCTCCACTTTATCACTTTTCAGAGCTTAGTACATCTGGCCCTATTTTTGAAATAATAAAATCTGGTATTTAAGCAATAAGGGTCATCTATCTAGAGAAAATTCAGCATGTCTATTTTACATTTGTTGTTACTGTTGTGTTGTCGTTTTGGCACTATTGTTTTGGTGTATAGCTTTTTAATGTTCATCTTTATTTATGCCCAGATTTATTCTATCATAATGCTTTGTTGATGGTTTAATAGGTTTATAGTTTGATGATATATGATGTTTTTGTGGATTGATGATCCCTTGTTTATATGTAACATTCAGGATTGATTGTGTGTATACATCTGACCAATTCCCTGACAACGGGTATTATACCACGTGATGTAAACAAAAGCAGTGGTATCCATCAGACCGATTAAGACCCGCCCCTTTGTTATGTAGTAATCTGACGCCACTCCCGCCTGGTCATTCAGATGTGTTATAGTGCCTGATCCCTGAGTCACTCCTGTTATGACAGCATAATGAGGTGAGTGTATGTTACACTCGCGATTTAGGATGGTTGTTAGTGGATATTCTGAGTTGTTGTACCGGTTGCTAGGTAACCAAACAGTGGTGTGACGTGACTTCCGGTTCACGTCACGTAACTTCCGGCTCCTGCGGCCATCCCGCATTGGGTTCAGCGTGGTGGTCTGACGGTGAGTAGCATTATGGATGATTGGTTTGGGTATAAATAGAGGTTATTTATCACATTAATGTATACTGTCTGATGATGTGAACACGTGCATAAAGATGATGTTTAACATGATGTTGGAGTCTTGAGGAAAGTTCTTCAGGACTGAAACGTCAACAATATATGTGGCAGTGATGATTAAAATAGCGTGAACTTATACCTCTGGTGAGTGCCCCTTGTCATTTTTCCACACCCGGGAAATACAATTGGATGTATATATATATATATATATATATATATATATATAATATATATATATATATATATATATAAATATATATATATATATATATAATAGTCTCCCTAATTGTAACTGTGTATGTTATAATGTGGTGTATAAGAAGGCTATCTGTTAATAAGGTCCATGCACTGTGTGGGTCATCACCACCCTGCTGGGAGCTGGATCTGTCCCTGGGAAGAACTTCAGGACTGTGCAAATTCAGCAGTTTAGAGGAAATTCATATTAAAAGACCCTTGCACTTGGGATACAGTAATAACACCTTTGCCAACAGTTATTATATCTACATAGAAAAAGAGCAAATAAGCAAAACCATGAGCACACAAACAAGCAACCTGGGGCACATTACTCAGGGTTACTCCAGACCCCAAAGACAGTATGTGAATGAGCCCTGTTTGCTCAGGGGAATTCGGAGTAAAATGAGAATTGCTGCAGCAGATGTACTAGGAACACTATAAGGTATATGTTCTGTTAGTTGTGAGGATTCTCTGTTATGTAGATGTATTTTCACCATGAAAAGAAAATTAAAAGGAACAATAAAGTATAATACCTTCAGGCAATATACAGATGTGTCCACATACAACAATACTCTGTGTGTTACACATAACGTGCGAGCATTGTGCGGCTTGGTACCACCGAGCATCTTTTTGTAAAAATGTTTCCCTCAAAATGTATCTTATCCACAAAGCGATGCGAATAGGATGCACAAGTGGCTTCTACTGATTAAAATGATATGCAACATGCCAGTGGCAGAATTAGAGAGAGGTGGGCCCAGGTGCAAGAATATGCTTTCGGCCCCCTATGCAGTGCCCCCAGTTGTGGTCCCCCTATGCAGTGCCCCCAGTAGTGTCCCATATACAGTGCTCCCAGTAGTGGTCTCCTTATGCAGTGCCCCCAGTAGTGCCACTTATACAGTGCCCTCAGTAGTGCCCCTTATACAGTTCCCCCAGTAGTGTCCCATATACAGTGTCCCCAGTAGTGGTCCCCCCTATGCAGTGCTCCCAGTAGTGCCCCTTATACAGTGCCTCCAGAAGTGGTACCCCCTATGCAGTGCCCCCAGTAGTACCCCTTATACAGTGCCCCCAGTAGTGGTCCCCCCTATGCAGTGCTCCCAGTAGTGCCCCTTATATAGTGCCCCCAGTAGTGGCCCTTATACAGTGCCCCCAGTAGTGCCCCATATACAGTGCCCCCAGTAGTGCCACTTATACAGTGCCCCCAGTAGTGCCACTTATACAGTGCCCTCAGTAGTGCCCCTTATACAGTGCCCCCAGGAGGGCCCCATATACAGTGCTCCCAGTAGTGGTCTCCTTATGCAGTGCCCCCAGTAGTGCCACTTATACAGTGCCCTCAGTAGTGCCCCTTATACAGTTCCCCCAGTAGTGTCCCATATACAGTGTCCCCAGTAGTGGTCCCCCCTATGCAGTGCTCCCAGTAGTGCCCCTTATACAGTGCCTCCAGAAGTGGTACCCCCTATGCAGTGCCCCCAGTAGTACCCCTTATACAGTGCCCCCAGAAGTGGTCCCCCCTATGCAGTGCTCCCAGTAGTGCCCCTTATATAGTGCCCCCAGTAGTGGCCCTTATACAGTGCCCCCAGTAGTGCGCCTTATACAGGGTCTCCAGTAGTGGTCCCCCCTATGCAGTGACCCAGTAGTGCCCCTTATACAGTGCTCCCAGTAGTGCCCCATATACAGTGCCCCCAGTAGTGGTCCCCCCTATGCAGTGACCCAGTAGTGCCCCTTATACAGTGCTCCCAGTAGTGGTCCCCCCTATGCAGTGACCCAGTAGTGCCCCTTATACAGTGCTCCCAGTAGTGCCCCATATACAGTGCCCCCAGTAGTGGTCCCCCCTATGCAGTGACCCAGTAGTGCCCCTTATACAGTGCTCCCAGTAGTGCCCCATATACAGTGCCCCCAGTAGTGGTCCCCCCTATGCAGTGACCCAGTAGTGCCCCTTATACAGTGCTCCCAGTAGTGCCCCATATACAGTGCCCCCAGTAGTGGTCCCCCCTATGCAGTGCCCCCAGTAGTGCCCCTTATACAGTGCCCCCAGTAGTGCGCCCCCTACATACTGTATATAAGACAAACACACACACAAAAAAAACAAAAACACACTTACCTGAATCCCCACTTCTGTGCCCACCGCCATCAGCTTCTATGTCCTCCCGCTCTGTACGATGGGAGAGACGTCATAACATCTCTCCCATCACCCACTGTGGGAGCCGGAAGGCGGAGCTCATGAGTGAGCTCCAGCCCGGCTCCCTCCATGGATGCAGCAGCGAATGAGAGGCTGTCTGACTCTCATTGGCTGCTATAACAAACACACCGCCAGCGGCGTTGTGTTTGTTAATGTGTAGTGAAAACCACTCTAACTGCGGTCCACACTACACTTAAAAACTGTGGGGCCCAGTGGACACTGGCTGCAGGTACAGCGGCGCTGTTGGATGCAGGCGGCTATGGGGCCCCTGCACCACAACAGGCCCCAGTGCAAGGCACCAGCTGCACCAGTGCTAGTTCCACCACTGCGACATGCCTATATTCTGTGTGTGCGACTGCAACTGTATCTGCAAGTGAAATGTTATGTTACAGTGTCAGTGGCTGTAACACTGTAATGTAGCATTTGTCAGCAGCTGTGACACTGTAACGTAGCATTTGTCAGTAGCTGTGACACTGTAATGTAGCATTTGTCTGCAGCTGTGACACTGTAATGTAGCATTTGTCAGCAGCTGTGACACTGTAACGTAGCATTTGTCAGCAGCGGTGACACTGTAACGTAGCATTTGTCAGTAGCTGTGACACTGTAACGTAGCATTTGTCAGCAGCTGTGACACTGTAATGTAGCATTTGTCAGCAGCTGTGACACTGTAACGTAGCATTTGTCAGCAGCTGTGACACTGTAACGTAGCATTTGTCAGCAGCTGTGACACTGTAACGTAGCATTTGTCAGCAGCGGTGACACTGTAACGTAGCATTTGTCAGTAGCTGTGACACTGTAATGTAGCATTTGTCAGTAGCTGTGACACTGTAACGAAGCATTTGTCAGCAGCGGTGACACTGTAACGTAGCATTTGTCAGCAGCTGTGACACTGTAATGTAGCATTTGTCAGCAGCTGTGACACTGTAACGTAGCATTTCTCAGTAGCTGTGACACTGTAACGTAGCATTTGTCAGCAGCTGTAACACTGTAACGTAGCATTTGTCAGCAGCTGTGACACTGTAACGTAGCATTTGTCAGCAGCTGTGACACTGTAACGTAGCATTTGTCAGTAGCTGTGACACTGTAATGTAGCATTTGTCAGCAGCTGTGACACTGTAACGTAGCTTTTGTCAGCAGCTGTGACACTGTAACGTAGCATTTGTCAGCAGCTGTGACACTGTAATGTAGCATTTGTCAGCAGCGGTGACACTGTAACGTAGCATTTGTCAGCAGCGGTGACACTGTAACGTAGCATTTGTCAGCAGCTGTGTCACTGTAATGTAGCATTTGTCAGCAGCTGTGACACTGTAATGTAGCATTTGTCAGCGGCTGTGACACTGTAATGTAGCATTTGTCAGCGGCTGTGACACTGTAATGTAGCATCTGTAATGTAGCATTTGTCAGCGGCTGTGACACTGTAACGTAGCATTTGTCAGCAGCTGTGACACTGTAATGTAGCATTTGTCAGCAGCTGTGACACTGTAACGTAGCATTTGTCAGCAGCTGTGACACTGTAATGTAGCATTTGTCAGCAGCTGTGACACTGTAACATAGCATTTGTCAGCAGCTGTGACACTGTAACATAGCATTTGTCAGCAGCTGTGACACTGTAACATAGCATTTGTCAGCAGCTGTGACACTGTAACGTAGCATTTGTCAGCAGCGGTGACACTGTAACGTAGCATTTGTCAGCAGCGGTGACACTGTAACGTAGCATTTGTCAGCAGCGGTGACACTGTAACGTAGCATTTGTCAGCAGCTGTGACACTGTAACGTAGCATTTGTCAGCAGCTGTAACACTGTAACGTAGCATTTGTCAGCAGCTGTGACACTGTAACGTAGCATTTGTCAGCGGCTGTAACACTGTAACATAGCATTTGTCAGCAGCTGTGACACTGTAATGTAGCATTTGTCAGCAGCTGTGACACTGTAACGTAGCATTTGTCAGCGGCTGTAACACTGTAACGTAGCATTTGTCAGCAGCGGTGAAACTGTAACGTAGCATTTGTCAGCAGCTGTGTCACTGTAATGTAGCATTTGTCAGCAGCTGTGACACTGTAATGTAGCATTTGTCAGCGGCTGTGACACTGTAATGTAGCATTTGTCAGCAGCTGTAACACTGTAATGTAGCATCTGTAATGTAGCATTTGTCAGCGGCTGTGACACTGTAACGTAGCATTTGTCAGCAGCTGTGACACTGTAACGTAGCATTTGTCAGCAGCTGTAACACTGTAACGTAGCATTTGTCAGCAGCTGTGACACTGTAACGTAGCATTTGTCAGCGGCTGTAACACTGTAACGTAGCATTTGTCAGCAGCTGTGACACTGTAATGTAGCATTTGTCAGCAGCTGTGACACTGTAACGTAGCATTTTTCAGCAGCTGTAACACTGTAACGTAGCATTTGTCAGCAGCTGTGACACTGTAACGTAGCATTTGTCAGCGGCTGTAACACTGTAACATAGCATTTGTCAGCAGCTGTGACACTGTAATGTAGCATTTGTCAGCAGCTGTGACACTGTAATGTAGCATTTGTCAGCGGCTGTAACACTGTAACGTAGCATTTGTCAGCAGCGGTGACACTGTAACGTAGCATTTGTCAGCAGCTGTGTCACTGTAATGTAACATTTGTCAGCAGCTGTGACACTGTAATGTAGCATTTGTCAGCGGCTGTGACACTGTAATGTAGCATTTGTCAGCAGCTGTAACACTGTAATGTAGCATCTGTAATGTAGCATTTGTCAGCGGCTGTGACACTGTAACGTAGCATTTGTCAGCAGCTGTGACACTGTAATGTAGCATTTGTCAGCAGCTGTGACACTGTAACGTAGCATTTGTCAGTAGCTGTGACACTGTAATGTAGCATTTGTCTGCAGCTGTGACACTGTAACGTAGCATTTGTCAGCAGCTGTGACACTGTAACGTAGCATTTGTCAGCAGCTGTGACACTGTAATGTAGCATTTGTCAGCAGCGGTGACACTGTAATGTAGCATTTGTCAGCAGCGATGACACTGTAACGTAGCATTTGTCAGCAGCTGTGTCACTGTAATGTAGCATTTGTCTGCAGCTGTGACACTGTAATGTAGCATTTGTCAGCGGCTGTGACACTGTAATGTAGCATTTGTCAGCGGCTGTGACACTGTAATGTAGCATTTGTCAGCGGCTGTGACGCTGTAATGTAGCATCTGTAATGTAGCATTTGTCAGTGGCTGTGACACTGTAACGTAGCATTTGTCAGCAGCTGTGACACTGTAACGTAGCATTTGTCAGCGGCTGTGACACTGTAATGTAGCATCACAGCAATGTAGCATTTGTCAGCAGCTGTGACACTGTAATGTAGCATTTGTAAGCAGCTGTGACACTGTAATGTAGCATTTGTCAGCGGCTGTAACACTGTAACGTAGCATTTGTCAGCAGCGGTGACACTGTAACGTAGCATTTGTCAGCAGCTGTGTCACTGTAATGTAACATTTGTCAGCAGCTGTGACACTGTAATGTAGCATTTGTCAGCGGCTGTGACACTGTAATGTAGCATTTGTCAGCAGCTGTAACACTGTAATGTAGCATCTGTAATGTAGCATTTGTCAGCGGCTGTGACACTGTAACGTAGCATTTGTCAGCAGCTGTGACACTGTAATGTAGCATTTGTCAGCAGCTGTGACACTGTAACGTAGCATTTGTCAGTAGCTGTGACACTGTAATGTAGCATTTGTCTGCAGCTGTGACACTGTAATGTAGCATTTGTCAGCAGCTGTGACACTGTAACATAGCATTTGTCAGCAGCTGTGACACTGTAATGTAGCATTTGTCAGCAGCGGTGACACTGTAACGTAGCATTTGTCAGCAGCGATGACACTGTAACGTAGCATTTGTCAGCAGCTGTGTCACTGTAATGTAGCATTTGTCTGCAGCTGTGACACTGTAATGTAGCATTTGTCAGCGGCTGTGACACTGTAATGTAGCATTTGTCAGCGGCTGTGACACTGTAATGTAGCATTTGTCAGCGGCTGTGACGCTGTAATGTAGCATCTGTAATGTAGCATTTGTCAGCGGCTGTGACACTGTAACGTAGCATTTGTCAGCAGCTGTGACACTGTAACGTAGCATTTGTCAGCGGCTGTGACACTGTAATGTAGCATCACAGCAATGTAGCATTTGTCAGCAGCTGTGACACTGTAATGTAGCATTTGTAAGCAGCTGTGACACTGTAATGTAGCATTTGTCAACAGCTGTGACACTATAACGTAGCATTTGTCAGCAGCTGTGACACTGTAATGTAGCATTTGTCAGCGGCTGTGATACTGTAACGTAGCATTTGTCAGCAGCTGTGACACTGTAACGTAGCATTTGTCAGCAGCTGTGACACTGTAACGTAACATTTGTAAGCAGCTGTGACACTGTAACGTAGCATTTGTCAGCAGCTGTGACACTGTAACGTAGCATTTGTCAGCGGCTGTAACACTGTAACGTAGCATTTGTCAGCAGCTGTGACACTGTAATGTAGCATTTGTCAGCAGCTGTGACACTGTAACGTAGCATTTGTCAGCAGCTGTAACACTGTAACGTAGCATTTGTCAGCAGCTGTGACACTGTAACGTAGCATTTGTCAGCGGCTGTAACACTGTAACATAGCATTTGTCCGCAGCTGTGACACTGTAATGTAGCATTTGTCAGCAGCTGTAACACTGTAACATAGCATTTGTCAGCAGCTGTAACACTGTAACGTAGCATTTGTCAGCAGCTGTGACACTGTAACATAGCATTTGTCAGCAGCTGTGACACTGTAACGTAGCATTTGTCAGCGGCTGTCACACTGTAACGTAGCATTTGTCAGCAGCTGTGACACTGTAACGTAGCATTTTACATGCAGATACAGCCACAATCGCACATAGAATATAGGCATGACACATATTCTGTATCCTATTAGCATTGCTTTGTGAGTAAGACACATTTTAAGGGAAAAAATGGCACGAAAATACGCTCTGCGCTACCAAGTTAGCACCATGGCATGGCACGACTACAAGGGCTTTTTAATGGGCAAGAACGCTAGATGTATGTGGACACATACGAATATAATGTACATCTTAATACTTTCTGTATGAAAGGCTAAGGCGAAAATGGGTATATCAAAACGATTTTATTAAGACAAGGGCAGAGTGGAATACAATCTCAGTGAGATCAATACACATAAAGTATCATGTAAATGAGCTTCAAATTGGAGCAATAAGATCAATAAAAGAGCAATACACATAAAAATATATAATGCAAGTTAGCTTCTAATAAGAACAATACAATAATTACAGAGGTTCAGAATGAGCAATAATTAAAACAACCAAATAAGCCTCGTACCAGATGAGTGATAATGTTCAGTCGTGGGTCGCACATAGGGTGAATCTGGAAACACCCCGTGTGTCTAACTGAAAGAATCTGCTCTGGAAAAGGGTAACAGGTAGCGTTCAGCAGCACTGACGTGTTTCAAGCATAAACTCTTCCTTAAGGCTGTGCATGATAGTGAGTCTGTGAACTTTAAATAGGCGGAGTCCTGGTGCCACGCGGACGAGAAGTAACATGAACTATGATTTATGGTTTGCAGCAAAAACTGGAAGTCGTCCGCAACTAGTCAGTTTTCCCAGTAGAAGGCTGTGAACTAGAGAATTCTGGGTAGATGAAACCGGGAGTGAACTTTGCCATGATTTCTGGAGGCAGCAAAACAGGAAGTGGTCACTTCCCAATGATCACATGACATTTCTTTCATTCAAAGGCATGAAAAATATGGAGGATTAACAGATGAATATTAACATCATATGAACAATAATAACTAATGTTAAAGTTAAAAGACTTGTTTTGATATGTTTTATGCTACTATATAACGGGAATAAAGATATTAATTATATATTAACAATAAAAACAATTATGGCTAGGAATGTGGTAAGAAAAGGATAGATATGGAAGAATAGGCAAATATACAAATAATACAATATATTTTATCTAAGTTATAGAAAGTTATTTAAAATGAAACTTATGAAGTTGAAATAATAAAATAGCCACCGAGGTCCAGGATCTCTTGGGAAAAATAAAATAAATAACTTGTAAAATAAATAAAATGGACATAGGCCCTGATTCAGACCCACTCGCGAGTGGCTGTCCGCTCGCAAGTGGGTCGATGTTCTGCACTGAGCATGCGCACGACGGAGGGAGCTCCGTCGTGCGCATGCGCCAGACGCGACGAGCGAAGGAAAGTCCTTCGCTCGTTGTGTCTGTTCAAAGGGGGCGTGCTGTCGATGTTGATTAACAGCACGCCCCCTTTGGTGGGCGTGCCGGGGGCGTGCCTCCCTGACGGGGGCGCTCCCACGGGAACGCCTCCCGTCAGAAGCCGGCCCACTGACATCACTAGTGATGTCAGTGGGAGTGATTTTGGCTCTGATAGAGCCAAAATCACTCCGGAGCTTGCAGTTGAAAACCTCAACCGCAGGCTTCGGCTCGCAGTTTCGATGGTCGCGATATCGTGACCATCGCGGCCATCAAACTGCACGCTCATATAGGCTGTGGGTGGTGACCCACAGCTATACGAGCGTCCAGGAGGACGCTCCATTTTTATGGAGGGCGGCCCTCATTCAGAGCGTACGCTCTGCTCAGAGCGTAGGGCTCTGAATGAGCGCTTAAGTATATGCCAAGTGAGTAAGACAGGTGCAAGGTCCCTTGGGAAAAATAAGATTAGGAATAGGATAAGTGAAGTAAGACACCTGCATAGATACAGTATGCATAGTTATATCAAGGTTACCTTCCCATGGATCCACAGATGATTACTTTCCCATGGTACATAGATCTATGGCAAGGTTACTTTCCTATGGTACATAGGGCCTGATTAAGAGCCGCTCGCAAAAAGCGAGCGCTCGCTCTGAATCAGGGCGGCCGCATGTTTTTTTTAAAACCGGCCTCCTGAACGCTCGTGTAGCTGTGGGGGACCACCCACAGCTTTTGCGAGTGGGCATTTGATGGTCGCGATGGTCGCGACCATTGGGCTTGTGACGAGACCCAGTGAGCTTCTGGCTCTAATGGAGCCGAAATCTCTCCCACTGACTTCACTCTTGACACGGCAACTCCGCAGAAACCTGTATGCTAAAGGAAAAAGAACATTGTACGATGAACACTTTAAAGTGGAATGGAAGTTACAAATGCGGACATTGCAACATCTGCAAGTTCCTCCACCCCAAAAGGAAAACCTTTACAAATTCAGATGCATCAAAAGAGTATACCATCAAAAGTTTTCTGAATTGTAATTCTACATCGGTCATTTATATGCTGGAATGTACGTGTGGACTAAGAATACAGGAGCATATTCGGAACATCAAAAATAAAGTAGAGGGGCATGCTGTATCTAAGCATTTTTCTATGAAACACAACTCTAATCCAGAGGACATCTCATACAAAGCAATTGAACATGTAACCTTGGGAGAAAGAGGAGGAGACCTGGGCAATTTGCTATCAAGAAGGGAAATGTTCTGGATATTCGAACTGGACACATTATCACCCAAAGGTTTTAATGACTATTACGAAATAGCTCCATTCCTGTGATATGTTCAACTCCCATCTACTTATATACCATCTATTGCATGGATGGGCCTGACAAGTACCCCTAAGAATTATCTCTTTTGGGGGAAAATCAGGTTGAGTAGAAAATTTGGCATGATTATGGTTATGGTGAACTAATTTATTTGCTGTCATACCATCATGTGTGAGCCCAATCTCGTCTGATCTTGGAAGCAAAGCATGATTGGGCCAGGTCAGTACCAAGGTGGGCAACCCCTTGGGAATACCTGGTGCTGCAAATTTAACCTAGCATTGGAAATGTAGCCAAGTCATTGCCTAAGAAGGGAACCATAACATACACACCGGAAGTACCTACAAGTATCCACGGAAGAGGAGGGTGAAGAAGATTAGGAAAAGTCTACAACCATACCTCCCTTTTGAAGTATCAGTAATAAGACTGAGAATTCAATTTGGTGGGGCGTGACTAGTACCAGAAATGGGGACATCCTGGGAATCCCAGGTGTTGTAAATTTTCCTGAAGATTGTCTAAAGCATAAAGAAGAAAGAATTAACAAACTCCAGCGATGCTCCCATATGAAGAACATCAAGAAACTTATAAATTTCAGTTATGCCCCTCTAGAAAATGAAGAACTGATAGAGCCTTTTACATTCCAGAAGCAAAAGAGAAAATGACACAAAACTGACACTGTGGTTTATTATTAGAGACCCAACATTCTATATATTTATTATTGATATTTCTTAACATTCCACTTAACTTGGATATGTATATCTAATTAGTTATACCAATTATAATTTAAGATTTTATATGCCTGGTTTTAGATCTATTATTCATATTGTGATTTATGATAAATTAATTTTTCGAAGAAGGGGATGGTTTTTATCTAAATATCTATAATAGGACCATATCCTAATATTGTATATTTCTATTTCTAAAGTTTAGATTAAACTGAAGAAACTATGAATTTAAGCCCGTTTTAAGTGTGGGCAGAAATGATCCCCATGATGTACAGAAGAAGGGCGGAAGTTTAGCCTTACTAAATAATAGAAGGGCGGAATAACAACATAAGAGAATGCGGAGGAAGGGCGGAAGTGATGCCTCACAATGCGGTCAGCTGAGAGGCCGGTTTGTGATGACTAAACACGTGCATAGAGACGGAGATGACGCACACCGCTATGGATGCTGGAGGTCACGTGGACACAGTCTCCGCGCGCCCTAGACCTACAAGGACCGGATATGATGCACCTGAGTGAGGGCGGAAGTAACATAAACAAGGGCGGAAGTAGCCCTATTAACATTTTGAAGAAAAGGTGTTTAAAACTATGAACGAGCTTAATATTTGAAGAACGATTACTGTAAAATATTAGCTACAAACTGAAGAATCAAAGAGCTATAGCTGTATTGTTAAAAGGACATGTATAGACGCATTTCTGTATACAGGAAGTGACGCAGATGTCTGACCTTAGTTGAACTCTTAATGGGATATAAATACCTGATCTTTTCAGTTACACACTATCCCCTTGATGAAGTCATAGGACGAAACGCGTTGGGAGTGACTGCTACTTGCCCCATGAACTTCTGAGAAAACTAACTTTTCTACATACTCAGATAAGCTGCTACCATCTACTATCCATTTCTCTTTTAACTATTTATATTGCACTTTATTTTACTTCTATTATGTTTCATACATTTTGCCTAGCTATGGACATTTTTTATTCTTTGTTTTGGTAAATAAATTCCCCTTGTTTTTATATTACTGTATTTGCACATTATTTCCTAAAGTGATCTTAGGTTATAGGTCCTATTTCCTATAGAACGTCGATTATTTACATACATATTTATTTATATATTTATTGATAACGCACAGGCACTTTTTTGATTTTATATATTTATTGGTTGGTTCACCAGATTATTGATTGCATGTTATGAATTTCCAGTGATTGCACTAGACACTTTATATTTGCTGTTTGTCACTTTATCCAAAAAATATCCATTTCACTGAGTATACCTGTCGCTTAAGGGTTAATTCCAATTTTGTCTATTTGTTTCCGAATACTTGCACTAGTATTGTTCTATTTACCCTGAGCTGACGCCCACAATATATATGGGCTGAGGAGCCACTGAATGGTTAAATCTTAATTTTAATTTGTTTAATATATCTCATAAATTCACATAAATTGGCGCTGTACCCATCCATTTTTTCTATATATATATATATATATATATATATATATCTGCTGGTGTGTACACAACTTTGCTAAAACACCAGGTTGTACACATATGTCCAACAGGTTATCGGTCCAGGGCGCACAACTTACCTAGATACCTAGAGCCCACAACAATATATATAGGTGCACTCAGAGCGCACAAATTATAAAGTGTTCAAGACGCAAAGTGTATGCAAAAAGTGTATGCAGAAGGTGCTCCAGACACAAAGTGTATGCAGAAAGTGTCCAAACACATTGTGAAGCTTTGTTGCAAACATCAGAGCAGCGTTGAGGCACCATATTGGCCCCATGTAAAGATACAGAGGCTGCAGCAGCACAGAGCAAAGTAAGCAGAATATGTTACAAACACAAAAATATCACAGCAAACACATTTTACAACGCAAGAGCTTCACAATAATGGCTGTAAGAAGCATGCATACAAGTCGGGGATGCTTCAAGGAGCAATAGGAAGTAGAAAGCGGACAGGGAGGGATTTATATGCAATACAAAACATGAGAGATTGGACACTTTTGGGATTAGGATGTTTGCTTTGATATGAGACATGACTTTGGCTGGGGGAGCCGAGGCATGCCTTGGGCTGACTCGGTACCCCAAATTTTGGGTGTGTTCAGTTTGCAGCAAAACCGAACCATTCATATCTACCACAGACGTTGTACGGGTAGACCAATAATTCTTAGATTTTAAATTTTTTTAACTATGTCTAAATAATGATATTAATGTAATGGTGCATACACACAATCAGATTTTTCTTCAGATCTGAACGATAACGATTTAAAAAATCATTCAATTGGTCTGTTAGGGAGTATAGCAATGACATTATCAGTATAATATAATATTCTGGTTTCTAAGGAAACAGCAATTAGCTGCACATTTACCATAAACACATCAGCACAGAAGCCTAATGCACTGTGACAGAGACTGATTGCTTTGGGCAGCCTAATGACCTGCTGCAGACACTCTCACACAGATACTAGGGAGCTAAGAGACACCACGAAGTGTCAGCTACCTGTCACCTGGGAGAGGAAGGGTTAATGTTGCCTATTACTGAGGGGAGTTGGATATTCATAAATACGACCTGCGTACACATTAAGCATCTCTCATCCTGGGGACATACACACAATAGGATAACGACAGCAGCCGCCTGTATGCCAGATTCCCAGGACAGAAGTCAAACCCTATGGTAAGTATTAACAATACAAACTTCCATGAAGTGCAAACAAACTGCAAGTATAGTAAAACACAGTTGACGTAACAAAATAACAAACCTACATACAGTAAAACACATGGTTGCAATACATAAAACAAAAAAATACATTTACAGACATGATTAAAGTATAAGTACCGCTGATGTTTGTAGGCTAAAGGTGACAATGGACTTAAAACCACAGCAGTATCAGCATGTAATTTCATACAGTAGCTGTTTTATATTTACCTTTACTTGTGATTGCATGTTTGCTGAAGGACAAAGGGCCTAATTCAGCAGTGCACGCAAGGCGCCTGACCCGTTCTGCACATGTGCGGAACAGATCTACGATCCCGCACGCAGACTGCCAGCAGACTATCAGTGATTGACAGGCCAGGGAGAGGGCGGTGATGGCCCCGTTTCCCGAAATGGAGGCGTGTCGCCACCATTGGGGGGGAGGGAAGAGGCCAGGATCTCTATCGGCTGATGGAGATTTCCTGGCCTCTTACTCTAATCTGCAGCAGCCGGTTGCAGGACCCCATAGGTCATGCAGCTGGCCGATGGTCCCCAGAGTATCCAATTCTGCGTTGGACAATGCAGCTCAGATATGTAATGAAGCAGGAGGTGTGATGCCTCCTGCTGCATTACCATAATTGCAAGGATCGCAATTGCACAGCTGCCTTGGTCCAGAGGCAATTTTACATGGGTCCAGCAGCACATCTTACATGGGTCCAGCATCGAATCTTACAAGGCTCCAGCAGCTGATCTTGCAAGGGTCCAGCATCGAATCTTACAAGGGTCCAGCAGCTGATATTTTATGGGTCCAGCAGCTGATCTTACAATGGTCCAGCATCGAATCTTACAAGGCTCCAGCAGCTGATCTTGCAAGGGTCCAGCAACTGATCTTACAAGGGTCCAGCAGCTGATCTTACAAGGGTCCAGCAGCTGATCTTACAAGGGTCTAGCAGCTTATCTTATATGGGTGAAACAGCTGAAGTTTTATTGGTCCAGCAAATGATCTTACAGGGGTCCAGCAGCTGATCTAACATGGTAGCTCATTAGATCTTTAAAACAATCCTATACTTAGAACCAAGATAACACTAAAAAAGTATATATCAGGCACACACTACATAAATCATGTAAAACAGCTATATAGCAGCTCCCAAAAGGGGTGTTTGGGAGCACCCCACAAACCAATGAATAAACAAATTAATATAAAAATAGAGAGCGCTCTGATAGATTGAAAAAGTAAATCTTTTTTAATAAAACATAAGATAACAGTTTTAATATCAATCAATCGTATAGCAACAAAGATCACAATAAAAATGGCCAATAGAGCATACTAAAAAAGTACCATATACCATTTAAGTGCCCATAAAAAATAGTCAATAAAAAAATATTAATAATCCGGGTTAATCACCAGTACGCTTACTTAAGCGTTTATATAGTCCAATCTTTTACTCACCGGTTTAAATATATCAATCAACAAATTGGTCGATCGGATGTTGAATAGCATATAGCTGGTATAGATAGCTCCAAATCCTTAATGCGTTTCTCCGTTTTTGGCAGTTTTAACGGCAATTTTATTCAACATCTGATCGACCAATTTGTTGATTGATATATTTAATCCTGGAGGCATTGAGTTCTGGGCAGTACGGAGACCACGTTGCAAGTAGAGTCGTGACTACCAGCTAAGCTGTCAGCTTTGGATGTGCGACTCTGTTCACCGTAGCCAGGCTGATACTATGACTAAGCCGGTGATAAATCGGTTACGAGTGGCACTTCATACTACTCCCCAGCAATCGCCTCTGATGTGCTGTTATCATCATTAACACCGGGCCGATTTCGTGAGTAAGCCGGTGACTAAAAACCAATTCAAGGAAACTTTACTTACGGATTACCGGACTCCCACTGTCTTTCTTCCTTTCTTGGATCTATGATAAATGGGAGTATAATATAGCCAGTGGTGAGGAAAAGATTGGAATATATAAACGCTTAATTAAGCGTACTGCTGATTAACCCGGATTATTAATATTTTTTTATTGACTATTTTTTATGGGCACTTAAATGGTACATGGTACTTTTTTAGTATGCTCTATTGGCCATTTTTATTGTGATCTTTGGCCCTCATTCAGAGCCGTTCGCTATTTGCGGTCGTTCGTTCAAAAACAAGGGGTGGCTATTCAAATGATCCGTTCGCACATTGCGGTCTGTTCACACCTCTAAGTCTGAACGAGCGAGCAAAACATACGCTCGTTTATTTGATAAAAACGCCCCCTGGCCGCTCGCACCATACGTCATGTCCGCTATTTATTAGATTAATCGAGTACATCGTACAGCGTATGAACTGCTCGCTATTCTTGTGGTTGGTTTTTTCAACCGCTATTTTGCGAGCAGTTCTGAGTTAAAAAAAAACAAGTGACGTGGTCAATGACGCTGCTGTATTAATTATGCACTCCTTTAAAATGCCCGCTTTGACCTTTAAGCACGCCTGCGTTCGAATTCCACTCCCCCGTTTTCAAGCACCTTCCCCTGTTACCACCCACATACGCCTCATTCTGTCACTCAAAATAGCAGGCATTCGCTATATAGCGTACAAACGATATTCGGCCGCACTGACTGGTTCGCGCATGCGTACTAAAAACCGTACGCATGCGCAGATGTGCGAACATCGTTCGGAACGAGCGTACTGCCGCTAACGAGCGGCTCTGAATCAGGGCCATTGTTGCTATCCGATTGATTGATAATAAAACTGTTATCTTCTGTTTTATTAAAAAGATTTACTTTTTCAATCTATCAGAGTGCTCTCTATTTTTATATTTGTCAGTCCTGTCCTTGGTGTAATCACTTCTGAAGACTCGCTGTATAATTTACTACAAAACAATGAGCTGACCTAAAATGCAGCTGTCTCATCATTTATACACTCCACAATCATCAGTCCTTATTACATTATAGCATTTAAAGTCCTGTTATCACCTAATGTCAGTGTTTAAAAATATTTAATAACTACTCACTCCTGATGTGGCTCATGGAGAAAGAAATTAGTTTTTTAAACTCACTTTTAAAAAATGTGCAGTAAATATATTTCTTTTTAAAACTTTCATTTTACCTTAAGTACTGTAGTTATCGTAACACAGCATAATTTACATTTTTTAACAGTGTTTTCGCCCTCAGGGCCTGATTCAGACCCGTTCGCTAGGCTGCGTTCGCACGTAGCCTGCCGATGTTTGCAATGTGCGCATGTGTATGCAATGCAGTGCGCTTGCGTGAACTAGTCCATGCAATCGCAAAGCGATCGCCCCTTGTGCATAGACTCCTCGCTAGAATGAGTGACAGGATGAGCCGTTTGTGGGTGGTGACAGGGGGTGGTTGATGGAAATGGGGGAGTGGTGGTGCGAACGTGGGTGTGTCTGAGCATCTTAACAACATTTTAGAGGCGTGCATAATTACAACGAAGCATCATAGTACACGTCACATGGCTGAATTACACACTGAAGTGCTTGCAGTAGGGTACGGTCAGCCACAAGTCCTGCGTATGGGTCCGATGTTACTCGATGTTACCGATTGTTGCATACACTTCCTGGAGATGACGTATGTTACTAAGGGAAAGTGGGCGTCTTAAGACAGGCTGGTGGGCGTCTAAATACACAGCACGATCACACGCCAAGACATAGTGGGTGTGCTAATGCCTTGCCCTGCGATTGCGGGATTTGCATACTTTGGCTGCGTGCGAACGCATCTAGCAAGCAGGTCTGAATCAGGCCCTTAAAACAAACTAATGAAATAAATAGTAAAACTTCCAAACCATTCATACATTTGTATCACAGTGTATGGATGAACCAAGTAGCTGCACCAGTTCCCATGAATCCCATGTGATGATGGAAGAGGCTATGGGGTCTATTCAAGTAGCGGTGAGAAGCCCTTTATCACTGATAGCAGGGCTTTTCACTGCACATTCATAGGAGGGGTTACCGTGGATAAATCTGAAAACTCAGAAACAGACAAATCTCAGGTGCACAACTCCAAATTATTACACTGAACTTTTCTTACTATGGTGGTGCCCTGGGGTGGCTTGACTGGGCCAGTTTTGGGGGGTCCTGCGCTCTGGATTTGAACCCTAGTATGTTAGGGACCTACCCGAAAGAGGTTACCTGGATATGGTTGGTTGGCCCATAATCTTAGCCATGATTATGCTAAAAACCTCTATTGATTGCAAAATTTTATTGCATTTATTTATATTATTAATAATTTGGAGTTGTGCACCTGAGATTTGTCTGTTTCTGTGCCTGCAATTAGTCTCATCAGGTAGCACCTCCCATTACATATATATAGTCAGGTTGTGCAGTCCAGAAATCGTTCCCATATACTCCATTTAATGTGCTTTATTGCACTTCTGAGGGAAAGGAGACGCCATCATTCTGGACTGGCACCCTTCCTTATTGGTTTAAAAGCATGGAGTATGGTAATGTATATGCACACTGTATTAGGCACAATTCTAGGTAAGTCCTACAAGTTATATACTGTAGTGCAATTTTGGTTCATTTTTGGGGTGTGGGTCCCCCTGGATTGCGTTGGTTCATCTGTCTCAGGGCACCGCATTATAACAAATTTTCCTTTATAACACATTTTAACCCTTCACTGTGTGTGTTTAATATATATGAACCCCACTTTTTTATTTTCATTCTTTATATGCAGCTGCTCCTAAGTATCTCTTTACACTGCACTTTTCTTACTATGATGGTGCCCTGGGGCGGCTTGACTGGGCCAGTTTTAGGGGGTCCTGTGCTCTGGAATTGAACCCTAGTATGTTAGGGACCTACCCGAAAGAGGTTACCTGGATATGGTTGGTTGGCCCATAACCTTGGCCATGATTATGCTAAAAACCTCTATTGATTGCAAAATTTTATTGCATTTATTTATATTATTAATAATTTGGAGTTGTGCACCTGAGATTTGTCTGTTTCTGTGCCTGCAATTAGTCTCATCAGGTAGCACCTCCCATTATATATATATAGTCAGGTTGTGCAGTCCAGAAATCTTTCCCATATGCTCCATTTAATGTGCTTTATTGCACTTCTGAGGGAAAGGAGACGCCATCATTCTGGACTGGCACCCTTCCTTATTGGTTTCAAAGCATGGAGTATGGTAATGTATATGCACACTGTATTAGGCACAATTCTAGGTAAGTCCTACAAGTTATATACTGTAGTGCAATTTTGGTTCATTTTTGGGGTGTGGGTCCCCCTGGATTGCGTTGGTTCATCTGTCTCAGGGCACCGCATTATAACAAATTTTCCTTTATAACACATTTTAACCCTTCACTGTGTGTGTTTAATATATATGAACCCCACTTTTTTATTTTCATTCTTTATATGCAGCTGCAGCTGCTCCTAACTATCTCTTCACACTGCACTTTTCTTACTATGATGGTGCCCTGGGGTGGCTTGACTGGGCCAGTTTTAGGGGGTCCTGTGCTCTGGAATTGAACCCTAGTATGTTAGGGACCTACCCGAAAGAGGTTACCTGGATATGGTGGGTAGGCCCATAACCTTGGCCATGATTATGCTAAAAACCTCTATTGATTGCAAAATTTTATTGCATTTATTTATATTATTAATAATTTGGAGTTGTGCACCTGAGATTTGTCTGTTTCTGTGCCTGCAATTAGTCTCATCAGGTAGCACCTCCCATTATATATATATAGTCAGGTTGTGCAGTCCAGAAATCTTTCCCATATACTCCATTTAATGTGCTTTATTGCACTTCTGAGGGAAAAGAGACGCCCTCATTCTGGACTGGCACCCTTCCTTATTGGTTTAAAAGCATGGAGTATGGTAATGTATATGCACAGTGTATTAGGCACAATTCTAGGTAAGTCCTACAAGTTATATACTGTAGTGCAATTTTGGTTCATTTTTGGGGTGTGGGTCCCCCTGGATTGCGTTGGTTCATCTGTCTCAGGGCACCGCATTATAACACATTTTCCTTTATAACACATTTTAACCCTTCACTGTGTGTGTTTAATATATATGAACCCCACTTTTTTATTTTCATTCTTTATATGCAGCTGCAGCTGCTCCTAACTATCTCTTTACACTGCACTTTTCTTACTATGATGGTGCCCTGGGGCGGCTTGACTGGGCCAGTTTTAGGGGGTCCTGTGCTCTGGAATTGAACCCTAGTATGTTAGGGACCTACCCGAAAGAGGTTACCTGGATATGGTGGGTAGGCCCATAACCTTGGCCATGATTATGCTAAAAACCTCTATTGATTGCAAAATTTTATTGCATTTATTTATATTATTAATAATTTGGAGTTGTGCACCTGAGATTTGTCTGTTTCTGTGCCTGCAATTAGTCTCATCAGGTAGCACCTCCCATTATATATATATAGTCAGGTTGTGCAGCCCAGAAATCTTTCCCATAAAATCTGAAAACTCTCCAGCGGTGCCCTGATCAGTGTAGTCTATGGGGAGAACAATTCATAGAAGCACAGATAGCTCAGTTTTCTGTTTTGCTTCTAAGAACAAATCTGCCATCTCAGGTCGGCGTAACGAGGCTGGTGAGGGGAGAAATGCCTTCTCCCTGTTCTCTCAGCCTTCTTCACTGACAGCAGCCAATCAGTCGAGCCCAAGGCATATGCAAGGGCACCTCGTCCTGTCTATCCCACTGCTGGCGTTGTGCCCCCTCGCACCCCCATCGCCATTAGTAAGGTGACCCGACATATGCATATGCCGGGTCACCACATCTTAACTAGAGATGAGCGGTAAAACATAACCTCTCATCTCTACGGTTAACTGCCTGCTGCCCTCCACTCTCCCCGGGCACAGCCCCACACTTGGAGCTGCTTAAGAAAACCCGGTGGCTGGCGCATTTGCAGAAGGGGAGAGGATGGGTACAGGGTCATTATGGGCCTGCCCAGGCCTGGGGGAAGGGGTGCGGCCTAATCTCTGGAGGCGTGGTCATGACTCCATAGGGAATTAAGCAGGGGAAAAATCCTATTGGTGCTGCACACTGGGGAGGGGGGTGCTGTTTGCCCCTCAACCCGGCGTTAATCATGGGTTGGCATTATCAGTATGATCGCTCCCCCCACAGGCAGAGTAGATTGCTGCTGCACAGCAGCAGCGAACATTCTCCCACTGTAGCCCAGCACCAGGCCCGGTGACAGGGGTGTACACCCATGCTGGGCCCCAAGGCTCTGAGGGGCCCCAAAGGCTCAGGGTGATGTATTACTTACTATTAGCTGCGGCTCCGCAGCTAATAGTAAGTAATACATTCACTGCCCCACCG
This sequence comes from Taudactylus pleione, assembly GCA_031769625.1. Classification (NCBI taxonomy): domain Eukaryota; kingdom Metazoa; phylum Chordata; class Amphibia; order Anura; family Myobatrachidae; genus Taudactylus; species Taudactylus pleione. The sequence goes on from JAUIMM010000388.1 coordinate 1,207,822, forward strand.
GTCACCCGTTTGGCTAGTTAATAGTGGTCAAGTAAAATAATTACACTGGGCCCCCTCCCAAACCAGAGGGGCTCTGGCCGGTGCTGGCGCATATCACGTCATAACGCTGCGCAAACAGCATCTCCTACATTGATATTTAATTTTTTAAGAAATTCTGGACCACCACATTTATTGTCTGTGCAAACCATGGTAAGTATTGAAATTCACTCAGTGGTATTGCTCATACATTGTTACTTGTGTTATATGAAATTACAAATCCTGAGGAAAGTCTTTATAAGGTAAACCATTTTTTTAATCACATCCCTGAGTTTTTCCATAGCTTGCCACTGGTATGTTTATTAGTTAAGCCAGTGATATAGATAGTAGCCTGCCTGTGAATGACGTGGCATCGTGTTGTAGAGTCTGTTGCTACTAAAGGCGATACATCCACCCAGTGGGCAGAGAGAGTCATGTAATCTTTTGTTTGATTAGTACCGCTTGTCCACATATCTATAGTGGATAGTTGGTACAATGGCATTTTCTTGACAAGAAATACATTTTTGTTTAATGTCACGTACAGGTGAGGAATTCTTATTCTGGTAAAATAGAATTGAAATGGACTTTGTTAACGTAGACACATTACTCAACTTACAAAACTAGATGCATTGATGGGGGATATTTGACGCAGATCTAATGCTAACATAGCCTTCATGGCTGTACAATAGTACAGTGGCTATAACTTGTTTGTCTTAAAAATGATTGTTTAACAGTCAATTGTTGCTTGAAACTACTAGTCTTCTTGGTCCCCATCTGTGATGAAGATTTACCCCCAGCAGCCTAGCATACAAGGAATCATTGATAGGGTAGTCAGTTTGCCTTTGCAAATTGGATACAGGTCTACTTCTGATTGCTCATGAGGAGGTTGATGATGAAAATGTTGGTGGTGGAGATTGTATGTGCTGGTGTTTATCCATGTTGCTGGTAGCTGATGCTGGACTCCTTTTTATATATGATTTTCCAGATTTTGATAAACAACTTGAAGGAACTTGCTGCAAATGATGTGGTGCCTAGATGGTTATTGTCCCTACCTCTACTTACTTGGTGCTACAAAATTATACAGATTCTGTGATAAATATTATCTGGATTTGGGTAAAAATGTTTCCACATGGCAGAGGTGGAATTTTTGGTCTTTTGCCCAGTCATGACAATGCACTTCTTAACAGTGGCATCAAGTGCTGCCGCTGGTGGCTGATTTACTTCAATACAAACTACATAAACCTCCTGAATTTTATCAACTTGTTCTTGTCCAACACATTAATCATCAACATCATCCACATTGGATAAACAATTATTCCCCTTATCCTGCTGAACTTCCAGAGCAGCACCCTCAATTTCTATGTCTAAACCATCATCATCATTACTTTTACTACCACTCATCCTTACATTTGCAGAGGGTTCAGAAATGGTGGAATGAGGCTTTTCTAGGATTACAGTGTCAGAATCAGAAATGTTAGACTCACACTCAAGGACACCCTTAGAGGTAAATTTACTAAAAGTTGATTTAAAATCAATCTTAATCAATCAACATTGATGTACCGATCACAAAATCTGCATATTTTATTATCCATAGGGTTTCAACATCAGTTGAAGTGGAAACCGTACGATGATAAATATGTGTATTTTGACGTTGGAAAGCATGTCGATGTTGATCAATTAAAATTGATTTACACATCTATACTCAGAGAGAGAAGGTGTGGCATATGAGGTTACAGAAGATAGGGAAATGAGGGACTGTTATCTTTACCATGCAGCTCTATTAAAAGACTTGAGAATTATTTAAAAGTAAAAATATTGGGTGCCGCTGATGTGACCACAACACCCAGCAAGTACAGCAATATATGATGCCTCTCAAAAACACACAGTCTTCGCTTTAAATATCTAAATGTAATTAAAACACTTGGGAATTTTTTTAAAACACAAATATTTTTCCCATTTATATTACTTTGGGGTGCAGCTGACATTGCCACAGTACCCAGTAAGCACAAAAATATACATTTTCTCTCAAAAACACACAGTCTTGTCTTTAAATGTTTAAATGTAATTAAAACACTTGAGAATTTATTTCAAACCACAATAAAAAATTGGTATTTTTGCTTTTAATGTTATTTTACTGCAGCTGATGGGGTTGCAACACTCAGTAAGTACAGTAATATATGTTGCCTCAGTTATCTTGGATTCTCCAAAATCCAAAACACTAATCTCTAATTCAGAGGTGGAAATAAGAGGGATCGATGCTGCATCTTTGGTAGCAGCAGATCTGAGTCATTATGCTAATACTGCAGGTGCCGTCTTCTGCAATAAGATGCCCACCATTGGATACTCAGATCTGCTGTATTTGTCTAAAGACGCAGCATCGGGAAAACATTGTGACCTTCATGATGACCATCAGGCTTCTGAGTAACCCTAAGGTTACTTATAATGTCCACCACAACTAACATGCCGAGGCCAGTGAGTCTGCATACAAGAGCAGTTTCAATACACAATTTTTGTATGAATAAATGTCTGGGGCTTATACAGTATTTCAATATAATTTATTTATTTTATCTTTTTCTTTAGCTTGTGCCGTGAACAAGAAAAATGCCTGACAGTAAACAATGAATTCATCGGCTTCCTACTTCAATTTGACCGAACACTTCATTATCAGTACTAGAACAGATGGGATCGTGAGAATAATCTTTGAGATCTTGGTCATAATTTGCTTCTGCGGCTTCCTCTACTTCATCTCGCTAATACTACATGCTTTCTTCACCAGCCCTCATGTCCGGGACAAAGCCCGATACATCCTCTTCACTCACATGCTGATTAATGACACATTATATCTTACTGTAACACTTATTCTAGTAATGTTTTTCTTTTTCTTGGTCTACCTCCCTGTACCCATTTGTTATGCATTAATCACTCTGGCAACAACTACATTTAGGAATACACCCTACAATTTGGCAGCCATGGCCCTGGAACGCTATGCGGCCGTTTGTTTCCCACTGAGACATACAACGCTTTGTACATCAGATAGATCTATGTACGCCATTGCCATCATATGGATAATTAGTCTGTTACCTAACATAGCCGATTTCATCATCCTGATCGCTTTGGCAGAGAAGACATTTTTTTCTCGTAACGTGAAATGTAACCAAGACTCATTAACAGTGACACTTGGGCAAACTGCCATAAAATCCATCACCCTCATCAGTAGCCTAATTCTGGTGGGACTCATAATTGTGTTCACTTATATCAGAGTGATGTATGTTGCCAAGTCCTTGAGCTCATCCAGCAATTCTGCCTCCAAAGCTGTTAAAACTGTTACGCTCCACGCGTTTCAGTTCCTGTTGTGTATTATGTCTTTAACTGGCCCATTTGTGGAGAGGCACTTCAGCGCATATATCAGCTTCTTACCCATAGTCAACTTTTTTTTCCTTACATGTCTGCCCCGATGCCTGAGTCCTTTAGTTTATGGAATAAGAGACAGCGTACTTAGCAAATATATTAAACAGTTGTACTCAACCAAACCTTGTGGATCCAATGTTGAATAGCATGCTGTTGATGTCTAGACAATGTTTTCTTTTTAAAGTTAATAACAATTACACAAAAAGCACTGTACAAAGCATTCATCATTAGTACATACGTATCGTATCTCTTATTGTCTAAAAGTGTCCCTGAAAATAGTATTATGAGAGAGAAATGCAACAGTTTAAAGTAGAAGTGAAACCAATTTTGGTTTTAAAGAGATGAAACCACCATGACTTAGACAAGACACAGCAGGAGAACGATATCGTGAGCTCGCAGTCAGCCATGTGCAAGTTTGTTTCTTTACCTGTGCTGGCCGCAGAAGTCTGCAAAAGTGTAGGCCAATCGTTGTAGACACAACAATAGAAGAGAAAGAGAGGGGTGTGCAGCCAGTGCAGTACTAAAAGCAATGGAAATATCATATTAAAACTCACAAAGTGGCTGAACCCAGTAAAATCAATTTGAAACATTATATACAGTCTATATATATATATATATATATATATATATATATACAGTACACACACATATATATATATATATATTTATATATATATATATATATATGTGTATATTGTGACAGGGATAGCGTTCACATGAGGTTAATGTGGAGCAGCAGATTTGTGCAGAAATGGAGCAATAAAACAGCATGGTAACGAGCTCCAGTCTAGGTTTTCCAGGACTCTGTTTAAGCCACAAGCAAGGCTAATTAGCAGCACCTGTTGTCTCGCTTTAAAGCTGTGTCAGTGCAGGTATACAGTGATCCTGATGGTGAAATAGTCACCCAGGTTATAGGCCCAGGAGTGACTAGTGTTAGGGATCCTGGACCTGTGAGTTCACTAAAAGAACTGTATTGCTGTTTGGACGATTATGTGTACCAGCCTGTAACATCTTGCCTGTGAACACTGCCCTGTCCTGTATACCTGCCTGTGGTGAGGAAATAAAGCTTCTGTTGGATTTTACCCAGTCTATGTGATTCTTGTCACATTTGGCGCCCAAACAGGGACTTTGCTGGATACTACTACCCAGCAAGAGCCCGGATACAGTGATCGGATCCACCCACAGTGGCAGTGAGAAGCATTGCAGGACACTACCCACTGCTCAGTTGCTTGGTGAGTCTGAGGCGCATTACTAGCAGCTGGGTAGGTGAGTGTGGCATGCCAGCCATAAAATTGCAGTTGTTCATAGTGATAATCTGTCCATGCATGTATACATATTGTGTACTATATACAACTGCTTAATTCCTGTGTATCAGACTGGGAGCCCAGGGAATGTAGTGCAATTTTAAGTGAATAACAATTAAACAATGATAGCGCCAATCATCTAACCCGGACCAAAGAGATACAAGCAAGATGTTAAAATGCAATTTAATATGTATATTAAAAGGAGTAGCTGCTTTATACACAAATGCAAGTCCTAAATCTATGATATGAATAAAGTCCATGTATGCATAATATCCAAAACGATTAAATTAGTTCATGACATTCCACAAGTTATCTCTCTGAAATAAAATAAATAAGACAATTGCAATGGAACTATAAATACAACAATAAACTTAACAGCACTGAATAAAAAATTATTTTCTGTGTTTGTGAATTGTGTTCACTGTGGCTGCACGTGCATCAACAAAGGAGCAGTGCCAAGCCTGCGCCTGTGTCATAAGTAAAGGGCCAGCTGGCTTGTCCATTAAAGGGTGGTGTAACCCCCAAAGTGCACTCCAAAATAATAAAAAAATATATATTTTGTGTTTGTGAATTGTGTGCGCAGTAGCCACACGTGCATCAACAAAGTAGCGCCAAGCAAGCGCCTGTGTCATAAGTAAAAGGCCGGCTGGCTCGTCTGTTAAAGGGTGGTGTAACCCCCAAAGTGCACTCCAAACAAAATCAAAAATTATTTTCTGTGTTTGTGAATAATGTGTTTATTGTGGCTGCACGTGCATCAACAAAGGAGCAGCGCCAAGCCTGCACCTGTGTCATAAGTAAAGGGCCGGCTGGCTTGTCCGTTAAAGGGTGGTGTAACCCCCAAAGTGCACTCCAAAATAATAAAAAATATATTTTTTGTGTTTGTGAATTGTGTGCGCAGTAGCCACTTGTGCATCAACAAAGTAGCGCCAAGCAAGCGCCTGTGTCATAAGTAAAGGGCCGGCTGGCTCGTCTGTTAAAGGGTGGTGTAACTCACTAAGTGCATGCCAAACAAAATAAAAAATAATTTTCTGTGTTTGTGAATTGTGTTCACTGTAGCTGCACGTGCATCAACAAAGGAGCAGCGCCAAGCGTGCGCCTGTGTCCCATAAGTAAAGGGCTGGCTGGCTTGTCCGTTAAAGGGTGGTGTAACCCCCAAAGTGCACTCTAAAAAAAATAAAAAAAAATATTTTTTTGTGTTTGCGAATTGTGTGCGCAGTAGCTGCACGTGCATCAACAAAGTAGCGCCAAGTGTGCGCCTGTGTCATAAGTAAAGGGCCGGCTGGCTTGTCTGTTAAAGGGTGGTGTAACTCCCAAAGTGCACTCCAAACAAAATAAAAAAATATTTTCTGTGTTTGTGAATTGTGTGCACTGTACATGCATCCTCAAAGCAGCAGCGCCAAGTGTGCATCTGTCTGTTAAAGGGTGGTGTAACCCCCAAAGTGCACTCCAAACAAAAATAAAATATTTTCTTTTGTGTTTGTGAATTGTGTGCACTGTACTTGCATCCTCAAAGCAGCAGCGCCAAGCGTGCGTCTGTCTGTTAAAGGGTGGTGTAATCCCCAAAGTGCACTCCAAACTAAAATAAAATATTTTCTTCTGTGTTTGTGAATTGTGTGCACTGTACGTGCATCCTCAAAGCAGCAGCGCCAAGTGTGCGTCTGTCTGTTAAAGGGTGGTGTATCCCCCAAAGTGCACTCCAAAAAAAATAAAACATTCTCTTCTGTGTTTGTGAATTGTGTGCACTGTACGTGCATCCTCAAAGCAGCAGTGCCAAGTGTGCGTCTCTCTGTTAAAGGGTGGTGTAACCCCCAAAGTGCACTCCAACAAAAATAAAACATTTTCTTCTGTGTTTGTGAATTGTCTGCACTGTACGTGCATCCTCAAAGCAGCAGCACCAAACGTGCATCTGTGTGTTAAAGGGTGGTGTAACTCCACAAAAAAAAAAAAATATATATTTTTTCTGTCTTTGTGAATTGTGTGGGCTGTAGCCGCACCTGCATCCTCAAAGCAGCAGCGACAAGCATGCATCTGTCTGTTAAAGGGTGGGGTAACCCTCAAAGTGCGCTCCACAAAAAATAAAAAAATTCCTCTTTTTTTTCTCTTTGTGAATTGTGTGGGCTGTAGCCGCACCTGTATCCTCAAAGCAGCAGCGACAAGCGTGCGTCTGTCTGTTAAAGGATTACATCGGTGACAGCATCCAAGTAGGCATGTATGACAGTCCATACCTGTACTGGTAGGAAAAAGAGGCAATTTGGAGGCCCCTGTACAAACTGGCTCTATTTTACCTGAGTTGCCCCCCCTCCAGTGTGTACTCCAAAAGAGTGTTTAGTGCAGCCGGGAACCTTGTCAGCGAAAGGCGTAGGAGGTTGCTTCCACAAAATGTGGAGAAGATGATGTTCATAAAGATGAATTATCAACTCTTCCAGGGAGACCAGCCTCCAGAACGTACAGAGGGACCTGTGGTGGTGGATTCCAGCGGGGACGAATTAATACTCTGTGAGGATGAGGATGTACACAACACTGAAGAGGGTGAGGAATCGGTGGATGAGGAGGATGAGGACGACATCTTGCCTCCGTAGAGCCAGTTTGTGCAGGGACAGATTAATTGCCAGCTTGTTTTGTGGGAGCCCAAATGAACCAATTATTTCAGCCACAGTCGTGTGGCAGACCCTGATTAGTTTGTTAAAGTGTGCATGTCCTATTTATACAACATAAGGGTGGGTGGGAGGGCCCAAGGACAATTCCATCTTGCACCTCTTTTTTTTTTCTTTGCATTATGTACTGTTTGGGGCCTAGTTTTTCAAACTGCCATCCTGTCTGCCACTGCAGTGTCACTCCTAGATGGGCCACGTGTTTGTGCCGCCCACTCGTGTCACTTAGCATAGTCATCCAGCTACCTCGGTGCAACCTTTTGGACATAAAAACACTATTGTGAGGTGTGAGGTGTTCAGAATAGACTGGAAATGAGTGGAAATTAAGGTTATTCAGGTTAATAATAGCATAGGAGCAGAAAAACCCACAAATTCTGTGATTTTAGCTGTTTTTATGCTTTTTTTCAAAAAAATACAGATCCAAAACACAAAACCCAGAACCCAATACACGGAAGGGTGTGTTTTGGCAAAACCAATCCAGATCCAAAACAAGAAGAAAGATCCAGATCCAAAACCAAAACTCAAAACACGAAAAGTGGCCGGTGCACACCCCTAATATATATATACTGGGGCCTATTTATAATGGGTACAGGGTGTGCGGTGCACATGGGCCCCTGGGTCCAGGAGGGGCCCGCATCGCACACCCTACACCCATATTATACTTACCACTCAGGAGTCCCTCGTCAGCGCCGGTGTCAACACTGTAAAAAATAACTGGAAAAATGCCGCCGTGGCTCAGTACAGGGGAATTGGTCGCCACGGCCATTTTCTTGGTGACTTGCGCATGCACTATAGACACTGGACACACTCTAGTGCCCACAGTCTTATCAGTGCGGCACTGCGCTCAATGGACTCGATTCAATTAAATGCGAAGTGCATAGCATCTGGAATGAGCTCCCGACGCTATTCAATTCAGCGCGCTGTTAGGTCGGGGAATGGCCATTCTCACACCTTAAACAGGGTGTTTAGGTGCGAGAACGGGCATTCTCCGACTAAACTTCCCGGCGCGATGCTGTTTTCCCGGTGCTAAGGGCAGAAAACAGCATTGCGTCTGGACTTTTGTCGGATTTATGCTCGCATCCCAGGAGGGATGCGAGAAGAGATCCTTAGTCGGGCTTTGCAGCGCGATGAATTGAATAGCTCCAGGAGCTGATTCCCCGCACTATTTACTTCGCGTTTAATAGAATTGTGCCCAATGTGTATATATAATTTGTATATATATAAATTGAGAGTGGTGTTTGGAGGGAAGGACAGAGAGTGGTGGATTTCCAACAGTGGTCGCTTAGTTTTAAGGTAGGCACCAGCAATGCCTTCCATGGAACTAAACACACCCACAGCACAGGCCCCACCCCTATGTAAACCACACCTACACCACATTGGTCATGACCCCACATCACCAGTCACACTGCTGCAGCACTTGTCACACTCCCAACAGTGGCACACAATAGGCCCCTCGTGAATTTCAGCTCCAGGCCCATGTGGATGTTAATCTGGCACTGCATGGGGATGTAGAAGAATGCCCCCGAGTGCACCTCACGATAGTGATAAAAGGGTGATCTATGAAAGTGGTAGCCATTGTAGCTGCCTGACCACCCTACCCATTTCCTAGGTTGGGATATTCCATTATTACAAGAGGTGGTTACTAGGCATGATGACAGCAGATGGTCCACATCAGAGGTATCCCAAGAGCCAAGCTCTGCTGTGTCCCAAAGTTTGGTGGTTGTAACACCCTCCTTGGCCAATGAGAAGCAGGAGTGGAGTGAGACCGAGGCAAAGTGGGGTTCCACTGGCAAAGAAGTTTCTTTGCAGGACTTTGGCCAAGAACAACAGAATGATGGGAACTTGATAAATGCATTTGAAAATGTTGTAGAATTAAATGGTAGAGTAATCATGGCTTTACCAGCAGAGGGTGTACCATACTTTGCATTGAAAAATGATTTGTTATATCGTGTAATATATATGCAGGGTTAGAGAGTAGACCAATTGTTGGTTCCCCGGAAACACGAGCAGTTGGTGCTGAGGGCAGCTCATACACACCGGTGGGGTGGCCATTTGGTGGAGGAGAAAACTCTCCAGCATATTCAGTTAAGATTCTTCTGGCCCGGCATTCATACAGCAGTAAAAAAGTATTGTCGGGACTGGTCAGTGTGTCAGAAGACAGCACCCTGGCCAGGGTTTCAGGCACCCTTGATTCCCTTCCCTGTCATTTCTGTACCATTTGAGAGAATTGGTATGGATCTGATGGGGCCGGTGAAAAAATCTGCTCGTGGGAATCAATACATATTAGTGGTAGTAGATTATGCCACAATGTACCCGTAGACAATCCCTCTACGTAACATTAAATCTAGCACTATTGCCGGGGAGTTATTGATGCTATATACCCATCTGGGAATACCAAAAGAGGTCCTTACGGATCAAGGAACCCCTTATGTATCTAAATTGATGAAAGATTTGTGCCGACTGTTAAGGGTAGATAGGATTACCACCTCAGTTCATCAACCGCAAATGGATGGTTTAGTGGAATGCATTAACCAGACCCTTAAAGAGGGCGGTGTCACAAGAAAAGCGAGATTGGGATCTACTTCTGCCATATTTGATGTTTGCAGTTTGTGAGGCGCCCCAATCCTCCATGGGGTTCAGTATCTTCTAACTCCTCTATGGGAGACAACCTACAGGAATTTTTAGATGTGTTAAAGGAAGGGTGGGAGAAACGGTCATGTCAAGATCCTAATATCATTCAGTCTGTGTCCCAATTGTATGGCTGGTTAAGTCAGATTGTGCCACTGCTGAATGAACATATGGACATAGCTCAGCAGCATCAGAAACGCAATTAACTTGATACCACAGTCGACCAATCTTTCCAACCGGGATACAAGGTACTAGTGCTTGTGCCTACTAATGAGAAGCAAATTGTATGCTCAACGGCGAGGCCCTTATGAGATCATAGAGGCGTTGGGTCCTGTAAACTACGAGGTATGACAGGTGGGTAGAAGGAAGAAGGCGCAAATTTATCATGTAAACCTATTAAAACCTCGGAAAGAAAGTGCCAGTCAGCCTTCTTTAGTGGCAAAGAAAACCCCAGACTGTCAGGTACCCATGGAGGTCACCCACAGGAAGTGGTGAACTTAGTAGCATGAAAGCAAGATGTATTCTGTGCTATTCCGGAAAAGACCCAAATCATACAGCATGATATTGTTACTCCTCCTGGGGTGATAATAAAGCTTAGACCGTATCGCATACCAGAGGCAAAACGGGCAGCAGTAAAAAGAGAGGTGGAGGAGATGCTGCACTTAGGGGTCATAGAGGAGTCAAACAGCGAATGGAATAACCCCATTGTCTTAGTGCCTAAGCCTTCGGGGGCTTTAAGATTCTGTAATGACTTTTGCAAGTTAAATAAAGTTTTTCAGTTTGACCCTATGCCCCGGGTTGACGAACTGGTGGAAAATCTAGCAAAAAGCCAGTATCTCACCACTCTCGACTTGACAAAAGGGTATTGGCAGATTCCTTTGACTGAAGCTACTAAAGTAAAAACAGCCTTCTCTACCCCAGAGGGCTGTTCCAGTTCAAAATGCTGCCTTTTGGTTTGCATGGAGCACCAGCAACTTTTCAGAGGGCTTTGAATAAGTTATTTTGGCCCCACAAGGAGTATGCAGCTGCATATTTAGATGGCACAATCGTGTTTAGCTCTGACTGGGAGTCAACCTTCCAAGGCTAGGGGCAGTGTTACAGCCTTTACGGGCACATGGGTTTACCGCTAACCCTGAGAAAGGTGCCATTGGAATGGTGGAGGTGAAATACCTGGGACATATTGTAGGCAGAGGGCAGGTTAAACCTCAGCCCAGTAAGTCCTCACGCGGCCTAAACCCAAATTTAAATCACAACTCAGAACATTCCTTGGTTTTGTGTGTTATTACCGCAGGTTCAACTTCAGACATGATTTTGCCACTATGGCGGCTCCACTGACTGAGGGCCTGATTCAGAGCCGCTCATAAGCGGCCGCTCGTTCGTTCTGACCGATGTTCGCACAACTGCGCATGCGTACGGATTTTAATACACATGCGCGAACTAGTCAGTGTGGCCGAAAATCATGTGCTCACTAAATAGCGAATGCCTGCTATTTTGAGTGACAGAATGAGGCGTTTGTGGGTGGTAACAGGGGAAGGTGCTTGAAAACGGGGAGTGGAGATCAGAACGCAGGCGTGCCTAAAGGTCAAAACGGGCGTTTTAAGGGTGTGCATAATTACTAAAGCAGCGTCATCGACCACGTCACTTGGTTGTTTTATAGTTAGAACTGCTCGCATGATTGTGGTAGGAAAAACCAACCACAAGAATAGCGAGCAGTTCATACGCCGTCCGATGTACTCGATTAATCTAATAAATAGCGGACATGACGTATGATGCGAGCGGCCAGGGGGCGTTTTTTTCAAAATTACGTTTGCATGTTTTGTTCGCTCGTTCAGACATAGAGGCGTGAACAGACCGCAAAGAGCGAACGGTTAATTTAAATAGCCAGCCCCTTTTTCTGGACGAGCGAGCGCAAATAGCGTCCGGCTCTGAATCAGGCCCTGAGTTCCTTAAGAAACAATCTCCAGATCATATAATGTGGTCTAGGCCAGCAGAGGCTGCTTGGCAGGATTTAAGATGAGCTTTGTGTGTAGAGCCTGTTTTGCAAGCTCCAGACTTTAAGAATTAGTTTTTGTTGCAGACTGATGCCTCTGGGACAGGTTTAGGAGCAGTCCTTTCCCATTTGGTAGATGGGGAGGAGAGACCTATACTGTATAATCAATGGAAATTACTGCCCTTACAACTGGGGGCACTATAGGGGCCCTTACTACTGGGGGCACTGCAGGGGGCACTACTACATTACTTTAAGGGGCAGTATAACAGGTGGCATTATTACTACCGGGTGCACTGCATAGGGGGACCACTACTGGGGGCACTGCATAGGGGGACCACTACTGGGGGCACTGTATAAGGGGCACTACTGGGGGCACTGCATATGGGGACTACTACTGAGGGCACTGTATATGGGGCACTGCATAGGGGGACCACTACTGTGGGCACTGTATAAGGGGCACTACTGGAAGCACTGTATAGGGGGACCACTACTGGGGGCACTGTATAAGAGGACTACTACTGGGGGTACTGTATAAGAGGACTACTACTGTAGGCACTGTATATGGGGCACTGCATAGGGGGACCACTACTGGGGGCACTGTATATGGGGCACTAGTGGAAGCACTGCATAGGGGGACCACTACTGGGGGCACTGCATAGGGGGACCACTACTGGGGGCACTGCATAGGAGGACCACTACTGGAGGTACTGCATAGGGGGACCATTACTGGGGGGCACTACATAGGCAGGCACTGCATAGGGGACCTCTACTGAGGACACTGCATATGGGGACCAGTACTGGGGACACTGTATAAAAGGAACTGCACAGGGGGCGGTGGCAGCTGGGGCTGGCACAGGTGCTGGGGGGTTGTAAATTTTAATTTGGGGGGTGGCCCCCAAATTAATTTGCCTCAGGGCACCTGGGATGAAGTAACGCAACTGATGCTGTTGCCCTCTCCTGTATACATACATAAATTTCTAGGACTCAATGAACTGCCATAAGGGTTGGGTATGGGATGCCGGCTTTCAGGATCAGAATCCCGACAGCGCTAGCATACCGACACTTGTCGGTCAGTATGCTAAGCCTCCCCCTCTGCCTACCCTAACCCTAACTCTCCCTCCCTGGTGCATGACCCTAACCTCCCCCCTAGTGCCTAAACCTAACCCTCCCCAGTGCCTAACCATACCCCTAAACCTAACCCCCCCCAACCTTGCTACTTACCTTTGCTATGTCGGTATTTTGAAATGTCAACACTCTCCATTTAAACATGGAGGAACATATCTGGACTTCACCTCACCTGGATGACTAATTAAGGAGGAGCCAATTATGCAGCAAATAAAAGGTCACTCTACCACCCACTGAACCATGTAGCCCTGACGAAGCCGCAGAAGCACAAGCGTGTGAAACTCGTTGACCACGCCCCTCTTTCAAACCTGCTCCACGGACTCCAGTGTCTCCGACGGGGATCAGCATGCACTCTCACCACCGGAACGCTCGCCAAGCAGCTTTACACCATCAGGCGCTGGTGGAGGACAGGAGGGGAAGCAGGAGATCAGGAGGCACTTACCACATCACAGCCACATGGATGTGCGGTAATGTAATCCAGACAGCACATTGGCAAGACTAGGTAGGAAGGGTATGCACCCATCTGAACCAGTTGCAACAGTGTATCTATTATCTCCAGCTGACGAGCTGGGATCACAGACCTGAATATTCTATTGACTTAAACCACTATTTGTTTATCATCTTTACAATATATGCCAGGAACTGGACTACCTACTTTTTAATCAGTACACTCTTGTCTATATATGTTTGCATTCATATGATTGTTATATGACCATTGTTTTACTATGTGCATTGTATTACACATTACTGCTTTTAAACTATATTATTAAATAATTGCATATACCTCACTATACATCCATATATCAACTTCTTGCTGTGCTGTTAATTAGACACAAGCTACCTAATTTACACTAACCCTCCCCAGTGCCTAACCGTAACCCCTAAACCTAACCCCCCCAACCTTGCTACTTATCTTTGGGATCTCGGCGGTCAGGATGCCGGCACCAGGATTCTGACTGGCGTCAGGGTTTTGGCACCGGTAGTGTAAGCCATAACCGACTGCCAGGATGCCAAGCGTATCCCGTCATAAGCATATTCAGAACCTCTCATAGTCCTGTCGTTTCCGTCTCAAGAATATTTCCAAGATCAGACCCTTTCTCACCTAGGATGCTACCAAAACCCTCATACATTCACTGGTCATGTCCAGATTGGACTATCGTAACCTCCTCCTATCTGGCCTTCCCAGATCCCATCTCTCTCCTCTCCAGTCTGTGCTCAATGCTGCTTCTCGGCTCATCTTCCTCTCCAAACGCTCTACATCTGCCTCCCCTCTCCTACAGTCCCTCCACTGGCTCCCCTTCCCTTTTAGAACCCAATTCGAGGTTCTCACCATCACTTACAAAGCCCTCACCCATTCCTCTCCCATTTACATCTCTGATCTCATCTCCCCTCACTCTCCTGTCCGCCCTCTTCGTTCACTTAATACACACCGCCTTTCATGACAATTGATTACTTCCTCCCACTCCCGCCTCCAAGATTTTGCCCGCGCTGCTCCCCACCTTTGGAACTCCCTCCCTCTTCCCATCAGACTCTGCACCTCTCTACAATCTTTCAAACGTGCTCTTAAGACCCACTACTTCATTAAAGCCTTCCAGCTCCCACCTAACTTGCTGCTACATCTTCCGTCCTCCCCGCCCATCCCATTCTGTGTCACTCCTGTTTGTCTGCCCCTCCCTTAAAGAATGTAAGCTCTTTCGAGCAGGGCTCTCTACTCTCTTGTGCTTCTTCCTACTGTAATTTAATTTATCTCTTACTCCCCACTAGGGCAACCAACACTCGGCTGATATGTGGGCATAAAGGTCGCTAATATAGCAATGTTTATTAGACATGTCCATGTCCTGCTTTGTATTGTACTGTAAGTCACTGGTTACTTATTTGTTCATGTACTTTGTAAGGCGCTGCGGAACACTTGTGGCGTCATATAAATAAATGATAATAATAATAATAATAAGCAGGGCCAGGCCTTAGAGGGTGTCAACGATGCCACCTCACTTCTGTGGAACTCGTGCTTTATGTCTAATGTAGCTTCACTGTCCCTAGGGCAGGGACATCCCAAAAACATTTCTATGTGTAGCTCACAACATTTTTTGAACAGTTAGGGCCTGATTCAGCAAGTAAGAGATTGCATGTACTGTACCTGGCCGCTGCGAGAATATGCTAACGAATGCATACGCACAGCAATCACAACACAAGATGCAGACGCCCAGCACTACATAAAGCCAGGCCACCTTCCTTTACTCTATGTTTGATCAGTACGCAGGCTTGCGAAAACATCGGTAACATCGAGAACCATTGAACCCATATGCACAACTGTGGTAGCTCTGACCTGCCGCAGGATTGTGGCAGCTTCCTGCTCGTATGCCGCCACATGAGCTTAATTATGCATGCCCCTGTAATGCCATTCAAACGCACAGGCATGCCTGCGTTCACACGACCACCCCCCGCCACCACCCACAAACGACACTTCATGTCAATCAACATCGGAGGGCTCTCCGTGCTTACTGCATATGCTGTGCAAGCCTTACTTGAACGCAATGACTGGTTCACGCACGTGCATGGAGGCGCACATGCATACACAGAGACGCAACATCGGCCAACTGCGAGCAAATTAACTTGCGATCCATGATGAATCAGGCTCTTAGGACCTTATTCAGAGTCGGTCGTGTGCGCCGATGCGCTCGTAACTGACTCGATGGTTAGGCCTGCGCACGCGCAGTGGCCGCACTGCACGTGCGCAAGCCCCGGAGCGACAGAGAAACTCTGTAGCTCCGGAGCTCACTACCAAAGGGGCGGCTGTCAATGTTGATTGACATCCAAACAAGAGATGAATACAAATACACATATACAGTACGCAGAGCATCCCAGTGACTCGAATGTAGTACACAGAGCATCCCAGTGACAACCATACAGTACACAGAGCAACCCAGTGACCACCGTGCAGCACACACAGACCATCCCAGTGACAACCATACAGTACACAGAGCATCCCAGTGACCAATGTAATAGAACCTTTCTATAAACACACAATATCGTTACCTTGCAATTAATTAACCCCTCTTCAAAAATAATTTACTCCTTCAGCTTCATTGTAACAACTCAATGCAACATAATGTAATTAACCCCATTCCTTCATCCCCATTATTAATTAAACCCCACATGGCAAATGAGATCTGGTCTATAGATCTACAGTAAAAAGGTTGACAATGTCTAGATCAGTGGTGTCAAACTCGGGCCCTTCAGCTGCAGTGGAACTACACATCCCAGCATGCACTACCAGAGTTTTGCTATTAGGCCATGCTAAAACTGTGGCAGGGCATGCTGGGATATGTAATCCCACAGCAGCTGGAGGGCCCGAGTTTGACACCACTGGTCTAGATAGACATCAGATGTTAGACAGTCAATAGGTCGACAGGAAAAAAAGGTCGAAATATAAAAAAATTGCCATGTACAAATGGTCGACAGTGTCAAATGGTTGACACAAAAATGGTTGACACAAAAATGGTCAACACATTTTTTTTTTTAGGGTTAGTGCTAGATTTAGGCACTTACCAGAGGGTTACGATTAGGCACTTAACCCGACAGTTATGGTTAAGCACTTACCCCGATGGTTAGGAACCAGGAGGGAGGGTTAGGTTTAGGCAATTACCGGAGTGTTAGACACTAGAAGGGGTGGTTAGGGTCAGGCACCTACAGTGCCCCGTAACTTAGGGTTAGGAACCAGAGGGGGAGGGTTGGTGTTAGTCAACCAAGGGCCGGGTTAGGGTGAAGATTAGGGTTAGAAAACAAAAAAATGTGTCAACCATTTTTGCATCAACCTTTTGAACAGGTCGACAATTTGATCATGTCCACTTTTTTACATGTCGACCTGTAGTGTGTCGTCATTTTGTCCCTATCGATATTTTGTCCCTGTTGACCAGATCTAACATCTGGTGTCTACCTAGACATTGTCGACCTTTTTACTGTAGATTTTTCAATCCACGCCCATGTCAAATGCATTGGGCAGATACACAGATGCAGAAGCTTGTCAGGTATCAGTGAGTCTCATAGCATAATCGCAGGTAAGAGACATTAACACATTTCAAACGACTGCAGCTTCCAAGGTTCTAAGAAAGAGACTTTAGGTCATGTGGAAAGAGTCAGTAATGCCCCTTTCAGTCATAAGCCAAAAATCCGGGTTTTTATACGTGAACGTGCATCAACCCAGGTCTGGCGTAAGTCTGAAAGGTGCGACCCAGGTTGACAGACCCAGGTCCATGACCCTGGTCGATATCAAGGTTTTGCCGGGTCGACGACCTGGCTAATGTCTGAAAGGTGCATTCTGGATCTTGTTGACCCGGGTAATGCCTAAAAGAATTAATTGGCCGAAAGCAGTAGCACTTGGAGATGACATCATCACCAAGGGCCTACTGAATGTCAGAATACCCAGGTCACTGGAAGACCCAGGTCTGGTATGAATGGTGACGACCTGGGAATAATCTTGGTTGTCACTGTTACAATCCTCTAGCAATTGCTAGGACCGAGATGGAGGTGTTGGAGATACGTGGCACATCGAAGAACTAACACAAGAAGTATAGTTAAATCATGGCAGTTTACTAAATAAATGATATGATGGACCAGTGAAAACACAACATGTCAGTGGTGCAATAAGGAGCTGAAACCATAGGACAGTCAATAGAATATACTGTAGGTCCAAACTAAAGTTGTTAAATGGTCAGGAGGCCTATTAGTCAGCAATGCTTGAAACCTGGTGTAGAAGCAGGATTGCTGGATGGCCTGGAGGGCCAAGTAGACAGCGATGCTTGAACCGTGGTATAGAAGCAAGATAGCTGTATGGCCTGGAGGCTCTGTAGACAGCGATGCTTGAACCGTGGTATAGAAGCAGGATTGCTGTATGGCCTGGAGGGCCTAGTAGACAGCGATGCTTGAACCGTGGTATAGAAGCAGAATAGCTGTATTGCCTGGGGGCTCTGTAGACAGCGATGCTTGAACCGTGGTATAGAAGCAGGATAGCTGTATGACCTGGAGGCTCTGTAGACAGCGATGCTTGAAACGTGGTATAGAAGCAGGATAGCTGTATGGCCTGGAGAGCTTAGTAGACAGCGATGCTTGAACCGTGGTATAGAAGCAGGATAGCTGTATGACCTGGAGGCTCTGTAGACAGCGATGCTTGAACCGTGGTATAGAAGCAGGATAGCTATATGACCTGGAGGCTCTGTAGACAGCGATGCTTGAAACGTGGTATAGAAGCAGGATAGCTGTATGGCCTGGAGAGCTTAGTAGACAGCGATGCTTGAACCGTGGTATAGAAGCAGGATAGCTGTATGACCTGGAGGCTCTGTAGACAGCGATGCTTGAACCGTGGTATAGAAGCAGGATAGCTATATGACCTGGAGGCTCTGTAGACAGCGATGCTTGAAACGTGGTATAGAAGCAGGATAGCTGTATGGCCTGGAGAGCTTAGTAGACAGCGATGCTTGAGCCGTGGTATAGAAGCAGGATAGCTGTATGGCCTGGAGGCTCAGTAGACAGCGATGCTTGAACCGTGGTATAGAAGCAGGATAGCTGTATGACCTGGAGGCTCAGTAGACAGCGATGCTTGAACCGTGGTATAGAAGCAGGATAGCTGTATGGCCTGGAGGCTCTGTAGACAGCGATGCTTGAACCGTGGTATAGAAGCAGGATAGCTGTATGGCCTGGAGGCTCTGTTGACAGCGATGCTTGAACCGTGGTATAGAAGCAGGATAGCTGTATGGCCTGGAGGCTCTGTAGACAGCGATGCTTGAACCGTGGTATAGAAGCAGGATAGCTGTATGGCCTGGAGAGCTCTGTAGACAGCGATGCTTGAACAGTGGTATAGAAGCAGGATAGCTGTATGGCCTGGAGGCTCTGTAGACAGCGATGCTTGAACCGTGGTATAGAAGCAGGATAGCTGTATGGCCTGGAGAGCTCTGTAGACAGCGATGCTTGAACAGTGGTATAGAAGCAGGATAGCTGTATGGCCTGGAGGGGCCTGGAGACAGCGTTGCTTGGACCCAGGGTACTTGGGTCACCTAAAAGCCGGTGAGCAGAATACACGCAGCATGTAGAAAATATAGCTGGAAGTCTGGATGCACAGAGAGCAGCTTGCATAACCAAAAGTTCCACATGAAAACTCTATAGGCGACAGTCCAGGAAGTTCATATAGGATCAGCTGCCAATCAGGCTACACTAGGAGGAAACATGTGACATCCTCTGACGTCAGGGTCTCCTAGCAACCGGCAACCTAGAAGCATGGTCAGGAGCAGGAGGAATACTGGCAGGAGACAAGTCCTGGACTGGACTTGTAACAGTCACCCATGTGTGAATGGGGTAACCCGGCTTCAACCAGTGCTCAGTGTCCCAGGTTCGAGCCAGGTTGAAGCCGAGATTTTATGTCTGAAAGGGCCATTAGTCAGTTTTCAGGAAAGTGCTGTGTATTCCTATTTCTTAATGATCCGGGTTTAATTTCTGAAGTTTTGACATTTACTATACATTAATTCCTAGTTTACCATTATACAGAAATAGAGTGTGAGTGTTTGTGTGAAAGTGAAGGGGAGCAGAACGGTGCAAACGTAAGGTAATTAGTTCATATGGGTGCTAATGGATATAGGTTATTGTTCTAAATTCATCAGTAATATTAATATTATAGAGGGGAGGGTTGGTATTGAAAATTGGAATTAAGTATTGCAACTTTTAAATGTTACAGTGGGGAGACAGTAATACCATTTGGGGAAGTGTGGGACTGATTCATATTAATCCAAAAAACAGAAAAGAAGTAACTCTCGACCACGGACCGCTGCTGTGTCCTATCTCAGGTTTACCCAAAACCTAAATATACAACTTCAAAACAACAAGATAGTGTCACTAGCGCAGTCTGTATGGAGAGGTCTACAGGATGTCCATCTTCATCTCACAGAGTATCTTCAACACTGTTTTGTTTCAAGATATGGAACCATATACTGGATAGAACTCACCACTGGCAGTCTAATACCGTTCACTGAAAGGTTTCTTTAACACCTCCTTTTTCTTTAAACACATCACACTTCTTAAGGGTCTATCAACAGACACTCACCATAAATCCACCTTGGTTCATGCATATACGACTCCCCTTATATATCCAATTGATGTAAAAAAAAGTCTATTTCCTTAAAACAATTCTTTATTCCAAATCGGAACCATAAAAAGTCAAAAATAATCACATCACATAAAAAAAGCACATGTAGCAATATTAGGACTATAGGTGGCAATAGGATATTCACAATATGGTTTTAAAACCTCTTTGATAACCCGGGAATAATCAGAGATGGCAATCCAACTGGATGACACATGGAGGAAAAAACCATTAAGAGAAATATCCGAAAAAAGATGGTATAGTACCGCCTGTTGTCCAACTCCTGCTCCTTACTCCACCATCTACGCGTTTCGGACTGATTGTCCTTCCTCAGGATGTGGAGCTGTAACCCAGGAAGGGCTTAATATACCCCTCCTCTAAAATAAGGGATAATTAACTAATTATCCCAAAAATCGCAAAGAACCTCCAATAAACCATGTTATAAAACTTCTCATTGCCATCTGAATTCCCTCACAGGATATAACATTACCTCAAAGTTCATAGACATAGTAATCTCCCAAAGATTATTAAAAAATAACATAAAAAGGATAATATACACCAATTCAGCGTCATCAAAATCCTGGAATATAATCCACCGCCCACCATAGGTAAAGGGCTATTGCTTCTGCTCTTTACTACACCGCTTCTTCCAGTTTGCACAGTGGAAGTCATTATAAGGTAATGCTCCTTCGTGATATTTCCCACATAAGTCCTGAAGCCCATGTATATGAGCCAACACTTCTGGAGCAGTTAACTAACACACCCGGAAGCGGAAACGATCAGCCACTCCGTCCGTCCCCTCTAGCAACTAGACCATGTGATTAAAAGCGGTCACACATACTTCCGGAAATCTCTTTGCGATGCGTCTCACGTCCACCTCCGGAATCTGACCCGTAATCCCGGAAGTTGGTTTCAAAGAAATTCATCCCCATGGACTTGATTATTTAGTTCCACAGTAGTTATGTGCACATATGTGAGATACCACGAACTTCCACTCCGTTCATTAATTAATATATAGAACTCTGGAGACATGAAGCCAGATCTTAGCATCACATCGTCATAAGGCAGTGTATATTCCAAACATTCTGAATTAGTACATTTCCATAGTACTAAATAAAGTATCCTCCGTTGTACATGTAAAAAGGGAAAGTAAACACCATTAGAAAATAAGAGTAATTCATAACAACTGTAAACCATATAACAATAAAAGATCTATACGCACACAGCTCCTACATTCTTACAGAAACCATTTTGTCTCAAAATCTATATTAAGTCCTCTCGGGGCTAGTGTTTTTAACATATAGATTTTTTTCATTTCCATTTGTGCAAGACGTTCTTCCATATTATCTTTCCTCCAATTGGGATGAATAACCTTAATACCACAGAATGATCTAAGTTCTACGATATTGCACTGATGTTTCTGCTGGAAATGTAGGGAAACATTATGTGTACTCAGTCCTTTTTTGATGTTCCTGGCGTGTTCTGCCAGTCTAATTTTTAGCATACGAGTGGTCCTGCCCACATATTGTGAACCACATGTACATTCCAGCAAATACACACAATGGACCTCATTCAGAGCCGGTCGCACAGAGCGTGCGGTCGGTCTGAATGAGGGGAGGACCTCTTGATTTTTCAAGATGTCCTCCTTTGCGGTGGTAAGGCTGTGGGTTAACACCCACAGCTTTACGACCGCCTAAGGTGATGGTCACGATGGTCAAGACCATCGCATGCTCTGTGGGGGGCCATCGACCCGGTCCGAGTGCATCGGCGCTAACGACCGGGTCTGAATGACCCCCAATATCTGCTGTGACAGGTTATGAAATCATCGATCTTATAACTCTGATTAGTTTGGGTGGATTTATATTCCTTTATATGAGATACTTTACTTTTACATGATCTACACATAATGCACTCTCCGCATCTATAAAAACCTTTAGATTTATTCATCATTAAATCCTTGGGCTTTGATGTTACACTTTTAATGATAGCATTCTGGATGTTATTAGCTTTCCGATAAATAAATATCAGTCGTTCTTTAATGTATCCCTTTAGTACAGGATCTCTAAGTAAAATATCCCTGTGTTTACCTATAATAGTTTCAACTTGTTTATATTGGCTATGATATTTAGAGATAAATGGTATTCCCCTATCCTTCCATTTTTCTGTAGTTCCAGCATTTTTAAGGATATGCCCCCTATCGAGATCACTAACCTAGCTTTGGTCACTAATTCCTTTCCATATCCCTTCTGTATGAATTGATGACTCAAATCTTTTGCCTGCACATCAAATATCTTTTTATCTTGTAACCCTATTTTAACGCTGAAAAGGGTAATAGTGCCTCCACCCAAACTATTAGAGGTTATTTGGGAAACCTTGTTAACTGGTAATGCCAATTGGTCAATGTGTAATTTTAGTGTGTGTGCACAGATAAATGAGATAGTATATAATACATATGTTTATATATGACAACGCATGTAACTTGGATTTACCACCAGTGTCCTTTCTTCTTTTGCAGGATATCACTTTCCTGGTACTTCCTTAGATGTCTGTAAGTATTACTCAAGAATAAACGTTACCATTTCTATTATTTTATGAGATAAAATGAGGAATGACATACACAAATGTTATACCTTTACAACACAGTATCATATATAAGATACAAAGAAATTACATTTCCATCAAACATCTTTAGAGTCCTTTACCCTTTTCTATCACTGGTTAAGTATTACCTTATGGGTAATGTCTCTTATTAAATGTCCCTTAATAAGTTATAATATTTAATGTGAGACTATAAAGAGTCGCTGATAAGCTCCTGCTGACTGTAAGAAAGTGCCGGTGAAACTAATGTTCCTTTAACTGATGGTAATGAAAGTCTCAGAGAAACTAAAGTTCCTTTCAATATTATTTAACGATGCAAGTTTGGGAGCTTGTAGGAATAGTAATTCATCCTTCCTGCAATAAACAATACTCTCCTGAGGAATTACGGGTAAAGCCAGAGTAGAAGGCTAAGTGTTAATTATGCATTTCAATGGTGTAGCAGCGGCTAGGATGGCAAATACTATAATTGAAATACGTATATATGTTTTTATATCCTTGACTTAAAGGTTTGTAGTTCTTCCTTCCTATAGATGCTCTTTAAGATGTGAAATGTTTGAATATCTATGTTTCTGCAGACAATTATACTCCTTGCAATATAATTCTTCTTTTTACTGGGGCAATATAGTCTTAATGGGTGTGGATAACAAAGTATACACTATCCCTGCAGCGCTGCGGTTATAATATTTAAAGTCTCCTACAAATCCTCACACACAATGGTGCCCAGGGCTGCTGCTGTATTATCACAAGAGTCACCTGTATTCCCCAGACAAATGGTGCTCAGAGCTGCTGCTACTGTATTATTACTAGGGGTGTGCACCGGCCACTTTTCGTGTTTTGTGTTTTGGTTTTGGATCTGGATCTTTCTTTGTGTTTTGGATCTGGATTGGTTTTGCCAAAACCACCCTTCCGTGTTTTGGGTTCTGGGTTTTGTGTTTTGGATCTGTATTTTTTTTTAAAAAAGCATAAAAACAGCTAAAATCACAGAATTTGTAGGTTTTTCTGCTCCTATGCTATTATTAACCTCAATAACCTTAATTTCCACTCATTTCCAGTCTATTCTGAACACCTCACACCTCACAATAGTGTTTTTTTGTCCAAAAGGTTGCACCGAGGTAGCTGGATGACTATGCTAAGCGACACGAGTGGGCGGCACAAACACGTGACCCATCTAGGAGTGACACTGCAGTGGCAGACAGGATGGCAGTTAGAAAAACTAGGCCCCAAACTGTACATAATGCAAAGAAAAAAAAGAAGTGCAAGATGGAATTGTCCTTGGGCCCTCCCACCCACCCTTATGTTGTATAAACAGGACATGCACACTTTAACAAATCAATCATTTCAGCGCCAGGGTCTGCCACACAACTGTGGCTGAAATGATTGGTTCGTTTGGGCCCCCACAAAACAAGCTGGCAATTAATGTGTCCCTGCACAAACTGGCTCTACGGAGGCAAGATGTCATCCTCATCCTCCTCATCCACCGATTCCTCACCCTCTTCAGTGTGTACATCCTCACCCTCACAAAGTATTAACTCGTCCCCACTTGAATCCACCACCACAGGTCCCTCTGTACCTTCTGGAGGCTGGTCTCCCTGGAAGAGCTGATAATTCATTTTGATGAACATCATCTTCTCCACATTCTGTGGAAGCAACCTCCTACGCCTTTCACTGACAAGGTTCCCGGCTGCACTAAACACTCTTTCGGAGTACACACTGGAGGGGGGGCAACTCAGGTAAAATAGAGCCAGTTTGTACAGGGGCCTCCAAATTGCCTCTTTTTCCTGCCAGTACAGGTATGGACTGTCTGACATGCCTACTGTCTGAACTGACTTCACGTGTGGCAAGTTCGAAGGGCTGGAGAACCTTGCACAACACGGAAATCATTCTCCACTGCGCTTGAGTCAGGTGCATACCCCCTCCTTTGCCTATGTCATAGGTGGATGTATAGGCTTGTATGGCCTTTTGCTGCTCCTCCATCCTCTGAAGCATAGAGAGGGTTGAGTTCCACCGCGTCACAACCTCTTGCTTCAGGTGATGGTGGGGCAGGTTCAAGAGTGTTTGCTGGCGCTCCAGTCTTCGGCACGCAGTCGCTGAATGGCGAAAGTGGCCAGAAATTTTTCGGGCCACCCAAAGCGTCTCCTGCACGCCCCTGTCGCTTTTCAGAAAATTCTGCACCACCAAGTTTATTGTGTGAGCAAAACATGGGACGTGCTGGAATTTGCCCAGATGTAATGCCCGCACAATATTGGTGGCGTTGTCAGATATCACAAATCCCCAGGAGAGTCTAAGTGGGGTAAGCCACTGGGCGATGATTTCCCTCAGTTTCTCTAAGAGGTTGTCGGCGGTGTGCCTCTTACTGAAACCGGTGATACACAGCATAGCCTGCCTTGTAACGAGCTGGCGTTTCTGAGATGCTGCTACTGGTGACGCTGCTGCTGTTGCTGCGTAAGGTGATACATCTACCCAGTGGGCTGTCACAGTCATATAGTCCTTAGTCTGCCCTGTTCCACTTGTCCACATGTCCGTGGTTAAGTGGACATTGTGTACAACGGCATTTTTCAGGACACTGAGGACACTTTTTCTGACGTTTCTGTACAGTCTCGGTATCGCCTGCCTAGTGAAGTGGAGTCTAGACGGGATTTGGAATCGGGGACACACTACCTCCATCAATTGTCTAAATCCCACTGCACTAATGGCGGATACCGGACGCACGTCTAACACCAACATAGCAGTCAAGGCCTCAGTTATACGTTTTGCTTCAGGATGACTGCTGTCGTACTTCATCCTCCTCGCTAAGGACTGTTGGAGGGTCAATTGTTTAGTAAAAGTAGTGGTGTTCCTACTTCCTCTCTGGGATGATGAACGACTCCCAGCAGCAGCAACAGCAGCAGCGGCAGCAGTAGGCGTAGCAATGCAGGATCCTCCGGAGGAATCCCGGATAGGAGAGTCAGTCATGCCAGTGACATGGCCTGCAGGACTACTTCCGATCCTGACTAAGGAGGAAATTGACGAGGAGGGAGTTGACGGTGTGGTTTGCAGGCGCTTGAATACAACAGGACAACGGGATTTAGGTGTCCCTGGACTGCTTATGGTCTTAGCCAAAGTTTCTGAACTTGACAGTAACTTTTTATGAACGCGCTGCAGGTGCCGTATAAGGGAGGATGTTCCTAGGTGGTTGACGTCCCTACCCCTACTTATTTCACCTTTACATATGGTACATATGGCAAGACAGTTGTTGTCCGGATTTGGATAGAAATATTGCCAGACCAAAGAGGTGGAATGTTTGGTCTTCTGCCCAGGCATGACCGTGATGGGCTTTTTCATCCCACGGACAACAACTGTCTCCCCCGGAGACTGATTTAAACAAACCACATCACCATCAGAATCCTCCTCGCCAACTTCCTCCTCAGCGCCAGCTACACCAGTATCCTCATCCTGTTGTACTTCAACAGTGACATCTTCAATTTGCATATCAGCAAGTGGACTGTGGGTGCTCCTTTCAGCACTTGCAGGGGGCGTGCAAATGGTGGAAAGAGCCACCTCTTCCCGTCCAGTGCTGGGAAGGTCAGGCATCGCAACCACCACCACACTTGGACTCTCCTTGGGGATTTGTGATATCTTCTTAGAAAGCACAGTTCTTCGCTGTGCTTTTGCCAGCTTAACTCTTTTGATTTTTTTAGTGGGAGGAGGGCTTCCATCGTCATGTGAAGCTGAACCACTAGTCATGAACATACTAGGGATCGACCTTAGCCGTTCCTTGCCACTCCGTGTCGTAAATGGCATATTGGCAAGTTTACGTTTCTCTTCAGCTGATTTAAATGTCTTTTTCTAGGTCATTTTCCTGAACTTTGCCATTTGGGATTGTATGTGCCCTCTACTATGACATTGGGCATCGGCCTTGGCAGACGACGTTGATGGCATGTTATCGTCTATGTCATGACTAGTGGCAGCAGCTTCAGCACTAGGAGGAAGTGGTTCTTGATCTTTCTCTATTTTATTTTTATCGGAGAAAGTTTGGTCCTCCATTTATGTTATATCGATTTGATATATACGTGCGGCTAAACACAGAAAATAATTTTTTTTTTGGTTTGGACTGGAGTGTACTTTGGGGGTTACAGCACCCTTTAACGGTCAAGCCAGCCGGCCCTTTACTTATGACACAGGCGCACGCTTGGCACTACTTTGCTGATGCACGGGCGGCTACTGCGCACACAATTCACAAACACAGAAAATAATTTTTTTTTTGGTTTGGACTGGAGTGTACTGTCGGGGGTTACAGCACCCTTAACGGTCAAGCCAGCTGGCCCTTTACTTATGACACAGGCGCACGCTTGGCACTACTTTGTTGATGCACGTGCGGCTACTGCGCACACAATTCACAAACACAGAAAATAATTTTTTTTTTGGTTTGGACTGGAGTGTACTTTGGGGGTTACAGCACCCTTTAACGGTCAAGCCAGCCGGCCCTTTACTTATGACACAGGCGCACGCTTGGCACTACTTTGTTGATGCACGTGCGGCTACTGCGCAGACAATTCACAAACACAGAAAATAATTTTTTTTTTGGTTTGGACTGGAGTGTACTTTCGGGGGTTACAGCACCCTTTAACGGTCAAGCCAGCCGGCCCTTTACTTATGACACAGGCGCACGCTTGTCACTACTTTGTTGATGCACGTGCGGCTACTGCGCACACAATTCACAAACACAGAAAATAATTTTTTTTTGGTTTGGACTGGAGTGTACTTTGGGGGTTACAGCACCCTTTAACGGTCAAGCCAGCCGGCCCTTTACTTATGACACAGGCGCACGCTTGGCACTACTTTGTTGATGCACGTGCGGCTACTGCGCACACAATTCACAAACACAGAAAATATATTATTTTTTTAGCACTTGGGGGGAGCACCCCTGATGGACAGAGCACCCCCTGGACAACACTACAGCACCCCTTGAGGACTGGGACACTGCACAGGACTTTGGAGTGGACACAGCCCCTATGGAGAACTGACTGCACAACACAGTCCAGCCAGCCCCTATGGACTTTGAAGTAGTGGACACAGCCCCTATTAACAACAGCAGCACAGCACAACACAGCCAGCCCCTATGGACTTTGAAGTAGTGGACAACAGCAGCACTACACTACACTACACTACACAGCCCTAACTCCCACCCTCCCTCTTCACTGTCCACAGCCGAGTGAGAAAATGGCGCCGACGCGGGTACCTTATATAGGATCCAAAACCCGCGAGACTCGGTAGGCGGGATGATGACGTTTTGCCTCGATTTCAGATCCGAGTCAGGCGGGAAAAGTCGAGCCTGACTCGGATCGGACTCGGATCGGGGGGGCTCGGGGGGGTTCGGATTTCAGAAATCCGAACCCGCTCACCCCTAATTATTACAAGAGTCACCTGTATTCCCCAGACAAATGGTGCTCAGAGCTGCTGCTGCTGATGCTGTATTATTACAAGAGTCACCTGTATTCCCAGACACTGTAGTACTCTACGCTGCCTCAGTAACTCAAACTCCCCTCTTCCAGCTCTGATTGGCTGCTGGCTTATCTGAGGGGACCATCCTGTAGTGAGCCTCTACCACTGCTTCCTCCCCCTGCTTATGCAGCACCGACTGTGGGAGGTCCTCCGTATATTCCCCCGTCCTCTGGAGCCGGATGTCACCAGCCCGCTCCCTGTCTGACGCTGCAGGCTGTCCCCGGCTCTCTCCTAGATGCCCCTCACTGGCCCCGCTATTCGCCGACCAGAGCGCTGCTCTATCAGGTCAGTGCGAAGCAGTCTTGGGAGGGGGGAACAGCTGACTGACTTCCCGCGCTAGCGCAACTGTATATATCTCCTCTACCGCCACGCGACTCCTCTCCTCCCGCTTCCCGCTCGAGCTCTCCTTACTGATAGCTTGCGCTGCTTTTGGCAGCTTCTCTTCCACGCGCTCCCTGCCTCTTATTTAACCCTTGAATGTGTGACACTAAACATACACTGCCCTTGCTGTGGCTTCACCCATCCTCTTACACTCTTCACATAGTATTTACAGTGTCCTATACATTTTCAAACCCTTATATATGTATATATATATACATTACAATATGTATAAAAATGGGTCCAAATACCCCAAGGTGCCAGACAGCACTCTCAAGGCATTTAAAGTACCCTAAAACCTAAAGGCACCTATACTAGTTTTTATTTTAGCCTATTGTCAATATGGCTACAAACTCCCCCTGGTAATCTATATAAATCCAGTAAACAGATTACCATATCTATACATATATACACTTGAGGATGTAGCTATCACTCTGTGTAGCCAAAATAAGGCCAATTAAGAACTATACTGGGATGTATTATTCTAT
Organism: Taudactylus pleione; assembly: GCA_031769625.1. Classification (NCBI taxonomy): domain Eukaryota; kingdom Metazoa; phylum Chordata; class Amphibia; order Anura; family Myobatrachidae; genus Taudactylus; species Taudactylus pleione. Next base: position 1,237,017 of record JAUIMM010000388.1, read on the forward strand.
CCACCCTTCTGGGCTCCCCCAGGCGATCATATGTTAAAATTACAGGTGGCTTTCTTGGCCTACTGGGCCTTGTCCTATCCCCTAATTCTTCCATGTCACCATCTTCATAGACAGAGCAGCTTTCTCTCAAACTCTCTCCATCTCTCTCCATAGAAAGATTGCTATTAGTTTCACCTATATTTATACTATCCCCTAAGTTCTCAACCCTTTCTGGTAGACTTCCAGGTAAGTATTCAAATTGAGGAGGGTCCTCCTTATAAAAATATCCCCGTCTCTCATTTTCAATTTCTTGCTCTTCTGAATCACATAGATCTAAATGACTGACTTTTTGCACCGCCTTCTTTTTCTGTATATTTCTTTCAGAAGTCAATTCACCTGAAGGCTGAAAGTTATCCAACCGAATTTCATTTCCGATTGGAAGCAAGTGTTGCCTATGGTAAGCATACATTTTATTAGACCCAGCTTCTGGTATGATATTGTATACCGGCAAGTCCGGAAACTTTTCCACCACTACATAAGGTTCTTCCTTCCAACGGTTGGCTATCTTAAATTTCCTAGGTACCCCCAATTGTCTAAGAAGTACTCTATCTCCAGGAGCTAGCTCCTGATTGTGAACCCTTCGATCATATATGGTCTTATTTTTTTTTTAAAGTTTATTAGCTGTTTTGTTAGCCAATTCAAAAGCTGCTTGCAAGTCACTTCTAAGATTTTCTACATACTTAGTATGAGAGAGGGGTGATTTGGGTGTTGGATTAATCCCCATACACACATCTATAGGAAGTTTAGCTTCCCTCCCAAACATTAAGAAATAAGGCGATAGCCCTGTAGATTCATTTTTAGTGCAGTTATAAGCATGTACAAGTTTGTTAATATATTTTTTCCACTTGTTCTTATCCAATGGATTTAATGTGCCCAACATATTCAGTAATGTGCGGTTGAACCGCTCTGGTTGAGGGTCACCCTGAGGGTGATAAGGTGTGGTCCTGGATTTTTTTATGCCACAAATGTTGCAGAGCTCCTTGATTAACCTGCTTTCGAAGTCTCTTCCTTGATCTGAGTGCAACCTATTTGGAAGGCCGTAATGTACAAAATATTTTTCCCATAAGGTGTTAGCTACAGTAATAGCTTTTTGATTTGGTGTCATGTAAGCTTGTGCATACCGAGTAAAATGGTCGGTGACCACCAACACATTACACCTCTTCCCAGCTTCGACTTCAAGGGTTAAATAATCCACACATACAAGATCCATAGGACCAGTATTGTGGATATGTCCCAACGGTGCCGATTGGTTTGGTAAGGTTTTCCGTAGGATACAATTCCCACACGATTTGCAGTAATTTTCAACCTCAGTTCGCATATTGGGCCAATAGAACCGATCTGCCACTAACCCAAAGGTTTTCTCCCCTCCTAAATGGCCATGATCATCGTGTAGAGCATGCATCACAGTATTTCTATATTTTCTAGGTAGTACTATTTGACGTTTCTGGTGATTTCCTGCCCTTGAATCAACTCTATATAAGAGTCCATTTTTTTATAAACAATTTGTTTCTTTGTGGGCTCCTTGGGAAAAATGGGAAGATGGAGTGAAACTGGCTGTAGGTTGGTTCAGTTCTTCACACAAAGGTCCTATCTCGGGATCTTTCAGTGTTCCCATTGTAGTTTTTTATGGTTAATTTTTGGTATTCCTTCCAACTCATCCACACTTAACCAACAGTATAAGAGGGGCAGAACTTTATCAGATGCCCCTAAACTAATAACCATTTCCTGACAGTTTTCTATGTCAGTCCTCATCTGGTGACACATTCCTTTAACTTCCCCAGCTGGGACTTCTATCCATTCTTCCTTGGGCTCTTCGGCAGCTTGATTTGGGATTCTGGATAAAGAGTCAGCATTGGTGTTATTCACTCCAGGCCAGTATTTCAATTTAAAGTCATATAGGGCCAATGCAGATAACCACCTATGCCCTGTAGCATCCAATCGGGCAGTGGTTTGAATATAAGTTAACGGATTATTATCCATGTGAACCACAAAAGAAGCGCCATAGAGATAATCGTGGAATTTGTCCACCACACACCATTTTAGTGCTAAAAACTCAAGTTTATGAGTGGGGTATTTCTTTTCACTGGGTGACAATCCTCAACTTACAAAGGACACTGGCCTTAACTGATCTTGTTGGTTCTGGTATAATACCCCTCCTATCCCGTCTTGGGAAGCATCAGTATGCAAAATATAAGGTAGCAGGGGGTCAGCGTATGCCAATACGGGGGCCTTTGTTAGACAGGCTTTAAGTTTCGCAAATGATTCATCACATTCTGGAGTCCATCGGCTCCCAAAGGGCTCGTTGGTTTTGTGATATAATTTGAGCTCTTGCGAAGATTTCTTTGAAGAATTACCTGTAGGTGAGTATCCTTTAGTCAGATCGGTCAGGGGTTTGGCTATTTTGGAATAGTTAGGCACGAATCGGCGGTAGTATCCACAAAATCCCAAAAAAGAACGTAGTTCTTTCAGTTTGGTGGGTATGGGCCAATTATTCACAGCTTCAACCTTTGAAGGGTCTGTGGCTATTCCATGCCGGCTGACAATGTGGCCCAAATATTTCACAGACTCTTGGCACAGTCTACATTTATCTAAGGATAGTTTTAACCCTCCTTCTTCCAGTCGATCAAGGACTTTCAATAACCGTTGATTATGTTCTTCAAGTGTGTTTCCAAATATTATTATATCATCTAAATAAACAATGGCTTCCCTATAGTTCATGTCTCCCATGATCCGATCCATTGTTCTTTGGAAAGTGGCCGGAGCTCCCTTGATACCCTGGGGCATCATTAAGAACTCAAAGAAACCCAAGGGGCATATAAACGCGGTTTTCTCCCGATCTTTTGGGCACATAGGTATTTGGTAAAACCCACTCCGAAGGTCCAATACAGAGAACCAGGTACTCCCTTGTAAGCAATCTAGGGCTTCATCAATTCGAGGTACCACATATTGGTCTGGCACAGTCCTCTGATTCAACGTCCTGTAGTTAATGCACATGCGTACATTACCGTTTTTCTTCCGTGCGATCATTATTGGAGAGGCATAAGAGCTGCGGGACGCTATTATTATTTGATTCTCAAGCAACCCCTTTAAATGTATTCTGACATCATCAAAATCTGCTGGTGGAATTTGCCGGGAACGTTCCCGGAATGGTGTTTCATCTGTCAACTTGATTTGATGTTCTGCCCCTTTTGCTACTCCTAAGTCCCATTCTCCTAGAGAGAAAACTGATTTCCGTCTTTCTAACTCAAGTATTAAATAGTCCATGTGTTGAAGGGAAATATCACTATTGCGGAAACACTCAGCAAACCCACTCTGTCCATCACATCCTACACCTCCCACCCCTGTCTGTACGTTCCATGTATTAACTGAAGGTGGGGTTTCAGTTTTTTGACACCATTCGGCCAGCATATGATATATGTTGGTGTTAGTCCCTATTATAATGGGAAGTTCACTTCTCCCTCCTGGGATCTCTGGGCATATTAGAGCTATAAATGGTATCTGAACTTCTTCACCATCAGCACGTGTCACTTCCAATATTACTTGCACATATCCTAAATAAGGGTAATTTTCGGTACTTAACCCCCAAATGACTAGTCCGGTTAAAGGCTGTATGGAGAGTTCAGACAAATGTTCACGATACCATGTTTCAAATATTATTGACACCTGCGAGCCACTATCTAATAATACATTACACGGGTTGCCATTCACTTTCGCAGACACAATTGGGGTGGGTCCCAATAATCCTTCTGGTAGAACGCCATTCCACCAAGTGTTCCCCATAGCACATGTACTAATTTCTAGGGGGCCTGTGAGGGGGTCACAGACCTCCCACGTCCGTTTCCCGGCTCCCTAAGATCTCTGCCTTGTTCAGGATTTATAGGATAACGGTCATCATGCACAATATTCTGGGGGCACTCATATGACAAGTGTCCCCGTCTTCCGCATCTGTAGCACCCCCTATTTATAGGCCGGACTCCTCGGCCCATTCCTCTACTTGAAGTGATAGGAGTATTCACCCCTCGTCGTGTTGAATTGGCACTTTGGGAGGCTATGAACCTATTTATTTTTTCGTTCTGCTCTTCCATCATTTTAAGTATTTTTTCCTCAAATGACGTGGGTTCTACGGCAGGTACCACCACTTTTACATTTTTTACGGTGCTTTCCCGCAATTCTATCATAGTTTCCTCCAGCTTGACGTCTTTCATCAATTCAATAAATGTCGGAGGTGGTTTCCGTATTTCCGAACACCTAATTTTTTGGGCTACAGGGTCTGATGTTAAAGCACCCCTCAGTAACTGCCTCATTCTACTCTCATCAATATCTTCTTTATTTATCCCGTCCTTCTCCACTATTTTATATAACAGTTTGTCCAATCTAAATAAGTACGTGCTCAATTTCTCCCTAGGCTCCTGGAAGGTATGATGGAGCCTCGAAATTAGATTGCCCACATCTTCCAGTGTCCCATAAGCATAATCTAATGCTTCGAAATAAATATCTAATGTGGCATCTGGGTTACTCCTCCTAGCAGCCTGGATAACCCCCATGGCAGGTCTCCTCAAGCTTTCCACTACCCTTTGTTTTTTCATGTGATCAGGGCATTTCCACTCTTCGGTCTGCTGTACTGCCGCCTCTTTCCAGGCATCATATTGTTCTTCCCCAGCAGATACTGGTTGTATACCAGAAAAAATTCTTAACCTCCTATAGCTTCCCTCATAATGCCATCTCTCTAATTGAGTGACTACCCGTTCCATAATGTTCTCAAACTGACTCCCACATTTTCCTCACTATTATCGGTGTTTCCTCCACTCTCTCCCTCATTACTTCCTTTAGTAGAGCTGACTTTCTGTGTCGGCATACCGGTATCCTCCGATTCTCCTGTTCTTGGCCATATTATGCTCCATCTCCTCCCTGAATTATAATCTGCGATCATCATTACAGGGATCAGGTTAGGGTCTAACTCCCTTTCATTTTCTATAAGCATTGCACATACCAACCCTAATTCTCCTCTCCATTTATCCACCATCCGAGGTTGTATGATCCCACATAATGTTCTCACTTGTTTAATTACGTGCTCATCTGTAAATTCTGAGAAATTTCCTCCCACTGCCAAGCACCTTTTTGGGTCTACCCCTTTACTCTCGCACCATAGATACAGTTCATCCCCATTAAAACATTCCATTTTCCTTTCTTTTACCGCTTACTAGGTATCCCTCGTATCTCAGCAGTATGCCTCCAAATGTAACCCTATTTTAACTCTGAAAAGGGTAATAGTGCCTCCACCCAAACTATTAAAGGTTATTTGGGAAACCTTGTTAACTGGTAATGCCAATTGGTCAATGTGTAATTTTAGTGTGTGTGCACAGATAAATGAGAGTATATAATACATATGTTTATATATGACAACGCATGTAACTTGGATTTACCACCAGTGTCCTTTCTTCTTTTGCAGGATATCACTTTCCTGGTACTTCCTTAGATGTCTGTAAGTATTACTCAAGAATAAACGTTACCATTTCTATTATTTTATGAGATAAAATGAGGAATGACATACACAAATGTTATACCTTTACAACACAGTATCATATATAAGATACAAAGAAATTACATTTCCATCAAACATCTTTAGAGTCCTTTACCCTTTTCTATCACTGGTTAAGTATTACCTTATGGGTAATGTCTCTTATTAAATGTCCCTTAATAAGTTATAATATTTAATGTGAGACTATAAAGAGTCGCTGATAAGCTCCTGCTGACTGTAAGAAAGTCCCGGTGAAACTAATGTTCCTTTAACTGATGGTAATGAAAGTCTCAGAGAAACTAAAGTTCCTTTCAATATTATTTAACGATGCAAGTTTGGGAGCTTGTAGGAATAGTAATTCATCCTTCCTGCAATAAACAATACTCTCCTGAGGAATTACGGGTAAAGCCAGAGTAGAAGGCTAAGTGTTAATTATGCATTTCAATGGTGTAGCAGCGGCTAGGATGGCAAATACTATAATTGAAATACGTATATATGTTTTTATATCCTTGACTTAAAGGTTTGTAGTTCTTCCTTCCTATAGATGCTCTTTAAGATGTGAAATGTTTGAATATCTATGTTTCTGCAGACAATTCTACTCCTTGCAATATAATTCTTCTTTTTACTGGGGCAATATAGTCTTAATGGGTGTGGATAACAAAGTATACACTATCCCTGCAGCGCTGCGGTTATAATATTTAAAGTCTCCTACAAATCCTCACACACAATGGTGCCCAGGGCTGCTGCTGTATTATCACAAGAGTCACCTGTATTCCCCAGACAAATGGTGCTCAGAGCTGCTGCTGCTGATGCTGTATTATCACAAGAGTCACCTGTATTCCCAGACGCTGTAGTACTCTACGCTGCTGCAGTAACTCAAACTCCCCTCCTCCAGCTCTGATTGGCTGCTGGCTGATCTGAGGGGACCGTCCTGTAGTGAGCCTCTACCACTGCTTCCTCCCCCTGCTTATGCAGCACCGACTGTGGGAGGTCCTCCGGATCCTCCCCCGTCCTCTGGAGCCGGATGTCACCAGCCCGCTCCCTGTCTGACGCTGCAGGCTGTCCCCGGCTCTCTCCTAGATGCCCCTCACTGGCCCCGCTATTCGCCGACCAGAGTGCTGCTCTATCAGGTCAGTGCGAAGCGGTCTTGGGAGGGGGGAACAGCTGACTGACTTCCCGTGCTAGCGCAACTGTATATATCTCCTCTACCGCCGCGCGACTCCTCTCCTCCCGCTTCCCGCTCGAGCTCTCCTTACTGATAGCTCGCGCTGCTTCTGGCAGCTTCTCTTCCACGCGCTCCCTGTCTCTTATTTAACCCTTGAATGTGTGACACTAAACATACACTGCCCTTGCTGTGGCTTCCCCCATTCTCTTACACTCTTCACATAGTATTTACAGTGTCCTATACATTTTCAAACCCTTATATATGTGTATATATATATATACATTACAATATGTATAAAAATGGGTCCAAATACCCCAAGGTGCCAGACAGCACTCTCAAGGCATTTAAAGTACCCTAAACCCTAAAGGCACCTATACTAGTTTTTATTTTAGCCTATTGTCAATATGGCTACAATCTGTACAATTACGATTAATACGTTGAAACTGGCTTTAAGGTATACTCCTTAGCCAGTTAGCATGGTGGTTACTGGTGAAATCGATAAATGAAATACAATCAGTCGGTTTATTAAAACTCTTGGTTTTCAATGTATTCCCTTCTATATATATAGTGAGGTGATTCATATTAATGTATGTTGCTTAAATTGTTTTACTTCTGTTTAGTGTGATATCGAATATAGTAATTTTGAAACCAACTTGAAGGAGCAATTGTTTCTTTTAATTTTAGTACATCTGAATTTGTATTTTTAATAAACTTTCCCATACTTCAGGGCTATTTATAGTCTATGCTATTGCGGGTGTCCCAAGTTGATTGCTGGTGAACCCCCCCTTATCCTTACATGATAGAAGATAGTTCGGGTGGAGGCACCACCAGGAAAAGGATCATTAATAAATGTCCATAGTTTGTAGCACTGTAACCTTATCACGCACCCAGTAAAGAAAGAAACCAGGTGAGAAGGTGTGAAACAGACTTCGAAGTTGGCCGATGTGTCCTCGACTCAGATTGCAGAGAATGTTGCGCTCAACAATCTTTCTGAAAAATTACCACTGATACTAAAGAAACCCCCTATGCTCCTGCATGTACTCCGAAACATCCGGTAGTCATGTCATTAAGTGCAAAGTCCACCACTAATGATGATGACTATGATGATCAATTTGCAGAAGGTGCAGAATAAGAAGCGTTTTAATGTCTATCTTTGCATGCATGAGCCATAAGTATAAACTGATCTACTGACTAATTTACAGGTGTAATATTTATATATGCAATGAGGGAGATACTGTATAGCTGCACCAAAAATAACCTTCTAGAATGAATATATACCAGAAACCCTTATTCTTTTCTAAGTAATACATAGTCCAATATTTTATATTAATGCAATTTAATGTCTAGAATTACTCACCTCAGAATAATTGTAAAACAAGGTAAGAAGAACCTCGCACTGGATCTTCATTCATTTATTAAAAACTGTAGAAAGAAGGTGATAGTATACCAACAATAAAGGTCATATACAAGTGTAACTAGGGTTGGTATCAGCAGTACATAGACTTACTGTATGACAAAATAGATGAGAAGAAAACTCGTTTTAGTTGGGACACTCTTATAAATGAGTTTATTTAGAAATGTAAACTGTAACCTAGGTTGGACTGGCCCACAGGGGTACAGGGGAAATCCTCGTGAGCCCCACTGCCTGGGGGCCCACCACCTCCTCTAGGCAGGGCCGGACTGCCCATCTGGCACTTCTGGCAAATACCAAAAGGGTAGATGGCCAGATGGGCCGGTTCAGCATCGTGAAACCTCGGCCGAGCTGCTCCACCTCCCGGCGCTCTACTTGGCCGCAGATACTGAAAGACAGGACGTGCCACAATTCCACAACCCATGGCTCTCGGCACACTCCAGTGAGTTGAGGCCACACCCCTTTTGAGGAGACACCATGCGGGCGTGCGCAAACATTCGGCGCGTGCACAGGGAGACTGCCAGGGCTGCTTAGCCCTAATCTGTCCCTGCCTCTAGGTGTTCCAGACTGTGCACTGGATTGTTCTCCCTCCCCTATCATACTCCCTGTCTTACTCCCTCCCCTGTCATACTCCCTCCCCTATCATATTCCCTGTCATACTCCCTCCCCTGTCATACTCCCTCCCCTATCATATTCCCTGTCATACTCCCTCCCCTGTCATACTCCCTCCCCTATCATATTCCCTGTCATGCTCCAGAGTTTGATATAAAAACCGTGTTTTTATACAGCCACTGACTTCACCGCACGTCACTGTTCGCAAATACAATGTACATAGATCGGGCGATTGTTAGCCATTTTGCATGTGTATAAGCCGCACTGTGTGTGCGCTGCGATCGCAATGCGATTACGCATGCACAGAGAAATCCATCGCAGAGTGATTGACAGACTGTCAGCATTTGGGGGTGGTGATGGGCGAGTGGTCCGAGAATGCAGGCGTGCCTGTCTGTTTGAACGCTGTTTCATAGGTGTGCATGAATTGGCCACTGCGATTGCATACACAGCATGAGTATTTACTGCGTGCTACTAGACTTGCAGTTTCTGCAGCTGGTCAGACCTGGTGTAAATGTTGCATCGATGGCACCGATGTATACGCAGGTGTGTGAGGTAGTACGGATGTGAGAAAGCAGCAGTGGGCATTTCTGTGCCGACTGAGCTGTGGCAGACGTTAGCATACATTCGAAGATGCGTTCCATGCGATCCTTACTAAATCAGGTCCTAAATACGCATCTTACAAGCAGACATCATGTATTGCTATTCCCAGGTCCTGACACGAGATGAGGGCTATTGTTTAGGGACCCTGCATACAGGGCCGGATTATAGGGAGGGCGACAGGGGCGGTCGTCCTGGGGCTCCCCCACATAGGGGGCCCCCACACACTGTCCTCGCCCCTGCCACATCCCCCAGATTAATGGACCGCGATTAAGCCCCACCCACTCGGCATTTGACTCCGCCCCTTCTGCTGCTGCCTCTGGAACCAGTGGAACCAGAAGTAAGCAGTAACATACATACAGTATGTATCTGTGTCTATAGACCAGGGGTTCTCAAACTTTTTTGCTCTGGGACCCCGTCTAACAATAAAAATTATTACAGGACCCCAGCAAGTTACTGCAGAATGACTGCCACACATGCATGGTCAGCAGACCGCTCATGCACAGTAGCCCTATGGAAACTGAAGTGAGGTATCTGCTAATGCAGGGGCAGAACTATGGGAGACAATGGAGGCACCTCCTCTATTGCCCACAATATAGTCACCCCACTGAAGGCTATTCTATATTAGTGTTTTTGTGCATAAGTGATAGATAGATATATAGATAGATAGATATGCACCACATTTATTTTCCCTTTTGTTTTAGGGGGGCACAAAAATAATAACTTGCCTCCTGGCATCTGGTATGAACTTACGCCACTGCGCTAATGCGATCATTTCATTTAGACATTGCAGGGATGAGCTCCTTTCGAAGCCCCTGTCCCTGCAAGGTGAGGCAGAGAGTGATTGGGGAGACAGTGGGTGACTGGGGAGGCAAAGGGTGATGTAGGAGGCAATGGATAACAGGAAGAAGCTGTGGGTGACAGGGAGAAACAGTTGGTGATGGTTGCAGAGGGTGGCATGAGAAGGCAGAGGGTGACTGGGGAGGCAATAGGTGACATAGGAGGCAGAGGGTAATAGGGAGAAGCAGTGGGTGACAGGGGGTAGGCAGAGGGTGTCGGGTGACGGAGAGGCAGTGGGTGGCAGCAAGAAGCAGTGGGTGACAGGGGGGGAAGTGGGTGAAAGAGAGAAGCAGTAGGTGGCAAGGAGTAGCATAGGGTTTCAGGAAAGACAGTGGGTGACTGGGGAGGTAGTGGGTAACAGGGAGAATGAGTGGCTCACATGGGGAGGCAGAGGGTGACAGGGAGAGACAGAGGGTGGCAGGGGGTGACTGGATGACAGGTAGAGACAGGGTGATAGGGGGGAGGCAGATCATGGCATGGAAAAGCAGAGCGTGACTGGGGAGGCAATAGGTGACATAGGAGGCAGTGAGTAATAGGGAGAAGCAGTGGGTGACAGGGGGAGGCAGAGGGTGACAGAGAGGCAGTGGGTGGCAGGGAGAAGCAGAGGATGGCAGTGGATGACAGGAGGTGGCAGTGGGTGGCAAGGAGCAGCAAAGGGTGGCAGGGAAGACAGTGAGTGACTGGGGAGGTATTGGGAGGCTAAGGGTGACATAGGACACAGTGGGTAACAGGGAGAACCAGTGGGTGACAGGGGGAGGTAGTAGATGAGAAAGACAGAGGGTGCAGTGTGTTTCAAGGAGGAGGCAGTGGATGACCGGGGGAGGCAATGGGTTTTAAATAAATTTGTTTTTTTCTGTTCGCCCCATCCAGTTCCCACACTGTGTGCTCCCCTGTTCCCCCATAGGGTCTGTGCTCAACACTCCCCTCATTCCTCCTCCTGCTCAAGTTTCTTCTCCCTAAACAGCAATCAACACACATTCTGTGTCCTCTCACCCTGGCAGCAGCGGTCCCCCAGGCTGCACTTACTTAACAACATCTGCACAGACTGCAGAGAGAGTATGGTAGCTGGCTCCTCTGAGTCTGTCTGCAGCTGAGGCTTGCTGCCTGTGCGTCAGTTTCTGCTGCTGGACAGGAGAAGCTGAGCAATTGGGTGGGACGGGGCTGCCTGATGACTCCTCGGATCTCTCAGCCAGTGATCTGAGGAGTCTGAAATAACAGACAGTTCAACTGGTTTCACTCTCCTCAGAGGGGTCATCAACCTCGCCCCATGTGAGTTGCGACCCCAAGCTGAGATGGCTGCGACCCACTTTGGGGTCACGACCCACAGTTTCAGAACTGCTGCTATAGACTATGGGCCTGATTTAGACCCGTTCACTATCTGCGTACACACGCTGGATGCGTATGCAAATATTTCAAAGTGACGCCACGGGAAGCGATCGCTCGCCAATTCATATGCACGCCCACCATGTCTTAGTGAGCAGCCACTTTGTGTATGCGTACGCCCAATCGCACAGGCAGAGCCGCCCACTAGCAACAGGTCATCTCCAGGAAGTGTATTAAAACATTGGTACATCGAGCACCATCGGATGTGAACGCAGTGCTTGAGGAAGCTTTACCCTACCACAAACATTGCAAGGAAATCAGTGTAAAAAAATGGCAAGTGACGTGTACTATGATGCAGCCTGTTAATTATGCACGCCTCTAAAACGTCGTTGAAACACCCAGGCATGCCTGCGTTCACATCTCCAACCCCCCGTTATTAGTGTCCTGCCCAGGGCCGGATTAAGGCCCACATGGGCTTGGAGCTGAAAATGTTCAAAGGCCTGTACTGAGAAGGGGAAGAGCTGTGATCGATGCTGTGTGAGTGTGTTCAGAGTCACCTTGTTGTGTACATCCCCTACACTATGAACACTGACTACAAAGAATTAGAAAAATGGCATAATTTTTTTGGGGGTGGGGGGGACTAGAAAAACTTTTTAAATAAATACAGCTGGTAATCATGCTGTCATGTTAATAGGCCTATTTTTATGTGGAGGCCTGGAGCTGTAGCTCCATCCGCCCCATTGTTAATCTGGCCCTGGTCCTGCCCCTGTTACCACCCACAAACGGCCTCTCCTGTCACTCATTACCCTGGGCTGGCTTTGCTGGGTGTGCGAGAGGAATGCGATCGCAGTGTGTAGTTCGCGCACGCGCAGAACGAAGCATACCCATGCGCGTATGCAGAACAACGGACCGCTTGCGAACGCACAGCACGAGCGAGCGGCTCGGAATCAGGCCCAATGTGTGCATTTGTGTGTTTATATAAATATATATATAAAAAGTGGGAGGCACATATAGAAACCGTTGTAATTCCTACACCGTCCACCTGATTTGGATGTAATTACCCTCAAATGAAATCTGAAAGTCTGCAGTTAAAGCACATCTTGTTTGTTTCATTTCAAAGCCATTGTGGTGGTGAATAGAGGCCAAAATATGAACATTCTGTCAATGTCCCAATATTTATGCACCTGACTACCTGACTGTATATATATATATATATATATATATATATATAATTATCATTTATTTATTTATTTATTTAAATGACGCCACAAGTGTTCCGCAGCGCCTTACAAAGTATGTGAACAAATAGGTAACCAGTGACTTACATTACAATACAATACAAAGCAGGACATGGACATGTATAATAAACATTACTATATTAGCTACCTTTACGCCCACATAAGCAGCCAAGTGTTGGTTGCCCTAGTGTGGAGTAAGAGATAAATTAAATTACAGTAGGGAGAAGCACAAGAGGGTAGAGGGCCCTGCTCGAAAGCACTTACATTCTTTACCTTTCCAACGAGTGGCCGTGGACATAGTGGGTCCGCTACCTGTGCCCAGTAGATCGGGGGAAGAGATACATCCTCACCGTTGTGGATTATGACACCCGGCTGTAGCTCTGTCTGCAATCACTGCAGAAAATATATATATATACAAACTAGGGGTGAGCGGGTTCGGATTTCTGAAATCCGAACCCCCCCGAGCCCCCCCGATCCGAGGCCGATCCGAGTCAGGCTCGACTTTTCCCGCCTGACTCGGATCTGAAATCGAGGCAAAACGTCATCATCCCGCCTTCCGGGTCTCGCTGGTTTTGGATCCTATAAAAGGTACCCGCGTCGGCGCCATTTTCTCACTCGGCTGTGGACAGTGAAGAGGGAGGGTGGGAGTTAGGGCTGGCTGGGCTGTGTAGTGTAGTGCAGAGTAGTGTTGTGCTGTGCTGCGCTGTGCTGCTGTTGTCCATAGGGGCTGTGTCCACTACTTCAAAGTCCATAGGGGCTGGCTGTGTTGTGCTGTGCTGCTGTTGTTGATAGGGGCTGTGTCCACTACTTCAAAGTCCATAGGAGCTGGCTGGACTGTGTTGTCCACTCCAAAGACCTGTGCAGTGTCCCAGTCCTAAAGGGGTGCTGTAGTGTTGTCCAGGGGGTGCTCTGTCCGTCAGGGGTGCTCCCCCCAAGTGCTAAAAAAAATAATATTTTTTCTGTGTTTGTGAATTGTGTGCGCAGTAGATGCACGTGCATCAACAAAGTAGTGCCAAGCGTGCGCCTGTGTCATAAGTAAAGGGCCAGCTGGCTTGACCATTAAAGGGTGCTGTAACCCCCAAAGTACACTCCAAACCAAATAAAAAAATATTTTCTGTGTTTGTGAATTGTGTGCGCAGTAGCCGCACGTGCATCAACAAAGTAGTGCCAAGCGTACGCCTGTGTCATAAGTAAAGGGCCGGCTGGCTTGACCGTTAAAGGGTGCTGTAACCCCCAAAGTACACTCCAAACCAAATAAAAAAATATTTTCTGTGTTTGTGAATTGTGTGCGCAGTAGCCGCACGTGCATCAACAAAGTAGTGCCAAGCGTGCGCCTGTGTCATAAGTAAAGGGCCGGCTGGCTTGACCGTTAAAGGGTGCTGTAACCCCCAAAGTACACTCCAAACCAAATAAAAAAATATTTTCTGTGTTTGTGAATTGTGTGCACAGTAGCCGCACGTGCATCAACAAAGTAGTGCCAAGCGTGCGCCTGTGTCATAAGTAAAGGGCCGGCTGGCTTGACCGTTAAAGGGTGCTGTAACCCCCAAAGTACACTCCAAACCAAATAAAAATATATTTTCTGTGTTTGTGAATTGTGTGCGCTGTAGCCGCACGTGCATCAACAAAGTAGTGCCAAGTGTGCGCCTGTGTCATAAGTAAAGGGCCGGCTGGCTTGACCGTTAAAGGGTGCTATAACCCCCAAAGTACACTCCAAACCAAATAAAAAAATATTTTCTGTGTTTGTGAATTGTGTGTGCAGTAGCCGCACGTGCATCAACAAAGTAGTGCCAAGCGTGCGCCTGTGTCATAAGTAAAGGGCCGGCTGGCTTGACCGTTAAAGGGTGCTGTAACCCCCAAAGTACACTCCAAACCAAATAAAAAAATATTTTCTGTGTTTGTGAATTGTGTGCACTGTGGCTGCACGTGCATCAACAAAGGAGCAGTTCAAAGCGTGCGCCTGTGTCCCATAAGTAAAGAGCCGGCTGGCTCATTTCTTAAAGGGTGGTGTAACCCACAAAGTGCACTACTCTCCAGCAAAAATAAAAAAATATTTTCTGTGTTTGTGTGCGCCTTTTCCTCACGTATATATCAATATAACATAAATGGAGGACCAAACTATCTCCGATAAAAATAAAATAGGGAAAGATCAAGAACCACTTCCTCCTAGTACTGTTGCTGCTGCTGGGAGTTGTTCATCATCCCAGAGAGGAAGTAGGAACACCACTACTTTTACAAAACAATTGACCCTCCAACAGTCCCTAGCGATGAGGATGAAGTACGACAGCAGTCATCCTGAAGCAAAACGTATAACTGAGGCCTTGACTGCTATGTTGGTGTTAGATGTGCGTCCGGTATCCGCCATTAGTGCAGTGGGATTTAGACAATTGATGGAGGTAGTGTGTCCCCGGTTCCAAATCCCATCTAGATTCCACCTGCATCTTCAAAGCAGCAGCGACAAGCGTGCGCCTGTCTGTTAAAGGGTGGTGTAACCCTCAAAGTGCGCTCCACAAACAATAAAAAAATTCTTCTTTTTTTTTCTGTCTTTGTGAATTGTGTGGGCTGTAGCCGCACTTGCATCCTCAAAGCAGCAGTGACAAGCGTGCGTCTGTCTGTTAAAGGGTGGTGTAACCCTCAAAGTGCGCTCCACAAACAATAAAAATATTCTTCTTTTTTTTTCTGTCTTTGTGAAATGTGTGGGCTGTAGCCGCACCTGCATCCTTAAAGCAGCATCGACAAGCGTGCGTCTGTCTGTTAAAGGGTGGTGACACCCTCAAAGTGTGCTCCACAAACAATAAAAATATTCTTTTTTTTTCTGTCTTTGTGAATTGTGTGGGCTGTAGCCACACTTGCATCCTCAAAGCAGCAGCGACAAGCGTGCGTCTGTCTGTTAAAGGGTGGTGTAACCCCCAAAGTGCGCTCCACAAACAATAAAAATATTCTTCTTTTTTTTTCTGTCTTTGTGAATTGTGTGGGCTGTAGCCGCACCTGCATCCTTAAAGCAGCAGCGACAAGCGTGCGTCTGTCTGTTAAAGGATTGCATCGGTGACAGCATCCAAGTAGGCATGTCAGACAGTCCGTACCTGTACTGGCAGGAAAAAGAAGCAATTTGGAGGTCCCTGTACAAACTGGCTCTATTTTATCTGAGTTGCCCCCCCTCCAGTGTGTACTCCGAAAGAGTGTTTAGTGCAGCCGGGAACCTTGTCAGCGAAAGACATAGGAGGTTGCTTCCACAAAATGTGGAGAAGATGATGTTCATAAAATGAATTATCAACTCTTCCAGGGAGACCAGCCTCCAGAACGTACAGAGGGACCTGTGGTTGTGGATTCCAGCGGGGACGAATTAATACTCTGTGAGGATGAGGATGTACACAACATTGAAGAGGGTGAGGAATCGGTGGATGAGGAGGATGAGGACGACATCTTGCCTCCGTAGAGCCAGTTTGTGCAGGGACAGATTAATTGCCAGCTTGTTTTGTGGGGGCCCAAACTAACCAATCATTTCAGCAACAGTTGTGTGGCAGACCCTGGTGCTGAAATGATTGGTTTGTTAAAGTGTGCATGTCCTGTTTATACAACCTAAGGGTAGGTGGGAGGGCCCAAGGACAATTCCATCTTGCACCTCTTTTTTTTCTTTGAATTATCTGCTGTTTGGGGCCTAGTTTTTCAAACTGCCATCCTGTCTGCCACTGCAGTGTCACTCCTAGATGGACCACGTGTTTGTGCCGCCCACTCGTATCTCTTAGCATAGTCATTAAGCTACCTCGGTGCAACCTTTTGGATATAAAAACACTATTGTGAGGTGTGAGGCGTTCAGAATAGACTGGAAATGAGTGGAAATTAAGGTTGAGGTTAATAATAGCATAGGAGCAGAAAAACACACAAATTCTGTGATTTTAGCTGTTTTTATGCTTTTTAAAAAAAAATACAGATCCAAAACACAAATCCCAGAACCCAAAACACGGAAGGGTGGTTTTGGCAAAACCAATCCAGATCCAAAACACGAAGAAAGATCCAGATCCAAAACCAAAACACGAAAAGTGGCCGGTGCACACCCCTAATGCAAACATACATACATATAAATAAAAACTTTAATTGATAGGGGCCCCCACATGTTTGTTGCCCAGTGGCCCCCACAGACCTTAACCTGGCCCTGCCTGCATATACTCCAGAATATGGGTGTAGGTTCCTGGATGTTAATACTATACTATGGCCCTCATTCAGAGCCGTACGCTCTGAGCAGAGCGCACGCTCTGAATGAGGGCCGGGCTCCATTTTCATGGAGCGTCCTCCTGGACGCTCGTATAGCTGTGGGTCACCACCCACAGGCTATACGAGCGTGCTTTTTGATGGCCGCGATGGTCGAGACCATCGCGACCATCGAAATTGCGAGCCGGAGCCTGCGGTTGAGGTTTTCAACCGCAAGCTCCGGAGTGATTTTGGCTCTATCAGAGTCAAAATCTCTCCCACTGACATCACTAGTGATGTCAGTGGGCCGGCTTCTGACGGGAGGCGTTCCCATGGGAACGCCCCCGTCAGGGAGGCACGCCCCCGGCACGCCCACCAAAGGGGGTGTGCTGTCAATCAACATTGACAGCACGCCCCCTTTGATCGGACACAACGAGCGAAGGACTTTCCTTCGCTCGTCGTGTCTGGCGCATGCGCACGACGGAGCTCCCTCCGTTGTGCGCATGCTCAGTGCATAACATCGACCCACTTGCGAGCGGACAGCCGCTCGCGAGTGGGTCTGAATCAGGCCCAATATTAGTTACATACTGGGTACCAAGCACTGGCTGGTATAACATAGCATGAACCATTCTTATTTCAAACACATGCGCAGTAATCACTAATGGTTTTGGTTTTGCCAAGCCGCTGTGACTGGTTTGGATTTGGATTTTTTTCCAAAAATTTGCAAAAAAACTAAAATCACATAATTTTTGCCTTTTTTTGTTCCTAGAGTATTATTAACCTCAATAACTTAAATTTTCACTAATTTGACCACCTCACAGCTCACATTATTGTTTCAATATTAAATTTTGCAACTGGCTTAGAGCTGTCATACTTGCTTCCCCTTGCAAAGGATTGTTTCACAGTCAATTGTCGTTTGAAACTAGTCTTCTTGGTCCCCTTCTGGGATGAAGATCCATCCCCAGCAGCAGGCCTAGTGCTGAAGGATTCTTCTGAGGAATCCTGGATAAGGGAGGAGTCACCTGGCCTTAACAAATTGGATGCAGGACTACCTCCCATCATTACTGTGGATATTGAGGATGAAGGTGTTGCCGGTAGAGATTGCAGGTGCTAGTTGAGAGAAGGGAGCTAGCTGATGCTGTACTACTTGTTGTTATTTTTTTAGCACCCGTTTCTGATGTTGTTGAAAACTTTTCATTAGTTTGCTACAAATTATGTAACAGAGAGGCGGTTCCCAGATGGTTTACGTCCCTATCTTTAATTATCGTGGTTTTACAAATGCTACACATGGCTTGACAATTGTTGTCAAGATATGGGTTCAAAATAATTCCACACATAAGAGGTGCATTTGTTGGTCCTATGCCCAGGCATAACAATGGCCTTCCTCGTATCATGGCCAAGAGCTGCTTCAACTGGTGCCTGAATTATACAAACAACATCCTCATCCTAAACATCCTCATTAGCGCCGGCGTCAGCTACACAAATAGCCCCCTCATCCTCTTGCACTTCCTCGGTGGCATCCTCAATTTCTATGTCATTAGCTATATTTGTACTACTCATCCCCACATTTGCAGAGGGAGCAGAAATGGTGGAAGGCAGCATCTCTGCGAGTGCAACAATATCAGAAAGGTCAGGCTCACACATTGCATTCGTGGACACACTTAGGGCTCTATTTACTACAATCCGCATTTAAAATGCGGTTGTAGTGTGATATTTCTGACTGAATTTGCATTGCTAATTCAGGCAATATCACAGGGATTTATTAAAAATCTTTTGTAGGGACAGAGCTTGCAATAAAGCCGTATCACTGTATTCGGAAAAAATACAGTGACAAGGTTCCGCGCATGCTCCGACTGGCTGCCGCTATGCCCCCCTCACCTGCCACCCCTTTAGTAAATTTAGGTGATACTAAAATAATGTTAATAAATAGAGCCCTTAGACTCTCCCCAGGGATTTGTGACATTTCTGCTTCTAAACATATAGTTTGTTCTACTACCTTAGTGGTTTTATTTTATGACACCTTTTCTAAACTCTTGGCGCAATTTACTAAGCATTGTGTTCTAGACCCCGGCGGTTTGGCAGCGGTTTTGCTATCCGCCGATTTACTAATGCCAAAACCGATTCAAAACCACTATCAAAATACATTTTAGAATAGAGTAGAACAGGGCTTGGGCTAAAATTACTGGGCAGCGGTTTTGGTGTCATTTAGAAACTGCCGCTAAATCACCACCAGGGAGAGACAGAGGGTGGCAGGGGGTGACTGGATGACAGGTAGAGACAGGGTGATAGGGGGGAGGCAGATCATGGCATGGAAAAGCAGAGCGTGACTGGGGAGGCAATAGGTGACATAGGAGGCAGTGAGTAATAGGGAGAAGCAGTGGGTGACAGGGGGAGGCAGAGGGTGACAGAGAGGCAGTGGGTGGCAGGGAGAAGCAGAGGATGGCAGTGGATGACAGGAGGTGGCAGTGGGTGGCAAGGAGCAGCAAAGGGTGGCAGGGAAGACAGTGAGTGACTGGGGAGGTATTGGGAGGCTAAGGGTGACATAGGACACAGTGGGTAACAGGGAGAACCAGTGGGTGACAGGGGGAGGTAGTAGATGAGAAAGACAGAGGGTGCAGTGTGTTTCAAGGAGGAGGCAGTGGATGACCGGGGGAGGCAATGGGTTTTAAATAAATTTGTTTTTTTCTGTTCGCCCCATCCAGTTCCCACACTGTGTGCTCCCCTGTTCCCCCATAGGGTCTGTGCTCAACACTCCCCTCATTCCTCCTCCTGCTCAAGTTTCTTCTCCCTAAACAGCAATCAACACACATTCTGTGTCCTCTCACCCTGGCAGCAGCGGTCCCCCAGGCTGCACTTACTTAACAACATCTGCACAGACTGCAGAGAGAGTATGGTAGCTGGCTCCTCTGAGTCTGTCTGCAGCTGAGGCTTGCTGCCTGTGCGTCAGTTTCTGCTGCTGGACAGGAGAAGCTGAGCAATTGGGTGGGACGGGGCTGCCTGATGACTCCTCGGATCTCTCAGCCAGTGATCTGAGGAGTCTGAAATAACAGACAGCTCAACTGGTTTCACTCTCCTCAGAGGGGTCATCAACCTCGCCCCATGTGAGTTGCGACCCCAAGCTGAGATGGCTGCGACCCACTTTGGGGTCACGACCCACAGTTTCAGAACTGCTGCTATAGACTATGGGCCTGATTTAGACCCGTTCACTATCTGCGTACACACGCTGGATGCGTATGCAAATATTTCAAAGTGACGCCACGGGAAGCGATCGCTCGCCAATTCATATGCACGCCCACCATGTCTTAGTGAGCAGCCACTTTGTGTATGCGTACGCCCAATCGCACAGGCAGAGCCGCCCACTAGCAACAGGTCATCTCCAGGAAGTGTATTAAAACATTGGTACATCGAGCACCATCGGATGTGAACGCAGTGCTTGAGGAAGCTTTACCCTACCACAAACATTGCGAGGAAATCAGTGTAAAAAAATGGCAAGTGACGTGTACTATGATGCAGCCTGTTAATTATGCACGCCTCTAAAACGTCGTTGAAACACCCAGGCATGCCTGCGTTCACATCTCCAACCCCCCGTTATTAGTGTCCTGCCCAGGGCCGGATTAAGGCCCACATGGGCTTGGAGCTGAAAATGTTCAAAGGCCTGTACTGAGAAGGGGAAGAGCTGTGATCGATGCTGTGTGAGTGTGTTCAGAGTCACCTTGTTGTGTACATCCCCTACACTATGAACACTGACTACAAAGAATTAGAAAAATGGCATAATTTTTTTGGGGGTGGGGGGGACTAGAAAAACTTTTTAAATAAATACAGCTGGTAATCATGCTGTCATGTTAATAGGCCTATTTTTATGTGGAGGCCTGGAGCTGTAGCTCCATCCGCCCCATTGTTAATCTGGCCCTGGTCCTGCCCCTGTTACCACCCACAAACGGCCTCTCCTGTCACTCATTACCCTGGGCTGGCTTTGCTGGGTGTGCGAGAGGAATGCGATCGCAGTGTGTAGTTCGCGCACGCGCAGAACGAAGCATACCCATGCGCGTATGCAGAACATCGGACCGCTTGCGAACGCACAGCACGAGCGAGCGGCTCGGAATCAGGCCCAATGTGTGCATTTGTGTGTTTATATAAATATATATATAAAAAGTGGGAGGCACATATAGAAACCGTTGTAATTCCTACACCGTCCACCTGATTTGGATGTAATTACCCTCAAATGAAATCTGAAAGTCTGCAGTTAAAGCACATCTTGTTTGTTTCATTTCAAAGCCATTGTGGTCCTGAATAGAGGCCAAAATATGAACATTCTGTCAATGTCCCAATATTTATGCACCTGACTACCTGACTGTATATATATATATATATATATATATATATATATATAATTATCATTTATTTATTTATTTAAATGACGCCACAAGTGTTCCGCAGCGCCTTACAAAGTATGTGAACAAATAGGTAACCAGTGACTTACATTACAATACAATACAAAGCAGGACATGGACA
Organism: Taudactylus pleione; assembly: GCA_031769625.1. NCBI lineage: Eukaryota > Metazoa > Chordata > Amphibia > Anura > Myobatrachidae > Taudactylus > Taudactylus pleione. The sequence goes on from JAUIMM010000388.1 coordinate 1,258,457, forward strand.
TGTATAATAAACATTACTATATTAGCTACCTTTACGCCCACATAAGCAGCCAAGTGTTGGTTGCCCTAGTGTGGAGTAAGAGATAAATTAAATTACAGTAGGGAGAAGCACAAGAGGGTAGAGGGCCCTGCTCGAAAGCACTTACATTCTTTACCTTTCCAACGAGTGGCCGTGGATATAGTGGGTCCGCTACCTGTGCCCAGTAGATCGGGGGAAGAGATACATCCTCACCGTTGTGGATTATGACACCCGGCTGTAGCTCTGTCTGCAATCACTGCAGAAAATATATATATATACAAACTAGGGGTGAGCGGGTTCGGATTTCTGAAATCCGAACCCCCCCGAGCCCCCCCGATCCGAGGCCGATCCGAGTCAGGCTCGACTTTTCCCGCCTGACTCGGATCTGAAATCGAGGCAAAACGTCATCATCCCGCCTTCCGGGTCTCGCTGGTTTTGGATCCTATAAAAGGTACCCGCGTCGGCGCCATTTTCTCACTCGGCTGTGGACAGTGAAGAGGGAGGGTGGGAGTTAGGGCTGGCTGGGCTGTGTAGTGTAGTGCAGAGTAGTGTTGTGCTGTGCTGCGCTGTGCTGCTGTTGTCCATAGGGGCTGTGTCCACTACTTCAAAGTCCATAGGGGCTGGCTGTGTTGTGCTGTGCTGCTGTTGTTGATAGGGGCTGTGTCCACTACTTCAAAGTCCATAGGAGCTGGCTGGACTGTGTTGTCCACTCCAAAGACCTGTGCAGTGTCCCAGTCCTAAAGGGGTGCTGTAGTGTTGTCCAGGGGGTGCTCTGTCCGTCAGGGGTGCTCCCCCCAAGTGCTAAAAAAAATAATATTTTTTCTGTGTTTGTGAATTGTGTGCGCAGTAGCCGCACGTGCATCAACAAAGTAGTGCCAAGCGTGCGCCTGTGTCATAAGTAAAGGGCCGGCTGGCTTGACCGTTAAAGGGTGCTGTAACCCCCAAAGTACACTCCAAACCAAATAAAAAAATATTTTCTGTGTTTGTGAATTGTGTGCGCAGTAGCCACACGTGCATCAACAAAGTAGTGCCAAGCGTGCGCCTGTGTCATAAGTAAAGGGCCGGCTGGCTTGACCATTAAAGGGTGCTGTAACCCCCAAAGTACACTCCAAACCAAATAAAAAAATATTTTCTGTGTTTGTGAATTGTGTGCGCAGTAGCCGCACGTGCATCAACAAAGTAGTGCCAAGCGTACGCCTGTGTCATAAGTAAAGGGCCGGCTGGCTTGACCGTTAAAGGGTGCTGTAACCCCCAAAGTACACTCCAAACCAAATAAAAAAATATTTTCTGTGTTTGTGAATTGTGTGCGCAGTAGCCGCACGTACATCAACAAAGTAGTGCCAAGCGTGCGCCTGTGTCATAAGTAAAGGGCCGGCTGGCTTGACCGTTAAAGGGTGCTGTAACCCCCAAAGTACACTCCAAACCAAATAAAAAAATATTTTCTGTGTTTGTGAATTGTGTGCACAGTAGCCGCACGTGCATCAACAAAGTAGTGCCAAGCGTGCGCCTGTGTCATAAGTAAAGGGCCAGCTGGCTTGACCGTTAAAGGGTGCTGTAACCCCCAAAGTACACTCCAAACCAAATAAAAATATATTTTCTGTGTTTGTGAATTGTGTGCGCTGTAGCCGCACGTGCATCAACAAAGTAGTGCCAAGCGTGCGCCTGTGTCATAAGTAAAGGGCCGGCTGGCTTGACCGTTAAAGGGTGCTATAACCCCCAAAGTACACTCCAAACCAAATAAAAAAATATTTTCTGTGTTTGTGAATTGTGTGCACTGTGGCTGCACGTGCATCAACAAAGGAGCAGTTCAAAGCGTGCGCCTGTGTCCCATAAGTAAAGAGCCGGCTGGCTCATTTCTTAAAGGGTGGTGTAACCCACAAAGTGCACTACTCTCCAGCAAAAATAAAAAAATATTTTCTGTGTTTGTGTGCGCCTTTTCCTCACGTATATATCAATATAACATAAATGGAGGACCAAACTATCTCCGATAAAAATAAAATAGGGAAAGATCAAGAACCACTTCCTCCTAGTACTGTTGCTGCTGCTGGGAGTTGTTCATCATCCCAGAGAGGAAGTAGGAACACCACTACTTTTACAAAACAATTGACCCTCCAACAGTCCCTAGCGATGAGGATGAAGTACGACAGCAGTCATCCTGAAGCAAAACGTATAACTGAGGCCTTGACTGCTATGTTGGTGTTAGATGTGCGTCCGGTATCCGCCATTAGTGCAGTGGGATTTAGACAATTGATGGAGGTAGTGTGTCCCCGGTTCCAAATCCCATCTAGATTCCACCTGCATCCTCAAAGCAGCAGCGACAAGCGTGCGCCTGTCTGTTAAAGGGTGGTGTAACCCTCAAAGTGCGCTCCACAAACAATAAAAAAATTCTTCTTTTTTTTTCTGTCTTTGTGAATTGTGTGGGCTGTAGCCGCACTTGCATCCTCAAAGCAGCAGTGACAAGCGTGCGTCTGTCTGTTAAAGGGTGGTGTAACCCTCAAAGTGCGCTCCACAAACAATAAAAATATTCTTCTTTTTTTTTCTGTCTTTGTGAAATGTGTGGGCTGTAGCCGCACCTGCATCCTTAAAGCAGCATCGACAAGCGTGCGTCTGTCTGTTAAAGGGTGGTGACACCCTCAAAGTGTGCTCCACAAACAATAAAAATATTCTTTTTTTTTCTGTCTTTGTGAATTGTGTGGGCTGTAGCCACACTTGCATCCTCAAAGCAGCAGCGACAAGCGTGCGTCTGTCTGTTAAAGGGTGGTGTAACCCCCAAAGTGCGCTCCACAAACAATAAAAATATTCTTCTTTTTTTTTCTGTATTTGTGAATTGTGTGGGCTGTAGCCGCACCTGCATCCTTAAAGCAGCAGCGACAAGCGTGCTTCTGTCTGTTAAAGGATTGCATCGGTGACAGCATCCAAGTAGGCATGTCAGACAGTCCGTACCTGTACTGGCAGGAAAAAGAAGCAATTTGGAGGTCCCTGTACAAACTGGCTCTATTTTATCTGAGTTGCCCCCCCTCCAGTGTGTACTCCGAAAGAGTGTTTAGTGCAGCCGGGAACCTTGTCAGCGAAAGACATAGGAGGTTGCTTCCACAAAATGTGGAGAAGATGATGTTCATAAAATGAATTATCAACTCTTCCAGGGAGACCAGCCTCCAGAACGTACAGAGGGACCTGTGGTTGTGGATTCCAGCGGGGACGAATTAATACTCTGTGAGGATGAGGATGTACACAACATTGAAGAGGGTGAGGAATCGGTGGATGAGGAGGATGAGGACGACATCTTGCCTCCGTAGAGCCAGTTTGTGCAGGGACAGATTAATTGCCAGCTTGTTTTGTGGGGGCCCAAACTAACCAATCATTTCAGCAACAGTTGTGTGGCAGACCCTGGTGCTGAAATGATTGGTTTGTTAAAGTGTGCATGTCCTGTTTATACAACCTAAGGGTAGGTGGGAGGGCCCAAGGACAATTCCATCTTGCACCTCTTTTTTTTCTTTGAATTATCTGCTGTTTGGGGCCTAGTTTTTCAAACTGCCATCCTGTCTGCCACTGCAGTGTCACTCCTAGATGGACCACGTGTTTGTGCCGCCCACTCGTATCTCTTAGCATAGTCATTAAGCTACCTCGGTGCAACCTTTTGGATATAAAAACACTATTGTGAGGTGTGAGGCGTTCAGAATAGACTGGAAATGAGTGGAAATTAAGGTTGAGGTTAATAATAGCATAGGAGCAGAAAAACACACAAATTCTGTGATTTTAGCTGTTTTTATGCTTTTTAAAAAAAAATACAGATCCAAAACACAAATCCCAGAACCCAAAACACGGAAGGGTGGTTTTGGCAAAACCAATCCAGATCCAAAACACGAAGAAAGATCCAGATCCAAAACCAAAACACGAAAAGTGGCCGGTGCACACCCCTAATGCAAACATACATACATATAAATAAAAACTTTAATTGATAGGGGCCCCCACATGTTTGTTGCCCAGGGGCCCCCACAGACCTTAACCTGGCCCTGCCTGCATATACTCCAGAATCTGGGTGTAGGTTCCTGGATGTTAATACTATACTATGGCCCTCATTCAGAGCCGTACGCTCTGAGCAGAGCGCACGCTCTGAATGAGGGCCGGGCTCCATTTTCATGGAGCGTCCTCCTGGACGCTCGTATAGCTGTGGGTCACCACCCACAGGCTATACGAGCGTGCTTTTTGATGGCCGCGATGGTCGAGACCATCGCGACCATCGAAATTGCGAGCCGGAGCCTGCGGTTGAGGTTTTCAACCGCAAGCTCCGGAGTGATTTTGGCTCTATCAGAGTCAAAATCTCTCCCACTGACATCACTAGTGATGTCAGTGGGCCGGCTTCTGACGGGAGGCGTTCCCATGGGAACGCCCCCGTCAGGGAGGCACGCCCCCGGCACGCCCACCAAAGGGGGCATGCTGTCAATCAACATTGACAGCACGCCCCCTTTGATCGGACACAACGAGCGAAGGACTTTCCTTCGCTCGTCGCGTCTGGCGCATGCGCACGACGGAGCTCCCTCCGTTGTGCGCATGCTCAGTGCATAACATCGACCCACTTGCGAGCGGACAGCCGCTCGCGAGTGGGTCTGAATCAGGCCCAATATTAGTTACATACTGGGTACCAAGCACTGGCTGGTATAACATAGCATGAACCATTCTTATTTCAAACACATGCGCAGTAATCACTAATGGTTTTGGTTTTGCCAAGCCGCTGTGACTGGTTTGGATTTGGATTTTTTTCCAAAAATTTGCAAAAAAACTAAAATCACATAATTTTTGCCTTTTTTTGTTCCTAGAGTATTATTAACCTCAATAACTTAAATTTTCACTAATTTGACCACCTCACAGCTCACATTATTGTTTCAATATTAAATTTTGCAACTGGCTTAGAGCTGTCATACTTGCTTCCCCTTGCAAAGGATTGTTTCACAGTCAATTGTCGTTTGAAACTAGTCTTCTTGGTCCCCTTCTGGGATGAAGATCCATCCTCAGCAGCAGGCCTAGTGCTGAAGGATTCTTCTGAGGAATCCTGGATAAGGGAGGAGTCACCTGGCCTTAACAAATTGGATGCAGGACTACCTCCCATCATTACTGTGGATATTGAGGATGAAGGTGTTGCCGGTAGAGATTGCAGGTGCTAGTTGAGAGAAGGGAGCTAGCTGATGCTGTACTACTTGTTGTTATTTTTTTAGCACCCGTTTCTGATGTTGTTGAAAACTTTTCATTAGTTTGCTACAAATTATGTAACAGAGAGGCGGTTCCCAGATGGTTTACGTCCCTATCTTTAATTATCGTGGTTTTACAAATGCTACACATGGCTTGACAATTGTTGTCAAGATATGGGTTCAAAATAATTCCACACATAAGAGGTGCATTTGTTGGTCCTATGCCCAGGCATAACAATGGCCTTCCTCGTATCATGGCCAAGAGCTGCTTCAACTGGTGCCTGAATTATACAAACAACATCCTCATCCTAAACATCCTCATTAGCGCCGGCGTCAGCTACACAAATAGCCCCCTCATCCTCTTGCACTTCCTCGGTGGCATCCTCAATTTCTATGTCATTAGCTATATTTGTACTACTCATCCCCACATTTGCAGAGGGAGCAGAAATGGTGGAAGGCAGCATCTCTGCGAGTGCAACAATATCAGAAAGGTCAGGCTCACACATTGCATTCGTGGACACACTTAGGGCTCTATTTACTACAATCCGCATTTAAAATGCGGTTGTAGTGTGATATTTCTGACTGAATTTGCATTGCTAATTCAGGCAATATCACAGGGATTTATTAAAAATCTTTTGTAGGGACAGAGCTTGCAATAAAGCCGTATCACTGTATTCGGAAAAAATACAGTGACAAGGTTCCGCGCATGCTCCGACTGGCTGCCGCTATGCCCCCCTCACCTGCCACCCCTTTAGTAAATTTAGGTGATACTAAAATAATGTTAATAAATAGAGCCCTTAGACTCTCCCCAGGGATTTGTGACATTTCTGCTTCTAAACATATAGTTTGTTCTACTACCTTAGTGGTTTTATTTTATGACACCTTTTCTAAACTCTTGGCGCAATTTACTAAGCATTGTGTTCTAGACCCCGGCGGTTTGGCAGCGGTTTTGCTATCCGCCGATTTACTAATGCCAAAACCGATTCAAAACCACTATCAAAATACATTTTAGAATAGAGTAGAACAGGGCTTGGGCTAAAATTACTGGGCAGCGGTTTTGGTGTCATTTAGAAACTGCCGCTAAATCACCACCAAACCACCGGAGGTTTAGAATCCGCCGCTTAGTAAATTTAGCCTTCTGAATGATAAGTTCTTGCATCGTCATGAGAGGCAGAGAAAGATGCTTCACTGACACTTGCAGAACCACCACTCATAAATATAGGCCAATGTCTCAGTCTTTCCTTGCCACTGTGTGTGGTCAATTGCATGTTGGCAATGGAATGGGATTGAAATGCCGGCAGCTGTTTAGCCGCCTTTTCAAATCCTTTTCAAAGCAGCTGGCCGAAGGGAGGAAATCCCGACAGCGGCACGTAAGTAACCTAAGCCCCCTAACCTTAACCCTCCCTTAGGTGTGCCTAACCCTAACCTCCTCCGCTTGTGCCTAACCCTAACCTCCCCCCAGGGGTGCCCAAAATGAACCCCCCTTCCCCGCACTCTAAACCTAGCCCTCCCGGGGGGTGCCTCACCCTAACCTCCCCCCGGGAGTGCCTAACCCTAACCCCCACTTCCCCTAGCCTAACACTAACCCTCCCCGGGGGTGCCTTACCCTAAGTTCCCTTGGGGTGCCCTAAACCTAATCTTCCCCCCGTGGCTAAGAGGACTAGCGCCCCAGACTTACCTCATTTGGGCCCGCGTTGGCCTGGATTCCGGCGTCGGGATTATGATAGACGTCGGTATATCAACGCCTATCATGAATCTCTAGCCGGCATTCTGCCGTCGGGATTGTGACATAACTACTTACCGTTGCCTATTTATATAAAATATGCTAATGAATGCTATTGCAATGCCGTCGCACTGCCAGCATAGAGACACCCACTGACTCCCACAACCGTTATGTCACATCCGTAATACCTTGCAAACCTCCATAAACGTCGGTAACATCGAGTACCATCGGCCCCTCAGGCAGAATTACAGCAACTATGACCATACTTAGAAATTGCTAGCCTTATTCCAAGCAGTGAGTACTCAAGCTGTGTATGCAATCGCAGTGGCTAATTTATGCACGCCCATGCAACGGCGTTCAAACGGACAGATACGCCTGCTTTTCTCTGACCACTCCCCCGTCACCACCCCCAAACGCTCACTGCGTGTCACTCACTCTGTGATGGCTTACTGTGGTCTGTGTGATCGCAATGTGATTGCAATGGTGCCTTCACGCACATGCACTGCAATGCATACACATGTGCTGAACGCAACAATGAGCCATCTGCGTACTCTCAGGCCCAGCGTACTCCAAATGCTGCTCTCTCAAAATAAGAGCGTCTGAGATCCAAGCAATGTGCTATGTAAAAACCCTACGAGGGAGAGATTAGCACAAAAGGAAAGTAAAAAGACCATATTAAATATCCCTGAACACAAAAGTATTAAGTACATTTCAAAATCCACAAATATATGATAAAATACAATGTATATATATATTGTAGAGATGTGCGGGTTCAGTTTTATTCGGTTCTTATCGCCAAATTAGCACAAGTTCGGATTCGTTCGGATTTATTTTATTGGCCATACTTCCGCGCGGGGGGGGGGTTAGGTATTAGGGATTCCCGGGGGACTTAGGGTTAGGCACCCCTCCAGGAGGGTTAGGTTTAGGCTAGGGGAGGGGGGGTTAGGGTTATGCGTCTCCGGGGAGAGGTTAGGGTTAGACACCTCCCCGGGAGACTTAGGGTTAGGCTGCGGTGAAGAGGGGGTTAGGGTCAGGCACCCCTAAGGAAGGGTTAGGGAGGGGAAATAGGGTTAGTTATACTTACCTAATTAGTGATCGGGATCTTCACCTCTGCGGGAGCCTGCTGTCGGGATTTGAACCGCCGGCCATGCGGCTGTAGGTAATACTGTCTACACCCGGAACAACCTCTCTGCCGAGTTCCTGCAAAAACTGTGTGCAAATGTACCTAGAAGAATTTATGCTGTTTTGAGGCAAAGGGCGGTCACACCAAATATTGATTTGATTTAGATTTTTCTTCTGTTCATTCATTTTGCATTTTGTTAATTGATAAAAATAAGCTATTAACACTTCTATTTATGAAAGCATTCTTACTTAGCATCATATTTCCCCACCTGCCTAAAACATTTGCACAGTTCTATATTTTCTGTTGATTTGAAAAACCATGAGGGGGAGTTTGAAGAGTTATCGGAGCTCAGTTACTCACAGGACTGTGGTATGTAGTTGACTGCCTATTAGGAATTTTTTAGTGTTGCCATAATAATATCAGTGCTGTCTCCCTCTATTGTGTAAGCAGCTGGTCCCTGTGGAGCGGCAAGGTGAGAGCGTCCTGTACGGTGAGGGAGCTTCGGACTGGGAGGAATATTCCCTTGAGTGGGGGTACCCCTATGATGTTTTGCTAAGCCGGAGCAACGCTCTCATCCTCGCTCAGCCAAATTGGATCCCCATTCAAACGTGTCGCTCTGTAATTAATCCCCGGCAGTCTGGCCAAAGTGATCAGGATACGGTGCCTTGTCGTGGCTTTAGCAAACCTGTAAATCTTAATTTCTGACACGTTTCTCGGCCGTATAAACGTGGCTTTCCTCAGAGGGAATGTAAGAGAAATCCTGCCTTGTTACTCATCCATTTGGGAGAGGATTTAAGAGAGATTATGAGCATTTGTTGTTGATTTGGCTGTGATGTAAGCAGTTGTGGTCTCACGTGGTCCCCAGGATGCTTTCATGTGGTGTTGAGAATCCTGTTGCCACAGTAGAGGTTTGGTAGAAGATTAAAGCAGCCATTTCAAAATGTATTTTAGCCGCTGAGGAAGGGGTGTGTGTGGTAGGGTATCCTTTGATTTGCTTCTATTATAAGTACTTTTATTAAGCGGATGGGGCGCATTTGATTGAGGATTCTTTCAATGGTTTTTCTTGGTGTTTTGTTTCGGGTTTTGACTGATCTAGGTTAGCAATAAATGGAGGCGGTGCGGCGGTTCTGTAGACAGAGCATCACTTTGGCAGGAAGGTACGGTAGAGCTGCAGACTGAATGCGCTAGTTTAAAGTTTACTCTTATATATATTTGTTTGGGTGCACTCACCTTCATGAGTATGGCCCTTATTCAGAGATGGATGCTGTTATCATCGCTGTTACTCCTTGGATGCTACAGTGATGCTAACGTATACTAATATAGCATGGGGCGTCAGGTGTTAATAGACGCCTTCTGCATGCTTGTGTAATCTGCAGCTGCATCAGAGGACGCAGCCATCGGATCACTTGCGAGACCATCGGACATTTGGGAAACCCTCAGGTTTCTCAGATAGACTTCTCAGAACCGTAGCCGAGGCCAGGAAGTCTGCATTGGAAGATGCAAGCCCTGGCCACGACACGAAATGGAGGCAACATGCCTGCCTCTTCTGGAATGCTGCCCGCTGCCACCTCCTCCTCGCCCCCATTTGGCTGCAGTCTGTCATTTAGGCACAGCAAGCGAGCTCACAGAAGAGGATGTGTCCATGCGCAGTGCAGGTTTTGTGCATGTGCAGATCTTCAGACATCGGAGTTGTACGCAAACCATTTTGTTTAGAAGGAGGAGTTGGATACCCATGTCCTTGTGGTTGGCTGTCTCCAGAGCCGTAACTAGACTTTTTGGTGTCCTGTGCCAGAAAGAGCATTGGTGCCCCCCTCATTTTTCAAAGGGACATAATGCACCCAAAAAAGGGCCATGGCTTCATGGGGAAGGGCCAGGGAAGAGATAGGGGAGTCCAGGAGATGCTGGGGATAAATAGGGACATAATATAGTGCACCTGAGAGAGGGCCATGGCCTCATGGGGAAGGGCCAGGGAAGAGACAGGGGAGGCCAGGAGATGCTGGGGATAAATAGGGACATAATATAGTGCACCTGAGAGAGGGCCATGGCCTCATGGGGAAGGGCCAGGGAAGAGATAGGGGAGGCCAGGAGATGCTGGGGATAAATAGGGACATAATATACTGTAGTGCACCTGAGAGGGCCATGACCTCATGGGGAAGGGCCAGGGAAGAGATAGGGGAGGCCAGGAGATGTTGGGGATAAATAGGGACATAATATAGTGCACCTGAGAGAGGGCCATGGCCTCATGGGGAAGGGCCAGGGAAGAGATAGGGGAGGCCAGGAGATGCTGGGGATATATAGGGACATAATATAGTGCACCTGAGAGAGGGCCATGGCTTCATGGGGAAGGACCAGGGAAGAGATAGGAGAGGCCAGGAGATGCTGGGGATAAATAGGGACATAAGAGAGTGTACCTGAGAGAGGGCCATGGCCTCATGGGGAAGGGCCAGGGAAGAGATAGGAGAGGCCAGGAGATGCTGGGGATAAATAGGGACATAATATAGTGCACCTGAGAGAGGGCCATGGCCTCAAGGGGAAGTGCCAGGGAAGATAGGCGGAGGCCAGGAGATGCTGGGGATAAATAGGGACATAACATAGTGCACATGAGAGAGGGCCATGGCTTCATGGGGAATCGCCAAGGAAGAGATAGGGGAGGCCAGGAGATGCTGGGGATAAATAGGGGCATAATATAGTGCACCTGAGAGAGGGCCGTGGCCTCATGGGGAAGGCCAGGGAAGAGATAGAGGAGGCCAGGAGATGCTGGGGATAAATAGGGACATAATATAGTGCACCTGAGAGAGGGCTATGGCCTCATGGGGAAGGGCCAGGGAAGAGATAGGAGAGGCCAGGAGATGCTGGGGATAAATAGGGACATAATATAGTGCACCTGAGAGAGGGCCGTGGCCTCATGGGGAAGGCCAGGGAAGAGATAGAGGTGGCCAGGAGATGCTGGGGATAAATAGGGACATAATATGGTGCACCTGAGAGAGGGCCATGGCCTCATGGGGAAGGGCCAGGGAAGAGATAGGAGAGGCCAGGAGATGCTGGGGATAAATAGGGACATAATATAGTGCACCTGAAAGAGGGCCATGGCCTCATGGGGAAGGACCAGGGAAGAGATAGGGGAGGGCAGGAGATGCTGGGGATAAATAGGGACATAATATAGTGCACCTGAAAGAAGGCCATGGCCTCTAGGGGAAGGGCCAGGGAATAGATAGGCGGAGGCCAGGAGATGCTGGGGATAAATAGGGACATAATATGGTGCACCTGAGAGAGGGCCATGGCATCATGGGGAAGGGCCAGGGAAGAGATAGGAGAGGCCAGGAGATGCCGGGGATAAATAGGGACATAATATAGTGCACCTGAAAGAGGGCCATGGCCTCATGGGGAAGGACCAGGGAAGAGATAGGGGAGGCCAGGAGATGCTGGGGATAAATAGGGACATAATATAGTGCACCTGAGAGAGGGCCATGGCCTCATGGGGAAGGGCCAGGGAAGAGACAGGGGGAGGCCGGGAGATGCTTGGGATAAATAGGGACATAATATAGTGCACCTGAGAGAAGGCCATGGCCTCATGGGGAAGGGACAGGGAAGAGATAGGAGAGGCCAGGAGATGCTGGGGATGAAATAAGAGGAAGCTACAAGCAAGAATGATAATAAACAGAAATTTGACAAGCCCAAACAGCGCCCCCTGACCTGTGGTGCCCTGTGCCATGGCTCCGGCCGCGCTACCCTAGCTACGGCCCTGGAGGTCTCCATCTGCAATTGCGTGTTTTAGTTATGGCTGGTTGCGCATTGTATGGTCTTGCTGCATTCTGGTCGTCCTTTCTTTGCCACCATAGATTTCATTTGTTTAATTAATTATAAATAAATAACTGACAATTTTCTGTGTTGTGTCTTTATTTTAGTGTTAAATTATAGTTAGTTATTGTTCAGTTATTATTCTGTGGGACTGGCGCGGAAGACGCCCTTCAGCCTATAGGAGGTTTATGAAAAGTGTCATTTATATGGTTATAGAAAACCTCATCGATGGATGTAGTTGTCTAATAAGTTGGAAAAAGAGGATGTGTATAGGAATATTTATTTTTAATAAACGTTTATCTCAGTTTCTGTGTTTTTGATTTGTTTTTTCACTCCCTGGGGCACTACAGGGCTTGCTGTTGCTTACAGTTCTACAATAGTAATACCAGCATATCCAAACAGTTTACAGCTGCAATGGCTTGCGGGGACCATAACTGTCTCAGGACCTGAGTCAGCAAGGATTGCACGGATGCAGACGCACAAAATCGGTCGATGGTTTTGCTCTGCACATGTGTATGCTTTGCAGTGCGCGTGCGCGAACCGGCCAGTGCGATGGAGTATGCGTACGCAGGGAGTCCGCAGCCCCAGGGTCAAGTGATTGACAGGAAGTGCCATTTGTGGGTGGTGATGGGGGAGTGGTCGGGCAAACGCAGGCGTGCCTGTGCGTTTGGACGGCATTTCAGGGGCCCTTGCAATGATGGACGCAGCCTGAGGTCTAGTTGCACACAGGAAATCTCGCTATGTCTGCGGGAGGGTTAGGTCAACCACTATTGTGCGTATGGGTCTGAAGCAGTGGCGGGCTGGGCTGGGGGGCAGGGTGACACATGCCCCCTGGGCTGCTCCAATTTTAAAGTTAGGGGCCGCCGGCAGGCTGCAGCCGCACACCGCACCACGCCCGGTGGCCGGGAGACAGAGAGGATATGTTCCCCGACAGCTCCATTTTATTATTCATACAGTCAGAGCGGCCAGGGAGCTTCCTCTCTCTGTGTCCTGGCCACCTGTCACATGCTCCCCCCCTGTGGACTGGCTCATGCTGCTGCTGGGCTTAATGATGGCTACCGCGATGGAAGCTCATCTGAGCTCCAATCGGGAAGCGGTAAGGGGCCGCTGAATTTGTACCTAAGGTACAATCAATGGCCGCGGGAGGGCTGCTGCACATACCTAACTGCAGCAGCAGATCCTCCCATGGCTTTTACTTTGCTCCGCTCTGATGCTAGCTCCGGGCTCCGGCATCAAGTGATCCCCACCCACCAAGTTCTCCTACCCAATCACCTCCTCCTCCCTCTATTCTGTGACCCCTCTGCGACGAGTCAGGGTGGCGCGCAAGTCCCTGGCTTCCTCCTTTATCGATCCACCTCCTGAGTCTGGCTTGTGGAAGAACAAATGTCCACTGTTGTGCAGAGAACTTGTCATCTGTGACAATCCTCCCCCAGCAAGATGTAAGTTACACGAGTACTTAAAATATATAGGGGGGTGATGATCAAAAAAACATTTAAGAAATGGGAGGTGGTGAGAATAAAATATAGAAGTGAAGGAAGAGTATAGATATAAAATATATAAGGGTAAGGAGGGGATGGGGTGTGAGAGATTAGCACCAAATATATAAAAGGGGTATACAGTGTTATACCCCTTTTATATAGGGTATAGGGTACAAAATTATGAAATATATATAGGGGAAGGAGTGGGGGGGCATTTATTACATGCAATGTTTAACATACTAGCGTGGGCAACTATAGTCAAAGAAGAAACACGATGGGCACTCACTGGATTTCATGAAAAGGATATATAATAAAACACTGTGGGCCAAATGTAATAGGGTGTCTTTTTTGGTAAATTGCGAGTTTGGTGCTAAACTCGCAATTTTTCACAACTCTCCAATGTAATAGGGTGTCTGTTCACTAAAACTCGCATTTTTCAGAGTTACTAAAACTCCCCATTCTCAAACTCGCATCCAGATGTTTTCACATTGAAAACAATCAACTCGCCCAATGAAATAGAGGCCCTCATTCAGAGCCGTACGCTCTGAGCAGAGCGCACGCTCTGAATGAGGGCCGGGCTCCATGAAAATGGAGCGTCCTCCTGGACGCTCGTATAGCTGTGGGTCACCACCCACAGGCTATACGAGCGTGCATTGTGATGGCCGCGATGGTCGTGACCATCGCGACCATCGAAATTGCGAGCCGGAGCCTGCGGTTGAGGTTTTCAACCGCAAGCTCCGGAGTGATTTTGGCTCTATCAGAGCCAAAATCACTCCCACTGACATCACTAGTGATGTCAGTGGGCCGGCTTCTGACGGGAGGCGTTCCCGTGGGAACGCCCCCGTCAGGGAGGCACGCCCCCGGCACGCCCACCAAAGGGGGCGTGCTGTCAATCAACATTGACAACACGCCCCCTTTGATCGGACACAACGAGCGAAGGACTTTCCTTCGCTCGTCGCGTCTGGCGCATGCGCACGATGGAGCTCCCTCCGTCGTGCGCATGCTCAGTCCATAACATCGACCCACTTGCGAGCGGACAGCCGCTCGCGAGTGGGTCTGAATCAGGCCCAGAGTGTCTGTTTCAGACTCGCAAAAAAAAGATTACCAAAAGTCCCCAAATAATAGACCTGCTTCAGGCTAGCGAGTACATCCTGAGCAGGTCAGATTAACACAGAAACATGCACATATCCATGAGATATGTACATGTTTCTGTGTGTACTTATGTAAAATGTTTTTAAATAAAAAAAAAATGATGTGCACCCCCTCCCCAAAAGCATAACCAGCCCTGGGCTTTATAAAGCCTGTTCTGGTTCTAAAAATACAGGGGCCAAAATGCGTAGGTGGCCCCTGTATAATAAGAACCAGCACAGGGCTTTGTTGAGTTGGTCCTGGTTCTGGAAAATCAGGGGACAAAACGAGTAGGGGTCCCCTGAAAATTCCAGAACAAGCACCGAACTCTTTCTAGCGGGGGGATAATGCCACAGCCAGGGAAAACCTTTCACCGGTTTCCCCGGCCAAAGCATTATCCCTGACCGCTAGTCAGTCCAGGCCGGGGATCCCTGGGGAGTTGGGTACCCCCCAATAAAGGGGTACCCCTCTCCAGGGCACCCCAGGCCTAGACTGATAGCCCGGGGCTATCCCCGGCACCCTAGGGTGGTGGGTGCCGGGTTGATAGTGTAAAGTGTAAAAATAAAGTTTTCATATTGTCTTTAGTTGTAGAACCACAAGTACCAGCAAGCCTTCCCTGCATGCTGGTATTTGGAGAACCACAAATACCAGCATGCGGGGCATTACGGGCCCGCTGGCACTTGTAGTTCCACAACTAAAGAAATACGTAAATAAACAAACATACACCGTGAAAGTATAATTTTAATAAAACATTCATGCACACTCCCACACACTCACACTCACACATACTCACCTAGTATCCGAAGTAATCCATAGGGGTGGACCTGAAAAAAAAATCCATACTCACCTCTCCTATGCGTCGATCACGTCCTCTTCTGCAAGTAGGCAATCCAGGGGTTAAAATAAAAAAAAGCAAAAAACTTGATCCATGTGGACTGAGCAAAGGTATGTGTGTACAGTACACAAACCTTTGCTCTGCGTAAATGACCGGGGCACACGTGTGCCCCGTCAGTGCAGGGGCCGCCAGCCAATCAGGGAGCATCTCCGTCAGAGCAGCTCCCTGATTAGCTGAATGCGGCCAGCCTGTGTGTTCCATAGACGTCTATGGTGAGAAATCCCCATAGACGTCTATGGTGGGAACCGCTACATCGTAGCCGCAAGATTAATTGATGTTACATCAATGATACAATGTCGCGATATCCAGTATAACAAACACAGCAGCACTCCGTGATTTGATTAATCGAATAGACTGTATTCAGTTCATAGTAGTAGCAACCTGCTTGCACTATTTGCAACGAGGGAGGTAGGAGAATAGATGTGGTCCATGAGTTTTAATAAAAAGGGGAGTCATATTTTGGGTAAGATGCCTAATGAGAGGGTATCTGTGGCATTATTTTTAAGTGTGTGTGTGTTTAATCTAGTGTATTATGTTTAATAGGGAAGTGTGTGCGTGCATGTGTATGTGTTATCCTGGGGTCTAATTTAAAAGGGGGCAGATTTTTAATGAGCAAGGAGAGGCGGCCAGATTGTCGATCTGGTGTTATGTCTAATTATTCTATAGAGGTCACTGTTATGATCTCTGTACAGAAGAGAGAACACTAGTATAGTTTCTGTTTTGTCAGATGTTGCTGGTAGGTTATGTATTTGTTTATAGTTCTTTGATATAACAAGTATTTTCTATGGCTATATAAACCACACCCACATTAGATACACCATGCCTCTGAGAAATGTATTATGCTATTTTTCCGTCGCATTTATTTGGTAGAAAATCAAGGGCCATATGCTTGTGTTTGCCCCCCAGGCTTAAAGTTGCCAGCCAGCCCCTGGTCCGATGGTTCTCGATGTTACTGATGTTTCTGCTGTCTTGCCAGGTATAGAGGACGCAAGTAAAGGGAAGAGGGTGGTATTATTCTGTGAAATGCAGGCGTGTCAGTGCGCTTGGATGCCGTTACAGGGGCGTGCATAAAGTAGCCACTGCGATGGTATACGCAGCTCGAGCTCCCACTGCGTGGGATGAGGTTTGAAATTTCTAAGTAAGGTCAAACCTTGTGCAACTGTGCATGAGGCTGCGATGGTAGTCGATGTTACCGATGGTTTCGCTATTTTGATAAGTATTACGGTTGTGGGCGTCCTTATGTTAGGCTGCAACGGCATTGCGATTGCAAACATTAGCATATTTTTGCAGAGGACCAGCGTGCGTAATTGCAGCTACGATCGCAATAGCGATCCGCAATGAATCAGGCCCACTGATTGGTAACAGATTTGCTGATTTTGCACATATGAGAGATCTCAGTGGTTTTTGCTGTTGGGGACATTTCAAATCACTTTCTCCATACGGCACAAACTCAGGAGAGTTATGTAATTACCCAGACAATTAGGCTGTCATGTGTATTCTTATGTCAGGGACTTTGCCAGATGTGTGAGTTACATATAGATAGACACAGGCTGTGCCCTCTGGGAGCCCAGGTGATGGTATATATGTAGGCTCCATGTATCAGAGGGTCAGAGATTGTATGGAAAAAGACGGCCTGACTTCCTACCAGCTGGAGGGCTAATGATGTAGACAGTGCGGGGAGACAGGAGGAGGAGAACTATCACCCTGCTGGGCTGCAGCCTCTGTGTGAGTATAATTGCCGGGGAATTGTATATACAGCAACTTCTCAGTGCATCAGACTATAGCAATACTGGGGACTCACTGCTATTGTCCTGCAGGAAGGACTCAGGACCTTATTCAGAGTCGGTCGCGAGCGCTGAGCTCTCGCAACCGACTCGATGTTGGTCCACAGGGCATGCGCACGACGGAGACGGCTCCGTCGTGCGCATGCGCGAGCCAACGCTAACAACGGATCACCCGTCGTTAGCGGGCTCGAAGCAGACGGAGCGAGCTGTCGATGTTGATTGACAGCTCGCTCCGTTTGCTGGGCGGGCAGGGGGCGTGCCTGGCCAAACGGAGGCGTTCCTTTCAGATAGCTTGCCATTTTGAGGGCGTCCCCACTGACATCACTTATGCTCAAACAGAGCAGGAAGCTCCCTGGGGCTTAAGGTTGACGAGACCCTACCCTAGGGTCTCGTCGTAAGCCCCGATGGTCACGATGGTCTTGACCATCGCGACCATCTCCCTTAGCGGTCATTAGAGCTGTGGGTGTCAACCCACAGCCTAACGACCGACATGGAGGCGGCCGTTCAGGATGCAAGCGGCCGCCCTGTTTCTGAGCGACCGCTTGCATCCTACGACCGCCTCTGAATGAGGCCCTCAGGGCCTGATTCAGACCCGTTTGCTATATGCGTGCGCTCGCAAGCGGCCCAATGCTCTGCGTATGCGCATGCACACGCTTCGTTCTGCACGTGCGCAAACTACTCACTACAATCTCATACCGCTCGCTCCTCCAGCAAAGACAGCCCAGTTGAATGAGTGACAGGAGAGGCCGTTTGTGGGTGGTAACAGGGGCAGGACACTAATAACGGGGGGGTGGAGGTGCGAACGCAGGCGTGCCATGGTGTTTCAACGCCGTTTTTAAGGTGTGCATAATTAACAGGCAGCGTCATAGTACACGTCACATGCCTGTTTTTTACACTGAAGTCCTCGCAGTGCTTGCGGCAGGGTAAGGCAATCACAAGTGCTGCGATCACTACCGATGGTGCTCCATGTACCAATGTTTTAATACACTTCCTGGAGATAACGTGCGCTAGTGAGCATCTCTACATACGCTAGTGGGTGTCTGTATACACAGAGCGATCGCTCGCACAGCTAAAGTGGGTGTGCTTATGCCTTAGCGAGCGCTCGCTTCCCATGACGCCACTTTGAAAAATTTGCATAAGCTGGATGCGAGCGATCGCATCTAGCAAACGGGTCTGAATCAGGCCCTCAGTACTGTTTGTCTGTCACAAGTAACACTGTCTAAAGGTGCGTATCCACTAGCAGAAAAGGGAACGACAGTACGATTACAACATTGCAATCATACAGTCGTTCCTCTTCCCCTGCAGTGCCTACATTGAACGATATGTCGCTCAGTGCAGTAACCCTCCCTCATCCCTGAACATGGTCAATCTGTCGTTATTGGCAGATTGACCGGCATGTTCAGGCGATGATTGATGTCGGAAACAACCAGCGGGAGCGCTTCATTGCTGGTCGTTTCTGACATTTTCATGCCCCATTTGTGTGCGATTATTGAGAGATTGAACGATAACGATATCATTATCGTTAAATTGCTCATTTTAACTGAGCGACTGTCACATAGATCCAGCCTTTCATTCCTACACATTGCTGTCTCTCTGACACTATACTGCTCATCCGTCCCTCATTTATGTCTCTTTTATGGTTCCTAATAGTTAAAAAAAAGTAATGGGGTCACTGGGAGAGTCTTTATTTTATGTGCCGCAAATAGTAATTTCTGACTGTGATATTGTGCATATTAATGTATAGTGCACAATATATAGTACACAGGAAGCCTTTGAGCATGTTTCACCTTTCCTAGATTTCTATATAATAATTTTCTAAAGGGAGTTCTATCTCCAACATGCATGCACATTGAGGGCGCGCCAGCCATTCCCACTGCAGCGAGAGAGGGCACATCGCCTAGCCTAGCCGGAGAGGATAGAGGACCTCATTCAGAGTCGGTCGTTGCGGCCGCTCGGTCGTACGCCACCGATGTTCGCTAAACTGCGCATGCATAAAATTTGCAATGCGCGTGCCCAAACTAGCTGTTACGATCGGAAATATCTCTCGCCTTGTACTTGGCCAGGTCGTTAGTTTGAGTGACAGGATGAGGCGTTTGTGGGTGGTAACAGGGGAAGGTGCTTGTGAACGGGGGAGTGGAGATCCGAACGCAGGCGTGCCTGACTATGCAAATGGCGTTTTATGGGAGTGCATAATTAACTAAGTAGTGTCATGGCACATGTGACATGAGAGGTTTTTACACTGACTTGATTGTAGTGCTTAAGAGAGGGTTTGGTCAACCTTAAGCTCTACGACCAGCTTCGATGGTTCCCGATGGTCTTGATTAATCCTTATATGCCCGGAGATGACATGTAATGGGAACGAGAAGGGGGCGTATTTTTAGTCTTGCGGGCGCATCCTCCCCTCGCTCGTCCAGCTCAGTGCCAGATTAATGTCCACATGGGCCTGGAGCTGAAATTTATGAAGGGCCTATTGTGCGCCGATGCAGTGAGTGTGACAAGTGCTGCAGACTGATAATGTAAGGTCGTGATCAGTGTGGTTTACGTAGGGCTGTGGGTGTGATTAGTTCCATGGAGGGTATAGCTGGGCCTACCTTCAACCTTGTGAAATGATGTACACTGTGTTTTGCTGCCTTTCTTTGAGTGCTAGAATAGTTTAGATTAAAAAAAGAAAAGAAAACAAATCCAAACAAGTTATTGGCATATTTCTATAAGGGTACATCCCACAACCCTAGCCACTGCAGTAAATGGACACATTCATTAACTGACTTCTTATGCTGGGTACACAATATATGATAATTGATACATGTCCAATAACCCGTACACACTGAGCGCGATTTAATTTTTTTTAAAAGTGGCTATTTTATTTAGGGCGCCCGACGGAGCAATTCAATTGCTCTGTTCAGGCGCGGTAGCTGCCGGCTCCGGCATCTCTGCTCGCACCCTCAGGAAGGTGCAAGCAAAAATGTGCGATAAACAGTCAAATGGGACACTTTGGTTGGCTGGTATAAAACAGACTAAAATCCTTTTATATATTCAACATTTTAGAACTTCATTTTCATCAGGATTAACGTAAGGACTAATACAAGTTCTTAAACGTCGATTACATAAACGGATTTTACTGTGTTTTATACCAGCCGTCCAAAGTGCCACGCATCCGACTGCTACATCGTCCTCTCTCTTCACAGCTTCACAGGCAGAGGTAATATCTCTGTGTGTCTGTGCATATATATATATATATATATATATATATATATATATATATATATAACTAGGGGTGTGCACCGGCCACTTTTCGTGTTTTGTGTTTTGGTTTTGGATCTGGATCTTTCTTCGTGTTTTGGATCTGGATTGGTTTTGACAAAACCACCCTTCCGTGTTTTGGGTTCTGGGTTTTGTGTTTTGGATCTGTATTTTTTTAAAAAAAGCATAAAAACAGCTAAAATCACAGAATTTGTAGGTTTTTCTGCTCCTATGCTATTATTAACCTCAATAACCTTAATTTCCACTCATTTCCAGTCTATTCTGAATACCTCACACCTCACAATAGTGTTTTTATGTCCAAAAGGTTGCACCGAGGTAGCTGGATGACTATGCTAAGCGACACGAGTGGGCGGCACAAACACGTGACCCATCTAGGCATGAAACTGCAGTGGCAGACAGGATGGCATTGAAAAACTAGGCCCCAAACTGTACATAATGCAAAGAAAAAAAAGAGGTGCAAGATGGAATTGTCCTTGGGCCCTCCCACCCACCCTTATGTTGTATAAACAGGACATGCACACTTTAACAAACCAATCATTTCAGCGCCAGGGTCTGCCACACAACTGTGGCTGAAATGATTGGTTCGTTTGGGCCCCCACAAAACAAGCTGGCAATTTATCTGTCCCTGCACAAACTGGCTCTACGGAGGCAAGATGTCATCCTCATCCTCCACATCCACCGATTCCTCACCCTCTTCAGTGTGTACATCCTCATCCTCACAGAGTATTAATTCGTCCCTGCAGGAACCACAGGTCCCTCTGTACGTTCTGGAGGCTGGTCTCCCTGGAAGAGTTGATAATTCATTTTATGAACATCATCTTCTCCACATTTTGTGGAAGCAACCTCCTACGCCTTTCGCTGACAAGGTTCCCGGCTGCACTAAACACTCTTTCGGAGTACACACTGGAGGGGGGGCAACTCAGGTAAAATAGAGCCAGTTTGTACAGGGACCTCCAAATTGCTTCTTTTTCCTGCCAGTACAGGTACGGACTGTCTGACATGCCTACTTGGATTCTGTCACTGATGTAATCCTTTAACAGACAGACGCACGCTTGTCGCTGCTGCTTTGAGGATTCAAGTGCGGCTACAGCCCACACAATTCACAAAGACAGAAAAAAAAAAATAATATTTTTATTGTTTGTGGAGCACACTTTGAGGGTTACACCACCCTTTAACAGTCAGACGCACGCTTGTCGCTGCTGCTTTGAGGATGCAAGTGCGGCTACAGCCCACACAATTCACAAAGACAGAAAAAAGAAGAAGAATATTTTAATTGTTTGTGTAGCACACTTTGAGGGTGTCACCACCCTTTAACAGACAGACGCACGCTTGTCGCTGCTGCTTTAAGGATGCAGGTGCGGCTACAGCCCACACAATTCACAAAGACAGAAAAAAGAAGAATATTTTTATTGTTTGTGTAGCACACTTTGAGGGTGTCACCACCCTTTAACAGACAGACGCACGCTTGTCGCTGCTGCTTTGAGGATGCAAGTGCGGCTACATCGCACACAAGTCACAAACACATTCAAAAAATAGTTTTTTATTTTTGGAGCACTTTGAGAGTTACACCACCCTTTAACAGACAGACGCACGCTTGTCGCTGCTGCTTTAAGGATGCAGGTGCGGCTACAGCCCACACATTTCACAAAGACCGAAAAAAAAAGAACAATATTTTAATTGTTTCTGTAGAACACTTTGAGGTGTCACCACCCTTTAACAGACAGACGCACGCTTGTCGCTGCTGCTTTAAGGATGCAGGTGCGGCTACAGCCCACACAATTCACAAAGACAGAAAAAAGAAGAAGAATATTTTTATTGTTTGTGTAGCACACTTTGAGGGTGTCACCACCCTTTAACAGACAGACGCACGCTTGTCGCTGCTGCTTTGAGGATGCAAGTGCGGCTACATCGCACACAAGTCACAAACACATTAAAAAAATAGTTTTTTATTTTTTGGAGCACTTTGAGAGTTACACCACCCTTTAACAGACAGACGCACGCTTGTCGCTGCTGCTTTAAGGATGCAGGTGCGGCTACAGCCCACACATTTCACAAAGACCGAAAAAAAAAGAACAATATTTTAATTGTTTCTGTAGAACACTTTGAGGTGTCACCACCCTTTAACAGACAGACGCACGCTTGTCGCTGCTGCTTTAAGGATGCAGGTGCGGCTACAGCCCACACAATTCACATAGACAGAAAAAAAAAGAAGAATATTTTTATTGTTTGTGTAGCACACTGTGAGGGTGTCACCACCCTTTAACAGACAGATGCACGCTTGTCGCTGCTGCTTTAAGGATGCAGGTGCGGCTACAGCCCACACAATTCACAAAGACAGAAAAAAAAAAGAACAATATTTTAATTGTTTGTGTAGCACACTTTGAGGGTTCACCACCCTTTAACAGACAGACGCACGCTTGTCGCTGCTGCTTTAAGGATGCAGGTGCGGCTACTGCCCACACAATTCACAAAGACAGAAAAAAGAAGAAGAATATTTTTATTGTTTGTGTAGCACACTTCGAGGGTGTCACCACCCTTTAACAGACAGACGCACGCTTGTCGCTGCTGCTTTAAAGATGCAAGTGCGGCTACATCGCACACAAGTCACAAACACATTAAAAAAATAGTTTTTTATTTTTTGGAGCACTTTGAGAGTTACACCACCCTTTAACAGACAGACGCACGCTTGTCGCTGCTGCTTTAAGGATGCAGGTGCGGCTACAGCCCACACATTTCACAAAGACCGAAAAAAAAAGAACAATATTTTAATTGTTTGTGTAGCACACTGTGAGGGTGTCACCACCCTTTAACAGACAGACGCACGCTTGTCGCTGCTGCTTTAAGGATGCAGGTGCGGCTACAGCCCACACAATTCACAAAGACAGAAAAAAAAAGAACAATATTTTAATTGTTTGTGTAGCACACTTTGAGGGTGTCACCACCCTTTAACAGACAGACGCACGCTTGTCGCTGCTGCTTTGAGGATGCAGGTGGAATCTAGACGGGATTTGGAACCGAGGACACACTACCTCCATCAATTGTCTAAATCCCACTGCACTAATGTCGGATACCGGACGCACGTCTAACACCAACATAGCAGTCAAGGCCTCAGTTATACGTTTTGCTTCAGGATGACTGCTGTCGTACTTCATCCTCATCGCTAGGGACTGTTGGAGGGTCAATTGTTTAGTAAAAGTAGTGATGTTCCTACTTCCTCTCTGGGATGATGAACAACTCCCAGCAGCAGCAACAGCACTAGGAGGAAGTGGTTCTTGATCTTTCCCTATTTTATTTTTATCGGAGAAAGTTTGGTCCTCCATTTATGTTATATTGATATATATACGTGCGGCTAAAGCGCACACAAACACAGAAAATATTTTTTTATTTTTGCTGGAGAGTAGTGCACTTTGTGGGTTACACCACCTTTTAAGAAATGAGCCAGCCGGCTCTTTACTTATGGGACACAGGCGCACGCTTGGCGCTGCTCCTTTGTTGATGCACGTGCAGCCACAGTGCACACAAGTCACAAACACAGAAAATATATATTTTTTTGGTTTGGAGTGTACTTTGGGGGTTACAGAACCCTTTAACGGTCAAGCCAGCCGGCCCTTTACTTATGACACAGGCGCACGCTTGGCACTACTTTGTTGATGCACGTGCGGCTACTGCGCACACAATTCACAAACACAGAAAATAATTTTTTTTTTGGTTTGGACTGGAGTGTACTTTCGGGGGTTGCAGCACCCTTAACGGTCAAGCCAGCCGGCCCTTTACTTATGACACAGGCGCACGCTTGGCACTACTTTGTTGATGCACGTGCGGCTACTGCGCACACAATTCACAAACACAGAAAATAATTTTTTTTTTGGTTTGGACTGGAGTGTACTTTCGGGGGTTACAGCACCCTTAACGGTCAAGCCAGCCAGCCCTTTACTTATGACACAGGCGCACGCTTGGCACTACTTTGTTGATGCACATGCGGCTACTGCGCACACAATTCACAAACACAGAAAAAAATTTTTTTTTTGGTTTGGACTGGAGTGTACTTTCGGGGGTTACAGCACCCTTAACGGTCAAGCCAGCCGGCCCTTTACTTATGACACAGGCGCACGCTTGGCACTACTTTGTTGATGCATATGCGGCTACTGCGCACACAATTCACAAACACAGAAAATAATTTTTTTTTTGGTTTGGACTGGAGTGTACTTTCGGGGGTTACAGCACCCTTAACGGTCAAGCCAGCCGGCCCTTTACTTATGACACAGGCGCACGCTTGGCACTACTTTGTTGATGCACGTGCGGCTACTGCGCACACAATTCACAAACACAGAAAATATTTTTTTTTTTGGTTTGGACTGGAGTGTACTTTCGGGGGTTACAGCACCCTTAACGGTCAAGCCAGCCGGCCCTTTACTTATGACACAGGCGCACGCTTGGCACTACTTTGTTGATGCACGTGCGGCTACTGCGCACACAATTCACAAACACAGAAAATAATTTTTTTTTTGGTTTGGACTGGAGTGTACTTTCGGGGGTTACAGCACCCTTAACGGTCAAGCCAGCCGGCCCTTTACTTATGACACAGGCGCACGCTTGGCACTACTTTGTTGATGCACGTGCGGCTACTGCGCACACAATTCACAAACACAGAAAATATATTATTTTTTTAGCACTTGGGGGGAGCACCCCTGATGGACAGAGCACCCCCTGGACAACACTTCAGCACCCCTTTAGGACTGGGACACTGCACAGGACTTTGGAGTGGACACAGCCCCTATGGAGAACTGACTGCACAACACAGTCCAGCCAGCCCCTATGGACTTTGAAGTAGTGGACACAGCCCCTATTAACAACAGCAGCACAGCACAACACAGCCAGCCCCTATGGACTTTGAAGTAGTGGACAACAGCAGCACTACACTACACTACACTACACAGCCCTAACTCCCACCCTCCCTCTTCACTGTCCACAGCCGAGTGAGAAAATGGCGCCGACGTGTGTACCTTATATAGGATCCAAAACCCGCGAGACTCGGAAGGCGGGAAGATGACGTTTTGCCTCGATTTCAGATCCGAGTCAGGCGGGAAAAGTCGAGCCTGACTCGGATCGGACTCGGATCGGGGGGGCTCGGGGGGGTTCGGATTTCAGAAATCCGAACCCGCTCACCCCTAATATATACACATACATACACATTTAATGATATTGTTATTCCATTAGATGTTGGTGAAAGTGAATTTTTCAGAGAATGATGGCAAATGGTATCTCAGAAACTAATACACTACCCTTTATACAAAGTAAGCTTGATGATGGGATAGTTCCTGTAGGCACCTCCTCTTACCAGATGAACACCTTACTGTGACAAAAGCAACCAATTAGGTGTTTAAAAAGTAATTTTACATCTATCAAAATTCTTTCAATAAAAAATGTTTTACACATCACTGGTTACATACAATATTTTATAGAGATGTGTTCACACTTTACCCATGTTGGAATGGAAACCCTCTCTGTCCATCCCTCCAAACACCACTAAAATAAAAATAATAAAAAAATATATATATATACATATACAGTAGATTCTCCAATGGCAATCGTAGGCTCTATTCAGGGCCGGTTCTAGATATTGTGGAGCTGAGGGTGAAAGTTCCCAGTTGCGTCCCCCCTATTTTATAGATGGTGTTCCTCTGCACATACCGGAGGCGTGTGCGCTTCCGGAAAGGGGGCATGTCCTTGCGGAGCACCCCATCATCACACATTGGGGCAAGCCCAGCACTTATGGAGGTGCTGGGCTTCCCCCAAGCTCTCCCCTCACAGCGAATAATTGCCACACGCAGTAATGCCCTTTATAACACATTATGCAACATGCAGTAATGCCCTTTATAACACATTGTGCCACACACAGTAATGCCCTATATAACACATTGTGCCACACGCAGTAATGCCCTGTATAACACATTGTGCCACACGCAGTAATGCCCTTTATAACACATTATGCCACACGCAGTAATGCCCTGTGTAACACATTATGCCACATGGAGTAATGCCCTTTATAACACATTGTGCCACACGCAGTAATGCCCTTTATAACACATTGTGCCACATGCAGTAATGCCCTTTATAACACATTGTGCCACACACAGTAATGCCCTATATAGCACATTGTGCCAGACGCAGTAATGCCCTTTATAACACATTATGCAACATGCAGTAATGCCCTTTATAACACATCGTGCCACACACAGTAATGCCCTATATAACACATTGTGCCACACACAGTAATGCCCTGTATAACACATTGTGCCACACCCTGTATAACACATTATGTCACGCATGCACCCGGCGTCTATTCTCTGGCGGTGACCGGGTCACCGCACGTTTCTCCACCTGCGGGACACTGCGTCCCACGGGTGAGGATAACACCCGCAGGCTGTGAGGGCAGGGCGCTTTTTAGCCTCCTCCTGGAGGGCAGGGTGCTTTTTGCCCTGCAGAAGGAGGGCAGGGCGCTAAAACAGCCTAGCGGGAACGCTACCTGTATAACACATTGTGCCACACGCAGTAATGACCTGTATAACACATTGTGCCACATGCAGTAATGCTCTGTATAACACATTATGCCACATGCAGTAATGCCCTGTATAACACATTATGCCACACGCAGTAATGCCCTTTATAACACATTATTCCACACGTAGTAATGCCCTTCATAACACATTATGTCACATGCAGTAATGCCCTTTATCACACATTATGCCGCATGCAGTAATGCCGTGTATTATATATTGTCCCCAATTCAAATTACGCCACACAGTAGTCCCTTGCTCATGTTATGAAACACACTAGCGCCCCTTTCACACAATGCCCAAATTAGTGCCTCTTATACACAATGCCCACAGAAATAGTGTCCCTTATACAATGAAAACAGTAGTAGTGCCCCCTACACAGAGCCCCCGGGAGTGTTGCCCCCTATGCAATACCCCCTATAGTAGTGCCCCCAGTAGTAAATGCCCTATTAGTAATGCCACCAGTGGTAATGCCCCCATTAGTAGTGCTCCCAGTGGTAATGTCCACTATAGTAGTTACCCCAGTGGTAATGCCCCCTATAGTAGTGCCTGCAGTGGTAATACCTCCTATAGTAGTGCTCCATTAGTAGTGCCCCCAGTGGTGGTGGAACCTATAGTAGTGCCCCCAGTAGTAGTGCCTGCAGTGGTAATGCCCCCAATGGTAATGCCCCTTATAGTAGTGCCCCCATTAGTAATGCCCCCTACAGTAGTGCCCCCAGTGGTAGTGGCCCCTATAGTAGTGCCCACAGTGGTAATGCCCCCCTGTAGTAGAGTCCCATTAGTAGTGCCCCCAGTGGTAGTGGCCCCTATAATAGTACCCCCAGTGATAGTGCCTCTAAAAAAAATACATTTTAAAATACAAACACAATACTTACCTTAAGCCCTGCTCCTGCATCAGCTGCCGTCCGGTCAGACCGCTCTTTGGATCTATGACTGCTCCTCGGTTCTACATTTATACACACACATATACATGTATACATATATATATATATATCAATAAGTATATATAATCATACGCACACACACACTCACAAATAGACACATAAATACACAGTGGCCAGACATTACACTGTCCTGTGGAAAGATAACCTGGATGTGCTTGCCTGTTACTTCCCCTCCTGAGCTAGTACGACTGGTTGACACAGCTTCAGAGCAGGACGATTATGAGGGGGCGGAGCTATGGTTGCCTCGGGGGCGGAGCTTCCACAGGTCAGAGGTGGGTGGGGCTTTGGTGTGCCAGTCTACCAGCGGAGAGGGCCAAGGGATTGTGTGAGACCGTGATTTTGTTAAACGTCGGCCGGGAGGTAATGGAGCTGGGCAGTGAACGGGGCCGTTGCTGATGATAGAAATTTGTTTTATTTTTTATTTACCGTCTGCACTAGAGCCTGTGTATGCTGTGGGCCTATTTTCAAAGGGAGGCCTGGAGCTGTAGCTCCACCCGCCCCATTGTTAATCCGGCCCTGGTCCAGCTAACGATCCCATCTTAACGACGCAACTTGCGAGCGCTTCATTTGCATATCCGGCCCCTTTTACCTTACGACCGTGCGGCCGCAACGACCGACTCTGAATGAGGTCCAGAGTACCTCCCGGGAATGGGTATGTATGCAGCTGCGGTAGGGAGGGGGAGAGATGGAGTGGGGGACTGAGTGGGAAGTAGATTGAGGTGAACCGGCAAATTGTTTATATTAGTATATAATACATGCCGTCAGAGGTGTCTGAGGAATTAGCCCTGTAGGCCAAGGTCATCCCATTATTCTGCACACTCCAGCTGGGATAGTAAGCTCTCACGAGCAGGGCCCTTTGTCCCACACGTGCTTTTCCTTCCCTCTTTTAAAACATCTTGTCCTTCCCATTGCCAACAGAGGCACCAAATCATTGGGACCAGCTGGCTCTGCTTTTGTGGGTATTATGACTGCACGTGCAGCAGTGGTTATGTAGCTTGTATCCTGTGTTATACAATGTTTGTACTAAATATTTTATCATTTTATTCTTGCGTTGCTTGCACTGTCTCTGTTTATGTACTATGAAAGGCTCTGTGGACCCCTTGTGGCACCATATAAATACAGTAAAGGTCAATAATTAGAAACAATTATATTAATAATAAAATCATTTTGCTTACAATGTCCTGTAAGAAACAAGCTCATGGTCAGTAAGTACTACTGTGCAATGTCACTATTTCACCTCTGGGCTTCTTCCTCTGGTGTGTAAATCCTTATCACCAGCTCTATGATACAGATACATAGCCTGGCTGCAGTGTAACTGTGTATATGGGGTGTAGTTAATATCCCGACGATTGGGTCCCGGCTGCAGAAATCCCGACATCGGAATCCCAATCACTGAGAGAACATCGGCGCAGAAATCCCGACATGACTGGGGATCCTGACGCGAAATCCCAGCAGCCAGCATCCCAATCGTAAGGAGACCAGGGCAAGGTAAGTATCAGCCATGGAGGGAGGGGGGTTAGGTTTAGGCACCCCAGGGGGTCTTAGGGCTAGGCTGCGGGAGAGGGGAGGTTAGGGTTAGGCTCCAAAGAGGGGGTTAGGTTCTGGCACCACCGGGGGGGTAGGTTAGGGTTAGGCACTAAGGGGGAGGGTCAGGGTTAGGCACTAAGGGGGGAGGGTGAGGTTTAGGCACTTACCGGGAGGGTTAGGGTCAGGGTGCAGAGTAGGGAGGGTTAGTATAAGGTTACAAAAAAGAAAGGTTAAGGTTAGGGGGTAAATAGGACAGGGGAACTTTACTTACCATTCGCCTGTCGGAATTTGAACCATCGAGATGCCGCTGTCAGTCTACTGACAGCCGGAATCCCCTCCGTCGGTATTCCATACAGATTCCATGTACTGTATATGTGTGAGGTGCCTGAGCAGTAACAAATGCAGACAGGCTGAGTGTGACCGGAGCTTATCTCAGTGCAGACAGGCTGCAACTGTATATCCTATACTATAGGACAAAGCATCTATAGCGCAGACAGTCCACCATGGGCATTAATAATATGGTCTGAATAACGATCTCAGGTTTACATACAACTCTGAAACCACCCTCAAATGTGGTAGGGAAGCAGGAGTCTGTGGAAAAAAAAATTAGTGCAAAAAGTTGCCGATAGGGAGGATATGAAAAAACTTCATCAGTCTATTTAATAATTTCAAGCATACAATAATTATTTTTGCAGACAATGGGTTCACCCATCAACTGTTCTTATTTGAGACTAAAGGGTAAATTTATCACCATTCGATTTAGTCCTGGGGTGCTGATGCCACAGCCAGGGGAGCCCTTTCACCAGGCCCCCAGCAGCAGCATCAGTTCTGACCGCTAGTCAGCCCAGGCCAGGTATCCCGGGGGAGTTGGTGACCCCCCAATAAAGGGGTTCCCTTCTCCAGGGCACCCCTGGCCTAGGCTGATAGCCCGGGGCTATCCTCGCCAACCCTGGGAGGTGGGTGGTGGGTTGATAGTGTATGTAATGTGTAAAAAATAGAATTAACAACATTGGGCCTGATTCAGACCCACTCGCGAGCGGCTGTCCGCTCGCAAGTGGGTCGATGTTATGGACTGAGCATGCGCACGACGGAGGGAGCTCCGTCGTGCGCATGCGCCAGACGCGACGAGCGAAGGAAAGTCCTTCGCTCGTTGTGTCCGATCAAAGGGGGCGTGCTGTCAATGTTGATTGACAGCACGCCCCCTTTGGTGGGCGTGCCGGGGGCGTGCCTCCCTGACGGGGGCGTTCCCACGGGAACGCCTCCCGTCAGAAGCCGGCCCACTGACATCACTAGTGATGTCAGTGGGAGTGATTTTGTCTCTGATAGAGCCAAAATCACTCCGGAGCTTGCGGTTGAAAACCTCAACCGCAGGCTCCGGCTCGCAATTTCGATGGTCGCGATGGTCTCGACCATCGCGGCCATCACAAAGCACGCTCATATAGCCTGTGGGTGGTGACCCACAGCTATACGAGCGTCCAGGAGGACGCTCCATGAAAATGGAGCCCGGCCCTCATTCAGAGCGTGCGCTCTGCTCAGAGCGTACGGCTCTGAATGAGGGCCATTGTCTTTACAGTGGAACTGCAGGTCCCAGCAAGCCAGTGTGTGTGTGTTGTGTTTTTTTTACACATTTCTTTATAGGTGAACTACAGGTACCAGCGGGCCATTAATGCCCTGCATGCCGGTACTTGTGGTTCTCCAAGTACCAGCATGTGGGGGAGGCTTGCTGGGACCTGTAGGACCACTGTAAAGACAATGTTGTTAATTCTATTTTTTACACACTACATACACTATCAACCCAACACCGATGGGTCCGGTGCTGGTTTTAATTATAGGGGGACCCCTACGTAATTTTTTCCCCCCTATAATTAAAACCAGGACTGGCCCTGCAGCCAGGTGCTGGTAACTAACCTATGGTGGAACCCTACACGTTTTGTTCCCAGTAATTTTAGGTACCAGGACAGGCTGGCAGGTCCGGGGCTGGTTAGCCTTTTGGGGGGGACGTCACGTCATTTTAAAAAAAATTAACCCTTAGAACACACTTGCCATTCAGAAACATACACAAATCACACTGATTTGTGTGTGTTTGATGGCAACTCGCTGCTCAGGAGGTGGGGTGCATTTAAAACTTCTATTGAGTTCCCGATTTGAGTGTAAAACGGGAGACTTTAGCAAAACGAATAATGGTAAATGCCCGATTTGAATAAAAAAACTGAAAAGTACTTCCGAATTCAGCTGATGGAGATCATTTCTAATGTTCAAAACGGCCGAATTTGCGGCATTAAAACACCCGATTTCAACCTGAAAAAATGAATAAATCACCCGACTTTAAAGATAGTAAATTCACGATTTTCAAAAAAGTGATATCACCCGAAAATGCAAATCGGGACCAATGCGAATGTTGATAAATTTACCTCTAATACTCCGTATTGCATCCCAGTAGCAGAGACACACAATTATGGTAACAGGTAGTGAGCAACCACAATTGGTAACTAAACAAGGGGCCTTTTTTAGAGGTGCGCGCAAATCCTGTAGCAACTGCGACTCTGCATGCTGCAGACTTGCAAAACTATGCTATTGGCTTAGCTGTTGTCTTGCTCACAGAGAGACGCCCATCTCCGGTGTCTCACGTCCGCCGCTTACATGCAAGAGCAAAAGCATTGGGAACATCAGTTCCAGTTCAAACCTCTGAGTAAAGCCTATGGGGTCACAGAATGTCAGTCTCACCTAAGATGCCAGGACCTCTCCAGCTGTGAACAAATTTGCAGAGGCTAACTAGGAGTCACCCAGGAAAGGGTAGAGACACGTCTTCGTTTTTACAGCCACCCCGTTACCTCCCCCAAACACTGACGACCAGTTAATCACATTGCGAATAAATCCTCTCTGCAACCGACATCGCAAACCAATCGCTGCTCGTGCGCAGTGCGGCTTTGTCACATTCTAAGTAGCAAAAAAACATTCTTTTGAGTCCGATATTAACATTGCATCAATTTCTGAATCAGGCCGAAGGTCATTGCTCATTTCAGGGTCAGCTCTGGGGTGTTCGACTAGTGCGGTCAAACAGGGGCACCACCCCACAGAGGGTACACCTCTCCCATCCATTCAGTGCCGGGAGAGGGCTGGGGGAAGCCCAGCTAGTGACAGAGTGCTGGGCCTTCCCCCAGCCTGCCGTTACACGGGAGGCGTGCATTGCGGGCACGCCCCCAAGTAATGTCACTTAGGAGCGTGGCCTATGGTAATTAGGTCACGCCAACATTTTCGATCTACTAGGAGGCGTATGATACAAAGGTAGGCACAGGGGGCCTGATTCAGACCTGCTTGCGAGCGCTGAGCACTCGCAAGCGGGTCGATGTTGCCCAAGTGCGCATGCACACGAGGGAGGCTGCTCCGTCGTGCGCATGCGGGAGACCCGAATAACGACGGCCAAGCCGTCATTTTGGGTCTCGCAGTAAAGGGGGCGTGCTGTCGATGGTGATTGACAGCACGCCCCTTTTGGTGGGCGTGCCGGGGGCGTGGCTGCCCAGACAGAGGCGTTCCCATGGGAACACCTACCGTCTGGGGCCGGCCCCACTGACATCACTAGTGATGTCAGTGGGAGTGCCTTTGGCTCTGATAGAGCCAAAAGCACTCCAGGGCTTGCGGCAGCGAGGCCCTACCGCAGGGTCTCGTCGCAAGCCCGACCATCGTGACCATCATTTTGGCCACTCGCTATAGCTGTGGGTGGTCACCCACAGCAATGCGAGCGGCCAGGAGGCCGCTCCAAAAAGGAGCAGGGACGGCCCTGATTCAGAGCGTGCTCTCTGTCAGAGCGTCTGGCTCTGAATCAGGGCCAGGGTGCGGCTACTCCAGGAGCCAGCCCTGTCTCATTTGTATAGACTAGACCATATGGTCAAGCAATCTGTGGTCTAGTACACTGGAGGTCAGATTAAAGCTGGCAAGGGTGAGACAAGGCAAATCCAAATTCAGGGCCTGATTCAGCAAGGATCGCAGTAGCAAAGACGCACACAATCGGTTGATTAATTCGCATTCGCATGCATCACAGTGCGCGAACTAGCAATTGCGATAGGATAGTTTGCAGAGGCTACGCAGATCCAGAGCACATTGATTGACAGGAAGTGCCATTTGTGGGTGGTGACGGGGGGTTGTCAGGCGACCGCAGGCGTGCCAGTGCATTGTAACGCCATTGTAACTTTGTGCATAAATTATCCACTGCAATACCATACGCACCATGAGGCCCCATAGCGTGTGCTGAAGTTAGCAATTCCTGAGTGAGGTCGGACCTGCCTTAACTGTGCGTAGGGGTCTGATGTCACCAATTGTTTCGCTATGTTGCCCAAGTATACGGATGTGTTGTAAGGGAAAGTGGGCGTCCTTATGATAAGCTGTGATCGCAATGCGATTGCAAACATTTGCATTTCACCGCTAATAATAGCAACTGTGGTGCGTGTGTTCTAGCAGAATAGCGATCCTTGCTGAATCAGGCCCTCAGTCCGAAAGGTCTGGTGCACTGATAGTAAACAGAGGAAGTCACATTTCATTAACTGGGTATTGAGTATAAGAGAGAAGCATGCATATTCTAGGTCACAGGAAGAAATCACCTAGCACTGATTGCTAAGTAATATCCCCATTTATGGCATTAGGGGGCTTGGACCTATGATCAGAAAGCTGCCAACATACTGTGCATGCACTTTGGAAATCACTAATAACGGTAACTGCAGTCACAAGTTATGGACTTGAACTTTCAGGATCCCTAGTGACTGACCAACTTCATGGAGAAAGTGTCTTGAACCTTAAAGAGCATTGGGGCATTGCTAAGCATAACACAGAATGTGTCATCCACATGTCAATATTAGGGGTGTGCACCGGCCACTTTTCGTGTTTTGTGTTTTGATTTTGGATCTCAATCTTTCTTCGTGTTTTGGATCTGGATTGGTTTTGCCAAAACCACCCTTCCGGGTTTTGTGTTTTGGGTGTGTATTTTTTTGGAAAAAAAACATAAAAACAGCTAAAATCACAGAATTTGTTTGTTCCTATGCTACTATTGGAATCGGTATGAAATATTCCCGGCAGCGCCTGTCCGACAAAAGCAGAGTTCCCGGCAGCGGAAGCCCGACAGCGCTGGAAATCCCGATCGTTGGTAAGGTAAGTATAAACTAACCTAACCTAACCCTCCTTAGGGATGCCTAACCCTAACCTCCCCAAGTGCCTAATCCTAATCCCCCCTCTAAGTGCCTAACCCTACCCCCCCTTCCCCGCTGCCTAAACCTAAATCCCCTGGGGGGGTGCCTAACCCTAAGTCCCCCCCGGGGGTGCCTAACCATAACCCTCCATCCCCCTAGCCTAACTCTAACCCTCCCGGGGGGGTGCCTAACCCTAAGTCCCCCCCGAGTGCCCTAAACCTAACCCTCCCCCCCGTGGCTGTCCGCTCGCGGCGCCCGGCATCCCTTCGATCGGGATGCCGGGCGCTGGTCTCCCTGCATCGGGGAAATGACAGGCATCTAGATATAGATGCCCGGTCATTCATCCCATGCCGGGATAAAGCAGTCGGGAAGCCAGCTGTCGGGATTCCGGTAGCCGGCTTCCTTATTGTATACCCTATTATTAACCTCAATAACATTAATTTACACTCATTTCCAGTCTATTCTGAACACCTCACAATATTGTTTTTAGGTTGCTCCCAAGGTAGCTGGGTGACTATGCTAAGCGACACAAGTGGGCGGCACAAACACGTGGCCCATGTAAGAGTGACACTGCAGTGGCAGACAGGATGGCAGTTTGAAAAACTAGGCCCCAAAGAGTACATAATGCAAAGAATAAAAAGAGGTGCAAGATGGAATTGTCCTTGGGCCCTCACACCCACCCTTATGTTGTATGAACAGGACACGCACACTTTAACAAACCAATCATTTCAGTGGCAGGGTCTGCCACATGACTGTGGCTGAAATGATTGGTTAGTTTGGGCCCCCATAAAACAAGCTGGCAATTAATCTGTCCCTGCACAAACTGACTCTACAGAGGCAAGATGTCATCCTCATCCTCATCCACCAATTCCTCACCCACATCAGTGTTGTGTACATCCTCATCCTCACAGAGTATTAATTTGTCCCCACTGGAATCCACCACCATGGGTCCCTCTGTACGTTCTGGAGGCTGGTCTTCACGGAAGAATTGATAATTCATTTTGATGAACATCATCTTCTCCACGTTTTGTGGGAGCAACCTCCTATGCCTTTCGCTGAGAAGGTTCCCGGCTGAGCTAAAACCTCTTTTGGAGTACACACTGGAGGGGAGGCAATTTAGGTAAAAATAGAGAGAGTTTGTACAGGAGGTTCCAAATTGCCTCTTTTTCCTGCCAGTACAGGTACGGACTGTCTGACATGCCTACTTGGATGATGTCACTGATGTAATTATCCACCATTCTATCAATGGTGACAGTATCATATGCAGTGACAGTAGACATGTCAAAAATTGTTGCCAGGTCCTTCAGTCCGGACCAGATGTCCAAACTTGGTCCTGCCTGCCCTGCATCACCGCCAGTGGGTTGGTTAGGATATCTAAGTTGCTTTCTGGCAGCCCCAGATGCAGTAGAAAATGAAGAAGGAGCTGTTGCCATGTCACGTTCCGCTTCAGCTGACAGTGTTTTCACCAGCAGGTCTTTGCACCTCTGCAGGCTTGTGTCCGTCGGAAAGAGAGAAACCACGTAGGCTTTAAACCTAGGATCAAGCACGGTGGCCAAAATGTAGTGGTCTGACTGCAACAGATTGACAACCCTCGAATCCTGGGAAAGAAAATGAAGGGCTTCATCCACAAGTTCCACATACCAAGCAGAATCGCTCCGTCTTAGCTCCTCCTTCAGTTTCTCCAGCTGCTTCTGCAAAAGCCTGATGAGGGGAAAGACCTGACTCAAGGTGGCAGTGTTTGAACTGACTTCACGAGTGGCAAATTTGAAGGGCTGGAGAACCTTGCACAACACGGAAATCATCCTCCACTGTGCTTGAGTCAGGTGTATACCACCTCCTTTGCCTATGTCATAGGTGGATGTATAGACTTGAATGGCCTTTTGCTGCTCCTCCATCCTCTGAAGCATATAGAGGGTTGAGGTCCACCGCATTACAACCTCTTGCTTCAGGTGATGGCGGGGCAGGTTCAAGAGTGTTTGCTGGTGCTCCAGTCTTCGACATGCAGTCGCTGAATGGCGAAAGTGGCCAGAAATTTTCTGCCCACCCAAAGCATCTCCTGCACGCTCCTGTCATTTTTAAAAAAATTATGCACCACCAAATTTATTGTGTGAGCAAAACATGGGACATGCTGGGATTTGCCCAGATGTAATGCCCGCACAATATTGGTGACGTTGTCAGATATCACAAATCCCCAGGAGAGACTAAGTGGGGTAAGCCATTGGGCATTGATTTCCCTCAGTTGCTCTAAGAGGTAAGAGGCGGTGTGCCTCAGTAAGAGGCGGTGTGCCTTTTACTGAAACCAGTGATACACAGCATAGCCTGCCTTGGAACGAGCTGATGTTTCTGAGATGCTGCTACTGGTGACGCTGCTGTTGTTGCTGCGTAAGGCAATACATCTACCCAGTGGGCTGTCACAGTCATATAGTCCTTTGTCTGCCCTGTTCCACTTGTCCACATGTCCGTGGTTAAGTGGACATTGGGTACAACCGCATTTTTTAGGACACTGAGGACACTTTTTCTGACGTCTCTGTACATTCTCGGTATTGCCTGCCTAGTGAAGTGGAATCTAAATGGGATTTGGTACCGGGGACACACTACCTCCATCAATTGTCTAAATCTCACTGCACTAATGGTGGATACCATACGCACGTCTAACACCAACATAGCTGTCAAGGCCTCAGTTATCCGCTTTGCAACAGGATGACTGCTGTCGTACTTCATCCTCCTCGCTAAGGACTGTTGGAGGGTCAATTGTTTAGTAAAAGAAATAGTGGTGTTCCAACTTCCTCTCTGGGATGATGAACGACTCCCAGCAGCAGCAACAGCAGCAGTGGCAGCAATAGGCGTAGCAATGTAGGATCCTCCGGGGGAATCCCGGATAGGAGAAGAGTCAGTCATGCCAGTGACATGGCCTGCAGGACTACTTCCGATTCTGACTGAGGAGGAAATTGACGAGGAGGGAGTTGATGGTTTGGTTTGCAGGTGCTTGGATACAACAGGACAAAGGGATTTAGGTGTCCCTGGACTTAAGGTCTTAGCCACAGTTTCTGAACTTGGCAGTAACTTTTTCTGAATGCACTGCAGGTGACGTATAAGGGAGGATGTTCCTAGATGATAAACGTCCTTCCCCTATTTTTTATACATTTACATAAGCTACATGTGGCAAGACAGTTGTTGTCTGGATTTGGATAGAAATATGGCCAGACCAAAGATTTGGAATGTTTGGTCTTCTGCTCAGGCATGACCGTGATGGGCTTTTTCATTCCACGGACAACAACTCTTTCCCTTGGTGCCTGACTTAAACAAACCACATCACCATCAGAATCCTCCTCGTCCACTTCTTACTCAGCGCCAGCAACACCAGTATCCTCATCCTGTTGTACTTCAACAGTGACATCTACAATTTGAATATCAGCAGCTGGACTGTGGGTGCTCGTTCCAGCACTTGCAGAGGGCGTGCAAATGGTGGAAAGAGCCACCTCTTCCCATCCAGTGCTGGGAAGGTCAGGCATCGCAAGGGCTGTAGAGAGTGCCGTCGGGCCCAGGTAAAGAGGGGGCATGGCCTAATTGCGGTAGATATGGCCACGCCCATTAGACAAAAACACTTTTGCAGCGCCTCACAGTGGCGCTGCATGCTGGGGAGGGGGTGCTGTGAGCCCCTCAGCCAAGTGCAAAGCCATAGGGGGGAGTGATCAGTGTGATCACTCCCCCCCAGGCATAGGAGATTGCTATGGCTGCTGCTTAGCAGCCGCGAGCAATCTCCCACTGCATCCCAGCACACGCTGTGTGCTGGGGTGCTGTGAGGGAAAGAGGAAGGGGAGGGTGGAGCCAGACCCGGGCCCCCTCTAGGCCCCTCTGGAAGCCTGGGCCAGAGTAAATTGTACCCACTCCCCCCTTCATGGCACCCATGGGCATCGTAACCGCCGCCACACTTGGACTCTCCTTGGGGATTTGTGATATCTTCTTAGAACGCACAGTTCTTCGCTGTGCTTTTGCCAGCTTAACTCGTTTGATTTTTGTAGCGGGAGGAGGGCTTCCATCGTCGTGTGAAGCTGAAACACTAGTCATGAACATAGGGAAGGACCTTAGCCGTTCCTTGCCACTCTGTGTCATAAATGGCGTGTTGGCAAGTTTACGTTTCTCCTCAGACGATTTAAAAATTTTTGAAGGTAATTTTACTGAACTTTGGCTTTTTGGATTTTACATGTCCTCTACTATGACACTGGGCATCGGCCGAGGCAGACGACGTTGATGGCATTTAATCATCTATGTCATGACTACTGGCAGCAGCTTCAGCACTAGGAGGAAGTGGTTCTTGATTTATCCCTATTTTATCCTCCAAATTTTGTCCTCCATTATTTTTATGGAGTGAATAACCCCTGTAAAAATTAGTTTGATGAAGGGCAGCGTACAACCCATAGGACAGCCCCTGTAAAAATTAGGTTGATGAAGGGCAGCGTACAACCCACAGGACAACCCCTGTAAAAATTTGGATGATGAAGGGCAGCGTACAACCCATAGGACAACTCCTGTAAAAATTAGTTTGATGAAGGGCAGCGTACAACCCATAGGACAGCCCCTGTAACAATTAGTTTGATGAAGGGCAGCGAACAACCCATAGGACAGCCCCTGTAAAAATTAGGTTGAAGAAGGGCAGCGTACAACCCATAGGACAGCCCCTGTAACAATCAGGTTTATGAAGGGCAGCGTACAACCCATAGGACAGCCCCTGTAACAATTAGGTTGATGAAGGGCAGCGTACAACCCATAGGACTACCCCTGTAACAATTAGGTTGATGAAGGGCAGCGTACAACCCATAGGACAACCCCTGTAAAAATTAGTTTGATGAAGGGCAGCGTACAACCAATAGGACAACCCCTGTAAAAATTAGTTTAATGAAGGGCAGCGTACAACCCATAGGACAGCCCCTGTAAAAATTAGGTTGATGAAGGGCAGTGTACAACCCACAGGACAACCCCTGTAAAAATTCGGATGATGAAGGGCAGCGTACAACCCATAGGACAACCCCTGTAAAAATTAGTTTGATGAAGGGCAGAGTACAACCCATAGGACAGCCCCTGTAACAATTAGGTTGATGAAGGGCAGCGTACAACCCATAGGACAGCCCCTGTAAAAATTAGTTTGATGAAGGGCAGCGTACAACTCATAGGACAACCCCTGTAAAAATTAGTTTGATGAAGGGCAGCGTACAACCCAAAGGACAGCCCCTGTTAAAATTAGTTTGATGAAGGGCAGCGTACAACCCATAGGACAACCCCTGTAAAAATTAGTTTGATGAAGGGCAGCGTACAACCCATAGGACAGCCCCTGTAAAAATTAGGTTGATGAAGGGCAGCGTACAACCCACAGGACAACCCCTGTAAAAATTCGGATGATGAAGGGCAGCGTACAACCCATAGGACAGCCCCTGTAACAATTAGGTTGATGAAGGGCAGCGTACAACCCATAGGACAGCCCCTGTAACAATTAGGTTGATGAAGGGCAGCGTACAACCCATAGGACAGCCCCTGTAACAAGTAGGTTGATGAAGGGCAGCGTACAACCCATAGGACAGCCCCTGTAACAATTAGGTTCATGAAGGGCAGCGTACAACCCATAGGACAGCCCCTGTAACAATTAGGTTGATGAAGGGCAGCGTACAACCCATAGGACAGCCCCTGTAACAATTAGGTTGATGAAGGGCAGCGTATAACCCATAGGACAACCCCTGTAAAAATTAGTTTGATGAAGGGCAGTGTACAACCCATAGGACAGCCCCTGTAAAAATTAGTTTGATGAAGGGCAGCGTACAACCCATAGGACAACCCCTGTAAAAATTAGTTTGATGAAGGGCAGCGTACAACCCATAGGACAACCCCTGTAACAATTATTTTTTATTTTGGGCAGCAGCCCCTTTACAGGAGCACAGCACCCTTGCCACCTACCTTCGCCAATGACAGGTGTGGATAACACGGCACGCACACAGAAAAAAATATATTTTTTAACACTGGTGGTAGGTGAAGAGAGCACCCCTGAAGGACGAGCACCCCCTAAACACAGCAATACACCCAGCCAGCCCCTATGGACAGGACAACAGCCAGCCCCTATATGGACAACAGTAGCCAGCCAGCCCCTATGTATATGGACAACAGTAAACAGCCATCCCCTATGTATATGGACAACAGTAGCCAGCCATCCCCTATGTATATGGACAACAGTAGCCAGCCAGCCCCTATGTATATGTACAACGGTAGCCAGCCAACCCCTATGTATATGTACAACGGTAACCAGCCAGCCCCTATGTATATGGACAACAGTAGCCAGCCAGCCCCTATGTATATGGACAACAGTAGCCAGCCAGCCCCTATGTATATGGACAACAGTAACCAGCCAGCCCCTATGTATACGGACAACAGTAGCCAGCCAGCCCCTATGTATATGTACAACAGTAGCCAGCCAGCCCCTATGTATATGGACAACAGTATCCAGCCAGACCCTATGTATATGTACAACAGTAGCCAGCCAGCCCCTATGTATATGTACAACAGTATCCAGCCAGACCCTATGTATATGTACAACAGTAGCCAGCCCCTATGTATATGGACAACAGTAGCCAGCCAGACCCTATGTATATGTACAACAGTAGCCAGCCAGCCCCTATGTATATGGACAACAGTAGCCAGCCAGCCCCTCTGTATATGTACCACAGTAGCCAGCCAGCCCCTATGTATATGTACAACAGTAGCCAGCCAGCGTCAGCAACAGCTCACAGCTCCCTACCTCTTCACAGTAGCCAGCCAGCCCAGTATGTAATGTATTATATATAAGTATATTAATTATATCACACAACAACACAGTAGTAGCCAACAGCTCCCAGCTCCCTCCCTCTTCACAGTAGCCAGCCAGCAAAGTATGTAATGTATTATATGTATCACACAACAGTACTAGTAGTAGCCAACAGCTCCCAGCTCCCTCCCTCTGCACGCTCCACAGCCGGAATGAAAAATGGCTGCGATCGCGGGATCTTTATAGAATCCAAAAACCGCAAGAATCTGACAGCGGGATGATGACGTTTTGCCTCATTCCGGAAACCGAGTCTGGTGGGAAAACTCGAGACGGACTCGGTTCCCGGCTCCGATCGGAGGGGGGGTTTGGATTTTGCAAATCCAAACCCGCTCATCCCTAGTAAATATGAATTTAAGCTAGTGCACTGCTAGAAAACCTTAATTATATATAGATGCAATGTAACTGCAGAAAGTATATTTCAAAGGGATTTTGGTTAGATCTGTACCTCAAAACACAATTCAGAGATAGCAGAATAATCTCACAAACTCAGTGTCACTTATAAATCAGTCATCCTCACCCACTAATAAGTGTAGGGTGGTATTTGAATCATTATGACAACCAAAATTTTCCATTTGATTCATCAACAAGGCCAATATAGTAC
Organism: Taudactylus pleione; assembly: GCA_031769625.1. Lineage (NCBI taxonomy): Eukaryota > Metazoa > Chordata > Amphibia > Anura > Myobatrachidae > Taudactylus > Taudactylus pleione. The sequence continues at coordinate 1,300,504 of JAUIMM010000388.1, forward strand.
AGTAGTGCAAAAGTCTGCTATCCCGGTACTTTATCAGGATACCCTGCAATCTATAATGATCCTCCTTTTGTTATTGTATTATAATTATAATACATCAATATCCACTACTCCATATTTATACTGCAGTACAATGTATTTTGTCATTTTAAAGATAAATCAAATGTTGTGCCTTTTCTTAAATACATTTCTCTTTTATTTTCAGTGTGATAACCTCAAGAGCGAGGACACATCTGTCCCCAGTGTGCAAAAAGAATGAATTCAACAGCGTCATACAATAATGTCACTCAACTGTACATCATCGACAACCGAACAGCTAATATTCTAGTCGTGGTTTTATATGTTTTGTTTGTGATTTGCATTGGCTTCTTCCTTTTCTTCATCTGTATCGTGCTGATTGTCTACTTCACCAGCCCCCACGTCCGGGAGAACTCTCGCTATGTCCTCTTCGCTCACATGCTCATCAATGACACCATATATCTGTCCTTGGGACTCTTTCTTGCATTGGCTTATAAGCTCTTCTTTATCCCGGTACCTCTTTGCTACTTCCTCCTCGCCATTACAACAGCCACATTTAGGGTCACGCCATACAACTTGGCGGTCATGTCCCTTGAGCGCTACTTAGCTATTTGCTACCCACTACAATACTCAATGCTTTGTACAGTTCAACGGTCCTATTCTGTGATAACAGCCATGTGGATTGTTGGGTTACTCCCCAATGTAGCAGATGTAATTGTCCTCAGCACCTCGGTCAAGAATAATTTCTTCTCTCAGCGCTTGTTGTGCAAACAGGAACAGTTTTTGGTGCAACCTGTGCAGAACACGATACGATCCTTCACCTCCCTGGGCAGTTTATCTCTGGTGGCACTCGTCATCCTGTTTACCTACATCAAAGTTATGATGATAGCTCGGAAAACTGGCTCTGGTCAGTCTTCCGCCTCCAAGGCTGGAAGAACAGTTATGCTCCATGCGTTTCAGCTCCTGTTATGTGTATTCTCACTAACTTCCTTTATTACAGAGTCTTACGGTGGAAATTACATGGTCTTGTTTAATTTCTTGGTGTTCATGTGCGTGCCGAGGCTCCTCAGCCCACTTATATATGGCGTCCGTGATGAAGTGTTCCGAAAGTGCATAAGAAATATGTATTCCACCATGTATTCAAAAATGTGTTCAACAAAATTGAAAGTGTGAAATAAAAAAATTGTACTGTATTGCAAGTCTTGCTTCCTTTTTACTTGCTGGTGCATTATTCATTATAAAAGTCTGTATAAAATTCTATAAAAAATATATTATTGTTAGAATTACACATACATTACATGTATGCAATAACTGAATTCATAGGTGTATGTTTTTTTAAATGTAAAATGAGAAGAGTTCAGATGGTTTGCCAGCTACAATTTTGTGTAAGGACTGGAGAATAGATCTTAGAATGTGTAATGTATTTACATGGTGGAACTTTGAATCAGTGATCCATCCAATTTGGTATATTATTGATGGTTACATAGACAGTTTCACTATGTCAATGAGAAGAGTTAGAGAGAACTCTAAGCTAAATTCCCTTGGAAGCAGGGCCGGATTAATAATGGGGCGGGTGGAGCTACAGCTCCAGGCCCACCTTGAAAATAGGCCCACAGCATCCCCTGCAGTGCAGACAGTGTTGATAGGAAAAAAAAAAAATTACCTGTCAAGACTGTCTGCGCTGCACTTGAAGGATCCGGAGCACCGATCATTCACCGTCCCCCCTCCCCACATCGTCCTTCCGAAGCTCCACCCCAGACCGTCTGAACTCTGAAGCTCCGTCCCATGGCCATGCATGCAGTCTCTGCATGCAGTCCGAAGCCCCGCCCCCATGCCGATGAAGCCCCGCCCCCATGTAGTGCTAAAGCGTCCCTGTGTGTTCCCTAGAAGCTCTGGTCCCAGGGTCATCCCCCAGTGCCCCTATCTGCCTCCCTCAGCAACTGAGTTCTGGGCACAGACATGATGAGAAAAGTCAGCCCTGCAGGTGGAGCGCAGAGGCTGAGCTGCAGCCACCACCAGCCATAAGAAAAAACCAGCATGCATGCACAACCAAAGTACCTTCCCACAGGTTGGTGTGTAAAGTCTGGCACCTATGTATGTGTGTAGTTGTGTATGTATGTATGTGTGTGTGTATATATATATATATATATATATATATATATATAAAATATACTGTATACGTGTGTGTATGTGTACTGTATGTATTAGTTTGTGTGTATATATATATATATATACACAGTATATATGTGTGTGTATTTGCATATATATATATATATATATATATATACACACACTGCATATGTGTGTATGTATGTATGTGTGTGTATATGTATGCATTGCTTGTCCGTAATAACAGGGTGACTCAAAATGTTGGAAACCTAATAAAGGACCATTTTAAATTTATTTGAAAACAACTTGAATGCTTCCTGTTTTTATCTATCTATCCATGTATGTGTGTGTGTCTATATATCTATATATATATCTATATATATCTATATCTATATATGGGGATGTAGTCGGCATCCCGGCGTGCGGGATGCCGACGGTCTTAATACTGGCGCCGAAAACCCAAAAGGTGGGGATCCCGGCACCAGTATCCCGACTGTCGGCATCCCAAAGGTAAGTATTGGTGTGCAGTGGGAGGGTTAGGCACTAGGGGGAGGGTTAGGGTTAGGCCCCGGGGAGGGTTAGGATTAGGGTGCGGGGAGGGGGAGGTTAGGTTTAGGCACCGGGGAGGGTGGGTTAGGGTAAGGGATAGAAAACTACTCACTGTTAGCTTTTATGGGTATTGGGATTCTGGCTGTCGGGGTGCTGCTGTCGGTATTCTGACCAGCGGCATGCCGACAGCCAGGATATCATACCCAACACTATGTATGTGTTGGATATGATATCCCGGCTGTTATAATATATATATATATATATATATATATATATACACACCCACACAAAGATCAGTGAAGGGTGGTAATGATCAATAATCATCACTTTTCAGAGGTGTCGCAGACCGTGGACGGCAGCTGTGTCAGCCTCCTAAATCAGCTCTGCTGCACTACAACACAGCCACAGGCCCAATGTGTCTGTTGTGACACACTGGCTGCGGTACAAACAGTATGGAGGGAGGCGGGAGTGAAGCATAGTTAGGCGGAGACAGGGCTTTGCTGCATTATACAGATCTGCCAGCAGCTAGCTATCTGATTTAACCCATTTCAGGGAGCATAGTGTATGCAGGGGCGCCGAGAGGGGGGGGAGCGGGTACAGTTTACCCGCGCCCGGGCTTCCAAAGGGGCCCGGCAGGGGCCCGGGTCTGGCGCCGCCCCCCCTCACTTCCTCCCTCCCTACCTGTGCTGGGCTGCAGCGGGAGATTGCTTGCAGCTGCTAAGTAGCAGCCACAGCAATCTCCTATGCCTGAAGGGGGGAGCGATCACACTGATCGCGCCCCCCACTGGCTTTGCGCCAGGCTGAGGGGCTCACAGTGCCCCCTCCCTGGCACGCGCGCTGCAAAACACTATTTTTTTGCAAGGGGGCGTGGCCACGCCTTCTGAAATTAGGCCACACCCCCTCTTTACCAGGACCCGGCGTGGCTCTCTACGCCCCTGAGTGTATGGCTATGATGTCCTCTGTATATTGTGGTGGTCGTTGGTGTGCTCTGTATTATATGGCACTCATGGCAATGTTCTTTGTAGTGTATGGTGGTCACTTGGATGCTTAGGGGAATATCCAATTAGCCGCGGGGTTTCACCCGCGTTTAATTGCCGGGCAAAAGTCCCGCGACACTGGGATTAGCTATTCAATGAAATAGCTTTTTCCCCGCGTCATTAAAACAGGAGTCAAGCGTGAGAACACACTGATTCCGTGAGAACTGTGGAATCAGTGTGTTATACCCTCTCGCACGAGCCCGAATAGGCCGGCTTCACATGGATTTTACCTCGTAGCTACATGAGGTGCGAGGTAAAGTCTGACAGCGAGGACTCGCGTACCAGATCTAGGGGACACCCGCGTGTGGAATCCCCACTAATTGAATCCCGACCAACGCAATAATTAGCCGCGGGTGATACCCCACGGCTAATTGGATATGCCCCTTAGTGTATTATATGATGGGCAATGATGCACTGTATTATATGGCACTCACCGCGATGCTCTCTGTATTATATGGTGGTCTACTGTAATGCTCTGTATTATATGGTGGTCACTGTAATGCTCTGTATTATATGGCACTCACCGCGATGCTCTCTGTATTATATGGTGGTCTACTGTAATGCTCTGTATTATATGGTGGTCACTGTAATGCTCTGTATTATATGGCACTCACCGCGATGCTCTGTATTATATGGTGGTCTACTGTAATGCTCTGTATTATATGGTGGTCACTGTAATGCTCTGTATTATATGGCACTCACCGCGATGCTCTCTGTATTATATGGTGGTCTACTGTAATTCTCTGTATTATATGGTGGTCACTGTGATGCTCTGTATTATATGGCTGTCACTGTGATGCTCTGTATTATATGGCTGTCACTGTGATAGTCTTTGTAACAGAGGCCATGAATTATGAGTTATGACCGATCTGTGTGTAGTTTATATGTCCCCCATTTTCGTTTGTATGGGTTTCGGCCCAGCACTTGTCACCCCCTGCAGCGGCACACAATAGGCCCTTCCTAAATTTCAGCTCCAGGCCCATGTGGACCTTAATCTGGCACTGCTTGGAAGAATATGCAAATAGGCCACTGACTAATTCAGTAACCTACTGGATGGCTATTTAATTGACAGTGAATATTTTAATAGGCATAATGCTCTTTCTGATATTGGACAAGGGACCTGATTCAGAGCCGCTTGCTAAGGTGCGATCGCTCGTCTGCGCATGCATATAATTCGCAGTGCGCGTGCGCAAGCCATTCGTAGCGATCTGATTTTGGTAGCTTGTAAGCCACTATCAGATCGCTGCTTTGAGTGACAGATAGTACCGTTTGTGGGAGGTAACAAGGGAAGGTGCTTGTAAACGGGGGAGTGGATGTGCGAACGCAGGCGTGTCAGGCCACCATAACGACGTTTAAAGGGCGTGTATAATTAGCAATGTAGCGTCATTGTAAACGTCACCTGCATGTATTTCAGCCCGCACTGATCGCAGTACTTGCGGCGGGGAAAGGCAACCCCAAGGGCTGCGAGCAGCTCCGATGGCTCACGATGGTCCCAATTAATCATACATTTCCCGGAGATGATGTGTGTTGTGAGTGGCAAGGGGGCGTCTTCAGACACTTGCGAGCGCACTTTGCCGTAGCTCGCTACCACACAGTGGGCGTCCTTACAAGACGCAGTGCGAGCGCTTCATTTAAAAATCCGGCCCTTTTTTGCCTGCGAGCGACCGCATCTTGCGAGCTGGTCTGAATAAGCTCCAAGCTGTGCGGAGATTCTATACTAAGTGGGAGCCGTACCTTCTCACTCTCCCATTACAAGTGCAGACTGGTCTAAACAAAGTATTTGAAAATACGACCTGGTATCTTCTCCAACATGTTGTATGACCTAATGCTATATCCCTTGATATTTCCATTTGATCCTTTCAATATCCAGACATATCTGAATGGTTTAATAGTATGGGCAATACTAATGTCATTTTTTATTTTTTCATTTTTACCCCGGTTATTATTTTTCTTTCTCCCCTCAGACTGACCTCCCTCTTCCTTTGTTCCTATTTTCAATTTATTTGGTAAGCTCAGCTGATAATATTGCATTGTATTATGTAGGGAACAAGTTAAAAAAAAAAACATCAAAATTCACCTTATTTTGATAGTATATATGAGGTTATATCTGTTTTTAGAATATATTCATATTTATTCTGTCACTAATAACCTTGTGAATTCTTCAGATGTTTCAATAAAATGTTTAAAAAAATAAAATAAAATTGGCAGTGACGTAGATCTGTTTTAAAGTTGATAATAATTTCAGTTTCATGGATTTGTTTCTAACCTCCAAGTCAGTGACTTACTTGAAAACTGTTTTATGTATATTTTTGCACAGCTGCTGCGGACGTATTTACACCTGCGACGGCATTAACAGCCATCTCTATATCGGTTCTTTAGTCTGATTCCGTAGAGGGGGTAATTAATGGAGAGAGTCAGTCTCCTCAATAGGAATACAATAATAATGATCAAACCTCAAGGACTGTAAACGTTAATCTGTTAATAAGCAGATAAATTACAATATAACATTTATTAAAAATGAGATAAAATAGCTATAAAAGTTAGATAGCAGTATAAAGTTCTTTTGTAGGTTAAATAAGTCAGCAGATAAAGGGCCTCATTTATCAATGAGTTTTATCATACGCAATGAGTTATAAAACTTTTTACGTATGATAATTGTGCTCCAGCCAATGAGCTCCTGACTGTCATCGGTTTGAAAAATGACAGTTGGGAGCTGATTGGCTGAAGCACCAATTACAGGAATACTGTGGAAATAAGTTCATTATCCTCCAATTGTCCAAGTTATTCAGCATAAGGTAATTTGTTACCAGTACTGTGAGGATAGTATTGGGGTCCTAGTTTATCAAATTTGTTGTTATTTCCAGGTAAGGAGGTTGGTCCAGTTAAATATCTCACAGAAGCCCTTATAATGCAAATGCTGCTTATTGTATAGGCCACTGATGCATTTCGCTGCTCCTACTGGCAGCTTTCTCAAAATTGCAGCTGTGACAGCATTAGTGTCCATATCTGAATAAGACTTTTAGTCTGATTCAGTAAGGATTCTTTTTTTAAATTCCAGTCGTGACATACAGATAGTGCCCAGTTTTTTGTGTATAGTCTGTGTGGGAATTTGATCAACACTGCTTATACAGTATATGCATACACACACACACCAATTGTTTTTTGGGTCAAGGCTTATTATATTATAAGAAAACATATATTAAAGTTAAAGATCATGCATCCTTATTTATTTATTAACACATTGTACGGGTTTAAACAGAAACTTAAGAATAGAAATAGAGGTATGATTTTCGCTACCACAAAATTATAATAATATTAATAATAACAATAATTATATTAAAAATAATAATAACAATAAAATTAATAATAATAATAATAATAATAATAATAATAATAATACAGTAATAGATAAAAGCATTCATATCACATTTTAAAAAACAAAGCTACATTTATTTAATTAGATATTTTACATAATTTTTTTAAATTATAATTAATACCGTTCAATAAATAAAGGTTCTCCTGACATGAAACATACTGTAGTTTGCAATAGTAGTATGTAAGAATGCCATACTATATTGAAAGTACATGTAACTACAGCCTGATCTCCTCTTTGTATTTAATACTAATCTCCTACTTATCTGCATGTCCACAGTTGTTGGCATGGAAAGGACAGCCTGCATCACAGATTATTTTAGGGGATGAGTGTAATTTTGGGGGAGTTCATTGGAATGACTGCATGTGGGATCCATGTGAGACATAATGTGCCATTATGTGCGGAAAGGAAAAAGAAACCAGGCTGAACGTTATACAGTGGAAGGAACAGGGTCCTCTGACAGCATTAACCATATAGAAGTACTGTAATTGAACTTGCTAATATACCAAACCAATAGAATAATTTCACTGTTCCTTCCTTGTCATATGTAAACTTTTGGGCAGTGTCCTTTTTCCTTTTACTCTCCTCCTAATACTAGCCATGCCAGTACATTTGGTCATTCTCTTTATTCTTTTGTAATAAATGATCAGATTCAGTATATGTTCCTGATGACGTGGACATTCAGTTATTATTCAGATTAAATAATTGGGGGCTCGTCCACTCTTTTTTCTTTATCTGTGACTCACAGATTTATGACCAATCTCAAACAGAAGTTGGATTTAAATGGCCATTTAAAAGGAAAGCACAATGTGTTTTTACCATTTCTAACTGTCTTGTGAGACTGTATCCTGTGCCATTGTGTTATCGATCCTGCTAAAAGATACCCGTAATAAACTTTCAATTATATTATAACTGTTGTTTACTTGTTATCTTTACTGTGCTTAATTTCTCATTTTGATAAATCAAATTGTAAATAGTTTAACTTTGTGAGACTACAGACATTGTAACATTGAGTTTGGTTTATGAATATTTGGAAAGTGAAGAGAAGAATATATTTTACGATATTACAGGTTAAATGAGATTCAGAAAATGTAAAACTAAATTATTGAAATAGTGAAATTATCTGAGTAGATGTCCTATGAGACTAGGGGCCTGAGTCAGAGATGTATGATAACCTGATGGTTAGCGCACATCTCTGATGTTTTAAGGTCTGCACATGCGCAGGCCCCATTCTGCACATGTGCAGGTCCATACCTTTCCAAGCCACAGAATTATTTACATGCTGCAGCGTTTTAAGGGCAGAGCAGGGATGTGACTGGCCACCGTTCCCGGAAACACGGGCAGGAACTGGAAAGGATGCAGTAAGCTTCAGCTTCAACAGCCTGGCCATAGGAGCAACCATCACAGGTTGTGATGGTGATCCCACTATGCGACCTAGGTGTTTCCTACAGTCACCTCCAGCTGTATTAGCATTTTAGATGGACAAAATTGCACAGCCGATTGTGCGCGCCTCTGCAATTTCATCCATCTCTGAATCAGGCCCTTGGACTGTATTGGCATTGTAGAAGATATTTTAAAACAGAAAGTTATGCTAAAGTTGGGTAGCATGTATCTTGCTGGGTTGGGTATATTTTTTCAACATTCATACAGTAATGTTGGCATGATAACCCGGTCATGATGTTGACTTGCAGCACACTGACCATGTCTTCTAGGTTCTACGGTCAGGTGTTGATGGCTTTTCCTATAACTAGTGCTTAATAACACCCGTAACACTAATCCTAACCCTCCCTGTTTTTCCTAACCCTAACACTTCCCCTAGTGCCAAACCATGACACTCCCCCTAGTGCCTAACTATTTATCTTGGACTAAGCAGTGCTGACTTGTTTAAAACTTCAAGTTCATAATGCAAACCTGTGAAGGGGTGTGGTATAATATGTCAACAGTCCTAATGTTATTATTGACCATGTTAACATTCATCATGTAGACACTTATGACTTGTCAAATGATTGACCAGCAATTACTTACCTGCTCCCAACAGCGGCATCGGCCATGGCTTTAGACCTGTGAACCTCCAGCATTCCAGTAAGTATTCTTTCCCTACCCCTAATGCTAATTTTACCTCTAGTGCCTAACAATTACCCCCACTTGAAGAGGAACCTCCTTCCACAATTTGTGCGTTCTTTGCAAATGTGGGGATGAGCAGCACAAGTCAACATGCTGACATAGAAATTGAGGATGCTTCTGTGGAAGTGCACCAGGATGAGGATATTTGTGTAGCTGACACTAATAAGGATGTTGATGATGTTTTGTGGGGGCCCAAACAAACCAATCACTTCAGCCACAATAGGCAGTCCTTGTCACTGAATTGATTGGTTTGCTAAACTGTGCATATCCTGTTTACTATATGCAACATAAAGGTGGGTAGAAGGGCCCAAGGACAATTCCATTATGCATTATGTGCTGTTTGGGGCATTGCTGTCTGACATTTTTAATTTTAGAGTTTATAAAACTGCATCCTGTGTGTCACTGCTGTGTGGCAAATGTTTCATAGATGTCCTATATTTTTTAAAATTGCCGTGCTTTTGTGCCACTGCTCTGATGATTCTTTTTTAGTTTCATGCTGTATTTATTTCAACTAAAATCACAAATAGGTATACTTGCAAATTACTCTTATGCCATTTTTCAACATTAAATTTAGATACCAACCTGTTCGGCTTAGATTTTCTTGATCATAACAGCCATGTTTGGAAAGATGCATCTCAAACACCAAATGGAGAGGTTATTTTGTGATGGTATCTGTAGATGTTCTCCCTACTCCCCTCCCAGCCTTCCAATACATAATACCAGAAGCACAATGATAAGGGATGTTAAGTACCAGACACCAGATTTTAAAATCCCTCTGCCCTCTTCCTGTTCAGAGCTTCCATTTTGTGTGCTCAGGCCTCTTAAATAATAAAAACATTTGTTTCTTGATGTTCCATGTTGGAAGTTGAACTGCCACAGCTGCTATTTTTGACATGCGGTTGCTGAATGCCAAAATGTTTATGGCCACAGACAGCATTTCCTGCATGCCCCTTTAAGTTTAAAAATTATTCTGAACCACCAAGTTGATTTTGTGGGCAAAACATGGGACATGTTGTTCACCCATGCTCTCCTCCCTCATAAATTTGCTTTGGAAAAAAAAAATGAAATTAAGTTTACTATGAATCAACCCTTCCTTTCCCTGCCTTTAACTACATACATACTCCATCTCCCTCAGGCATCTTGATTAATGAAAACATATGTTTCCTTATGTGCCATGCTTGGGGTTGTACTGCCACGTGTTTGTGCTGCTCAGTGCTGCCACTTAGCTTAGTTAGCCAGCTAGTTTGGTGCAACTTTTGAGCCGAAACTGGATGAAAAGAATATTATGAGCTGTGAGGTGTTCAAAATTTACTGGAAATGAGTGGAAATTAATATTATTGAGATTAATAATACTGTAGGAACAATAAAAAGCCCACTTTATGTGATTTCAGCAGTTTTTATCAATTTTTGAAGGAAAATACATATCCAAAACCAAAACACACAAGGGCGGTTTTGCAGAACCAAATCCCGATCCAAAACATCGAAGGACATACAGATCCAAAACCAAACCCAAAACCAAAACACGGGGGCCGGTGCACATCCCTAGTTTGTATGTGCGTGTATCTGTATCTGAGAAAGTACGGTGACTTGCCAGAATTCTCTGTGTAAAACAATTGCCCTAAACTGAGAAAGACAACAAACCTCACAGGAAAACTGATCAAACTAAAAGCTAATTACAGAATTCTGATGTTTATCTGAGAGATGGGTCAGTGGTGTAGAAGACTGCAGGGAGTATGGAACAGATAAATAACCTGCTCTCACCTCAACACCTGCAATAAGGAACAAGACTGACAGGTCCTGGACTTTCTACACATGCTACCGTTACATTACATTACCACTGTGAGTATATACAGTATTTATATATATATATATATATATATATATATATATTACTCCATACAATTAATAGCCAATAATGACAGAAATAAAATTACTCAACTTTGTATAGCCTGACACATTACTATTTTGCCTGAATTTTATTTTAACATTTCAAAAGTATTTTTTACATGTACATATATACGTATATATATTTGTATGTTTGCAGAAGCGAAATTGCGGACCTTGAGAAACTTAAGAAAGGATCACACTAGATCCAAAACATAGCTTCTGCAAACAAATAAACTAGTGCCGTATGTACTAATGCAATCTCCTGGAGGGCCGTCAATTCCGTGGATTATATTACCCTTTTATTCTGTTATTCTGGCACCTGGAGTTGTCATATTTTTGATAGTTTATAGAAGCAGCTGTGACAATAGGTGTTGGCCACAAATTAACTGACTGATCTATTTTTAATTGTATATCAGTAGAAGGAACTATGGGAACATCTACTGGCCCAAGAGGTCTGAGGACTTACTGATGAGCACAATTTGTGACCTGTATGACTGTTTTGCATGTTGAATGCCAGCATGAGACAATAGATTAGGTGGACAGACAATAACTGTCTGAGCAGACATGAGGAGGCAGACAAAAGGCACATTTCTGATTAGGCTGATGTGTGATGCCATGACTTCCATTTGTAGGGCGTAAATATACACTGTGGCCCTGATTCAGACCCGGTCGCTCTGACAGAGCGCTCGCTCTGAATCAGGGCCTGGTCTTTTTTTTTTTTTAGAACAGCCTCCTGGCCGCTCGCGTAGCTGTGGGTGACGACCCACAGCTGTAGCGAGCGGCCATGATGATGGTCGCAATGGTCCAGACCATCGCGACCATCGGGCTTGCGATGAGACCCTTGTGGTAGGGTCTCGTGGCCGCAAGCCCTAGAGAGATTTTGGCTCTAACAGAGCCGGAATCTCTCCACTGACATCACTTGTGAAGTCAGTGGGGCCGGCCCCAAATGGTAGGCGTTCTCATGGGAACGCCTCTGTTTGGGCAACCACTACCAAAGGGAGTGAGCTGTCACTCAACATCAACAGCACGCCCCCTTTGGTGCAAGACCCGGAGCGACGGATTGCCCGTCGCTATCCGGGTCTCGTGCATGCGCGCGACAGAGCCGGCTCCGTCGTGCGCATGCGTTCTGGGCCACCATCAACCCGGTTGCGAGCGCACAGCACTTTCGACCGGGTCTGAATCAGGCCCTCAGTATATTGTGCATACCTAGTGTCCAAACTGTGTCTGTTTACAGATTTGTGCACATTATATGCTGGGTACACACTTTGATGATGCATCGGTCAGCTATACACACTTACCAATCGGCCACTTGATGTGTCTGGCCTGACATCACAATTGGGCAGGTATTCAAATTTGCCAGCCAAGTTGTGATGTCAGTCTCGGCGGTCCCTACAGCCAGTGTACAGGTAGTCGGCGGGTCATCCACAGACATATCGGGTGTACACACCTGACAATGCACTCACGATATATCGTTCATCGATATAACAAACGATATATCGACAATTGTGTACCCAGCTCTGAAATTACAGTCCCTTATGTCTAAACAGGGACAGAGGAACAGAGAAGGCAAGCTGAGGTATTGTACACTGAGCTCAGTAAGAATGTGCTAATGTATACTAACTGTAATGAAGATGCAACATAATTATTAATTGCTCTTGGCTGCATTTGCAGATATCTGTAGCAATTCTTAGCTGCTTCTGATTAACTGTTTGTCTTGTCCTCTGTAGCTGATGGTGCTTCATTCATAAGCATTGTTTCTTTTATTTTTTGTCATTTCCATTTGCATTACTTCAGGAAAAAAGCTAATCAGTATGCCTCCTGTCAAAATACAGACAGCGGCATCCCGGTGGTTGGTATCCAGACAGGGGTTGGGTAAGTATACTTACAAAGGGCCATAGCTAGGGTAGTGCGGCAGGTGCCATCGCACAGGGCACCTCAGGTCAGGGGGCGCTGTTTGGGCCTGTCATATTTCTGTTTATTATCATTCTCACTTACAACTTCCTCTTATTTCATCCCCAGCATCTCCTGGCTTCTCCTATCTCTTCCCTGGCCCTTACCCATGAGGCCATGCCCCTTTTTTGGGTGCATTATGTCCCTTTGAAAAATGAGGGGAGCGCCAATGCTCTTTCTGGCACAGGGCACCAAAAAGTCTAGCTACGGCTCTATTCTTACCCTCCCCCCTTCTACCCCTAACCCTCCCTTCTTGTAGCCTAACCCTAACACTCCCCACCCCGCACCCTAACCCTCCCCCCTTAGTGCCTAACTGTAACCCCCCACAGTGGTGCCTAATGCTGGCCAAACACCTGCACGATTTCGGGCCGATTGCCTGATTTTTGACAAGTCTTGCGATGGATCCTCTGGAAATTGTGTATTTTTGGATCCGATGTCCACTCCCTCAGCTCCAATAACTGGATCGTATGATCAGATGTGCAGCCCATATGTTCCATCCTATTGTATGCAGATCATACCATTTATTTTGTTCATGCGATGCATCGTGCGGCAATTCAAGTAATTTCAATGACTTTTTCCCTGATGACCGCGTGAGGCACAGGATCGATCATACGACAGATCGTGTGCTTTGAAATACAACAAATATGCCGCCGGGAGCTCCGGAGAGTCGGATGGTGGATCGGATCTGATGCTGGTCGCGCAGGTGTATGGCCAGCCTAACCCTCCCCCTTAGGGGTGCCTAACCCTAACCTCCCCCCAAAACTTAATGCTACCCCTCGCTATGCTACTTAACCCTAACCCTCCCCCCTGCGGCTAACAGCTAAGGGCGCCCCAGACTTACCTCGTTCTGGCTGGCGTCCTTGTGGATTCCGGCATTGGGATTAAGATAGGCGTCGGTATTTTGACGCCTATCTTAAGTCCCTTGTCGGGATTTAGACCGGCGGCATCGTGGTCGCTGGTGTCATAACTACATCCCGAAGAAAGGTTCTCAGATGTGCAACTTAGAAAGTGCTAGATGAGAGAGATAATACTATTTTGCTATTTATTAATAACACTGACTTCTACCTACCACTGTCAGGCTGTATCTATGCTCTGTAGTATACATACACAGTACAGTGCAGCTGATTTTCCTGCCCAGTAGTTGTCAGGGGTGTAACGTAACAGCTACAACAGGGAAACTGCTGTAAATTAACAACGCATTAAGCACTGCATAACCCCCTGTCATTCTAATAATCTCATGGGGGTAAAATCAATTAAAAGCGAGTTTACAAAAAATGAACTCGCATCATAAAACCTGCCTACATTGCAGTAACGTGCGCACCTGAGAAATGCGAGAGTCGCTGAGTGATGCTAATTTGCAGGACTCGCTTCAAGGTTGTGTAACTTTTCTGCAAAAAGCGACTTGGGATAAGTGCATGAAAGAGTGGGGAATAATCCTAGACCCCAGAAAGGTTGCAACAGAGACAGCAGGACCATATAGAAGGCTGTTAGTGGCCATAAGGAAAGTATTGGAAGTTCTTAATCACTTAGGGCTGTATTCAATTAGCCGAGATAAATCCGTTTCTGCAGAAAAGTATCGCCGGTGACATCACTTCGCCATGTGAAAAGTTTCCTCCGTATTCAACTCCAAAGATTTTTCACCAGTGAGGAAACTCTGGGCCTGATTCAGACCCGCTCGCGAGCACTATGCGCTAGCAAGCGGGTCGATGGTGGCCCAGCACGTCCCCTTTGCTGGGTGGGCCGGGGGCGTGGCTGCCCAGGCGGAGGCGTTCCCATGGGAACGCCAACCGTCTGGGGCCAGCCCCACTGACATCACCAGTGATGTCAGTGGGAGTGCTTTCAGCTCTGTTAGAGCCAAAAGCACTCTGGGGCTTGCGGCCACGAGACCCTACCACAAGGGTCTCGTCGTAAGCCCGATGGTCGCGATGGTCTTGACGATTGCAAGCATCTTCCTGGTCACTCGCTATAGCTGTGGGTGGTCACCCACAGCTATGCGAGTGGCCGGGAGGCCGCTCTGAAAAACAAGAAGGATGGTCCTGATTCAGAGCGAGCGCTCTGTCAGAGCGTCCTGTTCTGCATCAGAGCCTCAATGCAATGGGACCTGCGATAAATTTTCGCCTATGAATAGGTATCGAAAAGAAGTGCAGAATTGGGGTTTTCGGGTGCAAAGCTGCAGGAACCCCCCTGCACCCTTGGCACAGTCCCCCAAAGGTAAACTGAGTTAAAAAAAAGTTTAAAAAAGTCTTTAGATCACCTCAAAAAAATACTTTCGTTTTGGGGGTGAAAAAGTTCAGAGTTGGGGGACAATCTTAAAAACTAGTGAAATAGACTCCAGGGGGGTCCCCAAGTATGCCCCAGGTGTTTTTAAGTTTGCAGGTGCTTGCGGCTTTACAGCCTACACCACTGCTCAGTTGTGGAGAAGCTCTGGTGACAGCTGGTCTGGCTGTAGCTACTGAAGGGTAACGCTGTGGGGGCTGTCCGAATTAGGGACAGTATCTAATTATACGGTCTCAACACTGGGGTGCTATTCATACGATATTGTGTTATTGCTCTGAACTTTTGACATTAAGTGGTCTATTTACTAAGCCTTGAATGGAGTAAACGGAGATAAGGCACAAGCCAATCAGCTCCTAACTGTCATTTTTCAAACACAACATGTGACATGGCAGTTAGGAGCTGATTGGCTGGTACTTTATATCCGTTCACTTCTCCATCCAAGGCTTAGTAAATAGACCTCTAAGGGCCTGATTCAGATTTGGGAATAGCGTTAGAAAGAGCAAGTAATGGTGCATCTTGGTAAAACCATGCTGCGCTATAGGTGGGGCAGATGTAAATTGTGCAGATAGGTAGATGTGAGAGGAACGTGTCCAGACTGAAATATAATTTGCAGTGTAAAAATAAAGCTGTGCAGCATTTGTAGGCAACATGCAAAAGCAGCCAGTATTGCCCCACATGCCAAAACAATGGATGTATTTGCCCCCTTTACAGTGCAACATGGTTTGTCCAGATACCCAGTTACTTGCTCTATATTACTCTGGGGCTGATTAAGCATAGGTAGCAGGTACACAAACTAACGCAGATTCCCGAATTATGGGGAATCTGGACAAGGGCAGGATCCGTTCTGTGCTTGGGCAGAAATGGTCCCGTGAGAACTCACGCAGGTCTCGCTATGCCTCTGCCTCATTGACAGGCAGAGGCGTTTGTTGGGCGGTGTGAGAGCGGGGATGGCCTGCGTTCCTGGAAACGGGGTGCACGTCGCTTCTGTCTTCCAGGAGTGGCAGACAGGACTTAGGCAAATGAGGCAGGCTTCTGCCTCTACAGCCTGCTCAAAGCACCAACAACCATGATGGTTGCAATGCTGATCCCAGGCTGCCACCTCGGTCGCAGTGCCTGGATCGCAGATGCCGCCAAGAGGTGTCAGATGTCCTCTGCTGCATCAGCCCCTCTATACCCAAATCTGAATCAGGCCCCATATCCTATGATGACGGCTGCAGATTGGGGGGATTTCTGTGACTTTTGGCTGCTGCTTCCTACTTTGACTATTGATGATGTGAACTTCCTGCTCTCCTTTGGGTTTATTACCATTGCCAAACAGAACAGAAACATTTTCAATCTACTGCTAAAAAGAAAGTAATTTGTTACTATATTGTCATTTAGAGGAAATTATACAATTTACTGAACCATATCACTTATTTATAGCACATGTGGACATTTTATTGTGTGAGTTTTATATAATAAATGTGTACATTGTATTACTGGTCTATATAGTATTATTAAGGATACAATAGTGCAGTAATTTTGGTTTTACACATAAATAATGATACACATATCAAACACAAAATAACGAAAAAAACAAATATACATATATAAAATAAAAATGAATTATTGTAGCAGCAAGGCATAGCTGTAGTTAATAGGCAAAAATAGCCACTGAAACTAACTCCCAACGAAGTTTGCATAGGCAAACGCAAGGGGGGTTTCCGTCTGCTTGGAAACCCCCCTCCCCAGAAAACACCATGACCACAATCGAAATAGTAATATAATAGATTGTTACTAGTGCTGCATATGCTTCTCAGTATCACAAATGAAATAATTAGCACCACCTGTGCATAGGCGAAACTAGGGGTGGTCCGGGGGTGCACCGGACCACCCATTAGCCTCTGCCGCCAAATCGCTATTTTTTTAAATGTAATTAGTCCTCTCCCGGTCAGGAAGGCGTTAACGCTGCTCAGTCTGCTCTACACACAGCGCTCACCTGACCGGGAGGATATTTTCTGCAGCTCCGCCTCCCCTGTGTCCAAACCAATAGATGAATTATTCTTGCGGCAGCGCGCGGTGACGTCATGACGTCGGGTCATGCGCTCAGCGCTCTAGCGAGGATCTACCTTGGTGTCCAAAATCTGGAGGAGGAGGACCTGATCCCCGCTGTCTTTCCAACGCTGCAGCTTGTAGTGAAGGGGACTTACCGGGGGCAGCAGCAGCCAGCTCCCTTTCACCTCTACACTGCAAAAACAGAGACTGGTGATATGTGAGTGGTGAGGAGAATTGGGGAGGCGGGGCCTGGTGTAAGAGAGTCTGACTGCACTAGTCGGTAATCGGGTGGGAGCAACAGCAAGACCCTGGTGACAAAGTACACTAATCCAAACACCCCCAGTACCCCCCCTTCCTCCGCCCATACACACATTATACCCCCCTCCCCCACCCATACACACATTATACACACCCACCCATACACACATTAAATGTATCTCCTCCCACCCATACACACCTTATACACCTCCTCCCACCAACCATACACACATTATACACACATTATACACCTCCTTTCTCCTCAAAGATTATACACCCCCATACACAAATTATACACCTCCCTTCCACTAATAGATTATACATCCCCATACAGACATTATACCCTCCTGTCCCCAGTCCCCCTCAACACTAGTACACATACAAATCCCTTCCCGCCCCTCCCCCCACGCACACACCCAGGCACACTGTACCCCTTCCACCACTACAATCACATATCCCCCTACCACCACACACTCTTCCCCCTCCGCCCCTGCACAGGCACACTGTACCCTCTCCACCACTACACAAACACACATCTCTTTCCCCTCCGCCCCTGCAATGGCACACTGTACCCCCTCCACCACTTCACAGACATCTCTCCCCCCTCCGCCCTTGCACAGGCACACTGTACCCCCTCCACCACTACACAAACATCTCTCCCCCCTCTGCCCCTGCAATGGCACACTGTACCCCCTCCACCACTACACAAACACACATCTCTCCCCCCTCCGCTCCTGCACAGGCACACTGTACCCCTCCACCACTACACAAACACACATCTCTCCCCCCTCCGCCCCTGCACAGGCACACTGTACCCCCCCCACCACTACACAAACACACATCTCTCCCCCCTCCACCCCTGGCACAGGCACACTGTACCCCCTCCACCACTACACAAACACACATCTCTCCCCCCTCCGCCCCTGCACAGGCACACTGTACCCCCCCCACCACTACACAAACACACATCTCTCCCCCCTCCGCCCCTGGCACAGGCACACTGTACCCCCTCCACCACTACACAGACACATCTCTCCCCCCTCCGCCCCTGCACAGGCATACTGTACCCCCTCCACCGCTACACAAACACACATCTCTCCCCCCTCCGCCCCTGCACAGGCATACTGTACCCCCTCCACCACTACACAAACACATCTCTCCCCCCTCCGCCCCTGCACAGGCACACTGTACCCCCTCCACCACTACACAAACACACATCTCTCCCCCCTCCGCCCCTGCACAGGCACACTGTACCCCCTCCACCACTACACAAACACACATCTCTCCCCCCTCCACCCCTGCACAGGCACACTGTACCCCCCCCACCACTACACAAACACACATCTCTCCCCCCTCCGCCCCTGCACAGGCACACTGTACCCCCTCCACCACTACACAAACACACATCTCTTCCCCCTCTGCCCCTGCACAGGCACACTGTACCCCCTCCACCACTACACAGACATCTCTCCCCCCTCCGCCCCTGGCACAGGCACACTGTACCCCCTCCACCACTACACAAACACACATCTCTTCCCCCTCTGCCCCTGCACAGGCACACTGTACCCCCTCCACCACTACACAGACATCTCTCCCCCCTCCGCCCCTGCAGAGGCATACTGTACCCCCTCCACCACTACACAAACACACATCTCTCCCCCCTCCGCCCCTGGCACAGGCACACTGTACCCCCTCCACCACTACACAGACACATCTCTCTGCCCCCTGCCCCTACACAGACTCACTGTACCCCCTCCACCACTACACAGACACATCTCTCTGCCCCCTGCCCCTACACAGACTCACTGTACCCCCTCCACCACTACACAGACACATCTCTCTGTCCCCTGCCCCTACACAGACTCACTGTACCCCCCTCCACAACTAAACAGACACATCTCTTTGCTGCCTAACTAATGGTCACGAAACAAAGTGCCATACTTCCAATAGCTTTCCTGGTAGGCTGTTTTAGTGGGGCGCCTCGCCTTGCTCAATTCTAGTGGGCAGAATGTGCTCTGCCCCTCTTAGCAGTGCCCCACTAAAACAGCCTGCGGGTGCTGTCCCCACCAGCGTTCTGCAGTGTCCCGCGGGTGGGGAAAATAGCGGTGCTGCGTTCACCACCACTGTATGGATGCCGGATGAACAGCAGTGCTTGGGGGCAGCCTGGCAGGTCCATAAGTGCCAGGCACGCCCCCAAGAGTGATGAAAAGGGAATGTGCCTTAAAGACACGCCCCCTTTTCCTGTGGCCTTTGGCGCACACAGGGGTCCCACTTTCTAGGTCCGGTACCCAAGTTCTAGCGAGGGGTTGGAACTGGGACCACCCATTACCAGATGTCTAGTTTCGCCTATGCACCTGTGGATCGTTTAACATGTATCAGCCAGTAATAAATAACCTGTGCACCAACTAGGAGATCTGAAAAACATGCACTGTTAGGGATGCACTGCTATAGAGCCCAATATGTACATATATGTCCAGGGCAGTGCTAGGTTCTTCTGCTCCTCCAGACTCCTGGATATGCTCCTAGTCTGTAATGGTGCCCACATTTAAAATAAAAACATTCAGCTCAGGCATATTAAAGCTGGTTAAGTACTAATTCTACCCTCTTCATGGACTGGCCACACTCGCTCTAAAATCAAGCATTTGGAAACCCCCTTCTAGAAATCCTGCGTTTGCCACTGGATAGTAATGTGATGGTCCGGGAGTCTGCATTATCAAAGCGTTGGCACGTCACAACCTTCTCCAGCTCCCACTGTGGAAATAGATTGCACTCTGAGCGGCTTCCTAGCTGTTCCACAAGTCCTGCCTCCCACTCCGGCTATCAGACCATTGGCGTACTGGAGACACCTGCAGCAAGTTTCCTATTGGGACCCATTGGACATTGCATGAGATATTCCCAACCATCACAAGGTTACTAATATGTAGGAATTGCCTGCATTTGTGAGCCCTTCATAGGCCTTATATTATACTAATCCGCTATTATACACTGGGCCTCATCCATATAACTTATACCCCTTTTACACCGGAGCTAAAACCCGGGTTTTTGAAGGGTTAACCCGGGCAGCTCCCTGGTGTAAAAGGGCAGAGGGTTGGATCGCCGGGTCGAGTGACCCGGCAATCCAACCCAGGTAACTAGCAGGGTTTAACACGGGCGTAGCCCGTGAAACCCTGCTACGGGAACAGCGCACTCCGGGTCACGAAGACCTGGAGTGCGCTGCTAGCCGGCCGATTGGTCCGGCTTCAGTGGCGCTTGGAGATGACGTCATCTCCAAGCGTCCACTTTCACTCCGCAAAAGCCGGGTCTATGCAGACCCGACTGCGGTGTGAGTGGCGCTGACTCGGGAATATCCCGAGTCAGCGCCGGCAAAATTCCGGGTCTGATCCGGATAGGAACTTTGTTCCAACTCCGAGTCAGACCCGGAATTTAGGTGGAAAAGGGGTATTACAAGGCATCACATTATTACTATTCTACCACCATTGGGAGCTTGTTTCAGTGGCTACTATTGCCTATTAACTACAGTTATGTTCTGCTACTACAATATTCTGTTTTTATTTTACCATTTTATATATATGTATATTTGTTTTTCCTTATGTTGTGTTTGATATGTGTAATATTATTCATGTTTGTTTAATATATGTTAATTTAATTAAATATCATAATATTGCTTTATGAGCTTTCTATTCATTCATGTCTATAGGCAGACTGATTAATTTATTTATAGCCTATACCAAGCACAGTGTGACACTCGTACTGTATTTTTGTATTTGCCATACTATTTGGGGTTCTTAGCAATAAGGTGTTTTGGCTCATTACTAGAGATGTGTTTTGGTTTTGGTAAAATCACCCTCAAGTGTTATGGTTTGGATTTGGTTTTGAATTTCTTCAAAATTGATCAAAACAGCTAAGATCATATATTTTGGACCTGTTTCCATGCAATCCTAAACCTGAGATTAGTTTTTAAATCTGAGCTCTGAACCTACAGCAGATCCGAGCCGGGAATTGGTTTTACTCGGAACCACAAAAGTGATTCCAAACCGGGACTCGATTCAATTCGGAACTCCTAAATTCGGATGTGTTTGTTTTTCAGGAAAACTGCACCTCTCACTAGTCATACAATTATAACTTTAATTATCATAACGCCGGGAGTGTTTTGTGGTTATGTATACACTTTTCCATAGCTGTGTTATTAAGTCGATTACCTTCAAGTAGAAATTTTAGGACTAAGGTAGGGTATCAGCACTCGCAATGCCGAGTGGACTTCCAGCTCTAATAGAGCCGAAAGTCCACTACTGACATCACGAGTGATGCCAGTAGGACCGCCCACAAATGGCAGGCGTTTCTTCGGGAACTCCTCCGTTTGTTCAGCCTATCCGTCTACAAAACAGGGCGAGCTGTCGATCAACATCGACAGCTGCCCCGTTTTGCTGTGAACTCCGGAGCGAGTGAAGGTCTCACTCGCTACGGGGCTCGCGCACGCGTGTTGCACACGCCGCACGTGCGCACTGGGCCACCATCGACCCGCTTGCGAGCGAGTCTGAATCAAGCCCACAGTCAGTAATTTACCTATATGCCAAAAAAATTAATAAATATGTGCATTTATAGTATACCCCCATGCATTGCAGCATGGTTAATTCCAGGAGCAAATTGCTGCTTGTGTACTCCTTTTTTATTTGCTCCTCTTCCATCCTAGGATATTATGTATTTGTGTGGATCTTAATTAATATTCCTTTATATTTGTCTTTTGGTTTGTAAGATCCCTGGAAAAGAAGAACGTTGCTCTTCCAATAATGATCAACTCATCAGTACTCCAGAACAACCTGAGCCAAGTGTCCATCACTGACAATAAAGTGACTCTTTACGTACACTGGACCATTATATTCCTGATAATAACGGGGTTCTGTTTCTTCTTCTTCTTTATCACAGTGATGCTGAGCGCCTTCTTCCTAACACCAGACCTCCAGCAGAATGCTCGGTATGTTCTGTTTGTTTACATGCTCATTAATGATACAGTCTATCTAGTCCTGGCATTTTTATTGATGCTTGGATCAGTATACAAATTATATGTTCCTGTGCCTTTTTGCTACCTTTTGTACGTTGTTTCTTCAATGGCATTTAGAATAACTCCATACAACCTGACAGCCATGGCTCTAGAACAATATATCGCCATCTGCTACCCACTGCGACATGCCCAGCTGTGCACCACCCAAAGAGCTAATGCAACATTCACCCTGATATGTTCGGCGATGTTGATCCCATATGCGGCTGAGCTATGCGTCATGTTCTCATCATTTACTAATATTTTCCATCGGTATATTATATGCAGGCAGAATATGTTGCTAGTTAACAAAATTCAAACTCTTATTAGGTCCGTTAATCTCATCCTGTGTTTTGGCTTGGTGGGACTTGTCATCATATTTACGTATGTGAAGATCATGTTGGTTGCCCTAAAAATAAGTCCTCAGTCATCGTCTGCCTCCAAAGCGGGGAAAACAGTTATGCTCCACGCCTTCCAGTATCTCTTATGTATGGCATCATTATTGACTGTACTGTCACAAACATTTTCCAGCCAAACAGCGGAATCGTTACAACTGACAAACTATTTTACTTTCAGCTATGTGCCAAGATTCCTCAGTCCTGTAATCTACGGAATCCGGGATGACATGTTGAGAAAACATTTTAATAAGTTTATACCAAAATTGAATAATTAGAAACTGTTTCCCATATTTGCAACACTAGTGTTGAGGGATTACAGACTAATAGAGTAATGGGGAGATGTACTAAACCTTGGAAAGTGAAGATATGGAGAGAGACAAAGTAACAACCAATCAGATCCTGTCACATTACAGGCTGTTTTAGAGAAATGTCAGTTAGAAGCTGATTGGTCGGTACATTATTATTATTATTATTATTATTATTATCATCTTTTATTTCTATGGCACCACAAGTGTTCCACAGCGCCTTACATAAACTAATAAGTGAACAAGAAACGGAATAACTTACAGTACATTACAGTGTAGGACAAGGACATGGTTTATATACATTGCATACAAGTGTAAGGTGCCCTTGTAGGAAGTAAGGAGTAGAAGAAAGTGTAAGGTGAAGCACATGAGGGAAGAGGTCCCTGCTCATGAGAGCTTACATTTTAACGGGAAGGGGCAGCCAGACAGGCGTGACACAGAAGGGGAAGACAGGGAGGAAAGAGCATGAGGTGGGTTAGGATGAGAGCTGGAAGGCTATGATGAAGTAGTGGGTTTTGAAAGCCCTTTTGAAGATTTGCAGAGAGGTGGAGAGTCTGATAGGGAGAGTGAGAAAGTTCCAAAGATAGGGAGCAGCACAGGCAAAATCTTGGAGGTGGGAGTGGGAGGAAGTAATCAGTTGGCAGGAGAGGCGGCATGTATTTGTTGAGTGAAGTGGATGGACGGGAGTGTGAAGGGAGGTGAGGTCAGAGATGTAAGTGGGAGAGGATTAGGTGAGGGTTTTGTAGGTGAGAATTCAAGAACCTTGAATTGGCATCTGGAGTTGAGCCAGTGTAGGGCTTGAAGGAGAGGGGAAGCAGATGATGAATGTCTGGAGAGGAAGATGAGCCAAGCAGAAGCATTAAGGACCGAATGTAGTGGAGAAAGGTAGGAGGTTACAGTAGTCCAATCTGGAGATGACCAGTGAGTTGATGAGGGTTTTAGTAGCATCAAGGGTGAGGAAAGGTCTAAGATGGAAACTTCAGGACTGCGAGAGGTGCTGAATGTGTGGTTTAAAGGAGAGTGAGAAGTCTAGGATAACTCCAAGACAGCTCACTTTGGGGCTAGAGGAGATAGTTGTACCATCAATAGTTAATGAATTTGTGGGAAGTGAAGTAATGGAAGAGGGTGGGAAGATGATCAGCTCAGTCTTAGACATGTTAAATTTAAGAAAGCACTGGGACATCCAGGAAGAGACAGCAGAGAGACAGTTGGAGATACGGGTGAGAGGGGGAGAGGAAAGGTAGATTTGAGTATCATCAGCATAGAGATGATATTGGAGGTCAAAAGAGTTGCTGAGTTCATGTAAAGAGGACGTATATAGGGAGCATAGGAGAGGTCCAAGTATAGAACCTTGGGGAACTCCTACTGTTAATGGAAGTGGGGTGGAAGAGGAGTCATGAGAGGAGACAGATAAGGAACAATCAGAGAGGTATGAGGACAGCCAGGAGAGGGCAGTGTTATGTAGACCAAGGGAGTGAAGGATTTGCAGGAGGATAGGGTGGTCTACAGTGTCAAATGCAGAGAGGTCAAGGAGAATGAGCAGAGAGTAGTGGCCCTTGGATTTGGCAGCAAGAAGGTCATTGCATACTTTTGTGAGGGCAGTTTCAGTGGAGTGGAGAGAATGTAAGCCAGATTGAAATGTGTCAAGGAGGGAGAGGGAGGAAAGAAAGGTGGTAAAGGGGTTGTAAACAATATGCTCAAGGAGTTTAGAAGCAAAAGGGAGGAGAGAGATGGGTCAGTAGTTGGAGAGTATGTTAGGAATGGGGGAGGCAAGGGCATGCTTGAATGCAAAAGGGACAGTACCAGATGATAGGGATTGATTGAGGAGGTGGGCAAGATGGGAACAGGTAGAAGGAGACAGGTAACAGAGGACACAGGAAGAAATAGGGTCAAGGGGGAGGTGGAAGGAGGGGAGGACCGGATGTGGGCCATAACTTCCTTTCCAGAAACAGGGTAGAAGGATGTTAGAGTTGGTGAGACAGATGGGGTGGGGTGGTCAGGGAAAGGAGGGGTAGGAGTGTTGAGGGTCTGATGGGATATGATGTCCTCACGTATGGAGTAAATTTTAGATGTAATGTAGGTGTCAAGGGCAGAGAGCATGGAGGGGAGGTGGGGAAGGGCAGAGGAGGGAGTTGAAAGTGGGTGACACTGAGGTTTGAGGACTGGGAGGAGATGAAGTTCTTGAATATGATTGTTTGGAAAGTGACAGGGCAGCACTGTAGGATGAGGAAAAAAATTTAAATGTTGTAAGTCTGCCCTAGAGCATGATTGCCTCCACTGACACTCGGCAATTCGTGGACACTTTTGCAGGTATCTGGTGTATTTGGAATGCCAGGGTTGTGGTGTGGATCTGCGAGAGTAAATAGTCATTGCCGGAGCAAGAGCAGAAGTAAGGGAGGAATTGTACAGGGAAGTGGCTTTATCAGGACAGGAGAGAGAGAGTATTGGGGAAAGAAGCAAGTCCAGCAGGGAAGAAAAAGCAACAGTGTCAATAGCCTCAATGTTACTCTTAGTGATTGTGGCCTTAGGAGGTAGAGGAGGGGGAAGGAGAGAGGGATAAGTTAAAAGAGAAAAGGTGATGGTCAGAGAGGGGGAATGTGGAATTGGAGTAATCAGAAATATCACAAGGGTTAGTAAAGACCAGGTTAAGTGAGTTCTCACTCACATGGGAGGGTGAGGAGGTCCATTGGGAGAGACCAAATGTAGAGGTGAGGGTGAAGAGTTTAGAGGATTCTGTGGGAATGTCAAAGGAATATTGAAGTCACCTAGGATAATAGAGGGAAGGTCAGAGGAGAGAAAGTGAGGGAGCCAGGAAGAAAAGTGGTCAAGGAATTTGGAGGGAGAGCCAGGGGGACGGTAAATGACAGCTACTCGCAGGTGTACTGGTTGGAAGAGGCGTATAGCATGAACCTCAAATGTGGGGAATGTAAGGGATGGTTCAGAGGATATTAGCTTGTAGGAATAACTGGCAGATAGAAGGACCCCAACACCACCACCATGGCGACCCCCAGGCCAGGAGTGTGGGAGAAGGTGAGGCCCCCAGAGGAGAGAATAGCAGGAGAAGTGATGTCAGAGGGTGAGATCCAGGTTTCAGTAATGGCTAGGAGATGTAGGGGATGAAAAGGTCATGGGTGGGAACGAGTTTATTACAGACAGACCTGGCATTTCAGAGTGCACAGGATAGAGGGATAGTGTTTGTGGGGGAGATGTAAATAAGATTATCAGGATTGCTCTAGCAGGGAGATGATATTCATTTGGGGAGCCGATATGAAGCGATGGTGCGGGCACCTGAGCTAGAAAGGGAACCTGTACGAGGTGGGCAGGGAGGGAGATGAAGATGGCAGTGGGGTGAAGTGACAGGGAGAGGAGTGTAGGAGGAGGGATTAGCAGTGGGGTAGTAGGATAAAGGGGGGGTAGAACAGGATGAAAGTGGAGTAATGGGAGAGTAGGGGAAAGTGGAAAGTGGCAGACTGAGGAGGGGGGAGAAGGAGAGTAGGAGGTGGAAGAGACAAGGGGGAAAGGATTAAGGTGGAAGCAGGGGGCAGAACAGAGGATTAGGTAAAGACTGAGTGAAAACAGGGAGTTGAAGAAAATCTTGCCATGGTGTTGATAAGTAAACTAGAGGGACGAAAACTGGAAATATAAATGAAATATGAATGCAAGAGAAAGTGCAAGAGATTTGCAGAAATGAACAGTGTTGGTAAATATGTATGCACATTAACACAAGTTTGTTATTGAGCGGAATAAAAGTGGAGATATAATGTGTGCAGAATGTGAATAATAACATAGACTGTAAGCAGATAAAGGATGTGAGGCTAGACAAGAGAGCTATGAATAAAGACAGTGGGCCTGATTCAGACCCGGACGCTGAGAAGCGTTCGCTCGTAGCTGCTGATGGTTTGCATTGTGCACATGTGCGTGTGCGAGCCAGTACCTGAGATCGGGAGTCATGCACTCGTAGTACAAAGACTGAGCGCTACCTTGAGTGACAGATAGCGCCGTTTGTGGGTGGTAACAGGGGAAGGTGCTTGTGAACGGGGGAGTGGTGGTGCGAATGCAGGCGTGTCTGGGTGTCAAAACGGCGTTTAAAGGGCGTGCATAATTAGTGTGGAGGCATCATTGTACACGTCACCTGGTTGTATTTCAGTCAGCATGGATCGCAGTGCTTGCGGCGGGGTAGGAGCTACCTCAAACGCTGCGTGCAGCTCCGATGGCTCTCGATGTTACCAATTTATCATACACTTACTGGAGATGACGTGTGCTAAGAACGGAAAGTGGGCGTGTTTATACACCTGCGTTCGCTCACTGCCTTCGCTTTCTAAGACATAGAGGGCGTCCTTACGTCACACAGTGCGATAGCGGAATTTGCATACCCGGCCCCTTTTTGCAGCGAGCGTTGGCGGCTTAGCGTCCGGGTCTGAATCAGGCCCCGTATTTCCAAGTGAAAAGAGGCAAACTGACATAGGCACAAATACAGTATGCATTGAGATGTATGTGATAGTCAGAAGTCCAGGATTATTAATAGCAATAGAAGTGTTGACTTCTTGCCATGACCACACAGGGAGTCCAGTTGTAACAGTCCTGGATATGTAGACAGCAGAGGTTTGTCGTGATGAGATTTTGAATTTGCAATTTTTGATGCAAGTTTGTCCTTATATTGAATGGATTGTTGAGAGATGGAACTAGTATTCTCCTTCTGTTTATCCTCGGTTAATGCCGGTATAACGCTACACCTGACTCCTGGGCTCCAGTCAGCAATTGTGATCAGTTACCCTACCAGTGTGCCCCAGCTCTAGCGCCCATCACACTGCTCTATCTGTGCAGTGGTCTGTAGCCATCCCAGTGGAACTGGGTGATTTGTGGTATCTGAGAAGACTGGCTGCTTCACATTACATTCCTCCTCTATTGCCTACCTACTCAGCAGCCTATTTGGAATTTCTTCAATCCTGTGCAGAGTGACGATTCACCCCCCAGTTAAATTCACTATTTCCTACTGAGGTGTTTTTTTTTGTTACTGATGGGGCAGTGACTCCACTTGTCCTTGATCTGCGAGTTATATATTGGACTTCCTGCTAGTACCTTTTATTTTATAGGATATTATGAGAAGAGCGAATACCAAGGCCAACAAAGGTGGCATGCAAGATATTACACAACATTTCTCTCGACGTGACAAACAACCCTCTGTCACCTCGCCCATACACCACCCGCAGTGATGGATCCCGGATCAGCTCCTTCCACCAAGGAAGATATCCAGTCTCTCCAGGCTATGATTCTGGATCTTAAATCTTTCATTTACATCTGCCCTTCAATCCGCCATTGGAGAACTGAAATCTGGTTCTAGTGGCCCTGGACACTCGTACCTCCTCTTTGGAATCTCGTGTGGATAAGCATCAGGAATTTCAAGAGATAGTTGGTCGGGATATGGACTATTTGCATAATGAACTGAACTTCCTTCGTGATAAAACTGAAGATCTAGAGAACCGAGAAAGGTGGAATAATCTGCGCATTTGCAATGTCCCTGAATCTATTAGTGCATCTGATCTGGACTCATATCTTAAAAGATTATTTGTCTCGCTGGTACCATCGTTGACAGTGGAATCCATTCAGCTAGAGCGGGCCCATCGAGCACTGCGTCCTAAACCTAAGGACTCTTAAATTTCTGTCTTTTAAGATCAAAAACTGAATTACATTGGAAACCAGAACTACTACCTCAACTCTGTTTGAAGGCTCTCAGTTACAGATTTTTCAGGACCTGGCACCTTCCACCATTGCAAAGAGATGTGACCTACGTGCGGTTACTACTGCACTTTGGGACAATGGTTATAAGTATAGATGGGGATTCCCTTTCCACCTATCAGTGGATATTGAAGGCCATTTTCATACTATCCAATCTGTGGAAGAAGGGATGCAATTACTTGGTAAACTTCGTCTCACCTCCTCCTCTGGTCCCTGTCCCGATGCCTCCTCTCACACCTGATGCATTCCTAAAACGGGTCTGATAAGTAATCTATGCTTTATATGTTCCTGTTATATTGGTATTACTGTTGTTGCCTTTTATGCCACAGGTACATTTTTTACCGATTGATTATTGTTTTACCATGGCTGATTTTCTTGGCCATTTTCGGTATTTTCTTATTTAACTGTTTACATCTTATACTATGTGCCTTAAAGGTTATTTCTTTTGATTTTTCTCTATGTTTTTTTATATTTTTTTATTTATATATTTCTTTATTATTTATTGTTACCTTCCCTTTTGGTCTTAGCATTGTCTATTATTCTATATTGTTTGATTTTATTTTGGTATCAGCTCTGGGTGGTTTTCAATAGGTTCTCCTTTGGCCACCTCACCCCCCAATCTTAGGGATTATTGTAATTTAACTTTGTAGAGGTCTCCTGGTGAAGCCATAGTTAGTTGATATTTTAGATCCCACCAGTGAGCTTCTCCTCTTGTGGAGCTCAACCTTAGTGGCAAATTTCCCAGTATATTGGGTGATCCATGCCACTTATTAATACACTAATTTTGTTTAGTTTATTTACTCATTTATTTTTGTTTGTATATATATATATATCCAGCTTCGGCATTTTCGGTTCCTACTGTATATTTTACTATCCGGTTATGGGATAGGCTTTGTAACTCCTATGATTTCGCTTCTTATCCATCGCCTCTGACCCAGATTTGGAACCATCCTTTGTTCATCCCGGGATGTGACAGTAATTTTGCTGCTCTGTGGTGTAATTGTGGCATTGAACGTTTCACCCATATTAAAGGTGCACTTGCTCCTTCCACATTCTCAGACCTGCAGGACCGCTATGGCCTGTCCTCCTCATACCGCTTTCAGTTACTTCAAACTCTTAGCTTTGTCAGTTCTCAAACCGTCCTCTACATTACGCTTGCCTACCCCTTTTGAACGAATATGTTTATACTCGATTGGCCAGAAGGGTAACATTTCATTACTCTATCATTCAATTTTGGCTCCTTTCCCCCCAACCCGTGAACCACACGAATTGGCTTGGGAGCCTGACCTGTCCTTAGCTTTGGAGGACGATCGGTGGGATGAAATTAAATTACGTACAGCTACGGCCTCCATCAGTGTATTAATTAGAGAAACTTGCTACAAAGTTTATTCCCGATGGTATCTAGTACCCACCAAACTCCATTGCCAACTTTAGATCCTGTAACGGCCCTATTGAATGCTCCTATATCGGGAATTTCAAAGTCTCAAGACAAATTGCTTGTACACATATGCAATGCAGCCAAATCACTAAATGCCAAACATTGGAAAGAGAAAAATCTGCCTCCGTTGACTGCCCTTGTAGCAAAGATTAATTTCATAGCCTCCATGGAATATATTACCAGCTTACAAATTAATGGGGTTGCTAAATTTCAGACAATTTGGTCTCTATGGTACCAATCTCAGTGTCTCATTACTCCAGGTCTTTGCTGACCTTTCTGCCCATCCCCGCCTTTTTATTTTTATATATATATATATATATATATATATATATATATTATTCTTTAATAGTATTCATTTACTCATTTTTTTCTTTGTTTTTTATTTTTTCAATTCCTATTACAATTCAAATTTTTGGGAATTATGCTAATATGTATGTTTTCATATTTTACTTTCTTATATTCTATGTTTGGATTTTTGAATTTTTCTCTTATGTATATGTAATTTATTTTTGATATGTATTTTGGATGTTTTTCATTTATTTTGTGATCAATATTGTATTTGATATATGTTTGTTGTACGATTTACTTCAATAAAATGTTACATTTTGTCGTAAAACCCCCCCCCAAAAAACCTGCACTTTGAATAAAATGCACCCTCCAGCCAGGCCTCCAGCCTAGATAATGACACTTGATCACTCTCCAAGGATTAGTACATCTCCCCCTAATTCTGGAAATTGTCACAAGCTGGACAGCTGTTTGATGCTTGTTTAAATTAGCTATAGTACAAAGATGGCTCGTTAATTGCTTGTATGTTGGGATATATACTGTATACTGTAACTTTGCCTCTGCTAATGATTTGATTTTCTATGTCTACGGATGCTTACAGTGTTTGTCTCACCCCTTGCATATTCGATGCACGGAATATCCCCCAGGGAAGGACTTTGTAGCGGCATCAGCATATAGACGCAGACCCATCCCAATCAGCCCCTTGCTTTCAGTCATTACCGCATTACACACAAGTAAAAATAAGTCGCAGGTGTTGTTAATTTTGCAAACGTTAATTACTGAATTACTTTTCATGTAACTATCATATGTAGGACCTCATTTACAGATGGACTTCAATGCAAGTTTCAGCAACTTTCCGTGCATGGCCGTTTTTCTCTGATACCTTTCTTGAACTACATTTCGGATACAGTACATCTTGTATCTGTGACTATGAACGCCATGGAGGTGGGTCATGGGTTGTAGATGTTGAATAGATGTGGGTAAAGTACAGTATAGACATGTTGACACAAAGAGGGGAATTCGGAACAGGCGAAAAGTACTGAAAGATTTGGGGAAATCAGTCTGTACCCCAGAAAAAGATACATTAACATAGGGAATCAATATAGATGTGTACTAATAGCCCTAATAACACTATTTTGGGTACTTAAGTTGTGTAAATTGCTTGCTGTTAGCGTCTTTGTAAAAGTGGTGAAGAATGGCATAAAGCAGTATTTTTTGGTGAGAATATGTACTCCTGTCAAATTTGGGGTGCTTGAAAATGATTGCTGGCATATTTTTATGTCTCTAAAGTGAACTTTTAAAAAACGTGAAAAATTCACCTGCTACATGTACCTGCAATCCCCAAAACACCTGACCCATACTTGTGGACCCCCAAGAAGCCTATTTCACTACTTTTTATGTTTATCCTTTTTAAATTTTCACCCCAAAAATGACATGTCTTTTTTGGGGTGTTCTTAGGTTTTTGTTTCTGTTTTTTTTCAGATTTGTCCTTTGGGGGCTGTCCCAAGGGTTCTGAGTCATTTCCCCATGTTTGCACCCCAAAATAAAGATTTTGCATTTCATTTCACCTGCTATTGATTGGAGAATCTTTTTTGGAAAATTGTTTCCGCCTAGGCGAAATTGTCCTGGAATTGATCTGGCGAATTTTTTTTAGGCAAAATTTTCTGAAAAAAATAGGTGAAAAAGGCTTTTCGCCTCTAATTGAATATGGCCCAAAATGCACCTCAGATGGCAGCTGAAGAACCGTTAAGGACTTGATTCTGCCATTGTGTCTAAGACAACCCACTTATGCACATTTGGTGGAACTGCAGCAGATGCAATATACAATAGTATCAGGATTACACACTACTAAGCGCTATAGTATTTGTCATACTGTTGGTGATAGGGAATGTGTACTGTCCATACAGTATGTTTCTTTATGCGGACAATAACAAAATTTACAATAATAATATTTTGTGTCCTTCAGTATCCGTTTAGCTAATATAAAGCTGTAATAGACTTGGATCTTTGTAATGTAAACTTTCCGGCCATTTATTGTACTACCTTGAAAAAGATCCCGCTGAGGATCAAAACGCGTTGTGAGGAGGATTTAGTTATTGTGGTGCTCCTGTCCAGTATTGAAGCAATTAATCTGACTGTCAATACCCGGGACCAGGGGTCTATCTAGGGGTCCGAGCGCAATAAGGGACTGGCACCCCCTCCTCCCTTTAATGACACCCAACTCCTCCTCTCTCTATGCATTCCTCCTCCCAATTTCAGGCACTAACCTCACATCATAGCATTTTGTATCCATTCCTGGCTCCATTTATCATTAATCTTTTTGCTTCTGTTTTTTTCCTGTTCATTTAAAAAATGTTCTCCCTTGTTATTATGCTCCATCCTTGTCCCCCTTCCCCAGCGACTCTGTGAGGCAGCTTGTCTTCTTACCTCCCCCCTTGTCTCCTGCACTATTATGTATGTCACTGGTTCACGCTCATTTCCACCACCGATGGCTCTTTCTTACAGTACACCTCCCACCTGTGCCACGGCCCCTTTACCGGCCACCGGGATCTAACTCCCCATCCAGGACTCTGGGGTCTGCAGTTTTTGACAGCTCCTTTCTGAGTGCACTGATGCCGCTGAATCACATTGTAAGTTATTATGCATAATGCAAAACATTTGTTAACACTTCCATGTTTCAGTGGTATTATACAGTTTATAATGTTTAATTCGTTAATAATATAATAATATACATGGCCCTAGCAGCCACAGGATAATTTTCTGCTGGCACAGTCCCCCTCTCACTCCACTCCCAGAACTGCTGCTGCTGTTACTCCTCCCCCTTTCCTGTCTTTCTGGTACCTCCTATCAAAACCCTGATTCTTCCATCCGATCCACTTTTTCCCCTATTGTGCGCAACTGGTCCCCTTCTGGAACATTTGCAGCCGACGACTACATCCATCCCTGCTGCTACAGCCCATTCACTTAGGGGCCCGCTTCCAAATGTAAATCAGTGGCGGCATTCGGTAGGAGGAGCTAGCCTGTGATGGGGTGTGTTAACAGTACCTGCTCCGCCTCCGGATGTGGCAGCTCCATCTGTGGCTGGCTGGCCGCTGGCGTAGCTCATGCTCACCTTCCTTCCGGGAGCTACACTGCTGCAGCAAAGCAGTGCAGCATCAGTATTTATTAAAGAAAGACGCATTCTGACACACTGTGGTGGCTGTACAGGGGACGATCGCCCTGATCGCCCCCCACCCTGGGATTTGCTACTGCCTCCCAATGCATAAGCCATCTCTGCTCTCTGCATCCACTTCTCCCGGGTCCTGTCAGCCTGCGCAGCTGGGCATGCACGGTGTGAGCGAGGAGCACCTCATGTAGAGTCAGGGGTCAGGGCCGAAACTAGGATATCTGTCACCCGGTGCAAGGCAGCAATTTTGCGCCCCCTCCCTTCCTGTACCTGGATTTTGTCCTTGCTCCTCCATAAGGCAGTGCACTACTCAGACGTCCCTGGTATAGTGACTTACATTATTCCACACACCATAATGCCCTTTACACATTATGCCACACACTGTAATGTCTATTACCAAAGTGCCACTTACATATTTGCCCGACACCATTTTATACCCCACAGTAAGGCTTCTAATTACTTTAAAATTACCTGCTCGTTGTCAGGGGTTTTATGCTCATTACCATTTCCATGCTCCTTGCCAGGGGGTTTATGCCCGTTGCCAGGGGTTACATGCTCGTTGCTATGGGGTTTCACGCTTGTTGCCAGGGGGTTTATGCTCATTGCCATGGGGTTTATGCTCGTTGCCAGGGGGTTTCATGCTCGTTGTTATGGTATTTATGCTCATTACCAGGGGTTTCATGCTCATTGCCATGGGGTTTATGCTCATTGCCATGGGGTTTCATGCTCGTTGCCAGGGGGGTTTATGCTCGTTGCCAGGGGGTTTCACGGGAGAAGATGCAGCTTTCAGAATCTTCTCCCGGCAGCGCCAGCGTTCCCGATGCTGAGAATGCTGTGTGCATTGCACTGGCCTAACAGACACTAGAGGTCCAGTAGGACCTCTAGCATCTGTCTCCTCCTCGGTGGCGGCCATTTTTGGATGGCCGTTTTCAGCAGAGTCCATGCGGATGGCTAGTCCGAATGGAATCTGCTAAAAACGGCCATCCAAAAATGGCCACCGCCAAGGAGGAGACAAACACTAGAGGTCCAGTAAGGACCTCTAGCATTTGTCTCCTCTTTGGCGGTGGCCATTTTTGGTTGGCCATTTCTGAATCTGCAGCCCCCAAGCCACCGCGAGTCAGCTTTTTTTCACCCCGTGCAATCCGGCACCCGGTGCATGTGCACCTCTAGCTCCCCCTTAGTTGCGGCCCTGCAGGGGTGTATCTTCCCCTTGGCCGTGGGTGGCAGTGCCCCCCTTCCCTCGCCTGGTGCCCCTGGTGAGTGCCATCCTGGCCAAGGGATAGATATGCCCCTGCCCGGGACATTTATATGTACCTGTTTAATTCACATCTCATATTTTCCTTCTTTCTAT
Source organism: Taudactylus pleione (assembly GCA_031769625.1). Lineage (NCBI taxonomy): Eukaryota > Metazoa > Chordata > Amphibia > Anura > Myobatrachidae > Taudactylus > Taudactylus pleione. The sequence goes on from JAUIMM010000388.1 coordinate 1,335,831, forward strand.
GGGCATTCGTCAATACCATATTACATGTGTTTTATCTTTGTACAAGTACCCATTTGTAATCGTATGGTATTGAGATTTCATTACAGTAAACCAGAGGTTCCCAAACCTTGCCATTACAGTCCACATTTTAAGCATATCCATGCTTGAGCACAGGTGACTTAAGTAGTACCTCAGTCAATTTGATTCAACCATCTGGACCGAAAATAACGGCATTGTGAAGAGGGTGTGGGGCCACGATGACTCAATCAAGCGGCTCCGCCTCCAATGTGACGTCAATGGCCGGGGACGCCCCCCACTTTTAGCTGACAATCAGCTCGCTCCCGGAAGGAGGGAACTGATTGTCGGTAAGTATGATCTGGACTCAAGCAAGGATATCCTTAAAACGTGGACTGCGGTGGCAGAGTTTGGGAACCTCTGCAGTACACTGCCAGCAGGGTCGGTGCTTGGTTTCTTGGCACCCAGCGCCGTATCAGGGCAGCAGTGTGTCCTGTGCTGCACTGTCACCAATGCCCTCCCCCTCTTTCCCTTTATGAGCGCATACCAATAACGCCAGTGGGTGGGTGGAGGGCGGGGTACTTCCAGAGTGGGTCAGGTTACGGCGGATGGAGAATTTGGTGGAATCTGCACTGTGCAGCTGCACCAACCACCTTACGGCCCAGGTGCCCTTGTGCTGCCGCACGGATGGAACGTGTCATGAGCCGGCTCTGACTGTCAGCTGCTTCTTATGATTTGTGGTCTATGGCCCTGATTCAGAGCCGGACGCTCTGAAAGAGCGCTCGCTCTGAATCAGGGTGTTTTTTTTTTATTTTGGATCGGCCTCCTGGCCGCTCACATAGCTGTGGGTTACCACCCACAGCTATTGCGAGCAGCCAGGATGATGGTTGCGATGGTCAAGACCATAGCGACCATCGGGCTTGCGACGAGACCCTTGTGGTAGGGTCTCATGGCCACAAGCCCCAGAGAGCTTCCGGCTCTAACAGAGCCGGAAGCTCTCCCACTGACATCACTGGTGATGTCAGTGGGGCCGCCCACAAACGGCAGGCGTTCGCATGAGAACGCCTCCAATATGTGAAGCCAGCCCCATGCCACGCCTCCAAAACGGTACGATCAAAATCGACAGCCGTCCCCTTTTGGTGCGAGACACGGAGCGCCCGTCGCTAGCCGGGTCTCGCGCATGCGCACGTTGGAGCCAACTCTGGTGTGCGCATGTGCAGTGGCAGGTGTAGTTTTTCTGTCTGAGTATGGCCTCCTATGTGAAAGGTAGAGAAGCCTCTGTATGCAGCCACTTTAATCCACATTTCTATGACACTCACATAACACACCCGTAATACGCTATCTCTGCCTGAGACTTTTTGCCACCCCCAGTCTCCGATCAGTAACACCCCATACATTGTCTATACGGTTCTACCTATGTGCACCTGAATCACTAATGCAGCTTTTTAAGCACACTATCGGGTCACATGCACAGTGCAAATTGTTAGGGGGTTTTAACTAGGGGTGTGCACCGGCCACTTTTCGTGTTTTGTGTTTTGGTTTTGGATCTGGATCTTTCTTCGTGTTTTGGATCTGGATTGGTTTTGCCAAAACCACCCTTCCGTGTTTTGTGTTCTGGGTTTTGTGTTTTGGATCTGTATTTTTTTTTTTTTAAAAGCATAAAAACAGCTAAAATCACAGAATTTGTGGGTTTTTCTGTTCCTATGCTATTATAAACCTCAATAACCTTCATTTCTACTCATTTCCAGTCTATTCTGAACACCTCACACCTCACAATATTGTTTTTATGGCCAAAAGGTTTCACCGAGGTAGATGGATGACTATGCTAAGCGATATGAGTGGGCGGCACAAACACGTGGCCCATCTAGGAGTGACACTGCAGTGGCAGACAGGATGGCAGTTTGAAAAACTAGGCCCCAAACAGAACATAATGCAAAGAAAAAAAAGAGGTGCAAGATGGAATTGTCCTTGGGCCCTCCCACCCACCCTTATGTTGTATAAATAGGACATGCACACTTTAACAAACCAATCATTTCAGCGCCAGGGTCTGCCACATGACTGTGGCTAATAGGATTGGTTCGTTTGGGCCCCCACAAAACAAGCTGGCAATTAATGTGTCCCTGCACAAACTGGCTCTACGGAGGCAAGATGTCATCCTCATCCTCCTCATCCACCGATTCCTTGGATAAAACAGGAAAAAGGGATTTAGGTGTCCCTGGACTGCTTACGATCTTACCCAAAGTTTCTGAAATTGACAGTAACTTTTTATGAATGCGCTGCAGGTGACGTATAAGGGAGGATGTTCCTAGGTGGTTAACGTCCCTACCCCTACTTATTTCACCTTTACATATAGTACATATGGCAAGGCAGTTGTTGTCTGGATTTGGATAGAAATATTGCCAGACCAAAGAGGTGGAATGTTTGGTCTTCTGCCCAGGCATGACCGTGATGGGCTTTTTCATCCCACGGACAACAACTGTCTCCCCCGGAGCCTGATTTAAACAAACCACATCACCATCAGAATCCTCCTCGCCAACTTCCTCCTCAGCGCCAGCTACACCAGTATCCTCATCCTGTTGTACTTCAACAGTGACATCTTCAATTTGCATATCAGCAAGTGGACTGTGGGTGCTCCTTTCAGCACTTGCAGGGGGCGTGCATATGGTGGAAAGAGCCACCTCTTCCCGTCCAGTGCTGGGAAGGTCAGGCATCGCAACCGCCACCACACTTGGACTCTCCTTGGGGATTTGTGATATCTTCTTAAAACGCACAGTTCTTCGCTGTGCTTTTGCCAGCTTAACTCGTTTGATTTTTTTAGCAGGAGGAGGGCTTCCATCGTCATGTGAAGCTGAACCACTAGTCATGAACATAGGGAAAGACCTTAGCCGTTCCTTGCCACTCCGTGTCGTAAATGACATATTGGCAAGTTTACGTTTCTCTTCAGATGATTTAATTGTTTTTTTCAAGGTCATTTTCCTGAACTTTGGGCCTGATTCAGAGCAACTCGTAAGCGACAGCTCGTTCGCTCCGAGCGATGTTTTCCCAACTGCGCATGCGTACGGATCGTTATACGCATGCGCAAACCAGTCAGTGCGTTCGAAATTCATGTGCTCGCAAAATAGAGAATGCCTGATAATTTGAGTGACAGAATGAGGGGTTTGTGGGTGGTAACAGGGGAAGGTGCTTGAAAACGGGGAGTGGAGATCCGATCGCAGGCGTGCTTAAAGGTCAAAACGTTCGTTTTATGGGTGTGCATAATTAAAACAGCAGCGTCATTGACCACGTCACTGGGTTATTTTATAGCCAGAACTGCTCGCAAAATTGTGGTAGCAAAAACCAACCACAAGAATAGCGAGCAGTTCATACCCTGGTCGATGTACTCGATTAATCTAATAAATAGCGGACATGACGTAGGATGCGAGCGGCCAGGGGGCATTGTTTCCCAAAAAACGACCGCAAGTTTTGTTCGCTCGATCAGACCTAGAGGCGTGAACAGACCGCAAACAGCGAACGGTTCATTTGAATAGCCACCCCTATTTTCTGGACGAGCGAGCGCTAATTGCGTCCGGCTCTGAATCAGGCCCTTTGTCATTTGGGATTGTATGTGCCCTCTACTATGACATTGGGCATCGGCCTTGGCAGACGACGTTGATGGCATGTTATCGTCTATGTCATGACTAGTGGCAGCAGCTTCAGCACTAGGAGGAAGTGGTTCTTGATCTTTCCCTATTTTATTTTTATCGGAGAAAGTTTGGTCCTCCATTTATGTTATATTGATTTGATATATACGTGCGGCTAAGGCGCACACAAACACAGAAAATATTTTTTTATTTTTGCTGGAGAGTAGTGCACTTTGTGGGTTACAACACCCTTTAAGAAATGAGCCAGCCGGCCTTTTATTTATGGGACACAGGCGCACGCTTGGCACTACTTTGTTGATGCACGTGCGGCCACAGTGCACACAATTCACAAACACAGAAATATATTTTTTTATTTTGGTTGGAGTGCCCTTTGGGGGTTACAGCACCCTTTAGCGGTCAATCCAGCCGGCCCTTTATTTATGGGACACAGGCGCACGCTTGGCACTACTTTGTTGATGCACGTGGGGCTACTGCGCACACAATTCACAAACACAGAAAATATTTTTTTATTTTGTTTGGAGTGCCCTTTGGGGGTTACAGCACCCTTTAGCGGTCAATCCAGCCAGCCCTTTATTTATGGGACACAGGTGCACGCTTGGCACTACTTTGTTGATGCACGTGCGGCTACTGCGCACACAATTCACAAACACAAAAAATTATATTTTTTTATTTTGTTTGGAGTGCCCTTTGGGGGTTACAGCACCCTTTAACGGACAAGCCAGCCGGACTTTTACTTATGGGACACAGGCGCACGCTTGGCGCTGCTCCTTTGTTGATGCACGTGCAGCCACAGTGCACACAATTCACAAACACAGAAAAAATATTTATTTTTTTGCACTTGGGGGGAGCACCCCTGACGGACAGAGCACCCCATGGACAACACTACAGCACCCCTTTAGGACTGGGACACTGCACAGGACTTTGGAGTGGACACAGCCCCTATGGACAACTGACTGCACAACACAGTCCAGCCAGCCCCTATGGACTTTGAAGTAGTGGACATAGCCCCTATGGACAACAGCAGCACAGCACAGCGCAGCACAGCACTACACTGCACTACACTACACAGCCCAGCCAGCCCTAACTTCCACCCTCCCTCTTCACTGTCTACAGCCATGAGAAAATGGCGCCGACGCGGGTACCTTATATAGGATCCAAAACCCGCGAGACCCGGAAGGCGGGATGATGACGTTTTGCCTCGATTTCAGATCCGAGTCAGGCGGGAAAAGTCGAGCCTGACTCGGTTCGGCCTTGAATCGGGGGGGCTCGGGGGGGTTCGGATTTCAGAAATCCGAACTCGCTCACCCCTAGTTTTAACGCATGCACATTAGCTAAAAATCGCCCCACCCTGTGAATATCGTTAGTATATAATCACCTGCCCGGCATGGTTGCATTGTATGTGAACACACCAGGCTGTGCATTACCTGACATGGTCCCAAACAATGTGACCAGTCAGAAATGCACTCTGGGTGGCTGCTGGAAGATATGTTTTCAGTAGTTGCCAATAGCAGAGGGACCTCCCAGCCCCCCTGTATTCCTGCACCCACCCCCAATGTCTGCTATGCTGCCGACTCCTGCTCCTTCCTGCAGCCGCCGGGGAAACATACATGAAGCAGTCCTCAGCCCCCCAGTGTATACCTCAGAGAAGAAGCCACCAGGCAATTGCTAATTTACGATATCCCGATCATCGCTGGAGCAATATATCAGTGACCAATATGTAAACATTGATATTGTTATGTGTTTCAACAACAAAAAAAAATGAAATGTTTTATTCATAGAATTGTGTTGGATAGGTTATAAATAGTTGTTCCTGACTTTATTCAATCATAAAACAACAGTAATTTATGAACTGAGGGCCTGATTCAGACCCGGTCGCAAGCGCTGAGCGCTCGGAACGGGGTCAATATTTGCCCATTGGGCATGCGCACGACGGAGTCGGCTCCATCATGTGCATGCGTGAGACCCGGCTAGTGTCGGGTGCTCTGTCATTCCGGGTCTCACACCAAAGGGGGTGAGCTGTTGATGGTGATTGACAGCTCGCCCCATTTGGTAGGCGGGCAGGGGGGGTGGCTGGCCAAACGGAGGTGTTCCCAAAGGAATGCCTGCCGTTTGGGGGCAGCCCCACTGACATCACCAGTGATGTCAGTGGGAGAGCTTCCGGCTCTATTAGAGCCAGAAGCTCTCTGGGGCTTGCGGCCACGAGACCCTGCCACAAGGGTCTCGTGGCAAGCCTGATGGTCGCGATGGTCTTGACCATCGCGACCATCAACCTGGCCGCTCGCAATAGCTGTGAAAACGCCCTGATTCAGAGCGAGCGCTCGCTCAGAGCGTCCGTCTCAGAATCAGGCCCTGAGCCCGTTATGTGGTTAATAATTTGTATGTTCTGTGAAAATCTCCTACAGCACCACAGGTATAATATTCCCAATTACATAAGAAAGTAGCAAAACAAGTCAAAATACCCAGACAATATTACAGAGTACATATTCAATAGATGCACCCATTTACATTGCCGCTGATTACACCACAAAAGTGTGCACTCATCGCACCATGCAGTTCTCCACGCCTGCATATGCTACGGTACTCTATGTCGCGCACTTCAATCACACCATGCATTCTTATGGAGGCGCGGTTGCATATACAGTGCACATATGAGATCACGGGCACACATCTCGCACTATGCATGCCATGATTAGCCGCGCCAAAGGCAAGGGTGTAGCTGGGCAGATCTGTAATTTCCACTTGCATCAAGGCAGGAAACAGGATTTCCAGAGGCTCTCCATAGAAATGAAAGGGGACTTGGTGATTGGTCAGAGTGTGGGTAATGGAGTGTCCCTGAGTGACCTCTCATTCATGATGGGGCTTCCTGAGGAGCTGTAATGCCATTTTTATCTTTCCCAAAGAGCTGGGATGCTACATGGAATGAAGAGGAAGTGACCCCTTTATATTGTAAGTAATACATTGGTAAAAGAGGGCGGTGTGGGGGTGTTTTTATTTATTAATATAATACCACAGTGTCCATGTCCTGTCCTAAGGACTCACCAGTTTGGCACTGATTGCTGTTATGGCAGAGGGACCCTATGCTGTGTGTCCCCCCATCTATAACGTTAAACCCCTGGCAGGTAGGGCCTAGTGCTGGTTATTGTAATATAGAGGGGGCCCCAGGCTGTTCTTCACCTATTTTCCAATACCAGTTTAGGCCCAGAAGCCAGTGGCTTCTTATGTAATTGGTGGGGACACAGTTTTGCTATTTTAACCATTTATAATGATTTTAGACAAACGAAGCCTGTAGTGATCACAGTGATCTGTGCAGTGCTTCAGACAAACTCACTGCCACAGTCAGGTCTGTTGTTTTGGCGGGTTGCCCATCTTTTTCAATTGGGTTTGGTAGTTTTTGCAATCCGATGCTTTTTAAAAATGCGGTTTGTATACTTGCCTACAGTATGTAAAATAATCGGTAGTTGGTCCAATGTTCTAAAGTCGGTCATTTGGCCATTTTTCCATCGGTTTGCCTTTAGTAAATGAGCAGATTGCAAAACCAATGGAAAAACATAAATAAAAAAATAACTCGACCTTTAGTAAATTTAACCCTTAAATCTTTTATCAGCTGTCCCGCCACAGCAGATTTTATGATGTAGCTGTGCATGGTGGGCAAAGGGGTGCCCTAGAAATCTTTTTTTTTATGTAAAACATACTTTATTGAAATGTAACCGAACAGTTTTTGGTGTCCAAAGCCTTCCTCAATTCTTCCTTACTTGGTTGTGATTCATCAGACAAAGCCACCTTCTTCTCTCCATGGTCCAGTTCTGATACTCACGTGCCCACTGTGGGCGCTTTTGGGAGTGGACAGAGGTCAGCATGGACACTCTGATTGGCCTGTGGCTACGCAGTCCCATATGCAGCAAGCTGTGGTGCACTGTGGGTCTCAGTCAGACACGGTCGCATTAGCTGAGCGATCGCAACCGGGTCGATGTTGAGGCCCTGCGCACGGCCAGCGGCCGCACTGCGCGTGTGCAAGCCCCGGAGCGAGAGAGAAAATCTCTTGCTCCGGAGCTCTCTAGAAAAGGGGCGGCTGTCGATGGTGATCGACAGCTCGCCCCGTTTTGTAGGCGGGGCGGGGGGTGGCTACACAAATGGAGGCGTTCCTAATGGAACGCCTGCCGTTTTGTGGGCGGCCGCACTGACATCACCAAGGTCTCGTCGCAAGCCACGATGGTCGCGATGGTCTTGATCATCGCGACCATCACCCTGGTCGGTGGCTAAGGCTGTGGAAGCTGCACTAAAAAATACAAGCGACCGCCCTCATTCAGAACGAGCGCTCGCTTCTTGCGACCGACTCTGAATGAGGGCCTGTGTGTACTAAAAAACCTTGCTATCATATAAGGATTACGAATCAGCATCCTGTCTACTCAAGGAATCAAATAAAATCAATAGGTTGTGTCTGCTGCCTTGAAAGGAGAAGAGGAATCCGGACCCTCTTCCTCAGAATCTGAATATAACCAAAGGCCTTTATAGCACAGGTTCACCCAATTGTAGTCCATAATACTTCTAAAAAGCCGGCAGTTTATTGAGTATTTATCAGAGATCTTTAATGTAATCACATCAGATCCATCATACTTCAAACTAGGGGTGAGCGGGTTCGGATTTCTGAAATCCGAACCCCCCGAGCCCCCCCTCGACTTTTCCCGCCTGACTCAGATCTGAAATCGAGGCAAAACGTCATCATCCCGCCTTCCGGGTCTCGCGGGTTTTGGATCCTATATAAGGTACCCACGTCGGCGCCATTTTCTCACTCGGCTGTGGACAGTGAAGAGGGAGGGTGGGAGTTAGGGCTGGCTGGGCTGTGTAGTGTAGTGTAGTGCAGTGTAGTGTTGTGCTATGCTGTGCTGCGCTGTGCTGCTGTTGTCCATAGGGGCTGTGTCCACTCCTTCAAAGTCCATAGGGGCTGGCTGGACTGTGTTGTGCAGCCAGTTGTCCATAGGGGCTGTGTCCACTCCAAAGTCCTGTGCAGTGTCCCAGTCCTAAAGGGGTGCTGTAGTGTTGTCCAAGGGGTGCTCTGTCTAACAGGGGTGCTGCCCCCAAGTGCAAAAAAAAATAATATTTTTTCAGTTTGTGAATTGTGTGCACTGTGGCTGCACGTACATCAACAAAGTAGCGCCAAGCGTGCGCCTGTGTCCCATAAGTAAAGGGCCGGCTGGCTTGTCTGTTAAACGGTGCTGTAACCCCAAAGTACACTCCAAACAAAATAAAAAAATATTTTCTGTGTTTGTGAATTGTGTGCGCAGTAGCCGTACGTGCATCAACAAAGTAGTGCCAAGCGTGCGCCTGTGTCATAAGTAAAGGGCCGGATGGCTTGACTGTTAAAGGGTGCTGTAACCCCCAAAGTACACTCCAAACAAAATAAAAAAATATTTTCTGTGTTTGTGAATTGTGTGCACTGTGGCTGCACGTGCATCAACAAAGTAGCAGCGCCAAGCGTGCGCCTGTGTCCCATAAATAAAGGGCCGGCTGGCTTGTCCTTTAAAGGGTGCTGTAACCCCCAAAGGGCACTCCAAACAAAATAAAAAAATATTTTCTGTGTTTGTGAATTGTGTGGGCTGTAGCTGCACCTGCATCAACAAAGGAGCAGCGCCAAGCGTGCGCCTGTGTCCCATAAGTAAAGGGCCGGCTGCCTCATTTCTTAAAGGCTGGTGTAACCCACAAAGTGCACTAGTCTGCAACAAAAATAAAAAATTATTTTCTGTGTTTGTGTGCGCCTTAGCCGCACGTATATATCAATATAACATAAATGGAGGACCAAACTTTCTCCGATAAAAATAAAATAGGGAAAGATCAAGAACTACTTCCTCCTAGTGCTGAAGCTGCTGCCACTAGTCATGACATAGACGATAACATGCCATCAACGTCGTCTGCCAAGGCCGATGCCCAATGTCATAGTAGAGGGCACATACAATCCCAAATGACAAAGTTCAGGAAAATGACCTTGAAAAAAACATTTAAATCATCTGAAGAGAAATGTAAACTTGCCAATATGCCATTTACGACACGGAGTGGCAAGGAACGGCTAAGGTCTTTCCCTATGTTCATGACTAGTGGTTCAGCTTCACATGACGATGGAAGCCCTCCTCCCGCTAAAAAAATCAAACGAGTTAAGCTGGCAAAAGCACAGCGAAGAACTGTGCGTTCTAAGAAGATATCACAAATCCCCAAGGAGAGTCCAAGTGTGGTGGCGGTTGCGATGCCTGACCTTCCCAGCACTGGACAGGAAGAGGTGGCTCTTTCCACCATTTGCACGCCCCCTGCAAGTGCTGAAAGGAGCACCCACAGTCCACTTACTGATATGCAAATTGAAGATGTCACTGTTGAAGTACAACAGGATGAGGATACTGGTGTTGCTGGCGCTGAGGAGGAAGTTGGCGAGGAGGATTCTGATGGTGATGTGGTTTGTTTAAACCAGGCTCCGGGGGAGACAGTTGTTTTCCGTGGGATGAAAAAGCCCATCATGGTCATGCCTGGGCAGAAGACCAAACATTCCACCTCTTTGGTCTGGCAATATTTCTATCCAAATCCGGACAACAACTGTCTTGCCATATGTACCATATGTAAAGGTGAAATAAGTAGGGGTAGGGACGTTAACCACCTAGGAACATCCTCCCTTATACGGCACCTGCAGCGCGTTCATAAAAAGTTACTGTCAAGTTCAGAAACTTTGGCTAAGACCGTAAGCAGTCCAGGGACACCTAAATCCAGTTGTCCTGTTGTATCCAAGCGCCTGCAAACCACACCGTCAACTCCCTCCTCATCAATTTCCTCCTTAGTCAGGATCGGAAGTAGTCCTGCAGGCCATGTCTCTGGCATGACTGACTCTCCTATCCGGGATTCCTCTGGAGTATCCTGCATTGCTACGCCTCCTGCTGCCGCTGCTGCTGTTGATGCTGCTGGGAGTCATTCATCATCCCAGAGAGGAAGTAGGAACACCACTATTTTACTAAACAATTGACCCTCCAACAGTCCTTAGCGAGAACAGCAGTCATCCTGAAGCAAAACGTATAACTGAGACCTTGACTGCTATGTTGGTGTTAGACGTGCGTCCGGTATCCGCCATTAGTGCAGTGAGATTTAGACAATTGATGGAGGTAGTGTGTCCCCGGTTCCAAATCCCATCTAGATTCCACTTCACTAGGCAGGCGATACCGAGACTGTACAGAAACGTCAGAAAAAGTGTCCTCAGATTCCTGAAAAATGCGGTTGTACCCAATGTCCACTTAACCACGGACATGTGGACAAGTGGAACAGGGCAGACTAAGGACTATATGACTGTGACAGCCCACTGGGTAGATGTATCACCTTACGCAGCAACAACAGCAGCGTCACAAGTAGCAGCATCTCTGAAACGCCAGCTCGTTCCAAGGCAGGCTATGCTGTGTATCACCGGTTTCAATAAGAGGCATACCGCCAACAACCTCTTAGAGAAACTGAGGGAAATCATCGCCCAATGGCTTACCCCACTTAGACTCTCCTGGGGATTTGTGATATCTAACAATGCCACCAATATTGTGCGGGCATTACATCTGGGCAAATTCCAGCACGTCCCATGTTTTGCTCACACAATGAACTTGGTGGTGCAGAATTTTCTGAAAAGCGACAGGGGCGTGCAGGAGACGCTTTGGGTGGCCCGAATAATTTCTGGCCACTTTCGCCATTCAGCGACTGAGTGACGAAGACTCCAGCACCAGCAAACACTCTTGAACCTGCCCTGCCATCACCTGAAGCAAGAGGTTGTGACGCGGTGGAACTCAACCCTCTATATGCTTCAGAGGATGGAGGAGAAGCAAAAGGCCATTCAAGCCTATACATCCACCTATGACATAGGCAAAGGAGGGGGTATGCACCTGACTCAAGCGCAGTGGAGAATGATTTACGTGTTGTGCAAGGTTCTCCAACCCTTCGAACTTGCCACACGTGAAGTCAGTTCAGACACTGCCAGCTTGAGTCAGGTCATTCCCCTCATCAGGCTTTTGCAGAAGCAGCTGGAGAAAGTGAAGGAGGAGCTAAGACGGAGCGATTCCGCTCGGCATGTGGGACTTGTGGATGAAGCCCTTCATTCGCTTTGCCAGGATTCCAGGGTGGTCAATCTGTTGAAATTAGACCACTAGATTTTGGCCACCGTGCTCGATCCTAGGTTTAAAGCCTATGTGGTGTCTCTCTTTCCGGCCGACACAAGTCTGCAGAGGTGCAAAGACCTGCTGGTGAAAACACTGTCAGCTGAAGCGGAACGTGACACGTCAACAGCTCCTTCTTCATTTTCTCACGCAACTGGGGCTGCCAGGAAAAAACTTAGGTATCCTAAGCAACCTGCTGGCGGTGATGCAGGGCAGGGAGGACCAAGTTTGGACATCTGGTCCGGACTGAAGGACCTGGCAACAATTTCTGACATGTCTACTGTCACTGCATATGATACTGTCACCATTGACAGAATGGTGGAGGATTACATCAGTGACAGCATCCAAGTAGGCATGTCAGACAGTCCGTACCTGTACTGGCAGGAAAAAGAGGCAATTTGGAGGCCCCTGTACAAACAGGCTCTATTTTACCTGAGTTGCCCCCCCTCCAGTGTGTACTCCGAAAGTGTTTAGTGTAGCCGGGAACCTTGTCAGCGAAAGCCGTAGGAGGCTGCTTCCACAAAATGTGGAGAAGATGATGTTCATAAAAATGAATTACCAACTCTTTCAGGGAGACCAGCCTCCAGAACGTACAGAGGGACCTGTGGTGGTGGATTCCAGTGGGGACAAGTTAATAGTCTGTGAGGATGAGTATGTACAGAACACTGAAGAGGGTGAGGAATCGGTGGATGAGGAGGATGAGGACGACATCTTGCCTCCGTAGAGCCAGTTTGTGCAGGGACAGATTAATTGCCAGCTTGTTTTGTGGGGGCCCAAACGAACCAATCATTTCAGCCACAGTCGTGTGGCAGACCCTGGCGCTGAAATGATTGGTTTATTAAAGTGTGCATGTCCTGTTTATACAACATAAGGGTGGGTGGGAGGGCCAAAGGACAATTCCATCTTGCACCTCTTTTTTTTCTTTGCATTATGTACTGTTTGGGGCCTAGTTTTTCAAACTGCCATCCTGTCTGCCACTGCAGTGTCACTCCTAGATGGGCCACGTGTTTGTGCCGCCCACTCGTATCGCTTCGCATAGTCATCCAGCTACCTCGGTGCAAGATTTTGGACATAAATCCACTATTGTGAGGTGTGAGGTGTTCAGAATAGACTGGAAATTAGTGGAAATTAAGGTTATTGAGGTTAATAATAGCATAGGAGCAGAAAAACCCACAAATTCTGTGATTTTAGCTGTTTTGATGCTTTTTTAAAAAAAATACAGATCCAAAACACAAAACCCAGAACCCAAAACACGGAAGGGTGGTTTTGGCAAAACCAATCCAGATCCAAAACCAAAACACAAACACGAAAAGTCGCCGGTGCACACCCCTACTTCAAACCTGTATAAACTTGTTATGCATTTCGTCACAAGCGTGGAATTTAGGAGCTGTGTTCCCGGACTGGACCTTGGATCTGTATTACTTGGCGCAGACGCTCGCTGGAGGAGACTTGGCTTAATGAAGTTTTTCCGGATGAGAGGGTGCAGCGAACTGACAGGAGTTTGAGGAATGCGACAGTAACGAGGTAGCTAGGAAGCTATGCGGAGCGGCTGGATAGCCGAGGGTAGACGTTGGTAGCTGAGTGGCTACGTGGAGCGGCTGGATAGCCGTGGGTAGACGTTGGTAGCTGAGTGGCTACGTGGAGCGGCTGGATAGCCGTGGGTAGACGTTGGTAGCTGAGCGGCTACGTGGAGCGGCTGGATAGCCGTGGGTAGACGTTGGTAGCTGAGTGGCTACGTGGAGCGGCTGGTTAGCCGTGGGTAGACGTTGGTAGCTGAGCGGCTACGTGGAGCGGCTGGTTAGCCGTGGGTAGACGTTGGTAGCTGAGTGGCTACGTGGAGCGGCTGGATAGCCGTGGGTAGACGTTGGTAGCTGAGTGGCTACGTGGAGCGGCTGGTTAGCCGTGGGTAGACGTTGGTAGCTGAGTGGCTAGAGGGAGCGGCTGGATAGCCGTGGGTAGACGTTGGTAGCTGAGTGGCTACGTGGAGCGGCTGGTTAGCCGTGGGTAGACGTTGGTAGCTGAGCGGCTACGTGAAGCGGCTGGTTAGCCGTGGGTAGACGTTGGTAGCTGAGTGGCTACGTGGAGTGGCTGGATAGCCGTGGGTAGACGTTGGTAGCTGAGCGGCTACGTGAAGCGGCTGGTGCGCAGTGGGAAGGCTTGCTTAGCTAAACTAAGAAACTAGTTGCACTGGCAACTTGTGTGAGCATTGGGGATCCTTTTATAGTGGACACTGGGAGCTGACAGGCTGAGAGAGAAGGAGAAGGCTCCTCATTGGTGGTAGTGGGGTCACATGGGCAATCCAAGATGGCCACGCCCATGGACCGGAGGACAGCGCTTCCTGGAGGTAGTCAGCGGGGACCAGCGGTCAGCAGGAGCCGGCGTGGGAGCAGCACAGCAGCGGGACCCTCCAGAGGACAACAGAGGAGACTGCCTTGGGAGAAGAGGAAGGAGCGTACAGCGCGGGAGCCGGAAGACAGCGCGGGTCAGCGCCCGCACAGGTAAGCGACAGGGTCTGATTCTGGGGTCTCCAGGCCGGCGTGTGATACATTTCACGGGAACACTGCCCGCTTCTCCAGATAATGGCAATTGCTAGATGATAATCATATACAATGATTACATACACAATGTATAAGTTGGCTGTTTGAATCCTTAGCAATAGTATAGGCATAAAATAACTAAAAACATAAAAAAGAGTAATACTTGATTATAACTTGTACCATTACTGTAAATATGGTAAGTACTGAAAAATGTATATATATATATTATATATATATATATATATATATATATATATATATCAGCAAAGTGGATGGCACTCAAATGACTTGAAAAAAAGATTCAAGACAAGGAACATATTCAATTAGAAGTGAAAAGTCCCGTACTTTTCGCATGCTGGACTTTTCGCCGACATCGCTGGTTTTGCATGTGAAAAAAGTATTGCGCGGGTCCCCGCTTATCCCCGTATTCAATTCCAAAGGAAGCGAAAGCGCGTTCCAGCGAAACTCAAACAGGCGAAAAGTACTGTCAGATTTGGGGAAATCATCCTGACACCCCCCAAAAGATGCACTGACATGGGGGATCACTTTGGATACCCCCGAATAGCCCTGCTGGAGGTATTTGGGGTGCTTAAATGCTCTCAATTGGTGCTATTTTGCGTCTTTGCACAAGTGGTGAAGAATAGCATTTTGCAGTTTTTTTTGGCAAAAATAAGTAGTCCCAGCAAATTTGGGGTACATGAAAATGGTGCAAGCATGGTTAAAAATTGCTAAAGTGAGGTCTTAAAAAGCCTTAAAAACGCACCTTCAGCAAGCACCTGCAATCAAAAAACACCTCCCCCCATACTTGCAGACCCCCTCAAAGTCTATTTCACTAGTTTTTAAGTTTGTACCCCAACTTTAAACTTTTTTGCCCCATTTTTCAAAGTAATTTTTTGGGTGTACTTTAATTCTTTTTTGGATTTTTTTGATGCAGTTTACCTTTGGGGACCTGTCCTAAGAGTGCAGGGTGGTTTCCCCACCTTTGCTCCCCAAATCCACAATTCGGCACTTTTTTCCGCCAGCTATTCATAGGCAAAACTTTTTCGCTGGGTGCATTGCATTGCGTTTTCGCACCGGCGAAAAATCGCAAAACAATTGAATACGTCGATAAGTTTCTGCTGGCAAAAAGACGTCACCGGCCAAACTTTTTCGCAAAAAACGGCTTTGCGCCACT
Source organism: Taudactylus pleione (assembly GCA_031769625.1). Lineage (NCBI taxonomy): Eukaryota > Metazoa > Chordata > Amphibia > Anura > Myobatrachidae > Taudactylus > Taudactylus pleione. The sequence continues at coordinate 1,351,336 of JAUIMM010000388.1, forward strand.
AATTGAATAGGGCCCCAGGCGATGGTCCCTGAGGAAAATCTCCAATAAAAGAGATTGAACCAGTAAGTGTATCATATATATTGTAGACATTGATCTGAAAATGTTTTTGTAAATAATATTTGCAGTTTTTCCTTCAGGGATTAACACAAAAAGATGTTTGGGGCTACTAACTCAAGAGCAAGCCACATTAGCTGCCCATGGGAGAAGACATTGGTCCTGAGATCTACAAACCACAAAATCCAATTCACTGCAGTGGCAAACGCAGGATTTTGAAAGGGGGGGTTTCCAAATCCTTGGTTACTGAACCAATGAAAATACATCTAACCACAATTATATATATATATATATATATATATATATATATATACCAACTACTAATAACACTTACCTGTGAATGAATCCTTTAAGGTGATCCTGAGATGAAGATTTCTTGACCAAAAAGAATAAAGAAACCATTTTATTTAAAAATTGTGTGGACTATTTTAGAACTAATATTCTGAATAAACACTGTATTTATTGTGCATGATAATCCCATCACTTCACAGCACTAAAGAAATGAGGGTGTTAATTAGAGCTTACCCAAGCAGGCCCTAGTTATCTACAGGATTAATGGAGAAGTAGCTTGGGTGGCGGCACTGATATAGCATTGAAGAAAGAAGACCACATCCTGATTTTAGGGGCAAAGCTACCATGGGTGCAGGGGGTGTGGTTGCTATGGGGTCCACAGCATCTCCGGGGCCAACCTCCCCTTTCACCCAGCTCACTTCTGCGGCATTACACGGCGCAGGGTTGGATTGGCCGTAAAGACCTCACCGAGAGTTTACTTGGTGAGACGGATCCATGTTGGGATCGCTTAAATCATTTTTTCTGTTATCTGTTTATTTTTTTAGTTACATGCCCTGGCCAGCGCTGCTCAGGATCGGGTCCTCAGCGCATGTCCACTAGAGACAGAGAGCCGGAGAGAGGGCCTGCCCCCAGTCCTCACAGCTTAGCCTCTCACTGATTGTGGCTGTCTGAGATGGACGCCACACCTGTGCTGAGCACAACACCAGTCTTTTCTCCTCCCATTGAACAAGGCCTCAACGCACCACCACAGAAAATGGTCCCAAGTTCCCAACCTCCCCTACATAACTCCAGTCTCCCAGCAGCAGCAGTCAGAGGTAAGGGGCTGCTCAGGAGGCTGGTGTGACTGTGCGCGGTTCTGCAATGAGTGTGTGGGGCAAGTCATGGAACAGCAGCAACATCAGGTCAGTGCTCCCATTCCAGTGCCTCACCCTGCTGCAACCCAGTTTCCCCCACCATCTCAATGACACCCCCCATCCCAGTGTCTCCTACCCTGCCAGACCAGCGTCCCCCCTTCCCTTCTCAACCAGCCCACTGTCCCCATCTCTCTGCCCTCCACCTAGAACCCTCCAACCAGTCCAGTCACAGTGTCCCCCCCTCATTCAGCCCAGTGTCCGCCCTTCTCCAGCCTAGTGTTCCCCCTCTCAACACCCATCTCACTGCCCCTCTTCCCATCCAGCCCAGTGCCCCTCCATTGCAATGTTCCCCCCATCCAGCCCCCTCATATATCACTCTCCTATCATGTATATCAGTGTATGTATGGTTGTATCATGTCTGTGTGTACAAGCTAGACCTATGGGGGCCCCATAGTCTAGCTATGCCCCAGCCCGATTTCTAGTAACCATTCTAAATTACAGGTGAGTCTGCGTTACAACAACATGAGAAGTAAATCAGTTATTAACATCTGTAAGAATGACAGCATAAGGGAGAGTTGTTTTTATTTGTAAGGAACTATTGATATAAATCAAAACAATTAAAGATTTACAGTTCATGTGAATAATTTTTTGTCCATGATTTTGCTTTATCTAATTATAGTAGGAAATACATCACCAGAAGTAAGAAAATGCCAATAAGACTGACGTCAGCATATAATTATGAACTGCCTAGTAGAACCACTACACAAGCTGAGGCAATGTTATATGGAGCTCATTCAGACCCGTTCGCTAAGATGCATACTCTCGCTGCTGCCGATGGTATGCAGTGTGTATGCAATGTGTATGAATTATGTGCATACCTTTGCGAAAGTTCACAATGCGTTCACTCACTGCACATAGACAGCCCAGCAGAGTGAGTGACAGGAGAAGCCGTTTGTAGGTGGTAACAGGGGCTGGCCATTAAAAACGGGGGAGTGGAGGTGCAGACGCAGGCGTGCCTGAGCATCTCACCGGCGTGTTAGAGGTGTGCATAATTATAAGACAGCGTCATAGTACACGTCACCTGGCTGGTTTTTACACTGAAGTGCTCGCAGTGCTTGTGGCAGGGTATGGTCAACCTCAAGCGCTGCGATAGCTTCCGATGTACCGATGGTTGCATACACTTCCTGGACATGACGTGCACAAGTGGGCGTCCTAAAACAGGCTGATGGGGGTCTGCATACAACTATGTGATCGCTTTGTAAGAAATACTGGGTGTGCTAATTCATTGCAGTGCGACAGTGCTGCCTACGCAATTTGCATACACATCGTGCGAGCGGCTCTGAATCAGGCCCTGTATCCCAACATACATGAATCAAGAAGTGAGGCTAATGTGTAGATTATTTTACTGAGATTCATATTGCCATTACTGTCCAGCTTGTGGCTATTTGCTGTAATAATTATGGGAAACAATCTCTAGTGATAACATTTTCTTAAAGATTTCTTAAAATGTTTTCTCAACACGTCATCCCGGATTCCGTAGATTACAGGACTGAGGAATCTTGGCACGTAGGTGAAAGTAAAAAAATTAGTCAATTGCAACTCATCCACTGCTTGGACAGAAAATGCTTGTGACAGTACAGTCAATAATGAAGCCATACATAAGAGATACTGGAAGGCGTGGAGCATAACTGTTTTCCCCGCTTTGGAGGCAGACGATGACTGAGGACTTATTTTTAGGGCAACCAGCATGATCTTCACATACGTAAATATGATGACAAGTCCCACCAAGGTGAAACACAGGACGAGATTAACGGACCTAATTATATTTTGAATCTTATTAACTAGCAACATGTTCTGTGTGCAGACGATATAGAGATGGAAAATATTAGTAAATGATGAGAACATGACGCATAGCTCAGCCGCATATGGGATCAACATCGCCGAAAATATCAGGGTGAATGCCGCATGAGCTCTCTGGTTGGTGCACAGCTGGGCATGTCGCAGTGGGTAGCAGATGGCGACATATTGTTCTAGAGCCATGGCTGCCAGATTGTATGGGGTTATTCTAAATGCCATGGCAGAAACAGTGTACAAAATGTAGCAGACTGGCACAGGAATATATAATAAATAAATAGCTGCAAGTAGAAAGAGAAATGCCAGAACTAGATACAATGTGTCATTAATGAGCATGTAAACAAACAGAACATAGCGCGAATTCTGCTGGAGGTCTGGCGCGAGGAGGAAGGCGCTCAGCATCACTGTGACAAAGTAGAAGAAGAAACAGAACCCCGCTATTATCAGGAATATAATGGACCACTGTACGTATGCATTCAGTCTGACAGTCATGGACACTTGGGTGATGTTGTGTTGATTTTCTGATGAGTTGATCATAATTGGAAGAGTGGTCTGTTTTTTCCAGAAATCTCAGCCAGAGGAAACCTACTAAAAATTAAAACAAATTAGTATCCATTAAAACACATAGGGCCTGATTCAGAGCCGCTCGTAAGCGGCCGCTCGCTCGCTCACTCCGAGCGATGTTCGCACATCTGCGCATGCGTATGGGTCGTAATGCACATGAGCCAACCAGTTAGTGCGGTCGGAAATCGTGTGCTCGCAAAATAGCGAGGGGCTGGTAATTTGAGTGACAGGATGAGGAGTTTGTGGGTGGTAACAGGGGAAGGTGCTTGAAAACGGGGAGTGGTGATCCGAACGCAGGCGTGCCAAACGGTCAAAATGAGCGTTTTAAGGGTGTGCATAATTAACAAAGCAGCGTCATCGACCAGGTCACTTGGTTGTCTTTTAGCCTGAACTGCTCTCATGATTGCGGTAGGAAAATGCTACCACAAGCACTGCGAGCAGTTCAGATGCCTTTCGATGTACTCGATTAATCTAATAAATAGCGGAGATGACGTATGATGCGAGCGGCCAAGGGGCGTCTTTAGAAAATAGCGAGCGCATGTTTCGGACGCTCGCTCAGACATAGAGGCGTCAACAGACCGCAAAGAGCGAGCGCTCAATTTAAATAGCCAGCCCCTTTTTCTGAACAAGCGAGAGCAAATAGCGTCCGGCTCTGAATGAGGTCCATAATACCCTTTTATGTTTCACATGGAATATGGAACATGGAAAAGTCACCTTGATTTAGAGTTAGGAGTAACAAAAAAGGAACAAATCTGACCGCTATGCCGTCACAGCACTACAAAAGGGACGCCCACCTTACCTTACACACATCCGTAATGTTTGGCAAAACTGCGTAACCATCGGTAACATCGAGTACCATCGGAGCCTCAGGCACATTTGCACATGGTCAGACCTTACTCAGGAATTGCTAATCTCATCGCACGCACTGATCACACGAGCTGGGTATGGCATCGCAGTGGATAATTTATGCATGCCCCTGCAACGGCGTTTGAATGCACTGGCACGTCTGCATTTAGCCAACCCCTCCCCCCCCGTCGCCAGCCACAAACTGTGATGGGTCTGCGTAGTTTCTGTGATCGCAGTCCAGATCGCAGAGGCTAGTTCTCGATGCACACGCATGTGCAGAACGCACCAATCGGCCGATTGCATACGTAATCGCAGTTGTGATCGGTAGCGAATCAGGCCCTCTGTTAGAATGCACCAGACCAATGAATGGGCATGAGTCAAACAACCACTCGAAGGGGGAGATTTAATAAAGCATCAACCAATCAGCTCCTAACTGTAACTTTACAGGCTGTATTTGAAAAATGACAGGAGCTGATTGGTTGGTGCTATTTATCTCCAATTTTATCTCTCTCCAAGCTTTATTAAATTTCCCCCTAAGTTTCTGAAAATAGCCAGCTGTAAATCAACTGAGGTATGCTTGCCTAAATCAATCCTCTCCATGTAAACCACTACAACTTCAGGGACCCTGAAATGCACTGCCTCCACCAGCAACCTATCTTTATAAGTATCCCAACACATACCCCTTCCTCTAAGCTAACAAACCCATTGAGTACAGTGGAAAAACACCATGCCTGAGACAATAGGGGACTTAGATGCGCAGTAGATAAAACAGTGGCCAACAACCCAATGTGGTTTACAGTCAAAGAGAGCATAAATGGGAATCGCTAAAATGAAGTAAAACTGCAGGAAACAAAGCAAAAAGGCAACTATAACAGTCAAAGAATAAACAAAAAATGGTCCTGCAGGAAGGGGTGTGTGAGGGGTGAAGGAGCCAGGGTAGAGTGTGAATGCTAAAATTTCCAGTAACTGTTATTTTATGGTCCAGTAAAAGGCACAATACTGCTGCCAGGAGCTTGTGTTACCTGGTAGCAAGGGGTAGCAGCCTTAGGTCCCCATACAGTGGGCCTGATTCAGACCCGCTCGCAAGCACTAAGCTCTTGCAAGCGGGTCAATGGTGGCCCAGTGCGCATGCGCACAACGGAGCCAGCTCCGTCGTGCGTATGCGCGAGACCCAGATTACGACAGCCAAGCCGTCGCTCCGGGTCTCGTACCAAAGGGGGCGTGCTGTCGATGTTGAGTGACAGCACGCCCCCTTTGGTGGGCAGGCCAGGGGCATGGTTGCCCAGATGGAGGCGTTCCCATGGGAACGCCTACCGTCTGGGGCCGGCCCCACTGACACCAAAAGTGATGTCATTGGGAGTGCTTTTTGCTCTGATAGAGCCAAAATCACTCCAGGGCTTGCGGTCACCGAGACCCTACCGCAGGGTCTCGTCACAAGCCCGATGGTCATATTGGTCTTCACCATCGCGACCATCATCATGGCCGCTCTCATATGCTGTGGGTGGTCACCCACAGCTATGCGAGCGGCCAAGAGGCCGCAACAATGAAAAAAAAAAAACGCCCCGATTCAGAGCGGGTGCTCGTTCAGAGCGTCCGGCTCTGAATCAGGCCCTTTATGCGAGAATGCAGAAGGTGCCTGTGGAAAATGGACATAGCATTTATCCATCTGCCAGTTGACTAAAGCCACAATGTTCTGAACCTAGTAACCCACAGCAACTGCGGATGTAACAGCCCCATTGTGGTTGAATGGATACCGTAAATCACAGGAGAAAGACAATGCCAGCACGCATCGATGAAATATGCACCCATTAAATTTACTTAAAGTAGTGCTTTCACGTTGGATGAGGAATGAACCATAAATGGCAGGGTGATGTAATAAATGTGCTGAAGCCAGCTCTACCATCATGGCCTAGAGTCACTATGCACCTTAAGCGAGACTCAGTTATCCATTCCATATTAGACCGTCTTGAAGTGCTTCAGCTTAATTAGCAGAAACACTATGCCCAATATGACATTATGCTGAGGAATGGCCTAGACCAGTGTTTTTCAACCTCTTCAACTCGAGGCACACTACACAAGATTTTAAAATTGCCAAGGCACACCATCCGGCTATGCGGTGTGCGTGACCAATGAAAAAACATTAACATTGGCTCCCACATAAAAATATATACACAAATTGGCCTTCACAGGAATAAAACACACTACATTGGCCTCCTCAGGAATAAAACACACTACATTGACCTCCACAGGAATAAAACAGACTACATTGGCCTCCACTGGAATAAAACACACTACATTGGCCTCCTCAGGAATAAAACACACTACATTGGCCTCCTCAGGAATAAAACACACTACATTGGCCTCCTCAGGAATAAAACACACTACATTGGCCTCCACAGGAATAAAACACACTACATTGGCCTCCTCAGGAATAAAACAGACTACATTGGCCTCCTCAGGAATAAAACACACTACATTGGCCTCCTCAGGAATAAAACACACTACATTGGCCTCCACAGGAATAAAACACACTACATTGGCCTCCTCAGGAATAAAACACACTACATTGGCCTCCACAGGAATAAAACACACTACATTGGCCTCCACAGGAATAAAACACACATACATTGGCCTCCTCAGGAATAAACACTACATTGGCCTCCACAGGAATAAAACACACTACATTGGCCTCCTCAGGAATAAAACACTACATTGGCCTCCTCAGGATTAAAACACACTACTGTACAAGTGCGCTGAGCTGACCGCCGTGGCACACTTGACAACTGCTCATGGCACACTAGTGTGCCACGGCACAGTGGTTGCAAAACGCTGGACCTAGACTAACTCAGATGGCGCCACCAACTCTGAAATTCTAAAATCCTCTTGGAAGCAAGTGTGAACATACGCTGAGATAACAAAACCTCAAAATGAGAGGCAGCACATCAGGTAAAATTTCCATTAAGCGATTAAGCATAAACAAAACAATGGGAATTCATGAATCAGGGGTAACTCATATAAAATTGGAGGAACATATTCCAACTGAGCTCCATCCTCGTTTCCGCACATGGGACCTATACCAGGCCCTTTCCTGCCTTATTGCCCTGCACAGTGAGACACTTGTCTCACTTTACCTACAGTATGAGGCATCCATGAGTAGCTTTTAAAGCTGTCCATGATGGATCGGTGGGGGGTGGAATCCTTAAAGCAAGGATCTCGATGTAGGGCAGAGGATGCCACAGTGACTCTCCACCTACCTCTGTCTGGAACTGTTCACCTGCTGCTGATTGACTCCTTCCTCCGAATTAATTGGACTTGCCAGGTGAGTGACCCTTTTATTGTGTGTGATGTTGCTCTGCCTAAATCCACTTAAATGCCCATTCACTAAAGACTGCATTGTTTATCTGGGGAAATCTTCCCCATGACACTGGCTAAGATGTTTTCCAGTCCCCACTTCTTACCTGTTTGCTTTAAATACTGTATGTAGAGCCTGTTTTCTCCCAGATGCTGATAGCATCGGAGGGTCCAATACTGTTAGCATCATGCACCTGACTTAGTCATTCCACCTTCTACACATGTGACCATTCCTGCACTAAACCCTCACTTTTGTGCATTGTGGACCTCTCACCTTGGACCTTACACCTTCTTTTTTGTCTTTTTTTAGTGGTCTGTATTTTTGATTTACCTCTATGGCTTTGAAAAAAACACAACAAACCTTTGAAGCTGCTTACACCAATCAATTTCCAACCTCAAATTTACCCAGTATCAAGACTATCTGCCCCTCCTCAACTCAACCAGAGGTCTTGCATCCCCACACTATCTCCATGTGGGACCGCATCCCCTGTTGGTGCAGGATCTGGATAATCTTTTTACTCACTCTGTAACTGAAAACTTTGCCCTAGTTTTATATCTAGATCTCCATCTTCCATTTAATTTATTTATGCACAGTATTCATCACATTTGAACATCTCGCAACTCCCTGACTGCCTCGCCTAAAGACACTTTGCTTTGGATTCACTTTTGTTACATAGCTAACATGGTCTACAAGAAACTGTTAGCAGATTTTGACCTGCATGATACTTTTCTTTGAATATCCACAACTCCTACTCCATAATTGACCTCATACCCTTAGCCAAATGGACTCATCAACTCACTAAACACATTAAAATACTATCAATTATTTGGTGTGACCATGCCACATTAATAGGATTCTGGGGTCCTCTACTTTATTGCCCCACTCTAAGATCATTATGTCTGTCCTTGAACTCCCCAGAGCTCACATCAATATTTAATTTTATTTGTGCCATAAAGGTGGTCCTTTGAGCTACAGTCATTTAGAAAGATGCTCAGTTAAAAAGAATGTTTTCTCCAAAGACAAGTAGATTTAGAGAATCAGCTTGCTCTGAAAAGATATGCAACTAAGGGTCTGATTCACTATGGAACGCAACTGCAATAGCAATTACGCACGCAGTTCAACTGAGATAGTATGCTCACTCATTGCGATCGCTATGCCACCGCTGCACTACATAAGGACGTCCATGTCACCTTACACACATTCATAATGCTTAGCAAGACTCGGAACCATCGGTACAATCGAGTACCATTGCAGCCTCACGCACATTTGCACAAGCCCTGACCTTACTAGTGACACCTCTGCAGTAATGGTCCGGGGATCTAAAGATAGAGATCCTGCTGAATCTGTAAATGAAACATCTTGACTTAGGTCACATTTAATCCAAAAGCAATGGTACTGGACAGAATCCACTTTGCAGCCTTTTATAAAAATCTCAGCATAGCCAGAGAAGGTTTTGGCAGCTCTACCAGATAGGAGATAGGAGAAGTTAATGGTCATTGAAAATTAAGGAGTTTTACATAAACCAGTCACAGTGTTGTTGCTGCACGAGGGTTAACGACTCGATTTCCTTTTCAAGATCGCAAATGCATTCTGAGTTCTGCACTCACCACATTTAGACTAAAGTGGACCATTGAATTTAAGAAGATGTTTCCCTTAGGGCATTAAATTCTTGATCTAGCTTGTGTGACTTGGTCTCGGTTCTTTTTCTTAAGAAAGAGGGATTTGTTGATGAACCAATGGGAATGCATTGGGCATGTGGGATGGAGATCCAATTGAAGCTTGATTAGAGAATTGTTGGACCAAGACACCAGTGAGATATCCACCACCCGGAGGTACTGGGTGGGGTTACGATCCATGAGAAACAAGTCAAACCAAGTATAGCTTGTAAGAATTCAATTAGTATATAAAGATACAGGGAGAGGGGTTAAGGTCCTCCATGCATCATAGAGGTCATGTGGCTTTAGTGGAGTGTGATACACTCTCAATGTTTCAAGAGGTATCTTAAAGGATGTAGTATGATCTGCTTTTGGATCAGGAACAGTATTGAAATCTCCACCTAGTTTAATGCATCCTGACACTACAAGGAAGGTATGTGTGAAAAATTCCTCAAAGAAGGCACCCTGTCCCATGGTTGGGTGACAAACACTATTTAATGTAATGGTCCAAAAGCTTCAGATCGAATTTGCAAAGGGTTCTGCAAGTTGTTTGTGAGTTAAGTTTTTATTGCCCATTACATTTAGATTTAATGTGCTAAAATCTTTTGCAAATACTGTATAACTCCTGGAAATGTTCTCGCATTTCTCATCATTCTTTGGTTGGTAGATCAGTTATGCCCTCCCAGCTTATTTAAGGTGCGTATCCACTGTCACCACAGTATCCTGCCTCAGTTCTGCAGTTACTACTGCATCCAGCCTCAGTCAATACAGCATCCAATCCTCTGTGCCATTGTGCCTCCTAGACCCTGCGGTATATATTAGAAGCTATACAAGGATATAGCATATTTCTTGTAGAAAAATTCCCTAGGGCCACTGTAATGAGATTCTCCATTTCCCACAGTATCAGTCACCAGTGCAAAGGACCGCGACCTGCCAGCTGGGTGCAGCTAAGCCCATATCCCGCTTGGAGGGGTCACTGGTGAACACATCCCGGCTGGTTAGACTCCGCACCTTTGTACTGGTCTCGTCAACGACTGGTATTCGTGGATGAGGAGATCTTGTGTACAGGCCGCACGTCTCAGATTCCCCCTTCAGTCCTGAACCTCAGCTTGCAGCCCACAGTAGGGGATTCCATACAGCCGGTCGTGACACACTTCCTGTAGATGACGTGTGCTGTGAAGGTAAAGGGGGCGGCATTAGACCAGCTTGCGATTGCTTAGCCGCCGCACATTAAGAAATTGAGGGCGTCCTTACGTCAGGCCATGTGATCGTGAAATTTGCATACCCGGCCCCTTTCGGCTGCAGACGATCGCGGCTTAGCGAACGGGTCTGAATCGGGCCCAAGGTGTCATCTAATCGGCAGTTGCGCAATCTCCTAGGGGAATTATACGAATCCAGGAGAGTATACAGCTCTGCATGGTAAGTCCACGAGTAAGGGGGTAATGCTAGCCTCAGATATATTTTAGGCAGATGTCTGATATGGGCCACAAAAGTGTGTGTAAGAAGGGCAGATCTATGACAGTTGTAACGCAATAGCTGGAAGATCAGTGACAGGCCTAGGGGTAAATTTACTAAAGTGAGAGTTTTTAGAAGTGAGTTTTAGAAGAGATGTTGCCCATAGGAACCAATCAGATTCTAGTTATTATATTTTAGAAGGTGCTAGTTAAATGTTAAGTAGAATCGGATTGGTTGCTATGGGCAACATCTCTTCTAAAACTCACTTCTAAAACTCTCACTTTAGTAAATTCACCGCCTAGTATGAGGGGGATTAGTTTTATCAGACACCAGTGTATAGAACCACATTAAAGACTCCCTCAAGATTGATATGTCCCTGTGCAACTCACTCAATGGGGTATATTCACTAAAGTGTGAGTTTTTAGTAGTGGAGATGTTGCCCATAGCAACCAATCAGATTCTAGCTATTATCTTCTAGAAGATGCTAGATAAATGTTAAGTAGACGCTGATTGGTTGCTATGGGCAACATCTCCACTTCTGAAAAACCTGCACTTTATCAAATTTACTCCCATGTTTCTAAAGAAGCCATCAAAAAATGTGCCCTGGCTACTATTCGGCGTGTACGTAACACCCCTTAGGATCAAGTAACACCCCTTAGGATCAGGTAACACCCCTTAGGATCAGCTCAACCGCCAACACAAGAGCCAGGCAGAGCAGGTCTGCCTAGACTCTACCACCAGCACAGGGGGTAATGCAAAGGCCTTGCAGGAGTACTAGCAGATTTGGGGTTTATATGAGTCTGAGGCGTGAGAAATGCCTCAGCAAAGCAGGCACTTACTGGTGTCTATAGGTGCACAAGCAGTCCACTGGGTAATCGTACCCAGGCCTTATATTACAGTGGGAGGTCAGCTAAAACAGTCTGAGAGCCCAAATGGAGCCAGCAGTCGCGGCATTGAACTTCTACAGTGGAGGATCAGTCAGAGTCGCTCCATCAGCTGAGGCAGGAGGATATAAGGTCGAGGTGTCGGACTGCCAGGGGAGGCACCAAATGCGCTCTTCCTCACCACTCAGCAGACTCCTGCCAACAAGGCCCCACACCAACTCCAGCAGTGTGTGGACCTAAAGATGGTGGAGGCCACTGCATGGAAGATTGGCAGGGCTTCACTTCCAGGGACAGAAGCAACTATGGGCCCCTGGAGAAATGCCCAACAGAAGCTTTGAACACAAGGCAGATGATGGTGGAGCAGCAAACAGCTGTTCAGCCACTACACCGCAGATGAATGGAGCAATGTGAAGGCACATCCACCATCTTAGACTGCTAAACCACATCCCAAAATCACTGATGATTTATGTAGCGCTAACCCAAATTATATTGTTTTTTTTTCAGAAGACTTTGGGCCTGATTCAGAGCCGTTCGCTATTTGCGGTCGTTCGTTCAAAAACAAGGGGTGGCTATTCAAATGATCCGTTCGCAAATTGCGGTCTGTTCCCACCTCTAAGTCTGAACGAGCGAGCAAAACATACGCTCGTTTATTTGTTAAAAACGCCCCCTGGCCGCTCGCACCATACGTCATGTCCGCTATTTATTAGATTAATTGAGTACATCGACCAGCGTATGAACTGCTCGCTATTCTTGTGGTTGGTTTTTGCTACCACAAATTTGCGAGCAGTTCTGGCTATAAAATAACCAAGTGACGTGGTCAATGACGCTGCTGTATTAATTATGCACACCCATAAAACGCCCGTTTTGACCTTTAAGCACGCCTGCGTTCGGATCTCCACTCCCCATTTTCAAGCACCTTCCCCTGTTACCACCCACATACGCCTCATTCTGTCACTCAAAATAGCAGGCACTCGCTATATAGCGTACAAACGATTTTTGGCCGCACTGACTGGTTCGCGCATGCGTACTAAAAACCGTACGCATGCGCAGATGGGCAAACATCGCTCGGAACGAGCGTACTGCCGCTAACGAGCGGCTCTGAATCAGGCCCTTTGTATTTTCAGAAGATACCGCTAGCCTTCTTGCTTATGCTAACAGAAATGTAACCAAAGTGGCCAAAAAAGTGTTTTTTACAGAAATTTGTTTGATGTGAATAACAAAATTTAATTTTTATAAAAACCACAAAGAAATAGTTTATGTAACTTGTTTTGACATTAATCTACCTTTCCAAACTAGAAAAAGAGCATGCTTCTATGTGTAGGCCTAACTTTACACCAAAGCAGCTGCACTATTTTTTTGCAAATCCTGTCTCAATGAACTCTTATTTAGGCTAGATGAATGATGAATCTATATTGAATACCGATGTTCTTCATACTGTATATTTCTTTACAAAATGGAAGGATTATAAGTAGGGGTGAGCGGGTTCGGATTTCTGAAATCCGAACCCCCCCGAGCCCCCCCGATCCGAGTCCGATCCGAGTCAGGCTCGACTTTTCCCGCCTGACTCGGATCTGACATCGAGGCAAAACGTCATCATCCCGCCTTCCGAGTCTCGCGGGTTTTGGATCCTATATAAGGTACCCGCGTCGGCGCCATTTTCTCACTCGGCTGTGGACAGTGAAGAGGGAGGGTGGGAGTTAGTGCTGTGTAGTGTAGTGTAGTGTAGTGCTGCTGTTGTCCACTACTTCAAAGTCCATAGGGGCTGGCTGTGTTGTGCTGTGCTGCTGTTGTTAATAGGGGCTGTGTCCACTACTTCAAAGTCCATAGGGGCTGGCTGGACTGTGTTGTGCAGTCAGTTCTCCATAGGGGCTGTGTCCACTCCAAAGTCCTGTGCAGTGTCCCAGTCCTAAAGGGGTGCTGTAGTGTTGTCCAGGGGGTGCTCTGTCCATCAGGGGTGCTCCCCCCAAGTGCTAAAAAAATAATATATTTTCTGTGTTTGTGAATTGTGTGCGCAGTAGCCGCACGTGCATCAACAAAGTAGTGCCAAGCGTGCGCCTGTGTCATAAGTAAAGGGCCGGCTGGCTTGACCGTTAAAGGGTGCTGTAACCCCCGAAAGTACACTCCAGTCCAAACCAAAAAAAAATTATTTTCTGTGTTTGTGAATTGTGTGCGCAGTAGCCGCACGTGCATCAACAAAGTAGTGCCAAGCGTGCGCCTGTGTCATAAGTAAAGGGCCGGCTTTCTTGATCGTTAAGGGTGCTGTAACCCCCGAAAGTACACTCCAGTCCAAACCAAAAAAAAAATTATTTTCTGTGTTTGTGAATTGTGTGCGCAGTAGCCGCACGTGCATCAACAAAGTAGTGCCAAACGTGCGCCTGTGTCATAAGTAAAGGGCCGGCTGGCTTGACCGTTAAGGGTGCTGTAACCCCCGAAAGTACACTCCAGTCCAAACCAAAAAAAAAATTATTTTCTGTGTTTGTGAATTGTGTGCGCAGTAGCCGCACGTGCATCAACAAAGTAGTGCCAAACGTGCGCCTGTGTCATAAGTAAAGGGCCGGCTGGCTTGACCGTTAAGGGTGCTGTAACCCCCGAAAGTACACTCCAGTCCAAACCCAAAAAAAAATTATTTTCTGTGTTTGTGAATTGTGTGCGCAGTAGCCGCACGTGCATCAACAAAGTAGTGCCAAGCGTGCGCCTGTGTCATAAGTAAAGGGCCGGCTGGCTTGACCGTTAAGGGTGCTGTAACCCCCGAAAGTACACTCCAGTCCAAACCTAAAAAAAAATTATTTTCTGTGTTTGTGAATTGTGTGCGCAGTAGCCGCATGTGCATCAACAAAGTAGTGCCAAGCGTGCGCCTGTGTCATAAGTAAAGGGCCAGCTGGCTTGACCGTTAAAGGGTGCTGTAACCCCCGAAAGTACACTCCAGTCCAAACCAAAAAAAAATTATTTTCTGTGTTTGTGAATTGTGTGCGCAGTAGCCGCACGTGCATCAACAAAGTAGTGCCAAGCGTGCGCCTGTGTCATAAGTAAAGGGCCGGCTGGCTTGACCGTTAAGGGTGCTGTAACCCCTGAAAGTACACTCCAGTCCAAACCTAAAAAAAAATTATTTTCTGTGTTTGTGAATTGTGTGCGCAGTAGCCGCACGTGCATCAACAAAGTAGTGCCAAGCGTGCGCCTGTGTCATAAGTAAAGGGCCGGCTGGCTTGACCGTTAAAGGGTGCTGTAACCCCCGAAAGTACACTCCAGTCCAAACCTAAAAAAAAATTATTTTCTGTGTTTGTGAATTGTGTGCGCAGTAGCCGCACGTGCATCAACAAAGTAGTGCCAAGCGTGCGCCTGTGTCATAAGTAAAGGGCCGGCTGGCTTGACCGTTAAGGGTGCTGTAACCCCCGAAAGTACACTCCAGTCCAAACCTAAAAAAAAATTATTTTCTGTGTTTGTGAATTGTGTGCGCAGTAGCCGCACGTGCATCAACAAAGTAGTGCCAAGCGTGCGCCTGTGTCATAAGTAAAGGGCCGGCTGGCTTGACCGTTAAGGGTGCTGTAACCCCCGAAAGTACACTCCAGTCCAAACCTAAAAAAAAATTATTTTCTGTGTTTGTGAATTGTGTGCGCAGTAGCCGCACGTGCATCAACAAAGTAGTGCCAAGCGTGCGCCTGTGTCATAAGTAAAGGGCCGGCTGGCTTGACCGTTAAAGGGTGCTGTAACCCCCAAAGTACACTCCAGTCCAAACCAAAAAAAAATTATTTTCTGTGTTTGTGAATTGTGTGCGCAGTAGCCGCACGTGCATCAACAAAGTAGTGCCAAGAGTGCGCCTGTGTCATAAGTAAAGGGCCGGCTGGCTTGACCGTTAAAGGGTGCTGTAACCCACAAAGTACACTCCAGTCCAAACCAAAAAAAAAATTATTTTCTGTGTTTAGCCGCACGTATATATCAAATCGATATAACATAAATGGAGGACCAAACTTTCTCCGATAAAAATAAAATAGAGAAAGATCAAGAACCACTTCCTCCTAGTGCTGAAGCTGCTGCCACTAGTCATGACATAGACGATAACATGCCATCAACGTCGTCTGCCAAGGCCGATGCCCAATGTCATAGTAGAGGGCACATACAATCCCAAATGGCAAAGTTCAGGAAAATGACCTTGAAAAAGACATTTAAATCAGCTGAAGAGAAACGTAAACTTGCCAATATGCCATTTACGACACGGAGTGGCAAGGAACGGCTAAGGTCGATCCCTAGTATGTTCATGACTAGTGGTTCAGCTTCACATGACGATGGAAGCACTCCTCCCACTAAAAAAATCAAAAGAGTTAAGCTGGCAAAAGCACAGCGAAGAACTGTGCTTTCTAAGAAGATATCACAAATCCCCAAGGAGAGTCCAAGTGTGGTGGTGGTTGCGATGCCTGACCTTCCCAGCACTGGACGGGAAGAGGTGGCTCTTTCCACCATTTGCACGCCCCCTGCAAGTGCTGAAAGGAGCACCCACAGTCCACTTGCTGATATGCAAATTGAAGATGTCACTGTTGAAGTACAACAGGATGAGGATACTGGTGTAGCTGGCGCTGAGGAGGAAGTTGGCGAGGAGGATTCTGATGGTGATGTGGTTTGTTTAAATCAGGCTCCGGGGGAGACAGTTGTTGTCCGTGGGATGAAAAAGCCCATCACGGTCATGCCTGGGCAGAAGACCAAACATTCCACCTCTTTGGTCTGGCAATATTTCTATCCAAATCCGGACAACAACTGTCTTGCCATATGTACCATATGTAAAGGTGAAATAAGTAGGGGTAGGGACGTCAACCACCTAGGAACATCCTCCCTTATACGGCACCTGCAGCGCGTTCATAAAAAGTTACTGTCAAGTTCAGAAACTTTGGCTCAGACCGTAAGCAGTCCAGGGACACCTAAATCCCGTTGTCCTGTTGTATCCAAGCGCCTGCAAACCACACCGTCAACTCCCTCCTCGTCAATTTCCTCCTTAGTCAGGATTGGAAGTAGTCCTGCAGGCCATATCACTGGCATGACTGACTCTCCTATCCGGGATTCCTCCGGAGGATCCTGCATTGCTACGCCTACTGCTGCCGCTGCTGCTGTTGCTGCTGCTGCTGGGAGTCGTTCATCATCCCAGAGAGGAAGTAGGAACACCACTACTTTTACTAAACAATTGACCCTCCAACAGTCCTTAGCGAGGAGGATGAAGTACGACAGCAGTCATCCTGAAGCAAAACGTATAACTGAGGCCTTGACTGCTATGTTGGTGTTAGACGTGCGTCCGGTATCCGCCATTAGTGCAGTGGGATTTAGACAATTGATGGAGGTAGTGTGTCCCCGGTTCCAAATCCCGTCTAGATTCCACTTCACTAGGCAGGCGATACCGAGACTGTACAGAAACGTCAGAAAAAGTGTCCTCAGTGTCCTGAAAAATGCCGTTGTACACAATGTCCACTTAACCACGGACATGTGGACAAGTGGAACAGGGCAGACTAAGGACTATATGACTGTGACAGCCCACTGGGTAGATGTATCACCTTACGCAGCAACAGCAGCAGCGTCACCAGTAGCAGCATCTCAGAAACGCCAGCTCGTTACAAGGCAGGCTACGCTGTGTATCACCGGTTTCAGTAAGAGGCACACCGCCGACAACCTCTTAGAGAAACTGAGGGAAATCATCGCCCAGTGGCTTACCCCACTTAGACTCTCCTGGGGATTTGTGATATCTGACAACGCCACCAATATTGTGCGGGCATTACATCTGGGCAAATTCCAGCACGTCCCATGTTTTGCTCACACAATAAACTTGGTGGTGCAGAATTTTCTGAAAAGCGACAGGGGCGTGCAGGAGACGCTTTGGGTGGCCCGAAAAATTTCTGGCCACTTTCGCCATTCAGCGACTGCGTGCCGAAGACTGGAGCGCCAGCAAACACTCTTGAACCTGCCCCGCCATCACCTGAAGCAAGAGGTTGTGACGCGGTGGAACTCAACCCTCTATATGCTTCAGAGGATGGAGGAGCAGCAAAAGGCCATACAAGCCTATACATCCACCTATGACATAGGCAAAGGAGGGGGTATGCACCTGACTCAAGCGCAGTGGAGAATGATTTCCGTGTTGTGCAAGGTTCTTCAGCCCTTCGAACTTGCCACACGTGAAGTCAGTTCAGACACTGCCAGCTTGAGTCAGGTCATTCCCCTCATCAGGCTTTTGCAGAAGCAGCTGGAGAAAGTGAAGGAGGAGCTAAGACGGAGCGATTCCGCTCGGCATGTGGGACTTGTGGATGAAGCCCTTCATTCGCTTTGCCAGGATTCCAGGGTGGTCAATCTGTTGAAATCAGACCACTACATTTTGGCCACCGTGCTCGATCCTAGGTTTAAAGCCTATGTGGTGTCTCTCTTTCCGGCCGACACAAGCCTGCAGAGGTGCAAAGACCTGCTGGTGAACACACTGTCAGCTGAAGCGGAACGTGACACGTCAACGGCTCCTTCTTCATTTTCTCCCGCAACTGGGGCTGCCAGGAAAAAACTTAGGTATCCTAAGCAACCCGCTGGCGGTGATGCAGGGCAGGCAGGACCAAGTTTGGACATCTGGTCCGGACTGAAGGACCTGGCAACAATTTCTGACATGTCTACTGTCACTGCATATGATACTGTCACCATTGACAGAATGGTGGAGGATTACATCGGTGACAGCATCCAAGTAGGCATGTCAGACAGTCCATACCTGTACTGGCAGGAAAAAGAGGCAATTTGGAGGCCCCTGTACAAACTGGCTCTATTTTACCTGAGTTGCCCCCCCTCCAGTGTGTACTCCGAAAGAGTGTTTAGTGCAGCCGGGAACCTTGTCAGCGAAAGGCGTAGGAGGTTGCTTCCACAGAATGTGGAGAAGATGATGTTCATCAAAATGAATTATCAGCTCTTCCAGGGAGACCAGCCTCCAGAACGTACAGAGGGACCTGTGGTGGTGGATTCAAGTGGGGACGAGTTAATACTTTGTGAGGATGAGGATGTACACACTGAAGAGGGTGAGGAATCGGTGGATGAGGAGGATGAGGATGACATCTTGCCTCCGTAGAGCCAGTTTGTGCAGGGACACATTAATTGCCAGCTTGTTTTGTGGGGGCCCAAACGAACCAATCATTTCAGCCACAGTTGTGTGGCAGACCCTGGCGCTGAAATGATTGATTTGTTAAAGTGTGCATGTCCTGTTTATACAACATAAGGGTGGGTGGGAGGGCCCAAGGACAATTCCATCTTGCACCTCTTTTTTTCTTTGCATTATGTACAGTTTGGGGCCTAGTTTTTCTAACTGCCATCCTGTCTGCCACTGCAGTGTCACTCCTAGATGGGTCACGTGTTTGTGCCGCCCACTCGTGTCGCTTAGCATAGTCATCCAGCTACCTCGGTGCAACCTTTTGGACATAAAAACACTATTGTGAGGTGTGAGGTGTTCAGAATAGACTGGAAATGAGTGGAAATTAAGGTTATTGAGGTTAATAATAGCATAGGAGCAGAAAAACCTACAAATTCTGTGATTTTAGCTGTTTTTATGCTTTTTTTCAAAAAAATACAGATCCAAAACACAAAACCCAGAACCCAAAACACGGAAGGGTGGTTTTGGCAAAACCAATCCAGATCCAAAACACGAAGAAAGATCCAGATCCAAAACCAAAACACAAAACACGAAAAGTGGCCGGTGCACACCCCTAATTATAAGTAGATAACATCTCATAGAGTTATGCCAATTTCAGATTCCAAAGCATTACCTGCTTCACAGGTTCCCCCCACTTTTTCAGACACAGAAATGCGCTGATGATATACAGTAAGTGACTTGGTGTGTGTCAGAATTATGCAGCCAGCAGTTTTCTATTTGTTGCAGTGAAACAGCGTGTGTCCTCTCTGCTCACAGGACTTGATTCATACTTGTACGCAAAACCCACTGGTCTGTGTACAAGTCTGATGGCGGAGGAATTGCGCACGTGCTGTTCTACGTATGTGCAGAATGGGTCTCACAAGATTGCTCTCAGTGATTGTCATGCTGCAGCTGTTTGGGGGCAGCGATATTGACTGTTCTACAAAACGCGGTCATTTCATCCCCATTTTTTGTAGGCGTGCCAAAGTCAGGGTCTACATCTCCCGATGCAGAATTCTTGGCCCCGGCTGAGCAGTTTCAGTGACCATTCTGTGTAAGTTGAGGCTTATTCGGATAAGTATTTGCAGCAGCTATCATGACCGATGGTCGCGATTGTGATCTGATGCTGCGTCTCTGGATGCAGCACTTGGATCTGCTACAGTATGCCGGCAAGAGGCGTCTTCTTTCATCAGATGCCTCCTTCTTCATTAGCATATTTTAGCATCGCTTCTGCATCCAAAAATTCTGCAACAATGTTTTTGTATACAACTCTGAATCAGGCCCAGAGTCCCATGTGGGTAAACAAGGACAACCCTTCTTTGTGTGTATTCTATAATTCATGTGAAAATGTCATCATGTGACATGTGACAGCGTATGAAAATAAAGGTCTACTGAGAAGGATAAACCTGAGGTGTACACTGTACATTACCAAACTGACAGCATGCAGGCACACAAACGAGTACATTGACAATATATTGTCCATATCTCAGCAATTTACATCTGTATGAGTCCAGGTGGATGACAAGGATGTTGCAATGATGATGCTGCAGAATCAGATGCCTACATTTGATTTCTTAGTGTTGGGTATATAATCCTGTGTGTCTAGGGGCTCTATTGACTACAATCCGCATTTGGAATGCAGATTGTAGTGTGATATTACCAACTGAATTTGCATTGCAAATTCAGCCAATATCACAGGGATTTACTGAAAAACCCTTGCAGGGACAGAGCTTTGGATAAAGTTCTGTCCCTGAGAATCCCTTCCGCACACTTATCTCGGTATTTTTGCAAAAATACCATGACAAGTGCCCGCACATGCAACGACTGGCCACCGCTAAGCCCCGCCCCCACATTGCAAAGCCCCACCCCCATGATCGTGTCCCCCCATGACTCCCCCCATGACCCACCCCTCGCTTAAATGCACTTACCTCCATTGATCGGGCTCCGGTGATGTCCTCCATGGCTCCGGTCAGCTGACATCCCATCCTGCACTGGGACCCAGTCAGGTGACGACCGGGCCCCAGTGCAGGATGGGAAACTAGCTGACCGGAGCCATGGAGGACATCACCGGAGCCCCGATCTCCGGTCCCTGCATTCAGGGAAGTTATTGTTTTTTTTCACATTTTTTTTTCACAATTTTTTTTGCAGTGTATTATTATTATTATCCTTTATTTATATGGCGCCACAAGTGTTCTGCAGCACCTTACATACTGTTTAGGCCACACAGCTGATCACTGGGGCCGGCTCCGGGCTCTGCACATTAGAGTGGAGCAGGAGTCCGGTAACCGGGGGAGACCTTGGATAATGCCATCTCCAGATTGCGATATTATCACAGGGCTTCCCCTGGTATTTTTTTCACAAATTATTTTTTAACTACCAGGCAGATCACATTTCCCATTACAATTAAGGGAAATGCGATCTGCTTACTAAAAATAAATGATAATTAGGGGTTGGAGTAGAATTTTACGAATTCTACTCCAATTGCCCTTTAGTAACTTTAGGTGAAACTTAAATAATGTGAAAAGGGTGTGAAAACACCCCTTTTCACTTTATTATAGTAAAAATAATGATAATAACTAGAGCCCTAAGCAACATAGAGCATGAAGACTAAACTTCTGCAGTTCCAAGAATGCATTCCAGTTGAGGCAAGTGCAGAAAGTTCAGCTATACTCACAAAGGACACTGAGCCTATAAGGCCTTATTTGAAGTGCATCATATGTAACAAAGTGGAACATAAGGCCCTTGAATACAAACTGAAAGTCTAAAGTGCATAGAAAACGTGTGATAAAGAAACATGTCAACTTTACATTTCTTAGACTGTCACAGAAAGGATTGCTGGAAGATGGCCTCGGGAGCCACAAGTCATTTCAGTAGCAATCAAGAATGATTTACATAATTGAGCACTTGTGATCTTATAACAGTCAGAGGGATCTGAGACAAATTCACTACAGCATTAACCACTTGCCTGGCATGGTTGCAACAGTTGCAACCACACCAGGCTGGACTTTAAGTGACATGGTTGTCAGGGTGATGACCAGTCAGTACAGGGGCATCTTTAGAGAGGAGGGGGCCCATGTATATCCACCAACACGGACCCCCTCCTCTCACTGTGGTGGCCAGCAGCCGACTGATGCAGCTGGCTGGCCAGTGCAGAATCAATAGACTCTGGGCACTAGAGTGTGCCCAAGGTCTATTGCGCATGCACAGATAGCCGGGGAAATGGTGCAGCTGCCATTTTCCCATGATCTCCTCACAGTGCATGCGCAAAACACTGGAAAAATGGCCACGGCGGTCATTTTCCAGTGTTTGACCAGCGCTGGGAGATCCGATGTGCCACTCCGGAGAAGTAAGTATTAGAAAGTATGGGTGCAGGGTGTGTGGTGAGGGCCCCCCTGGACCCGGGGGTCCATATGCACAGCACACTCTGCACCCATTATAGATATGCTCCTGAGTCAGAAACGCCCACTAGGCAGCTGTGGGTAGGTAATCTTCCCACAGCCGCCTGTCAAAGGGACCTACTGGTCCCTCTACATCTGTGGCTTCCCCTCTAGTGTGTCCTGATCACTGCTGGCCACAGTGATCATGCACCTGGCGGGGGCCCCTTCCCTGCGCGGCTGCTGCTGTGTCCTGTTCACATGGCCAGCAGTGATCGGTCAGTCTGCTATGCCCTGTTGTGTCCCTGTCCCGGGCAGCCGGCGGCACTCCATACCCCTTTCCCACGGCACTGTCAGTCTCAAAAGCAGCAGCCATGGCTCCTGGTAATTGCCGCTGCTGCGCTGTTCCATGGCCTGGGCATCCTGTACCGTGCCTACCTTCTCCTTTCTTGGAGCAGCTGATCCACTTCTCCCCTGATGCAGGAGCTGTGGCTGCTGCTCTGTCCCTGGGGCAGCCACCCACTCCTCCCTGGTGCAGCTATCGGCCCACTAAGCCTGCGGCACCACCACCTTCTCCCCCCGGCGTGGCTACACTAACAATGCCCTGTCCTGGCCCCTCCTTCCAGCACAGCTCCGCCTCTGTCCCGATCACTGCTGGCCACAGTGATCAGGCATTGTATAGTGAAAATTACTATTGGTCTATTTTCTACAAGACTATTGGTCTAGTGAAATTTTGCACAAAGCACGGTGCACTTGAATATTATTGTTTGCAATTTTTGCACAAGCACAGTGCACTTCATATATAATTGCTGCTATATTCTATTTATACATTTGATTTTTTGTTTTTGCACAAAGTACTTTATTGCAGTAAGTGTGACACATATGCACTTTTTGATACAGCAGAGTGAGCTGCTGGATTTAGATTACATCACATGTGGGTGATGGTATTCATATTTGAATAAGATTCTTTTTATTAATACACATTTTTATTTCTTTTTTTCCAATTTACCCACAATTTTCCTTTTTTTGATTGCTACTACATGGGAGTTGTCCTGATAAAGAGACAAAGGGCCTCATTCAGACCCACTCGCAAGCGGCTGTCCGCTCGCAAGTGGGTCGATGGTGTGCACTGCGCATGCGCACGACGGAGGGAGCTCCGTCGTGCGCATGCGCCAGACGCGACGAGCGAAGGACTTTCCTTCGCTCGTTGTGTCTGATCAAAGGGGGCGTGCTGTCGATGTTGATTGACAGCATGCCCCCTTTGGTGGGCGTGCCGGGGGCGTGCCTGCCAGACGGAGGCGTTCCCAAGGGAACGCCTACCATCTGAAGCCGGCCCCACTGACATCACTAGTGATGTCAGTGGGAGTGATTTTGGCTCTGATAGAGCCAAAATCACTCCAGGGCTTGTGGTCGAAAAACCCGACCACAGGCTCCTGGTCGCACTGGCAATGTTCGCGATGGTCAAGACCATCGCGACCATCATCCTGCACGCTCGTATGTGCTGTGGGTGGTGACCCACAGCTATACGAGCGTCCAGGAGGACGCTCCATTTTTATGGAGGACGGCCCTCATTCAGAGCGAGCGCTCTGCTCAGAGCGTCCAGCTCTGAATGAGGGCCAAAGTTTTCAAATCACAATACAGTGTTTTATCGGATTCCATACACTAGAGGGCGCCAAAGTCTCACAATTTTTTTGAACATATATATAAATATATATATGTATATATATATATATATATAGATATACACAGGGCCAGCTCTTGGGGTGTTCGATCAGTACTGTCGAACAGGGGCGCCACCCCATAGATGGCACACCCCTCCCCAACAACCCGATTTCAGCTGGACAGTACTGTCCCGCTGTTCCACTTCGGCCCACTGGTGGTCAAATCAGGAGGTTGAAGACCCCCACCGCCGGTACTGAATCCTGGAGTAGCTGAATGGATGCGTGCTGCATCCATTCAGTGCCGGGAGAGGGCTGGTGGAAGCCCAGCTAGAGACGGGCTTACCCACAGCCTGTAATTTGGAGATGTGCCATGCGGGCACACCTCCATATAACTCGCTAGGGGGCATGGTGTATGGTAATTGGGCCACACCATTTTGGTTGCACACAGCAAAGCTGCGCACGACTATTAGGCACCATCAACAGAGCCAGCACAGGGTACTCAGATCCCTGGAGCTCTCTCTCTCTCAATTTGGCTAAATGACGTCAAGGCATCAGCTCGCAGGACAAGTCATAAGCACGCCCACTTTGTCTTGGCGAGTGATCACTTTGTGTCTATAGACGCCCATTAGGGTATGTAGAGATGCCCACTAGCGCACATCATCTCCAGGAAGTGTATTAAAACATTGGTACATCGAGGACCATCGGAAGGGATTACAGCGCTTGTGGTTGCCTTACCTTACCGCAAGCACTGCGAGGACTTCTATGTAAAAAACAGGCAGATGACATGTACTATGACGCTGGCTGATAATTATGCACACCTCTGAAACGGTATTGAAACACATAGGCACGCCTGCGTTCGCTCCTCCACTCCCCTGTTATTAGTGTCCTGCCCCTGTTACCACCCACAAACGGCCTCTCCTGTCACTCATTACACTGGACTGTCTTGGGTGAGCGAGCGGATTGCGATCACTCTGAGTAGTTCGCTCACACGCAGAACAAAGCGTGCGCATGTGCGGTCGCTTACCATCGGCTGCGTATGAGTGAGCGGCCGCTTGCGATTGGGTCTGAATGAGCTCCTATGTCCTCAAACAATCGATGGTTTCTATTGAGGGTTGAACCCATCAGCCATCGATGGTACGGCTATCAATGGCCATCATTACAGTATACTATAAAAAATTTTATTTTTATGGTTTACGGTGTTTAAAAAAATATATTTTTTTATAAAATCATGTTGGATAAGTCTTAAACAGATGATCTTGACCTGATTAAGTCATAAAAAAACCTGACAATTTCTGAGCGGTGTTTGGAAAATAAAATCGTCAGTTAAGTGGTTAAAAGTCAGGACAATCATGGGTCATCTGAGAATTACTGTAAAGGTGAAACCATATTCACATACATCCAGGATGTGTTATTCATACCATATTTGGGGATGAACGTCAAAGCCGGCAGCCTTTCACATCCCGACAGCGGCAGCCTGGCAGGGGTGAACATCCAGATTGTCCAAAGGTAAGTATTTACTAACCTTATTCTCCCCGCCTAACCCTAACCTCCCCCACAAGTGCCTAACCCTAATCCACCCTCTACGTGCCTAAACCTAACCCCCCCTTCCCCGCCGCCTAAGACTAAATCACCTGGGGGTGCATAACCCTAACCTTCCCCCGGGGTGCCTAACCCTAACCCCCCCTTCCCCGCCGCCTAAGCCTAAATCACCTGGGGGGTGCCTAACCCTAACCTTCCCCCGGGGGCGCCTAACCCTAACCACCCCCATCCCCTACCCTAAACCTAACCCTCCCGGGGGGGTGCCTAACCCTAAGTCCCCGCAAGGAGCCCCTAACCTAACCCTGCCCCCCGCGTGGCTGTCCGCGCCTGGTGCCCAGCTTACCTTCCATCGGTAAGCCGGGTGTCGGGCTCCCTGCGTAGGTAAAATATCAGGCATCGGGATCTCGACACCTGTCATTTAACCCTTGCCGGGATTAGACAGTCGGGAAGCCGGCGGTCGGGATTCCATCCGTCGGTTTCCCGACTGCTTCCTGTTCCCAGTCATAGTTGCTACTGGGACACTGCATTATGTCCTGTCCTTGTTCTGGCTTTTGCAGGTAGCTGGAAATCCTGTCTTGTCTGTGTTTAGTTCATAGCCATGTCTGTCTGTGTTTTGTTTGTCTCAGGTGCTCATTACCATCGTCTGTCTGTGTGCAGTCAAAGGGCACACTAGCCTATCTGTAGGGAGGCTTGCAGGGTTTTGCAGGGCTTGCTCTGATTGGACCCTGCATCTGTTACATTTCAGCCAGCCCTTCACTCCATGCCGGTTATACTGTCTGATTATCAGTGTATGTTGCTCTGTTCAAGTTTCCTGAGTGCTTGCCGGTATTCTGACTTTTACTGTTATTGTATCTGGAACCTGTTACTATTCAGCCCTGCAGTATTATTACACAGTCCTGTCTGTCTGCATTCAGCTTGTTACCTGCAGTGTTCTCCACCTTGCTGCCTCCAGTATGAGTTACTGCAGCATCTGAATTCACCTGTCTGCTGTTTGGTTCCTGAATTATTGCCTGCTATTCCTTGAACTATATTAGTACCTTCATGGCTCAGTAGCCGCACCCTGACCATCTCAGCTGCTTGTGTCAACCCGGTGGCACAGGCTGCATTACAGTGTCAGCTGCTCGTATCAACCCGGCGGCACAGGCCACACTCCAGTGACATTAGTGCGCTATCCTGTGCACCAACACCAGTGACTTTGTTACAGCTATACCCGGCTGCTGCCGCACCTAGTCAAGTACCACCTGGCTCTCCCAGCCGCGTCCAGGCTGTCTAAGCTTCACCACGGCGTCTAGGCCACATCTAGTACCCTGCATTTATTTTGTTGTGTCCAGTTCTTGTCTGTTTTTCTGTCAGTCTTGTCTTAGTCTATTCTTGTGTTGTTTGGTCTAGTCTTGTCTTGTTATCCTGCTATTCACTACTGTCCTGGTCAATCCTGCCCTTAGTCCCAAGACATACCCAGACCATTATTTGTTGCTGCTAGTGTACCCTATCTATACCTGTAGTGCCATTTACTGCAGCCACACTCCAGCTAGCCCTAGTAGTGAAAGGACTGCCACTCCTCCATCATACCTTTCCCTGGTCAGCAGTCCTGCGGTCTCATCTCCGTGTGAGATCATAACAACTACAAGAGTATGAAAATAGAGAAGTAGCCATCTTTTTGAAGAAATGTGACATTGAACACCAGATAACCATTGCATACACAATAGAAAGAAATGTTGTCAGTGAGCGGCCAACCGCTCAATTGTGGAGAAACCGTTGACTATGCTAAGTGAAGCAGACCTAGAAAGAAATGGTGTCAGCGAGTGGCCAACCGCGCAATTGTGGAGAAACTGTTGACTATGCTAAGTGAAGCAGACCTAGAAAAGAGTTTTGGGCAGGAGCAGTGTCTACTGCAATATACTTGAAGAACTGTGCATCAGCATTAGCTGCAAAAGATAAAACACTGCGAAAGGCATCTGGAAGCAAGCCAAACGTCAATCATCTTTGAGTCTTTGGGTGCAGAGCATTTGCAAACATATTGTACATAAAGAGAAGAGACATAAGCTGTATTCAAAATCAGTGTATTGTACCATGCTTGGATATTGCCAAGAAATAAAAAAACAAAAAAAACTTACAAAATCCAGTTATGTAGTGTAAAGCTGGAACAGGATTCACCACACGAGTTTGTTATCCTGTATATGCCAACAGCTGGAAGTGTGTCTAAGTTAGAGTCTGCCAGTGTGGATGTCCAATCACAGAGAAGGAGTTCTGTAAGAATTAATAAAGGAAACCCCCTAGGAGATATGAAGTGTTCTCAAATATCACTAGAAAAAGAAACGGCACCATTGCAAGACAACTATACATTAACTGTTTTTAAAAGGTTGAGTCACCATGAGACAGTCAAGAACATGGAGGTATTTTGTAAAAGCTAACTGCAGATGGAACTATTGCCCAGTACAAAGCCCATCTTGGTACTAAAGGATATACACAAAAATCTAGGATTGACTATGGCAGTGGTTCCCAAACTAGTTGTCGTGGCACCCTGGGGTGCCGTGGTGCACTTCCATGGGTACCACCAGTTGGTGGCCCAGCACCAAATCAAATTAGTTATGGTCAATGTAATAAGCAAAACCAGTGATAATGGCTGCCAATCATAACATGTGTGGACAATCAGAAACACAATCCTGTCTACCACCAAAAAACTGGAACCTAAGGATGACAGGTAAACACTATTTAATATATATATATATTTTTAAATTTCTCAATAAGAAACTTTTGGACTATGGGTGCCGTAAAAAAATGCTGTTACTCTAGGGTGCCATGATTCAGGTTTGGGAACCACTGGACTACAGGCAAATCTTCTTGCCTGTTGCAAGGTACAGTACATTACATTTAGTCATTGCCAAATCTGCCATGCATGATTTATTTCTGTACCAAATAGATTTTGGGACGTTTTCAATTAGGGAGCGAAAAGTCCTTGCTGGACTTTCGCTCCACATCGGAACTTTTCTGGGGATAAAGTATCGGGCGCGTGCCCGCTTTATCCCCGTATTCAATTTAAAAGGAGTGAAACTGGGATCCGGTGAATTTGGATCTACGAAAAAAAATGGAAATTTTCGGGAAATGTGCCTGGGACCCCCCTAAAGATGTCCATACATGGGGGCTCACTATGGGTACCCCCATTTTTGCCTGCAGAAGAAAGTCGGGGTTTGTAATAGCCGCGGCAGTTGCATGTTTGCGGCTATGAAGAAGTGGTGAAGAATAGCACTTAGATTTTTTTTTTTTAAATAACTATTCCTATCAAATTTGGGGTATATGAAAATGGGGGTAAGCATATTTTTAAGTCCCTAAAGTGCATTTTGAAAATTCTTCAAAAGTGCACCTGCCGCTACCACTCGCATTCTTTTAAACACCTGCCATTTACTTTGGATCCCCCCCTGAATTAATTTCATAATTTAAAAATGTGTTCCCCATATTTTTTATTTAACCCCAAAATTAAAATAATTTTTTTGGGGTGTCCCTATTTTTTTAAAAAACTTTTTTTGACACAGATCATTTTAAGGGGGCATTCCCAAGGGTGCAGGCTAATATTTTTAAGCCTGCACCCCTAAATCCCAAATTCTGCAATTTTTTTCACCAGCAAAAGGTTGGCGAAAAATTATCTCCATTTTTTAACATTGACTTTTCACACCGTATTCAATATAATTGAATACAGGGATATTGGAAATAGGCGAAAATGACGTAATTGGCGATAAATTATCACTGATAACGTCTTTTCACCTCAAATTGAATATGGTCCTTTGACTCAGCTTTCTTAAATGTAGACTTAATTGAAGAACTGTAGATTGTAAGCTCCACTGGGGTAGGGACTGATGTGAATGGCCAAATATTCTAAAGCACTCCGGAATATAAGTGCACTATATAAATAAATGTTAAAAATAATAATAATACTAATTAATAAGCATCTGTTGGAGCAGAAATTCAAGTTAGGACATGCACATCACCTGTTAGGCTTGAGGATCTTACAACACTTGAATGTTGCCCTATTCACCACTGAGATGGAATATATGGCACTTATAGAAACTGCCAAGGAAGCCTAATGTATGAAAGAGACCTTGAATTAATTAAATCTTCTTAGACAGGCTAAGACTATCAACATTGAGTGTGACAACAAAGGTGAAAATGATTTGTCCTACTGCACCAAGTACCATGGACAGTTTAAGTATTGAATTTGGAGTGTGCGTCATGCCTAGAGGTGCGTACACACGCTACGATATCTATGAACAATATGAACAATAATGATATCGTTCAATGAGATATTGTTCATATCGTTCATTTTTATGCAGTGAACGACCAACGATGTGCGTTCCCGCATGAATGATAATGTTATCTATGATCGTCCGTACATGCAGGCCAACTTGCACGATATTGTCAACTTTGCCTGTTCAGACATGTGGCAGGATGACTTCACTGAAAGATATCTTTCAAGTTATTGGTTGCAACGTACCGTGTGTATGCAGCATTATTCCAAAATGGCCACAAAAATGACAACTAAGCATGTGCAGGAATTATCTTGTTGTTACTATGTAGAGTGACATGGTGGGAGACAGAAATCTCCTAATTACCTCCTATAGAGACCTGGTTCATTATCTGCATGTAACACTGTTCCAGCATCCTTCACCACTACCCGCAAGCAACATTCACTCACTGGCTGCTGAGCCTTATAAAACTATACTCTGCTCAAGCTCTGCCCCATCACCAGTGTGCATGTAACAGTATGGCTGTACCTGCTTTCTCTCAATAAACCAACACCACTGGTTAAGTAACTGGGCTGTTCATAGGGGATCGGTATGGTTCAAATCCCTATGCCGGAAGACTGGCAGCAGTAAAGATCCTGATAGGCAAGTAAACTAACTATACCTAACCCTCCCCCCCTTAACCCTAACCCTCCATTAGGGGTGCCTAACCATAACCTCCTCCCTAGTGCATAACCCTAACCCCCCCTGTAAGTGCCTAAACCTAACCCCCCCGTCCCCGCAGCCTAAACCTAACCCTCCCGAGGGTACCTAACCTTAACCCCCCCTTTTCCTAGTCTAACCCTCCCAGAGGGGTGCCTAACCCAAAGTCCACCCTGGGACCCCTAGCCTAACCCTTCCCCCCCGCGTGGCTGTCCGCGCCTGCCCTGCCGCCCGGCTTACCTTTGGTATGCCGGGCTTCGGGATCCCGGCATAGGGATAATGATAGGTGTCTGGATTTTGACGCCAATCATTAGTCCCCAGTCGGGATTGCACAGTTGGGAAGCCGGCGGTCGGCATTTCGACTGTCGGCTTCCTGACTGTATACCATTCATAGTTTAAGTCATTCATTAGTGTGTGCCTACTTTACACTCAATTAAGGTATAATATTTTTTTTATAGAACTGGAGAGAGCCCTGAGCAGGGGGGAGAAATTAGAAAGGAGTGCGCTTATGTGATGTCCTCATCTCCATGCAGTGCTCCCAATGGGAGGAGGTGCCACTGTGAATGCGGTACCCCGCACATGCCACTGTGTACAGTGTCACAATGCTGCACACATTGGGAGTACTTACCACCTTTAGGTGAGACCTATTTCCACTGTTATAGGCATCACTGTGACTTCCACTGTTTTTTTACATGAGGGGAAGCGAAGTTGGAAATATAGGTGCCCCAGGTGTTTCAAATTTCAAACAAGTATTAAAAATACTTGTTTTCCCAACACTTCATCCCAGATTCCGTAAATTACAGGACTGAGGAATCTTGGCACGTAGGTTAAAGTAAAATAGTTTGACAATTGTAAGGCCTCTGCTGATTGGATAGAAAATGATTATGACAGTACACTTAATAAAGAAGCCATACATGAGAGATACTGGAAGGCGTGGATTGTAATTGTTTTGCATCCAAATTAATCAATAATGACCCCCAACATTACATTAATACCACCCGCACACAGTATAAAAACAGCATAAAGCAACACAACCTGACCACAGTGATCGAAAAACATTAATCAGAGCCTCCAGTGACCACCATACAGTACACATATCTTCTCAGGGATTGCCATACTGTACACACAGCATCTCAGTGACCACCATACTGTACACACAACATCTTAGGGACTGCCAAACAGTATAAATGGAATCTCAGTGACCGCCATACTGTACACACAGTATTGCAATGCCCACCATACAGTACACACAGCATCTCATGGACTGCCATACAGTAAACACAACATCTCAGTGACCACCATACAGTACACATAGCTTCTTAGGAACTTTTAAACAGTACACGTAGCATTGCAGTGACCACCATACAGTACACAGAGCATCTCAGTGACTGCCACACAGTAAACAGCATCTCAGTGACCACCATACAGTACACACAGCACCTTAGGGACTGCCATACAGTACACACAGCATCTCAGTGACTGCCATACAGTACACAGAGCATCTCAGTGACTGCCTTACAGTACACACAGCATCTCAGGGACTGCCATACAGTACACACAGCATCTTAGTGACCGGCATGCAGTACACATAGCATTGCATGGACAGCAATGTTGTTCATCACATCTAAAGGTGGCTCAGCCTCTACATGGCGAGGAGAGGAGGAGTAATGTGCATCATCTGGATGGTCGCCAGTCATGGCCCATCTGCCCAACTGGCTATCTTCCTACCCAGAGAAAAAAAAAACTAATTAGGCAACCTCTGGATGGCCCTGCACTGACTGGTGCTCATCTCAGATAGGCCCCACTTACAAGATTTCCTTAGCAGGGGAGTATTCACTCTCCATGCATTGCCCTGTACTGCCCAGCAGCAATCACCATCATCAGCTCACAACTTACACCAGGATCTGAGCACACATAAGTCATATTTCTCCCAAAAGATTCATTGTGGGGTTTTTTTTTTTTTGCACCTACCTGAGATGTATTTTGTGTCAGTATGCCAATACTTTACTTTGGCCACATCTGCAATCATTTTGCAACCCTTGTGGCATGCAAATCATCAAGAGCAAGAGACATGTGAGTCACAGGAGTAAAAGACATAGGTGCCTATTTATCAAAGAGTTTTATCATTCACAACGAGTGATAAAACTCGTTGTGTATGATAAATGGTGCTCCAGCCAATCAGCTCCCAACTGTCAGATGACTGTTGGGAGCTGATTGGCTGGAGCACCATTATCACATTCAGGGAGTTTTATCACTTGTTGTGAATGATAAAACTCATTGATAAATGAGGCCCATAATGTTTATAGTTGTGAATTTATGCAAAAGGAGGAGCATGAAATAAGCAGCATCTTCCACTTATGTCCAACTCTAAATGAGGTCATATGTGGCATTTGATGGTTTGAAGAAAAGTAATTCAGTAATTACAAACTACATCACCAGGAAAGGACATTCTTAGTTGTAAGTTTTTAATTTACTATTGCACTAAAGCAGGACAATTAATGA
Source organism: Taudactylus pleione (assembly GCA_031769625.1). Classification (NCBI taxonomy): domain Eukaryota; kingdom Metazoa; phylum Chordata; class Amphibia; order Anura; family Myobatrachidae; genus Taudactylus; species Taudactylus pleione. Next base: position 1,384,284 of record JAUIMM010000388.1, read on the forward strand.
TTAACAGTTATGTAAAGGTGTTCAAAGTAATAATCTTGTTATCACTGTGCTTTATATTATTACATCAGAAATAAATCACAAGACCAGAAATTAGAAAAGCCATTAAGACTCTAGTCTAAGGCGTCAGACTTCGGGAAGGGAGCAGAGAGGTACTATAGAAACTGACCCTTAGAGCCTTACACAACCAGAGGCAATGTTACTGTATATACCGTATCCCAACACATATGAAGCAATTACTGAGTCATATTCATAGATTATTTTAGCGAGAGTCATATTGCTTTGCTATCCAGCTTGTGACTATTGCCAGTATGACTCTAATAGTCAGTAATCTGTGATACTAGTGATGTAACTATGGCAAACAATCTAATGATAGAATTTTGTTAAAGATTTTTTTAAAGGTTTTCTCAACACTTCATCCCAGATTCCGTAGATTACAGGACTGAGGAATCTTGGCACGTAGGTTAAAGTAAAATAGTTTGACAATTGTAAGGCCTCTGCTGATTGGATAGAAAATGATTGTGACAGTACACTTGATAAAGAAGCCATACATGAGAGATACTGGAAGGCGTGGAGCGTAATTATTTTCCCGTCTTTGGAGGCAGAAGATGACTGAGGACTTATTTTTAGGGCAGCCAGCATGATCTTCACATACGTAAATATGATGACAAGTCCCACCAAGCCAAAACACAGGACGAGAGTAACGGACTTAATAAGAGTTTGAATGTTAATAACTAGCAAAATTTCCTGTCCGCATATAATATACAGATGGAATATATTGGTAAATGATGAGAACATGACGCATAGCTCAGCCGCATATGGGATCATCATCGCCGAACATATCAGGGTGAATGCTGCATTAGCTCTTTGGGTGGTGCACAGCTGGGCATGTTGCAGTGGGTAGCAGATGACGACATATTGCTCTAGAGCCATGGCTGCCAGGTTGTATGGAGTTAGCCTAAATTTCTTTGAGGAAACAGTGTACAAAATGTAGCAGACTGGCACAGGAACATATAATAAATATAATGATCCAAGAAGCAAGAAAAATGCCAGGACTGGGTCATTAATGAGCATGTAAACAAACAGAACATAACGAGCATTCTGCTGGAGATCTGGTGTTAGGAGGAAGGCGCTCAGCATCACTGTGACAATGCAGAGGAGGAAACAGAACCCCGCTATTATCAGGAATATAATGATCCACTGCACGTACTCAACAGTTTTACTGCCAGTGAAGGACTCTTGGCTCAGGTTGTTCTGAAGTACTGATGAGTTGACCATTATTGGAAGAGTAACGTTCTTCTTTTCCAGGGATCTCACAGAAAAACAAATAGAAAAAAAATATTGGATGTGTTATGTTGGTATGTTATTCTATCAGAGCCTTTTACTGCTATGTGGATTGTGACTAATGATCTCACACATGTGGAATTAGTGGTAATAAATTTACTGTGAATCTGTGTTCTACCCCTTCTCACAAACTGTTTATCATAGAATTTATTGCATCCCAATTTAGTGTGTGTTGAGAACAGGGGGTGGGGTCCCAATCAGTGAGCTCACAGGGACATGTTGGTAACCTTAGTTATTAGTGATCAGTAATGCTGCATAGACGTAGGCTGCATTAGTCAATATTAGATTCAAAGTGTTAGATTATAAGTTTAATTACAATTTGATAACTAAGACGGAGTTACGCCAGAGTTATACTGGAGGAAAACTGAGGGAAAACATCCTCAAAACCAGAACATTTTCTGACCAACATCAAGCAACATACTAATGTGAATTACCAAATTCCCCATCAGCTTCTGTATGCATATCCAGGAAACTCCTTACTGCACTCGCTGCTTGGACATTGCAAGTACTCCCCTATCTGCTGCTGCTCTTGTTGATGGATCTTTGTTGTTCAAAACACCTCTGACTGGATCGGCTCTGTACATTGTAATTTTTGCCTTCATACTACTGAACATCCTGTTTGTACTGTATTGCCTTTTCCCATTGCATCGCATCTGTCCACTTTAATCATTCTTTATTTTAATAACAAATTCCTGCACCCACTACTCACATACATCTCTTTATATTTTACTTTTGGAGCTGCGATCATATTTAGCAGTGCAGTTCTTTTACCTGTATTTTTGAACATTTAACAACTTTAATCCACACTGTCCCTATATCACACTGTCCCTATATCACACTGTCTCTATATCACACTGTCCCTATATCACACTGTCCCTATATCACACTGTCTCTATATCACACTGTCCCTATATCACACTGTCCCTATATCACACTGTCCCTATATCACACTGTCCCTACATCACACTGTCTCTATATCACACTGTCTCTACATCACACTGTCTCTACATCACACTGTCCCTACATCACACTGTCCCTATATCACACTGTCCCTATATCACACTGTCTCTATATCACACTGTTTCTACATCACACTGTCTCTATATCACACTGTCCCTATATCACACTGTCCCTATATCACACTGTCCCTACATCACACTGTCTCTATATCACACTGTCCCTACATCACACTGTCACTACATCACACTGTCTCTATATCACACTGTCCCTATATCACACTGTCCCTACATCACACTGTCCCTACATCACACTGTCTCTACATCACACTGTCCCTACATCACACTGTCCCTACATCACACTGTCCCTACATCACACTGTCTCTATATCACACTGTCCCTACATCACACTGTCTCTACATCACACTGTCTCTACATCACACTGTCCCTATATCACACTGTCCCTATATCACACTGTCTCTATATCACACTGTCCCTATATCACACTGTCTCTATATCACACTGTCCCTATATCACAGTGTCTCTACATCACACTGTTTCTACATCACATTGTCCCTACATCACACTGTCTCTACATCACACTGTCTCTACATCACACTGTTTCTACATCACATTGTCTCTATATCACACTGTCCCTATATCACACAGCCTCCATATCACACTGTCTCTATATCACACTGTCTCTACATCACACAGCCTCCACATCACACAGCCTCTACATCACACTGTCTCTATATCACCCAGCCTCCACATCACACAGCCTCTACATCACACTGTCTCTATATCACACTGTCCCTATATCACACTGTCCCTACATCACACTGTCCCTACATCACACTGTCCCTACATCACACTGTCCCTACATCACACTGTCCCTACATCACACTGTCCCTACATCACACTGTCTCTACATCACACTGTCCCTACATCACACTGTCCCTACATCACACTGTCCCTACATCACACTGTCCCTACATCACACTGTCCCTACATCACACTGTCCCTACATCACACTGTCTCTACATCACACTGTCTTTACATCACACTGTCTCTACATCACACTGTCCCTATATCACACTGTCCCTATATCACACTGTCTCTATATCACACTGTCCCTATATCACACTGTCTCTATATCACACTGTTTCTACATCACATTGTCTCTATATCACACTGTTTCTACATCACATTGTCTCTATATCACACTGTCCCTATATCACACAGCCTCCATATCACACTGTCTCTATATCACACTGTCTCTACATCACACAGCCTCCACATCACACAGCCTCTACATCACACTGTCTCTATATCACCCAGCCTCCACATCACACAGCCTCTACATCACATTGTCTCTATATCACACTGTCCCTATATCACACTGTCCCTATATCACACTGTCTCTATATCACACTGTCCCTACATCACACTGTCCCTATATCACACTGTCTCTATATCACACTGTCCCTATATCACACTGTCCCTATATCACACTGTCTCTATATCACACTGTCCCTATATCACACTGTTTCTATATCACACTGTTTCTACATCACATTGTCTCTATATCACACTGTTTCTACATCACATTGTCTCTATATCACACTGTCCCTACATCACACTGTCTCTACATCACACTGTCTCTATATCACACTGTTTCTATATCACACTGTCTCTATATCACACTGTCCCTATATCACACTGTTTCTATATCACACTGTTTCTACATCACATTGTCTCTATATCACACTGTTTCTACATCACATTGTCTCTATATCACACTGTCCCTACATCACACTGTCTCTACATCACACTGTCTCTATATCACACTGTTTCTATATCACACTGTTTCTACATCACATTGTCTCTACATCACCCAGCCTCCATATCACACTGTCTCTATATCACACTGTCTCTACATCACACTGTCTCTACATCACCCAGCCTCCATATCACACTGTCTCTATATCACACTGTCTCTACATCACACTGTCTCTACATCACCCAGCCTCCATATCACACTGTCTCTATATCACACTGCCTCCACATCACACAGCCTCTACATCACACAGCCTCTACATCACACTGTCTCTATATCACACAACCTCCACTCCAGTTTTCATCTTGCTTATTACCTCGTCCACAGCATGAATGCCCTTTGCTTCAAACACCCCCCATATTCAGTGCCCACATAATCCTCTACTTTATCCACCCCCATCCTCCCCCTCTTGTCTCCTCCACTTGCTATTCCCCCTATTTTCTCTCATCAGTCTGCTTTCCAACCCTCTGCTTCTTCCCCCCAGCCTTTCCTGTTCCTCCACTCTCAGCCACCTCCCTCCCTCCATGGCCTTGCTACCCCACCACTATGCCCACCTGGCTCTGCCTGTCACCTACAGGGCTGCCAAGAGAAATTCTGGGCCCAGATACACCAACATCCTGTGGGACCACAGCATGATGGGCATAGCTGCACTCGTTTGTGGGTGGGTCTAGCATGTGATATGCACCCACTCACAGGAGCATGGCATAGCACCCGGCAGCTGGGACTAAAGTAGTCACTACTGTATTAGGATGGCGGGACAGTCCCATAATAGCTGTATTTTTTATCAGGTTGTATTTAGATGCTAAAATGTAACACACAAATGAAAGTGCTACAACTTTATTTTATACATCTCTCAAGTAAATAACACATAAACAAAATCTATTTTCTGTCAGAGATAGATGAATGAAGGACTTACTGTAAGTTTGACATAACATCAGGTCATCTTATACACACACATTCCGCAGCCATATCCTAACCCACTGCTCCATGCTCCTTCCTCTCTATCTACCCCATCTGTGTCGCCCCTGTCTGTCTACCCCTCCCCTTTAGTATGTAAGCTCTAATGAGCAGGGCCCTCATCCCTCACGTGCTTCTCCTCCCCCTATGTATAGTATCATTTACTCCTAACTCCTCAATTGGCACCTAACACCTGGTTCCTGAGGCCCTGCTGCTTGTGTTATGCAGCTATGTGTATAAACCATGTCCTTGTCCTGCATTGTTTTGTATTGCTATTAACTGTTTTTCTTGTGTGCTCATTATTGTACTGTGTAAGGCGCTGCGGAACCTTTGTGGCGCCATATAAATAAAGGATAATTATAATAATAAATACATTGCTGCTAAATCTAGCTAGAACTTTGTGAATTACATGTAGAGGACATGCAATATATTACTTGTAGTGAGGGGAGCTCTTTATTAGTAGTATCAATGAGAAAATTTAGTTATTTCTTAAAAGTTGGATATCATGAGGGTAAAGCTTGTTAATCAGAATCATTTTGCAAACATTTATTTATAGTGATTGTTTGCTTTACCACAAGAAATGTGAATAAATATTAATTGATACAAAGTAACTGGTTTATGATCTTCTGGCTCGGGTTAAATACTGTAGCATTTACTTGACATACAAATAAACAATCAAATGGCGCTATCGCTGTCCGTGTACTAAAATTAATGTATGCTCAGTTATGTCTCTATTGTATTATACAGTTACTGTTTAGTTATTTATGTCTGAATCTGCCTAAATTGGTTTCAACTAAGATTGGTGCTACCTTGAACAGAGGCAGAAACACCAGTGGTCTTCTCCAGGGAATTCTGCAAAGTAGTTTGCACATCACTGCGCCTGAGGCACAGGTTGCTGCCACCTGCCCAGGCTCTTGGCGTGATAGGCTGGCTGGTAATGGAGCTTGAGCTATTCAAATCTGGTGCCAAGCATGGCAAATTATCAAATTCGACTACAAGTAAGTCACAGTCAAGCCCACCCCTATAGCGCAGGGCCAGCCAAGCAGATGGGGAAAGTATAACAGCATCGGAGAGTGACCAAGACTGTTTGGACAAGAGTTGCCAGACCTTTTACGCTGTGACTGAGAAGACAAAACCCCAATTAAAATAAAAAAGTATAAAGACTTAGTGAATGTTGAAGTGTTTAATCTCATTGATATTATCTAGGACATTGTTTAGACCAGAGGTTTTCAACTCTAGTCTTTGAGCCCCCTCAAAATGGTTTCTGTCTATGGAAGGGGCTAGGCACAACAATGAAAATGTTTCCGATGTGAAAATAGTTACTTCTAATTGATGTCAGCATGCAAAGAATGAATATGACATTTAAAACTCTCAGTTAGCTCTGAGTTCCGAGATATAGCCCATTTATGACCATGTAGGGGTATTCCTAGTGACGTGGGCAGAATGGAGAGAATCTTACCAGCAATCTGCGTTCCGCACAGAGGGGGGGGGGCCTAATGACCCAATTAAATGAATCAGTTATTTGTCCCCTCCCCTATTCAAATATATGCGATTTACGGGATTACCCACACAAGGTAACTGTGGTGCACTGAGTGACAGCATAGGGAGCGGTTCCACCAAGACATTTCAGCAATGGAACAAAGATATCAGGGTAGGTGATCACTACTGTTGGACAGTGACAAGAGATGCCCCAGAAGAGGAGTACAAGCAACAAGCAAAGAGAAAGCACCCCCATGAATAGGCCACTATATTACATAGTACTTTCCTATGCTGTAAGTTTGTTTCCTATGCTGTATGTTTGTTTCGTATGCTGTATGTTTGTTTCGTATGCTGTATGTTTGTTACCTATGCTGTATGTTTGTTTCCTATGCTGTATGTTTGTTTCCTATGCTGTTTGTTTGTTTCGTATGCTGTAAGTTTGTTTCCTATGCTGTATGTTTGTTTCGTATGTTGTATGTTTGTTTCGTATGCTGTATGTTTGTTTCCTATGCTGTATGATTGTTTCCTATGCTGTATGTTTGTTTCCTATGCTGTATGTTTGTTTCCTATGCTGTATGTTTGTTTCCTGTGCTGTATGTTTGTTTCGTATGCTGTATGTTTGTTTCATATGCTGTATGTTTATTTCCTATGCTGTATGTTTGCTTCGTATGCTGTATGTTTATTTCCTATGCTGTATGTTTGTTTCCTATGCTGTATGTTTGTTTCGTATGCTGTATGTTTGCTTCGTATGCTGTATGTTTGTTTCCTATGCTGTATGTTTGTTTTGTATGCTGTATGTTTGTTTCGAATGCTGTATGTTTGTTTCGTATGCTGTATGTTTGTTTCGTATGCTGTATGTTTGTTTCCTATGCTGTATGTTTGTTTCGTTTTGTGTTCTTATTTGTGATTGTTTGAATTAAAACAACTGTTATTTATTTTCTATCAAGAAAATATCAGATTATTTTAAAATAGCTTTTCATTATGACTATATTACTAATGTACATACAGTATAGTGCAAGTAGTGGAGCTCAAAAAATAGAGCTAGTAAAAATATTCTGAAATCATTTTAGTTTTTCTTGACCTCAAATTAGTAATGTATGACTATTAGTAATGTATGACTATTAGTAATGTATGACTATTAGTAATGTATGACTATTAGTAATGTATGACTATTTTTAGAAAGGAAACAAATTAAAAGTATTAATTTGTTGTTCAGTGTTATTGACCATGTAAAAACTATTAAGTCAACTGTGGATGATTACAAAAATTCATGAAAACATGGCCTGTTTGGGGCATATGAGTATGTCTATCCAACATTTACTGCTTAGCAGAAATCTTCTGTTGGCATGTGTAGGGATCCGATGTTATGTATGGGGAGGTCTGATGACATGTAAAGTGAAGTGTTCTTATACACTGTGGCTCAAGTAGAGCAAAATAGTCCCCTGCGACTCGGCCGCGACGAGCATCTTTTTTGCTCATAATGTCTGTCTTACTTACTGTACATAAGTAAAACAATGAGAAGTGACGAAACCACATTGCCAGGTCCACTGGGGCATGGAGCATTTGTACACTGCATTTGACTGAGTCTGAATATGTGTAAAAAGGGCTACAATAAAAGAAGTTGCGGCTTTTCCTCGCATTGTGCTTCATCTGCGTCTTGTTTTCGTGTGTTATACCAATTCCATCGCAATCGCGCCGGGTGTCTCGCGCCGTATGGTGTAAAGATGCTGAGTGCATGAGGGCATATATGTCAGTAATGGCATGTGGGGATGTCTGATGGCATTAAGAGGAACGTGCTTGCAGAGTCATGACAGCCAAAATGTGCAAATGCTCGTTTCAGCTTTAACCTCATGCACTAGCGTACACCGGAGTGTGCAAACATGGACACAACCACTCTCAGCTTCTCTGGAAGCTGTAACACCACCATGTGACCATCAACACTTGCACCAGCCCTACGGCACGTTCAGTGTCTCCGTCTATAAATATGGGCTCTGTGGCTGTGTCTCTGCGTCTGACAATGCAGCTGCTTTTACTGACATTTACTGTGACACTCCCATAACACGACCACGCAATAGATGTTTTTGTGTTCGCTTCAGGCCCCCCAGAATCACCCAGGAACATCCATGGTTTTCCCCTCACCATTTCTGCTATCATAAGTCCCGTACACAATGGCGCATTTGTGCATACAATAAAGCACATGCATGTGTCACAAAGGTTTCTAGAATACTTTGCACAGTAGCAAATAATTTAGTGTGCACCTCTGCGTCACACCCTCAGTTACTTAAGCACTATTGTCAGTGTCATCTCCGCAACATCACCAAAATTCATCTCTTCCTCTCCCTCGATGACACCAAAACACTTGTCCAGTCCCTCATTATATTTTTATATCAATGACTGCAACCTTCTCTCTTGTCTTCTCCTCTCTCCTCTCCAATCTCTCCTTAACACTGATGCTAGACTGATATTTCTATCCCACCACTCTTTCTCAGGCTCCTCTCTCTGCCAATCCATCCACTGGCTTCCTACTCCTAACTAGAACCAGTTTAAATATATTCCTCACCATACCCTTCAAAAGCCTCTCTCTCCTCTCTTTTCCCCCCTATATCTCTATTTCTACCCACTCCCACCCTCTCTGTTGATCTGGTGACCACCATCTTTCCTCTCTACTAATTACCACATCTTACTCCCACCTCCAAGTCTTCCCTATCTCTCTCCCAACATCCATTGCTTCAAATGTTCCCTCAAAGCACACTTACATTATTTTCCCTTGCCCTCTGTCCTTCCCTCTCACATCCTTACCCTTACCCAATACCCCACTCCTTCTCTTTAAATTGTAAGCTCTTTTAAGCAGGGTCCTCCCTCTAAGTGTTTTTTTCCTGCCCCCTTGATCCACTACCTCAGCCTACTGGCATACAGTATGTTAGCTATATACCCATATCTGTAATTATGTATTATTATGTATGTGTCATTGTGTTTACCCTGTTTTTTTTCTTGCTCTGCCTAAATTTGCAGGGCCTTAAAAAAGGCTAATAAAAATATTAATAAATGTAAACGGCATATGGGTACATGTGATGGATATGCATCATAGGTTATATGACATGTGTGTGGTAATCTGATTGCAAGGGGGGACAGATGGCAAGTATGGTTGGTGTGATTGAGTTGTCTGATTGTATGCGGGGAGGTCTGATGGTATGTTAAGGAGACTTGATGGCATGCAACTTTATTTGGGGAGATCTGATAGCATGTGGAGGAACATGTGGAAATGTGATAGGCATGTAAAGGGCATCTTGGGTGTTCGAATGGACATATAAGGGGTGTATGGGGATGTCTGAAGACATTTAAAAGGCATGTGGTGATATCTGATAGCATATAGGGGTGTCTGATGGGAATGTGAGAAGTTTGATGGCATGCAGGTGGTCTGATGGCAAGGGTAAATTTGAAAGGCATGATAGGGGCATGATAGGGGCATGATAGGGGCATGATGGCTGTTTACAACTGTTTTTTTCTCCCCTACTACAGTTTATTTCGCAGTGGATGTGGTTATAGCTTTGTAACCCTTTATTGGTTATAATCAATCTCGAGTGCCTCCACCCCAGCTTTAGTCTACTGGTATTTGTAGATGGGAGGATTGCTGGGGAGACCTTTCTCCTTTCATCCTTTATCAAATGGGGATTTAAATTGTTTTAGGAGTGGATATGGATATGGCTAATTGTGAATTGACGTTTAATTATTATGTATGATTTCTCTTACAGGTTGTGACTACAATATCCTAACTATTCTTCTGGATGCTTTGAGAGGTAAGTAATATATCAAACAACCAGCTTGAAATCGGTTAGTACTTTTATGCATTACAGCAAGTGACGGCAGTGTATTGGTTCCACTATTACAATTCTTACTATTTCTTCTTCACTTCGGATCTCCTATAGTGACTTTAATTAAAACATTACATCACAAAATATATATATAACAACCCTTTGTACCTTCAACACATTAAACACATAAAAGTACACATTTAAATAATTATACATATAAATAATACATTACACAGTTAACAAAACACTGCCTGTCACTAGTATGACTTATATGATAACCTGAGTCTTTCTCAAACTACATCCAATGGTCTGACACCATTTAAGGTAGTCCTAGTCCTGAGTTGTCAGTTCAACTCCTTTTCTCAACTAACTAAAATGTCTGCGACTAGAAAAGTGAATGGTCACATATAAGTCCTGTAAAGTACCAGCGGTGGCTAGGAGTAGAAACAATTGTATCCGAAAGTGAATCCTTTCTTGTTCCCTGTTGTCTGTATAGCCATATAGTCTCAGCTTGTATTGATAATGAGGAATAACTACCTTGCCCGTACAGTTACTATGGGCTCTATTTACTACAATCCGCATTGGTAATGCAGATTGTAGTGTGATATTACCGACTGAATTCGCATTGCAAATTCAGGCAATATCAAAGGGATTTACTACAAATCCTTTGCAGGGACAGAGCTTGCGATAAAGCTCTGTCCCTGCGAATCCCCCTCGGAGCCTTATCACAGTATTTTCGCAAAAAATACCGTGATTAAGTGCCCGCACATGCGCCGACCGGTCGCAGCTGCTACCCCCCTCCGGCGCTAAGCCCCCCCAGCACTAAGCCCCGCCCCCCGCGATCACGGCCTCCCCGCGACCCCCCCTCCCCCCCCCCACGACCCCCCTCCCTTAATAGCACTTACCTGCATGCTCCAGGCCTCCGGTGATGTCCTCCATTCCTCCGGTCAGGTGATCTCCCATACTGCACTGGGGCCCAATCACCTGATGACCGGGCCGCAGTGCCCTGTGGGAGACCAGCTGACCGGAGGGGAGACATCACCGGAGGCCCGATCACCGGTCCCTGGAGTCAGGTAAGTAATTTTTTTTTTTACTATTTTTTTTTTCTTTTTTTTACAGTGATCAGCTTGCGATCTGTTTAGACCACAAAGCTGATTACTGGGACCGACTCCCGGCTCTGCTCTCCCCGTTAGAGCAGGGCAGGAGGCCGGTAACCGGGGGAGACCCTGGATAACGCCACCTCCAGGTGGCGTTATTATCACAGGGCTTTCCCCGATATTTTTTTCACATTTATTTTTAGTAACTACGGTCGGATCACATTTCCCATTACAATTATGGGAAACGTGATCTGCTTACTAAAAATAAGTGATAATTAGGGGTTGGAGTAGAATTTTATGAATTCTACTCCAATTGCCCTGTAGTAACAATAGGTGATACTAAAATAATGTGAAAAGGGTGTGAAAACACAAAACACCCTTTTTCACTTTATTTTAGTAAAAATAATGTTAATAAATAGAGCCCCATATCTCAATACTCTGCTCTCCAATGACCAAAATATCCACAAGTGATCCCTACATTTGTGCTCCTGCGCTCCTTTGTCATATAACTTGACAGTAGAAATCCTAATGAAAGCTGGATAACCACCTCTCCCCATCATTGGATTATATCCCAGTTAGGGGTATCAGGCATATATATTATTCTGTGGGGTTACTAATGTCTATGGGCACGCTTCTTAGTAGTGCCTGAGCCCCATAGGGTGTACTCTCTTATCATCTGTCTCCTCCGTAATATAGTGACATACAGTGTAGTAATAAGCCTGTCTTCAGACACCCTGACTGCCCTTTCCTTCTTGCTAGCAGGACTGCAGATGGATGCAGGGTATATCTGTCACCCTGGGGGAACCGTATACATTACCGGATCATCTGGCTTACTGTTACCCATCCTTGCGCAGCTTTTGGGTCCTCTCCCCCCACAGTCTCCGTTCCCTCACTGTATGTCACCAGGGGAACTCCTCTCCACCTTCCTAGATTGTACAGGATGGCTCTGCCGCTACTCCCCCACAGTGCTTCATGGAGGGAAGTCACCAGCCCTTCTGGCTCTAGACCTGCTGGCTGCAGCGGGAACTCCAAAAACACAGCGACCACTTCTCCCTTACAGTGGTTCGGACTCTTCCACTGCCCACACGGATGACACTTTCTCCAGTCACAGAGACCCTGCTCCTAAATCACACTCAGTAGGTGACTGAGAAAGTGTGCACCGGAGTGGGAACGGCAGCAGTTTTTTCCAACCGAGGGCCAACTGACAACCCTATCTTCTACCCGCGCTCCTCTATGCTCTGCTCGTATCTCAGCTCAAGCCTCTATTTCCCCTTCTATATATGTATTTAATACATAGGGATCAATGTAAACATACCCAATCCCTGGAAAGCTCACAGTATACATACCCAATACATCTTTAACCAACATTCTAATATATTATATATATATATATATATATATATGTATATATATTAGGGGTGAGCGGGATCGGTTTTCTGAAATCCGAACCCCCCCGAGCCCCCCCGATCCGAGTCCGATCCGAGTCAGGCTCGACTTTTCCCGCCTGACTCGGATCTGAAATCGAGGCAAAACGTCATCATCCCGCCTTCCGAGTCTCGCGGGTTTTGGATCCTATATAAGGTACCCGCGTCGGCGCCATTTTCTCACTCGGCTGTGGACAGTGAAGAGGGAGGGTGGGAGTTAGGGCTGTGTAGTGTAGTGTAGTGCTGCTGTTGTCCACTACTTCAAAGTCCATAGGGGCTGGCTGTGTTGTGCTGTGCTGCTGTTGTTAATAGGGGCTGTGTCCACTACTTCAAAGTCCATAGGGGCTGGCTGGACTGTGTTGTGCAGTCAGTTCTCCATAGGGGCTGTGTCCACTCCAAAGTCCTGTGCAGTGTCCCAGTCCTAAAGGGGTGCTGTAGTGTTGTCCAGGGGGTGCTCTGTCCATCAGGGGTGCTCCCCCCAAGTGCTAAAAAAATAATATATTTTCTGTGTTTGTGAATTGTGTGCGCAGTAGCCACACGTGCATCAACAAAGTAGTGCCAAGCGTGCGCCTGTGTCATAAGTAAAGGGCCGGCTGGCTTGACCGTTAAGGGTGCTGTAACCCCCGAAAGTACACTCCAGTCCAAACCAAAAAAAAAATTATTTTCTGTGTTTGTGAATTGTGTGCGCAGTAGCCGCACGTGCATCAACAAAGTAGTGCCAAGCGTGCGCCTGTGTCATAAGTAAAGGGCCGGCTGGCTTGACCGTTAAGGGTGCTGTAACCCCCGAAAGTACACTCCAGTCCAAACCAAAAAAAAAATTATTTTCTGTGTTTGTGAATTGTGTGCGCAGTAGCCGCACGTGCATCAACAAAGTAGTGCCAAGCGTGCGCCTGTGTCATAAGTAAAGGGCCGGCTGGCTTGACCGTTAAGGGTGCTGTAACCCCCGAAAGTACACTCCAGTCCAAACCAAAAAAAAAATTATTTTCTGAGTTTGTGAATTGTGTGCGCAGTAGCCGCACGTGCATCAACAAAGTAGTGCCAAGCGTGCGCCTGTGTCATAAGTAAAGGGCCGGCTGGCTTGACCGTTAAAGGGTGCTGTAACCCCCAAAGTACACTCCAGTCCAAACCAAAAAAAAAATTATTTTCTGTGTTTGTGAATTGTGTGCGCAGTAGCCGCACGTGCATCAACAAAGTAGTGCCAAACGTGCGCCTGTGTCATAAGTAAAGGGCCGGCTGGCTTGACCGTTAAGGGTGCTGTAACCCCCGAAAGTACACTCCAGTCCAAACCAAAAAAAAAATTATTTTCTGTGTTTGTGAATTGTGTGCGCAGTAGCCGCACGTGCATCAACAAAGTAGTGCCAAGCGTGCGCCTGTGTCATAAGTAAAGGGCCGGCTGGCTTGACCGTTAAGGGTGCTGTAACCCCCGAAAGTACACTCCAGTCCAAACCAAAAAAAAAATTATTTTCTGTGTTTGTGAATTGTGTGCGCAGTAGCCGCACGTGCATCAACAAAGTAGTGCCAAGCGTGCGCCTGTGTCATAAGTAAAGGGCCGGCTGGCTTGACCGTTAAGGGTGCTGTAACCCCCGAAAGTACACTCCAGTCCAAACCAAAAAAAAAATTATTTTCTGTGTTTGTGAATTGTGTGCGCAGTAGCCGCACGTGCATCAACAAAGTAGTGCCAAGCGTGCGCCTGTGTCATAAGTAAAGGGCCGGCTGGCTTGACCGTTAAGGGTGCTGTAACCCCCGAAAGTACACTCCAGTCCAAACCAAAAAAAAAATTATTTTCTGTGTTTGTGAATTGTGTGCGCAGTAGCCGCACGTGCATCAACAAAGTAGTGCCAAGCGTGCGCCTGTGTCATAAGTAAAGGGCCGGCTGGCTTGACCGTTAAGGGTGCTGTAACCCCCGAAAGTACACTCCAGTCCAAACCAAAAAAAAAATTATTTTCTGTGTTTGTGAATTGTGTGCGCAGTAGCCGCACGTGCATCAACAAAGTAGTGCCAAGCGTGCGCCTGTGTCATAAGTAAAGGGCCGGCTGGCTTGACCGTTAAAGGGTGCTGTAACCCCCAAAGTACACTCCAGTCCAAACCAAAAAAAAAATTATTTTCTGTGTTTGTGAATTGTGTGCGCAGTAGCCGCACGTGCATCAACAAAGTAGTGCCAAACGTGCGCCTGTGTCATAAGTAAAGGGCCGGCTGGCTTGACCGTTAAGGGTGCTGTAACCCCCGAAAGTACACTCCAGTCCAAACCAAAAAAAAAATTATTTTCTGTGTTTGTGAATTGCGTGCGCAGTAGCCGCACGTGCATCAACAAAGTAGTGCCAAGTGTGCGCCTGTGTCATAAGTAAAGGGCCGGCTGGCTTGACCGTTAAGGGTGCTGTAACCCCCGAAAGTACACTCCAGTCCAAACCAAAAAAAAAATTATTTTCTGTGTTTGTGAATTGTGTGCGCAGTAGCCGCACGTGCATCAACAAAGTAGTGCCAAGCGTGCACCTGTGTCATAAGTAAAGGGCCGGCTGGCTTGACCGTTAAGGGTGCTGTAACCCCCGAAAGTACACTCCAGTCCAAACCAAAAAAAAAATTATTTTCTGTGTTTGTGAATTGTGTGCGCAGTAGCCGCACGTGCATCAACAAAGTAGTGCCAAGCGTGCGCCTGTGTCATAAGTAAAGGGCCGGCTGGCTTGACCGTTAAAGGGTGCTGTAACCCCCAAAGTACACTCCAGTCCAAACCAAAAAAAAAATTATTTTCTGTGTTTGTGAATTGTGTGCGCAGTAGCCGCACGTGCATCAACAAAGTAGTGCCAAGCGTGCGCCTGTGTCATAAGTAAAGGGCCGGCTGGCTTGACCGTTAAGGGTGCTGTAACCCCCGAAAGTACACTCCAGTCCAAACCAAAAAAATAATAATTTTCTGTGTTTGTGAATTGTGTGCGCAGTAGCCGCACGTGCATCAACAAAGTAGTGCCAAGCGTGCGCCTGTGTCATAAGTAAAGGGCCGGCTGGCTTGACCGTTAAGGGTGCTGTAACCCCCGAAAGTACACTCCAGTCCAAACCAAAAAAATAATAATTTTCTGTGTTTGTGAATTGTGTGCGCAGTAGCCGCACGTGCATCAACAAAGTAGTGCCAAGCGTGCGCCTGTGTCATAAGTAAAGGGCCGGCTGGCTTGACCGTTAAAGGGTTCTGTAACCCCCAAAGTACACTCCAAAACAAAAAAATATATATTTTCTGTGTTTGTGACTTGTGTGCACTGTGGCTGCACGTGCATCAACAAAGGAGCAGCGCCAAGCGTGCGCCTGTGTCCCATAAGTAAAGAGCCGGCTGGCTCATTTCTTAAAGGGTGGTGTAACCCACAAAGTGCACTACTCTCCAGCAAAAATAAAAAAATATTTTCTGTGTTTGTGTGCGCTTTAGCCGCACGTATATATCAATATAACATAAATGGAGGACCAAACTTTCTCCGATAAAAATAAAATAGGGAAAGATCAAGAACCACTTCCTCCTAGTGCTGTTGCTGCTGCTGGGAGTTGTTCATCATCCCAGAGAGGAAGTAGGAACATCACTACTTTTACTAAACAATTGACCCTCCAACAGTCCCTAGCGATGAGGATGAAGTACGACAGCAGTCATCCTGAAGCAAAACGTATAACTGAGGCCTTGACTGCTATGTTGGTGTTAGATGTGCGTCCGGTATCCGCCATTAGTGCAGTGGGATTTAGACAATTGATGGAGGTAGTGTGTCCTCGGTTCCAAATCCCATCTAGATTCCACCTGCATCCTCAAAGCAGCAGCGACAAGCATGCGTCTGTCTGTTAAAGGGTGGTGACACCCTCAAAGTGTGCTACACAAACAATAAAAATATTCTTCTTTTTTCTGTCTTTGTGAATTGTGTGGGCTGTAGCCGCACCTGCATCCTTAAAGCAGCAGCGACAAGCGTGCGTCTGTCTGTTAAAGGGTGGTGACACCCTCATAGTGTGCTACACAAACAATTAAAATATTGTTCTTTTTTTTTCGGTCTTTGTGAAATGTTTGGGCTGTAGCCATACCTGCATCCTTAAAGCAGCAGCGACAAGCGTGCGTCTGTCTGTTAAAGGGTGGTGTAACTCTCAAAGTGCTCCAAAAAATAAAAAACTATTTTTTTAATGTGTTTGTGACTTGTGTGCGATGTAGCCGCACTTGCATCCTCAAAGCAGCAGCGACAAGCGTGCGTCTGTCTGTTAAAGGGTGGTGACACCCTCAAAGTGTGCTACACAAACAATAAAAATATTCTTCTTTTTTCGGTCTTTGTGAAATGTGTGGGCTGTAGCCGCACCTGCATCCTTAAAGCAGCAGCGACAAGCGTGCGTCTGTCTGTTAAAGGGTGGTGACACCCTCAAAGTGTGCTACACAATCAATAAAAATATTCTTCTTCTTTTTTCTGTCTTTGTGAATTGTGTGGGCTGTAGCCGCACTTGCATCCTCAAAGCAGCAGCGACAAGCGTGCGTCTGTCTGTTAAAGGGTGGTGTAACCCTCAAAGTGCGCTCCACAAACAATAAAATTATTCTTTTTTTATTGTGAATTGTGTGGGCTGTAGCCGCACTTGCATCCTCAAAGCAGCAGCGACAAGCGTGCGTCTGTCTGTTAAAGGATTACATCGGTGACAGCATCCAAGTAGGCATGTCAGACAGTCCGTACCTGTACTGGCAGGAAAAAGAAGCAATTTGGAGGTCCCTGTACAAACTGGCTCTATTTTACCTGAGTTGCCCCCCCTCCAGTGTGTACTCCAAAAGAGTGTTTAGTGCAGCCGGGAACCTTGTCAGCGAAAGGCGTAGGAGGTTACTTCCACAAAATGTTGAGAAGATGATGTTCATAAAATGAATTATCAACTCTTCCAGGGAGACCAGCCTCCAGAACGTACAGAGGGACCTGTGGTTCCAGCAGGGACGAATTAATACTCTGTGAGGATGAGGATGTACACACTGAAGAGGGTGAGGAATCGGTGGATGAGGAGGATGAGGATGACATCTTGCCTCCGTAGAGCCAGTTTGTGCAGGGACAGATTAATTGCCAGCTTGTTTTGTGGGGGCCCAAACGAACCAATCATTTCAGCCACAGTTGTGTGGCAGACCCTGGCGCTGAAATGATTGGTTTGTTAAAGTGTGCATGTCCTGTTTATACAACATAAGGGTGGGTGGGAGGGCCCAAGGACAATTCCATCTTGCACCTCTTTTTTTTCTTTGCATTATGTACAGTTTGGGGCCTAGTTTTTCAAACTGCCATCCTGTCTGCCACTGCAGTTTCACGCCTAGATGGGTCACGTGTTTGTGCCGCCCACTCGTGTCGCTTAGCATAGTCATCCAGCTACCTCGGTGCAACCTTTTGGACATAAAAACACTATTGTGAAGTGTGAGGTGTTCAGAATAGACTGGAAATTAGTGGAAATTAAGGTTATTGAGGTTAATAATAGCATAGGAGCAGAAAAACCTACAAATTCTGTGATTTTAGCTGTTTTTATGCTTTTTTTCAAAAAAATACAGATCCAAAACACAAAACCCAGAACCCAAAACACGGAAGGGTGGTTTTGGCAAAACCAATCCAGATCCAAAACACGAAGAAAGATCCAGATCCAAAACCAAAACACAAAACACGAAAAGTGGCCGGTGCACACCCCTAATGCAAATACAGCAGGATGTGGTAGACAACCCCTAATGCATTTGCGATTTGAGCACAGCAACGGAGGTCGCAGTGCTGGGATCACCATTGCGACCATCGCTGGCCGGCTTGCGAGCCCAGAAGACTGCTTATGTCCACGCAGTCTCTGGGCTGACCACTCCCGGAAAACAGGGCGGACACGCCGGCCACCCCCGCCCCCTCACCGCCCCTTAAATGCCTCTGCCTGTTCATCAGGAAGAGGCATTCAAGGGCTAGCGTGTGTGTTAGCAGGACCCATTCTGTACACTCCGATAATCGCTAATCTGCATTCAGCAGTGCCCTAGCCCCCTTGGTACACACTTGCCTTCCTTGTTACTGGACGTATTAGATGTGAGATACTCTCAAATAAAGATAGAGTCTGGCACATGAGGTATGCACAGTACAGAAAGTGTAAACCTATGTCCTACAGATGGAAAGCACACCACCACACGGTTGCCTAATCAATGGACAAAGGGCCTGATTCAGACCCACTCGCAAGTGGCTGTCCGCTCGCAAGTGGGTCGATGTTGTGCACTGCGCATGCGCACGACGGCGGGAGCTCCGTCGTGCGCATGCGCCAGACGCGACGAGCGAAGGACTTTCCTTCGCTCGTTGTGTCTGATCAAAGGGGGCGTGCTGTCGATGTTGATTGACAGCACGCCCCCTTTGGTGGGCGTGCCTCACTGACGGGGGCGTTCCCAAGGGAACGCCTACCGTCAGAAGCCGGCCCACTGACATCACTAGTGATGTCAGTGGGAGTGATTTTGGCTCTGATAGAGCCAAAATCACTCCGGGCCTTGCGGTTGAAAAACTCAACCGCAGACTCCGGCTCGCAGTGGCGATGGTCGCGATGGTCAAGACCATCGTGGCCATCAAACTGTACGCTCGTATAGGCTGTGGGTGGTGACCCACAGCTATACGAGCGTCCAGGAGGACGCTCCAGAATTATGGAGGGCGGCCCTCATTCAGAGCGTGCGCTCTGCTCAGAGCGTACGGCTCTGAATGAGGGCCAAAGTCTCGGGAGCAGAAATAATACGCTGCGGTTCTTCAGAGCGACCAATGAATGAGTTTTGACAGAAATAAATACTAAACCATAAATGTAAAAGTCACCACAGATTGTGCACTAAAATTTGCATACACAGAAATCAGCCTCCGAGTATCACCAATACTTGACAACAGAATAACAAGCAAAATACAAATGGTGATTCCAGGCACAGACATACTGTCGTAATACATCCCCTTAATGTGAAATGATTGTGTCCTATGTTGGAGCTCTCTTTCTGGGCCCTTCCTGAGGGAAATGTCTCAAGCTTAAGAAAATTATAGTATAATATGTTTAAAAATATGCTAGTTTCTGTCTGTGGGGCCGCCCCTAAGGTAATGGGGTCATGGAAAAAAATGCTAAAACAGGCACATCAATATCGCAATGGGTCTGGAAGATTTCATAGGTTTTCCTGACTTCCCACCAGATGGTCTCCCAAAGGTTTAGGACCCCAAACTGAGAGAAACACTCAATAGTGTAAACTGTTTTTAATCTCCAATAAAAATGCACAAAACAAAAACATTAACTTAATGTAGATAAATGTGACTCTTACCAGATGTCAATATAAAGTCAGTGTGAAATCAACAGTGATGAAGAAGATGGTGTAACACAGACACATCACCTCGGTCTGTCCCCTGGTACATCAATGTAGGTAGCCATATGTACAACATGTTTCACTCTTTGTCAAGGTTCTTCTACCCAACAAAATGTGTGGGGAGGAGATATAGAAACATATGACTACCTACATGGCTGTTCCAGCGGACGGGCCAAGGCTATATGTCCTGTAGGTTAATACCTGCTGTCAGATCTGCTTCTATAATAATACAAACATAGAAAACAAAATTCAATACGTTAATGTAAGTCCACATCTTTGTAAACCTTTATGCATGATATATATTAAAAAATTGAGTAGTAAACATTTAATTTAGTAATAATTGCCATGTAATTAAATAAATATACTCACAGTGCCGATGTTCATTAACCAGTGCTGTGTGTAGAAAGCCTAGGTCCTGCCAGTCTGGTTCCTTATTGCAGGTGTTGAGATGAGAGCAGGTTATTTATCTGCTCTATACTCCCTACAGTCTTCTGCACCACTGACCCATCTCTCAGATAATTAGCAGAATTCTGTAATTAAGTTTTAGTAGTACCAGCATCCCTGTGAGTTTTAATGTCTTCTTTTTCCTTGTTGACAAGCCACAGGAGAACTGTCTCATTCACATGCAACTGTCACCAGTCAGGGAATCTGGGAAGTTAAAAAAGTCAGTTTCTCCTATATGTGGTTTTGCTGACCTTAGAAGAAGAAACTGTTTGAAAAAGACCCATCTCGGTCACTCAGGGAAGTCCTCATGGTCCATTCCTTGACTCCTCAGGAAAAGAGGAACATGATTAAACTGTTAATGACAGATGCAATGTGATACAGTATCAGACAGCTCCCCCCCCCCCCCCACAAAAACACCATTAATGGTAATAAGCACATAATAAAGATACAACACAGGTTATTAGCTTTTAAATGGTCATCACTTTATTAAAAATAACTATTAAGTTATCAATTGTCTGGTGGTTAGAAGACACAGTGAGCAGATCAGTAGCACTCTTCCAGGCCATACAATCCTGCATTGGCCTCAAATATTTAATACTGTAGGACAGTGGCCTGTTTGAGGTACCTAACAATATGTTATTTTGCTTACTGCTTCATACAGTATCATGCCTAATTGAAGACCCACCTGGCAGGGTTGCATTGGTGACACCTGGACTTGCGATATCAGTCAATGCTTATTTGAGAGGGATAGTATACCAGCTGTATACCACAATATCCACTGATCTGTGCTCCCTCCTGGCACGACAAGGCCCCCTCCATGAGAAGCAGCACTGGCACCATACACAACACTAATAAACCTCAGCGAAAACTCTAAACAAGCCCCCCAAGAAAAGTGGAATCCCATGCTTATTCAGATCAATGCTGTCTGGTGCAATTCATGATTTTCCCAATAGCAGATAAGATTATTTCTGACCATAAAACTATCTGTAGACAAAAGCCAGACCATGTCAATCACTGTCTCCCTTGATGGAAATGCTAGAATCATCAAGGCACAATATATGACAACAACACTGTGCACCAAGACCCCATGTCCATAAATTATTCCAGGTCCCAAATAATGGTAAACCTTGAGTCCAAGGATGTCCTCCTGCCCAAGTCCTTACCCACTAACTAAACTACAAGGACACCAGGAAACCCAAAATGCATGGCTGTTGCCAGCAGTATATTATTTAATGCATTCTAACAGAAACCCTGGTTCCCCAGCCAGTGAACCTCACTAGTTCCCAGGAAAGCAGCCATTTCTAAAGCAAAATGGGACTAATCTACCTAGAACACAAAGGAGTGGCCAAATATCGAAGCCCCCACTAGGTTTAAACCCATATTGAGCGACCAAAGCCTCAGGTTACCTCATTCATGGAGGCTGTGTGCACTTTATAAAGTCAGGCATAATGTCTATAGCAGTCTTCCTTCTGTTGGCCCAAAGCGTTTATATCCTGAAGTGAAAATCCCACCATTGCCATGGAATTAGCAGAATCAGTGCATAATGAGTGCTGAGCAATAAACCCAGGATGTAAACGCATCACTTGAAAATCTAACTTAATTGGAACTTAGGGCCTAAGGGACTATGGACCTCATTCAGAGTCGGTCGAAGCGGCCGCACGGTCGTACGGGAGAAGGGGCCGGATATGCAAATGATTCCCTCGCAAGTTGCGTCCCTAAGTTCGGATCGGTAGCTGGCCGACCAAGGGGAGGAATCGGTCGGAAGACAAAAAAATATGCCCCCTTCTCGTATGCATTACACGTCATCTCCGGGCATAAGAGGATTAATCGAGACCATCGTGAACTATCGGAACTGTTTGTAGAGCTTAAGGTTGACCATACCCTCTCTTAAGCTCTACGATCATGTCAGTGTAAAAACCTCCCATGTCACATGTGCCATGACGCTACTTTGTTAATTATGCACTCCCATAAACCGTATGCACTCCCATAAAACGCCGTTCGCATAATTAGGCACGCCTGAGTCCGCATCTCCACTTCCCCGTTTTCAAGCACCTTCCCCTGTTACCACCCACAAACGCCTCAATCTGTCACTCAAACTACCGACCTGGCTGTGTTCAAGGAGAGAGAAATTTCTGATCGTAGCGGCTAGTTTGCGCACGCGCATTGCGAACTTTCCGCATGCGCAGTATAGTGAACATCGTTGGCGTACGACCGTGTGGCCGCTTCGACCGACTCTGAATGAGGTCCTATGATATTTATGTTTTGTACTCAGCAGCTGTGCTAAACTATGCATAGACAGTAGGAGGCATCTTAAGTAACGCCTGCTGCCGGCTACTCTGCTCTGCCACTGCGTCCGAAGATGCAGCCTTCAGATCAACTGCCTGACCATTGGACATCTGAGTAACCCTTAATAACATCTAGATGCCGCAGTGCTGTAGATAGGCAAAGTAAAAGAATCTGGCAAGATACTGTATTTCGAAACAACAACTCTAGAGTTGCCACATAGAGGCTGACATAATAATATAATGCCTGCGAGATAGCAAATACCTTTCCCTGGTCTCCTAAGCTGACCGGTAATTCTGCAAATTACTTGGCACCATTGTGCATTGACCAGGCCTTCCATGCATGCTGACAATTGACTAAAATAAGAAGCACAGGGCTCACCAACTGCCACAGCGTTTGGAGTCAATTCCTTACATTTCACATAACTAAAAGGAAATCAGGCATCAGCAACATAATTTTTGACGCCCAGCACCTTTCTAGCCTTAAACACAATATTTTAGGAGAAACAATGAAGAACCAACTGGGCAAACATGCACTGATGGCCTGAACTACTCCCAAGTTGTCACATGAGAATTAAACTTCATTTCAGAAGTGCTCATCCCACAATTCTAGTGCAGCAATAATGTGAAATTGGGTACAATCAAATTCCTAGCAAAACTCTCTTGAAACCAAATAAGCCCCAAAATCCATGAAACCATCAGCATTAGTGTACAACTGCAACTGTGTGTTCTTGAAGACACCCAAAAGAAAGTGCCATTACAAGACATCAAAAAGTCACCCCACACCACAAGGTCCTTAATCTCAGCAGACCACCCAATGAAGTGGAAGGTTTAAGGATGCCCATGATACTGTGGCATGCTCAAATTTCTGCCCATGAGGATCATTCAGCAACAAAAATTCAGCAGACCCACAACGAACTGAGGGCCCGATTCAGACCCGCTCGCTAGATGCATTCGCATGCTGCCAAAGTATGCAAATCCCGCGATCGCACTGCAAGCCCGATGGTCGCGATCGCACGCCAAGACATAGTGGGCGTGCTAATGTCTTGCAGTGCGATCGCGGGCTTGCGATGAGACCCTTGTGGTAGTGTCTCGTGGCCGCAAGCCCCAGAGAGCTTTCGGCTCATATTGAGCCGGAAGCTCTCCACTGACATTACTTGTGATGTCAGTGGGGCCGCCCCCAAACGGTAGGTGTTCTCATGGGAACGCCTCCGTTTGGCCAGCCATGCCTCCGGCCTGCCTACCAAAGGGGGCGAGCTGTTACTCACCATCGACAGCTCGCCCCCTTTGTTGCGAGACCCGGAGCGACGGAGCGCCTGTCGCTATCCGGGTCTCGCGCATGTGCACGACGGAGCCGGCACCGTCGTGCGCATGCCCAGTGCGCCACCATTGACCCGGTTGCGAGCGCTCAGCGCTTGCGACCGGGTCTGAATCAGGCCCAGTGTGCAGTTAACCTTTTCTAGTGGAAGGTGGCGTTAACAATCTATGGTATCAGTTTCAATAAGTCTTCACCAAAAATAGAATGTACATAAGCATGTGGAATCGGACTGCTCAGCTAAAGGGAAGTTGTCACCATTTCCCTCTTGAGACTGCACTCCATTTAATTACATCTCTCTGTTTCCTATCCTACAGCCATGATCTTATCCATTCAACTATCTTTGTATCCTATCCCATCAGTGCCAGATTAAGGTCCACATGGGCCTGGAGCTGAAATTTAGGAAGGGCCTATTGTGTGCCGCTGCAGGGGGTGACAAGTGCTGGGCCGAAACCCATACAAACGAAAATGGGGGACATATAAACTACACACAGATCGGTCATAACTCATAATTCATGGCCTCTGTTACAAAGACTATCACAGTGACAGCCATATAATACAGAGCATCACAGTGACAGCCATATAATACAGAGCATCACAGTGACCACCATATAATACAGAGAATTACAGTAGACCACCATATAATACAGAGAGCATCGCGGTGAGTGCCATATAATACAGAGCATTACAGTGACCACCATATAATACAGAGCATTACAGTAGACCACCATATAATACAGAGAGCATCGCGGTGAGTGCCATATAATACAGAGCATTACAGTGACCACCATATAAAACAGAGCATTACAGTAGACCACCATATAATACAGAGAGCATCGCGGTGAGTGCCATATAATACAGAGCATTACAGTGACCACCATATAATACAGAGCATTACAGTAGACCACCATATAATACAGAGAGCATCGCGGTGAGTGCCATATAATACAGTGCATCATTGCCCATCATATAATACACTAAGGGGCATATCCAATTAGCCGTGGGGTATCACCCGCGGCTAATTATTGCGTTGGTCGGGATTCAATTAGTGGGGATTCCACACGCGGGTGTCCCCTAGATCTGGTACGCGAGTCCTCGCTGTCAGACTTTACCTCGCACCTCATGTAGCTACGAGGTAAAATCCATGTGAAGCCGGCCTATTCGGGCTCGTGCGAGAGGGTATAACACACTGATTCCACAGTTCTCACGGAATCAGTGTGTTCTCACGCTTGACTCCCGTTTTAATGACGCGGGGAAAAAGCTATTTCATTGAATAGCTAATCCCAGCGTCGCTGGACTTTTGCCCGGCAATTAAACGCGGGTGAAACCCCGCGGCTAATTGGATATTCCCCTAAGCATCCAAGCGACCACCATACACTACAAAGAACATTGCCATGAGTGCCATATAATACAGAGCACACCAACGACCACCACAAAATACAGAGGACATCATAGCCATACACTCAGGGGCGTAGAGAGCCACGCCGGGTCCCGGTAAAGAGGGGGTGTGGCCTAATTTCAGAAGGCGTGGCCACGCCCCCTTGCAAAAAAATAGTGTTTTGCAGCGCGCGTGCCAGGGAGGGGGCGCTGTGAGCCCCTCAGCCCGGCGCAAAGCCAGTGGGGGGCGCGATCAGTGTGATCGCTCCCCCCTTCAGGCATAGGAGATTGCTGTGGCTGCTACTTAGCAGCTGCAAGCAATCTCCCGCTGCAGCCCAGCACAGGTAGGGAGGGAGGAAGTGAGGGGGGGGGGCGGCGCCAGACCCGGGCCCCTGCCGGGCCCCTTTGGAAGCCCGGGCGCAGGTAAACTGTACCCGCTCCCCCCCCTCTCGGTGCCCCTGCATACACTATGGTCCCTGAAATGGGTTAAATCAGATAGCTAGCTGCTGGCAGATCTGTATAATGCAGCAAAGCCCTGTCTCCGCCTAACTATGCTTCACTCCCGCCTCCCTCCATACTGTTTGTGCCGCAGCCAGTGTGTCACAACAGACACATTGGGCCTGTGGCTGTGCTGTAGTGCAGCAGAGCTGATTTAGGAGGCTGACACAGCTGCCGTCCACGGTCTGCGACACCTCTGAAAAGTGATGATTATTGATCATTACCACCCTTCACTGATCTTTGTGTGGGTGTGTATATATATATATATATATATATATATATATTATAACAGCCGGGATATCATATCCAACACATACATAGTGTTGGGTATGATATCCTGGCTGTCGGCATGCCGCTGGTCAGAATACCGACAGCAGCACCCCGACAGCCAGAATCCCAATACCCATAAAAGCTAACAGTGAGTAGTTTTCTATCCCTTACCCTAACCCACCCTCCCCGGTGCCTAAACCTAACCTCCCCCTCCCCGCACCCTAATCCTAACCCTCCCCGGGGCCTAACCCTAACCCTCCCCCTAGTGCCTAACCCTCCCACTGCACACCAATACTTACCTTTGGGATGCCGACAGTCGGGATACTGGTGCCGGGATCCCCACCTTTTGGGTTTTCGGCGCCAGTATTAAGACCGTCGGCATCCCGCACGCCGGGATGCCGACTACATCCCCATATATAGATATAGATATATATAGATATATA
The DNA here is from genome assembly GCA_031769625.1 of Taudactylus pleione. Classification (NCBI taxonomy): domain Eukaryota; kingdom Metazoa; phylum Chordata; class Amphibia; order Anura; family Myobatrachidae; genus Taudactylus; species Taudactylus pleione. Next base: position 1,411,119 of record JAUIMM010000388.1, read on the forward strand.
TATAGATATATAGACACACACACGTACATGGATAGATAGATAAAAACAGGAAGCATTCAAGTTGTTTTCAAATAAATTTAAAATGGTCCTTTATTAGGTTTCCAACATTTTGAGTCACCCTGTTATTACGGACAAGCAATGCATACATATACACACACATACATACATACACACATATGCAGTGTGTGTATATATATATATATATATATATATATATATATGCAAATACACACACATATATACTGTGTATATATATATATATATACACACAAACTAATACATACAGTACACATACACACACGTATACAGTATATTTTATATATATATATATATATATATACACACACACATACATACATACACAACTACACACATACATAGGTGCCAGACTTTACACACCAACCTGTGGGAAGGTACTTTGGTTGTGCATGCATGCTGGTTTTTTCTTATGGCTGGTGGTGGCAGCAGCTCAGCCTCTGCGCTCCACCTGCAGGGCTGACTTTTCTCATCATGTCTGTGCCCAGAACTCAGTTGCTGAGGGAGGCAGATAGGGGCACTGGGGGATGACCCTGGGACCAGAGCTTCTAGGGAACACACAGGGACGCTTTAGCACTACATGGGGGCGGGGCTTCATCGGCATGGGGGCGGGGCTTCGGACTGCATGCAGAGACTGCATGCATGGCCATGGGACGGAGCTTCAGAGTTCAGACGGTCTGGGGTGGAGCTTCGGAAGGACGATGTGGGGAGGGGGGACGGTGAATGATCGGTGCTCCGGATCCTTCAAGTGCAGCGCAGACAGTCTTGACAGGTAATTTTTTTTTTTTCCTATCAACACTGTCTGCACTGCAGGGGATGCTGTGGGCCTATTTTCAAGGTGGGCCTGGAGCTGTAGCTCCACCCGCCCCATTATTAATCCGGCCCTGTATCCCATGCTTTCCCATGCAGCTCTCACTTGGCAGAGACGGTACTGTGTTTGGAGTGGGGAGGGGTCTCTGGGATGGTGGGCATCAATCTATCCCCCTTCACACGGAGCGGCCCCACTGAGCAGCGCCGTGCCTGGGTTTCAGACAGTCAGTTACCCACTACTGAGGGCTGCCTGGCAGTGTCCCCCTCCTCTGTCCCACTCACTAACTTCACAATGCCTCTGTGTCCTGGCAGCCGCTGTCCTCTCTCCCCCATACTGCCGGCTGCCAACATTGGGCACAGTCCCCCTACCTTTCACTGCAATTGGCCCAGGGATCTGTCTGTCAGGGCTGGCACTGAGCAGCATGAGGGCACTGGCAATGCGCCAAAAGAAAGGGAGGAGGCGGATCTCTGGACTGCACGGAAGGATCCAGGTGCACCACTAGTGTCATACATTGCAGCGGGTGCCCGGCAATAAATATTGCGCTGGGGGCTGGTTCCGTCCCAGGTCAGCCTGCGCTCTGTGTGGTGTCACCAGCCGCACCAGCCTAGTTATGGCCCCTGCATAACGGAACTTGGTGTGAGGAAAAGCTGTGGCCGATCACTTCTCAAAAAAAGAGAAGAAATAATCTAACCAAGCGCTAAAGAAAATAAGTGTCCAATTAAAACAAAAGAATTATCATATAAATATATCTGTCTCTCAAAAATCTATCCCAGAATATATATAAAAGCATGTGCAAATGAATTACACATGCATATAATATATTATAGACAATATTCAGGAATTACCTCTGTCTTGATGCTCAACACAGAAAATGGGATTGCTGAGTCCCAATGGAGAATAACTAGAGAAAAAACATTGGAGAGCGCTAGACAGAGGTAAATAATTCCAATTTTAATGATCACTGATAGCGAACACAACATTATAACAAACTACCAAATGTAGTCATAGAAATACAGTATAAATTCATGAATCACAGATTAAAATGAAAAAACTTAAATGGTCCAACAATAAATCAACACATATAGCAGAAAAACAGCATGCACTGTAAAGCTGATGTAAGCATGTGATTAGCTGCAGAATATCTAATACATTCCAAATGTTAGCTTTGAAAAGCGTTAGTAAGTCAGAATGTTAGTAATAATAAGCTTGTATGCGTAATGTTAATCCAGCTTGAAATAGAATGGCTCAGGGCAATGACAGCAGTGAAAAGCCTCGTGTCAATAATCAGGTAACAGTAGAATCTTACTACAGGTTGAGTCTCCCATATCCAAAATGCTTGGGACCAGGGGTATTTTGGATAAAGGAATATTCCGTATTTTGGAATAATTGCATATCATAATGAAATATCTTGGGACTAGGGGCTTCATTCAGAGGCGGCCGTACGGTTTACGACCGCACGGCCGCCTCGATGTTTGTCCAGTGCGCATGCGCACGAGGGAGCTGGCTCCTTTGTGCGCATGCGTGAGACCCGCTACGACCGACAGCGCCGGTCGTAGCGGGTCTCTTTCCAAAGGGTGAGAGCTGTCGATGTTGATTGACAGCTCGCCCCGTTTGGAAGGCGGGCCGGGGGGGTGGCAGCCCAAACGGAGGCGTTCCCATGGGAGGCTCAACCTGTACCTGTAAAGTGGGAGCTGCGTGCCCGCGTCCCGGCAAAGTAGCTGATTAGCGTCTGTCCTGCCTTGTAGGCTGGCGTGATGTAACAATCTGCCGTCTGGAAATGGAAAGGCGCTGTCTGTGTAGCCTGCTGCCCGGTGATAGTCCAAGCGGCACGGGGGGCCAGGAGCGGAGGTGTGGATATCAGCTCTGTGTGTGTGCCCCGGCAATTGAGGCACAGCGGCGTGTCCGTCACTTCTCAGCCTGTTTAAACAGATACAGACTCAGTCACACAAAGATGTAAAAATGTTGCACACCCCAGTGGTCAGTGCAAGCTAGTAATGCAGTTCTGTCACTCCCAATTGTTTTACTTATGCAAATAAGAAATACAGTTTGAGAAAAAAATACATCCAGTGCAGCCAAGTTGCTCAAGACCTGGCGTACTGAGAGGAGGCTATTTGGTGCGACTTAAGCCACAGTATAAAAGGACACATCTGTAACATAGGAAGGAAGAAAAAGAAAATACCAGCTTCTATAAACATTAATAACAATGAAATATGTTAAATATCAAATATTAAAATGGGTGTGAGTAGTCTAATTCATTTCAAATGCTGCGAAAGGGTGCTGAACCCCAATTATGCAAAGGTGCAAATGAAAAGGAAAAAAAAATATTGAGCTCAAAAAGGATAAATTACAATAGTGTACATATAAAAAAATTGTTGTTTAAATAATTCACAAAATATCTAGATAATGGTATAAATAAATCCAGCCTAAAACATCAAACAGGAAAAAACATACATATAATAATACATAAAGGACATATACACATGTTTAAAATGTATAACATTTATATTAGGGATGTGAATGGACCCTCGTGTTTTGGTTTTGGTACTATGTCTCCTTCAAGGTTTTGGATCTGAATTTGGTTTTACAAAACCACCCTTGTGTGCTTTGGTTTTGGTTCTGTATTTTGTCTAAAAAATCATAAAAACAGCTGAAATCACATAATTTGGGCCTCTTTTTGTTCCTAGAGTATTATTAACCTCAATAACATTTATTTCCAGTCATTTCCAGTCAAATTTGACCACCTCACAGCTCACAATATTGATTTCATCCAGTTTAGGCCAAAAGGTTGCATCGAGCTAGCTGGCTGACTAAACTAAGCAACAGCAGTGGGCGGCACTAACATGTGGCCGTTCAGCTTCCAACATGGCACAGAGTGGCAATGCAGTGGTATACAGGATGGAAGTTTAAAAACCAAGAATGTTTTCAATAAGTAAGAACTAGGTCAGAGGCCCGAGGGAGTTGAAGTATGTATGTAGTTGAAGGCAGGGAAAGGAAGGTTTGATTAGTAGTACATTTTTATTTTTTTGACTCCGAAGCAAATTTATGAGGGAGGGAAGGAGGGGAGGCATTTACAAGAATTATTTAAATCATTTACATCAGTCCTTGCCCCAGAAGAATCCTTGAGTGCTATGCCTGGTGCTGCTACTGGGAGTGGATCTTCATCTCACAAGGCGACCAGGAAGACTACTAGTAGTAGTTTAAAAATAAATAAAAAATTGACTGTTAAACAATCCTTTGCAAGGGGGAGCAAGTATGACAGCAGTCACCCAGTTGCACAGCGGATCACTGGCGCCATAACATCTATGCTGGTATTAGTTGTGTGTCCAATAACCGCCAATAATGCAGTGGATTTTAGACAGTTAATTGAGGTCCTGTGTTCCTGCTACCAAATCCCATCTAGCTTCAACTTCACTAGGAAAGCAATTCCCGGCCTGTACAGGGATGTTAAAAAAAACGTAATTAGTGTCCTCCAAAATGCCATTGTACCCACTGACCCCTTACCCACAGATATGTGGACAAGCAGAACAGAGCAAACACAAGATTATATGACTGTAGCAGCCCTCTTAGCTCATTCAGAGGAAGGCTACTCTGTGTATCACCTGTTTCACTAAGAGGCATACCGCTGACAACCTTTTAGAAAAACTCAGGGAAGTAATTGCAAAATGGCTTACACCACTTGGACTCTGCTCAGAATTTGAAATGCCACCAATATTGTGAGAGCATTACAGCAGGGTGACTTCTAACACACCCCATGTTTTTATCACGCAATCAACTTGGTGGTGCAATTTTTTTTTAAAATGACAGGACCGTGCAGGAGAGGTTCTCTGTGGCCCGAAATATTTCTGGATAGTTTCGCCATTCAGCAGGTGCATGTAGAAGATTGCAGCACCTGCAAGAAATGTTGAATTTGTTTGCCCTGTCACCAACTGAAGCAAGATGTAGTTAGTTACTCCACCCTCTATATGCTTCAGTGGATGGAGGAACAGCAAAAAGCTACACAACGAACAATGATATAGCAAGAGGAGGAGAATGTACCTTACTCAAGCTCAGTGGAAAATACTTTCTGTGTTGTGCAAAGTGCCTCCCCCGTTTTCCAGGAGTGGCAAGGCCAGGATCTGCGTCCATGGAAGCAGATTCCTGGACTTGCATGCCAGCCAGCCTGCGTAAGCTGGTGCTTACTCAGCTTGCTGTCGCCGCCCAGCATTGCGACCAAATGGTCATGTTGGTGATCCTCGGTCGCAGCGCTGGGATCGCAGATGTAGCAGGGGGGGTCAGATACCTCTTGCTGGTTTCGCATTTTAGCAAGGAAAGAATTGCAAACCTACTTGTGTGTGGCTTTGCTATTCCATCCTCTGCTGAATCATTGTTTTCTATTGGTGATCACATATACATTTTATACCGTTTGACATATGCAAATATGTCCTTTATGTATTTTTATACGTATGTTTATTTCCATTAGGCTGGATTGATTTATATCATTGGGATGCATTCGCATCACGGCGTTCGGGATGCTGATGCTCCTATTTCCAGCACTGAAATCTCAACTTGGCATACCAAAGGTAAGTATTGGGGTGTTAGCGGGGGGTTAGGTTTAGGGTGTCATGTTAGGGTTAGTCACTAGGGGGAGGGTTATGCACTAAGGGGGGATGGTTAGGTAAAGGGGAGGGGGAGATTAGGTTCTGGCACCAGGGAAGGGAGGGGGGGGTCAGGGTAGGGAGAGGGGGAGGATTAGGATACCGACCACCAAGTGTCAGTATGTTAACCCTTTCGAGATGCCGACATCAAGATTCTAACTGCCGGTATCCCAAGCACCGGCATCTCATACCGATTCCATATCATTATCTAGCTATATTGTAAATAATTAAAACAACTACTTTTTACATTTACACTATTGAATGAATTATTTTTGCACCTATTACATTTTTATTTTTCAGTTGCACATCTGTAACATACTGTAACTTGCTCAAAATGTCATTGCCCAAAAATGTCAAAATTTCTAGTGCATTTTTGATTGTAAGTGATAATGGGAAGCAGTCGGGAAGCTGACGGACGGAATCCCAACTGCCAGCTTCCCGACTGTCTAATCCCGGCAAGGGTTAAATGACGGGCGTCGAAATCCCGACGCCTGTCATTTTACCTACGCCGGGAGCCCGACGCCCGGCATCCTGATCGAAGGTAAGCTGGGCGACGGGCACGGACAGCTACGGGGGGGAGGGAGGGTTAGGGTAGGGGCTCCGGGGGGGGGATTTAGGGTTAGGCACCCCCCTGTGAGGGTCAGGTTTAGGCTAGGGGAAGGGAGGGTTAGGGTTAGGCACCCCGGGGGGAGGTTAGGGTTAGGGCACCCTCCCGGGAGACTTAGGTTTAGGCATCGGGGAAGGGGGGGTTAGGTTTAGGCACTTAGAGGGGGGATTATGGTTAGGCACTGGGGGTAGGTTAGGGTTAGAAACCCCTAGGGAAGGGTTGGGGGGGGGAATTAGGGTTACTTACCTTAATCACCCTTGTCGAGCTGCCACTGTCGGGATTTGAGCCGCCGGCCACATGGCCGCATACCGATCCCGTGATCAGGGCCGGCATTAGGCTTTGCTGCGCCCAGCGCCGTCCTGTGTGGCCGCCCCTTCCCTCCTCCGCTCCCTCCCCCTGAAGCTTCATAAACACTTTAGCGTCGGGAGGGAGGGTGGGCGTTTCCTGCACCCGCCGGACACCATGGCGCTCCGGGCGACGGCCCGGCTTGCCCGGGCCTAGAACCGCTACTGCCCGTGATAATATATAAAATAATGATTTAGTTGTTTTTATTATTGGACTAGATTTACTTCCTCTCTTTTCTTTTGTTGTACTTGTAGATTGTCTGTCATCTATGGTATGTCACATTTGATCACTGTATGAGTTCCTTCCATAAGTGTTACCAAATAATATATAGTAATAATAATAATAATAAGGGGGTAATTTATATGAAGATCTTATCTGGCGACCATTTTGGAGTCAGGAAGAAAATTCCACCTTGTGCAGCTAATTCGGTAACTGACACCTTGAAGGGTTTTATTCATCTTTCACGTGGCTCAAAAAGTATTTGCCTTTTTAGCAGATGAAAACTCATAGACGCCTGTCTTCTTCCACCTTATTAATCATGTAACAGTGTAACTTTATAACTATTTGTAGTGCACTTTGTTTGCCTGACACTAGATGTAGTGGATTGTCACCACACAATGGCAGGACAAAAGTACCATCCAACTTTGCTTCTTTCTTATACCATAACCATTCAGTTATCTCCTGGTAAGTCCCTGTGGCATACTGCATGTGTGTCCAGGCAGGAGGTATGATTGCTAAAGGTCAATCACACTGATTTGATGAGGCTCAGTGTCATTGATTGGTAGTTTTAATACAATAAATAAATACCTTAGTTGTTTTCTTATAGCACTAGATGAGGGCCCCTCTCTACTTTTTCATTGTGTCTTAGCTGTCTATAGAGACATTCACACTCTAATCTGCGCAGAGGCAATTGCTGGAAGGGATCTGTATTTTATTGCAGTACACTGACTGGGATTCCCACATTTCTTGGAAACTTAACCTGGCAATTCCAGTAACGAACTGTACACATGTGCAGGGATGATACTAAGACATGAGACTCGTCCCATTCTTCTACCAACCTCAATCATGGAGGTGTCATGTCCTGGTGTCTACTAGTCGGGGTCTGGAAATCCCAAACTCCCCCCTATTGTGGATATTCTGAGAAAAAAGATTCAGTTTATTTGCAAAATTAAACTGATGTAAATATTCTTAGAGATTTTTCAGTCTTATTCTATGAAACTCAGGATTCTTAGACCCAACATCATAACAATTCTTCACAACTGTGCTTATAAATACTATACTGGTTTTGTGATCCATGGAGCACCTCCACCTTGCTTTCTCAATTCATTGCTTGAGAAGTTTCCCAAACCCCCCATATCCTCCTACCTTTCTTCCCTTGATTGTCTCTAATTCCTTTTTACTTGCTCCACAAAATATAGACATCTGATCTTTGTTATTACACTGTGTTATATGGTATCTAATATATCCTATTACTTATTTGCTTGCTAGACCAACTACTTTGCCTGTAATGTACTGTATATTTGCCTTGTGCCTAATCTGTGCAGGAATGATGTTTGTTGGTTTATTGTATCTCTTTACTGTCTAATGCCATTAATAAAATGTAATAACAAAAAGGATTGGTTGGACTTTACACTGTTGGAAGTTTTTTATTATTATTTTCAAGAACATTTGTAGACAGCTATATAGAAGATATTTATTTACAATACGTGAAAGGATTAGCCAAATATTTTTCTATTATTTTCAATTTAGAAACCCATTTCTATAGACATCAACACAATGTCATTGAATATTCAATCATTAAGGTTTGTCAAGCAAAACTGTTTTATTCTTTTACGAAATGCACTGTCTCTTACTCCATAAATTAAAGGACTCAGGCATCTGGGTAGACATGTAAAAAAGAGAAAGTCGACAATGGGTAAGGCATTACTATATCTTCTGAGATAGGCATCTGTAATTGGAGAAATCAAGGATACAATACACAGCAGAAAGTGAAACGCGTGGAGCATTATGGTTTTACTGGCTTTGGAGGCAGATCTGCTGCCTGAATTTATGCTCTTTGCAATGAACATCACTCTAATATATGTGAACATAATTATTAATCCAACCAGAATTAGGCTAATGATGAGGATGTTGCTTGCTATGGCAACTTGCACAAGTTTCAGTGTTACTGTTGCTTGGATACATATCAACTTAAGAGAAAAAAAGTTATTTTCAACTGAGGTGCTCAGGACAATGAAATCAGCTATATTTGGCAATAGACCAATTATCCATATGATGGTAATGACATAATTAGTTCTCTGTGACGTACAAAGCATTACATGTCTCAGAGGGTAACAAATGGCTATATAACGTTCCAGGGCCATGGCCACCAAATTGTAGGGTGTAATTCTAAATGTAACTGATGCCAGAGTGACCATGGCATAACAAACGGGAACAGGGAGGTATACCAAAAACATTGAGGACATAAAAAGAATAAGTCCAGTGACAAGATATAACATGTCATTAATTAGCAAATGAACAAAAAGGATGTATCGAGCAGTGTCTCGTACATGAGGTGTAGTGAAGAAAACATGTAATAGGAGTGAAATGAAGTAGAGGAAGAGGCAGAAGAAAATGATGATCAATATCTCAAAAATGATTCTCAGAAACTCAGCTGTTCGGCTGTTTGACGTAGACGTGGAATTGTTGTAGGAAATCGATGAATTCATTGTTGACTTTTGTTTATGACTTTCAGCTAAAACAAAAACACACACAAGAAAAATTTATAAAAATTTAGGACATATTTCCAAACTGCCATTATCTAAATTTATTGGAATGACCATTATTTTGAACTGATTAATATTTGGGTGCAAAGCAAAAAATAGCAAGCAACTTTGCACCTTGGTAAAACCATGTTGCACTGGAGGTCGGGTTGAGGTAAGATGTGCAGAGAGAGTCAAGGGCCCCATGCATCCATCAATCAGACTGGAACCGTTGATCTGCCAGGCAGAAATGTTGACCAGCAGCCATCGATGACCATCTACCATTGGGGATATGGTTCAAATCCTCAAGTTAAAAATGCCCTATTTGCCCTATTTGCTAGACACGATCATATTTTGACCATGATTGGCAAATCAGTGAAATCCAACCCCAGCATTTTTGAATCAGCAAATTGCGACTGTCTGAGGCTAGTGTATTGGGGGCCTTTATATTTGTGAGTGGTGTATCTTATCTCCTATCTAAATTTCAGTGTAAATATAAAGCTGTCCAGCATTTGTGGGCTACATGCAAAATCAGCCAGTACCTGACCTGCATGCAAAAAAAGAGGTATTTGATCCCCTTGCATTGCAGCATGGTTTCTCCAGGTACAAAGTCACGCATGTTTTTGTCTTGTTCCCAAATCAGAATAAACCCTATCATGTTAACACTAAATAAACTGAGTATACCAATAAAAATACAAATAAATACAATTAAATAAACCTCATCAATAAGGCTGGGAACAAATCTGGTAAACAGAAAATATGACAATTTTATATTTATCAAATTATAAAACATTAATACTGTATACAAATACACTTTCATGCTTCCCTTATCATATGTGATCAAAGCTATAAAGCCAAAACACTTTTTTCAATAGCATAAATGCATAAAATCAGAGATTAGAGAATATGTACTAGATACAAGTATTTGGCTATTGGTATAGAGCTGTGCTTTTATCCAGTGCACAATCTAATCCCTGGTTTTATGCATTTATGCTATTGAAAGAAGTTGTGTTTTGGCTTTAGAGCTCTAATAACTAAATGTAGCACCCAACGGTTCTCTTTTTCCTACTTATTATAATTATCATTACGGATGATTACATCACAAATGACAACTTGTCTTTTGTCTTTATATTAACAGTAAAGAACTAAAATGACTAAAACCTGCACTAACAGAAACATTAGTGAGAGCAAAGAAAACACCACACCAGTGGCCTCAAGGCCAGTAAACATTAATTAATCATTAAAGTGGATGAGATATAAGAATAACATTAATTAAAAGACAATATGGGCCAGATGTACTAAGCTCTAAAAAGTGATAAGCTGGAGAGTGATAAACCAGCAGCCACTCAGCTCCCAACTGTCATTTTTCAAACACAGCCTGTAACATGACAGTTGGGAGCTGAGTGGCTGCTGGTTTATCACTCTCCAGTTTATCACTTTTCAGAGCTTTGTACATCTGGCCCATATTGTCTTTTAGATGATTCAGACATTGTTTTGGATTTAAAGGGTATATTTATCAAAGGAGTTTTGTAGGGAAACAGCATTTTTCTAATGATAGGACTACCCTCAAAAAGTGTATATCTCCAGAATGTAAGAAAGGGGGAAATCTGCAGAGAGCAATATCCGCAGCAGGGCCATGACAATCACTCCACCGTGCGCCCATTGCTTAGAGTGCGATACATGGTGCACAGCTCTGAAATTACAAGATCCAGCAGCCACCCCTCCCTTCATGTGACTCCGCCTCTTGAGTCCTGGCAACTTCAATTTCCGACCGGCATCTATCTATTGGCATGACGTCTCGCCTCCCAAGGCTCCCACAGTTCCTAGGTGAGGCCCGTGAGGAGCTGTTGGGTGGGTCAGGGAGCGGTGCAATGTGCAGTAAGTGGCACAGCGCGGTGTTGGTGATTCAGTGTGTCCTGTGACTGTCCAGCAGAACCTGCCTGCACTGCACTAACTGCAGGTCTGAACAAGTGAGTGACAGCGGCAGGAGGCGAGCCAATGGTATCCAGCAGCAGCAGTGAGTGAGTCACTGTGAGTGACAGGTCGCTCTTACTACACTCTTAGACAGTCAGGTGCTACTAGTGTGCAGACATAAGGGGAGGCAGTTTATAGACTGGCGGACTAAATGCCGCCGGTCTATATCCTGACACGAGAAGCCCGACGGGGACTTCAGATTAGGGATGAGCGGGTTCGGTTCCCTGAGAACCGAACCCACCCGAACTTCAGGGATCCGGGGTTATCCGAGCCCAAGCTCGGATCTCCCTGTCTGCCCCGGATCCCTCTCCCGAGGCAAAACCTTGAGATCTGCTGTCGGATCTCGAGGTTTTGCCTCGAGCGGCCATTTTAAAAAAATGCCTTTGCCTTTAATGGGCAAAGTGCTGATTGGCTGACAGAGCCGTCTGTCATGGCTCTCAGCCAATCAGCATTATGGTGCTCATTTGCATGTAGCACGGACTCGTGAGATCCGTGCTACATGCATCTGTGTGACTGACAGTGACACAGAGCACAGATGGGTCAGTGAGACCCGTCTGTGCTGCTGTGTATTTCAATGACACAGATGCACGCACGGACCAGGAGATCCATGCTACTTACATCTGTGTCATTGACACAGCAGAGCAATGACAGGTCCGTGAGACCCGTCTGTGCTGCTGTGGTAAAAAAAAAAAAAAAAACCTGTGTAAAAAAAGAAAAAAATGGCGTGCCCCCCCCCCAAAAAAGAGCAACCAGCCCCGGGCATTAGCGACCCAGTGCTGGGTGTGCTTAAATACAGGGGACAAACGACGTAGGGGTCCCCTGTACTTAAGCACAACCAGCACCGGGCTAGTCAGAACCAGCGCTGGTTGCCAAAATACGGGGGACAAACGACGTAGGGGTCCCACGTATTCTGCGCAACCAGCTCTGGGCTCTGATCCGGTCCTGGTTCTGGAAATACAGTGGAAAAAAATTAGTAGGGCTCCCCTGTATGTTCCAGAACCAGCACTGGACTTTCACCGGGCCCCCCAGCCGCAGCATCAGCCCTGACCGCTAGTCAGCCCAGGCCGGGGATCCCTGGAGAGCTGGGGACCCCCCCAATAAAGGGGTCACCCTCTCCAGGGCACCCCAGGCCCAGGCTGATAGCCCGGGGCTATCCCCGCCACCCCTGGTGGCGGTGGGTGGCGGGTTGATTGTGTGGTGTGGTGTAAATAAAGAATATCAAACATTGTCTTTACAAGTAGAACTGCAAGTCCCAGCAAGCCTGCCCCGCATGCTGGTACTTGGAGAACCACAAGTACCAGCATGCAGGGCATTAAGGGCCCACTAGTACCTGTAGTTCACCTGTAAAAAAATGTTTAAAAAAAACCCAGGACACACACACCGTGACAGTATAAGTTTATTAAACATAGATACACACACACATGTACACATACTCACCTATGTAACCTGTAGCATCGGTCCACTTGGGACCTGTGAAAAAAAACATACTCACCATCCCCTATGCGAGGTTCTGTCCTCTTCGTTCCAAAGTAGGCATCCCCGGACTTGGCAAAAAAACAAAACGAAAACGCGATCCACGAACTTAGTACCGTTCTATAGAACGGTACTTCCCGAATGAGAGCTTAGCGGCGGGGTATCACCATGGAAACCCTGCTGCTAAGCGTTCATTGGCTGAGAGAGGTCATCTCCCGTCTCTCAGCCAATGAACGGCTCCCTCCATTGTAGTCAATGGTGGGAGCCGCAAGGTTATTAAAGTTTACCCTGCGGCTCCCACCATTGACTACAATGGTTCTCCAAGTACCAGCATGTGGGGGCAGGCTAGCTGGGACTTGCAGTTCTACTTGTAAAGACAATGTTTGATATTCTTTATTTACACCACACCACACAATCAACCCGCCACCCACCGCCACCAGGGGTGGCGGGGATAGCCCCGGGCTATCAGCCTGGGCCTGGGGTGCCCTGGAGAGGGTGACCCCTTTATTGGGGGGGTCCCCAGCTCTCCAGGGATCCCCGGCCTGGGCTGACTAGCGGTCAGGGCTGATGCTGTGGCTGGGGGGCCCGGTGAAAGGGCTCCCCTGGCTGTGGCATCAGCCCCCCGCTAGAAAAAGTCCAGTGCTGGTTCTGGAACATACAGGGGAACCCTACTAATTTTTTTCCCCTGTATTTCCAGAACCAGGACCGGATCAGAGCCCAGAGCTGGTTGCGCAGAATACGGGGGACCCCTACGTCGTTTGTCCCCCATATTTTGGCAACCAGCGCTGGTTCTGACTAGCCCGGTGCTGGTTGTGCTTAAGTACAGGGGACCCCTACGTCGTTTGTCCCCTGTATTTAAGCACACCCAGCACTGGGTTACTAATGCCCGGGGCTGGTTGCTCTTTTTTGGGGGGGTGCACGCCATTTTTTTCTTTTTTTACACAGGTTTTTTTTTACCACAGCAGCACAGACGGGTCTCACGGACCTGTCATTGCTCTGTGCCAATCACACAGATGCATGTAGCACGGATCTCCCGGGTTCGTGCTACATGCAAATGGGCACCATAACGCTGATTGGCTTCCTGTCTGCCACTGCAGTGCCACTCCTAGATGGGCCACGTGTTTGTGCCGCCCACTTGTGTCGCTTAGCATAGTCATCCAGCTACCTTGGTGCAACCTTTTGGCCTAAAAACAATATTGTGAGGTGTGAGGTGTTCAGAATAGAGTGGAAATGAGCGGAAATTAATGTTATTGGGGTTATTAATAGCGTAGGAACAAAAAAAGGCCCATTTTATGTGATTTTAGCGGTTTTTTTTATTTTTTAAGAAAAAATACAGATCCAAAACACAAAACCCAGAACCCAAAACACGGAAGGGTGGTTTTGGCAAAACCAATCCAGATCCAAAACACGAAGAAAGATCCAGATCCAAAACCAAAACACAAAACACGAAAAGTGGCCGGTGCACACCCCTACTTCAGATAGGCGTCAAAATACTGATGCCTATCTGAATCCTGACACCGGAACGCCGAAAGACAACAGCCTGAATGAGGTAATTCCGGGGCGTCCTTAGCATTAGCCCACGAGGGTTAGGTTTAAGGTCCGGGAAGGGGGGGTTAGGTTTAGGCACCTCCAGGGGGGACTTAAAGTTAGGCACCACCCTGGGAGTTAGGGTTAGGCACCCCTAAAGGAGGGTTAGGGGGGTGAGAGGGGAGGGTTAGGGTACTTATGTACCAGCATTGGGATCTCCTGCTGTTGGGCTTCTGGTGTCGGGATTTGTACTGGCGGCTGAATAGCCACAAGTATTACATACTGTTTCCCTGGAGTGGCGTGGAGATTGCGATTGTGCGTGTGTCTGCTAGTGAGTTTTTTTATATAGGCACAGATGCTCCTTCTCGCACAAGGCAAAATGTCTAGTTCTGGCCCTGATATGCAGAGGTCTCTCCATTTTTGTTTTCACAAAAGCAGCAGCCTTAGGTTTCAAAGGGCTCTATTTATTAACATTATTTTTACTAAAATAAAGTGAAAAAGGGTTTTTACACCCCACTTTCACATTATTTCAGCTACAGTTACTATAGGGCAATTGGAATAGAGGGCCTGATTCAGAGCCGGACGCTCTGACCTGAGCGCTCGCTCTGAATCAGGGCCCTCCTACCTCAACTTGGAGCGGCCTCTTGGATGCTCGCATAGCTGTGGGTTACCACCCTAAGCTTATGCAAGCGTCCATGATGATGGTCGCGATGGTCAAGATGGTCAAGTGGCCGCAAGCGGTAGGGTCTCGTGGCCGCAAGCCCAGGAGTGATTTTGGCTCTATCAGAGCCAAAATCACTCCCACTGACATCACTAGTGATGTCAGTGGGGCCGGACCCAGACGGTAGGCGTTCCCATGGGAATGCCTCCGTCTGGCAGCCACGCCCCCAGCACGCCCACCAAAGGGGGCGTGCTGTCAGACACCATCGAGCTTGGCCCCATCGTTAAGCCGTGCCCCCCCTACGCTCGCAAGCGGGTCTGAATTAGGCCCTCAATTCGTAAAGTTCTACTCCAACCCCTATGTATCACTTATTTTTAGTAAGCAGATCGCATTTCCCATAATTGTGATGGGAAATGTGATCCGACGAGAGTTACTAAAAATAAAATGTAAAAAACTACCGGGAAAGCCCTGTGATAATAATGCCACCTGGAGGTGGCGTTATCCAGGGTCTTCCCCAGTTACCGGACTCCTGCTCCGCTCTGATGGGGAGAGCAGAGCCGGGAGTCGGCCCCAGTAATCAGCTGTGTGGTCTAAACAGACCACACGCTGATACAGTGTAAAAAAAATTTTTTAAAAAGTAAAAAAAAAAATTACTTACCTGACTCCAGGGACCGGCGGTCGGGGCTCTGGGTGATGTCCTCCCTCTGGTCAGCTGGTCTCCCATGCTGCACTGCGGCCTGGTCATCAGGTGATCGGGTACCAGTGCAGTATGGGATATCACCTGACCAGAGGACATGGAAGACATCACCGGAGCCCGGATCATGCAGGTAAGTGTAATTAAGGGAGAGGGGGGTCACGGGGGGGTACGCGATTGGGGGGGCACGGCTTAATGATGGGGGCGGGGCTTAGTGCCGGGGTAGCAGCGACAGTCAGTTGGCGCATGCACGGGGCACTGGTCACTGTATTTTTGGGCGAAAATACCATGACTAGTGTGTGGAGGGGATTCGCAGGGTCAGAGCTTTATCGCAAGCTCTGTCCCTGCAAGGGATTTGTAGCAAATCCCTGTGATATTGCCTGAATTCGCAATGCGAATTCAGTCGGTAATATCACACTACAATCTGCATTACCAATGCGGATTGTAGTAAATAGAGCCCTAAGAGGGCTAGTAAAATGTGAAAAGTACTGTACCAATTTCCGCAAAGCTACCTATGGACTACATTGCATAAACATTTTCAGGAGAGGGATTTAAGGAATCTTAATTTTCAAGGGCAGATTGCAATTAATAATAGATATATTCTTATTCTTCATTTTAAGTATTATTTCCAACCTTAGAAATGCTGATCCTTATTCCATAAGACTCACTTATTCATCCATGTCTGGACATCTGCCTGGTCCATCCTCCCTACTCTTTTCTGTTCCCTATTATAATGTACCGTAAGCTTGCATGAGCAGGACCCTCCCTGCTTTTCTTTCATCCCTAGTAAACTGTTAGACTTCTCTAAAACGTTAGTGTTTGAATGATTGTGATAAAATAAGACCGCCATGTGTGCGATACTGTATATATATGACAGAGCTGTAAATGTGACAAACACCACAAGGTTTCTAATACTCCAGACATTGTGCTGTGCATAACATTGTATTTTCTATGTTTTTCTGAAATCATATATTACAGATGAGCAGTTTGGTTTTGCTGAGAACAGAACACACCCAAACTTGAAGTTTCCAAGTGGATCCAGGTTCCGTCTCGGGTCTTCCCACCAAGTTTGATCTCAAAACGAGGCAAAACATCATTTTCCCAGAAATCTCCGATCTCGCGTATTTTAATTGCATATAAGAGTCCCACCCTCGTGATCAGGCGCCATTTCACACAGGAGAATGTAATGGAGGGAGTGTGGGCTACAGTTGTGCTTACCATAGATGCTATTAGGACACCATTACAGAGAGTTGTAGATAGATGGACGGGCAGGGTGACTGCAGGCAGTTTTGTCACTGTGTACTAATACACTAGGGGATCTATTCATTATAATTAACATTCTAACTCGACGCGAGCGCCAGAGCAATTCATCATTGCTTAGCTGCGGAGACGGCTGAACAGAAAATTAAATGTCTCCCCGAACGATTTCACCACTCCTCCAAAATTATATGATTTAAACTGTTTTTATCAATTTTTAAAAACATTCAGCTCCAAAACCAAAACACTTGAAGGTGGTTTTGCCAAAACCAACACACAATGATCATTTAAAACCAAAACACAGGGGTCTACACATATCTCTGTCATATACTGTATATTAGTGTACCAAAATGCAGATAACAAGAATTATTATTTATATTAGGATTTGAAGCAGCTGATGAAATTAGATTTGCCACAGAAGGGGTCTTTCCATACTAATCAAAGAACTTTACAGTGATTTACCTTGTGCCAAAATTTGCTGCACTCTCCCACCAGTGGTGCTTCTCTCTGCAGTGCTGTGACTCCAATGTGTTCCAGCCAGTCTGTTCCCATATGCTGTTCTGTGATCATGCAAGTCTGTGTTTATCACCTGATCCAGCGGCTATGGACTGCACCTGTGACCATCTGATTTATTACTGTGCCTGATCATCATGTCAGAATCATGATATCAGATGCCTGGTGTTAGATCCTGTGCCAGTTTCCTTGTGTTAGATTCTGTGTGTACCAGATCCTTGTTTCAGATTTCTCATGGCATATTCCTGTGCTATTTTGAAACCAGTACCTGCATTGCTCTACAGCATTCTGCTTTAGAGCTATCCAGAATACTTGCTCAGCATTGCCCTACAGCAGTGAATGATCTTGTTCATTTAGGGGTTCCTGTGCCCCAATTGCATTCCTGAACTTTCTGGCATATTCACAGTGCATTTGAGTTATTCATTCCTAGACTATTTCCACTACTGCTTCATTTATATTTTGTTTGTTTCATTCATATATTGATTTCTGCTTATTCCTGCACTGTACCCTGTGGGTGAAATAAATATAATTTTCTTTCACTAATACTGCAGTTGTGCTAGTTCTTGGCAAATACACACATGGGGAATACCAAGAGATGTGATAGTATGATCTGACCATAATTATTAATTATTATTATTATTATTATTATTATTATTATCGTATATTTATATGGTTCCACAAGTTTCCACAGCACCTTACAAAGTACATAACTGAAAAAGTAACTAACAGTACAATACAAACACAATGCAGGGCTAGGACACGTATAATATACATTGCTACATTAATGACCATAACATCCACATTAGCAACAGAGAATAAGCAATCAAATGTTAGGTGCCCTAGTGGGGGAGTAAGAAGTAGACTAAAATAAAGTAAGGAGAAGCACAAGAGGGTAGAGGGCCCTGCTTACATTCTAAAGGGGACAAACTGGAGTGACACAGATGGGGTAGAAAGGGAAGAGGGAGCATGGAGTAGCGGGTTAGGATGAAAGCTGGAAGGCTCTGATCAGTAGTGGGTCTTGAAATCCCATTTGAAGGATTGTAGAGAGGTGGAGAGTCTGATGGGTAGAGGGAGAGAGTTCCAAAGGTGGGCAGCAGTGCGGGCAAAATCTTGTAGGCGGGAGTGGGAGGAAGTAATCAGTTGGCATGAGAGGTGGTGTGCATTTGTTGAACGAAAAGGGCGGGAAGAAGATTGAAGGGAGATGAGGTCAGAGATGTAAAGGGGAGAGGAATGTGTGAAGGCTTTGTAAGCAAGTGTGAGAACCTTGAATTGGGTTCTAAAGGGGAAGGGGGCCAGTAGAGAGCTTGTAGGAGAGGGGAGGCAGATGTAGAGCATTTGGAGAGAAAGATGAGTCGAGCAGCAGCATTGAGGACAGACTGGTGAGGAGAGATATTGGGGAGGCCAGAAAGGAGGAGGTTACAGTAGTCCAATCTGGAGATGATCGGCGAGAGTATTAGGGTCTTAGTAGTATCCTGGGTGAGAAAGGGTCTGATCCTGGAAATTTTTTTGACATGGAAATGACCGGACTGTGAAAGGTTCTGGATATGTGCTTTGAAGGAGAGGGAGAAGTCCAGACAGTGCACTTTGGGGCTAGAGGAGATAGCTGTGCCATCAATTAATAAATAAATAGTGGGAAGTGAGGTTATGTGGGAGGGTGGGAAGATGATCATCTCAGTCTTAGACATTTTAAGTTTAAGAAATTGCTGGGACATCCAGGAAGATATAGCAGAAAGACAGTTGGAGATACGAGTGAGGAAAGAGGAGGAGAGGTCAGGGTGAATGAGTGAAGAAGCTGAGAAACTAATTGCAGACTGCCAGTTATAATTACCTTCTTACAGGCTAACCCTTGAGATCCTGAGTTGTTGAGTTCCATTGACTCTGTGCTACTGTAAGCTGTCAAATATTTGTTGTCCAATTGCAAACTCCTAGTGTCGGGGTGCAGGTCCCAGTTGAGTGTCAGGGATTGATTCCCCATTCCAATTGCTGATTGTTGGCTTCAGGTCCCATGTGAGCTTCCGAATGTCTGGGTTCCTATAGCATAGGTAGAATCTGAGTCCGGTATCCAACTTCAGTCCAGTGGTTACTATGTCTACCACCAAAATTGGAATCACTGAAATTTGTATATGATTGGCTGATTCCAAAGGAATTTGGTGAGCTGATTTAAAAAGTAACTCCGATTATTGTTTAAGATGTAAGGATTTTGCACAAAATACACGTGAGTCTATGGAAAAAAAGTCTATTATGGTGAAATGTTAATTTTATTTCCAAAGTTAACAAATATTATGGTGTACAAAAAATATAACAAAACTAATTTACATTGTTATTTACCTATACAAGTCCTTATACTTAGTATCTTTTTCCCTTCAATGCTTTGTTTGGTACTTGCTTTTTCTTTACACTGCTTGTGGAGTTCTTCAACATCCAACACTACCCCTCATCTTGTTAATGTTCCATATTCCCTGGCATCATTATTCCAACTCCATTATGTATTGGTGGAATTTTGCTCTTCTATAACAGCTCCCAGTTTTTCAGGACAGTATGCCAAGTGATCATTCACAAAGTGCACTTACAAGCTCTTTGAACAACCTAATGCTTTGTATCTTCTATCATGTTTTCCAATATTTACTTGTAATTGGGTTCTATAAAGTTCTCCAAGAACTTTCTTACAATGTACTTAACAGCATTATAAGCCTCTCTTTCTATAGTTTTCATTTTTTGTCTCATTGTTACATTTTTATGCCAAAAAAAATAACTTTTATCAATTTACATTCATTTTTATCACAGATACCTGAAGCACTTTTATTCTTTTGGCAAAGATTTTACAACCTGCTTAATGAGACTTCGTTTGATGTACAAAAGGGGCAGTGGGGTTGAAAAACTTTTTTGGGATCAACTAAATGTTCCTGGATAACATTCAAGTTTTAAATCAGCCCTGTTTGCCTATTGTATTGCCATCCAGTGTTTGTTCCAAAAATAATTATTTTGCAGTACATTTTTCAAATGATACCAATTTCTGTATACAAATGGGCTAAAATTAAAATAATAGGTTTATACATAAGCCTAGCCATATCAATGGATAGCAAAATTAAATTTTAATTTTGTGGAAAAATGGTACTGTATGTGATTGAAATTTTTTTTTGCCATTTTTACTGTAATCAGGACTCAAAATCTCTTTGTAAAAAGTTTGAAAAATGTTCAGATAATTTTTCCATCGCAAACCTGTTTCTGTAAGCATTAGGAGTCAGTAAACGTAACAGCACCACTAACACTACAAATGTAAATTGTGTAGAACAGAGGTTCCCAAACGATGACCTCAAGTCACCCCAACAGTTCATGTTTTAGGGATATCCATGGTTGAGCACAGGTTGATAAATCAAATTGACTGAGGCACTAATATGAATATCCTTAATGCCTGAACTGTTAGGATGCCTGGAGCTTGGAAACCTCTGGTGTAAAAGGTGCTATTACTGTAGTTACCAATTTGCAGAGTTCTTAATAAGAAAACAGAAATCGTAGCTAACACTCTGATACAATGTACAGTATTTCAGCAATTAATGTAATTGAATTATTTATTTAAAAAAAGTGCACACAGCAGCTCATAACATTATTGTGTATTATACAATCATACATCCAGTACTGAGAACGGATCTCACACACCCCACTATCTCTAACAGAAGAATTATTAAGGTATCCAGAGACAGCGTACAATTCTTTTTAAAAAAATTTTTTTACACCATCTTTAAACAATATTTTGCTGTACATCAGTGCAGGAGTTCTTTTCACTCCTTTAAAATAACACAGTAAATAAGTATTAAGGGCTCTATTTACTACAATCCGCATATTGAATGCGGATTGTAGTGTGATTTTACTGAGTGAATTCGCATTGCGAATTCAGGCAATATCACAGGGATTTACTATAAATCCCTTGCAGGGACAGAGCTTGCGATAAAGCTCTGTTCCTGCGGATCCCATCCGCACTCTAGTCGCGGTATTTTCGGAAAAAATACCGCGACTAAGAGCCCGCGCATGCGCCGACCCACCGTCGCTGCTACCCCCACCGACGCTAAGCCCTGCCCCCTGCAATCACGGACCCCCGCGACCCCCCTCCTCCCTTCATTACACTTACCTGCATCCTCCTGGCCTCCGGTGATCTTCTCCAAGCTTTCCGATCAGGTGATCTCCCATACTGCACTGGGGCCCGATCACCTGATGACCGGGCAGCAGTGCACTGTGGGAGACCAGCTGACCGGAGAGGAGCCATCACCGGAGGCCCGATCACCGGTCCCTGGAGTCAGGTAAGTAAAAAAAAAATGTTTCATTTTTTTTTTCTTTTTTTTACAGCAATCAGCTTGCGGTCTGTTTAGACCACATAGCTGATTACTGGTACCGGCTCCCGCCTCTGCTCTCCCCGTTAGAGCAGAGTGGGAGCCCAGTAACCGGGGGAGACCCTGGATAACGCCACCTCCAGGTGGCGTTATTATCACATGGCTTTCCCCTGTATTTTTTTACAATTTATTTTTAGTAACTCTGGCCAGATCACATTTCCCATTACAATTATGGGAAATGCGATCTGCTTTACTAAAAATAAGTGTTACTAGGGGTTGGAGTAGAATTTTACTAATTCTACTCCAATTGCCCTGTAATAACTACAGGTGAAACTAAAATAATGTGAAAAGGGTGTGAAAACACCCTTTTTCACTTTATTTTAGTAAAAATAATGTTAATAAATAGAGCCCTAAATATTAGAGGTCTAGGAGACTCCGTTATATAATGAATTAATAGAACCATGTACAATTATTCTTATTTATTCGAGGTCCTCAAGTGCACCTAATAACACACTTGATTTTTGTTTTTTGTTTTTTTATATATAGTTGTCTATGAACTTACTGTATGTATGAGTGTGAGGTAGAGCCCCAGAGTAAATAAATATACTGTATATTGTATACTGTATGTTCACTTTATGATGTACTAAGGAAGAGAGATCTTTATGACGGATACTTATCTTATATTCTATGCAGGGCAATTTTTGCTGTTTGGTTGCTATCTGTGATTACCCAATGGTGCAGTATGTCCATATTAATACTGTCCATTTGGATGTGGTATGATATGTTCAGATTGTGCATGCAAGAGAATAGCAGATAAGACAGAAGCCAAATGGGTGGGGGACGGGGGGCTGGTGAACATGACATGTATGAAGAGAACATTTAGGGGAGGGAGTGGCAACTATAGAGAAAAGAACCTTCAGGGTTCAAGTTCAGTTGATGATTGTTGATATTAAAGCATTCAAATCATGTTATATAAAGTCACATCCTCAGGGCTGGATTAAGGTCTGTGGGGGCCCCTGGGCAACAAACTTGATGGGAGGCCCTATCAGTGATCCAAATATATATATACACACCCACAACACATACACAGTGTGTAATATATATATATATATATATATAAAATTTAATATTGTGCCCCCAACCCCACAACCAGCTGTACCACACGTTACACATATTAAAAAAAAACATTCATTGACTCACCCTCTAGGCCAAGGCAATCACACAGCAGCAGACCCTGGGCAGCAGCTGCAGCTCCTGTATTCTTTTCATCTCTGCGGTCTTCAGATACGGCTATTGAGGAAGTGGGCTGGCGTGGGGCTGCACAGCGTGACCTTTGACCTCATGCCTGCGTTGCCGTACAGCCCCACCGCACAGCCTGCCCGCCGGAGCAGCGCTGCTTTCTGAGTTCAGGTGCTCAGCGAGCGCTGCCCGCCTGCAGTCGCCATGGAAACTATGGTGACTGCCGAGGAGGACCACAGCGGAGACAGCTAAATGCTGTACTCCACCGGTCTTAGTAGGGGAAGGGCAGTAGTGGCAGGGGACAGGGTGTGGGGGCCCCCTATGTGTGGGTGCCCCTGGACGACCGCCCCTGTCGCCCTGCCTATAATCCGGCCCTGCACATCCTCATTAGGCTGACTGACCCAGTCTGAGTGCACATGGTAATTAACTTTAACCATATTGCTGGGAGCTTGCTGTCTTTAAGCACAGTATAGAAATGATAGACACAATAGCTTTCATTAATGGATAATCATTAAACTCTTTATCAGGTAGATCTACAGTGTTTTCTGAAATTTGGTCCCCACAGAAAATATAATATGGGAAAATAATTTGTTTTATGTTTATAATTACAACACATCATTTTCCATTTTCAGATATAACTGTTTAAAACATTATAAGATTATATAATTACTATGAAGTATAGGAGAGATGAGCATTTGTAAAACTGTTCCGTGAAATATTCACCTAGTTCCACATTTTGCTGAAGTTTTTCCATCAGAATTATTCCTTTATTTTTCCCAATCTTACCCTAGTCTTATCACACTGCAGAATGAATTGGACTGAGTTATCCCTGCTGTGTTCATGTGAATGTACTAAGACAGTGCAGAAAGACATTTGGCAGAATAGCAAAGCTCAAACATTTCTATTAAAGGAACTTTGCACCTTTGCTTACAGCATTAAATCAAGGAAAAGGGTAAGGGAAATACCACTGCACTAGCTTAAATAAATGTAAACCCCATCAAATATTAAACTTTCAAATTCAGTGTTATATTGGGGGTGCTGCCAAGAACAATGGCAAAATTCTAACACACAAATTCCACAAGAGGGGAAGGAAAAGACTGTCCTGTGTTGGCGCACAAAAGAGTACTATAATATAAATAAAATATAACCTTTATTAGTATTATTTAAGACCTTAATGTAGTGAAATATCAATAAAATCAAAAGATAGAAACAAAATTGTGACAAAAGTTGAGAAAAATGTGAATAAAATAAATAAGCTGACACTTAGAGCAACTATAAATCCTATATATAAATGATTATATTGTGTTCAGAGTATTCATGCCTCTTATAATTCATATGACTGTTCAAAATCGATATTAAGGACACTACTTTGTCTTATAAATAAATTGATAAGCTTACACTGTGTTCATATATCATAAAGTTGTTACATAAATATTCTAATCACAGCGTCACCTTAATCACCATACTATAATCATTACCACATAGCAATGTAGTAAGGAGAAACCAGACTAAATAAGTCTGCTTCAGTTGTGTTATTTACACACTTCGAACTTTGTATCAGTATTAGTACAAGAGATACTGTATCACCTTTCAATGTTAAAACTCATATTGTTAATCACCAGCAGACCCATTCTAGTGAGCGAAAGATTATCAATCCCTCCAATTGAACCTAAAGTAATTTTATAATTAGTGGAATATCTAAATGTACATATATAAGGGTACAACAACTTGTAGTTCCACTGATGTACTAATTTAGTGTAAAGCTTCCCTTTACCTATTACATCCAATTGCCAATTCAATAATCATTCAATAAATAAATGCCCATTCAGACTATCTCTTATTTGTAGCAATTTCACTGGTGATTTAAATATTAATACATATAATGTTCATACATTGATGGAGTAACAGGGAAAAAAGCATCATTGATATTAAGTCTGTGGTTTATACACCGGACTCATATTAGTATATGGAACTTCATTGAACGATTCATAAATAGTGACAATAAATATATATTTTATTTAAAGTGATGCCACTCTGAAAACGGCATCTGTATATAGTTGACCACAAACACGGCACTGTATTATATAGACCTGTGATTTGAAACAGCCTGTCAAGCTGTACCCCCATATAGAACTATGCCTGCATTATGATGCCGCTGCGGATAACTGTCTAAGTGCACGTGGTCCCGAACTTACTTTAACCACGTCTCAGATGCATATGATACTCATTAATAAAAGCAGTGTCCGAGGTTAGTATTGGTCTCCTAAGCTATAACCTAATAAAGGGTTGCACTCATGATCAACATATTGGTACTGCTGGTGTAAAATGAATAGCTCGTGGACCCGAGCGTGCTGTAGCCGCGTCTCAGATACACTAGGTAATTAAGTATCGTCTTAGTAGTGTGATTCACATAACAACATTTAAACATTAGTAATCAATGGTAGGAACAGTGCCCAAGGTCAGCATCTAATCGCCGACACTCATTCATAAGAGCAGTGTCCAGAGTTAGTATTTCGTTTCCTAAACTGTGCACTCGTGATCAGCATATTAGTACTGCTGGTATGAGACTGTTAACTCGTAGACCCGAGCGTGCTGTAGCCGCGTCTCAGGTATATTTGTAACAGGGTATCACATCTGAAATAAGCAGTGTAATTCACATAACAACATTTTATATTTCAACAGTCATTTTAAGGAACAGTGCCCAAGGTGAGCTTTTTAGAGCGCCGACGTACGTATATCTAGGCTCAAAACCATTTAGTGAAACGTACGTCAGCAAGGAAGATGGCCCCTCAGCTCTGGGCCCTATAGCAGCTCCACCCCTTACACCTATGGTAACTACACCCATGTGACAAGGAAGATGGCCCCTCAGCTCTGGGCCCTATAGCAGCTGCCCCCTTACACCTATGGAAGTTACACCGATATGACAGGGAAGATGGGCCACTCAGCTCTGGGCCCTATAGCAGCTGCACCCCTTACACCTATGGTAGTTACACCCATGTGACAAGGAAGATGGTCCCCTCAGCTATGGCACTACAGCAGCTGCACCCCTTACACCTATGGTAGTTACAGCCATGTGACAAGGAAGATGGGCCCCCTCAGCTCTGGGCCCTATAACAGCTTCTCCCCTTACCCCTATGGTAGTTACACCCATGTGACAAAGAAGATGGACCCCTCAGCTCTGGGCCCTATAGCAGCTGCCCCCATTACACCTATGGTAGTTACACCCATGTGACAAGGAAGATGGTCCCCTCAGCTATGGCCCTATAGCAGCTGCACCCCTTACACCTATGGTAGTTACAGCCATGTGACAAGGAAGATGGGCCCCCTCAGCTCTGGGCCCTATAACAGCTTCTACCATTACCCCTATGGTAGTCACACCCATGTGACAAAGAAGATGGACCCCTCAGCTCTGGGCCCTATAGAAGCTGCCCCCCTTACACCTATGGTAGTTACACCCATGTGGCAAGGAAGATGGGCCCCTCAGCTCAGGGCCCTATAGTAGCTGCACCCCTTACACCTATAGTAGTTACACCCATGTGACAAGGAAGATGGGCCCCTCAGCTCTGGGCCCTACAGCAGCTGTACCACTTACACCTATGGTAGTTACACCCATGTGACAAGGAAGATGGACACCCCTCAGCTCTGGGCCCTATAGCAGCTGCACCCCTTACACCTATGGTAGTTACACCCATGTGACAAGGAAGATGGGGCCCCTCAGCTCTGGGCTCTATATCAGCTGCACCCATTACACATATGCTAGTTACACCCATTTGACAAGGAAGATGGCCGCCCCTCAGCTCTGGGACCTATAGCAGCTGCACCCCTTACACCTATGGTATTTACACCCATGTGACAAGGAAGATGGCCCCCTCAGCTCTGGGCCTTATAGCAGCTGCACACCTTACACCTATGCTAGTTACACCCATGTGACAAGGAAGATGGGCCCCTCAGCTCTGGACCCTATAGCAGCTGCACCCCTTACACCTATGGCAGTTACAAACATGTGACAAGGAAGATGGGCCCCCCTCAGCTCTGGGCCCTATAACAGCTGCTCCCCTTACACCTATGGTAGTTACACCCATGTGACAAGGAAGATGGGCCCCTCAGCTCTGGACCCTATAGCAGCTGCACCCCTTACACCTATGGCAGTTACAAACATGTGACAAGGAAGATGGGCCCCCTTAAGATCTGGGCCCAATAACAGCTGCTCCCCTTACACCTGTGGTAGTTGCACCCATGTGACAAGGAAGATGGGCCCCTCAGCTCTGGGCCTTATAGCAGCTGCACCCCTTACACCTATGGTACTTACACCCATGTGACAAGGAAGATGGCCCCTCAGCTTTGGGCCCTATTGCAGCTGCACCCCTTACACCTGTGGTAGTTACACCCATGTGACAAGGAAGATGGGCCCCCTCAGGTCTGTGCCCTATAGCAGCTGCTCCCCTTACACGTATGGTAGTTACACCCATGTGATAATGAAGATGGGCCACTCAGCTCTGGACCCTATAGCAGCTGCACCCCTTACACCTATGGTAGTTTCACCCATGTGACAAGGAAGATGGGGCCCCTGAGCTCTGGGCCCTATAGCAGCTGCACCCCTTACACCTTTGATAGTTACACCAATGTGACAAGGAAGATGGTCTCTCAGCTCTGGGCCCTATAGCAGCTAAACCCCTTACACCTATGGTAACTACACCCATGTAACAAGGAAGATGGCCCCTCAGCTCTTGGGCCCTATAGCATGTGTACCCCTTACACCTATGGTAGTTACACCCATGTGACAAGGAAGATGGCCCCTCACCTCTGGGCCCTATAGCAGCTGCCCCCCTTACACCTATGTTAGTTACACCCATGTGACAAGGAAGATGGGCCCCTCAGCTGCGGGCCCTTAAGCAGCTTCACCCTTTATACCTATGGTAGTTAGACCCATGTGACAAGGAAGATGGGCCCATCAGCTCTTTCCCTAAAGCAGCTGCACCACTTACACCTATGGAAGTTACACCCATGTGACAAGGAAGATGGGCCCCTCAGCTCTGGGCCCTACAGCAGCTGCACCCCTTCCACCTATGGTAGTTACACCCATGTGACAAGGAAGATGGACGCCCCTCAGCTCTGGGCCCTATATCAGCTGCACCACTTACACCTATGGTAGTTACACCCATGTGACAAGGAATATGGGGCCCCTCAGCTCTGGGCCCTATAGCAGCTTCACGCCTCACACCTATGCTAGTTACACCCATGTGACAAGGAAGATGGCCCCTCAGCTATGGGCCCGATAGCAGGTGTACCCCTTACACCTATGGTATTTACACCCATGTGACAAGGAAGATGGCCCCCTTAGCTCTGGGCCTTATAGCAGCTGCACACCTTACACCTATGATAGTTACACCCATGTGACAAGGAAGAAGGGCCCCTCAGCTCTAGGCCCTATAGCAGCTGCACCCCTTGCACCTATGGCAGTTACAACCATGTGACAAGGAAGATGGGCCCCTCAGCTCTGGACCCTATAGCAGCTGCACTCAGCTCTGGGCCCTATAGCAGCTGCACCCCTTACACCTTTGATAGTTGCACCCATGTGACAAGGAAGATGGCCCCTCAGCTCTGGGACCTATAGCAGCTCCACCCCTTACACCTATGGTAACTACTCCCATGTGACAAGGAAGATGGCCCCTCAGCTCTGGGCCCTATAGCAGGTGCACCCCTTATACCTATTGTAGTTACACTCATGTGACAAGGACGATGGCCCCTCAGCTCTAGGCCCTATAGCAGCTACACCGCTTACACCTATGGTAACTACACCCATGTGACAAGGAAGATGGCCCCTCAGCTCTGGGCCCTATAGCAGGTGTACCCCTTACACCTATGGTAGTTACACCCATGTGACAAGGAAGATGGCCCCTCAGCTCTGGGCCCTATAGCAGCTGCCCCCCTTACACCTATGGTAGTTACACCCATGTGACAAGGAAGATGGACGCCCCTCAGCTCTGGGCCCTATAGCAGCTGCATCCCTTACAACTATTGTAGTCACACACATTTGACAAGGAATATGGGGCCCCTCAGCTCTGGGCCCTATAGCAGCTTCACACCTTACACCTATGCTAGTTACACCCATGTGACAAGGAAGATGGCCCCTCAGCTCTGGGCCCTATAGCAGCTGCACCCCTCATACATTTGATAGTTGCACCAATGTGACAAGGAAGATGGCCCCTCAGCTCTGGGCCCTATAGCAGCTCCACCCCTTACACCTATGGTTACTACACCCATGTAACAAGGAAGGTGGCCCCTCAGCTCTTGGGCCCTATAGCAGGTGTACCCCTTACACCCATGGTAGTTACACCCATATGACATGGAAAATGGCCCCTCACCTCTGGGCCCTATAGCAGCTGCCCCCCTTACACCTATGGTAGTTACACCCATGTGACAAGGAAGATGGCCGCCTCAGCACTGGGCCTTATAGCAGCTGCACCCCTTACACCTATGGTAGTTACATCCATGTGACATGGAAGATGGGCCCCTCAGCTCTGGGCCCTATAACAGCTGCTCCCCTTACACCTGTGGTAGTTACACCAATGTGACAAGGAAGATGGGCCCCTCAGCTCTGGGCCCTATAGCAGCTGCACCCTTTACACCTGTGGTACTTACACCCATGTGACAAGGAAGATGGCCCCTCAGCTTTGGGCCCTATAGCAGCAGCACCCCTAACACCTTTGGTAGTTCCACCCATGTGACAAGGAAGATGGGCCCCCTCAGGTCTGTGCCCTATAGCAGCTGCTCCCCTTACACCTATGGTAGTTACATCCATGTGATAGGGAAGATGGGCCCCTCAGCTCTGGACCCTATAGCAGCTGCACCCCTTACACCTAAGAAGATGGGGCCCCTCAGCTCTGGGCCCTATAGCAGCTGCACCCCTCACACATTTGATAGTTGCTTCAATGTGAGAAGGAAGATGGCCCCTCAGCTCTGGGCCCTATAGCAGCTCCACCCCTTACACCTATGGTTACTACACCCATGTAACAAGGAAGGTGGCCCCTCAGCTCTTGGGCCCTATAGCAGGTGTACCCCTTACACCTATGGTAGTTACACCCATATGACATGGAAAATGGCCCCTCACCTCTGGGCCCTATAGCAGCTGCCCCCCTTACACCTATGGTAGTTACACCCATGTGACAAGGAAGATGGGCCCATCAGCTGTTGGCCCTATAGCAGCAACACCCCTTACACCTATGGTAGTTAGACCCATGTGACAAGGAAGATGGGCCCCTCAGCTCTAGGCCCCATAGCAGCTGCACCCCTTCCACCTATGGTAGTTACACCCATGTGACAAGGAAGATGGACGCCCCTCAGCTCTTGGCCCTATAGCAGCTGCACACCTTACACCTATGGTAGTTACACCCATGTGACAAGGAATATGGGGCCCCTCAGCTCTGGGCCCTATAGCAGCTTCACACCTTTTACCTATGCTAATTACACCTATGTGACAAGGAAGATGGCCCCTCAGCTCTCGGCCCTATAGCAGGTGTACCCCTTACACCTATGGTATTTACACCCATGTGACAAAGAAGATGGCCCCCTTAGCTCTGGGCCTTATAGCAGCTGCAAACCTTACACCTATGGTAGTTACACCCATGTGACAAGGAAGATGGGCCCCTCAGCTCTAGGCCCTATAGCAGCTGCACCCCTTACCCATATGGCAGTTACAACCATGTTACAAAGAAGATGGGCCCACCTCAGCTCTGGGCCCTATAACAGCTGCTCCCCTTACACCTGTGATAGTTACACCCATGTGACAAGGAAGATGGCCCCTCAGCTCTGGGCCCTATAGCAGCTGTTCCCCTTATACCTATGGTAGTTACACCCATGTGATAGGGAAGATGGGCCCCTCAGCTCTGGACCCTATAGCAGCAGCACTCAGCTCTGGGCCCTATAGCAGCTGCACCCCTTACACCTATGGTAACTACACCCATGTGACAAGGAAGATGGCCCCTCAGCTCTGGGCCCTATAGCAGCTCCACCCCTTACACCTATGGTAACTACACCCATGTGACAAGGAAGATGGCCCCTCAGCTCTGGGCCCTATAGCAGGTGTACCCCTTATACCTATGGTAGTTACACCCATGTGACAAGGAAGATGGCCCCTCAGCTCTGGGCACTATAGCAGCTACACCCCTTACACCTTTGATAGTTGCACCCATGTGACAAGGAAGATGGCCCCTCAGCTCTGGGCCAAAGAGCAGCTCCTCCCCTTACACCTATGGTATCTACACCCATGTGACAAGGAAGATGGCCCCTCGGCTCTGGGCCCTATAGCAGGTGTACCCCTTACACATATGGTAGTTACACCGATGTGACAAGGAAGATGGCCCCTCAGCTCTGGGCCGTATAGCAGCTGCCCTCCTTACACCTATGGTAGTTACACCCATGTGACAAGGAAGATGGACGCCCCTCAGCTCTGGGCCCTATAGCAGCTGCACCCCTTACAACTATGGTAGTTACTCCCATGTGACAAGTAATATGGGGCACTTCAGCTCTGGGCCCTATAGCAGCTTCACACCTTACACCTATGCTAGTTACACCCATGTGACAAGGAAGATGGCCCCTCAGCTCTGGGCCCTATAGCACCTGCGCCCCTGCCAACTATGGTAGTTACACCCATGTGACTAGGGAGATGGCCGCCTCAGCACTGGGCCTTATAGCAGCTGCACCCCTTACACCTATGGTAGTTACATCCATGTGACATGGAAGATGGGCCCCTCAGCTCTGGGCCCTATAGCAGCTGCACCCCTTACAGCTATTGTAGTTACACCTATGTGACAAGGAAGATGGGACCCTCAGCTCTGGGCTCTATACCTGCTGCTCCCCTTACACCTATGGTAGTTACACCCATGTGACAAGGAAGATGGCCCCTCAGCTCTGGGCCCTATAGAGGCTGCACCCCTTAAACCTATGGTAGTAACACCCATGTGACAGGGAAGGTGGGCCCCTAAGCTCTGGGCCCTATAGCAGCTGCCCCCTTACACCTATGGTAGTTACAGCCATGTGACAAGGAAGATGGGCCCTTCAGCTCTGGGGACTATAACAGCTGCTCCCCTTACACCTATGGTAGTTACACCCATGCGACAAGGAAGATGGACCCCTCAGCTCTGGGCCCTATAGCAGCTGCCCCCCTTACACCTATGGTACTTACACCCATGTGACAAGGAAGATGGACGCCCCTCAGCTCTGGGGCCTATAGCAGCTGCACCCCTTACACCTATGGTAGTTACACCCATGTGACTAGGAAGATGGGCCCCTCAGCTCTGGGCCCTATAGCAGCTATACCCCTTACACCTATGGTAGTTACACCCATGTGACAAGGAAGATGGACGCCCCTCAGCTCTGGGCCCTATAGCAGCTGCACCCCTTACAACTATGGTAGTTACTCCCATGTGACAAGTAATATGGGGCACTTCAGCTCTGGGCCCTATAGCAGCTTCACACCTTACACCTATGCTAGTTACACCCATGTGACAAGGAAGATGGCCCCTCAGCTCTGGGCCCTATAGCACCTGCGCCCCTGCCAACTATGGTAGTTACACCCATGTGACTAGGGAGATGGCCGCCTCAGCACTGGGCCTTATAGCAGCTGCACCACTTACACCTATGGTAGTTACATCCATGTGACATGGAAGATGGGCCCCTCAGCTCTGGGCCCTATAGCAGCTGCACCCCTTACAGCTATTGTAGTTACACCTATGTGACAAGGAAGATGGGACCCTCAGCTCTGGGCTCTATACCTGCTGCTCCCCTTACACCTATGGTAGTTACACCCATGTGACAAGGAAGATGGCCCCTCAGCTCTGGGCCCTATAGAGGCTGCACCCCTTAAACCTATGGTAGTAACACCCATGTGACAGGGAAGGTGGGCCCCTAAGCTCTGGGCCCTATAGCAGCTGCCCCCTTACACCTATGGTAGTTACAGCCATGTGACAAGGAAGATGGGCCCTTCAGCTCTGGGGACTATAACAGCTGCTCCCCTTACACCTATGGTAGTTACACCCATGTGACAAGGAAGATGGACCCCTCAGCTCTGGGCCCTATAGCAGCTGCCCCCCTTACACCTATGGTACTTACACCCATGTGACAAGGAAGATGGACGCCCCTCAGCTCTGGGTCCTATAGCAGCTGCACCCCTTACACCTATGGTAGTTACACCCATGTGACTAGGAAGATGGGCCCCTCAGCTCTGGGCCCTATAGCAGCTATACCCCTTACACCTATGGTAGTTACACCCATGTGACAAGGAAGATGGACGCCCCTCTGCTCTGGGCCCTATAGCAGCTGCACCCCTTACACCTATGCTAGTTACACCCATGTGACAAGGAAGATTGGCCCCCCTCAGCTCTGGGCCCTATAACAGCTGCTCCTCTTACAACTATGGAAGTTACACCCTTGTGACAACGA
Source organism: Taudactylus pleione (assembly GCA_031769625.1). Taxonomy (NCBI): domain Eukaryota; kingdom Metazoa; phylum Chordata; class Amphibia; order Anura; family Myobatrachidae; genus Taudactylus; species Taudactylus pleione. The sequence continues at coordinate 1,444,396 of JAUIMM010000388.1, forward strand.
AGATGGCCCCTCAGCTCTGGGCCCAATAGCAGCTGCTCCCCTTACACCTATGGTAGTTACACCCATGTGACATAGAAGAAGGACCCCTCAGCTCTGTGCCCCATATCAGCTGCACCACTTACACCTATGGTAGTTACACCCATGTGACAAGGAAGATGTGCCCCTCAGCTCTGGGCCCTATAGCAGCTGCACCCCTTAAACCTATGGTAGTAACACCGATGTGACAAGGAAGATGGGCCCTTCAGCTCTGAGTTCTAAAGCAGCTGTCCCCCTTACACCTATGGTAGTTACACCCATGTGCTAAGGAAGATTGGACCCTCAGCTCTGGGCACTATAGCAGCTGCACCCATTACAGCTATGGTAGTTACATCCATGTGACAAGGAATATGGCCCTCTGAGCTCTGTGCCCTATAGCAGCTGCCCCCCATACACCTACGGTAGTTACACCCATGTGAAAAGGAAGATGGCCCTCAGCTCTGGGCCCAAAAGCAGCTGCACCCCTTACACCTATGGTAGTAACACCCATGTGACAAGGAGGATGGGCCCCCTCAGCTCTGTGCCCTACAGTAGCTGCTCCCCTTACACCTATGGTAGTTACACTCATGTGACAGGGAAGATGGGCCCCTCAGCTCTGGGCCCTATAGCAGCTGCACCCCTTACACCTATGGTTGTTAAACCCATGTGACTGGGAAGATCGGCCCCTCAGCTCTGGGCCCTATAGCAGCTGCCCCCCGTACACATATGGTAGTTACACCCATGTGACAAGGAAGATGGGCCCCTCAGCTCTGGGCCCTATAGCAGCTGCCCCCCGTACACATATGGTAGTTACAACCATGTGACAAGGAAGATGGGCCCCTCAGCTCTAAGCCCTATAGCAGCTGCCCCCCTTACACCTATGGTAGTTACACCCATGTGACAAGGAAGATGGGCCCCTCAGCTCTAGGCCCTATAGCAGCTGTACCCCTTACACCTATGGTAGTTACACCCATGTGACAAGGAAGATGGGCCCTCTCAGCTCTGGGCCCTATAACAGCTGCTCCCCTTACACCTATGGTAGTTACACCCATGTGACAAGGAAGATGGACCCCTCAGCTCTGTGCCGTGTAGCAGCTGCCCCACTTACACCTATGGTAGTTACACCCATGTGACAAGGAAGATGGACACCCCTCAGCTCTGGGCCCTATAGCAGCTGCACACCTTACACCTATGCTAGTTACACCCATGTGACTAGGAAGATGGCCCCTCAGCTCTGAGCCCTATAGCAGCTGCACCCCTTACACCTATGGTAGTATTATCCATGTGACAAGGAAGATGGGCCCCTCAGCTCTGTGCCCCATACCAGCTGCACCCCTTACACCAATGGTAGTTACACCCATGTGACAAGGAAGATGTGCCCCTCAGCTCTCGGCCCTATAGCAGCTGCACCCCTTACACCTATGGTAACTACACCCATGTGACAAGGAAGATGGGCCCTTCAGCTCTGGGTTCTATAGCAGCTGTCCCCCTTACACCTATGGTAGTTACACCCATTTGCTAAGGAAGATTGGACCCTCAGCTCTGGGCTCTATAGCAGCTGCACCCCTTACAGCTATGGTAGTTACATCCATGTGACAAGGAATATGGCCCTCTCAGCTCTGGGCCCTATAGCAGCTGCCCCCCTTACACCTATGGTAGTTACACCCATGTGAAAAGGAAGATGGCCCTCTGCTCTGCGCCCTAAAGCAGCTGCACCCCTTACACCTATGGTAGTAACACCCATGTGACAAGGAAGATGGGCCCCGTCAGCTCTGTGCCCTACAGTAGCTGCTCCCCTTACACCTATGGTAGTTACACTCATGTGACAGGGAAGATGGGCCCCTCAGCTCTGGGCCCTATAGCAGCTGCACCCCTTACACCTATGGTTGTTACACCCATGTGACAGGGAAGATCGGCCCCTCAGCTCTGGGCCCTATAGCAGCTGCTCCCCTTACACCTATGGTAGTATTATCCATGTGACAAGGAAGATGGGCCCCTCAGCTCTGTGCCCCATACCAGCTGCACCCCTTATACCTATGGTAGTTACACCCATGTGACAAGGAAGATGGGCCCCACAGCTCTGGGCCCTATAGCAGCTGCCCCCCGTACACATATGGTAGTTACAACCATGTGACAAGGAAGATGGGCCCCTCAGCTCTGGGCCCTATAGCAGCTGCCCCCCTTACACCTAAGGTAGTTACACCCATGTGACACGGAAGATGGGCCCCTCAGCTCTTGGCCCTATAGCTGCTGTACCCCTTACACCTATGGTAGTTACACCCATGTGACAAGGAAGATGAGCCCTCTCAGCTCTGGGCCCTATAACAGCTGCTCCCCTTACAACTATGGTAGTTACATCCATGTGACAAGGAAGATGGACCCCTCAGCTCTGTGCCCTGTAGCAGCTGCCCCACTTACACCTATGGTAGTTACACCCATGTGACAAGGAAGATGGGACCCTCAGCTCTGGGCCCTATACCTGCTGCACCCGTTACACCTATGGTAGTTACACCCATGTGACGAGGAAGATGGCCCCTCAGGTCTGGGCCCTATAGAGGCTGCAAACCTTAAACCGATGGTAGTAACACCCATGTGACAGGGAAGGTGGGCCCCTCAGCTCTGGGCCCTATAGCAGCTGCCCCCTTACACCTATGGTAGTTACACCCATATGACAGGGAAGATGGGCCCCTCAGCTATGGCCCTATAGCAGCTGCACCCCTTACACCTATGGTAGTTACAGCCCTGTGACAAGGAAGATGGGCCCTTCAGCTCTGGGCACTATAACAGCTGCTCCCCTTACACCTATGGTAGTTACACCCATGCGACAAGAAAGATGGACCCCTCAGCTCTGGGCCCTATAGCAGCTGCCCCCCTTACACCTATGGTACTTACACCCATGTGACAAGGAAGATGGACGCCCCTCAGCTCTGGGGCCTATAGCAGCTGCACCCCTTACACCTATGGTAGTTACACCCATGTGACTAGGAAGATGGTCCCCTCAGCTCTGGGCCCTATAGCAGCTATACCCCTTACACCTATGGTAGTTACACCCATGTGACAAGGAAGATGGACGCCCCTCTGCTCTGGGCCCTATAGCAGCTGCACCCCTTACACCTATGCTATTTACACCCATGTGACAAGGAAGATGGACGCCCCTCAGCCCTGGGGCCTATAGGCGCTGCACCCCTTACACCTATGGTAGTTACACCCATGTGACTAGGAAGATGGTCCCCTCAGCTCTGGGCCCTATAGCAGCTATACCCCTTACACCTATGGAAGTTACACCCTTGTGACAACGAAGATGGCCCCTCAGCTCTGGGCCCAATAGCAGCTGCTCCCCTTACACCTATGGTAGTTACACCCATGTGACATGGAAGATGGGCCCCTCAGCTCTGTGCCCCATGGAAGATGGCCCTTCAGCTCTGAGTTCTAGAGCAGCTGTCCCCCTTACACCTATGGTAGTTACACCCATGTGCTAAGGAAGATTGGACCCTCAGCTCTGGGCACTATAGCAGCTGCACCCCTTACAGCTATGGTAGTTACATCCATGTGACAAGGAATATGGCGCTCTCAGCTCTGGGCCCTATAGCAGCTGCCCCCCTTACACCTATGGTAGTTACACCCATGTGAAAAGGAAGATGGCCCTCAGCTCTGGGCCCTAAAGCAGCTGAACCCCTTACACCTATGGTAGTAACACCCATGTGACAAGGAAGATGGGCCCCCTCAGCTCTGTGCCCTACAGTAGCTGCTCCCCTTACACCTATGGTAGCTACACTCATGTGACAGGGAAGATGGGCCCCTCAGCTCTGGGCCCTATAGCAGCTGCACCCCTTACACCTATGGTTGTTACACCCATGTGACTGGGAAGATCGGCCCCTCAGCTCTGGGCCCTATAGCAGCTGCCCCCTTACACCTATGGTAGTATTATCCATGTGACAAGGAAGATGGGCCCCTCAGCTCTGTGCCCCATACCAGCTGCACCCCTTACACCTATGGTAGTTACACCCATGTGACAAGGAAGATGGGCCCCTCAGCTCTGGGCCCTATAGCAGCTGCCCCCCGTACACATATGGTAGTTACAACCATGTGACAAGGAAGATGGGCCCCTCAGCTCTGGGCCCTATAGCAGCTGCCCCCTTACACTTATGGTAGTTACACCCATGTGACAAGGAAGATGGGCCCCTCAGCTCTTGGCCCTATAGCAGCTGTAACCCTTACACCTATGGTAGTTACACCCATGTGACAAGGAAGATGGTCCCTCTCAGCTCTGGGCCCTATAACAGCTGCACCCCTTACACCTATGGTAGTTACACCCATGTGACAAGGAAGATGGACCCCTCAGCTCTGTGCCCTGTAGCAGCTGCCCCACTTCCACCTATGGTAGTTATACCCATGTGACAAGGAAGATGGACGCCCCTCAGCTCTGGGCCCTATAGCAGCTGCACACCTTACACCTATGCTAGTTACACCCATGTGACTAGGAAGATGGCCCCTCAGCTCTGGGCCCTATAGCAGCTGCACCCCTTACACCTATGGTAGTTACACCCATGTGACAAGGAAGAGGGGCCCTCAGCTCTCGGCCCTATAGCAGCTACACCCCTTACACCTATGGAAGTTACACCCATGTGACAGGGAAGATGGGCCCCTCAGCTCTGGGCCCTATAGCAGCTGCTCCCCTTACACCTATGGTAACTACACCCATGTGACAAGGAAGATGGGCCCTTCAGCTCTGGGTTCTATAGCAGCTGTCCCCCTTACACCTATGGTAGTTACACCCATGTGCTAAGGAAGATTGGAACCTCAGCTCTGGGCACTATAGCAGCTGCTCCCCTTACACCTATGGTAGTATTATCCATGTGACAAGGAAGATGGGCCCCTCAGCTCTGTGCCCCATTCCAGCTGCACCCCTTACACCTATGGTAGTTACACCCATGTGACAAGGAAGATGTGCCCCTCAGCTCTCGGCCCTATAGCAGCTGCACCCCTTACACCAATGGTAACTACACCCATGTGACAAGGAAGATGGACCCTTCAGCTCTGGGTTCTATAGCAGCTGTCCCCCTTAAACCTATGGTAGTTACACCCATGTGCTAAGGAAGATTGGACCCTCAGCTCTGGGCACTATAGCAGCTGCACCCCTTACAGCTATGTTAGTTACATCCTTGTGACAATGAATATGGCCCTCTCAGCTCTGGGCCCTATAGCAGCTGCCCCCCTTACACCTATGGTAGTTACACCCATGTGAAAAGGAAGATGGCCCTCAGCTCTGCACCCTAAAGCAGCTGCACCCCTTACACCTATGGTAGTAACACCCATGTGACAAGGAAGATGGGCCCCCTCAGCTCTGTGCCCTACAGTAGCTGCTCCCCTTATACCTATGGTAGTTACACTCTTGTGACAGGGAAGATGGGCCCCTCAGCTCTGGGCCCTATAGCAGCTGCACCCCTTACACCTATGGTTGTTACACCCATGTGACAGGGAAGATCGGCCCCTCAGCTCTGGGCCCTATAGCAGCTGCTCCCCTTCCACCTATGGTAGTATTATCCATGTGACAAGGAAGATGGGCCCCTCAGCTCTGTGCCCCATACCAGCTGCACCCCTTATACCTATGGTAGTTACACCCATGTGACAAGGAAGATGGGCCCCTCAGCTCTGGGCCCTATAGCTGCTGCCCCCCGTACACATATGGTAGTTACAACCATGTGACAAGGAAGATGGGCCCCTCAGCTCTGGGCCCTATAGCAGCTGCCCCCCTTACACCTACGGTAGTTACACCCATGTGACAAGGAAGATGGGCCCCTCAGCTCTGGGCCCTATAGCTGCTGTACCCCTTACACCTATGGTAGTTACACCCATGTGACAAGGAAGATGAGCCCTCTCAGCTCTGGGCCCTATAACAGCTGCTCCCCTTACAACTATGGTAGTTACACCCATGTGACAAGGAAGATGGACCCCTCAGCTCTGTGCCCTGTAGCAGCTGCCCCACTTACACCTATGGTAGTTACACCCATGTGACAAGGAAGATGGACGCCCCTCAGCTCTGGGCCCTATAGCAGCTGCACACCTTACACCTATGCTAGTTACACCCATGTGACAAGGAAGATGGCCCCTCAGCTCTGGGCCCTATAGCAGCTGCACCCCTTACAGCTATGGTAGTTACACCCATGTGACAAGGAAGAGGGGCCCTCAGCTCTCGGCCCTATAGCAGCTACACCCCTTACACCTATGGTAGTTACACCCATGTGACTGGGAAGATGGGCCCCTCAGCTCTGGGCCCTATAGCTGCTGCCCCCCGTACACATATGGTAGTTACAACCATGTGACAAGGAAGATGGGCCCCTCAGCTCTGTGCCCCATACCAGCTGCACCCCTTACACCTATGGTAGTTACACCCATGTGACAAGGAAGATGTGCCCCTCAGCTCTCGGCCCTATAGCAGCTGCACCCCTTACACCAATGGTAACTACACCCATGTGACAAGGAAGATGGACCCTTCAGCTCTGGGTTGTATAGCAGCTGTCCCCCTTAAACCTATGGTAGTTACACCCATGTGCTAAGGAAGATTGGACCCTCAGCTCTGGGCACTATAGCAGCTGCACCCCTTACAGCTATGTTAGTTACATCCTTGTGACAAGGAATATGGCCCTCTCAGCTCTGGGCCCTATAGCAGCTGCCCCCCTTACACCTATGGTAGTTACACCCATGTGAAAAGGAAGATGGCCCTCAGCTCTGCACCCTAAAGCAGCTGCACCCCTTACACCTATGGTAGTAACACCCATGTGACAAGGAAGATGGGCCCCCTCAGCTCTGTGCCCTACAGTAGCTGCTCCCCTTATACCTATGGTAGTTACACTCTTGTGACAGGGAAGATGGGCCCCTCAGCTCTGGGCCCTATAGCAGCTGCACCCCTTACACCTATGGTTGTTACACCCATGTGACAGGGAAGATCGGCCCCTCAGATCTGGGCCCTATAGCAGCTGCTCCCCTTACACCTATGGTAGTATTATCCATGTGACAAGGAAGATGGGCCCCTCAGCTCTGTGCCCCATACCAGCTGCACCCCTTTTACCTATGGTAGTTACACCCATGTGACAAGGAAGATGGGCCCCTCAGCTCTGGGCCCTATAGCTGCTGCCCCCCGTACACATATGGTAGTTACAACCATGTGACAAGGAAGATGGGCCCCTCAGCTCTGGGCCCTATAGCAGCTGCCCCCCTTACACCTATGGTAGTTACACCCATGTGACAAGGAAGATGAGCCCTCTCAGCTCTGGGCCCTATAACAGCTTCTCCCCTTACAACTATGGTAGTTACACCCATGTGACAAGGAAGATGGACCCCTCAGCTCTGTGCCCTGTAGCAGCTGCCCCACTTACACCTATGGTAGTTACACCCATGTGACAAGGAAGATGGACGCCCCTCAGCTCTGGGCCCTATAGCAGCTGCACACCTTACACCTATGCTAGTTACACCCATGTGACAAGGAAGATGGCCCCTCAGCTCTGGGCTCTATAGCAGCTGCACCCCTTACAGCTATGGTAGTTACACCCATGTGACAAGGAAGAGGGGCCCTCAGCTCTCGGCCCTATAGCAGCTACACCCCTTACACCTATGGTAGTTACACCCATGTGACTGGGAAGATGGGCCCCTCAGCTCTGGGCCCTATAGCAGCTGCTCCCCTTACACCTATGGTAGTATTATCCATGTGACAAGGAAGATGGGCCCCTCAGCTCTGTGCCCCATACCAGCTGCACCCCTAACACCTATGGTGGTTACACCCATGTGACAAGGAAGAAGGGCCCCTCAGCTCTGGGCCCTATAGCAGCTGCCCCCCGTACACATATGGTAGTTACAACCATGTGACAAGGAAGATGGGCCCCTCAGCTCTGGGCCCTATAGCAGCTGCCCCCCTTACACCTATGGTAGTTACACCCATGTGACAAGGAAGATGGGCCCCTCAGCTCTTGGCCCTATAGCAGCTGTCCCCCTTACACCTATGGTAGTTACACCAATGTGACAAGGAAGATGGGCCCCCTCAGCTCTGGGCCCTATAACAGCTGCTCCCCTTACACCTATGGTAGTTACACCCTTGTGACAAGGAAGATGGACCCCTCAGCTCTGTGCCCTGTAGCAGCTGCCCCACTTACACCTATGGTAGTTACACCCATGTGAGAAGGAAGATGGACGCCCCTCAGCTCTGGGCTCTATAGCAGCTGCACACCTTACACCTATGCTAGTTACACCCATGTGACAAGGAAGATGGCCCCTCAGCTCTGGGCCCTATAGCAGCTGCACCCCTTACACCTATGGTAGTTACACCCATGTGACAAGGAAGAGGGGCCCTCAGCTCTCGGCCCTATAGCAGCTACACCCCTTACACCTATGGTAGTTACACCCATGTGACAGGGAAGATGGGCCCCTCAGCTCTGGGCCCTGTAGCAGCTGCACCCCTTACACCCATGGTAGTTACACCCATGTGACAAGATAGATGGGGCCCCTCAGCTCTGGGCCCTATAGCAGCTGCACCCCTTACACCTATGATAGTTACACCCATGTGACAAGGAAGATGGACCCTCAGCTCTTGGCCCTATAGCAGCTGCACCCCTTACACCTATGGTAGTTACACCCATGTGACAAGGAAGAGGGGCCCTCAGCTCTCGGCCCTATAGCAGCTACACCCCTTACACCTATGGTAGTTACACCCATGTGACAGGGAAGATGGGCCCCTCAGCTCTGGGCCCTGTAGCAGCTGCACCCCTTACACCCATGGTAGTTACACCCATGTGACAAGATAGATGGGGCCCCTCAGCTCTGGGCCCTATAGCAGCTGCACCCCTTACACCTATGATAGTTACACCCATGTGACAAGGAAGATGGACCCTCAGCTCTTGGCCCTATAGCAGCTGCACCCCTTACACCTATGGTAGTTACACCCATGTGACAAGGAAGATGGGCCCCTCAGCTCTGGGTCCTATAGCAGCTGTACCCCTTACACCAATATTGCCTCTCTCTGCATCTAAATTTGTTCTGCGGCTCCCAGTGGTAACCATGGACACTTGAGCAGACTATAGGGTTTATTTACTAATCCTTGGATGGAGATAATGTGAACCAGCCAACCAGCTCCTGTCATGTTTCAAAAACATCCGGTTACATGGCAGTTATGAGCTGATTGGCTGGTACTTTATCTCCGTTCACTTTAGCTCCATCCAAGGCTTAGTAAATAGATCCCTAAGAACAACGGGCTCTTGAGTCTGACATCACCAATTTGTCCACCTCAGAATCGGACCCATGGCTGTAGTTCTATTTACACATACTGTGGGGGAGATGTACAAAGCCTTGGAAAGTGATAAGGTGGAGAGCGATAAAGTACCAATCAATCAGCTCCTAACTGTCACTCTACAGGCTGTGTTTAAAAAATTACAATTAGGAGCTGATTGGTTGGTACTTTATCACTATACAATTTATGAGGCAAATTAGGTGTGCATAGTTACATAGCATTTTCAAAAACTTTAATAATTTGTATTTTTTTTTAAATAAACACATTAGCTTCTGTTATATTTGTATTTCAAAACAGCCCTTTTTGTTGCAATAAATGATAAAGAGCTGAAGATATTTGAAGTGTATAAATGATAGTTCCAAGTCTACATTAACTTCTAAAGTCAGTCCTAGCGACTTAGTGTTGCCTTAAAAGCCGGATTTTAATTGAGTGTGTAAAATTATCATAGAGCAAACCTACAACATGAATAAAGCCAAATATAGAACCTCTATATGGTACGGGCTGTGCTTATTATACAAAAGAAATATATATGGGTGTGGAAGTGTGTGTATGTGTGTGTAGATATACAATATTATTTTTTGTTATTTTGTATTTGATGCATATATCTTTTGTACCGTATGTACAGTGTGTTTATTACTTTCTTATGTGAACTGTGTTTATTACTGTACTCCTATATTTACTATATACTGTGCTTTGTTATGTTGATTTTGATAATTTTATCATCTAAAACATATATGTGTCTGTTCTAAATAAAAGTCCAGTATAAGTAATACTTACACAATGCTTCACTTCTATCCTCGGACCCGCTGGGACACAGGCACCTGCAGCTGCTCAATGTGTAAGTACTGTAGGTCATATTTATATGTATCCAAATCCCTGCAGTAATAGGCACCATTAACCCTTCCTCTTACAGGTGACAGGTAGCTGACACTTTGTGATGTGGCTCCCTAGTACCTGTGTGTGTGCTGTATCTGCTGCAGGTCATTAGGCTGCCCAAAGTAATTAGTATGTGTCACAATGTATTAGACTTCTGTGTGATGTGTTCATGGTAAATATGCAGCTAATTGCTTTGTTTCTTTGTACGGGGAACTTGAATTATACTGAGTTTACTGCTGATTTCATCACTGTCATCATAAAGTAGAGATGAGCGGGTCTGGTTCTCTGAGAACCGGACCCACCCGAACTTTGAGATCAGGACTAAGGGCCTGATTCAGAGCCGCTCGTAAGCGACCGCTCGTTCGCTCCGAGCGATGTTTGCCCAACTGCGCATGCGTATGGATCGTTATAGGCATGCGCGAACCAGTCAGTGCGGCCGAAATTCATTTGCCTGCTATTTTGAGTGACATGAGGAGGCGTATGTGGGTGGTAACGGGGGAAGGTGCTTGAAAACGGGGAGTGGAGATCCGAACGCAGGCGTGCTTAAAGGTCAAAACGGGCGTTTTAAGGGTGTGCATAATTAAAACAGCAGCGTCATTGACCACGTCACTGGGTTATTTTATAGTCAGAACTGCTCGCAAGATTGTGGTAGGAAAAACCAACCACAAGAATTGCGAGCAGTTCATACGCTGGTCGATGTACTCGATTAATCTAATAAATAGCGGACATGACGTAGGATGCGAGCGGCCAGTGGGCGTATTTTTCCAAAATACGACCGCAAGTTTTGTTCGCTCATTCAGACCTAGAGGTGTGAACAGACCGCAAAGAGCGAATGGTTCATTTGAATAGCCACCCCTATTTTCTGGACGAGCGAGCGCTAATTGCGTCCGGCTCTGAATCAGGCCCTTAGATCCTAATGCGGCTCGAGGTTTCCTGAGCGACTCGGATCTCAAAACGGGGCAAAGCGTCATCTTTCGGCTGTTGGATTCTCCAGTGTTTTGGATTATATGAAGGTCCCCACGAACGACACCATTTTCACTGCGCTGTGAAGAGAGAAGCTAGCAGACATGTAGTCACTAAGTCACTGTCAGTCACTCAGTGTGTGTGTCCAGTTGGGATCTTGGGCTGAAGGCTGCTGCTGTGTTGTCCATAAAGGGGCTTAGGCTGCAGTATATAAAGGAGGCTTCCTTCAGTGGGTGCTGCAGCTGCTGTGTCACTTGTCAATTAACTGTGGCTGCTGCAGTGGTCCTGTCCATCAGGCTAGGGCTGCAGTCCATAAAGGGGTGCTGTGTTGTCCTGGGGGGGTGCTCTGTCAATCAGGGGTGCTCTTCCCCAGTGTATGCATTTGTGTGTGTGTGCATTAGCAACTTATCTGTGCTATTATTTTTCTGTGACACTGCCGCAGTTAATCATCCATGTATTTGGGCAGGTGGTCTGTCCACACTCGGCAGGGGTGCTTTGTTGTCCACAAAGAAGGGGTGATGTCTGTGTTGTTCATCAAGGGACTGCTGCCTCGTTCTGGGGTACTCTTCCCCAGTGTTAAAAAAAAAAAGTGTAATAAAATGAATATTATCAATCCACAAAAAATATAATATATATATATTTTTTCGTGTGTGTACGTTAGCAACTTAGCTGCTCTTTTATTGTTTGGTGACACTGCCGGCCAGACCGCAGTTTATTAACAACGTATTTGTGATTCTGCGGGTGGTCTGTCTGCACTTAGCAGGGGTGCTTTGTTGTCCATAAAGAAGTGGTGCTGTCTGTGTTGTTCATCAAGGGGCTGCTGCCTCATTCAGGGGTGCTCTTCCCCAGTGTTAAAAAAATATATTGTTCGGTGACACTGCAGGTCAGACCACAGTGTAAGTTTGTTGATATGGAGGACGATCAAATGAGAGATGAGCAAGAACCACATACCAGTCTTGCAGCTGCTGCCAGCAGTCATGATGATGATGCAGGGCCGTCAAGGTCATCTACAAAGGCCGATGCCCAAGGGCTTAAGTCAGGGCATTTAAAATCAAACAAGCAATGTTTTACAGTGTAAAAGAAAAAAATGAAAGCTAAGTTAGCTGCAGAGAAACAAAAAATTGCCAATATGTGATTTACTACATGAAGTGGCAAGGAAAGGATATGGCCTTGGCCTTTATTTATGACAGGTGGTTCTGCATCTTATGATGATGTAAGCCCTTCTCCCCGTAGACGTGTCAAAAAAATTTAAATCGCTAATGCTGGGCATACACTATACAATTATCTGTCAGATATCTCTCCAGTCTGGCTGCTTGGAATGAAAACCTGGGGGTGTATGGCAGCAAATGATAGTCGATCATATGGTTTTAAACACTGGAAAATTGACAAAAGGCAATTTTTTAAATGGTTAAATTCATGTGTTTTAACAAATTTGTTTGAACGACCATTTTTGTCTGTTTTCCAGTGTTTTTGAGAAAATGGTCAATTTTCATTTGCTCCCATACATTACCAAATTTTAATTTCAACCAGCCAGATTGGACAGATATCTGACAGATAATTGTATAGTGTATGCCCAGCATTAGTCAGATGAACCAATTGTGTGCTTAGAAAAGTCACAGATCCCTGAGGAGAGTCCAAGTGTGTCCGCGGTTGCCATGTGTGAGCCTGACCTTTCTAATACTGTACTTAAAGTTTATCCTCCTTCCACCATTCGTGTGCCCTCTGCAAATGTGGGGATGAGCAGCACAAGTCAACATGCTGATGTAGAAATCGAGGATGCTTCTGTGGAATTGCACCAGGAGGATGAGGAGGATATTTCTGTAGTTGGCGCTAACAAGGATGATGATATTGATGCCAAGGATGTTGTTTGTGTAAATCAGGCAACAGTTGTTGCCCATGGTATGAAAAAGCCCTTTGTCATGCCGTGGCAAAATACAAAAAAAGACACTTCTCTTGTGGAATTATTTCCAACCAAATCGGGACAATTGTCAAGCCATCTGTAACATTTGCCAAGCACGAGCGAGTAGAGGTAAGGACCTTAACCATCTGGGAACCTCCTCCCTGTTACATCACTTGCAGCCCATTCATCAAATTCCAAAGTGTTTGCAACATTTAGAAATTGTGGCTAAAAACGTAACAATCAGTCCAGCATCACATACCTGCTCCCTTCTCTCTGTTAGATCCAAGTGTCTGCAATCTCCACCACCAAAACCTGCATCAGCAACATCCTCAATCATGATCAGAAGTAGTCCTGCTGCATCCAATTTCATAAGCATGACTGACTCCTCTCCTTTCTGTGATTTCCTCAGAAGGATCTTTCAGTGCTACACCTGTTGCTGCTGCTGTGAGTGGATCTTCATCCCAGAAAGGGACCAGGAAGAAGACTACTTTTAGTAGTTTAACAAAACAATTGACTGTCAAATAATCCTTTGCTTGGGGGAACAAGTATGACAGCAGTCACCCAGTTACACAGTGAAATACTGACGCCATAACCGCTATGCTGATATTAGATGTGCATCCAGTATCTGCAATTAATGCAGTGGGTTTTAGACAGTTAATTGAGGTCCTGTGTCCCCGCTACCATGTCCCTTCTAGACTCCACTTCACTAGAACAGCAATTCCCAGTCTATACAAGGACATTAAAAAAACCTTATTAGTGTCCTCTGAGATGCCGTTGTACCCACTGTTCACTTAACCACAGATATGTGGACAAGCAGGACATGGCAAACTAAAGATTACATGACTGACAGCCCACTGGGTAGGTGTATTGCCTCCAACAGTGCAAGCAGCAATAGGAGCAGCTAACAAATGCCAGCACATTCAGAGGCAGGTTACTCTGTGTATCACTGGTTTCACTAAGAGGCATACTACTGAGAACCTCTTAGAAAAACTCAGGGAAATCATTGCAAAATGGCTTACCCTGCTTGGACCTTCCTCAGGATTTGTGATTTCTGACAATGCCACCAATATTGTGAGAGCAGTACATCTGGGCGAATTCGAACATGACCCATGTTTTGCTCACACAATTAATATGGCGGTGCAACATTTTTAAAAAATGACAGGGTTGTGCAGGAAATGCTCTCAGTTGCCCAAAAGATTTCGGGACATTTTCGACATTCAGCAACTCCGTGTCAAAGATTGCAGCACCAGCAAGTTCTGTTGAATTTGCCCTGCCATCAGATGAAGCAAGATGTAGTAACTAGGTGGAATTCTACCCTCTATATGCTTCAGCAGATGGAGGAGCAGCAAAAGGTCATCCAAGTTACACAACGGCCTATGACATAGGGAAATGAGCAGGAATGCACCTTAGTCAAGCGCAGTGGAGAATAATTTCTGTGTTGTGCAAGGTTCTCAAATCCTTTTAACTTGCCATATGTGAAGTTAGTTCAGACACTGCCATCTTGCGTAAGGTCATTCCCCTAATCAGACTTTTGCAAAAGCAGCTGGAGAAACTGAAGGAGGTGCTGAAATGGAGTGATTCCGCTAAGTATGTTGGACTTGTAGTTCAAGCCTTTCCTTCACTTCACCAGGATCCAAGGGTCATCAATCTCAGATGCTGGGAGTTCTAGTTCAGCCGGAGAGCTACATGCTGCTTTCCTCCAATGTAAACAGCAAGTCTTGACCCCATTATCCCTAGCAAACTCCCTGAGTACAAAGTAAACGTCTGTTTACAGTATGTTCTAGCAGTACCTCCACAAGCAAGGCCACCTCATTTCTATTAGATGTACAGTATAAAAATTAACAAACCTCCTCCAGATCAATGATGTCTTTTAGTAAACTGAAGAACTTGATCCCCGATTGATTTTCCATCATAAATTTTTTTAAGAATCAAAACATTAAAATTAATAAATTAAAAACTAATCAATACTTCTGTCCTTTCCCTATCTTCAGTCCATAAACATATTCCATGTCCGTCGGGCCCCTGACCTAGTTAAGGAAAACATTCTTGGTTTTAAAATTCCTAGGAGTCGTATAGTTAAACTGCCATCCTATCTACAACTGCAATGCCACTCTGTGCCATGTTGGAAGCTGAACTGCCACATGTTAGTGCCGCCCACTGCTGTCGCTTAGCTTAGTCAGCCAGCTAGCTTGATGCAACCTTTTGGCTCTTAACTAGATTAAAAAAATAATATTGTGAGCTGTGAGGTGGTCAAAATTGACTGGAAATAAATGCGCCGTAAGCCCCCCAGCCCAGCGCTAAGCAGGGGGGGGGGCGCGATCAGTGTGATCGCTCCCCCCACAGCCATAGGAGACTGCTTCGGCTGCTGCAGCAGCCATGAGCAGTCTCACACAGCAGGCCAGCACAAGCTGTGCGCTGAGCTGCTGTGAGGGAGGGGGGTCAACACAGGACCCGGGCCCCTCTAGCAAGCCCAGGTAAACTGTACCCACTCCCCTCTCTCTCTGCACCCATGCACACACTGCAAACAGGCTACTGTGTGTGCTGCTGCAAAAACAGGCTCTTCATTGTTTGTACAAAAGTGAACTTGCACTTTTTTTGTTTGTTACTTGTATATGAGGATAGAGACAGTGAGCCTGATTCAGACCCGGATGCTTAGCCTATATAATTCTTGCAAAGGGTTGGCAGTCTTTTATTACTGAATTTAAACATTTGCATAATGTGTTTTTTAATGGCAGCTACTTTGTGCAGTGGTATCAGTGGCATCACAAGGGCGGTGCGGAGTACACCCGGGTGTCACCCGCCGAGGGGTGACATCAAAGTGCTAACTCCTCAGTGACAGGAGGCGGGTGCTGCACTGTAGCGTTATATGCAGCACTCGGCTGCTGACATAGGGCCTGATTCAGAGCCGCTCGTAAGCGGCCGCTCGTTCGTTCTGAACGATGTTCGCACATCTGCGCATGCGTACGGATTGTAATACGCATGCGCAAACCAGTCAGTGCGGCCGAAAATCGTTTGTTCACTACATAGCGAATGCCTGCTATTTTGAGTGACAGAAGGAGGCGTATGTGGGTGGTAACAGGGGAAGGTGTTTGAAAATGGGGGTGTGGAATTAGATCGCAGGCGTGCTTAAAGGTCAAAACGGGCATTTTAAGGGAGTGCATAATTAATACAGCAGCGTCATTGACCACGTCACTTGTTTTTTTTTTACCCCGAACTGATCGCAAAATAGCGGTTGAAAAAACCAGCCACAAGAATAGCGAGCAGTTCATACGCTGTTCGATGTGCTCGATTAATCTAATAAATAGCGGACATGACGTAGGATGCGAGCGGCCAGGGGGCGTATTTTTCAAAATTACAACCGCAAGTTTTGTTCGCTCTTTCAGACTTAGAGGCGTGAACAGACCGCAATCAGTGAATGGTTCATTTGAATAGCCACCCCTTGTTTTAGAACGAACGACCGCAAATAGCGAGCGGCTCTGAATCAGGCCCATAGTGAGGGAGCTGGCGCTGTAAAATAAACTAGACCCCATGAGCAGTCCGCATCTCCGGCAACCCTGGAGTTTAAAAAATAGGGGTTTGGCCCACTAGGACACACCCCCACCCGCAAGGCTGCGTCTCCACCCATGAGGCAACGCCACCTTTTTTTCACTGATGTCTGTCCGGTTTATAGTACAGGATTGTAGTGTTGGAATCAAGATGACAGTACTTGATAAAATTTGCCATATACATATTCCCGAAGGTCTGTTTTAAAGGTGCTATTTATTAGATCAATTATAGCTAATTCTACTGCACATATATTCTTCATATGTTTATATCTTATTTATATGGAGTAATATGCTAAATTAAACTTGATTATTATATCAGATTAATGGATTGAAATGTTTTTCTATTATAGTAATATGCCGCTATGCTTTGTTTTTAGTTTCACTTGGTTGCCATGGCAATAGGGGTCGTGCTGATGACGTCACATGTGGGCGCTGTTTGTCTGGACCTGGAAGCAACGGCGGTGCATGTGGTGTGGTGATGGATATAATTAAGTGCATCTGTTTTATGTATGTTGTATCTTGACGATGCAATAAAGCATCAAAACTTTGAGAACTTATCTTGCTTCTGTGTCCTGCTTTTTACTGGAGTGCCGACGCTCTGCTGTGTATATTAGGGGCGTTTGTGAACTTCCCACAAATGGCACCCGGGACATGTTTGGAATATTATTGGGAGTGCCATCCACAAGGACTGTATATATATATATATATATATATATATATATATACTAGCCGAAGTACTTCCAGTACTGACTCCATGGGTCAAAGTTCTGCCCAGCATACACCAATACAAGGTCTCCAATGTTGCCACTCTGTGAAATTTTCGTCCAAATTATTTGATATCATCCATCCATTGCAAGGCCTAGTACAGGCTCCCTGGATCAAAGTTCTTCCCAGTGCATTACGCCTTGAGGTCCAACCAAGACCCCATCAACTCCATGAGGCATCCCAAACCAACTGCCACCCCTCTGAAAAGTTTTCATCCAATCCATCCAATGAAAGGCCCAGAACAGGCTCCCAGGGTCAAAGTTCTGCCCAGCATCCCCGGGTCAAAGTTATGCTCAGCATACACCAACTGGGAGTTTGACTGGGACCTCTATCCCCTTGTATGTCTTCTGGGATACAATTTTACCACTCTGTGAAGTTTTCATTCACATACAATACATCCAATAAAAGGCTTAGAACAGGCTCCCTGGATCAAAGTTCTGCCCAGCATACACCAATGGGAGGTCTGACCAGGACCACAACCCCCTAGTATGTCTTCTGGGATCCAATGTTACCACTCTGTGAAGACTTCATCCAAATATAGTCAATGAAAGGCTTAGAACAGGCTCCCTGGGTCAATGTTCTGCCCAGCATACACCAATGGGAGGTCTGACTGTGACCTCAACCCCCTAGTATGTCTTCTGGGATTAAATGTTACCACTTTGTGAAGTTTTTGGCCAAATTCATCCAGCTTTGAACAGGCTACCTGGGTCAAAGTTCTGCCCAGCAAACCCCTGGGTCAAATTTCTGCCCAGCATAAACCAATGGGAGGTCCAACCAGTATATCAACCCCCTACTATTTCTTTGGGATCCAAAGTCACCACTCTGTGAACATTTCATCCAAATCCATCCAGTAAAAGGCTCAAAACAAGCTCCCCGGGTCAAAGACCTGCCCAGCATACACCAACGGGAGGTCCAACTGGGACCTCAACCCCCTGGTATGTCTTCTGGGATCCAATGTTACCACTCTGTGTAATGCCCAGAACAGGATCCCTGGGTCAAAGTTCCAACGCACTCCACCGTGCAGTTCAACCTGGAACCTAAGGCATCCCAGACCAATTGCCACCCCTCTGTGAAGTTTTCATCCAATTACATCCAGTGGAAGGCCCAGTACAGGCTCCCCAGGTCAAAGTTCTGCCCAGCATCCCCGGGTCAATATTCTGCCCAGCAGACACCAATGGGAGGTCCAACTGGGACCTCAACCCCCTATTTTGTCTTCTGGGATCAATTGTTACCACTCTGTGAAGTTTTTGTTTAACTCCATCCGTTGAAAGGCCCAGAACAGGCTCCCTGGGTCAAAGTTCTTGCAAGCGTACACCAATGGGAGGTTTGACCTCTGATCTAATGTTACTACCCTGTTAAATTTACATCAAAATTTATCTAATGGAAATCTCAGAACAGGCTCCACGAGTCAAAGTTTTGCCTCGCATCCCCAGGTCAAAATTCTGCCCAGCATACACCAACTAGAGGTCCAACTGGGACCTCAACCCCCTAGTATGTCTTTTGGGATAAAGTGGTACCACTTTGTGAAGTTTTCATCCAAATCCATCCAGTGAAAGGCTCAGAACAGACTCCCGGGTCAAAGTACTGCACAGCGTACACCAACAGAAGATCCGACTGACCAGGATCCAACTGGACTACAGTACCTCACGTTGGTTTCATTCCAATTGGTGTAGGGGTGTCTGTATGCATACCTGGACAGACAAACCAATGAACAAACAAACCAATGAGTTTTATAAAAGTTTTAGGCAGGTGTGGAAAAATGCTGCAAAGTAAGAATTTTTTCAAAAATAAAAGTGTTAATAGTTTATTTTTATCAATTAATAACATGCAATGTGAATGAACAGAAGATAAATCTAAATCAAAACAATATTTGGTGTGAGCACCCTTTGCCTTCAAAACAGCATCAATTCTTCAATTCTTTTAGGTACACTTGCACACAGTTTTTGAAGGAACTTGGCAGGGAGATTATTCCAAACATTTTGGAGAACTAAGCACAGATCTTCTGTGGATGTAGGCTTGCTTATATCCTTCTGTCTCTTCATGTAATCCCATACAGACCCAATGATGTAGAGATCAGGGCTCTGTGGGGCCATATCATCACGTCCATGACTCCTTGTCCTTTATGATGAAGATAGTTCATAATGACATTTGCTGAATGTTTGGGGTCGTTGTCCTGCTGCAGAATAAATTTGGAGCCAATCAGATGCCTCCCTGATGGTATTGCATGATGGATATGTACCAGCATGTATTTCTCAGCATTGAGGACACCATTAATCCTGACCAAATCACCAACTCCATTTGCTGAAATGCAGCCCCAAGCTTGCAAGGAACCTCTACCATGCTTCACTGTTGTCTGCAGTCACTCATTATTGTACCACTCTCCAGCCCTATAAACACACTGGGAAGCGCCACAGGATTATAAGAAAATACACTAGATGTCTCAGTGGACTTGCGTATATATAGCTAATGACTTAGCTAATGTTTTGTGCACTGAGAAGTCCAGCTCCAGCATCTCACATCCGCCGCTTATCTACAAAAGCACAAACATCGGTCACACATTGGACAGAGTGGCTCTCCTGAGACTTTGGGGCCTCTGCAGCTGCTCCAGAAGCTGCTCACTATAGAATGCTCATAAAATTGTCCCGACACACTTGAATTTTTCTAACCACCCCTCCCCCCTCTTTATGTCACTCACTTTGCAAATAAATCCTCTCTGCAACCACTTTAATGCATGCGCAATAGCTAAAAATCGCTTCACTGTGTCCCACATAGCCATTGTGTCCAGCTCTGAATCTGGCCCTATGTTAACAAAATATTTATTGGTCTGATGTTCTAAAGTTGCTCATTTGGACAAGGTTTTTTGTTAGGTTTGCCTTTTGGCCAAAAACCAGAAACTGATGCTTAGTTAAATCACCCGTGAACTTGAGCAGCATTCATTACTAATTAGTCATCTAATAAAAGATGAAGACCTAGGGCTCTATTTATTATCATTATTTTTACTAAAATAAAGTGAAAAAGGCTGTTTTGTGTTTTCACACCCTTTTCACATTATTTTAGTATCACCTATAGTTATTACAGGGCAATTGTAGTAGAATTCCTAAAATTCTACTCCAACCCCTAAGCATCAAATATTTTTAGTAATTAGATCGCATTTCCCATAATTGTAATGGGAAATGTGATCCGACCAGAGTTACTAAAAATAAATTGTAAAAAAATACCGGGGAAAGCCCTGTGATAATAACGCCACCTGGAGGTGGCGTTATCCAGGGTCTCCCCCAGTTACCAGGCTCCTACTATTCTGTAATGGGCAGAGCAGAGCCCGAAGCCGGTCCCAGTGATCAGCTGTGTGGTCTAAACAGACCGCAAGCTGATCTCTGCTAAAATAAAAAAAAGTAAGAAAAAAATCTACTTACCTGACTCCAGGGACTGGTGATGGGGGCTCCGGTGATGTTCTCCCTCCAGTCAGCTGGTCTCCCATAGCGCACTGCAGCCCGGTCATCAGGTGACCGTGTCCCAGTGCAGTATGGGATGTCAGCTGACCGGAGGCATGGAAGACATCAGCGGAGCACCAATGACTGCAGGTAAGTGCTATTGGGGGAGGGGGGGTAGCGGGGGGGTCCTTGATCACAGGGGTGGGGCTTAGCACCAGGGGTGGTGCTTAGCACCGGGGGGGTAGCAGCATCGGATGGTCAGCGCATGCGTCGGTACTTTATCGCGGTATTTTTTACGAACCTACCATGACTAATGTGCGGAGGGGATTCGCAGGGACAGCGTTTTATCGCAAGCTCTGTCCCTGCAAGGGATTTGTAGTAAATCCCTTTGATATTGCCTGAATTCGCAATGCAAATTCAGTTGATAATATCACACTACAATCTGCATTACAAATGTGGATTGTAGTAAATAGAGCCCCTAAAGTGGTGGAAGGTTACACTCATAATAGCAGCACAGACGGTGTAATGGTTAGCATTACTGCCTCACAGCACTGAGGTCATGGGTTCATTTACCACTACGGCCCTAACTGTGTGGGTTTCCTCCGGGTTCTCCGGTTTTCAACCACACTCCAAAAATATACTGGTAGGTTAATTTGCTCCTAAAAAAATTAACACTAGTGTGTATGTGTGTGGGTGTACATGTAATAGGGTATATAGAGTGCAAGCTCCTCTGGGCAGGGACTGATGTGAATGGGCAAATATTATCTGTAAAGCGCTGTGGAATGTGTGTGTTATATAATTATAAATAACTGATAATAAATAAATAGGACATTTTGCTCTTAGACCATCTTTCCCCCTTCTCTTCTCACACTCACACTCCTTAACAAACCTAAGTGTACTTTTTGTCTGCAGATGCATCTCCTGAGCCTGGAGAACGTACACAGACCCTTAGAAAGTAATTATGCTCGGAGGACCATCTATGGGCCCCAAAGTATTTTAACTGTGCATCCCGCATGCTTAATAAGTGAAGTGCATGGCTATTATATGTTTATAATGTTGCAATATGCACGTATAGGTAGTGGTGGTATGTCAGAATGTATGTACAGACCAGTGCATGCCGTGAGACAACGAAAAGCCCATTACTTACCCAGTGGGGTGGTTAATTTGTCAGCAATGTGGTAGTACAGCTGTGCTCACAGTTATACACACTCAGACTGGTCATGCAATAGAGCTTGAGTGGAGTGGAGGCATATAGCTCAATAGCTGGTGACTGTATGTGGGACCCGCATATAGCGGAACCAGCATCTCTATTGGAACCAGCATCTCAATAAGGTAGTGGGGTTTGTGGACTGCAGTAATGGCAAGTCTCTCCAGAGCTTAGTGAAAGATGTCCATCTTCTACTGTGGCACTCTAACACAGTGACAAGATGGCACCGCACATGCACAGAACTACAGATGGTGGCCATCTTGGTAATGGATTGAAGCATTCCTGGAGGTTCCAATATGGAGTACAGTAGCACGCTCCATTTTCAACATATAAATGGTGAGCAACAGTGGTGGCTCCAGAGGTTGGGCTGCAGTGCAGTCTAAAATTTAAATAGGGGTGCCACACCAACTGACCTTCCAAACATCGCTGGCCGGGACACTAGCAGTGTTTGGAAGGGTAGTTGGTGTGGTACCCCTATTTGAATTTTGGACTGCCCTGCAGCCTCACCTCTGGAGCCACCACTGGTGAGCAATAAACACTTATCAGATGAGTGCACTATATTATAAATGTATTTTGTTCTTTCTCAATTACTATATCTTGTACCCCATTCACATAAAGAAACATTGTTATCTATATAAACAACATTAATAAGTGGTGCCTGGTACATTGTACTGTAGACCTAATATTTGGTACAGATGTAATTAATTATTGAAATAGACAGAGCAATCCGGCTTTGTCATACATTGCTTACTGCATATCATATATACATGCACATTATAATAAATGGGTTACCATGTTTCTCAGTTGTTCAAATAATAAAGCACCTAATCATTTAGGAAATTAACATTTATCTCACAGCAGTTCGCCAAGGGTTTAATCACCCTAATAATTGTGTCAGCATTTATTTTGTCATTATTCATGTACATTTGGTAAATAAACTATATATATAATGGGAAACTGAAGCTGCCACTGCTAAATTAATACATAGTTTACTGTATTTTATGCTAATTTATCTACGTTTGTTAAATCAATAAATATATAAAATGGGGAAATACATAAAAAAACCTAAAAATCTAAATTCATAATATATCCAGTTAAACTGAAAATAGTCTATTAAATTGAATTAAAAAGTATAAATAAATTCACATAAAAACACAAAAAAACTGAGCGCTGTCTGAGACCTGCTGGTATGTAGGGGATGTAAGCCCCTAGTATGGTAAAGGAAAAAAGAAAGTATTATACTAGCGCTATTCAATTAATAAAAGAGCTAATATTGACCTATCAATGGACAGTTGATGTAACATATAAATAATTTAATAAATGTCATCAATCCTCAAAAGACATAAAGAGGCATAATAAATTAAATGCAAACAATTAAACATTAAAAATAGCCACAAATAAGCATAAGAGAACCATTTGTAAGTTCCTTAGTAGGTACTCACACCTAAGTGTAACATAGTCATGTGCTGGGTAAATCCAATAAATGATTAAAGAGTCCTTAGGCAAAGGTATTACCGGTATAGATCACAGATAAGTCACAGTCCTTGGCGGCATTCAGCGGCCGTAGCAGTGTATTTCAGGGCTGTAGTGTTCCACCAGAAAATAATTGGGATGCCAAAGAAAATAGGGGTTGATGAATCCAATGGATAAAACCGCCAGCAGTAGGAGGGAGTGTGAATATATCTAAAGGCTCAACGCATTTCACTGGTTAGATTTCCATCCAGCTTCCTCAGGAGCATATCCACAGATGATCCATAGTGCCATATATATATATGGTTCTCCATCAGAAAACGAGTGGCACATGTGAAAGTCAATCAATTAATCATGACCATATTATTAATGCATAAAAATACAAACAATCAACTGTCCAATGTTTAATACACAAATAAAAATATATCTAATCCTACATATCACATTGTATAAATAATAATAACAATAAGAGTTTGTTTACCTCATATGCTCCATGCTCCGGCGTGCCTCCATGCCACATGACTAGTCACGTGACGCGGAAGTTGTCCGGAACACGGAAGCACACACATCTCGATTCAGAAAGAAACTTCACATCAATACTGCTCATAAAATATTCCAATGATGATAAATCCATTAAACAGAATCAGTCATAAGCACAAACTCAAATGGAGATCGGATTAAAAGCGCTTCATATCCGTCCAGCGCTTGACTACCATATGCAAAACTACATATCCCAGAGTTCTCCCTTATGATCACATGGGCTTTTCTCATCATGTGAGAATTAACATTCACAGAGGATTGGCCATGGTCTCTACATTCCTGTCAGGAGTACCATACGCAGGACTACATATCCCAATGATGGTCACATGTATCTGTTCACTTCACATGATCGGGAATTAGTGGTCAAAAAAACCTGATATTTGACCTGTATTCTCAATGGGAAAATTGGTTCTCATTAATTTAGAAAAAAAATTATATATCTACTTCTCAGATAGTATCCCAATTTTTATTCAATATATATTTAAACTAAAAAATAAACTCTCATGGAACCCAATGAGCACAATTAAAAAGTTATTCTACATTATATTGTTATATACATAGGAGAAGGGCTAAAAATCTCATGAATGTTCATTACTAATCGCATGACTAACTCCCATCACATGATCGGGAACTTCAGAGTATATGGAAAAATCCTGTATTAATGACAGAATCTCCACATGCAAATGATCAAATACCTTAACATATAACTTGTGCCCAATCATGTGGTTGGAAATCAAGATGGACATAAATCAATAACCAACATACATCGATATACATATGAAGGAAGAAAAGGATGTATTATATCCACACTAACACCTAAAATAAATGAATGGTGTTCCTAAATAAGATATGGAATGAAGTGTAAATGGTAATGTCTAAATGGTTGAAGGAAGGGTGACCGCCAGTGGATACTAAACATAAAAACCAACTCAAATATCATAAAAAATATATATAATTTTATATATATATATATATATATATATATATAAAATTAAAAAATAATAATAAGAGGGGCATAGACTCCAAGGTTGTCATATGTCATGTCACCACATTTTGTTCTATCGCCTCATTCACACCATCAGGAAAAAGTGAATTGTATTTTAACATACATAAAAATCTCTCTACAGCATAGCTTATTACATCTATTGCCCCCTGTTCTAAATGTGGGATATGTTCCAATCCCACAATAGATAACTGTGGGGTTACTAAGATGTTTGTCCAAAAAGTGATGTGAAACACTATGTAGTTGTCGAAGCTGGATTATTGGCTGAGACAAGATCAGTTTAAAATTGAGTCGCAGCGACACCATCTTGCGACTGGCCGCAAGACGCCATTTTGCGAATGGCCGCCTAAGCCCAATTTTAGATAAACTCACTCTTTAGTACATGTGGCGATATTACTATTAGCATCATGCGATTGCATCTGTGACCATCGCCATAAGTTACGGCGATTCACCAAAAGCCCATTTCATGACTTTACGTTGTTTGGGTGCTCTGGATAAAGTGTATATTATTATAATTCCCCTAAAGGATATATTTCATTAGCTAAACACAGCAAATGGCCACGTGACAACTAGCCTGTGTAGACAAGCTTCCTGGATATAACGTCTGCTCTCACTCCAGGTGGCCCTGCTCGAATACACACCTTACATTAGCAGACTTCCTGCAATAAAACACCTTCAAAGCCAAGAGTGTTATCTTAGGTTTGGGTCTTGTAGCTGTGCTAATTTGCATTTACACAAGAGCCTGGGAGAACAACGGACTTTACTTTTGAGCCTGGGAAGGGTGGGTAGTGCTGAGAAAGGGGGGTGTGTGGAACTATAAGGCTCAGCATTCCACACTGCTAGGTGTTCACTTAGTTTAAGTGAGATTTAAGTGCACCATTTCTCATACACACATTAATATGCACAATTGCGCTGGTAACTAATTGCATATTAGCGAATGCATAAGATCCTATATGAAAACGCTGTTCATTAGCTTTATGCGCACGCATCTGCTCCAAGTTAACTAGCGTCTTTATATCAAACCCCGCATACTCACACATTACATATTCACATACAAGGTTCCATAAGCTTTAAGGTATAAGATTTAAGTTTGTTCATTTAGTATAAATGCTAAGTAAGCCGTGTTTGGTTTTGTACTGATGCGTACTCTTTCAACAGAATTCCAGTATTATCGGTGTGGAGATCGCATCATGCATTCTCAACTTATGGACAGCAGAGACTTCAAGCAACAAAATGTATATTATATGCACAACTGTTAGGATGTTGCATGGGGTGGGAAACCAGAGACCCTCAGTTGTTGGAGGCTGGGTTGTGTCTATTTGAATCAGCCTGTTAAATGCTCTGTAACAGATACATCCCCCTTGAGGACCAATGGCATCAGCAACAAACTTCTCTATTGTGTTGTCTGTTTCTGGGGGGTATAAATATGTGTGCTCCAACACTGGGTCTTAGTCTTCTTGCTGAATGCTGACTGATGAGGGGTTTCTTGCTGATGCCTAACATCTGGACCAGAGAGCGCTGCGTATGTATACTGTACTTGGGTCTGTATAATTCCTTTGCACCAAATTGTGTATAGATCAATAGCGTGTAACTGACTGTACTTTTACTTGAATAATACTTTGTGCTTTGGAACCACACGTTCCAAGTCTTGAGTCTTTATTTACTGTATGACTGCGTACGCAAAATAGTGTCATCCTTAGAGGTTTATAGGTAGGATATTAGAAGGTATAGGCAGGAGTATATAGAGGTTGAAATATAGATTCCTTAGTTGGGGGCTCATAGTGAAGTCACTTACCTACTCACACGGCACATACGGTTATCGATATCTCAGCAAAGGGTGGAGTGGCCACATGCAGGGTTTACCTGCAACCGCTCGGTGCTGAGAAATCGCTACCCATTTTCATGTGAGCCAAGGAAGCTGACTAGAATCCAGGGACAAGAGAGGAAAAAGTTTGTTTTCCTTTGTTGATAGAACATAACGTTTAAAAGGGTGCCGAAGTATTGTGCACGTGGCTGAGTCGCAGTTTTGCGCACAGTAAAGATGCACTTTTGCATACGCAGCTAAAAACTTGTCATACGGTTGTGTGGTAGTCGCATTATTGTGTATGCGACTGGTTGCACAATAACGTATACGTACTTCCGGTTGTGCTGCCACGTGTTTAAACAAAGCCGTTGAGGTTTACATTCTTTTCAATTGTTGCCAATAATTGGGTTAACGTGTATTTTTCTGCGCAGGAAAAAGTGTGTAACAGTGAGTATTTGTTGTGAGTATTTGTTGGTAGGGGTAACTTGTTCCCTACAGTTAGAGGTACCGAATGACCTTTAAGGGCTAGGTGCTAGCCGCTCGGTAAGCAGCTTACCATTCAGTACACAGAGCAGGTGTATGGTTTGTTATTTTTGTTAGGGACTGGCTTTCAGTGTGACTGCTGTGTTCAATAATTAGGTTGGGTTGTTTGAGCATTGTAGTTGAGCTGCACTAGGAAACTTGTGATTTTGAGCTGAGAGATAATAGGTGAGCAGGGGCTTCTAGAAATTTGTTCCATAGGTGAGTGGGGGCATCTAGAAATTTCTTCCATAGGTGAGCGGGGGCATCTAGAAATTTCTTCCGTAGGTGAGCGGGGGCATCTGGAAATTTCTTCCATAGGTAAGTGAGAGTATCTAGATTGTCTTTCACCAATTTAAATCTTTATTGAAAAACTTAGGGTTCTCCCAGGATGAGGGCCAAGCAATCAGTAGAGATGTTAAATGATTTGCTGCTGTTGGAAGGGCCACTTGGGTCGGCGCGGCATATTAGGCATATTAAGTATGGTGCCAATGCAACCAGGTGATTTATGGTTTAATATGACGAGGAAGAGTGTTAGATAGTTTTCCAGAATTGGTAGTTTTGATAAAAATGTACTAGATAATGTCCGAGACCACATCAGTCTGATGCGCTCCCGAGAGAAAAGGGGAAAATATTATGAATGTTTAAAATTGTGGCAGCATGAAGGGGATGCGTGGCTTAAAAATGTGCAAGTGACGCAAACTAGCGTTGCGAGCGCATTGCCAGAAAATACATCCGCGACGCTGAATTGCAATACGAGCGGGCCGCAAAATGGCGTGCATGTGCAGCAAGGTAGCGTTGCGGAGAGTATTGCCAGCAGTTCACGCTCACCACAACCACCTTATGTGGATGGAGGTGCAAGTACAGTTACCAAAAATACCCATAAAAATGTAACAAGCAATTTGTACCCTCTCTTAAGCAACCATAAAGAAAATGTTCATGATGTGGATGATGAGCCTATTGTAATGTCTGCCATTTCCAATGCTGTGCAAATGATAGATGCTGCATCACCACAATCACGAGTGGTGCCGCCATCTCCATTGGTAACAGCAAGGGAAGTGCTAACACCCTCTGCACCCGTAGAGGAAGTTGTTAATACCATACATAGCAGCAACAGATTAAACCCCCAGCCAGGTAACAAGGTCAAAGGTAGCAGCGCTGCTGGTCTGCATCCCATTCGGACAATAACTGTTTCGAATGGAAATGCGGATGCGAACGGTGCAGTGCCCATGAGGGAAGTAGTAATGCATTGTCCTTGGACAAGAGCAGAGCTAAATTCCATCATAAATGATTTCCCCAATCCCAAAAAGGAACTAGCCAAATGTCAAAGATTTTTGAGAAATTTGGGTAGTTCACATAAGCCAACTAATAAAGATTGACGTGTGGTGTTAAGGGCCTGTCTACCACACAATACCGACATGACAAAATTTATCACGGATTGTGTATTGGATGGTGACGTTCCCTTAACAGACCAAGTAAACCAAGGTAACATTTCCCGGATGGTAACTCAATTGGGTATATATTTTCCAGTAGTAGTTAACTGGAACAAAATTTTCACCATAAAGCAAAAGGAGAGTGAATCTGCAGAAGATTATTGCGACTGGGCTCTGCAGGCTGTCACCCAGTACACTGGGTTAGAAGATATTAAAGATAGCACTCACCACAGGGGAATGATAGTCACGGTACTCACAGGTGGTCTGAAAGACAACTTAAAGACTCGGGTTCAGACCTCACAACCTGGCTGGAGAGGATTCACAATAGATACACTCATAGAATCTGCCATAGAACATGATAAAAATATCACAAAGAAGTGAGAGACCCAGAGCGAAAAACTAATGGCTGTCAGTATCCAAGCTCTGGAAGGAATGACAATAACATCACAGCCAACCGACACACCTGCACCCACGCACACACCTGCACCTGAACAGTTACACGTCCTCACCAATCTCACACCACAGCAAACACATCCTTACCCCACATATCATACACAACCACAGGTCTCATGCTACCCACAAACTTCATACCTCCCACAATACCCTTACCCTTCATATCCTTACCCATACCCACCATCTTTCCCTCTTGCTCAACTCCCACAACAATCCTTTCATCCACCCTGTTCAAAATTATGTTTTAACTGTCACCAAGTGGGACACATAAGTAAGAACTGCAAAGCGGAGAACACCACACAGCAACACGAGTTTCCCATGGGTTCATAGGCAACCCCAGTATCTTCTCCCAGGCCTTATATGACTGTTTACTATCTTTTCAACCTATCAATGGATCTGTTCTAATGTAAAATGTGGACAATTTATTGTTGTATTTTAGGTCATGTTTAAATTATATTAAACTGTTGTGCTTTATCTCCCACTCACAGGACACAAGGTTGCTAAGCATAAACGGCAGATATGCCAGGTTAAGGTCGAATACTCGGAATACTATCCAACCCAGTGACCCAGGTATCATTTAGAGCAGTAGCTATTAATAACAGGATTTAATTGCAGGAACCTGTATGCAGATACTATATCCCTAGAATTATTAAAAATGATAGGGGGACTTATTTTACAGGTGACGTTTCCAAGAACATGTGTAAGGTGATGGGTAACAACACTAAGATTATCCCAGACTGTCTTTTCCTTTATTTGCCCCCCTTTGAGATACTGTTCAAACAGGCAGCCTCATGTGAAAATATGATATTGAGGTTACTGTGCAGGGTCTCACGAAGATGAATGAGAAATAACCGACATTGAAAGTGTTATTGACTAACATGTCTAATGCAAACTGTCATGATGTCAAACCTGGAGAATTTGTTATGATCCAAATTTTTTTTTAGCTCAGGTTGTTTGACTGATCAGTGGAAAGGACCATATCTGACGATACCACATCCTCAAAGGGTGGCCAAGGAAGATACGTGGGTCCATTCCACTCACTATAGGGAGGTTAACCAACCAGTGGAGATACAAGGCGGAGACAAGGCCGATAACGGGGACCTGTCGATTGCGAGCTTGTGCCGGAAGGATTAAAAAGGTGATGGTGAGATATCTGAGCTAAAGAAATGTGTAGATCAGTGCTTCCAGCAATGGAGTGGTCTGCTGTGGTCATCCTAGTTCTTTTTTTTTTTTCCAGAGTTTTTGTTGTGATGATCTGTTTAGGGATACTCAGTGTCTGTGATGGAGGACCAATTGAGGAAATGGGAGCTGATGGCAGTGCTGATGGAGTGGAGTCAGGAGGAGTGCAATGCCAATCAGGGGAGTGTCTGACCAATCTTAGTACTGTTATTGTGTTACCTGGGAGGAGTAGTCCCAGAAGTTATGACCCTCACACATGTTGAAATGCTTGGTATACATAAAAACATACCATCACCATATCTTCACACGCAATATGAACACAGAGGCAAAAGAAATATGATACCTGGTGACGTGCATAAAGCCACTCAGTTAATTAGTGAGACAACTGGCTTTCAAGTTTTAGTAGCACTGGATCCCACTAAGATGGCTCGGGAAACACTATATTTTAGAGATATTCAGGATCTTGCTAAATTGATAGATAATATCACCGAGATGTACAATGACACATTCAGGTATACAGGGAGGGAATTGCAAGCATACAAGAAAGAACTGGTGCAACACAGGCTAGTGTCAAATTATTTAACTGCTGTTACTGGAGGGTATTGTGTAACTCTGGCCACCCAATTTGGAGTAAAATGTTGCACCTATGTCACCAATGATACCAACGACCCCAAGGAGGTGATAGACCGAAAGATGGATGAATTTCTGCAGCTAAAATGGGAGTTTTGTAAGAACCATAATGCTTCAGTGGCTGAAGTAGGGGAGAAGATAGAAGGATGGGTTTCATGGCTGAACCCAGTGAAATGGTTCTCAGGTCTAGGGGAATGAGTCCAGGAAGTGATCGCCAGCATAGCAAATTCTTTATCCTTATACTAATTGTCATCATAATAATTGGCATATGCGTCCGGTGTGTTCCAATTGTGTTGAAGTGTGGAAAATGTAAAAATAGAGTAAAACACAAGAACGAAACTATGATGGTGGTCAGTAATGACAATATGAATACCGAGGTAAAATATAGAACTGCATTACAACCCTGAACTAGGAAATACCATCATTTAATGTATTATATTTAGACATGCATAGAATGTATTATTGAAATGTTATTTTTAAAACACCTCAGATAATGTAAAGTCTAAATTCCCTTTCAAGACTGCTTTTATAAGACTGGTGCATCCACACACATTTCACATGATCTTCCAAGATCCGCAGTATGCGTATAATAGTAGTTTTATGTCCCCACTCAGAGACACATTATTGATGGATTAAGAACCACCTTGTGCCATCCCATAATAACACTAAATAATATGTAAATGTAAGCCTAAATTAAATTCTAATAGCAGATTGTGATAGCATGTTGTTCGCTATCAAAGGGTGGACTGTTGAAGCTGGATTATTGGCTGAGACAAGATCAGTTTAAAATTGAACCGCAGCGACACCATCTTGCGACTGGCTGCAAGATGCCATTTTGCGAATGGCCGCCTAAGCGCCATTTTAGATAAACTCACTCTTTAGTACATGTGGTGATATTACTATTAGCATCATGTGATTGCATCTGTGACCATCGCCATAAGTTACGGCGATTCACCAAGAGCCCATTTTATGACTTTACGTAGTTTGGGTGCTCTGGATAAAGTGTATATTATTCTAATTCCCCTAAAGGATATATTGCATTAGCTAAACAGAGCAAATGGCCATGTGACAACTAGCCTGTGTAGACAAGCTTCCTGGATATAACATCTGCTCTCACTTCAGGTGGCCCTGCTTGAATACACACCTTACATTAGCATGCTTCCTGCAATAAAGCACCTTCAAAGCCAAGAGTGTTATCTTAGGTTTGGGTCTTGTAGCTGTGCTAATTTGCATTTACACAAGAGCCTGGGAGAACAAAGGACTTTACTTTTGAGCCTGGGAAGGGTGGGGGCTACTGAGAGAGGGGGGCGTGTGGAACTATAAGGCTCAGCATTCCACACTGCTAGGTGTTCCCTTAGTTTAAGTGAGATTTAAGTGCACCATTTCTCATACACACATTAATACGCACAATTGTGCTGGTAACTAATTGCATATTAGCGAATGCATAAGATCCTATATGAAATTGCTGTTCATTAGCTTTATGCGTACACATCTGCTCCAAGTTAACTAGCATCTTTATATCAAACCCCGCATACTCACACATTACATATTCACATACAAGGTTCCATAAGCTTTAAGGTATAAGATTTAAGTTTGTTCATTTAGTATAAATGCTGTGAAATAAAGATTATTTGGTAACTAAGGTTTTATACATGCTAAGTAAGCCGTGTTTGGTTTTGTACTGATGCGTACTCTTTCAACAGTATTCCGGTATTATCGGTGTGGAGATCGCATCATGCATTCTCAACTTATGGACCGCAGAGACTTCAAGCAACAAAATGTATATTATATGAACAACTGTTAGGATGTTGCATGGGGCGGGAAACCAGAGACCCTCAGTTGTTGGAGGCTGGGTTGTGTCTATTTGAATCAGCCTGTTAAATGCTCTGTAACAGATACATCCCCCTTGAAGACCAATGACATCAGCAACAAACTTCTCTATTGTGTTGTCTATTTCTGGGGGGTATAAATATGTGTGCTCCAACACTGGGTCTTAGTCTTCTTGCTGAATGCTGACTGACAAGGGGTTTCTTGCTGATGCCTAACATCTGGACCAGAGAGCGCTGCGTATGTATACTGTACTTGGGTCTGTATAATTCCTTTGCGCAAAATTGTGTATGGATCAATAGCATGTAACTGACTGTATTTTTCCTTGAATAATACTTTGTGCTTTCGAACCACACGTTCGTTCCAAGTCTGTAGTCTTTATTTACTGTATGACTGCGTACGCAAAATAGTGTCATCCTTAGAGGTTTATAGGTAGGATATTAGAAGGTATAGGCAGGGGTATATAGAGGTTGAAATATAGATTCCTTAGTTGGGGGCTCATAGTGAAGTCACTTACCTACTCACACAGCACAGATGGTTATCGATATCTCAGCAAAGGGTAGTGGTTCAAATGTAGATTCCTTATAGTGGATTTTTATTGACAATATTTCTATGGTGTTCCATAAACCGGATCTTTGGACTTCTCATCGTTCTTCCAATGTAATATAACTTACATGGACAGGACAACATATAAATGATATATTTGGAGTCACAATTTATAAATGAAGCAATCTTATAAATGTCATCACTATTTGGTAAGGAGACCTCTTTCGTGTTCCGCGTGTTGTGCCGCATCTAAAAAAGCCCAATGGTTTTTCCGTCAACCAGTCTGATCCCTTCTGGTTCTCCCTCTTCTGCATTCTAAGGTGACTAGTTGCTAGAATAGTTTTCAAGGTTCTATTTTTCCTAAAGACAATGTCTGACTTTACTGGAAGGATATCTTTCAACACATTATCCTGTTTTAATAATCAATAATTCTGTGAAATAATATTTTTAATCCCCCTAAAACTATTGGTATATTTACAGATAAAGGCTCTTTCCCTACTCTCTGTAATAGCCCTCCATTTTTGTTTAGTAGGCCTCTGGTCTAGGAGGATGCTCCTATCCATGTCCAACACTTCCCTATAGGTGTTTATTAATAATGAATCAGGATATCCACGTTATTTAAATGCTTCAATCATTTCTAAAGCTTGTTTAGAAAAAATATCCAAGCTACTGCAATTCCGATGTAGGCGCATCAGTTGTCCCTTGGGAATATTAGTCTTCCAAGGGGCAAATAGGAATTAGTATTAACGGATTTAGTAAAATTCAAGGTATAAATCCTATTTTCCTTAATCATCCAAAAAATCTGTCCTCTGTTTATTAAACGTAGATGTAAAGGATAAATTAAAAGAATCAGTGTTCAGTGAATCAACAAAAAAGTGGCAGAAGTGATGTCCCCATTCCAAACAAAAAATAGATCGTCTATATAACAGCCATAGAAGACCAGGTTCATGTCCCAGCCGCCCCCCCACACATGGGTCTCTTCGAAGACTCCCATGTAAAGGTTGGCATAGCTGGGTGCAAACCTGGTCCCCATGGACATCACCATGACTTGTAAATAATAAGTGTCAAGAAACAAAAAAAATTTATGTGATAAAATAAAGGTGATGCAATCTAAAAGAAAATGCTCATGTGTCTTAGAGAGATCTCCATCTCGGATCAACCATTCCTTAATGACCTCCACCACTTTATAGTGTGGATTGTGTGTAAATAATGCAGTTGCATCTAAGGTCAGAAAGGCATAAGATTCCTGCCATTCAATGTTTTTAATTTTATTCCAAAAAATGTGTAGTGTCCGCTAAATGTGATTTCAAAGTGCTCACCTGTGATTGAAGAAAAGAATCAACATAAAAAGACAAATTTGATGTAAGTTAATACCCGACACAATGGGGCAACCTGGGGGTGAAGTGAGGGACTTGTGAATTTTTGTTAAAAAATAAAAAATAGGAGTGACCGGAAAGGATGATAATAGAAAGCTATAAGTCTCTTTAGAGATAACTCCCCAAATTTTTAGCTGAGTTCAATAAACATTTAAGTTCATCTAGAAAATCACTAGTGGGATCCTTAGACAGAACGGCATAAAAAGAACTACGGTATTCTGCAGTTGTCTAAGGGCCTCATTTTCACAGTGGAAACGATCCATGATTACCTGACCGTCACCTTTATCAGCTTCCTTAACAATAATCAATGTATCTTGGGTTAGCTTTTTTAGTGCTCTTTTTTTCTCCCTAAACAAATTCGAAACAAACTTAGAACTTCCCTGTTTGGAGATGCATTGGGTTTTGATGTCCTCTAATGTAATTTTATAAAACATGTCAATATGATTACTTCTTGTGCTCATCGGAAAAAATTCAGATTTTCTCCTACACAGATCTCTTAGTCTGGTATTATCAAAAACCTTAACCTCTTGGTTCATAGATGTACAGTTCTCCTCATCAGTTATATTACCCTCTAGCCACAACTCCTCAAACATGGACAAAGATTAACCATCCGTCTCATTCAATATAATAGGTGCCGCAGCATCATCAGATTGAATAACTTGTTTCTTGGCAGGATATCTTTTAAGGCCCAAGGTGTGAATATATTGGTTAAGGTCAACATACAGATATATTAGGCTCATACATAGGCGAAAACTTGAGGTCTTTTTTAAGTAATGATAACTGTGAATCATCTAATTCAGTAGAGGAAATGTTAAAGATATTATTGTTTTTATTTCGAGTAGACTGGGGAGTGGAATCTAAATGTCCCTTTATTCTGGTCTTTTTGTATTGTCTCTTATTGATCTTCCCTCCCCTCCTACCTCGGGGCTCGAATCCCTTCTCCTTTTTGGGGGGCCCGGATTGTATGAATGTAAAGGTGATTCATGTCTCTGTTGTATTTTGGCCTGGCCCCTAAAAAAGTCACGTCCTCTGACTGATCCTTCTTTGTAGAATGTATCCCTGATGGTTCTAGGGAGTGGGGATTAAATCGAACCTGCTGTCGAATATAGTTAGGATTTTTATACTTTGGAGAATCTCTATTTCTTGTTATCAATGGACTATAACTATTATGATGAGCAAGTTGACTGAAATCTAAGCTGTTTGATCATCTTTCTGGCTCCATCAGTTTAGTACCCTGCCAGGGTCTTTCTCTATCCACCTGTTTCCCTTTTGATTTGAACCTATAGGTTCTAACTGTATCATTATCGTAATCAATCAGATCTCGTTTAAACTTCTTTTGTTTAGGTTCAATCTGTTGTTTCTCATAACTTATTACTCTACTGCTTATCCTTTTATCCTTCTCATCATAACCTTCATATGTGTCAAATTGTTCCATAGATTTTTTCAAATCATCTATCTCCTTTTCAATTGGTTGTACTTTAGCTGTTTTAAATTTAACAATCAGACGCATCAGAGCCAATGAGCAATCATCGAGTAATCTATCCCATTCTTTTTGATATACCACACCAACATGAAAAATTGAGGATTTAAAAAGTCCGAGTCTTCTAGGCACCATTTTGTTCTCTATATATTTCTGAAGGTTCACACCATCAAGCCAGTTTCTGGATTCCACCTTTAATAAATCCTCCAATTTATAAAAACACTTAAACATATTCAATTGATCAGGCTCAGGTGTATCCTGTGCTTGTCCCTCCCAATGTGCCATGTAGGATTTCCTTCTAGAACTTCTATCCTGGAAAGTGCTAAAACAACTCATGACTGCTGCTCACTATGCAGATAAAAAGACCATATAAAAACACAAAAAAACTGAGCGTTGTCTGAGAGCTGCTGGTATGTAGGGGATGTACAGTAAGCCCTTAGTTTGGTAAAGGAAAAAGGAAAGTATTATACCAGCGCTATTCAATTAATAAAAGAGCTAATATTGACCTATCAATGGACAGTTGATGTAAAATATAAATAATTTAATAAATGTCATCAATCCTCAAAAGACATAAATAGGCATAATAAATGAAATGCAAACAATTAAACATTAAAAATAGCCACAATATCAACTTCACAAATACTAGTGGCAGCATGGTTGTACATGCCAGTATGAAATCTCTCGGCTATTAGACATTATAGATAATACATAGATTACTAATAGTATGATGATAGTTAATAAATAAAATATCACACAAAAAGTTGATTATATAAATAATATAAATATAAATAAATAAGTATATAATTCATTTAAAATACAATGCAAATGAAATTCAATAAAGCCTTATGCTGCATATATGCAGTGCCATAACAGGGCTTTAATGTGTCCTGTGCTGGCTACGGTCTGTCTATGTATGACATCATGGCCAGCCAGTACCCAGAAGCCGCTCTGTACCGCTCTACACATGGCAGAGTGCCTGTCTGTAGTGTTCAAAGGACTGCTGCAGCGTTACTGGCTGTGTCATTACAGGGGAATCAGTATGTAATACCGACAGTGGAAGACCATCGGATCTAAATTCGGACTGAGGCTGGTAAGCACCATAACCCTCTCCTCTACCTACCATAAACCTCCATTAGTGGTACCGAACCCTAACCTCCCCCTCTAGTGCCTAACCCTAACCTCTCCCCATTGGTACCTAACCCTAACTCCCCCTTCCTGGACGCTAAACTTAACACTCCAGGAGGGATGCCTAACCCTAACCTCTCCCTAGTGGGGCCTAACTCTAACCCCCTTTTCCCTAGACTAACCCAAACCCTTTCAGAGGGGTGTCTAACCCTAAGTCCTCTTGGGGGTTTCTAAACCTAATCCCTTCGTTCGGTGCCTGTAATGGCACCCTACTAGCCAGAAGCCAGAAGCAAGGGACCATGGGGTGCGCTCTGTGTGGCGGCACCGGTCTCGTTACCCTAGTCACTGTTCTGCATAGATGTAACCTCCCTCAGAAAAAAAGGACCAATAATCCAATAAGCATAAATCACTGCTTACAATAAAGCTGGTTTTCTATGAAGTTCCTACCGACCTTTTGGGCTGCCTCCTGCGGGAGGAACCAGCCAAGTTGGCTCTGTGGGGTGTGTGGAGAGGCAGATGCACTGGGGGCATGGTGAAGCAATTACATAATTGTTGCCCTGTCTCCCGCTATAGAATGTCGTGATTATCAGCATTGTGAAGCTAAAGGGTGGAGTCATAATGACGCTATTCAACGCGAATCATCAGTCAGCTGCCTGTACCATCCAC
The DNA here is from genome assembly GCA_031769625.1 of Taudactylus pleione. Lineage (NCBI taxonomy): Eukaryota > Metazoa > Chordata > Amphibia > Anura > Myobatrachidae > Taudactylus > Taudactylus pleione. The sequence goes on from JAUIMM010000388.1 coordinate 1,482,426, forward strand.
TTCACTTTGGGAGTGGATGGCCGCGGCTGGGTGGAGGGTGGCTCAAGGAGACTTGCCCAGGAGTACCAACCACATTTTTGGGAGCCTTCCAGATGATCCTGGGACAATATGCAAGTATAATGCAGTAGTCTAATAAGTTAGTTATCTCAATGGAAGGTGTATAAATCACTGGTTTGAGTGAATCTAACATAGGGGTCTATTTATTGAGCCTTGGATGGAGTTGAAGTGAACGGACATACAGTACCAGCCAATCAGCTCCTAACTGCCATGTCACAGACTGTGTTTGAATAATGTCATACAGGAAAAGGGGAAGAAAATTGTTTGCACAGGAAAACAGTTAATTCTAACGATCTAATTATAGATTTATTGAATACACTTATCTAGGTATATTTCAAAAACTGGAGGTGCATCCCAGGAGTAAATATTATCAAGGTTTAGAAGAGGAGAGAAAAAAAAGAAAAGACTCCTATCAGGGCACACTCCTGTGCTGTATTGATGGCTGCTTCCTTTGATAAAGCCCCGGCGAAACACGTGTCAGACAGCCTGATGGTGGGCTCCACAGTGCGCACTCTGGACCCCTGCACCACGGACGATCATACAGAAGGGAGACAATATTGGCAGGTACTTTCTTCCTTCTACTGTTTCCTGCTCTCTCATTATAGCCAGCTGCCTGGATTCCCTGCGCTGCTGTACGGCAACAGGGATACTGGTGAGACTGGGCTGTAACAGCGGAAGCAGCTTTCTAATTTCTGGTGCCAGTTCCTGGGACTCTCATTCCCTGTCCTCTAATATCTAAGACAGGCAACAGCAGATCCTGGGCATATAAGCACACCACTCTATACCTGTATCTATATCAGGAAAATATTTAGTACCATATGTACTCTCCCAGATCGGAATAGAGGGATGCCTCTAATAATCTCCATATTATATATATAGGTGGTATCCGTGGTGTTCAGCATTTTAATATTGTGGTATCATTATACCTTTTGCATGTTGTATGTATTTGTTTATTATTTCGCCTTTAGTTTTGTATTTGTATGTCAATTGTGATACATGTTTTTTATATTTATAGTTATTTGTATATCTAAATATACAGGTGGATCCACTCAACCTTATAATATCTTACCCTAGATAACAGTACATTACACCTTTATTAACTAATATCACACTAGAAGGCTGTGGTGGGCTCATCCTATGTATTATTTTTTCACTGGTTCCGGTGGATTATTGAGGGACTACTTTCACTAGACATACCATATGTATGTTTCCTGTGATCATTGAAATATTGCATCTTAATATGTGTACTAGGTTGGGTGGTACTTTGATGAATTATCTATTCCAATTGTGCATATATTTATAACTATACCCCCAGCACCATATACATGTTTTCTGTGATTAGTGAATTATCGCATGTGTACTATTTAGGGTGGCATTTCGATGAATTGTCGATTTCAATTGTGTATATCATTAGCAAATATTTATAACTATACTTCCAGTACTGTCAAATAGACCTGGATATAGTGGATCACTGTTAATAGATATAGTGTATCATACACTATTAATGTTCTTATTTGTCTATGCTGTCTTTGTATAATAAGTTGATTTCGAGTGTCTATGTTTCATTTTAAGAATTTAATAAACTTTAGTTTTAATATCAACATCAATACATCTATTTCAGATATATTAAATGGGTAAATATATGGTGGTCTGTCTGCTAATTGAGACATTAATGTAAATTTCACATATGATCATGATCTCACTTAGATGTAATCAGTTTGTCCTATTTCTCCAATACTAATTTTGTAGCCATCAATACAGCACAGGAGTGTGCCCTGATAGGAGTCTTTTCTTTTTTTTCTCTCCTCTTCTAAACCTTGTGTTTGAATAATGACAGTTAGGAGCTGGTTGGCTGGTATGTTATCTCCATCCAAAGCTTAGTACAAAGACATCATAGTCTTTTGTAAATTTCTCACCTAATTGTTTCCCATTACAGTGAAGCTATGCAATTTATCATATATATTGAGTTCAATATACTGTACTCAAACAATGCATTGAACATTTACCTGTAGAATAATCTGTAAAAATATAATTATACGCCTAACATAATTTATATAACGTAATGTTTTTCATTAATGACTTAATTTATGATTTATATGATTTATTAAGCATCACACATCTCTCTCTGTACTATTGGTCCAAATTAAAGCCGCATGTAATACCGACATTGACGTACAGTAGTTGAGTGATTTTTTGCAAATGAGCATGACCAAAAATTTCTAAAGACTCATGCGGTGCATGCGTTACACATAGCCTAAGCACAAAGATGCTGTTGGGAGCGAGAAAGATGGTATCAGAAGTGTTTTGGAAAATTAAATGGCGATCCTGGGCGGTGGGCGTGTTAGGGGCGTGTTATGGGCGTGTCAATGCTAGCAGCTGCTTCCAAACACGCACATGTGCAGACATACAGCCATAACCAAAAGTTTTGAGAATGACACAAGTATTGGGTATCACAAAGTCTGCTGCTTTGGTTTTTATGATGGCAAATTGCATATACTCCAGAATGTCATGAAGAGTGATCAGATGAATTTGCCATTCATTGCAAAGTCCCTCTGAACCATGACAATAAATGTAGGGCCCATTTCTGACTTGCTCGCTAGACTGCGTTTGCACGCAGCTGGAAGATTTTCGCTAACTGCTCATGCTTATAAGATGCAGCGCACGTGCGCGTGCAAACCAGTCACTGCAATCGGGAGGCGATAGCACGTTGAGCTGAGATGGCTCGCAAGATTGAGTGACAGGATGAGCTGTTTGTGGGTGGTGACAGGGGGTGGTAGATGAAAACGGGGGTGTGGTGGTGTGAACGCAGGCGTGCCTGTGCGTTCTAACAGTGTTTCAAGGACATGCATAATTTACACGCAGCGTCATAGTACACATCACCTGGCTGTTTTTCACACTACAGCGATCACAGTGAATGTGGCAGGATATGGTCAACCACAAGTGCTGCGTGCATGCCTGATGGTACTAGATGTTACTGATTATTGCATACACTTCCTGGAGATGGGAAAAGTGGGAGGCTTATGATTGGCTAGGTGCATCTTACTGTACATACAGCCCATGATTGCATGCTAAGACATAGTGGGCATACTATTGTCTTACCGTGCGATCATGGCTTTTGCATATTTTAGCAGCAGATGGCTGCGTGCGAATGCATCTTGTTAAAACAGGTGAGAGTGTTGAAGAGGACAAGGCTGGAGATCACTCTGTCATGCTGATTGAGTTAAAATAACAGACTGGAAGCTTAAAATAAAGGATGGAGCTTGAAATCACTGTTCTTCCTCTGTTAACCATGGTTACCTGCAAGGAAACATGTGCAGTCATCACTGCTTTGCACAAAAAAGGGATTCACAGGCAAAGATATTGTTGCTAGTAAGATTGCACTTAAATCAACCATTTATCGGATCATCAAGAACTTCAAGGAGAGAGGTTCAATAGTTATGAAGAAGGCTTCAGGGTTGCCCAAGTTGATTGAGCTGCATGATCCGGGCACCACCAGTGCAGAGCTTGCTCAGAAGTGGCAGGAAGCAGGTGTGAGTGCCAGTGAGGCAAAGACTTTTGGAGGATGACCTGGTGTCAAGAAGGGCTGCAAAGAAGCCACTTCACTCCAGGAACAACATACGGGACAGTCTAATATTCTGCAAAAGGTACAGGGATTAGGCCTCTGAGGACAGGGGTAAAGTTATTTTCCCTGATGAATCCCCTTTCAGTTTGTTTGGGGCATCTGGAAAAACGCTTGTCCGGAGAAGGAAAGGTGAGCGCTACCATCAGTCCTGTGTCATGCCAACAGTAAAGCATCTTGAGACCATTCATGTGTGGGGTTGCTTCTCAGCCAAGGGAGTGGGCTCACTCACAAGTTTGCCTAAGAACACCATAAAGAAATAAAGAATGGTATCAAAACATCCTCCAAGAGCAACTTCTCCCAACCATCCAAGAACAGTTTGGTGATGAACAATGTCTTTTCCAGCATGATGGAGCACCTTGCCATAAGGCAAAAGTGATAACTACTGTAAGTGACTCGGGGAACAAAACATCGAAAATTTGGGTCCATGGCCCGGAAAATTTCCAGACCTTCATCCCATTGAGAACTTGTGGTCAATCTTCATGAGGTGGATAGACAAACAAAAACCCACAAATTCTGAATAAACTCCAAGCATTGCTTAGGCAAGAATGGGTCAGTATGTGATCCAGAAGTTGATTGACAGCATGCCAGGGTGAAATGCAGAGGTCTTGGAAAAGAAAGGTCAACACTGAAAATATTGACTCTTTGCATAAACTTAACGTAATTGTCAATGAAAGCCTTTGACACTTATGAAATGCTTGTAATTTACTTCAGTATATCATAGTAACATCTGACAAAAAGGTCTAAAACAGCAAACTTTGTGAAAAAAACAATACTTGTGTCATTCTCAAAACTTCCGGCCATGGCTGTACAGTAGGAGGCTATAGGTAGATAGAGAAATGCACCTGCTATAGGGATGGTTCAAATTTCCATGTTGTGACCGAGAGTGATGTATAAGGAAGTGGATTGGGTACGGGATGCTGGTGCTTGGGATCCTAGTGGTCAGAATTCAGACACGGGCATCCCAACAGGGTTAGGATACAGACACCTGTTGGTTAAGTGTCCTAACCCTACCCCTAACCCTCCCTCCCACCACCCTAAAGCTAACCTACCCCCCCTAGTACTTAAACTAAACCCTCCCCCTCTAGTGCCTAACCTTAACCCTCCTCCTAGTTCCTAACCCCCCCCCTAACCCCACTATTGACCGACGAGATGCCGGCAGTCAGGATGCTGGTTCCTGAATTCTAACTGGTGTTGGATTCCGGCACCGGCACGCTGGTATTTCAACTGCATGCCAAGGAAGCACCAATCAGTATTACAGCATGGACAGATGCTAAAAGTAGGGCATCTCAGTTTCTTGCAATTTCCAATATACATGAGAGAAGTAGTTTGTAGCGCCGTGTGCATAAATTCGCAGGTAAGTAACAGCCAATAGACACAGCTGAGTGTGCTTCTGCGTCCAACTAAGAAGCAGGCCTATAATATGTGTCTTAACGTGAAGTTAATGAATGACTTGTCCTAAAGGTTTGGCAATTTGAAATTTGGTAACACATCTACTGAACACTTTATCCCTAAACCCATAAACAATTGGGCTGAGAAACCTTGGCAGGCACATAAACAGGAGAAAGTTAATTGTAGGCAAGTAGGAAACTTCTGTGAAATATGTTTCAGTAAATGAGGAAGTTAATGAAAACAAACATAACAAAAACTGAAACGCGTGGAGCATAACGGTATTACCGGCTTTGGAGGCAGATCTGCCGCCTGAACTCACGTTCTTTGCAATGAACATCACTCTAATGTACGTGAGCAAGATTATGATTCCCACCAGGATTAGGCTGATGATGAGGGTGCTGGATCTAATCACACTTTGCGCTAGTTTCACTGTTAAAATTTCCCGTCTACATAAAACATTGAAAGTAAATATAGTCTTCTCTGCTGCGGTGCTCAGGACGATTAAATCAGCTACATTTGGTATTAGACCAATTACCCATATGACGGCAATGGCATACATAGACCTCTGTGATGTACAAAGCGTTACATGTCTCAATGGAAAACAAATGGCTGCATAGCGTTCCAGGGCCATGACCGCCAAATTGTAGGGTGTAATCCTAAATGTAGCTGATACCAGAGTGATTATTGTGTAACAAATGGGCACAGGGATGTAGACCAAGAACAATGAAAACATGAAGAGGATAAGTCCTGCAGTAAGATATAATGTGTCATTAATCAGCATGTGGGCAAAGAGGACGTATCGGGCGTTGTCTCGGACATGAGGGGTGGTGAAGAAAACATGTAGAATGAGCGAGATGAAGTAGAGGAAGACACAGAAACAAACGATGGATAGAGTCCCAAGAAAGACTTTTTGAGCATTTGTCATTTTTCCGCTGGAAATCGGTCCCTGGGTGACATTATTGTACAAAATTGTCATATTAACCATTATGGAATTGTTATGACTTTATTTTCAGCATTCAATCTAGAAAAAAGTAAAAGATGTAGAATATAATTATTGGATGCAAAAATGTATGTGCAGGGTTGTTGTTACTTTACATTTATAGAAAATAATAGCACTTAAAGCGGTAAGTGGGGTGTTAAAGTGTGAATATGTATTATTTCATTGTTTACTACTTATTTTTCATTATATATTAATATTATTTATACACCCTTATTCAATTATTGCCCAGAAACCAGTTTGGCTGGTCTATTAGCATTTGAAGACACATGGCCAGTTCACACACAAAGACCACTTCCTGCCTCAGGCACAGATAGGCACACACTCAGGATACCTAAAACAAAGCTACTTCCTCTACAAGTCACACCCACAATGGGAATATCATACTGGATATACCATCCGAATGACACAGAGCTCACACTCTCTCCAAGAGGAATGTAGTCAATAAACCGATGGATGGGGATGAAAGAAAGCCTCGAAATCCCGACATCTATCTTTAGCCTTATGCCAAAATCCCGACAGCCAGCATTCCGAACAAAGGTAAGTGGGGACAGGTTAGGTGATAGCCATGGGGGGGGGTTAGGTTTAGGCACCCCTGGGGGATTATAGGGTTAGGCACCCCCGGGGGAGGGTTAGGCTATGGGGAGAGGGCATAGTGTTAGGGGCCACCGGGGGGTTAGGGTTAGGCACTCCCCGGGAGGTTTAGGGTGTGGGAAGGGGGGGTAAACTTTAGGCACCACTGGGGAAGGTTAGGGTTAAGCACTAGGGGGGAGGTAGGGGTTAGCCACCACTAAGGGAGGGTTAGGGTTAGGGGGGGAGAGGGGTAGGATTAATATACTTAAGACCCCCTGTCGGGATTTTCAGTTTCAGCATGCCGCTGTCGGGATATGAACTCAGCTGCCGGTATTTCATACCCAACCTCTCCCAGAGACACTCTCACAAGGCTGCAGCTACACACAGATCACAGACACATTGCAAAGATGCAACTTCAATCCCCAGGATGCTTGGAAGATTCTCTCGATCCATGCAAAGTATCAAACTCACTTCTTTCTATATAGAAATACACAAATGGATAGAAAATGGAAAATGGATTAATGGAACTTATAGTATCACAAATATCTCCTGCTTACCTTTCTCTCCCGGAGTGGCCCGCTGTCCCCATACACTAGTATCACAGATATCTGAAAGGCCCACTGTCTCCATACACTAGTATCACAGATATCTCCTACTTACCTTTCTCTCCCGGACTGTCCCGCTGTCCCCATACACTAGTGTCACAGATATCTCCTGCTTACCTTTCTCTCCCAGAATGGCCCACTGTCCCCATACACTAGTATCACAGATATCTCCTACTTACCTTCCTCTCCCGGAATGGCCCGCTGTTCTCATTCACTAGTATCACAGATATCTCCTACTTACCTTCCTCTCCAGGAATGGCCCACTGTCCTCATACACTAGTATTACAGACATCTCCTGAATAAATTCCATTCCGGAATGGCCCGCTGTCTCCATACTCTAGTATCACAGATCTCTCCTTCTTATCTTTCTCTTCAGGAATGTTCTGCTGTCCCCATACACTTGTATCACAGATATCTCCTGCTTACTTTCTCTCCATTGCCCCTATACACTAGTATCACAGATATTTCCTGCTTACCTTCCTCTCCCGGAATGGCCCGCTGTCCAAATACAATAGTATCACAGAAATTTCCTGCTTACTTTCCTGTGGCGTAATGGCCCGCTGTCCCCATACACTAATATCACAGATATCTCCTGCTTACCTTCCCCTCCCGGTGTGGCCCGCTGTCCTCATACACTACTATCACAGATATCTTCTGCTTACCCTTCTCTCCCGGAATGCCCCGCTGTCCCCATACACTAGTATCACAGATATCTCCTGCTTACCTTCATCTCCCAGAATGGCTGCTGTCCTCATACACTAGTATCACAAATATCTCCTGCTTACCTTTCTCTCCCGGAATGGCCCGCTGTCCCCATACACTAGTATCACAGATATCTCCTGCTTACCTTCCTCTCTCGGAATGGCCCGCTGTCCCCATACACTAGTATCACAGATATCTCCTGCTTACCTTCCTCTCCCGGAATGGCTCGCTGTCCCAATACACTAGTGTCACAGATATCTCCTGCTTACCTTTCTCTCCCGGAATGGCCCACTGTCCCCATACACTAGTATCACAGATATCTCCTACTTACCTACCTCTCCTGGAATGGCTCTCTCTCCTCATACACTAGTATTACAGATATCTCCTGATTACCTTCCTCTTCCGGAATGGCTGCTGTCCTCATACACTAGTATCACAGGTATCTCCTGCTTACCTTCCTCTCCCAGAATGGCACGCTGTTCCCATACACTAGTATCACAGACATCTCCTGCTTACCTTCCTCTCCCGGAATGGCTGCTGTCCTCATACACTAGTATCACAGATATCTCCTGCTTACTTGTCTTTCCTGGAATGGCCTGCTGTCCCCATACACTAGTATCACAGATATCTCCTGCTTACCTTCCTCTCCCGGAATGGCTGCTGTCCTCATACACTAGTATCACAGATATCTCCTGCTTATCTTCCTCTCCCAGAATGGCCCGCTGTCCAAATACAATAGTATCACAGATATCTCCTGCTTACCTTCCTTTGGTGGAATGGCCCGCTGTTCCCATACACTAGTATCACAGACATCTCCTGCTTACCTTCCTCTCCCGGAATGGCTGCTGTTCTCATATACTAGTATCACAGATATCTCCTGCTTAACTTCCTCTCCCGGAATGGCCCGCTGTCCTCATAAACTTGTATCACAGACATCTCTTGCTTACCTTCCTCTTTCGGAATGGCCCGCTGTCTCCATACTCTAGTATCACAGATCTCTCCTTCTTACCTTTCTCTCCTGCTGCCCCTATACACTAGTATCACAGATATTTCCTGCTTACCTTCCTATCCCGGAATGGCCCGCTGTCCAAATACAATAGTATCACAGATATCTCCTGCTTACCTTCCTGTGGCGGAATGGCCCACTGTCCCCATACACTACTATCACAGATATCCCCTGCTTACCATTCTCTCCCGGAATGGCCCGCTGTCCCCATACACTAGTATCACAGATATCTCCTGCTTACCTTCCTCTCCCAGAATGGCTACTGTCCTCATACACTAGTATCACAGATATCTCCTGCTTACCTTCCTCTACCGGAATGGCTGCTGTCCTCATACACTAGTATCACAGATATCTCCTACTTAACGTCCTCTCCCGGAATGGCCCGCGGTCCCCATACACTAGTATCACAGATATCTCCTGCTTACCTTCCTCTCCCGGAATGGCTCGCTGTCCCAATACACTAGTGTCACAGATATCTCCTGCTTACCTTCCTCTCCCGGAATGGCTCGCTGTCCCCATACACTTGTATCACAGATATCTCCTACTTACCTACCTCTCCTGGAATGGTCACTGTCCTCATACACTAGTATTACAGATATCTCCTGATTACTTTTCTCTTCTGTAATGGCTGCTGTCCTCATACACTAGTATCACAGATATCTCCTGCTTACCTTCCTCTCCCAGAATGGCGCGCTGTTCCCATACACTAGCATCACAGATATCTCCTACTTACCTTTCTCTCCAGGAATAGCCCGCTGTCCCCATACACTAGTATCACAGATATCTCCTACTTACCTTTCTCTCCCGGAATGGCCCGCTGTTCCCATACACTAGCATCACAGATATCTCCTACTTACCTTTCTCTCCCGGAATGGCTCGCTGTCCCCATACACTAGTATCACAGATATCTCCTACTTACCTTTCTCTCCCGGAATAGCCCACTATCCCCATACACTAGTATCACAGATATCTCCTGCTTACCATTCTCACCTGGAATGTCCGCTATGTAGGATAAAATTATATAGGGGATATTGCAATAGGCTCATAGGTACTATATACTGTTTGAAATCTTATACCTTCTAAAATACTATATGTAACCTGACTGAAATATATAGTAGTTTGTAGAATTTGTATATTTCAGTTTAATATCAGTTGGTAATTGTTAGGGGGAAGAAAATGGCTACTGCTATGTTTTTCCCTTTAATAATACTAATAATAATAATAATAATAATAATAATGCCTTGAACCATGAAGTTTGGTTCCATAAGGGCTGTGAATTACTTGCTACATTATGATAGTATTGTGAAGTTTGTATAATGTAGTATATTATCATCGTTATAATCCTAGGGTTTAATCAGTGTTATAGGGATAGATGTGACTGTATTGATCAAATAGGTTTTTTATCAGGGAAGTTGAATTAATAACAGTTTGGAATGGGATAAGTGAGACCCCACATTCCAATATGGGGTATGTTGATTTGTAGGATAAAATAGCTTCCACCATGTGGCCATGTGTCCTCCTAAACAAAGGATTCCATGCTGTCCTCCCCTCCCCCTTACATTCTTGTATATATACCTCTCTGCATATCTTACACACAACTATACACACACACACACATTTAAGTATTTTTTTCAGATTAACGTGGACCAAAATTTTTTAATATATCCAGGATTTACTGTAATGCACAAATAACTCTTATTCCCTACAAAATCCATCATCATAATGGAATCTGTATGATATGCTGGTGGATGAGATGCAGGTAATCGATTCCCGGCAGCGTCTGGCCAACCAAAGCAGAGTTCCCAGCAGCGGAAGCCTGACAGCGCTGGAAATCCCGATCGTCGATAGGTAAGTATTGACTAACCTAACCTAACCCCCTAACCCTACCTTAGGGGTGCCTAACCCTAAACCCCCCCAAGTGCCTAACCCTAATCCCCCCTCTAAGTGCCTAACCCTAACCCTCCCTTTCCCCGCTGCCTAAGCCTAAGTCCCCCGGGAGGCTGCCTAACCCTAAGTCCCCCACGGGGGTGCCTAACCCTAACTGTCCCTCCCCCCTAGCCTAACCCTAACCCTCCCAGGGGGGTGCCTAACCCTAAGTCCCCTCTGGGTGCCCTAAACCCAACCCTCCCCCCCCATGGTTGTCCGCTCGCGGCACCTGGCATCCCTTCGATTGGGATGCCGAGCACCGGTCTCCCGGCATCAGGGAAATGTCAGGCGTCTACATCTAGATGCCCGGCTTTTCACCCTCGCCGGGATATGACAGTTGGAAAGCCGGCTGCCAGTATTAAGGTGGTTCAAATACTGACTCCGATATCGCGATTGTGAAGAATGCTGACAGGGGCCGGTAAGTACCCTAACCCTCATCCTCTCCCCCCTAATCCTAATCCACCTTTGTTGGTGCCTAACACTAACCTCCCCTGGTGGTGCCTAACCCTAACCTCCCTCCTGTGTGCCTAACCCTAACCCCCCTTCCCACACCATAAACCTAAACCTCCCTGGGGGGTGCCGAACCCTAACCATCCCCCGTTAGTGCCTAACCCTAGCCCCCCTTCCCGCAACCTAAACCTAACAACCCCGGGGGGGGGGTTGACTAACTGTAACCATCCCCCGGTAGTGCCTAACCGTAACCCTCCTCCCCGCAGCCTAACCCTAACCCTCCCCGGTTGATGCCTACCTCTAACCCACTCCAAGGAGGTCCCTACAGCAAACTCCCTCATCCCCAGGCTAACTCTCATACTTACCTACATACTTTTATTCTGATGTCTTCAGGATGGTGGCTACGGCATTTTGACGGGTGTCGGGATTCTAGTGTCGGTATATTGACGTCCGGGATCCCACCCGCCAGCATCTTGACCACATACCCATCATAACACAACACAAACACATACACACACACACACACACATTTCCCTCCATGCTCTACCACACTTGTCTCTCACACCATTTCTTGCATAGCTTACACACACACACACACACATATATATATATATATATATATATATAGTTAAAACATATTAAAACATATTGTAATATTGGATTGTGTTTAACAATGTGAAAGTATTGTTTTACATATATGTGAATATTATTGAATAATCAATTGTTATTTAAATAAATTTTCCTTTGCTTAATTTCATAGTTATGTGCATTCTTTATTATAGGAAATTATCCTAATGATTTTAAGGTATAATTCCTGGGTAAAACCTTGCGAGTAAGCTTTTAATGGTGCAAAATTAGTTATTCATTGTGATAAAAAATAGAATATTTGCTTCAAGGATATGAGACTAAAACCAGGCGGAAAAAGGAAAACAAGTACAAACAAAAGAAAGACACCTTTTCATGGGGAAATCATTTTCAGTTTACTATATGTTATTTACGTATATGCAGCAGGCTTGGGCTTGGAAGCCATATCATTAGCAATAACCATCAACCTGGCCTCTCGCTAAAGCTGTGGGTGGTCACCCACAGCTTAGCGAGTGTCCAGGAGGCCAGCTCTTTTTAGAGATGCGCACGGCTCTGAATGAGGTCCATAGTCTGAGACCACCTAAGACTAGGGCTCGCATTTACCTAAACTGGGTCCAAGGGCATTCAACCTATATGCAGGTGGTTTGTGATGCAAAATAACAATCATGAGTGTAGTGGTGGTCTATCCTGGCTCATGTCATGATGTCTATCCTCAGTCACTCATTCATGCTAATTTTGAGTTGGGACAAATGGTGGATGGATGGCTGTTGGGTAAGTACACATATCTATGGTTACAGGCAACTCTGTGAGCACAGAAAGTGGGAGGCAGGTAAAGGCTTCAGTGATTGCCAGCTATATCACCTGTAAGTATATTACACAACCTTTGTACTTCATTCTTCTACAAAAATGTGGATTATATAACGTTGGTAAACTAACACACCATCAGCAAAACATGCTCTGCTCCAGTACAGAACAAATTATGTGTTTTTTTAATTAAATGTAAAATAATGTGTGACCACATCTGCTGGTGTGTATTACTTAACAAATGTGTTTCCCCACTGTGTCAATGTTGCTAAGAAGTTTATGCCTTTTAATTTATTTATCTTTAAACCTTCATTTAATGGTCATGATCTAAATAATAATAATAGTGCAAGGAAAAAGGCAGATAGTGTTTCGATGGAAATATACTGTAAATAGACAAAGGGCAAAATTTACTAAGCGGCAGGTCCTAAACCCCGGGGGTTTTGTGACGGTTTCTAAATGACAGCTCTGTTCTAGTCTATTCTAAAATTTGTTTTGATGGCGGTTTTGCAGTGGTTTTGGTCTTAATAAATCTGTGGAAAGCAAAACCGCCACCAAACTGCTGGGGGTTTAGAACCCGCCGCTTAATACATTTTGCCCAAGATGTTTTTAAACAATATATTTAATGCTTCAACAACAGCTTGGACTGTTTTTGGAGGCAAAAAATGAAATGATGCACCTACAATCTACAAAGGATGCCTTAAATAGGCATTAAACAGTAATACTCATATTAATAACTATGTAACAAGTATATAATCGTAACATAATAATTATTAATTTTAAGTTTAACTATTATCATTTTCTTTTAGGAGGCTGTGTAGAGATGGGTGAAGAGCGACTTGGACCTGCATCACCTCCTGCGGTGCGAGCCCCGCACCTGGGTGGCATTGGTGCAAATGAGGGAGTTAAACTGATGTAGGTCAGGGTTGCCTACCTTTAACATTCTCTTCCCGGGAGAAGCCCGGGTAAGAGAAGCAGCAGGGGGCCGACGGGGGCGGGGCTTGACGATTTGCGTCATTAAGCCCCGCCCCCTCACGGTAAAATTGTCGCGATTGGGCACAATTTACATAGGGGGCGGGGCCAAATGCTGTGATTCATGCAGAATCACAGCTTACGCCCCGCCCCCTTCACGGAGACCCGCAATTGTCGCGGGTATTCTCCTAATTCTGCCCACTTCACTAGGAAGTGGGCAGAATGCGGGAGACATGCCTACCCTTCCCGGGGTGCGGGGGGTTACCTGAAAAATCGGGAGCCTCCCGCGAAAATTTGGGAGGGTAGGCATGTATGATGTAGGTTCTAGTTTGTGGCTCTGGTAGGAGGACATGGTAGCACTAAAAATCCCTAACAGCATTTGTATGATTTTGGTACATTCTTTAAAACTCTCTTGAAATATTATGTTTGCATTAATTTGTGCCTCAAGGACACGTGTTTGGATTCCATAATTCTAGCAAAATTTTCAAGATTACTATTAATATGACAATTATTTTTTTTCTACAGTGTCACTTAGCTGCATGATGCTAAGATTAATGGTTGGCAGACTGCTGTCACGTTTGTGAAACTGTCGGTTCATTAATAGCAACTGTCTCAATTGCGTCTTCATCAGCTCCACATGGCAGTCATCGAAAGCAGCGATGTAGGTGAGGAATGCAGAAGCAGCCTCAGACTCTACATCTCAAGGCAGCTCTTGTAAGTCTGGGTGAGCCTGGAAGGCTTTTATTGTTTCTGGGCCGTAAATAAAAATGGGTATTTTTGTTTGCAAGATTCTGTTTTGACACAAAACACACAATAAACCAGAAATGGTAAGTACTGTACATGTCTGATCCTCATCCTGCCTTAAGGGTGGGTATGTTGATTTTGATTTGACGCTTGTACTTTTGCCTGTGATGTAACATGTGAAAATAAATATATTAAATACTTTTTTAAATATGTTCTATTGACACATTTAACAAACATGTAACATGCGCATGATGGGTTTTGCAAACTATCAGAGAGGGATCCTATGTAGCCTGGTCTAACTAGTTAAATATAATACAATCAACTGTACTTTGTATAGGCATTATGTGTAGCCTTTACAACATGGAAACTTATTTTTTTTTTTAATAATGCATGACAATCAATTTTTATTTTATTTATATTTTAAAGTACAAAAAAAACACTTAGGTTAGTTTTACAATAAAATGGCACAATATTGCCATTCTAAATATGATGGCTGTTTGGACGCATTTGTTTCATGATTGCAAAATGACATTTCCATGTGTGCAACAAAAAATAAAACATACAGTTTAGAGAGAACTATGCACATTTGTGGTAAGATGTGTAAAGTATATTTGCAAAAACATTAATTAATAGACAAAAAAAATTCTTAAATAATACAAAGGTTAGCATCAAGACATTACTCACTCTTTTTGGCCGGGGCATCAGTCATGTACGTGGGTACCCTGCAGCACTTGCGGGGCATAATTCTTTGCAGTGACTCTTCATATACCAGCCATTGCAGCTAAAATGGTGATCTGCCACCGGTCTGCCTCTCCGTTTTCCACTCTGTGGCCATTTTCTGCTTCACTTAAAGCTTGATGTCACTGAACGAGCCAGGACAATTCACCTCATCCAATATTTGATTTCAAATAAGGGACTGTTTGCATCCTCTTGATCTAGAGACATCCCGCCCAAACAATACTTCAAAATGTTTCAGTACCCCTTCTACTAGGGCCACATTCTCCTGAAATGCGAACAGCACATTGCTGCCACATTTGGGGCCTCATTTATCAACAAGTTTTATCATTCACAATGAGTGACAAAACTCTTCGCTTATGATAAATGGTGCTCCAGCCAATCAGCTCCCAACGGTCATCTTTCAAACAGATGACCGTTGGGAGCTGATTGGCTGGGGCACCATTATCGTACACAATGAGTTTTATCACTCGATATGAATGATAAAACTTGTTGATAAATGAAGGCCTTGGCCTTTTCCCGGAGCAAAGACATATCGTCGCCATCATCATCATCGTCATCGAGAGGCTGCTGCACAGACACCTCATCCTCCTCCACATCGGAGTCTGAGACCTCCACATCCACTGGCCTCCACCTACCACTGTCCTCCTCCATGAACACAAATAACACTAAACACAGAGAAATAAAATAATGGAAAAAAACCACCTCCAACACCACTTCTCTCACACTCTACACACACACACACCTACAAACACACACACCTACACACACACACCTACACACACACCTACACACACACACATACACCTACACACACACCTACACACACACCTACACACACACACACCTACAAACACACACACCTACACACACACACCTACACACACACCTACACACACACACATACACCTACACACACACACATACACCTACACACACACCTACACACACACACCTACAAACACACACACCTACAAACACACACACCTACACACACGCGTGCGCGCATGCGTGGCAGCAGTTTAGGGGTGTATTTATTAGGTCATGATGTAGACACAGGACCATGTGTGACTTTGGACCAATTGGAAGAGTTTTGCGAACGCGTTGCGATTTGCCTCTGATTACAATTCTATTTGAGTTGAGTGCTCCTGTGCCTCAGCCTTTGGATATCTGACATGCAAGTTTCGGCGACACTGGGATTTGCAATTTAGGGTCAATATGAGTGAACTGGCACATGCCACAACACAATCATTATCACCTTTGAATGACACTTATCAGCCTAACACGCTTTACAGTAAATTTGAGATTTCCCGCTGGAAGTGTTCCAGCTATAAACTATGATCTGTAATATTAGTAAGTTTCCCCCTAAGTGTTTCTCATTACAACTAGCTTTTCCCAGTCAGCTGTACTTCTCCCCGAGTATTATTTCTCAGGTGACTACTTTCCCTCTAAGTCTTTTCTCCCCCAATTTATTTATTTATTTATACCCCCAAATGCAGATCCCTGTTTTCCTCTTTGTACCTGCACTGACTTCACCACCAGGTGTCTTTCGTCAAAACTCCTTCTTATTTCTCTAGCTTATCTTTTTCTGTCTGTCAGGTTACTTATCCAAAGCTGGGTACACACGTAAAGATTTTCTGTCCAACCATCCAACTCGAAGATTGGTTGGAATGAAAATCTGGTAAGATATGAAAGCAAATGACAATCAGCAATTTGCTCCCAAACACCGGAAAATGGACAAAAACTGTTGTTTGAACAAATTGTTTAGCTCAAACATTTAACAAACTTGTCTGACGTCATTTTCATCTGTTTTCTGGCATTAAGGAGCAAATTGCTGATCTTCAGTTACTCCCATACATTACCTGATTTTCATTCCATCCAATCAACTAGTTGGATGGTTGGACAGAAAATCTTTGCGTGTGTACCCAGCTTAACTCTACAGTGTGATGGCTTCTGTTTAAAAAAAAAAATCCAAATTGCATCCGAAGTCAAAAAAATTTGATTTCCTTAAAAACAAGTATTTTTAAGGTTATAGAATCTCCTGTGACAACATTAGGGCAGCATAGAGTATACTGTACATAAATTGTAACTTAGAAATGTTTCTGAGTCAATAGCACCTGTGAATATAAAACAATTGACAGAGGTATCCAAGATTAAATTCAGAGAAGTGATATTATACATTACATCAGATGGTATGGTACAGCATTACACAAAGTTACTTTACTGTTGAGCCAAATGCAATAATCATGGATTTACTTACAGTACAGCGAAGGTTCGTTGTTAGTCTGACAATCTGCTGTACAAGTGAGGAGAAACAACTGTATATAACGACTGATTATAATACATTGTTCAATATAGACTTCCCTGGACCAGTCTACATGTATTTATACTACAGCAGTTCCCCAAAGTCTTCCCTGTAATTAATCCCTTTAACATGGCAGAAAACACATTTATTTGACATCACATTTAGCAGCTGGATAAGTCTCATAATTAGCATGAAGAAATGTCCCAATTTGCTTACACTTTCATCTGTCATCTCATAGCTTATATACAGTATGATGCAAGGTGACTCCGCTAATGTAAATAATTGGTGCGAAAAAAAAAATGACTGAATTTTGTAAAAGTACATACAGTACATACAGTACATATAGTACTGCGCAAACGATTTAGGCAGGTGTGGAAATAATGCTGCAAAGTAAGAATGCTTTCAAAAATAGAAGTGTTAATAGTTTATTTTTATCAATTAACAAAGGGCCTGATTCAGCAAGGAACGCAAGTGAGAGAACGCACAAACTTGACTGATGTTTTCGCACTGCGCATGCATCACAGTGTGCGTGCGCGAATCAGCAATTGCGAATGGAAATGCCATTGCAAAGGCTACGCAGCTCCATTGCAGAGTGATTGACAGGAAGTGCCATTTGTGGGTGGTGATGGGGGAGTGTTCGGGCGAACGCAGGCATGCCAGTGTGTAGCAAAGCCATTGCGGGGGCATGCATGAATTAGTTACTGAGATGACGTATGCAGCCTGGCGTCCCTCTGCAGGCAGGAAGTCTCTCAACTCCTGCGGCAGGGACAGGTCTGCCTTTAGTCTGCGTGCGGCTCCGATGTAACTCGTTCCCGATTATTACTTGCGTATCAGTACGGATGTTAGCGGAGGGTAAAGGGGACGGCATTATGTATTTCTGGGCATCTGCCTCTTGTGCTGCGATTGATGTACGTATACACTCATTAGCATATTCTCGCAGCGGACGGGTGCGTGCTGAATCAGGCCCAAAGTGCTAAGTGAATGAACAAAACATAAATCCACCCTTTGACTTCAAAATAGAATCAATTCTTCTATTGTAGGTACATTTGCACACTTTTTTTGAAGGAACTCGGCAGGGAGGTACAATAATGAGTGTCTGCAGGCAACAGTGATGCATGGTAGAGGTTCCTTACAAGTTTGGGGCTGCATTTCAGCAAATGGATTTGGGGATTTGGTCCGGATTAATGGTGTCCTCATTGCTGAGAAATACAGGCAGGTACTTATCCATCATGCAATACCATCAGGGAGGTGTCTGAATGGCTCTGAATGTATTCTGCAGCAGGACAACGACCCCAAACATACAGCCAATGTCATTAAGAACTATCTTCAGCGTAAGAAGAACAAGGAATCATGGACGTGATGATGTGGCCCCACAGAGCCATGATCTCTACATCATTGGGTCTGTCTGGGATTACATGAAGAGACAGAAGGATATGAGCATGCCTACATCCACAGAAGATCTTTGGTTAGTTCTCCAAGATGTTTGGAACAACGTACCTGCCGAGTTCCTTCAAAAACTGTGTGCAAGTGTACCTAGAAGAATTGAAGAACTGATGCTGTTTTGAAGAAAAAGAGTGATCACACCATATATTGATATGATTTAGATGTATCTTCTTTCATAGTCCTGCTGCAGAATTCATTCAAAGCCAATCAGATGCCTCCCTGATGGTATTAATGATGGTTAAGTACCTGCCTGTATTTCTCAGCAATGAGGACACCATTAATCCTGACCAAATCCCCAACTCCATTTGCTGAAATGCAGCCTCAAACTTGCAAGGAACCTCCACCATGCTTCACTGTTGCCTGCAGACACTCAATATTGTACCTCCATGCCGAGTTCCTACAAAAACAGTGTGCAAATGTACCTACAATAGAAGAATTTGTTTATTCACTTTGCATTTTGTTAATTGATAAAAATAAACTATTAACCATTCTAGATTTGAAGCATTCTTACTTTCAGCATTTTTTCCACACCTGCATTAAAATGTTGCACAGTACTATATAAGAGGGTACTTTGCCACATTCTGCAGTCTATAACAGGGACTCGCTCCCTAGGACAAGGAGCAGACAGAGTTAAAGATCATGATGTCTTCTACAGGAAAGGTTTCGCACACATGCACTACATGGGTGTGATTGCTTTGGAGCCTGTAATGGATAAAAGGATTGCGGGATCCTGTGGGCAGGGCTTCCAATGCTGATTAGCAGCCAGATGATACAGTAGCTCCTGCTGGTGGGGCATAGCTGGTGTCAGAAAGCCATCTCATGTATACAAGTGTGCTGAAACAACATTTGTGATGGGTAAAGTAGCCATCTGACATAACCGACTGTGTGAAAAGTCGTTTGTAAGCAGGTTTCTTCCAAGTGGTATCATTCATAGGATCATTCTGACAGCCACGTTTAGTGTGGCAGAAACCATGTGCTGCCTTGCTAGGTCAGTGAGTGGGGTTAACCTGCCCATAAAATCAGTTTATTTGCACATATAAAAAAGTTAACCAAAGTGCAAATGCAGGGGCGGATTGGGAAGGAAAACCAGCCCGGGAAATTTCTACAGCAGCCTTAAATGGGAAGAGGTGGAGTCTATGAAGGGGGCAGGATCTGATGACATATCTAAATGGATATGATGGAATATAGGGAGCAAATGGAGGAGAGACAGCGCGCAATGTCAGAGAGAGTTGGGGGGAGGGAGAGAAACAAATGAGAGAGATAGAAAGATAGAGAGAGATGAAAGCTGTTTTTTTCTTCATCATTTATCAATGTACATTACCATCTCTATATAATAATAATAATAATAATAATAATAATAATAATAATAATAATAATACCACATTTCAGTGTGTGCTGGGGGGCTGTTTTATTCCCCCTCATATCACTGTATAGTGCCTTCACCTCAATATAATAATAATACTACATATCAGTGTGAGCTGGGAGCTTTGTTAATCCTCCTAAAATATCACTGTACGATCTCCTATCCTCTATATATAGAGGATAGGAGATCAGTGTGCTGGGAGCTGTGCTATTCCCCCTCATATATCACTGTACTGTCCCCTCTCCCCTATAGAATAATACTACCACATATCAGTGTGTGCTGGTGGTTGTGCTATTCCCCCTCATATATCACTGTACTGTCCCCTCTCCCCTATAGAATAATAATACCACATATCAGTGTGTGCTGGTGGTTGTGTTATTCCGCCTTCTATATCATTGTACTGTCCCATCTCACCTATACAATAATAATAATACCACATATCAGTGTGCTAGGAGCTGTATTATTCCCCCTCATATATCACTGTACAGTCCCCTCTCCCTTATATAATAATAAAACATATCAGTGTGCACTGGGAGCTGTGTTTCCCCCCCTCATATATCACTGTACAGTCCCCTCTTCCCTACATATTAATAACAATACCACATATCAATGTGTTGGGAGCAGTGTTATTTCCCCTCATATATCATTCAACGGCCCCCTCTCCCCTATATAATAATAAATAATACCATATATCAGTGTGTGCTAGGTGCTGTATTATTCCCCCTCATATATAATTGTTAGGTCCCCCCTCCCCTATATAATAATACCACCACATAGTGTGCTGGGAGCTGTGTTATTCCCCCTCATATATAATTGTTAGGTCCCCCCTCCCCTATATAATAATACCACCACATAGTGTGCTGTGAGCTGTGTTATTCCCCCTCATATATCACTGTACTGTCCCATCTCCCCTATATAATAATACCACATATCAGTGTATGCTGGGGGCTGTGTTACCTCTCATCATATGTCACTCTATAGTCCCCTCCCCCTATATAATAATGCCACATATCATTGTGCTGGCAGCTGTGTTATTCCCCTTCATATGTCACTGTACTGTTCCCCCTCCCTTATACAGTATAATAACAATGTCACATAGTAGTGTGCTGGGACCTGTCTTATGGACCCTCATATGTCACTGTACTGTTCCCCCTCCCCTATATAATAACAATGTCATAGTAGTTTACTGGGAGCTGTGTTATTCCCCCTCATATGTCACTGTACTGTTCCCCCTCCCCTTTATAATAACAATGTCATAGTAGTTTACTGGGAGCTGTGTTATTCCCCCTCATATGTCACTGTACTGTTCCCCCTCCCCTATATAATAACAATGTCACACATCAGTGTGTGCTGGCAGCTGTGTTCAGCCCCCATGAGGGCCACTTACCAGAATTTTTCCAATGCTGGTCTCACTGCTCCCACAGTCACATCGTGGCCTTGGTGAAAGAGGAGTGGTGCCTGCTTCCTTTTGCACTTTCAGGAACCACCAGTGGGACACTCCTCCGTGTCTCCGCCGCCGTGTTCAGATCGAGGAGCAGAAGCGCCATGTTCAGCAAGTGACGACCCTCATGCTGTGCTGTCTGAGGAGCCCACACTGGAGTGAGACACCTGGTGGTGGGGAGAAGTAACTGCAAGGCAGTGTTACTGGCAGCCATGAGGGACTGAGCTGCCTCTGCACGGCCCAGCCGTCTGACATCTCCGGATTTCTCCACCGCCGCTTCTCACATGCGCGGCCATAGCAGTGAAGACCCTGAAGGGGCTGCTAATGAGAGAGATGTCCGGCCCAGCGGGAAGTACCCCGATTTCCCGGCTGCCCAATCCGCCCCTGTGCAAATGTGTAATGGCTATGCTGCGTCCTTGATGAGGATTACATGTTTACACAGTGTGAATATTTGCAATCAAACCAACTGTATGTAAATTTGTTGTATTAGAGAAAGGGTCATTGAAAAAGGTGTTTTCTTTCTGTTCCTCTCTCTACTCTGCCTTTTAAACCTTTGTGTGGTGCAGTTACCTGAGAACAGACAGCTAGGGAAAAGTTTCTGTGTGTACTCTATATACACACAATAACAGGGAAAGTCTAGTTCCTTTGTGTTTTTCCTCCTCAGGAGGTAATATGCAACAGCCGTTGACAGCTAAAACTATATGTATCAGAAAAATTGGCTTGTCGGTGCATGTTAAGGGAGGCCAAATTTCGCTACTATTTCAGTTCAGAAAGCAAAATGAAAGAAATCCTCTAGGCCTTAACTACGCAACAGGATATGCCCAAACCCAGGCTGTGAATTATCAGCAGCTAAAAGCTGTGATTCTGGTGTGGATTGAGGTGACAGGGCCCGGGAAGGCACATCATTTTTATGACTGGCTAATTAGGATGGGGTCTGCAACACGTACTCAGCTAGCCAACCTGGCAAAGGTAACAAAAAATCTTGTTATAGCTAGGGGTGAGCGGGTTCGGATTTCTGAAATCCGAACCCCCCCGAGCCCCCCCCGATCCGAGGCAGATCCGAGTCAGGCTCGACTTTTCCCGCCTGACTCGGATCTGAAATCGAGGCAAAACGTCATCATCCCGCCTTCCGAGTCTCGCGGGTTTTGGAACCTATATAAGGTACCCGCGTCGGCGCCATTTTCTCACTCGGCTGTGGACAGTGAAGAGGGAGGGTGGGAGTTAGGGCTGGCTGGGCTGTGTAGTGTAGTGTAGTGTAGTGTAGTGTAGTGCTGCTGTTGTCCACTATTTCAAAGTCCATAGGGGCTGGCTGTGTTGTGCTGTGCTGCTGTTGTTAATAGGGGCTGTGTCCACTACTTCAAAGTCCATAGGGGCTGGCTGGACTGTGTTGTGCAGTCAGTTCTCCATAGGGGCTGTGTCCACTCCAAAGTCCTGTGCAGTGTCCCAGTCCTAAAGGGGTGCTGTAGTGTTGTCCAGGGGGTGCTCTGTCCATCAGGGGTGCTCCCCCCAAGTGCTAAAAAAATTATATTTTTTGTGTGTTTGTGAATTGTGTGCGTTGTAGCCGCACGTGCATCAACAGAGTAGTGCCAAGCGTGCGCCTGTGTCATAAGTAAAGGGCCGGCTGGCTTGACCGTTAAAGGGTGCTGTAACCCCCAAAGTACACTCCAGTCCAAACCAAAAAAAAAATTATTTTCTGTGTTTGTGAATTGTGTGCGTTGTAGCCGCACGTGCATCAACAGAGTAGTGCCAAGCGTGCACCTGTGTCATAAGTAAAGGGCCGGCTGGCTTGACCGTTAAAGGGTGCTGTAACCCCCAAAGTACACTCCAGTCCAAACCAAAAAAAAAATTATTTTCTGTGTTTGTGCATTGTGTGCGCAGTAGCCGCACGTGCATCAACAGAGTAGTGCCAAGCGTGCGCCTGTGTCATAAGTAAAGGGCCGGCTGGCTCGACCATTAAAGGGTGCTGTAACCCCCAAAGAACACTCCAGTCCAAGCCAAAAAAAATAATATTTTCTGTGTTTGTGAATTGTGTGCGCAGTAGCCGCACGTGCATCAACAAAGTAGTGCCAAGCGTGCGCCTGTGTCATAAGTAAAGGGCCGGCTGGCTTGACCGTTAAAGGGTGCTGTAACCCCCAAAGTACACTCCAGTCCAAACCAAAAAAAATATTATTTTCTGTGTTTGTGAATTGTGTGCGCAGTAGCCGCACGTGCATCAACAAAGTAGTGCCAAGCGTGCGCCTGTGTCATAAGTAAAGGGCCGGCTGGCTTGACCGTTAAAGGGTGCTGTAACCCCCAAAGTACACTCCAGTCCAAACCAAAAAAAAATTATTTTCTGTGTTTGTGAATTGGTGTGCGCAGTAGCCGCACGTGCATCAACAAAGTAGTGCCAAGCGTGCGCCTGTGTCATAAGTAAAGGGGCCGGCTGGCTTGACCGTTAAAGGGTGCTGTAACCCCCAAAGTACACTCCAGTCCAAACCAAAACAAAAATTATTTTCTGTGTTTGTGAATTGTGTGCGCAGTAGCCGCACGTGCATCAACAAAGGAGCAGCGCCAAGCGTGCGCCTATGTCCCATAAGTAAAGAGCCAGCTGGCTCATTTCTTAAAGGCTGATGTAACCCACAAAGTGCACTATTCTCCAGCAAAAATAAAAAAATATTTTCTGTGTTTAGCCGCGCGTATATATCAAATCGATATAACATAAATGGAGGACCAAACTTTCTCCGATAAAAATAAAAGAGAAAGATCAAGAACCACTTCCTCCTAGTGCTGAAGCTGCTGCCACTAGTCATGACATAGACGATAACATGCCATCAACGTCGTCTGCCAAGGCCGATGCCCAATGTCATAATAGAGGGCACATGCAATCCCAAATGACAAAGTTCAGGAAAATGACCTTGAAAAAAACATTTAAATCAGCTGAAGAGAAACGTAAACTTGCCAATATGCCATTTACGACACAGAGTGGCAAGGAACGGCTAAGGTCGATCCCTAGTATGTTCATGACTAGTGGTTCAGCTTCACATGACGATGGAAGCCCTCCTCCCACTAAAAAAATCAAAAGAGTTAAGCTGGCAAAAGCACAGCGAAGAACTGTGCTTTCTAAGAAGATATCACAAATCCCCAAGGAGAGTCCAAGTGTGGTGGTGGTTGTGATGACTGACCTTCCCAGCACTGGACGGGAAGAGGTGGCTCTTTCCACCATTTGCATGCCCCCTGCAAGTGCTGAAAGGAGCACCCACAGTCCACTTGCTGATATGCAAATTGAAGATGTCACTGTTGAAGTACAACAGGATGAGGATACTGGTGTAGC
Organism: Taudactylus pleione; assembly: GCA_031769625.1. Classification (NCBI taxonomy): domain Eukaryota; kingdom Metazoa; phylum Chordata; class Amphibia; order Anura; family Myobatrachidae; genus Taudactylus; species Taudactylus pleione. The sequence continues at coordinate 1,507,452 of JAUIMM010000388.1, forward strand.
TGGCGCTGAGGAGGAAGTTGGCGAGGAGGATTCTGATGGTGATGTGGTTTGTTAAATCAGGCTCCGGGGGAGACAGTTGTTGTCCGTGGGATGAAAAAGCCCATCACGGTCATGCCTGGGCAGAAGACCAAACATTCCACCTCTTTGGTCTGGCAATATTTCTATCCAAATCCAGACAACAACTGTCTTGCCATATGTACCTTATGTAAAGGTGGAATAAGTAGGGGTAGGGACGTTAACCACCTAGGAACATCCTCCCTTATTCGGCACCTGCAGCGCGTTCACAATAAGTTACTGTCAAGTTCAGAAACTTTGGCTAAGACCGTAAGCAGTCCAGGGACACCTAAATCCCGTTGTCCTGTTGTATCCAAGTGCCTGCAAACCACACCGTCAACTCCCTCCTCGTCAATTTCCTCCTTAGTCAGGATCGGAAGTAGTCCTGCAGGCCATGTCACTGGCATGACTGACTCTCCTATCGGGGATTCCTCCGGAGGATCCTGCATTGCTACGCCTCCTGCTGCCGCTGATGCTGTTGCTGCTGCTGGGAGTCGTTCATCATCCCAGAGAGGAAGTAGGAACACCACTACTTTTACTAAACAATTGACCCTCCAACAGTCCTTAGCGAGGAGGATGAAGTACGACAGCAGTCATCCTGAAGCAAAACATATAACTGAGGCCTTGACTGCTATGTTGGTGTTAGACGTGCATCCGGTATCCGCCATTAGTGCAGTGGGATTTAGACAATTGATGGAGGTAGTGTGTCCCCTGTTCCAAATCCCGTCTAGATTCCACTTCACTAGGCAGGCGATACCGAGACTGTACAGAAACGTCAGAAAAAGTGTCCTCAGTGTTCTGAAAAATGCCGTTGTACCCAATGTCCACTTAACCACGAACATGTGGACAAGTGGAACAGGGCAGACTAAGGACTATATGACTGTGACAGCCCACTGGGTAGATGTATCACCTTACGCAGCAACAGCAGCAGCGTCACCAGTCGCAGCATCTCAGAAACGCCAGCTCGTTCCAAGGCAGGCTACGCTGTGTATCACCGGTTTCAGTAAGAGGCACACCGCCAACAACCTCTTAGAGAAACTGAGGGAAATCATTCGCCAGTGGCTTACCCCACTTAGACTCTCCTGGGGATTTGTGATATCTGACAACGCCACCAATATTGTGCGGGCATTACATCTGGGCAAATTCCAGCACGTCCCATGTTTTGCTCACACAATAAACTTGGTGGTGCAGAATTTTCTGAAAACCGACAGGGGCGTGCAGGAGACGCTTTGGGTGGCCCGAAAAATTACTGGCCACTTTCGCCATTCAGCGACTGCGTGCCGAAGACTGGAGCAAACACTCTTGAACCTGCCCTGCAATCACCTGAAGCAAGAGGTTGTGACGCGGTGGAACTCAACCCTCTATATGCTTCAGAGGATGGAGGAGCAGCAAAAGGCCATTCAAGCCTATACATCCACCTATGACATAGGCAAAGGAGGGGGTATGCACCTGACTCAAGCACAGTGGAGAATGATTTCCGTGTTGTGCAAGGTTCTCCAGCCCTTCGAACTTGCCACACGTGAAGTCAGTTCAGACACTGCCAGCTTGAGTCTGGTCATTCCCCTCATCAGGCTTTTGCAGAAGCAGCTGGAGAAAGTGAAGGAGGAGCTAAGACGGAGCAATTCCATTCGGCATGTGGGACTTGTGGATGAAGTCCTTCATTCGCTTTGCCAGGATTCCAGGGTGGTCAATAAGTTGAAATCAGACCACTACATTTTGGCCACCGTGTTCGATCCTAGGTTTAAAGCCTATGTGGTGTCTCTCTTTCCGGCCGACACAAGCCTGCAGAGGTGCAAAGACCAGCTGGTGAACACACTGTCAGCTGATGCGGAACGTGACACGTCAACAGCTCCTTCTTCATTTTCTCCCGCAACTGGGGCTGCCAGGAAAAAACTTAGGTATCCTAAGCAACCCGCTGGTGGTGATGCAGGGCAGGCAGGACCAAGTTTGGACATCTGGTCTGGACTGAAGGACCTGGCAACAATTTCTGACATGTCTACTGTCATTGCATATGATACGGTCACCATTGACAGAATGGTGGAGGATTACATCGGTGACAGCATCCAAGTAGGCATGTCAGACAGTCCATACCTGTACTGGCAGGAAAAAGAGGCAATTTGGAGGCCCCTGTACAAACTGGCTCTATTTTACCTGAGTTGCCCCCCCTCCAGTGTGTACTCCGAAAGAGTGTTTAGTGCAGCCGGGAACCTTGTCAGCGAAAGGCGTAGGAGGTTGCTTCCACAGAATGTGGAGAAGATGATGTTCATCAAAATGAATTATCAGCTCTTCCAGGGAGACCAGCCTCCAGAACGTACAGAGGGACCTGTGGTGGTGGATTCAAGTGGGGACGAGTTAATACTTTGTGAGGATGAGGATGTACACACTGAAGAGGGTGAGGAATCGGTGGATGAGGAGGATGAGGATGACATCTTGCCTCCGTAGAGCCAGTTTGTGCAGGGACAGATTAATTGCCAGCTTGTTTTGAGGGGGCCCAAACGAACCAATCATTTCAGCCACAGTCGTGTGGCAGACCCTGGCACTGAAATGATTGGTTTGTTAAAGTGTGCATGTCCTGTTTATACAACATAAGGGTGGGTGGGAGGGCCCAAGGACAATTCCATCGTGCACCTCTTTTTTTTCTTTGCATTATGTACAGTTTGGGGCCTAGTTTTTCAAACTGCCATCCTGTCCGTCACTGCAGTGTCACTCCTAGATGGGTCACGTGTTTGTGCCGCCCACTCGTGTCGCTTAGCATAGTCATCCAGCTACCTCGGTGCAACCTTTTGGACATAAAAACACTATTGTGAGGTGTGAGGTGTTCAGAATAGACTGGAAATTAGTGGAAATTAAGGTTATTGAGGTTAATAATAGCATAGGAGCAGAAAAACCAACACATTCTGTGATTTTAGCTGTTTTTATGTTTTTTTTAAATAAATACAGATCCAAAACACAAAACCCAGAACCCAAAACACGGAAGGGTGGTTTTGGCAAAACCAATCCAGATCCAAAACACGAAGAAAGATCCAGATCCAAAACCAAAATACAAAACACGAAAAGGGGCCGGTGCACACCCCTAGTTATAGCCCAAACGAAATCAACCAGTCAGAATCTTATAAGTTCTTGCAATTGACCATAGCTTGCAAAATCTAGAACAGGAGCTGCAAAAATGGGTTCTGCAGAGCTATCAGCAGTCATTTGAAGCATTGAAGAGCTTACAATAGCCATAGACCGATATTATGGCCCAGACAGTGTAGATGGTTGTCAGGCTGATCTTCAGGGCAAAGCCAACACAAAATATTGACACAGAGCACAGGGTGACCCCAGAAGGTTGCTTTGAGTTTGTCGAACTGGGGCACTTCTGGATGAATTGTCCAAATTGCCAGGAACCAATGGAGTGTTCAGTGGAGTGACTAGGCCCCGCATTCCTAATAATCTCATTCTCCTCTCGCCTCTTAACTCTGTCCCTCTCTCCTGTTCCCTCTGGAAAGCCAGTTTTGTCTATAATAAACTGGTCCCTGTTCATGAGCACTTCATCTGCAATGCCGTGATTCTCCTTGCCATCACCAAACCCTGGATTTACCCCTCTGACACCACTGCTCCTGCAAAATTCCTCCATCACTTGGCTTCCTGGCTCTTAATCTTCATATGGGCCCTCAAGACCCATTTCTTCCTCAATGCTTTCCAGCGCTCATCCTAACCCACTACTCTATGCTCCTTCCTCACTATCTAGCCCATCTGTGTCACCCCTGTTTGTCTGACCCTCCCCTCAGAATGTAAGCTCTCACGAGCAGGGCCCTCTTTCCTCACGTGCTTCTTCTTGCCTTACTTTTACTTTCATTTACAATGGTGCCTAAAACTGATTACTGACACCCTGCTGCTTATTTAGGTGTTATGCAGCATTGTTTATACATCATGTACTTGTCCTGAATTGTCTGTACTGTTAATAACTGTTGTCTTGTGTGCTCATTTGTTTCTGTACTTTGTAAGGCGCTGCGGAAGCCTTGTGGCGCCATATAAATAAAGGATAATAATAATAATAATAATTCCCTGTTTGCCCAGAACAGGACTCGTACTCTGGGACTAGGAGCAGACAGGGTTAAGGATGATGCTATCTCCTACAGGAAAGCTTTTACACACAGTTGCACTACATGGGTGTGATTGCTCTGGAATGTGTGATGGATAAAAAGATTGTGGGATCCAGTGGGTGCTGACTAGCAGCCGGTGGCAGCTGGACAGTATCTAGAGGTGGTGGGGGGCTAGCTAGTGTCAGGAAGCCATTACAAGTGTGCTATAACAACTTTTGCAAGTAAAAAAGTGATCTAGTATAACCGACCGTTGTGAAGAGTTGTTTGTTTTTAAGCAGGTTTCTTACAAGATATAAATATTAGAGATGTGCGGGTTCAGGTTCCTGGAATCTGAACACATCTAAACTTAGGTGCTTGGGTATTGCTGCCCTGTTTGGATCTCAAAATGAGCCAAATCGTCATCTTCCTGGCTTTAGGTGTCACCTGTTTTGAATTACATATCAAAGTCCCTCCCTTGTGAACATGCGCGTTTTCACAGTGAGACCAGAGGGAGAGGGTGAGGGTATAGGTGCTCTTGGTATACAAAAATAATTGTCAACATTCCATACACCACATGCAGTGGAAAAGAAAGGTTGAGGCCATGGCCCTCCTTTGCGGGCGGTGGTCCTGCTACTGATTTTTCAGGCTAGAGATTGCCTATTGTGGAAGCTGGGGCCAAACATAGTCAAGCTTCTTCTGAAACCTCACATGCAACACCTTCTTACTCTAAGGGGTATATTTACTAGAGTGAGAGTTTTTAAAAGTAGAGATGTTGCCCATAGCAACCAATCAGATTCTACTTATTTATCTAGAACCTTCTAGAGGATAATAGCTAGAATCTCATTGGTTGCTATGGGCAACATCTCTACTTCTATAAACTCTCACTTTAGTAAATATACCCCCTATGTCTACATGTGCCACCTTTAAAACAGGAAAATCAGTTCACCAAAATAAATCCATGGCTGAAAACTGTGTATTCATAAACTTCACAAATCCCAAAAGAGAGTCTAAGGGGTATATTCAATTGGACGTGAGGTTTAGCGAGGCTAAATCCTCGCGCCTCTCATGCCCAATTTCGATATCCCGCAGGTATGCGCGCTCCCGATACCTGCGGGATTCAATTTAAAAAATAGTGGATGCGGGGTTTTCATCATTAAAAACCACGCGCCGCGTAATATAAAAAAACAAAGAAAACCCACTTACCTGCGCGGGGTCCTCCACAGCTCCCGGTGGCTTCTCCTCTCTCTTCTTCCTGGAGAGGGGGCTGTTGGGAGTCCCGGGGGATGGTGGGAGCAGCAAGGGAGATGTAGTTCTCCCAGCGCCTATTCCGGGGGGACCACAGTGAGACTGGGGGGGCACACTGACACACGCACACAACACTCATACACACACACACACACACACACACACACACTCATACACACTTACATACACCACACACACTGACATACTCACCCTGCTGCAGAAGAGTCGGCTCCTAACGCTGGATGAAGAAGTCAGCACTGCAGAAGGAAGTAATTAAGGACTAATTAAGCAAATTGGATACTTCCAATTGCTTAATTAGTCCTATGGGGGGCCTGTGCTGCGGGGGGTGTCAGAGCACGTCCTGGTGATTTCTCCTAAATACAACGATTTTTGGAAAAATCACACTTGCTCAGGAGGTGCGTGTTTTTATAAAATAAAAATACGCACCTAATAGAATAGCAAAAAACCCGCACCTGCAGGAAAAACCTTGCAGGTGCAGGTTTTTTGATATTCTCGCAGCCTATTGAATATGCCCCTAAGTGTGTACATAAGTGCTAAATGTGAGCGTGATTTCTTCTCAGGATTTGTCATTTCCAATAATGCATGTAGCATTGTGACTGCTTTATAACTGGATGAATTTGAACATATCCCATGTTTTGCCCACACAATAAACTTGGTGGGTCAAACATGTTCAAACAATGAAAGTGTACTAGATGCTGTCTGATGCCAGAAATACTTCTGGACATTTTCAGCATTCAGCAACTGAATGTAGATGATTGCAGTGGCTTCAGAAACAGTTCCATTTGCCATGCCACCAATTGAAGCAAGAGGTAGAGACCAGGTGGAATTCCACCCTTTATAGGCTTCAATGAATGGAGGAACAGCAACAATCCATCCAAACCTACACAGCAAGCCATGACATAGGGAGGGGAAGGGGAATGTACCTCAGTCCAGCAAAGTGGAGAATATGTTCCATATTATGAAGGCTGCTGAAACCCATTTCCTTTGAAAAAATCCGGCTCATCAAAAGAAACGCGTCAGGGGGGCTGCTTGGGAGTCCACAGTTCTAATTGCTCCATGATTAGTTATAAAGGATAACCAGTTATAATTTCGCTACACCCTTGGATACTTTTTTTCAAAGCTGCGGTTTGTGAGGATTGTACTTGTGCTCTACTGTCCTGGAGGATGTTAACTGCTACTCCGTCAGTTTGCTTGGGTGGATTGCTCAATAGGAATCCAGTACCAGAAGGGACAGCATTGAGGCCACATTTGGCAGGTCACAAGCCAGCTCCGCCGGCCCCCACAGCATACCACAGCACTAGGATACCAGCGGTGAGTGACTGCATTGAAGTACACGGCAGGTCGCAAGCCAACCGTATTGGCAGATTAACTGTTTCATTCATTTCTGCAATTTTCTATATTTGTGGAGACAAACTTTCCAGGAGTGGTGTAAATATCAGAGCCACAAATATAATCTATACAAGTGTTCCGTTAGTCCCTACATACATGTGATTATACTCAAAATAATAGATGTTCTTTCAATTGGCTTTAACTATATTGGCTGACCTGGACATTATATGTGCAAATATACATTGTTTCCTATAACAGTGGGCTTGAAAAAGAACTATTGAAATTAGAGATGAGCGGTTCGGATTCTGTGGAATCCGAACCGCTCCGAACATTGGGGATCCGAGTCCACCCGAACCCTGTTCGGGTGTTCACCGCCTGACTCGGATCCCCGTTCGGGGCCGAACGGTGGCCGCCTGATGTCGGATTCTCACTAGAGAATCCGACATCAGGTCTCCTCGCGTGTAGGGCAGAGCGCAGTGATAGCGCTCTGCCCTACACAGACACAGACACACAGCCGCCAGCGGCAGCTGTGTGTTTGTTACAGCAGCCAATGAGAGTCACACAGACTCTCATTGGCTGCTGCACGGAGGGAGCCGGCTGGAGCTCACACATGAGCTCCGTCTTCCGGCTCCCTCCTCAGCGTGTGACAGAGCGGACGGCGCGGGAGCGGGGAATCAGGTAAGTGTTATTTTTTTTATTTTTTTACTTGTCAAAGGTCCGGGGGCGCTACTGGGGGGGGTCTGCACTACTGGGGGGGTCTGCTACTGGGGGGGGCTATACTACTGGGGGGGGTCTGCACTACTGGGGGGGGTCTGCACTACTGGGGGGGGTCTGCTACTGGGGGGGGCAATACTACTGGGGGGGCCATACTACAGAGGGGCCTGCTACTGGGGGGGGCTATACTACTGGGGGGGGTCTGCTACTGGGGGGGCCATACTACTGGGGGGGATCTGCACTATTGGGGGGGGTCTGCTACTGGGGGGGGCAATACTACTGGGGGGGCCATACTACAGAGGGGCCTGCTACTGGGGGGGGCTATACTACTGGGGGGGGTCTGCTACTGGGGGGGCCATACTACTGGGGGGGATCTGCACTATTGGGGGGCCATACTACAGAGGGGCCTGCTACTGGGGGGGGGCTATACTACTGGGGGGGTCTGCACTACTGGGGGGGTCTGCTACTAGGCGGGGCTATACTACTGGGGGGGCTATACTACAGAGGGGCCTGCTACTGGGGGGGGCTATACTACTGGGGGGGTCTGCTACTGGGGGGGCCATACTACTGAGGGGCCTGCTACTGGGGGGGCTTACTACTACTGGGGGGGCTGCTACTGGGGCAGCCTACTACAGGGGGGGCCATACTACAGGGGGGGCCCATACTACAGGGGGGCTACTACTGGGGCAGCCTACTACTGGGGGGGCCTGCTACTGGGGCAGCCTACTACTGGGGGAGCCATACTACTGGGGGGGCATACTACTGGGTGGCATGCTAATGGGGGGCATACTACTGGGGGGGCTGCTAATGGGGGGCATACTACTGGGGGGGGCCTGCTAATGGGGGGCATACTACTGGGGGGCATTCTACTGGGGGCACTGCATAGTGGACCCTACTACTAAGGGGACTGCATAGGGGGCACCACTGCTGGGGGACATTGTGTAAGGGACACCGCTACTGTGGGCATTGTGTAAAAGGGTCACTACTGTGGGCATTGTGTAAAAGGGGCACTACTGTGTGTCGTAACATAAATAAGAGACACTACTTTATGGTGTAATGTGAATCAGGCCCTATGTGCGGTGTAATGCTAATAAGATTGTGCACTGTGACTCCTAGGGCCGTAGCCCACTTTGTAAACAAGTACTGTGACTCTGCTGGCCGTACCCCACTGGGTGTGTGCACTACTTTTCATTTCTGCCACTGCTGTGTGGCAATGTGTCATAGATGTGCTTTATACTGTGGTGTCGTTGTGCCGCTGCTTTGTCGCTTAGTAACCAGTCAGCTCACTGCAACCTTTGGCCAATAATGTTGAAAACAATATTATAAGCTGTGATATGGTCTAAATTGACTGGAAATTAATGTTATTGAGGTTAATAATACTCTAGGAAGAAAAAAAAGACCAATTTATGTGATTTTAGCTTTTTTTGTAAATTTTTGTAAAAAAATCCAAATCCAAATCCAAATCCAAATCCAGTCACCGCAGTTTGGCAAATCCAAATCCAAATCCAAAGCCGGACGACGAATTAGAACCAAATCCAAATCCAAATCCGGCAAAAATGGTCCGGCGCACATCCCTAATTGAAATAGAATATTATAGTTGGAATTATTGGATATAATTACTTACTAATTTCATTTGTAAATAGGTTATCCAGAATATATAAGATAATAAGCTGCTATTTTTAAGTAGGATGCTAATATAGATATATACTGTATGTGGATTGTTTTTATTGTATGTTTTTTTTTTAAAAACAAGACTTCTTAGTCAATGATTGTGTAAATGTAAATCATTTTTCACCACTATAGTGCTGTATAAGTTTTACTCTGAAACTATTTCAAGTAGTAACTAATGAATTAAGGGCCTGATTCAGACCCGGACGCTATTCTGCGCTCGCATTGAGCGATTTTTCGCAATCTGTGCATGCGTATGAGTCGCAATGCACGTGCGCGAACCAGTCATTGCGATGTGAAAGTGCTCGCCTATAGCCTGCAGTCGGGCCGCTATTTTGAGTGACAGATAGCGCCGTTTGTGGGTGGTAACAGGGGAAGGTGCTTGAAAACGGATGTGTGGATGTGCGAACGCAGGCGTGTCCGACTGTCAGAACGGCGTTTAATGGGTGTGCATGATTAGCAAAGTAGCATCATTACACACGTGATTGGGTTGTATTTTAGCCAGAACTGCTCACAATGTTGTGGTAGGAAAAGGCTACCTCAAGCACTGCGAGCAGCTCCGATGGCTCTCGATGTTCCCAATTAATCCTACAACTGCCAGAGATGACATGTGTTTTGAGTGGCTAAGGGGCGTCTTTATACAGGTGCGAGCGGTTTTCATGTAACCATTATAAAATGGAGTTTCTGTTATCCATTCACTATGTATTTATAGTTTAGGGATACATTGTAAGGAACGACAGATGGTAATGTAAGGGTTTATAATGAGGTTTTTTACATATAATTGTGATTATTGGATAACGATCTTGTTATTGCTGTCCATAGGAGAGGGGTATATAAGGCCCTTCTCAGACTTCTTGCTCCACATCCTGAGGAAGGACCAAGTGTCCGAAATGCGTTGATTGTGGAGTTCTAAGCAGGGACTGAACCACAGGTGATATCATTCTGTTTTTTGGATGTTCTTCATGTGATTTTCTCAAAGAATTATTTTTGGCTGGGGATATACCTCTAATTTAGGGTATATGGAGACATACATACGAACTGAATTACAGACTTTGCATTGCCACCTATGAGTTTCATACTGCTTTTTGTTTTTATATTTTTACTTTGTCTTTTTATCCATTGTTGTTCAATTTTTTATGGTTTTTCTGGGAGCAATAAAAATATTTTTTTATGAAGAATACCATTATTGTTCACATATTTCCGTAAAAAGTGTTTTTTAAAGAAACCTTGATGTGCATGACCCAAGGGGGATAAACGGTGAGTGTGTCTAGTGACTCCTAGAAGTATGATGTACTCCAAAGAATAAGAAAGTATGAAAGAAATTGCTTAGTGAATGCCAGTTAAGTTTCCATGGTGAGTTCCATCCAGTATATGTGAAAAGGAAGAAAACCCCACATCCGGAAGCAATACTATATTGAGATAAAGGGGACTGCCTTGTATATTTATATAGAAAGACTGCACTATTGATACTATCTCCCATTGTGTAAAGGTTGTATATTTGGTTGTTTGGGTGTAACCTGAGATAGGACACAGCTGCAGTCCTTGGTCACGAGTTACTATCATTCTTGTTGTTTTTGTGCAATGATGGTGACAATGTCAGACAGTCCTGTAACAGGGCTTCAGTGCACCCTGTGCCACTGCTGCCCCCTGAACGCATGCCATCAAAAGGCTACACCCTAGGGGTTGAGTGGGACAGAGCGCTATGACTGTAGCTAACACACTGGCCAGAGTATCCTAAGGACGCTCTGAGCAGCTATACAGGCTGCAGGATGTGTGGCCATAGTGTGTGAAGGATGCTCCGACCGCACTGCAGTGCCATTACTGGCTGCAGGTTGCCATTCCTGGCATTATGATAGCCAGATGCAGGGGCCTTGGGGCTGCACTGGCTGCTCCATCGTTTTTATTGCCCTGATAGCAGGTGATGACAGTTCTGAAGATTGCCATAATACAACTTTTTCTTGAGTTGGTTGACTTTGACAGTACAGCAGCGCAGGGCATTTGTGATTCCTTACTACACACGCTGTACAAACCCAGCTTATGTAATAAGATATTTCACTTTCAGACTTTCGTAGATATTCCTTATACACAATACAGTCATTGTCCAAGGAATCTAAGAAAGTAACCAAATAATGTTCTACTGAACTGTCTGACAATCTTTTCAGTGTAGGTTGTGTACTTGATACTAGATGGGTTCAATTTGTGACTGAACCTGCAGCCACAAGGAGGACGTGGTCGCAGATGCCAAAGCCTACCTACGTGATGCATACAGTCCACCGCAAGGTAAGAGCTGTGGGTCTTAATTTTTTTTAATTTCATTTTATTTGTGACATGTGGGGGGCTGGACTGGAGTGGCCCAGGGAGAGAGGGGGGGGACTGGAGGGGTCTGCTGTTGTGACATATGAGGGTCTGCTGGAGTGACTAATGGGGGTTGGAGTGACATATGAGGGGCTGCTGAAGTAACACATGGGAGGGACTGGAGTGACACATGGAGGGCTGGAGTGACACATGGAGGGCAACTAAAGTGACACATGGAGGGCTGGAGTGACACATGGCTGGCTGGAGTGACACATGGAGGGCTGGAGTGACACATGGAGGGCAACTAAAGGACACATGGAGGGATGGAGTGACACATGGATAACTGGAGTGACACATGGAGGGCAACTAAAGTGACACATGGAGGACAACTAAAGTGACACATGGATGGCTGGAGTGACACATGGAGGACAACTAAAGGGACACATGTATGGCTGGAGTGACACATGGAGGGCTGGAGTGACACATGGAGGACAACTAAAGTGACACATGGAGGGCTGAAGTGACACATGGGGAGGATGGAGTGACACATGGATGGCTGGAATGACACATGGAGGGCTGGAGTGACACATGGAGGGCTGGAGTGACACATAGGGAGGATGGAGTGATTGTGTGCATGCACTTTTACAAGCTCCTACAAACATCATACCAGGGGCATGGCCTGGTTGGCACAAGGCCACACCCCTTTTTTGCACGCACACCTTTCACGCACGCATGATCTTGGCTCTTTGACATACCTACAGATATTTTTGGGCTCTTTGCCTCTGACTGGTTGGCCACCCCTGACCTAGATGTTCTCACAAATATTTTCTGGCAGAGAAGTGAGAGAGAAATATCCTGTTGTGTTTATTCAGTAACAAGAACTTGCAGAGAAACAGATACTCAATGGACAAACATGTTGTTAAAATCACATCAATTAGATACAGTAGTATACACCATACTTGCCTACTTTTGAAAAAGCATTTCAGGGAGATTGTGAAACCAACACCTATAAGCGCGCGATAAAGTTGGCGTACACTACTACATCTGAGAGGCGTGTCATAACATTGATTTCTATACAATTGTAAATGAGCCCCAAAGCAGTTAGTAAGATCAAATTGGTAATGAAAACACACTGATACTTCTCAGAGAACGCATGTAGCCAGAGGGATCATTGTGCCTTATACCCAATGCAGGGAAATACTGAACTACAACTTCAAGTCCTAAAGTCTCACTCAAGTCACTTAAATCCTGGGGGAGGGGGGGAGGGGTGGACCATGTAAATGAACTGACAGCTGTTTACTATAATAACTGTGTACATATATGAACTGTAGGTTTTAAATATTTATTCTATATTAAATGTAGATATATAATTTATAAATAGCTGACATTAAATACAATAAGGATCATATAAACACAAACAACATTTCTCTATTATTCTACTTAGCTATAATGGGGTTATGACAAATGTGAATTAAACATGAATGAAAAAGTCTAAACAAAAACTACCAACCAAAACCACCAACATTTTCCTATAAATAACGTTGTTCAATATCACCCTTCACATAGGGGTCTTTATAAAGGGTGCAAGGTGGGCAGTGCACACGGTCCCCTGGGTCCAGGGGGGCCCACACCTCACACCACGCACTCATAGTTAACATTATACTTACCCCTCCGCAGATCCCAAAGTGCTGCAGATCCGGACCGGCGCTGCAGAGCAGTAAACACTCACTGGGAAAATGGTGGCTGCCATTTTCCCAGTGATCTGCGCATGTGCAGAAAAGATGTCCCCGGGAAAGTAGGCACGGGCGCCATTCATCCTGGAGACCCGCGCATGCGCAGTAGATTCTGGCATGAAGCCAGAATCTACAGCGCTAAAAATGCGCTGAGCCACTGACAGAGAGGAGGGGGACCAAACGGAGGCTGCACATGGGCCCCATCCTTTCTTAAAACGCCCCTGACCCTTAACAACTACTAGTAGCTGAATGACTGTAAATGCCAGTATTAAATCTCTCTGCAGTTAGACATTATAGATAATACATAGATTATAGAAAGATGATAGTTAATAAAACAGAATATCACACAAATGGCTGATTATATCAATGTATATATTTCATGAAAACACAATGGAGTTCCAGTAAGCTTTATACTACATAGATGTAACCCCCACCCCCAAAAAAGGACCATTAATCATATAAGCATAAATCACTGCTTGCAATAAGATTGGTTTTCTATGCGATGTACATAATTTCCTACATTTGGGCTGCCCCCTCCCAGGGATTGCCAACACTGTGAAGTGGGAGGATGATCCACAATAATGTCAATCAACAAGAATCGCGTCATCGGCCGCCTGGACAGCTAACTTTACCCGCCGGGTGGTGAGTGACTCCAGAAGACTCGCCCGGAAGCACCAGCTGATTTTTGGGAGCCTTCTGGACAATCCAGGAGAGTAGGCAAAAATGATACAGTAGTCTAATGAAGGATTAATTTAAATGCAAGGTTTATGAATCAATGGTTTGTTTTTTGTAAATTTCTCACCTAATTGTTTCCCGTTACAGTGAAGCTATGTAATTTCTCATATTGTAATGAGCTCAATGTACAGTTATCACACATTTCATTGTAGTTTCACTTGTAGAATGTTTTGTAAAATATAAATTTATGCCTAACACTTTATATAATATAATGTTTTTCATCAATGAGTTAATTTATGATTTAGATGATATGTTAAGCGACACACATCGCTATCTGTACCATAGGGCGTGATTCAGAGCCACACGTAATACCGACGTTCCTTAGCTGAGCAAAATTTTTTGCAACTGTGCATGACCAAAAATAATGTAAGCAGAAAGTCGCTGTTCCGATTGAGATGGTCGGTATCAGAATTGTTTTGGGAACTTGATGGCCAATACAGGTTGGTGATTGGGCAATGGCTAGAATTGAATGCATAAATGGTCCATTCAGTGGGTGTGTTACAGGAGTGTGGTGGGCGTGTCAATGCAAATGTGTCTGCATTCACAGACACACAGCTGCAGGCATATGAAGCCATAGTCAGCTGTAAGGCTGGTGCACATTTCTATGGTGTGACTGATGGTGATGTATAAAGAAGCACAAATCAGTATTATAACATGCATCGCTGCTAAATGTGGGCATCTCAGTCCTTGCAGTTTCTGATATACACGAGAAAAGTAGGTTGTAGCGTCATTTGCATAAAGTTGCAGGCAGGTAACTGACAATAGACACAGCTGTGTGCGCCTTTGTGTGCAACTCAGAAGCAGGCCTATAATATGTGTCTTAACATGAAGTTAATGAATGACTTGTCCTAAAGGCTTTGAAAGTTGAAATTTGGTAACACATCTACTGAACACTTTATCCCTAAACCCGTAAACGATTGGGCTGAGAAACCTTGGCAGGCACATAAACAGGTAAAAGTTAATTACAGGTAAGAAGGAAAATTCTCTGAAATATGTTTCGGTAAATGAGGACATTAAAGAAAACAAACATAACAAAAACTGAAACAAGTGGAGCATGACGGTTTTGCTGGCTTTGGAGGCAGATCTGCTGCCTGAACTCACATTCTTTGCAATGAACATCACTCTAATGTACGTGAGCAAGATTATGAGTCCCACCAGAATTAGGCTGATGATGGTGTTGTTGGATCTTATCACACTTTGCAGAGGTTTCAATGTAAATATTTCCAGTCTACATAAAACTTTGAAAGTAAATATAGTCTTCTCTGCTGTGGTGCTCAGTACGATGAAATCAGCTACATTTGGTATTAGACCAATTACCCATATGACGGCAATGGCATACATAGACCTCTGTGATGTACAAAGAGTTACATGTCTCAGTGGGAAACAAATGGCTGCATAGCGTTCCAGGGCCATGACCGCCAAATTGTAGGGGGTAATCCTAAATGTAGCTGTAGCCAGAGTGAATATCATGTAACAAATGGGCACAGGGATGTAGACCAAGAACAATGTAAACATGAAGAGAATAAGTCCTGCAGTAAGATATAATGTATCATTAATCAACATGTGAGCAAAGAGGATGTATCGGGCGTTGTCTCGGACATGAGGGGTGGTGAAGAAAACATGGAGAATGAGCGAGATGAAGTAGAGGAAGACACATAAACAAATGACGGTCAGAGTCCCAAGAAGGATTTTTTGCACATTTGTCATTTTGCTGCTGGAAATGGATCCCTGGGTGACATTATTGTACAATATTGTAGTATTAGCCATTATGGAATTGGACAAGTTGATACATTTTCTTCCTGCCTTCAATCTAGACAAAAAAAAATATAGGATACAATTATTGGATGCGAAAATGGCAAATACTGTATGTACAGGATTGTTATTACTTTATGTTATTACTTTATATTAATAGGAAGTAATAGCACTTAAAGGGGTAAATGTGGAAATCAATTTCAGTTACTGTATTTACTTTCTATATATGCAGCAGGCTTGGGATTGGAAGCCAGATCATTAGCAAGAACTGACATCCAACCACAGTCCATGAAGCGGAAAACTTCCAAATTGGTTTCAAAATTCATATGTGTACGCTTTCTTCTCTCTGAATTATTTTTAAACTGAAAGGATCAGCCAGAAATTTGTTTAGAATCTCTTGTGCTCTGCAGGGTAAGTACTGGCTGCTTTTTCTTGTAGAACACAAATGCTGGACAGCTGTATTTTTACACTGCAATTTAGAATTGTTTGGACACTGGTCCTCCCATATCTAATTCTCTCTGCACATTCTACATCTGCCCCCCCCTGCAGTGCAACATGATGTTACCAAGGTGCACAGCTACTTGCTCTATCTTACTCTATTCCCAAATCTGAATCAAGCACTTAGGTTGCACTGAACATGGAGGGTGAACAGAAAAGTTGAGTGGGGTCATGTGGAAGATCAACTCTAAGTTGCTGTGTCGATATTTATTGCGAGCCTGATTCAGATGTGGATACAAACGCCATCATAGCTGCGATCTCTCATGGATTCACAATTGCGCTAATATGCTAATGTGCTTAGAGACACCCAATGACAGCATCTCACATCTGCCACTCACATACAAGACCAAATACATCGGAAACACCAAATGCAGGTCCGGCAAGCTGGTCTCCAGATATGCAGAGGGCTCTCATGCTGTGAGCAAGGAAACAGTGGCTAATTTATGCGCATCCAGAAAACAGTGTTTAAACTAGATATGTGCATCGGACCATTTTTGTTGGTTTTGGTTTTAGTTCTTGTGATGTTATTGCATTAGATATACCTAAAGTTTGTAGACACTCCCTAATTTATCTGTGAAAGCCTGAATCTTCAGTGACGGTCCCTAGGACCATGGGGAATGCTGGCAAGTGGGTGTAGTCTGTTGTTCAGTATGTGTATAGTTTGCAAATGGCTGAATAAAGAGCATAGCAGTCGAAACCCATGCATCAGTGTCCATATGAATGCATATACAAGCATGCAAACAAAACATGGTGTCAGTAGAAGTGTAAAATGGAATCTGCTAGTGCTTAGAGTGTGAGATGATCCTGCAAAAGTCTGCAAAGCTGTGATACCCAGTGTGTGAAAACTCTGTCTTGTGCTCTTGTCACATCAAACTGTGAGTAGCAATGGATAAGCTGTCTCCTCCACCAGGCATGCAAATGTCTGGTAACTTGTCTGAAAACTGGAAAAGATTTAAACAAAGGTTTAATACTTACCTTACTGCATGTGGAGCAGATAACGAGGAAGATAACACCAAGGCATCCATTTTCCTTCATGTGATAGGAGAGGATGTGCTGGACATTTATAATAGCTTTCAGTTTGCTGAAGGGCAGAATATGGTTTTAAACTCTATAATGCAAAAGTTTGAACACTACTTTGTACCAAAAAAAATGTGACATATGAAAGATATAAGTTTTTCACTTGTGATCAGAAGAATAAAGATATATTTGATCAGTATTTTACAGAACTGCAATTACTCAGCAAAACCTGTGAGTTTGGTGATTTAAAGGATTCACTGATTAGAGATCGTATTGTATGTGGAATACCTGATAATGGACTCAGAGAGAGATTGCTGAGAGATCAAGATTTAACACTAGATAAGGCAGTGAATATATCCAGATCTGCAGAAATGACAAAGCTTCAAGCTAAAACCCTACACAAGGTAACTGATGGTGCTGTACATGTTGTGAAGAAAACAGAGCCAAACAGAACACCATTCTCTAAAATGAAGCAGTATAAGTCACAGGCTAACAGAGAAATGTGTAATAGATGTGGAAATAATCACAATCCTAAAATGTGCCCAGCCTGCATGAAATGTGGTAGAATGAATCATTTTGCCATATGCTGTAAAACCAAAAGTGAATCAAACACAGTGCACACTGTTACACAAGCTGAGACTGCAGAGTTTTTTGTGGATACCATTGAACTGTGCAGAGCAGATAAGAAGGAATGGATTGTTCCTTTAACAGTGAATGAGATTGCCATTCCCTTTAAGCTTGATACAGGTGCACAGGTTAATCTAATATATTTTCAAGACTATAAGACTTTTAGAGTAAAACCTAAAATTCATCCAGCCAATGTGAAAGTTGCAGGCTATACAGGTGAGAAAATTCCTGTAAAAGGTAAATGCCTAGTGACACTGAAATACAAAGGACAAAAGTTTAAAACCTCTCTACTGATTGTGGATAGAGATGTGCAACCGATTTTAGGATTAACTTCCTGTGAGAAACTTAGCTTGATAAAGAAAGTTTTTATGGTGACATCACAAGTAGAAGATAAGTGCAAATCAGTGTTCACAGAATACAGTGACATATTTGAAGGCTTAGGTTGTCTGCCTGGTGAGCATAAGATAAATATAAACATGCAAGTTCCTCCAGTGATACACCCCTGTAAAAAAATGCCATTTGCACTGAGAGAAAACCTACAAAAAGAGATAAACCACATGGAAGCTTTGGGTGTGATAGAAAAAGTTGATGAGCCTACTGAATGGGTGAGCTCCTTAGTAATTGTGGAAAAGAAAAATGGACAACTCAGAATATGTCTAGATCCAAGAGATTTAAACAAAGCTATTAAAAGAGAACATTTCAAATTACCAACCAGAGATGAAATCATGCCGCAATTTGCGGGAGCAAAATGGTTCAGTAAATTGGACGCATCTTCAGGATTCTGGCAAATGAAGCTAGATGAAACCAGCTCAAAGCTGTGTACATTTAATACACCAGAAGGTCGATACAGATTTCTTCGACTACCATATGGGATACTGTCCACTCCAAAAGTATACCACAAAAGAATACACATAATTATTGAACATATTCCAGGTGTTGAAACAATGATGGATGACATTATTATCTGGGGTTCTACAGAGGAAGAACATGATTCTAGATTGAGACAAGTGATGGAACTTATCAGAAAAGTGAATCTAAAGTTAAACAAGGACAAATGTGAATTTGGCGTGAAAACACTTACCTTTATGGGTGACGTAGTCTCAGATCAAGGTGTGAAGCTTGACCCAAGGAAAATATCAGCCATAGTGAATATGGAACGTCCTAATAACAAAGATGATGTCAGAAGATTCCTAGGAATGATTAGTTACTTAGAAAAATTTATTTCTCAACTTTCAGAACAATCAGCTCCTCTTAGATGGTTATTGGACAAAGATAATGAGTGGATGTGGTCACATGAACAAGAAGAAAGTTGGCAAAAACTGAAACAGACCATTACAGAGCAATTGGTACTAAGATTCTTTGATCCTGCAAAAAGAATAAGAATTTCAGCAGATGCTTCTCAATTTGGCCTAGGATCTGTATTGTTGCAAGAACATGAAGATACATGGCAACCTGTAATCTATGCATCTAGAGCGTTGACAAGTGCTGAAACAAGGTATGCTCAGATAGAAAAAGAACTTCTAGCAATCACTTATGCATGTGAGAGGTTTCATCAATTTGTGTATGGTCAAGCTTTTACAGTAGAAACTGACCACAAGCCATTGGTAGCTATCATGACTAAATCGTTGCATGACTGTCCCATGAGAATTCAACGAATGCTTATAAATCTACAGAAATATGATGTACAATTGCTGTACTGTCCCAGTAAATACATGTACATTGCTGATACACTTTCTCGTGCTGTGGACAAAAGTGAAGGTTCCGGAAGTCTGATGGACAAAGAGATTGAAGCATATGTGGATTTTATTGTAACTTCTCTCCCAGTGTCTCTTGCAAGACAAGAACAGATTAGAAAAGAAACAGACAGATGACACAATGAAAGTGTTAAAAGACATGGGGCCTGATTCAGACCCACTCGCGAGCGGCTGTACGCTCGCAAGTGGGTCAATGGTCTGCACTGAGCATGCGCACGACGGAGGGAGCTCCGTCGTGCGCATGCGCCAGACACGACGAGCGAAGGACTTTCCTTCGCTCGTTGTGTCCGATCAAAGGGGGCGTGCTGTCAATGTTGATTGACAGCACGCCCCCTTTGGTGGGCGTGCCGGGGGCGTGCCTCCCTGACGGATAGAGCCAAAATCACTCCGGAGCTTGCGGTTGAAAACCTCAACCGCAGGCTCCGGCTCGCAATTTCGATGGTCGCGATGGTCACGACCATCGCGGCCATCAAAATGCACGCTCGTATAGCCTGTGGGTGGTGACCCACAGCTATACGAGCGTCCAGGAGGACGCTCCATGAAAAAGGAGCCCGGCCCTCATGCAGAGCGTGCGCTCTGCTCAGAGCGTACGGCTCTGAATGAGGGCCATAATTCTAAAAGGATGGCCAGCAGAAAAAAATGCTTGTCCGCTGTCAATTCATGATTATTGGATGTACCGCAGTGACCTTACTGTTGTCAATGACATCATTTACAAAGGCAATAGGTTTGTCATACCTGCACGACTAAGAAAAACTATTCTGTGCAAGATACATGAAGGCCTCTTAGGAAAAGAAAAATGTAAGAGGGGGGCACATGAAGTGATGTATTGGCCAAGAATGAACCAAGACATAGCACAGACAACAGCTACATGTGAGTTATGTCTTATGTATAGACCAAATCAACAAGTAGAGCCGCTGAGTCTTCATGCAGTGCCAGAAATGACCATACCAGAAGGTAGGCGCAGATTTGTTTGATTGCAATGGGAAAACGTACATTGTCATGACTGATTATTATTCTAATCATCCTGAGGTAAAGACACTACATACAACTACTAATAAAGCTGTAATCAATTGCATGAAGTCAATCTTTGCAAGGCATGGTGTTCCTATGGAGGTGTTCACTGACAATGGTCCTCAGTTTTCCTGTGCTGAATTTAAACAATTTGCTGATGATTGGGAATTTGTCCATACTACGTCACGTTCCCACTATCCATGGTCAAATGGATTGATGGAAAGTTCAGTAAAAACTGTAAAGAGTCTCATGAAATAAGCGCAGGAAGGTAAAGAAGATTTCTACAAAAGTCTCTTAATCTACCGCAGTACACCTCTGCAGAATGGATTCTCTCCAGCACAAATGTTGATGGGAAGGAGCATTAGAGCAAATCTTCCAATACATGATGAACTGCTTAAAATGCATAGTTCAACATTAGTAAGACTGAGTAAGGAACGACAACAGGTGAAACAAAAACTGTTCCATGATAGACGAGCAAAAAGCCTGTCTGATCTTAGGTCGGGTGACCAAGTCCATCTCAGAGACTATGAGAAAGGCATTTGGATGCAGAAAGGTACTGTGCAAGCACAAGGAGAACCAAGATCTTATACTATACGCACAGAGCATGGAACAGTAGTAAGAAGAAATCAGGTGGATTTAATATCTCAACCTAACCAACATGAAGACAACATGACTGAAGAATATCCTTCATCTGACATGTATGATAATCTGGATAACGGTGAACAAACCATGATTCAAGAAAGGTCCAACATGGTTGATGAAACACAGACTGTGTATGAAAGATCCAAAAGAGAAATTCGCAGACCTGAGAGACTTATTGAAACATGTTAGATGATATTCTTACCATATTACATTGTTGAATTGTTGCACTGAAGGATACAGGGCTTATCTTTAAAGAAAAGAGGATGTGATGTTATTGCATTAGATATGCCTAATGTTTGTAGACACTCCCTAATTTATATGTGAAAGCCTGAATCTTCAGTGACGGTCCCTAGGACCATGGGGAAAGCTGGGAAGTGGGTGTAGTCTGTTGTTCAGTATGTGTATATTTTGCAAATGGCTGAATAAAGAGCATAGGAGTTGAAACCCATGCATCAGTGTCCATATGAATGCATATACAAGCATGCAAACAAAACAGTTCTAATCATTGTCCGGTTTTGGTTTTGCCAAAACGCTGTGACTGGTTTTGGTTTTGTTTTTTTCCAAACATTTACAAAAAAGCTAAAGTCACATACAGTAATTTGAACCTTTTTTGTTCCTAGAGTATTGTTAACCTCAATAACATTAATTTCCACTCATTTCCAGTTCATTTTTAAAACCCCACAGCTCACAATATTGTTTTCATCCAGTTTAGGCCAAAAGGTTGCACTGAGCTAGCTGGCTGACTAAGATAAGCGACACCAGTGGGCGTCACAAACATGTGGCACTTCAGCTTCCAACATGGCACATCTAGGAAACAGAGTGGCACTGCAGTGGCAGGCAGTATGGCATTTTAATAAACTTTTTGACCCCAAAGAGAAACCAAGAATGTTTTCATTAATCAAGATCTGCATAGAAATGCGGTGACCTTGCTTGTGGAGGTGCTAAATTTTACACACTGTAAATAGACATTTACTTTGTGCTCAGAGAGGTTGTTGGGGATAATTGGACCAAGACTTGCTGTTTACATCAGAGTTAAGATGCCTGTGGCTCTCCGGCTGAACTACTGTACAACTCCTAGCATCTGTGCTGTTTGCCAGGCATGCTGTAAGTTGTTTGTCAGCAATGGGTGGAGTGCCTCAGGTTACATCAG
The DNA here is from genome assembly GCA_031769625.1 of Taudactylus pleione. Taxonomy (NCBI): domain Eukaryota; kingdom Metazoa; phylum Chordata; class Amphibia; order Anura; family Myobatrachidae; genus Taudactylus; species Taudactylus pleione. The sequence goes on from JAUIMM010000388.1 coordinate 1,529,761, forward strand.
CCTACTTTACACACTGTATGTAACATGTTAATATGTATGTATGTGACCAATATACACAACTAATTTTTGTATTAAACATATTTGCACTTTATTGCACACATCCTCTCAGGAAGCTGCTCTGTGCTGCTGCTCATATTTTTGTCTCGCATGACATCCACCATCTACATCACAGGTTCTCAAACTCGGTCCTCAGGACCCCAAACAGTGCATGTTTTCCAGGTCTCCTCACAGAATCACAAGTGAAATAATTAGCTCCACCTGTGAATCTTTTAAAATGTGTCAGTGAGTAATGACTACACATGTGCACCTGCTGGGTCACCTGGAAAATGTGAACTGTGTGGTGTCCTGAGGACCAAGTTTGAGAACCTCTGATCTACATTATCCAGTTATTCCAATTAGAGTCACCTACATACAAAAGAGACAGGCATTTATTGAGCTGAACCATTATTTATAACAGCCTATCAATTCACCAGGGTCCTGGGGCAACCTTTTGGGGTTGGGGGGAGGAGTAATTACTAAAAACCGGGTAAATTTTTAAATCTACCATGTTTTTCCCACCCAATCAACTTGGTGGTTCAAACTTTTTAAAAATATTAAATGGTTATGCAGGAGATGCTGTCTGTGGCCATAACAATAGCTGGACATTTTTGGGATTCATCAACCGCATGTAGAAGATTTTAGCAGCTGTGGCAGTGCAACTTCCAACATGGCACATCTATGAAACAAGAGTGGCACTGCAGTGGCAGGCAGGATGGCAGTTTAATAAACTATTAAAATGTAGTGTCATCTAAACAAAAAGACAATCAGCAAATGCTCCAAGCAGCGCACAAGGCAAAGAAAAGAGGTGCAAGATGGAATTGACCTTGGGCCCTCCCAACTACCCTTATATTGTATATATTAAACAGGCCATGCACAGTTTAACAAACCAATCACTTCAGCGACAGTGACTGTCACTTGTGGCTGAAGTGATTTGTTTGTTTGGGCACCCACAAAAAAGCTACCAATGGGCAGCTAACATTGCTGGCAATGATCATTATGTACACAAACTTGGCTCTATAGAGGCAAGATGTTGTTGCCATCATCATCCGATTCCTCACTCTCATCAGTGTGTACATCATCCTCATACAATATTAATATATCCCTGCTGGAATAAACCATTACAGGTACCTCTGTATTTTTTATGTAATTGGCTGTAAAAGTCTTTCTCATGGAATTTCTAGTTCGTTTTAATGAGCATCAGCTTTTCCACAATTTGAGGCTATAGCCTTCTATGCTGATTGCTGATAAGGTTCCTGGCTGTGTTGAAACCTCTTTTTTAGTACATACTGGAGGGTGGGCAGCTTAGGTAATGCAAAACCAGTCTGTACAAGAGCCTCCAAATTGCCTTTTTGTTTTTCCAATAGTCAAAGGGACTCTGTGACATAACTACAAGTATGTGTATGGTGTCATCAAAATAATCCTCCACCATTCTTTGGATGGTGACCCTACTAGATGGAGTTATGGTAGCAGTGTACCTAATTTTCACCAATTCTTGTAGATATGACCAGATGTCACAAATTTACTCCTCTGCATCACCACTGGGTCTTTTGGGAAAGTTGAGTTTTTTCCTGGCAGCTGCTGGAGAAACTGAAGGTGGAGATGTCGTCATGTCACGTATCATTTGAGCTGCCACCTTGCTCAACAGGAGCTCTTTGCATCTCTTAAGATCTGGATCAATTGGAAACAATAACCTAAAATCAAGCACAGTCGCCAAAATGTAGTGATCCAATTTGAAGATATTGGCAACCCTTGGATCCTGGTGAAACGAACAAAGGACTTGATCTACAAGTCTGGCATACTTAGCAGAATTGCTTTGTTTGTTAATCTCCTCCTTCAATTTCCCCAGCTGATCTTCCAAATGCCTAATTAAGGGAATCACTTTGACTCAAGCTAGCAGTGTCTGAAAGTTTTGGGGCCACAGGCAGCTTCTCCTGCATGGCCCTGTCATTTTTTAATGAGTCCAAGTGGGTTAAGCCATTTTGCTATGTCATAACTTAGTTTTTCTAAGAGGTTGTCAGTGGTATGCCTCTTAGTGAAGCTGATGATACACAGAGTTGCCTGCCTCTAAATGAGCTGGCATTGTTTGTTAGACAGTGATGCTGCTGCTGCTGCTGCTGCTAAAGATTAATCACCCACCCAGTGGGCTGCCCCAGTCATGTAATCTTTAATTTGCTCACTACTACTTGTCCACATATCTGTGGTTAGGTGAACAGTGGGTACATTGGCATTTTGTAGGCCGATAATTCGTTTTTTTTTAACGTCCTGGTACAGCTGAAGAATGGCTTTTAAGGTAATATGGAACCGAGATGGAATTTGGTACTGGGGACACAGGACCTCAATTAACTCTGTGAAACCCACTGCATTAATGATGGATATTTGATGCAGATCTAATACTAGCATAGCCATGATGGCATCAGTTATCCACTGCGCGACTGGATGAGAGCTTTCATACTTGTTTCCACTTGCAATGGATTGTTTCACATCAGTTGTTTTTGTAAAATACTAGTCTTGGTCCCCTTCTGAGATGAAGATCCATTTTCAGCAGCAGCAGCAGGCCTAACACTGAAGGATTCTTCTGAGGAATCCTGGATAGGGGAGGAGTCACCTAGCCTTAACAAATTCGTTGCAGGACTACCTCCGATCATTACTGTGGATATTGAGGATGAAGGTGTTGGCGGTAGAGATTGCAGGTGCTGGGATCTAGTTGAAAGAAGGGAGCTAGCTGATGCTGAATTGCTTGTAATTTTTTTACCACCAGTTTCTGATGTTTTCATGAGTTTGCTGCATATTATGTAACAGGGAGGAGGTTCCTAGATAGTTAACGTCCTTACCTCTGCTTACCATTGTTTTACATATGCTACAGATGGCTTGACTATTAGAGATAAATTTGCTAAAGTGAGAGTTTTTAGAAGTGAGTTTTAGAAGTGATGTTGCCCATAGCAACCAATCAGATTCTACTTAACATTTAACTACCACCTTCTAGAAGATAATAGTTAGAATCTGATTGGTTGCTATGGGCAACATCACTTCTAAAACTCAATTCTAAAAACTCTCACTTTAGTAAATTTACCCCTTATTGTCAGGCTTTGGGTAAAAATAATTCCACACATTAGAAGTGCATTTGTTGGTCCTATGCCCAGGCATGCCCAGGCAAAACAAAGGCCTTCCTCATATCATGGCCAAGAGCTGCTTTCACTGGTTCTTGACTTACACAAACAACATCCTCATTAGCACCAGCATCAGCTACACAAATATTCCCCTCATCCTCTTTGTCACAATCCTGGCTAGTTTTTACCTTTTGAGACTTACCTCTGCCAGCTGCTCCATGGATCTGTGTTTGTAATTCCCCTGGGAGATCTGCTCTGGCTGAATCATGCTGGCTGTGACAACCCTGTGTGTGCAGACTGCTCTCCCCACACTGATTAATCTCCTGGACCCTGCTCTGTCTGTGAGCATTGCTAGTCTTAATTGGAATCACAGGTGTGGTCCTGATTCTCAAGGGCTGCAGAGATGATTACTCCCTCTGCATGTTGTGCCTTGTTCCACTCAGAATGCCACTGCCAGACCACCTGTCCGTATCCACCAATCGCTGCCTGACTCTAGGTATATAGATCCTACTCTAATAGCACTCAGTGCTTGAACATCTCATTACGTCCCGTGGTGTACAACTTGTGCTATAGCTGTACCTCTGAGTACCAGTGTGTCCCAGGCTCCTGCTGGATCCTAGACCAATGCTATCCATAAGCCTGCTGCATTCAGTTATCCATGCTACCAGCCTCTCACCTACGGCTCCCAGGCCGCTCCAAGTAGCTTCCACACTACCAGCTTCTCCACAAGGCTCCCAGGCCGCACCAAGTAGCTTCCATGCTACCATCTCTCACCTACGGCTCCCAGGCTGCTCCAAGTAGCTTCCACACTACCAGCTTCTCCACACGGCTCCCAGGCCGCACCAAGTAGCTTCCATGCTACCATCTCTCACCCACTGCTCCCAGGCCGCACCAAGTAGCTTCCACGCTACCATCTCTCACCTACAGCTCCCTGGCCGCTCCAAGTATCTTCCACTCTACCAGCTTCTCCACATGGCTCCCAGGCCACACCAAGTAGCTTCCACGCTACCATCTCTCACCCACGGCTCCCAGGCCGCACAAAGTAGCTTCCATGCTACCATCTCTCACCTACGGCTCCCAAGCAGCTACAAGTAGCTTTGATGCTACCAGCTTCTCCCACGGTTATCCAGCCACTCCACGTAGCTACCAACGTCTACCCATGGCTATCCAGCTGCTCCACGTAGCCACCCAGCTACCAGCGTCTACCCATGGCTATCCAGCCACTCCGCGTAGCCACCCAGCTACCAGTGTCTACCCACGGCTATCCAACCGCTCCACGTAGCCACTCAGCTACCAGCATCTACCCACGGCTATCCAGCCGCTGCACGTAGCCACCCAGCTACCAGCGTCTACCCACGGCTATCCAGCCACTCCACGTGGCCACCCAGCTACCAGCGTCTACCCACGGCTATCCAGTCGCTCCACGTAGCCACCCAGCTACCAACATCTACCCACGGCTTCCCAAGCCACAACAAGTAGCTTCCACGCTACCATCCATCTGCAAGCCCATCTACTAGTAACCCGACCAGCTCAGTCTGCCTTCCTGCCGGTCCCAGTCCGGTTCCTCCAAGTCCTCTCACCTCACGGCTCATTAGCTGCACCAAGTAGCTTCCATGCTACCATCCATCTGCAAGCTCATCTACTGGTACCCCAACCAGCTCAGTCAGCCTACCTGCCAATCCCAGCCCAGTCCCTCCAAGTTCCTTATGGTCTCACTCACTATATTAAAAGAGCTATTCATGTTACCCATGATTCCAGTCCAGCCGGCCTCCAGTGATTCCAGTTCATCACCTGAGACAGGTAACTTACTAACACCAACTGTGACACTCTTGCTGTCACGTCCCAGCTAAGGTGATTTTCCACCATGGGAATGGAAGACGTGGACCCAGGAGGGAAAAGGAGGTGAGGGGCCTGGATTGGTTCCTTCCTCATCCACTAGTACCAGATGTTGGCGAGACCTGACCAAAGGTGTGGAGTCTAACTTACTGGGAGCTGTTCACCAGTGACTCTGTTGATGATGGTAACCGCAGAAACCACATCTCGGAGCAAGCACATGGATGTCCTAGCAAACCACAGGTATAATCCTAAACATGTCACTCGCAGCTGCGAGTAATAGATTCTTACGTAACTGAGGTGTCAAAAAGAGCTTGCCAGGAGGAGGAGGATGCAACTGGGTGTGAGCAAAGGCAAGAGGATCTAGAATAGGATGAATTTGAGGTTGTTCTTCTTCTTCCTGTGGAGGCAGAAATGACCGGGAGAGTGCATCTGCCTTTTTATTTTGTATGCCAGGACGAAATTGCACTTTAAAATGAAACCTGAAAAAGAAAAGAGACCAGTGAGCCTGTCTGGCAACCAAACAATGAGCTGTCTTGAGATAAAGAAGATTCTTGTGATCCGTGATGATTGTAATAGGAAATTTAGCACCTTCCAAAAGGTGTCTCCACTCTCCTAGTGCCAATCTCATAGCCAACAATTCTTGATCCTCTTTTGCATAATTATTTTCAGCCATAAAGAATTTATGATAAAAGAAACCACAAGGATGATTCTTCCCATCTTCAGCCACTTGAGACAGTACAGCTCCCACTCCTACTGAAGAGGCATCGACTTCTAACATGGAGGGTTTTTCAAATTGCGGTTGACAAAGAATTGGAGCAGTAGGAAAGCTGTTTTGAGGGCTTGGAAAGCCATCACTGCTGCAGGAGGCTAACAAGATGGGTTAGCACCCTTCTTATTGAGAGCCATGATGGGAGCAACAATTGTAGAACAGTTTTAATTTAATCTCCTATAATAATTAGCGAAGCCAAGAAATCATTGGATGGCTTTCAAGGAGTGCAGTTGGGGCCAATCTTGGATGGCTCTAAGGCTTGTCTGAATCCATTTGAAGAGAATTTCCTGATATTATGTGCCCTAAAAATGGCACGGAGGACTGTTCAAAAAGGCATTTCGAAATTTTCTCGTAGAGATGATGACTTCGAAGATGAAACAGAACCTCTGTGGCATGTAGGTGATGAGATTTCAAGTTCTCTGAAAAAATTAAAATGTCGTTCAGATAAATTACAACAAATTTGTAAAGGACATCACTGAAGATTTCGTTGACATCACTTTGAAAGACTGCTGGCACATTACACAAGCCAAAGGCATCACCAAGTATTCATAGTGGTTGCTTTGCATAATAAAAGCAGTTTTCCACTTGTCCCCTGTCTTAATAAGAATTAAATCATAGGCTCCCCGGAGATCCAATTTAGTGAAAATAGACGCTCCATGAACCTTGTCAAAATGCTCCAAGATGAGTGGAAAAGGATATTTATTTTCTAGAGTGCTTTGATTCAGCCCACGGTAGTCTATGCAGGGTCTGAAACCTCTGTCTTTTTTCTCAACAAAGAAAAATCCTGCCCCAGCAAGAGAGGAAGATGGTCTTATAAAACCCTTGGCTAGGTTTTCTTTTATGTAATCAGACATAACAGCTGTTTCTGGAACCGAAAGAGGATAGATACAGCCACAAAGTGGCTTCCACGAAGTGGCTTCTACCCAGGGATAAGATTGATGTCACAGTCCCATAGGCGATGGGGAGGCAATTTATCTGCAGCTTGTTCACGATAAACATCAGCAAAATCTTCATATGGTTTGGCTAGACAAAAGTCTGGTTTGGAAATTAATCAATCAGACATAGGAAGCTTCGAGGAAGATTCATAGAGACTTGTTGAGATCATACAGGAACAACAAGAGGAAGACACTGATTAAAACAATTGGATCCTCAGGCCAGGCCATGCATGGTGGACCAGTCCAGCATGGGATTGTGGGATTTCAGCCAAGGAGGACCTAAAACTATAGCATGGGGAGTCTTAGGTAGAACCAGGAATTCTAACTCCTCTTGATGTAGGCAACAAACTTGAAGTGAAACAGGTAGAGTAACTGAAGATATGACGTTTCCAGGAATAACATTGCCATCCACTCCAGAAAGAGCCACATTTTTTGAAAGAGGAAGAACTGGGATTTCTAGTTTTTTATGTGTCAGAGATTCAGAAATAAAATTTCCAGTGGCTCCTGAGTCTACCAAGGCTTTTATATATTTTGTTTGAGTCTTGAAACAAATGGACACCGGTAAAAGACTATCTTCTCATGAGAAGACTTGGTTAACACCCCCAACCAGATGCTCCCAGAGCCAGTTAGGGTCGCCCATTTCCCAAGAGGAGAGAACAGAGAGGGGCTGCATAATAGAGGCAGAGCTTGTTCTGGATTCGGCAGGTCTGCTCAGCCGAAGTTAACCAAGACCTGTTGATCTGCATAGGTTCCTCTTTAGTGGGAGCAGGAGAGGAGGAATGTGCAGATGGCAGAAATCTATCTTTGAAATGATCTTCACACCCTTTACAAGCCTGCTGTTCTCTGTGGAGCAAGTCTATCTTGATACATAAGGATATTTCTTCCGATAAAGATTCAGGAACATCTCAAGAGGCCAATATATCCTTCATCCTTTTGGATAATTCATGAAGAAAGGCTGCCCTAAGTGCCTCATCGTTCCACTTTAATTCGGAAGTGATTGTTTGGAATTGAACCACATACTGCCCCATTGTACGTGTCCCTTGTCGAACTCGAAGGACATCAGAGGAAGCCGAGGCTGTCCGGCCTGGCTCATTGAAAATTCTCTTGAAAGAGCAAAAACAATTTTCGTAATTAGCGACGAGAGGATGAGCTCATTCCCATAGTGGGGAAACCCAGTCCAGGACGGTCCCAGATAATAAAGAAATAATGTACGCCACCTTTGACCTTGGAGTGGGGAAGTTCTGGGGTAGGCACTAAAATGTTATCTTTCACTGATTGATGAAGCCCCGGTATCATCTGGGGTTTCCATAAAAATGCTTAGGAGAGACCAACTGCAGATGAGATTTTTGAGTTACTGCTACTAGAGGATTGCAGGAGAAGATCGAGAAGGGGTAGGAAGTATATTGGCCAGAGTCGACTGGATGGAGAGTAATTGACCAGAGAGTTCCTGGAGATATTGAGCCACCAGGTGTTGTGCTGCCTCCTGATTCTCAATGCGAAAGGTGAGATCTTGCAATGCCCCAGCAGCCTGCAATTCAACATCTTCCATAGTGCCTGTACAAACTGTCATGGTCTAGCTAAGGTGAGTCTCTGCCATGGAATTGGAAGACACGGACCCAGGTTGAGGAGGGAACAGGAGACGAGGGGCCTGGATTACTGCCTTCCTCATCCACTAGTACCAGATGTTGGCGAGACCTGACCAAAGGCGCTGAGCCTAACTTACTGGGAGGTGTTCACCAGTGACCCCTCCAAGTGGGAATTGGGTTTAAGCTGCACCCAGTAAGCAGGTCGCGGCCCTTTGGTCAAGTATCTGGCATTAGGTAAAGGGTTAGTCAGGTGAAAGCAGATTGTCATGGCTGCGTCCATGATGTTAACTGCAGAAACCATATTGCGGAGGAAGCACATGGATGTCCTAGCAGACCCCAGTTATAATCCTCAGCGCGTCACTCGCCGCCACATCTGACATGTGACCACTCTAGAGATCAGGGGAAGCTGGTGCTGACTTGAGTAACGGCCGATCCTAGGCCGCAGCCTGACACTTGCACTTCCTCGGTGGCATCCTCAATTTCTATGTCATCAGCTATATTTGTGCTGCTCATCACCACATTTGCAGAGGGAGCATGGTGGAAGGTGTCTTCTCTGTGAGTACAACAGTATCAAATGTTAGGCTCACACATCGCACTCGTGGACACACTTATGGGTAAATTTACTAAAGTGAGAGTTTTTAGAAGTGGAGATGTTGCCCATAGCAACCAATCAGATTCTACTTACATTTAACTAGTACCTTCTAGAAGTTAATAGCTAGAATCCATTTGGTTGCTATGGGCAACATCTCCACTTCTAAAAACTCTCACTTTAGTAAATTTACCCCTTAGACTCTCCTCAGGCATTTGTGACATATCTGTTTCTGAATGCAGAGTTCTACTGTCTTAGTGGTTTTAATTTTTTTACACCTCTTCCACACTCTGAGTGAAAATGTCTTGAATCGTCATGAGAGGCAGAGGAAGATGCCCCACTGACACTTGCAGAACCACCACTCATAAATAATGGCCAAGGCCTCAGTCTTTCCTTGCCACTACATTCCCTTAATTAGATGTGTTTTTTTCTTTAGCACTGTATATGGCTTTTATTTTTATTTTTTTTGAGATGCCCTGACTCAGGCAGGGTACACACCTAAACGACCGGCAATCGTGCCGATATTCAGGGCAATTTGCCTTCACTCTGGACATCGCATGATTGCCGGTACACACTTGAAAGATTTAATGAAAGACGGAACAATCACTGTTCCGTCCTTCATTAACTTGTACAGGCTCACATGCGATATCGTATGATTGACTGTGCAGCACAGCCAATCGCACGATATCACTTGTCACCGCGAGTACGCGCAAATTGGGCATACACACTGCACAATATGCCCAATTTGCCGTTCCGATTTGGCTAAATCAGCCAAATTGGGCCGATATCGTACAGGTATTTATGCACCCTTAGGCTCTCTATTCCCTTGAGCATCAGCTTTAGTACATGACATTGAAGGACTAGCGGCATCATCATTACTGGTGGCAGCAGCTGCACCGACAGTGTTTGGTTGCTCGTCTTCTCTAAACAGAACGTTATCCATTTATCAATTTGCAGATCACTGTGGGGCTTATATATGCACGTGTACAAAACAAAGTGCACAAAACAGTACAAACAATTGCACATGAGCAAAGCGCACAAAACAGTTCAGTACAGTACAAACAATACAATTATAAAAAAATTTTTATGGCGCAGCTGTATTCCTGCATGGAATGGAGCCACAGGTCTTATATATGCATGTGAGCAAAGTAAAGCACACAAAACAGTTCAGTACAGTACAAACAATACAGTTATGTAATTTTTTGGATGGCAAAGCTGTATTCATGCATGAACTAGAGCCACAGGGCTTATTTATGCACATGAGCAAAGTGCACAAAACAGTACAGTACAAATAATACAATCAGGGCCATCATCAGGGGGGTGACTGCGGGGACTCCAGACCTGGGACCGGAGATAGAGGAGGTTTGGGTAGCAGAGGTGTGGAATTCAGTGATGTGCGGTACCCAGAGCCAGATTTAGACCTCATGGGGCCCTAGGCAAGATGCCGGTTTGGGGCCCCCCTGCTTCAAATAAGCTTGTGCATATATTAGGTGTCGCTGGAGCTCCAGGCATGTTCGGTCTGTGCGGCCACAAAGGGGCGCCGGGTCCGTGAGTAGGATATCCCCACCCTCCGGCAGTAGAGAAAAATGTATGGCCGGTGGAGGAGAAGTACGGGACGGCGCTGGGTGCTGAGGCACCTAGCGCCGGACCTAATCTGATGGGAGATGCGCCTCCAGAACAACGACAATTGATGCTCTTCCAGAGCGCACGTGCACACCTCCATAACACAAATTGAGGGCTGTTACAAGAAGACCCCACTTAGAATGTCATAGGAGAAAACATGGGAAAGACCAGTGGGAAATGGGAGGTAAGGGGGGGAAATAGGGCGAGATGGGAGGAAGGGGGGGGGGGGCAGATGGAGACGGGAGAAGGTGAGGGAACAGAATAGAAAATAAACATCTACACAATAACTAGTGACCCGGAGAATAAATAAATATATATATATATATATACATACAGTATATATACACAGTATATATATATAGATATATATACACACACATCTATATATATATATATATATACACACACATATACTGTATATATATATATATATATATATATATACATAGATGTAGCTGCCATAATTAATTAACAGGTAGAGAGGGCTATGTCATTTAATTTAACACTATGAGAAAACATTTTCAGTTAAACTTACCAATATGCCATTTCTCTCTTTCCTGTCTGTGCTGTGTCATGTTGCTACATACCCCTGGTGATTCAGGTGAGTGGAAGTCACCCGCGGTTCCCACACACACAGTGAGGGGAGGGGGAGGGGTTAGGGCTGCAAACCTGCATTGGGAAGGATCCTGTGTGCCTGCGGGAAGGGGGGGTGAGATGACTAGCTACAGAGACGCAGGTGGGTGGTTGGTTGGAGGGGGCTAGCTACTCTGTGCGCGGGGTTTGTTTGAAAGGGGATATACAAACTGCTAGGGGAGGGGCTGCAGTACAGGGGGGATGGGCTGGCGGCTCCACTCTGTGTGACGCTGCTGGGGAGTCAGGAAGGAACTGCTGAGGACTGCTGGAGGCCGGGGGGCTGATGAATTAGTTTATTAGTTTATCTTCTATATGAAGGAGACCAGTGTCAACCGGGCTACCGCATCGCAGGCTAGATCAGCGCATGTTGCAGCTCACACTGCACACATCACGGAGGTGGAGCTCAGCTGACTGGAGGTGAGGACCGAGGAGCAGGAAGTGAGCCACGCTGACACTGGTCTTCTTCAGGCAGAAAATACACTCATTTCGGGCAGCTGCTAATTGCCAGGTTTCATTAGCCCCGTTTGCGATGCACTAGTATCAGAGCTCCGGGCTCCCATCTGATGGGCTGCAACTCCGCCTCCTCCTGTCCCCGGGGCCCGGCATAGCAGGGCCCAGCCCAGAACGTTGTGTGTTTATATGTTTTCTCCAGGGTCGGATTTAGTGGGGCCCGGCCACGGGCCCCTTGGGACCCAACGGGCCCTAGGCGGATGCCTAGGTCACATAATGGAAAATCCGGCCCTGGCAGTACCGCACATCACTGGTTGAATGCACCGGCAGCCAGAGAAGATGAGAAGAGTGTTGGTGGCATTTTAAACATGGAGCCGGCTGTGTGCTAATCACAGCTCACGGAATGGCAGCCAATCGCGGTACCGCACGTCACTGCGTTCCACACCTCTGCTACCCGGGCCCCCTCTCTCTCCGGAAATTCAGCCAATGCTCTTTCTCCCTGGCTCCCAGTGTCTACTAACTTTTATAAGGTCAGTTAGAGAACACAGTGCTTGAAAGTATTTTTTCTCCAATTGCTGCAGATCTTGAATACGTCTCGAATTTTCCCCACAATTTCTGATGGCAGCCCTGAATACATTTATTTATTTTTTGATGGCATAGCTGTATTCCTGTGTGGACTGGAGCCACAGGTCTTATATGTGCACGTGATCATAACACATAAAAGAGTATAAACAATACAATTTTTATTTTTTTATTTTACAGTGCCGCTCTATTCAAACAGTGTGGAGCAAAGTCATAGGGCTTATATTTGTACGTGAATTTCTTACCGATGGAGTCTGAACAATGCACAGCCAATACAGCAGAGTACAGCACAGCATACAACAGTATGCACCCCCTACACTGACTAAGAAGCACATCCACTTGTGACTTGTGAGTGTGGACACAGCCTATACAGCAAAGTACAGCACAGCATACAGCAGTTATCCTAGAGGTTCCCAATTGCGGTCATCAAGGCTCCCCAACAGTTCAGGTTTTAGAGATATCTGTGGTTGAGCAAAGATGGTTAAATCAAATTGACTGAGGCACTAAATAAGTCACCTGTGCTCAACCATGGATAGCTTTAAAACCAGAACCGTTGAGGAGCCTTGAGGACCGCGTTTGGGAACCTCTGTCCTATGCACATTCATTGACTGAGCAGCACAGCCACTTGTGAGACTTGTTGTAAGTCTGGACACAGCCAATACAGCAGAGTACAGCACAGCAGCGTGCACCCCCCTACATACACATTAACTAAGAAGCACAGCCTATACAGCAGAGTTAAGTGCAGCATACATCAGCGTACTCAACAAGGAAATGGCGCCGAGTCCCATCCGCGGCACCTTATATGGAAATCAAAACTTGCGAGAATCCAATGCCGTGAGTGTGAAGTTTTACCTCAAAGTGGGATCTGAGTCAGATGGGAAAATCCGAGCCGCTGCTCAGATCTCCTTGGATTCCCCATGTTTGGCCAGGTTCGGATTCCAAGGAATCCAAACCGCTCATCTCTAGTTTAAATGGTCTGACACGCCTGCGTTTTTCAGACCATATCTGTTACCTCCACAAGGACTGACTGCCTGTCTCTCACTTTGCGAGTGAATTATCTGTGCAAGCGTAATCGAAAATCAATTGCTGGGCATGTGCAGAGCGGCTTACATGCATGCACAATGGCTAACAATCTCTCAATCTGAGGAAATATTGGCATTGCCTCCATCCAGGGGCGTTTCTAGAGAGGAGGGGTCCAGTGTGCAGTCTCCGATATGGGCCCCCTCCTCTCTGTCCAGCGGCCGGCAGCGCACTGAGCTGTGCGCGGCCAGCGCCGGAGTTATAGACACTGGGAACTACAGTGCACCCAGAGTCTATAGAGTATGCACAAGTCACCGGGAAAATGGCCACGGCGGCCATTTTCCATGTACTGCGCAGTGATTTAAGTGTCCCGCCCGTTACAAATAATATACATACGTTTTTAGAGAGAGATAATGGTTTTGAGGACAGGTGTACAGTTTATTAGAAGCATTTGCTTACGTTCATTACCTCATTAAGTGAATTATACAGTTGCATTATCAGGATTTTAACCTTTTTTAAACACCCGTGACAAATTGAACACTGAAAAGACTGTGGGCCTGATTCAGCAAGGATCGCTATTCTGCTCATACGCAAGCAGCGCAGTTGCTAATATCAGCGGTGAAATGCAAATGTTTGCAATCAAATTATGATCGCAGCCTAACATAAGGACGCCCACTTCCCCTTACTCACATCCGCAACATAGCAAAATAATTGGAAACATTGAGTAACATCAGACCCATACGCACAGTAAGGCAGGTCAGACCTCACTCAGAAATTGCTAACTTCAGTGCACGCTATGAGGCCTCAGGCTGCATAGGGCATTGTAGCGGATAATTTATGCACGCCCATGCAACGGCGTTGCAACCCACAGGCACGCCTGCATTTGCACAACCACCCCCCCATCACCACCCACAAATGGCATTTCCTGTCAATCACTCTGCCATGGGTCGATGGTGGCCCAGTGCGCATGCACACAACGGAGCTGGCTCCCTCGTGCGCATGTGCAAGACCCAGATAGCAACGGGCAATCCGTCGCTCCGGGTCTCGTACCAAAGGGGGCGTGCTGTCGATGTTGAGTGAATGCCTACCATCTGGGGCCGCCCCACTGACATCAAAAGTGATGTCAGTGGGAGTGCTTTCGGCTCTGTTAGAGCCGAAAGCACTCTGGGGCTTGCGGCAACGAGACCCTACCACAAGGGTCTCTTCGCAAGCCCGATGGTCGCGATGGTCAAGACCATCGCGACCATCTTCCTGGCTGCTCACTATAGCTATGGGTGGTCACCCACAGCTAAGCGAGCGGCCAGGAGGCCGCTTTAAAAAACCAGAGGGCCGGTCCTGATTCAGAACGAGCGCTCTGTCAGAGCGTCCGGCTCTGAATCAGGCCCTGTGTACCATTTGCAATCGCAGTTCAGATCGCAACTGCTGGTTTGCGCACTTTGATGCATACGCATGCGCAGTGCAAATTAATCGACCAATTGCATGCATCTTTGCATCTGCTTTCCTTGCTGAATCAGGCCCTGAGACCAGGGGGTATATTTACTAAAGGTCGATTTTAATCGATTTTGTGCAATTTAAAATCGATCAATATTGATTAATGTCGATGTTGTGTTTCTGGAGCTAAATCACACATTTACTAACAAACAAATTTTTATTTTTTTAAGTATTAGTAAATGTGTGATTTAACCCCAGAAGCACAACATTGATTTTAATTGATTTCAATCGATGTTGATCGATTTTAAATCAATTAAAATCGACCTTTAGTAAATATACCCCCCAGCAGTTTTAGATCCTCCAGAGGCTAAGTGTATTGTCATGAAAGGAGTCTGCCTTTTTATTTATTAATTCCTGCAAGTTAAAACTAAAATCAATGCCATCGTTAAACTTAATTGTTGATTATTATTCATAATTAGACGGTCAAGGTCCGTATTTGTTTTTGAACCAGAGATGGTGCCGACGAGCAGGCCAGGCTATGGCTTTAATAGATTAAACTTGGTGATGATGCAATATTCTTTCTGGGGAACATGATGAGATAGAGGAACTAGGGCTGGCAGGGGAGAGCTACCTGATGGAGGTAACACCTAAGTCAGGCCTAGAACTTGATGAGATACAGGAACTAGGGTTGGCAGGGGAGTGCTACCTGATGGAAGTAACACCTGAAGGTGCATACACACACAACGATTTTTTGAACGATTATCGTGAACAATATCGCTTATCATTCAATCGGTGAAAAAATCGTTCACTTTCTAAGTTAAAACGATGAATGATTATCGTTCATGCGCGTTCACGTTTGTAGTTTGTAGTTCAGTCAGACTGACCAACTCAATGATTTTTATTAGGTGAATATGCAAAAATCGTTTGTAGTTCAAAAAAATCGTTCATTAAATTTAGTAAATGAACAATTTTAGTAAACGATTTTCATTCATTTTCCCTTGAAAAAATTAACAGAAATTGTTTACTTACAAAATCGTTCATTTACAAAATCGTTGTGTGTTTGTGCAGCTTTAGCCAGGCCTAGAACTTGGGAACAATATCAGGGAAGCTATTAGAAATAGTGTTAAGGTCTGAGGCACATTATAAGTGTGTGCCTCAGAGAGTCAATGATGAGTCCTATGCAGACACTGTAATTGGGATGGGTACGGGATGCCAGTCCTCATAATCCCGATGCCAGCATCCCGTCTGGGGTAGGACACAAACACCTGCAGGTAAGTACCCTAACCTTACCCCTAAACTTAACCCTCCCTCCCCGCATCCTAAACCTAACCCTTCCCCCTCCTCAGCCTAATACTAACAGCTCCCCTAGTGCTTAACCCCTAACTCTAATGCCGGGTATGCACTAAATGGATCGGACAGCAAATCGGACACTTCGGCCAGCTATGTCGCTGACGATGCGTGCTCCAGCAATGTTGCTCGTCGGACCTGCCGCTCCGTTACTGCTGGCATCAGCAAGTGTGTATGCACTTGCCGATGCTGGCATCCCCGCCAGCTCCCACCACTGGCAATATCGCACTGGGTACACCTCGCTTAATGTGTACCCAGTTTAGCCCTCCCTATAACCCCAATACCTACCATCATGATGTTGGTGCCAGAATTCTGGCTGGTGTCGGGATATGAACTACGTCCCCTGTATATCGATGATGAGCACTTGTACTCAGGGCCGGATTTCTCGCTATCCATTCTAGGCGCTCGCCTAGGGCCCGGCAGGACACAAGGGGCCCGTGGACGGGCCCCTTTGCCTGAAGAATTCCGCAATCACAACGCTCCCAGAGGAGCACTGCGCGAGTACCGCGTGACGTCATGATGTCACGCGATCCCGCCTTCCCCCCCTGAGAGTCCCGCGCGGCTGTCGGGGAGAGCCTGTGAGTACGTGGCCGCCAGCCTGCGGGCGGGCGGCATGAGGGAAGGGTGTGCGAGTGCACAGGGTAACGCAGCGGGGACCCTCCGCCTTGTCCCTCCCAGCTGATCCATCCTTATCCAGCTACTGTAGCCCCGCCGTGACCCGCCCCAGCAGCCACGTTGCCTGCCTTCCAGGCCCACCAGCAGCAAACAGAAGCAGCCAAGGCCGGGCAGGTAGGGACCTGTATTAGTTACCTGATGAGCTGCCATATACACACACTATATATGTATGTATGTATGTATACTGTGTACCGACTTTATCCCACCTGTACATGCACAGAGATTGTGTAAAATAGATCTCTCTGTGAGAAGGTATGTCTACTCCTGACACAAGTTTGAAAATCAATAACGCCATACCTAACGATGAAAATAAAGAGTTACCATACACATCTTATAATACTATGCACACTGTGGGGGTCATTCAGACCCGGTCACAAGCACCAATGTGCTCGCAACTGGGTCAATGGGTAGCCCTGCGCACTCTCTCGCTCTGGAGCTCGCTACAAAAGGGGGGGCTGTTGATGTTGATCAACAGCTCGCCCCATTTTGTAGGCGGCCGGGGGTTTGGTTTCCAAAACGGAGGCGTTCCTTATGGGGGAAGCCACACTGACATCATCAGTGAAGTCAGTGGGGAGCTTCCTGCTCAATCAGAGCAGGAAGCTCCCTGGGGCTTGCGAGTGGCCAGACCCAACCTTAGGGTCTGGTCGCAAGCCCCGATGGTCGCGAAGGTCTTGACCATCGTGACCATCACCCTGGACGCTAGCTAAGCTATAGGTGGTAACTCACAGCTTAGCTTGCGACCAGGAGGCCACACAAAAAAAAAATAAGCACCCACCCTCATTCAGAGAGAGCGATCGCTTCTTGCGACCGCCTCTGAATGAGGTCCTGTATGTAAGCTACTATAATAATATAAATATACTTCATAATATGAGAGAGAGAGAGACAGACAGAGCCACCAGAGACTTTGGAATGCCCCACCTGTCGCCCTGCTGGATATGTCACCATAAAGGACATACTTGCCTACTGTACTTTTGAAAAAGCATTTCAGGAAGATTGTGAAAGCAGGACCTATGAGCGTGGTGGTAAAGTGGGCGTGTCCTGCTACATCTGAGGGGCGTGTCATAAAATTGATTTACATCAATGTAAATTAGCCCTAAAGCAGTTATGGTGCATACACACGGTCAGATTTTTCTTCAGATCTGAACGATAACGATTTAAAAAATCGTTCATATCTGAAGGAAAATCTGACATATCTGACATATCTGTCAGATGAATGATTTGAACGATGTGCGTTCCCGATGGTCAGATAATGATATTTGACATCTGATGTGTTTGCAGTCAGACTTGGACGATGCCATTTATTTTAATGCAGTCAAAAATCGTTCAAATCATTCAAATCTTTGGTAAAATCATTCAATTGTTCATCTGACAAATCTGACAAATCCGACGTGTGTATGCTCATTAGTAAGATCTACTTGTTGATGAATACAAACTGATTATTTTTAAAAAAATATGCATGTAGCCTTATAACTAATACAGGGAAATTATACTAGTGATCCCATTTGAATGTAAATATTTGTTATATATATATAGAGAAAGAGAGAGAGAGAGAAAGAGAAAGAGAGAGAGAGAGCAGCTACAGAATGAGTGTAAGGTGCAATCAGGGAGATTACTAGGCTCTTCGGGGAGTCAGGGAGATTGCTACTATTTCAGGGAGTCTCCCTGACAATCAGGGACAGTTGGCAAGTATGCTCTACTCTCATTTCTTACCCCCACGTACTGTGTCTCTCATTACAACAAGCGTTTTGACATCAGCTGTATTTATTTGTTTATTACCAGTTATTTATATAACGCACACATATCCCGCATTGCTTTACAGAGAATATTTTGGCCATGTATATTGGTCCCTGCCTCAGTGGAGCTTACACTCTATATTCCCTTCATAAATAGAGGGAAGGAAAAAGAGGGAGAGTATCTGCACACTAATAATTAGAAAGTTGAGCCCCTGTATAATCAAGACTAAATAGTTAGTTAGGTAACGGGGGTGCAGCCCTTAATCAACTAGATTGAATCATAAAGTTTGGGGGAAAAGAGTAAGGAGTTATTTTTGTGGGCGCACACGAAGAAATAAATGATTAGTAAAATTTTACTTTTATTTGTTAATACATTAAAAATATCCAAATTTAGGGAAGATATATAGTGAAAAATAAGGAATAAAAATTATTATTAAACAAGACAAACGTAGATGTATAAAAAGGTCGGTCCACTGATGAATTGTTAGTAATATAGGGTGATTGTATATAACTAGATGAGAGTAGGAGTTTACTAATTATAGACACTGAAAATATTAAGGCAAAGACAGGATAATAGTGAATTCTATTAGTATCCATAAATGTGCCTGTTATTGGCTTGTATTGCTGGTTATGTCAGCAGTGTATCTGTAACTTCAATCCATTGCAAATGCTATAAATGAATAGCGGCCAGAAATTCCATCTATATCAATGCGGTGCCAAAATTAATTGAAAGTGTTGTCGTTTCCACGCCTTAAATAAAAGTATTGTCTGAGCTGTGTCTGAGTGTTGCTATATTATAGTTCACACATCTTAAATGTAGATATTGTCAAATTATAACTGAGTATCACTGCATCCACATAGTGATACACATCCGCATGTCCATTATGGGAAGTTTAATGTAACAGCATGGAGAGAGAGGAATTGATATTGATATCCAAAATTTCCCACTCAGTTGTATATAATGTGAGTGGAATGTGAATTAATTATGTAACATATTCAGCCAAGTTGTAAACTTGTTGCTATAGTAAGTTAGTTACTACCAAATAGCAACAGTATCTGTAAGTTACTGCTGACAGTTGTGCTAGTTGTTTGAGAGAGTAGTGTTGTATATTTCAAATTCCATCAACTCTATATATCATGGAATTCCATACTTTCCCTTGCACATTAGTTACATCATATCACTTTTTTGCCTTATTTTCACACTTTAGATCTTGCACATTCATTCCTCTTTTTTTTTTCAACTCACATTTTCACACTTTAAAATTATATAAAAAATATTTTCCCTTCACTCCTTTGGGTATTCTAGAAGGGATCTTTATATATAGAATTGATGGAATTTGAAATATACAACACTACTCTCTCAAACAACTAGCACAACTGTCAGCAGTAACTTACAGATACTGTTGCTATTTGGTAGTAACTAACTTACTATAGCAACAAGTTTACAACTTGGCTGAATATGTTGCATTATTAATAATAAAAGGAGATTCCATTCACATTCCGCTCACATTATACACAACTGAGTGGGGACTTTTGGATATCAATTCCTCTCTCTCCATGTTGTTACATTAAACTTCCCATAATGGACATGCGGATGTGTATCACTATGTGGATGCAGTGATACTCAGTTATAATTTGACAATATCTACATTTAAGATGTGTGAACTATAATATAGCAACACTCAGACACAGCTCAGATAATACTTTTATTTAAGGCGTGGAAACAACAACACTTTCAATTAATTTTGGCACCCCATTGATATAGATGGAATTTCTGTCTGCTTTTCATTTATAGCATTTGCAATGGATTGGAATTAGAGATACAGGACTTCATTCAGAGTCGGTCTAAGCGGCCGCACGGTCGTATAGGAAAAGGGTCCGGATATGCTAATGAAGCATACGCATGTTGCGTCCCTAAGGTCGGATCGTTAGCTGGCCGACCAAGGGGTGGATGCGGTCGGATCGCTAAAAATACGCCCACATCTCGTACACATAGCACGTCATCTCCGGCTACATAAGGATTAATCGCGAGCATCGTTTACCATTGGAACTGGTCGTAGAGCTAAAGGTTGACTTTACCTTCTCTTAAGCTCTACGATCAGGTCAGTGTAAAATCCTCCCATGTCACGTGTGCCATGACACTACTTTGTTAATTATGCACTCCCTTAAAACGCAGTTCGCATAATGAGGCATGCCTGCGTTCGGATCTCCACACCCACGTTTTCAAGCACCTTCCCCTGTTACCACCCACAAACTCCTCATTCTGTCACTCAAACTACCGACCTGGTGGTGTTCAAGGAAAGAGAAATTTCTGATCATAGCGGCAGGTTTGTGCACGCGCATTGCGACCTCTACGCATGCGCAGTTTTGCGAACATCGGCTGCGTACGACCGTGCGGCCGCTTCGACCGACTCTGAATGAAGTCCACACTGCTGACATAACCAGCAATACAAGCCAATAACAGGCACATTTTTGAATACTAAGAGAATTCACTATTATCCTGTCTTTTCCTGAATATTTTCAGTGTCTATAATTAGTAAACTCCTACTCTCATCTAGTTATATACAATCACCCTATATTACTAACAATTCATCAGTGGACCGACCTTTTGTAAATCTATGTTTGTCTTGTTTAATAATAATTTTAATTCCTTATTTTTCACTGTACTGTATATCTTCCCTGAATTGGGATATTTTTAATGTATTAACAAATAAAAGTTACATTTTACTTATTTATTTCTTCTTGTGTGCCCACAAAAACAGCTCCTTTCTCTTTTCCCCCAAACTTTATGACTCTATGGGCCGTATTCAATTTGAGGCAAAAAGTCAGTTTTCTGTGTGTTTTTGGCAGAAACTTTTCGCCGATGACGTCATTTTTGCCTGTTTGACTTTTACCCCGTATTCAATGTGAAAGACTTTTCGCCTAGGTGGAAAGTCAATGCAATGTAATAGGCGAAAAAGTATCGCCTATGAATGGGAGGCGGAAAAAAGTGCAGAATTGGGGTTTTGGGGTGCAACATTGCGGGAACCCCATGCAGCCTTCAGACAGTCCCCCAAAGGTAATCTGTGTAAAAAAAAAAAAAAACTTAAGGACACCCCAAAAAATTATTTTTCAACTTCACTTTAGCTACTTTTAAATATGCTGACCCCCATATACAAGTACCCCAAATTTGCTGACATAAGTTATTGTCTGGAAAAAAAACTCCTAAATAATATTCTGCATCACGTATAGAAAAACGCTATTTAACAGCTATTGAGCTCATTTAAAATCACCAAATACCTTCAGCAAGCCAAATAGGGGGGTAACATTGCTAACCCGCATGTCAGAGTATCTTTTGGGGGGTGTCAGGCTGATTTCCCCAAAAATGACAGCACTTTCCGCCTGTTTCAGTTTCGCCGGGTCCCGTTTTTGCCTACTTCCATATTGAATATGGGGTAAAGCAGGGACAGCCGCGATACTTTTCTGCCTGCAGAACAGGCGATATAGACGGAAAGTCCGGGCCGCGAAAAAGTATCGCGGCTAGGCTCATATTGAATACGGCTCTATATTCCCTACCACATGCTGACACACATACACACTATGGTTATTTTTTTGTTGGGTGCCAATTAACCTACAAGTATATTTTTGGAGTGTGGGAGGACACTGGAGTACTCGGAGGAAACCCACGCAAGCACAGGGAGAATATACAAACTCCACACATTTCTCTCCCAGTATTATTTCTCCGATACCTACTTTCACCTCTCAGCTCCCCATTATCTCCGCCTAGCTCTCTCCATTTCCTTTAAGTCTTTTATCCACCCAATAATTTATTTTCTCTTCCCCCCAACTCTCCAATGTTACTGCGGATGGGTACGGGATGCTGGCACTTGGCATTCCGGCAGGGTTAGAATACTGAAACTTGTCGGTCAGTAATCTAATCACCCCTCTCCCTACCCCTACCCCTCTCACCTCGGTGCCCGACCCTAACCTACCCTGCTAATGCCTAAAGCTAACCACCACTCTCCGCACCCTAAACCTAACCCTCCCGCCTTACTGCCTAACCCTAACCCTCCCCCTAGTGCCTAACCCTAACATTAACCATCCCCCAACCCCGCTACATACATTCGGGATTCCGGTCGTCAGGATGCCGGTGTTGGAATTCTGACAAGTGTTGGGATTATGATACCGGCATTCTGAGTGCCGGAATCCCCGCAGTCGGGATTTTGACCAGATCCCAGCCCTGCAGATCGCTGGCCCTGATTCAGCAGTGCACACTAGGGAGGTTAGGTCAGGCACTGGGGAGGGAGGATTAGGGAGAGAGGAAGGGTTAGAATACTGACCGGCAAGTGTCAGTATTCTGACCCTGTCGGGATGCTGGCGTTATGATTCTGACCGCTGGAATCCCGAGCACCAGCATCCCATACTCACCCCCTTTTAGCACCTGTGAATATAAAACAATATAATAGAAATAATAGTGATATTATACATTACATCAGATGGTATGGTACAGCATTATACAAAGCTACTTTACTGTTGGCCCAAATGCAATAATCATGGTTATACTTACAGAGTAGGTTCGTTGTTAGTCTGACAATCTGCTGAACAAGTGAGGAGAAGAAACTATTATAATACAGCGACTGATTATAATACATTATTCAATATAGGCTTCCCTGGATTAGTCTACATGTATTTATACCACAGCAGTTCCCTATAGTCTTCCCTATAATTAATCCCTTTAACATGGCAGACAACGCATTGATTTGACATGACATTTATCAGCAGGACAAGTCTCATAATTAGCATGAAGAAATGTCCCAATGCATTACGCTTTCATCTGTCATCTCATAGCTTATATACAGTATATGATGCAAGATGACTCCGCTAATGTCAATAATTGGTGCAAAAAAACAAAAGACAAAAATTACAGAAGGAAATGATGTGAGAGACTTTGTGTAATGTTGTTATGTGTATTATTTATCTTTGTGTTGTGCTGCATCCTGTATGTGTCATCAGGGCTGGTGCAAGTTTACTAGGTGCCCCAGGCAGAGCTACACCATAGCACCCCTGCTCAGGGGAGTAGCGAGGATGGTTCTAGTGAAGCTCCTGCTCCAGGTGCCTTCTCCATCCAGGGCGCCGGAGATCAACCATCAGACGGGGGGTGGATCACCTACTGCTGAGCGGAACCTGAAGCACATAAAAGATCAGTGCCTCCAGACAGGAAGCATGGTGTGGGCCGAGCGGCGCTTGTGGCTCCGCCCACACCACGACCCTAGTATGGAGGCACTGATCTCTATGTGCTTCAGGCTCTGCTTAATAACAGATGATCCACCCCCTGTCTGATGGCTGATCCCCGGCGCCCTGCAACAGTGATAGGGGGGAGGAGCTCTGAGTAAGGAGGGCTACTGTGTGTGTGAAGGGAGGGGATGAAAGCAATGTTTAGGGGAAGAAATGTATGTGTATGAGTGTGTGAGTAGGGGAGATCTTTGTGAGGGGGGGATCTGTGTGTGTGTGAAGGGGGAAGATCTGAATGAGGAGGGAGAGAGAGCTGTGTGGAGGGATCTCAGTGAGTGGGGAAAGCTGTGTGTGTAAGGGGCAAGCTGAGTGAGTGTGGAAAACTGTGTGAGGGGAGGAGAGCTGAGGGAGAGCTGTGGGGGTGTACTGAGTGAGGGGGAGATGGTATGAGTGAGGGGGAACACTGTGTGTGTGAGGGGAGGCTGAGTGAGGGGGGAGGGCTGTGTAAGGGGAGGTGAGCTGAGTGAGGGGGAGAGCTGGGGGGGTCTAAGTGAGGGGGGAACGATGTGTGTGTTTGAGAGGAGGAAAGCTGAGTAAGAGGAAGAGCTGTGTGTGTGTGGGGGGGATATGTGTGAGGAGGGAAGAGCTTTGTGAGGGGGTAAATGCTGGACATGCCCCCTGCCTGGCACACTTGGGGGGGTGCGGTAGAGCACACATGCTCCGGGTGCCATGGCCACACACTACACCCCTGCCCCTGCTTCCCTAACGCCTTCCTCCAGACTTGCAGCTGTGTAAAGACACAATATGAAAAGATGAGCGTGCACGCTACATTTATGCAAGTGTGGCAGCAAAAAGCCACAATTTTGCTATATATATATCTGACTCTGAGGAAGGTCCTAAGATATTTAAGAAAAATTATAAATATTGCACAAACATATACGTTATATAATAACAAATATAGACATTCCTCACTTAACGACCAAGTTCCGTTCCTACGACAAGGTCATTAAACGAATTGGTCACTAAACGAGGCACCAGGAGGTAATCATTTTTATGTATTCTGTATAAAGAAAAGGTCTAAAGGAAACTCAAACTTGTTACTGTAACTGTTTTACTTTGCGTAACTCTTACATACTGTACAGTACAATTAAAGTTATTAAAAAAAATATATTCAGAATAACATTTTGGTCATTGTATTATGGGTTCCAGCTGGTCAGAGTGCTGGTCGTAAGTCCGAACGGTTGTTAAACGAGTAGGTTGTTGAGTGAGAAGTGTCTGTACAAATTCACGTTTATGTTTTTTGTATGCAATTAAATCTTTACGATATTTATCGACTTGGATCGACAGTTTGTCCAGCAAATTGTTCCTAGTATCTGCCAATAAAGTGGGTTTGTGTTTCCAATTTGGACCGATTGATGCCTAATTCCCGAGTAACTTCCTCAATGACTAATTCTCATATGTTCTGTTTCCTATATATTGCTTTTGGTTTTGCTATATAGTTTATTGCTATTTGTATGACGCCACACGGGAGGTAGTGATTAGCCCAGTATTATACGACAACCAGTGACGATATTGATTGACATTTGGCTTTGAGTCAATCTTGCAGGATATTTTTTAAATGCATATTGTACTTTTTCCGTTTATGTTTTGCAGTCATCACATTGGCATCCCAGTCTAGTGCCTATATTTAATTGAGATGTTTTGGTGCACTGCTTGTCCCAGCACTCCTTTTGTTTTGTTTATACAGGTGGGTTGAATCCTTTCAACCGCCTGTGGTTTTCATTGGTTGGTGTAGGTCACATGGGCAGCCTTTCTGGAAGGCTGGTCCGAGCGCTGTGCTGATGTTATTATGTAGCGCATGAGCGGGCAGCTCGGTGGTCCGGATGTCGGGGGATTCATATATTTAAGTGGTAAGTTTTTTGTATTGTATGCACCCTGAGGAAAATGTTGTAAATAAACTTTGAAACATTGGTATAATGCCACGCATCTGGTCTTCTGATTAAGCACCGAGTGCCGCCGTCTGGTAACTGTAACTATTTCTGACTCCGCTGTGAGTCTGATTAGATGGCACCTGCATATATCCTTTTGCGGTTTATGAGGAGTGCTGCCTCATTGGGACCCTATATATATATATATATATATATATATATATATATTGTGATAGGATCACTGGTAAAGTGGTCTGTGGCAGGTACATTTGTCCCAGATTCCTGTCTTATGTGTTTTAAACCCCCAGGAGAAAGTCTGCAGTGTAGCAGGCTTGAGTCTTGGCTTTTTGAAAAGCCGGTTTGGGACCTGGGGGTTGTGGGTGAGAGGAGAGGGAGGGCTCCACCCACGGCCACTCCAGGTTTTGGGTCTTGCAGCCTGGTAACAGGCTTGTTAGGGTTTCCACCTGAGAGTGGCCAATATAAGCCTAGTTTGTTTAAGGCTGAGTGTCTCACCTGGGAGAGCAGGCAGGGAGTTTGCTCAGAGACACTTGAAAAACCTATCTGTAAGTGCTGTGCTGTGCCTTTGTTGCTGGTGAGGGCATTAGGCCCTGCCAGGTTCTTGTAGTGAGGGAACCACCTGTAAAGTTAGAACCCAGCCAGGGCTAGGATTTATGTTTATGGTTTCTTTATGTTGTTTCTGTTTTGCACAATAAAGACTGGCGCCGACCAGCTTGTACTCGAATCCAGACTGATGTACTGTTTCCCAGCTGCTGTGTGTGTAAGGAAGGAGTCCTCTACCCAGGAGAGGGACCCCTAATCTGCCTATGTCACAATATATATATATATATATATATATATCTGGAAAATGGGGTTGAAAGGACAAGCGCCAAATAGTGTGATAAATTAAAAAATAATTGTGCCCGTGCTCAAATAATAATGTGCGTACCAAAAGATAAATCTTTAAGGCTTATCTGCAAATCTTGTCAGTCGATTGAGTATACAAAGCTGGACCCGGGTTATTGGTGCCAGATAGGACCTTAGTAGGGAAAGGCTCTTGACAGGAAGTTCAAAGGACGAAACGCGTTGGACACTGCCAGCCTCTCTCAGACAGACTTGACACCACCTTACAGATAAGCTAATTTTTTTACTTTTTGTGTTAACTTGTCCTATACTTTGTCTATTACCCCATTTATGTAATAAAGTCCCCCTGTTTAAGTACACCAGTGCTGATGATGGTTATTTATTTCATTTAAAGACCATCACCACTTTATGTGGGTACTTTTGGGGCTGAAAAATAAGGAAGAAACCTGGAGAAAGTTACCAAAGGTTAACACTATATGCATCTACACAAGAATCTATTGGGTACGCATAACCATTTATTACGAGACTCAGTATTCTGAAATTACTACACTATATTATTTTTCTTCTTCACCTGGCTCTGTCAAGAGCCTTTCCCTACTAAGGTCCTATCTGGCACCAATAACCCGGGTCCAGCTTTGTATACTCAATCGACTGACAAGATTTGCAGATAAGCCTTAAAGATTTATCTTTTGGTACGCACATTATTATTTGAGCACGGGCACAATTATTTTTTAATTTATCACACTATTTGGCGCTTGTCCTTTCCACCCCATTTTCCAGATCACTATTTCGTCTGATTGCCATACAGACCTATGGAAGGGACTGCTGCCTCCTCTTATTTGAAGGATTCAAGTGGTCGATTAACTTTTCATATGTATGACACCTGCACTTTAATGTCACAATCAGGTTAATACACTGTGCGCGATCCAAGAACTACTATTTCCATATATATATATATATATATATATATATATATATATATATATATATTGATATAAAGCCGGCACTCCACAGGTTAAATAACATACAAATGCCTGGGTGCCCTTTGATGGTCAAAACAGGCCAAAATGTATACATGCAAAAAACAGCGGCACTCACAGGACTTTGTAAAGAAGACTCCAGACTCCCAAGGTCAAGTTCAACGTTTCAGTCAAACGACTTTTATCAAGATAAAAGTCGTTTGACTGAAACTTTGAACTTGACCTTGGGAGTCTGGAGTCTTCTTTACAAAGTCTGTGAGTGCTGCTGTTTATCAAGATAAAAGTCGTTTGACTGAAACGTTGAACTTGACCTTGGGAGTCTGCAGTCTTCTTTACAAAGTCCTGTGAGTGCCGCTGTTTTTTGCATGTATATATATATATCTATATATAAAGAGTCCAAGGCAGCCCGCACGCACTGCAATATTTTCATCCATTTGGGGTGCAACCTCAATGTAACCGTCACAAAAAATGAGGTTCACTTGTATACAAAAAATTTTTAATTCAGGGGACACTCACCGTCTCAGAAGGTAAACAGTTCTTTTTATTTGTTACATACCCCCAATGTCAAAATATTCAGGCTATGTCCGACGTTTCGATCCCATGTGGGACCTTTGTCAAGGTAAATAGAATGCCACAGAATGCTCAAGCCAGCACCTTTTCTGATGGCTTGAGCATTCTGTGGCGTTCTATTTACCTTGACAAAGGTCCCACATGGGATCAAAACGTCGCACATAGCCTGATTATTATGACACTGGTGGTATGTAACAAATAAAAATAACTGTTTACCTTCTGAGATGGTGATTGCCCTCTGAATTTTAATTTTTTTGTATATATATATATATATATATATATATTTATTTATATGCATCCTGTTTAAGAGCTGTCCTGCCTTGATATGAAATTATATTTTAAATTGATTTATGCATGATTTTAATCATTGATAATATTATATTTGGTTGACAACCATTTTTTAAAAATTGGTCCCTTGATATTACAACTTTCTAATTATCAGTTAAACTGATTTATAATTGAATGCAAATTGTAGCCAATGAGGACCGTTTTATGTATGTATGTATAAGATACTTAGTCTGAGTCTTTACATGCCTCTGATGAAATGGACCTTCTGATTGGGCAAGATGATCTCTGAACCAGGAAGTGCTGTCGGAGCTGTGGGATGGGAGCCGCTGGAAGCCGCTGTACATTGTGTGCTCCGGCCCTGATTCAGAGCCGGACGCTCTGAAAGAGCGCTCGCTCTGAGTCAGGGTGTTTTTTTGTTATTTTTGGAGTGGCCTCCTGGCCGCTCACATAGCTGTGGGTGACTACCCACAGCTATAGCGAGCGGCCATGATGATGGTCGCGATGGTCAAGACCATCGCGACCATCGGGCTTGTGACAAGACCCTCGTTCATCGCAAGCCCCAGAGAGCTTTCGGCTCTGACAGAGCCGGAAGCTCTCCACTGACATCACTCGTGGAGCCACCCTCCAAACGGCACTGACATCACTCAGTGGAGCCGCCCCCAAACGGCAAGCATTCCCTCGGGAACGCCTCCGTTTGGGCAGTCACCCCCTGGCCCGCCCACCAAAGGGGGCGAGCTGTCACTCAACATTGACAGCTTGACCCTTTTGGTGCCAGACCCGGAGCGACGGATTGCCCGTCGCTAGCCGGGTCTCGCGCATGCGCACGACAGAGCCGCCTTCGCCGTGCGCATGAGCTGTGGGCCACCATTGACCCGGTTGCGAGAGCTCAGCGCTTGCGACCGGGTCTGAATCAGGTCCTCTGTCCCTACCAGCTGGACATTGAGCCACTGTAACTATCAAGCAAGACCAGATCTGACTGGATATGCAAACCTTATTGGGGTGAGATTTTACTGCACCAATGGTGTGTCGGATGCCACTTTACAATGTGCATTATCTTAAAGTTTTGTACTTACAGCTCTGTCTCCCTAAACTGGAAATCCCCCTGGTATGGAATACTAACTTTGGGCCTGATTCAGACCCACTCGCGAGCGGCTGTCCGCTCGCAAGTGGGTCGATGGTCTGCACTGAGCATGCGCACGACGGAGGGAGCTCCGTCGTGCGCATGCGCCAGACACGACGAGCGAAGGACTTTCCTTCGCTCGTTGTGTCCGATCAAAAGGGGCGTGCTGTCAATGTTGATTGACAGCACGCCCCCTTTGGTGGGCGTGCCGGGGGCGTGCCTCCCTGACGGGGGCGTTCCCACGGGAACGCCTCCCGTCAGAAGCCGGCCCACTGACATCACTAGTGATGTCAGTGGGAGTGATTTTGGCTCTGATAGAGCCAAAATCACTCCGGAGTTTGCGGTTGAAAACCTCAACCGCAGGCTCCGGCTCGCAATTTCGATGGTCGCGATGGTCACGACCATCGCGGCCATCAAAATGCACGCTCGTATAGCCTGTGGGTGGTGACCCACAGCTATACGAGCGTCCAGGAGGACGCTCCATGAAAATGGAGCCCGGCCCTCATTCAGAGCGTGCGCTCTGCTCAGAGCGTACGGCTCTGAATGAGGGCCTTTGTCCTGCTTGCTACAGCTAATAATTGAGCTACTGCTGAATACTAACCTATATATTCTTTTATGCTTGTTTCAAAGAAACAGAACTGCTACACATGGCTGTCTTGGTTCCTACTGCATGGCTATAACCTGGACACAATATATGATAATACAGCGCTAATATTTTGTGCAATCCTTATTGCTCTTATTTTTGTGGGCAGTGTTATACTACTAAATATTGCATACTAATTGTGTGCAGACAGATCTTTTCAACTGTCTGTTTTAATTATTATTTTTGTCAATTCCTGTTTTTTAAAGGATAATATTTTATATGCTTTTGGTTGTCATTAAATTATTTAATTGTACCTTGCTTCATTGCTCACTATATTTGTATGTGTTTAGGACCAAGCAGTGGCACTGTGTTAAAAAATAAATTGCAATAGGTGCTGTGCCACCATTAATAACAGCGCTGTGAGTCACAGTGTGAAGTTGTCATTTGTTAAAAAAAACATGTGTGTGTTCAAGCTCAGACACTGTGTTAAAAAATAACATTCAGTAGGTGCCATGCCAAAATTACTAGAGGTGATATGAGTCACAGTGTGTTGTTTTAAAAACTAAATGAATAAAACATGTGTTTGTTCAGGTTCAGGCCCTGTGTTACAAAATAATGCTCAGTTGGTGCCATGCCACCATTACTAGAAGCGCTGTGAATCAATATGGATCAGTTGATATTAGAGCAGGAACAGTAACCGAGTACTAGTGCTGCGACTGTTTCCAGTCATGATAGTACTTCAACATCTACTAAAGCAGGTGCTTAAGGGCAAAGAAACATCACTAATAGTAAAGGGAAAGTTTACTGCTAAAAACATAAAATTGCCAACATGTCATACACCACACACAGTGGCAAGGAAAGGCTAAGACCATGGCCTTTATATTTGAGTGGTGGTCCTGCTACTGCTGTTTTATGCACTAGAATGCCTATTGCAGAAGCCAGGGCCAAACACATTCAGGCATCCTCTTCTGTAACCTCACAGGATGATGGAACACATTCTCACTTTTAGTCTAGAAAAGGTGTCAAATGTAAAACAGGCAAATCAGTGCAGTAAAAAAAACACTAATGCTGAAAGGTGCACTGTGTATTCAGAAACATCACAAAACCCTGAGAAGAGTCTAATGGTGTCCACGACTGCTATGTGTGAGTCTAACATTTTCAATACCTACTGATAGGGAAGCCTCATTCTACTATTTCTGTACCCTCTGCAAATGTGGGGATGAGCAGCACAAGTAAAGATTGTGACATAGAAATTAAGGAACTGCAACAGGATGAGGAGGATATTTGTGTAGCTGATGCTGTTAATGAGGATGTTGATGATGAAGATGTGGTTTGTGTACAGTAAGTCAGGCACCAGTGGCACCAGTTCTAGCCCATGATAAGAAAAAGGTCATTGTCTTGCCTGGAAATAAGACAATAAAAACCTCTTATGTGTGGAATTATTTTTCGCAAATCCTGACAACATTAGTTAAGTCAATTGTATCATTTGTGAAGCCAAAGTAAGTAGAGCTAGGGACATTAACCATCTAGCAACCTCCTCCCTGTTACGTCATTTGCAGAGAGTTCATGCAAAGTACTTGGGAAACGCTGAAAAATCTGGTAAAATAATAACAATCAGTCCTCCTGGATCCAATTCGCAAAGACTTACTGACTCCTTCCCTATCCAGAATTCTCCAGAAGAATCCATTAGTGCTAGGGCTGCTCTTGTTACTGCTGGGGGTAAATCTTCATCACAGAAGGGGACCAAAAAGACTATTTTTAAACTACAATTGACTGTCAAACAATCCTTTGTAAGAGGAAGCAAATATGAAAGCAGCCATCTAGTTGCACAGAGAATCATGGAAACAATGATGGCTATGCTAGTATTTGCGCTGTGTCCAATATGACAGTTAATTGAGGTCTTATGTCTCCGCTACCAAATTCCATCTTGATTCCATTTTACAAGAGCAGCAATTCATCACCTGTTCTGGGATGTTAATAGAAAACTAGTTCTTGGCCTAGAAAATGCCATTATACCTTCTATCTACTTAAGATTAGATATGTTTACAAGCAATACTGGTCAAATGAAAGATTGCATGAATGTAACAGCCCACTGGGTGGGTGTATCGCCATCAGCAGCGGCA
The DNA here is from genome assembly GCA_031769625.1 of Taudactylus pleione. Lineage (NCBI taxonomy): Eukaryota > Metazoa > Chordata > Amphibia > Anura > Myobatrachidae > Taudactylus > Taudactylus pleione. Next base: position 1,561,780 of record JAUIMM010000388.1, read on the forward strand.
ACAAATAACACACAATGCCAGCTCATTCACAGGAAGGCTACTCTCTGTATCACCAGCTTCACTTAGAGGCAGACAGGCAGGTGTCAGCCTGTTAGAAAAACTCAGAGATGTCATAGCAAAATGACTTACCCCACTAGGACCCTCCTCTGGATTTTTCTTTATACAAATAAAATTGTAAGAGCATTAAAACCGACTGCATACTCTCACCATAAGCCTGAATACTGGTCTTACTACCAGGCTCTCAATGAGACTTCAGCCCTATTGTGAGCGGTGATGTCCGTATACTCTCACCGTAAGCCTGCAAACCGGTGTTACTAGCAGGCTCTCAATGAAACCACAACCTACATTAGAAAAGAGGTGATAACTGCTGGCCCATAGTCTGCATAAAAAACAGGAGCACCACAGTTAATGGGAAGACTGCATGTGCAGGGGTCGGGACATCATTAATATACCTTCTGCCATGAGGTGCTTCTTTCTAGCTCATTTCAAAGTTCTTTGTTTAAACCTGCTTTCAGAGCAAGAACTTTTTGAGTTAGGCCTAGAAGAAAACCAACACCGGTGCTGGTGGATGGTCATCAGGATTGCTAGTTTCTTCATCTGCTAAGTATCCAGGATACATTCTACCACATATAATTGCTAGCAGATATACACATAGATAATGTACTACTCTGGATAGTCCATGTGTTTTGAAATGTCTTTTCCTGCAGTTTGCTATATAGCTAAAGAAATAACTGAGTTTTGCAATCACTCTCATGTTTATTGAATTATCATTCTGGAATTATTATTATTGCTTAAGAATGTATATATTACTAATGTAGTGAAAATATAACTGCATACCCTTTTGTTAGTTCCTTAATTATAAGTATCTAAATTTAACCCTTGTTTGTTACTAACTTGCAGTGATGCTAACTGTAGGAGAGAATTCTGGTAATCACGGGTTAGGAGTGCTATTTGTATTACTACATCAATTAGTTTTAGACAGACTTCTTCTGTCTAGTTTGGTAAGCTAAGCAGTAAGTGCTTGGGTTTATTTCTGGATGTGAGACCTTCTGAGAATCTAGGTGTAGTTCTCTATATCAGTTTTTAGAGTTTCACATTCCTTTGTCTATATTTTGATATCTATGCTTCCTGTACTGTTATTACTTTAAGTGCAAAGTCCCTGTGGAAGCCGAATACTTACAAACAAGTGTGTGTTTTCCGGGAAAGAGGGTTGTTATTGGCAAAGGGCACTGGTTTAGGTTTTGACAGTGCAGGAATTCATTAGGTATCATAACAGTGTGATATTAACACTGATGAGGATGAAAAGATGGATATGAACAGTGCTAAGTGACTTAATACTGTATCATATTTAAGTATTGTTATAGGCAAATCCACAGATAAAACACAAAAAATCTACAGTTTCAATGCAGAGAAATAAATTCTATAGAACATCAATATATATTATATATATATATAAAAAATATATATTTCATAGATATTACATTTCACAGTATAAGCAATAAAAGATGAAAAGCAATTGGACAATACATAATAATAAAAAAAAACATCAATCCATATGGACATTTTCTTTTGGACTTGTTATGGAATATTTTTATAATATTTTTGGATTACAGTCATTATTTTCAATATATTTATATTTATTATTTTTTATTTACTTATTATTTAATATTTATAATTATTTTTATTTTTATGTTTTATTATTATGTATTGTCCAAGTGCTTTTCACCTTTATTGCTTATACTGTGAAATGTAATATCTATGAAATATACATTTTTTTATATATTTTGTATATCAATAAATTGATATTTTCAATCAAGCCGTATAGAGATATATCTGATTATAATATATATTGATGATCTATATAATATATTTCATTATTTCTCTGCTTTGAAACTGTAGATTTTTTGTGTTTTATTTGTGGATTTACCTATAACAATACTTATTTGTGATACATTATTAAGTCACTTAGCGCTGTTCATATCCATCTTTCCCTTCTATATATTGCTAGGAGTTGACACCTCCATTTGAACAAGCTGCTTGTTGATAGCGCCAACTGATTTCCATTTTCCCTTTTCCAACTGATGAGGATGAGGATGATATTGAAATCTTCCCAGTGTAGAGAGAATTAACAACACTGTTAGCTGCCTTAAGCCAATTGGCAGCTTGTTTGTGGAGGCCCAAACCAACCAAGCACTTCATCTACAAAAGTGGCAGCCCTGTCGCTGAAGTGCTTGGTTTGAAAAACTGTGCATGTCCTGATTGATATATAACATATGGGTGGAAGGGTCCAAGGACAATTCCATCTTTCACCACTTTTCTTTTCAATATGGGCTGTATGTTTTGACAGTTCTGAAGATTGCCATACTACAACTTTTTTTCTAGAGTTGGTTGACATTAACAGTACAGAAGCCCAGGGCATTTGTGATTCCTTACTACACACGCTGTACAAAAGTGGCTTATGTAATAAAAATTGTCAGAAATTCTTCTTGTTTTGGAAGTGACGGAGCAGCAGTTATGCTTGGTGCTAAGTCTGGAGCTGCCACAATTCTATGTAAGGATTTTCCAACCCTAATCAGTTTGCTCTGTATAAACCACCACTAGAGCTACTGTAGCTGTTACAGATACAGTGGAGGATCTTACAGAGATATTTCACTTTCAGACTTTCGTAGATATTCCTTATACACAATACAGTCATTGTCCAAAGAATCCAAGAAAGTAACAAAATAATGTTCAGCAGAACTATATGAGAATATTTTCAGTGTGTCTCGTGTACTTGATACTAGATGGGTTGGCGCAAGTTCCATAATGGTTTGTACTATTGGTATTCTATCCTGCAGTGTTCAAACGTTTTCAAGAACAGGTGCAAAGGTAAAGAAATCACAAAACATTACTCTATGGGGAATATTTACTGAAGTGTGGGTTTATAGAAGTGGAGATGTTGCCCATAGCAATGTGTATTAAAAATGAATGAAAAAGTACAAATACACATAAAAACCACCAACATTTTCCTATAAGTAACGTTGCTCACTATCAACCTATTCAACTACTAGTAGCTGAATGACTGTAAATGGCAGTATGAAATCTCTCTGCAGTTAGACATTATAGATAATACATAGATTACTAATAGTATAATGATTGTTAATAAAACAGAATATCACACAAAAGGCTGATTATATAAATGTATATATTTCATGAAAACACAATCCTAATGGTGTTCTATACTGCATAGATGTAACCCCCACCCCAAACAAAAGGACCAATAATCATATAAGCATAAATCACTGTTTACAATTAGATTGGTTTTCTGTGCGATGTACATACTTTCCTACATTTGGGCTGCCCCTTCCTGTGATTACCAACATTGTGAAGTGGGGGAATGAGCCAAAATAATGTGGTTCAACAAGAATCGCGTCATCAGCCTCCTGTACCAGCCACTTCACCCGTCGGGTGGTGAGTGACTCCAAGAGACTTGCCCAGAAGCACCAGCTGATTTATGAGAGCCTTCTGGACAGTTCTGGAATGTAGACAAATAAGATGCAGTAGTCCAATGAATTCTTAGGGGTACAGTATATTTACTAAAGTGCAGGTAATAGAAGTAGAGTTGTTGTCCAAAGCAACCAATCATATTCTAGCTATTATCTTCTAAGAGGTGCTAGATAAATGATAAGTAGAATCTGATTGGTTGCTTCTATAGGGCTTGATTCAAAGCAGCACGTAATATCGATATTCCGTAGCTGAGCGATTTTTTTGCAACTGTGCATGACCAAAAATAATGTAAGGACAAAGACACTGTTCAGATCAAGGCGGACAATATCTGAAATGTTTTGGAGGTGATCTTGGGCAATGGCTAGAATTGAATGCATAAATGGTCCATTCAGTGGGCGTGTTACGGGAGTTTCGTGGTCATGTCAATACAAGTGGCTGCATTCACAGATGTACAGGTGAACATAGGCCCTCATTCAGACCCACTCGCGAGTGGCTGTCCGCTCGCAAGTGGGTTGATGGTCTGCACTGCGCATGCGCACGACGGAGGGAGCTCTGTCATGTGCATGCGCGAGACGCGATGAGCGAAGGACTTTCCTTCGCTCGTAGTGTCTCATCAAAGGGGGCGTGCTGTCGATGTTGACTGACAGCACGCCCCCTTTGGTGGGCATGCCGGGGGCGTGCCTGCCAGATGGAGGCGTTCCCAAGGGAATGCCTACCGTCTGACGCCGGCCCCACTGACATCACTAGTGATGTCAGTGGGAGTGATTTTGGCTCTGATAGAGCCAAAATCACTCCTGGCCTCGCGGTTGAAAAACTCAACAGCAGGCTGTTGCTCGCAGTGATGATGGTCGCGATGGTCAAGACCATCGCGACCATCATCCTGCACGCTCGTATATGCTGTGGGTGGTGACCCACAGCTATACAAGCGTCCAGGAGGACGCTCCATATTAATGGAGGAGGGCCCTGACTCAGAGCGAGCGCTCTGGTCAGAGCGTCCGGCTCTGAATCAGGACCATAGTCAGCCATAGGGCTTGCGCAAATTTCTTTTCCATGACTGATGGTGACCTATCAGGAAGCAACAATCAGTATTACAATATATACAGCTGCTAAAAGTGGGCATCTCAGTCCTTGCAATGTCTGATATACTACATGAGAGAAGTAGGTTGTAGCGCCATTTGCATAGTCGCAGGCGGATGACCACAACTCAGAGCAGGCCTATAATGTGTGTCTTAACATGCAGTTAATGAACACATCTACTGAACACTTTATCCCTAAACCCGTAAATGATTGGGCTGAGAAACCTTGGCAGGCACATAAACAGGATAAAGTTGATTGTAGATAAGTAGAAAATGTCTGTGAAATATGTTTCAGTAAATGAGGACATTAAAGAAAACAAACATAACAAAAACTGAAACGCATGGAGCATGACGGTTTTACCGGCTTTGGAGGCAGATCTGCTGCCTGAACTCACATTCTTTGCAATGAGCATCACTCTAATGTAAGTGAGCAAGATTATGAGTCCCACCAGTATTAGGCTGATGATGAAGGTGTTGGATCTTATCACACTTTGCAGAGGTTTCACTGTTAATATTTCTGGTCTACATAAAACATTGAAAGTAAATATAGTCTTTTCTGCTGCGGTGCTCAGGAAGATGACATCAGCTACATTTGGTATTAGACCAATTACCCATATGATGGCAATGGCATACATAGACCTCTGTGATGTACAAAGCGTTACATGTCTCAGTGGGAAACAAATGGCTGCATAGCGTTCCAGGGCCATGACCGCCAAATTGTAGGGTGTAATAATAAATGTAGCTGTCGCCAGAGTGAAAATTGCGTAACAAATGGGCACAGGGAGGTAGACCAAAAACAATGAAAACATGAAGAGAATAAGTCCTGTAGTAAGATATAATGTATCATTGATCATCATGTGGGCGAAGAGGACGTATCGGGCATTGTCTCGGACATGAGGGGTGGTGAAGAAAACATGTAGTATGAGTGAGATGAAGTAGAGGAAGACACAGAAACAAATAATGGTCAGAGTCCCAAGAAGGATTTTTTGCATATTTGTCATTTTGCCACTGGAAATGGATCCCTGGGTGACATTATTGTACAATATTGTCGTATTAGCCATTATGGAATTGGACAAGGTGATGATTTTATTTTCCTCCTTCAACCTAGAAAAAGAAAAAAAACATAGGACACAATTATTGGATACGAAAATGGCAAATACTGTATGTGCAGGATACTTTATATTAATAGGAAGTAATAGCACCTAAAGGAGTAAGTGAGGAAATATTTTTCAGTTTACTGTATTAATGTTATATGTTTGCAGCAGGGTTGGGCTTACAAGCCAGATCATTAGCAAGAACTGACATCCGACCAGTGCCATGAATGGGAAAACATCCAAATTGGTTTGAAAACACTTTGAAAATTCTTCATTAATGTGTACGCCTTCTTTCTGAATTATTTATATTTTTAAACTAAAAGGATGAACCAGGAATTTGCTCAATATCTTTTCCCCTTTGGGGAGCAGGTGGAGAAATTGAAAGAGTTACTGCAGGATTGGTTTTAAATCTTGGTTTTACTTCACCACCAGTTGTCTTTCTCCGAAGCTCCCTCTTATATCTCTACCTTACCTATTGTGTCCTTTTGGTTATTTCCTTCTCTGCTGGCTTTCTCTATGTCCCAACCATCTCTTTCACTCCTCACTTTCCGAAATTACTTCCAATCATAGTGCTACCTACTTTGAGACTCTACTAAAGACACTAACCGTATTGTGACTCTATTATAGACACTTTCCACATTGTGACTCTACTGCACAAACTTTCCACATTTTGGGCTGGATTCATCAAGTGGAAAAATGTGGTCAAAACCCAAAAATGCGGGTTTCACTGCATTTATCATATGCACTCCGGGACTTGGTTGTGGTGGGTAACGCCATCTTCCTGATGGGCTTCTCTCCACTGAGTGCTGATAGAGAGATCAGATGGGATCCCTTGCAGCACCCCCCCCCCCCCTTTGGCATGTGCGTCCTTCTGTACATGCGCAGAAATACACCTGAGTGACTTAAGTCATAGACCAAGAAGTCCCTCCATCACAAAGGGCTGCTCTTACCGACAGAGCAGTCCTGTGCAAGGATTGTCATGTATACCGTCGTTACCAACGCTGGCATGCATGTGATGACTGGCAGAATGCATTGCATTGTGACTGCGATGCATCATGCATCCCGCCCTGTGACTCTACTTTCCACATTGGGACTTTACTAAAGACCCTTTCCACATTGTGACTCTATGGTATAAATTTACTAAGATTTGTGCTGGAACTGTGATGATCCGTTTTTAAACCGGATATTCAGTCTGTCATTATTGAGTTTTCCGATGGCCTATTTGATTGTTCCTACCCGTGTTTAATCCCCAAGTTTCCTTCCCGTGTTTCTCTCCCGAACAAGCAGCATGCACAAATCAGTGACATATGTGCAGGCCACTTGTGTGTGTGTGTTATTAATTCAATGGTTAATTTAAACCCCCCCCCCCCAAAGCATAACCAGCCCCGGGCTTCCCAGCCAGTCTTGGTTCCAAAAATATGGGGAAAAATGAGTAGGGTCCCCCCGTATTTTAGGATCCAGCATTGGGCTCCCTGAATTGGTCCTGGTTTTAAAAATAGGGGACATAAATGCGTGGGGTACCACCTATTTTTAAAACCATCACCAGACTCAATTCTAGCCAGGGTGTAAGGCCATAGCCAGGGGATCCCTTCACCGGGTCAGACCGGCCAAAGCATTAACACCCTAAGGTAGTCAGCGCAAGCCTGGGATCTCAGTGGAGGTGGGCACCCCCCAATTAAGGGGTTCCCCCTCTCCCAAGCACCTCAGGCTTATCCTGAAGACTGGACCTCTTCCGTGCACCCCTGACTGGTGAGTGCATGGGTAATAGTGGTGAAATAATAATGAATTTATTGTTTTTTTTCATCAGAACTACAGGTGCCAGCTTGCCTGCCCTTTGGCACTTACTGCTTTATGATAACCACTTATCAAAAGATTTACAGCAACTAATTCAGGTGTGCATAAAATCCAAATTGCATCTGAAGTCATAAAAATTAATTTTTTTCTAAAATTAGTTTTAAGGTTACAGATTTTTTTGTGATGTTAGGGCTGTATACAGTAAACGTAAATAATAACATATAACGGTTTCCTGCAAATATAAAGCAATTGATATAGAGTTATCCAAGATTAGAATTCAGAGAACAAACTGTTCTTATCTTGAATAGGACGTATGGCTGCAGTAAAGATAACTATTATACCTATGGCAGACACATTCCCGATTCACATCCCTACCAAAATCCTGAAGAACCTTCAAATACATATCTCCCACTTTGTATGGGCAGGAAAGTGACCTAGGGTGAAAATGCGCTTGCTGCAAAAACATCGCACCTCTGGAGGCATAGGGGTCACTGATTTTGTTAAGTACTACCATGCTACCCAGCTGACACAATGTGCGAGCATGCTCCTCCTAACCAAAGAGCTTGGACAGAAATTGAAGCTGCCACTCTTTTAGCATATTCTCCTTACAGTCTCATTTGGTGTTTACTCCATAACCATCCTCCTGCTATTTCACTTTTGCTGACCATTCATTTCACACTGTCTATATGGGATCTCTGTACTCAAATTTATCATCTTCACTCCTCTCACACCATCTTGACACCATTATGGAATAACCCAGCATTCCCTCCTGGTATGAACCATCGCTCATTCCATCACTGGACTCGCTCTAATTTCCTCTTCCCTATAGATATCACCCCTCTCAGCTACTTCCCTGAATTCACAGATCTCCAATCCCAATTCTCTCTGTCTCACAAAATATTTTATCAATTCTTCAAATCCGGCACTGTTATCATACTCTTAACAAATCGTCATCAGTCACTGACAAGACACCCAATGAGTCATAATGTCAATACCATCAGTCCACCAGAGGTCTTATCTCCACTATATATCAACTATTGCTCTCCCTTGACCAACCTCAAAAGGAAACACACAAAATGGCTTTGGAGCGGGAGGTGGGCGAGACTTTGACCCTCAAGGGGTGGTCCACAATTAGGTTGGAAATTGGCAAAAGCTCACTTTCAGTACGAATTAAAGAAAATTCCCACAAACTATATTATTGATGGTATTTAGGACCTCATTCAGACCCGCTCGCTAGATGCATTCGCTCACTCAATACGTATGTAAATTTGGGAAGGCAGGCGATTGCACAGCAAGGCATTCGCACGCCCACTATGTCTTGGCGTGCGATCGCATTGTGTATGCAGACGCACACCAGCTTGTCTTAAGATGCCCACTTATGCATGTCATCTCCAGGAAATGTATGCAACCACCGAGTACCATCGGTTGCGATCGCAGCGCTTGTGGCTGACCATATCCTACTGCAAGCACTGCGAGCCCTTCAGTGTAAAATCCAACCTGGTGATGTGAACTATGACACTGTCTCTTAATTATGCATGCCTCTGAAACGGCGTTGAGACTCAGGCATGCCTGTGTTCACACCTCCACTCCCCCGTTTTTAGTGGCCTCCCCCTGTCACCACCCACAAACAGCTTCTCCTGTCACTCACTCTGCTGGGCAGTCTATGCTGAGCGAGCGAACGCTTCCCCAATCTCTCACACTGGTTCGCGCACTGCGATGCGTATGCCTGCACACAATGTGAAAATTGGCTGACTACGAGAGAACCCATCCTAGCGAGCGGGTCTGAATCAGGTCCTCAGTTCCCTCTCGTTTGCACTCAATATATCCCACCTCTTCTGAACTATGCTGGAGACTGTGTGGACACAGGGGAACCTTGCTGCATGTCTGGTGGTCAAGTCCTCATATCCAACAATACTGGTTAGAAGTTCATGAACTCATTAAAGATATAGATGGCATACAAATCACAAACACCACTTTATTTTTACTTCACTTCCCTGCCCCATCCCTAATGCCATGTGACCTCATCAAAAACTGATTACAGACATTCCTCACTTAACGACCGAGTTCCGTTCCTATGACTAGGTCGTTAAACGAATTGGTCACTAAACGAGGAGCCGGGAGGTAATCATTTTTATGTTTTCCGAATAAAGAAAAGGTCTAAAGGAAACTCAAACTTGATACTGTATAAAGAAAAAAGCAGAAAGTGGGATATTCTAAATGGCGCACTATAAGAATCCCAGTTTATGATAATTACTTGGTTGTATTGTATTAGAGTTAAAAATTAATAAATCTTTATTTGATCTTGTTTTAAAATATGTTCTTCAGGATATCTAAGGCGAAATATTTGTTAAAATGATAGTATTACTATGTGCAAAAAGTTATGAAAAATGTGTATTAAAAAGAAATAAAGAATTCCATTTACCGCTGATCTAATATATGTAGTGTTTTATTCTTTATATGTGTCAGTTTTTACATTTCAAACCAATCAAATAATGTCAATTTGATTACTAGTGTGCATATCTCACATTATAAAAAGTCTATCGCAAATGGACAAGTAATTCCAATAGGTTGGGTAAAATTTACTAAGCGGCGATTTCTATTCTATTCTAAACTCCGGTGGTTTGGTGGTGGTTTCTATTATGCTAAACCCAGGGGTTTGGTTGTGGTTTTACAGCAGTTTCTAAATGACAGCCCTGTTCTATTCTATTCTAAAATGTGTTTTGACTGTGGTTTGGGGCTGTTTTGCTTTCTGCAGATTTACTAAGGCCAAAACCACTGCAAAACTGCCATCAAAACACATTTTAGAATAGAATAGAACAGAGCTGTCATTTAGAAACCCCTGCGAAACCGCCACCAAACCCCTGAGGTTTAGAATAGAATAGAAACTGCCACCAAACCGCCGAGGTTTAGAATAGAGTAGAAACCGCCGTCAAACTGCCGCTTAGTAAATTTTGCCCGTTATCTGGTCTGATTACAATATTAACTGTTACACAGTAGCTCCCAATGAGTTTGTTTTAATGTTGCAATCTAATACATTGTGGCTAGTATAAGTATCCACATATTTTCCCAATACTGATTCCCCAATAGTGGGATATAACAAGTGTTTTATATTGGTGGATAATAGTATTCCTTGCTAATTATGCCACATCATAGATTGTACTCTTTCTGGAATTAATATATAAGACAGCTGTTCATGTCATTGTCCAATACACTGCTTTCACCTCTAATAGTATTATTCGCGTCTGTATATGTTATTATCACACTGTGTTCTCAGCACGAAGAGCTGTATTATCAGTCTCCTTATTAGTATTGCTGAGCGCTGCTTCACGTACACGCATTTATATTTTCAGACACATTCACAGTACTAATGGGAAACGTCCTGGTGTTCACAGCACGGAGAGCTGTGTTATCAGTCTCCAAGGGGTATTCAATATGAAACGTAAACTTCGCTGTCAAATTTTACATTTCATATCGGAGCTTTTACCTGGGATAAAGTATCGGGCGCGCGCCCGCTTATCCCCGTATTCAATATGAAACCTACGAAAACGGGAGCCTGTGAGGTGGGATTTGAGTTAAATTAAGAATTTTTCCTTAAAAAAATTGTAGGACCCCCCTAAAGCTGTAAAAACATGGGGGATCACTATGGGTACCCCCGTTTTAGCCTGCAAATGAAAGTTGGAGATTTAAATAGCTGCGGCAGGTGCTTTTTTCCCGACATTGAAGAAGTGATGCAGAAGAGCACTTAGGTTATTTTTTTCATTTTTTTAAGTGGTCCCATCAAATTTGGGGTACATGAAAATGGGTACTGGCATATTTTGATGTCCCTAAAGTAAGTTTTTTAAAATTCTGCAACTGTGCACCTGCCGCTAATAATCTATTCTAGAATACACCTGCCGCTAATAATCTATTCTAGAATACACCTGCCGCTAATAATCTATTCTAGAATACACCTGCCGCTAATAATCTATTCTAGAATACACCTGCCTCTAATAACCTATTCTAGAATACACCTGCCGCTAATAATCTATTCTAGAATACACCTGCCGCTAATAATCTATTCTAGAATACACCTGCCGCATACTTGCAGAATAGCCCTGAACCTATTTCCCTAGTATTAAACAATTTTTTCAAATTTTTTTTTCACCCCAATTTTTAAATTTATTTTTTGGGGTGTCCCTATTTTTTTTTTGACACAGTTATTTTTAAAATGTCATTCCCAGGGGTTCAGGCTATTTTTTTTAAGGCTGCACCCCTAAACCCCAATTCTGCACTTTTTTTCGCCACCTATTCAGTGGTGAAAAGTTATCCCCGTTTTTTTTCATAGACTTTTCGAACCTGCGAAAAATCATTGAAATTGAATACGGTGTAAAACTAAAACCTGCGATAATAACGTCATAGGTTCGAAATTAACGCAAAAACTGACTTTTCACTCCCATATTGAATACCCCTATCCATGTTAATATTGCTGAGCGCGGCTTCACCTGTAGACTAAGCTACTTCTGTTCTCATGTGTTTGTTATATATACAATACATTTATGTCCCCAGACACATTTAGATAGATAATATAATTATAATCAGCAGTATTATTGGGAAACATCCCGATGTTCACCACACGGAGAACTGTGTCTCCGTTTTAGTATTGCTGGACGCGGCAAGCACTTCTGTTCTCATGTGTTAGTTATTTACACAATATATTTAGACATAAAATATAGTTAAAATTAGCAGTACTATTGGGAAATGTCCCGGTGTTCACAGCACGGAGACCTGTATTGTTAGTCTCCGTGTTAATATCGCTGAGCGTGGTTTTACATGTAAGTTAAGCTGCTTCTATTCTCATATATTTATTATATGCACAATACATTTATATTTCCAGACACATTTAAACAAATAATATATTCATGATCAGCGGGATTGTTAGAGAACGCCAAAACGCGTTTCGCCTGTAGCTTTCTCAAGGCTATCAACCCAAATGTAACTGGAAGCCATCTTTTATCCCCCCAGTCTCTTTTCCATAGGTTCATTCAAACTCATTTTGCCGCCAGGATTTTGATTGGTTGATTAGGATCCCAGTACGATTTGTTCTCATTCCATATATGGTATTCTCCTCTATCCTATACCCATTTATAGTATTTGGATCCAGTTATATTAAAGCTAAATATATATAGAGTTTATTATATTAATATTAATACTCATAATACTCATAATATTCTGTTATCTATTTTATATTGTATATCTTAACTAAAACTAACTCAATATATAGATATAAACTTTTGGGAAGCCAAAAGTGACAATAATAATTTTTTATATAGTGTTTTTTATAGAAATAATATTAATAATAATTATTTTGAACTATAATGTGTATAACAGAATGTTATAACAGTCCATATGTGTTTCTCCTATTATTAAATACTTTTAAATCCCACCAAATATTGCTCAGCATATTTATAAAACTAACTAAATTCATTCTACACTTATACTATTATATTAATAATTACCCCTAAATCATGATTGGCATTATGATCTATTATTAGTGTATTATATGATTTCATTATCATGTAATCATATACTTAATATTTGTGCTAAAAACTATATGTGACCAGTTTGTAGAGAAAATTATAACTTACTAAAATAACGTGAATGTGCATTGTGTATACTATATAATGTGTCTTTGTAAACATTTTTATAAATTATATATGTAAAAAGCTAAAAAAGTAGACATTTAAAACGTGATACTGTAATTGTTTTACTTTGCATAACTCTTACATACTGTACAGTACGATTAAAGTTATAAAAAAAAAGACATTCAGAATTACATTTTGTGTCATTGTACTTTGTGTCCCAGATGATCAGAGTTCTGGTCGTAAGTCCGAACGGTTGTTAAATGAGTAGGTTGTTAAGTGAGGAATGTCTGTAAACATATTCTAAACTCAGCTAAATGTCTGATTGCAACACGATGGAAACTAACAGCTCCACCCTTGCTGATCTCCACCATTAATGCTATCTGGTCCACCTATAGGATGGAACGTATTACCTCGATCATTCACGATACCCCAGATCTTTTTGTTAAAGTCTGGACTCCATGGACTAATCATTTTAAGGTGGAACCTCCTTTGTTGACTATTTAATATTGCTTTCAAATACGTTTACACTGAAACTTATAATCAACATTGACTAGTACTGTACTCCCCCCTTCCTTTCCTCTCACTCTTCCCCCCTTCCCCCCTCTTATTTCTCCCTGTTTTGTTTTCCTATCTATGCATGAGGTTTTTTTTCTTTCAGTTAGGTTGATACTATACCTACTAGGCATTGCTTGTGTTTGCATAGACTAGTCATATCTTATGTTGATATTACACTCCTGGAATATGCTACATAGCTGCTTGTTTGACTTACAGTATCAAGCCAATTTGCCTGCCTAACTGCCTAGGTATTGCTTCAACCATCCTTGTACAATTTATTGACCATATATCGGCACTCCTGTGGTGGATGGATAGTATAAGAAGGCTGCCTTCTTATACTATCCATCCACCACAGGAGTGCCGATATATGGTCAAAGCAGCGTGCTATTCAGCCACACAAACGGACTGCAGAAACCTCTGCCCGGGGACCAACTCTTGCGGAAGCCTATCAGCACTGCTAATTAATTCATGTGGACATTGGATTTGGTAATTATAAGTCTGGACTGATTCCCAGAACTGCACATGCTCAGTACCAGTGGATCAATACCTATTGGATTATTATTTAAGCCTCCCAGCATCTATATGAGACCATTGTGATTGGTGGATTGGACTGCTTTTATGTTTCCTCTATACAGTATCACAGATATCTCCTGCTTCCCTTTGTCTCCCGGAATGGCCCGCTGTCCCCATACACTAGTATCACAGATATCTCCTGCTTACCTTCCTCTGGCGGAATGGCCCACTGTCCCCATACACTTGTATCACAGATATCTCCTGCTTACCTTCCTCTCCTGGATTGGCCCGCTGGTCCCATATACCAGTATCACAGATATCTCCTGCTTACCTTTCTCTACTAGAATGTCCCGCTGTCCCCATACACTAGGATCACAGATATCTCCTGCTTACCTTGATCTGGCAGAATGGCCCACTGTCCTCATACACTAGTATCGCAGATATCTCCTGCTTACTTTCCTCTCCTAGATTGGCCTGCTGTCCCCATACACTAGTATCACAGATATCTCCTACTTACCTTCCTCTGACGGAATGGCCCGCTGTCCCCATACACTAGGATCACAGATATCTCCTGCTTACCTTGATCTGGCAGAATGGCCCACTGTCCTCATACACTAGTATCGCAGATATCTCCTGCTTACTTTCCTCTCCTAGATTGGCCTGCTGTCCCCATACACTAGTATCACAGATATCTCCTACTTACCTTCCTCTGACGGAATGGCCCGCTGTCCCCATACACTAGGATCACAGATATCTCCTGCTTACCTTGCTCTGGCGGAATGGCCCACTGTCCCCACACACTAGTATGGGGACAGAATTAATCAAACTCCAAAAATACAATATTTTTTAAGCTTGAATGCGGCAGCATACGCCATCTTCAGATGGCGAATGCTCCTGTTCGTGGATCACAACTCGCTTCTTCCCTATTGGAAGGTCATCCGGGTTGTGAAGAAGGATCCTTTCGGATGCCTCTGCCCCTGTCCAGCTTCTTCCTCCAGATGTCGGGGCTCTTGTGCGCATACTTGACCCGTAGATCACGAATGTGCACTACTGCCACTGCTCCGAGTGCCGCAGCAATGATGAATTGCTCCAGATTCCACGGCAAATTAGAATGTTAATTATTGGGGATATTAACATCATGAATAGGCCCCTTGATATTATACATTACATCAGATGGTATGGTACAGCATTATACAAAGCCACTTTATTGTTGGCCCAAACACAATAATCATGGATATACTTACAGATAAGGTTCGTTGTTAGTCTGAAAATCTGTTCTACACCTGAGAAAAGAAACAACTGTATATAACAAATGATTATAATACATTGTTCTATATAGGCTTCCCTGGACCAGTCTATGGTATTTATACTACAGCAGTTCCCTATAGTCTTCCCTATAATTAATCCCTTTAACATGGCAGAAAATACATTGATTTGACATCACATTTAGCAGCTGGACAAGTCTCATAATTAGCATGAAGAAATGTCCCAATTAGCTTACACTTTCATCTGTCATCTCATAGCTTATATACAGTATGATGCAAGGTGACTCCGCTGATGTAAATAATTGATGCAAAATAAAAAATTACAGAATTTTGTAAAAGTATGAAATGATCTGAGAGACTATGTGTAATGTTGTTATGTGTATTATTTATCTTTGTGTTGTGTTGTATGTCACTAGGGCTGGTGCAAGGGTACTAGGTGCTCCAGGAACAGCCCCTGCTCCCCCAATACCTTCCGCCAGACTTGCAGCAGCAAAAAGCCACAATTTCCCTTTACATTTCACCCTAAATACGACCCTTAATATTTAGGAATATTTATATATACTTCACAGTATGTGTTATGTAATAACACATACACCTGATTAACAGTAAAACAGAAAACATTATATAAATCAATATACCAAGACACAATACTAATGAAGTCCCTAGACAGTAAGTGGTGCTCTTCAAATGACCCGTTAACATTTTAAAAATGAAATACAGTATATAAAATATATAATATTTAATACATTGTGATTGCCGATCACTTTGCTTGTTTTAAAAAGTAGAATAGCATATTAAATAGAGATTTACTGAAAACCGAACCCATCCCGACTAAGGGCTCGATTCAGACCCGCTCACTAGATGCGTACGCTCGCGCCCAGGGTATGCAAATTTCGGCAGGAAGGCGATCGCACAGCAAGGCTTTAGCACGCCCACTATGTCTTGGCGTGCGATTGCTCAGTGTATGCAGAGGCCCACCAGCCTGTCTTAAGACGCCCACTTGCGCACGTCATCTCCAGGAAGTGTATGCAACCATCGGTACATCGGGTACCGTAGGCTGCAAACGCAGCGCTTGAGGTTGACTATACCCTACCGCAAGCACTGCGATCACTTGGGTGTAAAATATAGCCAGGTGACATGTACAATGACGCTGCCTCATAATTATGCATGCCTCTGAAATTACCTTGAGACACTCATGCACGCCTGCATTCGCATCTCCACTCCTCCGTTATTAAAGGCCAGCCCCTGTCATCACCCACAAACGGCTTCTCCTGTCACTCACTCTGCTGGACTGTATTTGCGCAGCGGGCAAACTCTTCCTGATGTCTAGCACTGGTTCACGCACTGAGATACGTACGCATGCACATATTGAGAAAATCAGCCAGCTACGAGCGAATGCATCCTAGCGAGTGGGTCTGAATCAGGTCCTAAGGGCCTACGGGTTTCTGAGTTGACCCGAGTCCCGGATTCTCTCCCTCACGTTCAGGTGCCATTTCACAAAGGAGATCCGAGGGAGAAGGCGTGGGCACTGAGTTGGAAATTAGGAGGAAGATGCTAAACTTGTATTGTACTAACTTAGGAACACTGTGTCATATTGGGACTATGGGCAGCAGATGTGTGTTCAGATCAAATTTTATATTTAGGAGCTATATTCAGGGCTGCCATCAAACAGTATGGGGCCCGGGACTGCAAAAATAAACAGGCCCCCCCCAGCCCTATCCTGACCCCTCCACAACCCCGACCCAACCCCAGACAGTTACCTTTGTTACCTCACTCTTCTTCTTATCTTCTAGCTGCTCCTCAGTCTTCCCGAAGGACATCTAGACACTACGTGGCTCCTCATTCAGCAACGTGGCGTGACAATATGACGTCGCACCGGGTAACAAGAAAAACTGTATAGCACTAGGTAGGAGGCAGAGTGGGAGGGCGGCCCAGGGCAACTGGGTAAGAAGTGACCCATGAGTCACTTCTATTTTGATTGTAGTGGTGGGCAGCGTGCTGGTAGGAGCAGGTCACTTGCCGGGCCTGTCACTCACTTATAAGTAGGGGTGAGCGGGTTCGTATTTCTGAAATCCGAACCCCCCTGAGCCCCCCCCGATCCGAGGCCGATCCGAGTCAGGTTCGACTTTTCCCACCTGACTCGGATCTGAAATCGAGGCAAAACGTCATCATCCCGCCTTCCGGATCTCGCGGGTTTTGGATCCTATATAAGGTACCCACGTCTGCACCATTTTCTCACTCGGCTGTGGACAGTGAAGAGGGAAGGAGGGAGTTAAGGCTGGCTGGGCTATGTAGTGTAGTGTAGTGTAGTGTAGTGCAGAGTAGTGTTGTGCTGTGCTGTGCTGCGCTGTGCTGCTGTTGTCCATAGGGGCTGTGTCCACTACTTCAAAGTCCATAGGGGCTGGCTGTGTTGTCTGTGCTGCTGTTGTCCATAGGGGCTGTGTCCACTACTTCAAAGTCCATAGGGGCTGGCTGGACTGTGTTGTGCAGTCAGTTGTCCATAGGGGCTGTGTCCACTCCAAAGTCCTCTGCAGTGTCCCAGTCCTAAAGGGGTGCTGTAGTGTTGTCCAGGGGGTGCTCTGTCCATCAGGGGTGCTCCCCCCAAGTGCTAAAAAAAATATATTTTTTCTGTGTTTGTGAATTGTGTGCGCAGTAGCCGCACGTGCATCAACAAAGGAGCAGTGCAAAGCGTGCGCCTGTGTCCCATTAGTAAAGGGCCAGCTGGCTTGTCCGTTAAAGGCTGCTGTAACCCCCAAAGTACACTCCAAACAAAAAAATATATATTTTCTGTGTTTGTGAATTGTGTGCGCAGTAGCCGCACGTGCATCAACAAAGTAGTGCCAAGCATGCGCCTGTGTCATAAGTAAAGGGCCGGCTGGCTTGACCGTTAAGGGTGCTGTAACCCCCAAAGTACACTCCAAACAAAAAAAATATATATTTTCTGTGTTTGTGAATTGTGTGCGCAGTAGCCGCATGTGCATCAACAAAGTAGTGCCAAACGTGCGCCTGTGTCATAAGTAAAGGGCCAGCTGGCTTGACCGTTAAAGGGTGCTGTAACCCCCAAAGTACACTCCAAACTAAATAAAAAAATATTTTCTGTGTTTCTGAATTGTGTGCACTGTGGCTGCACGTGCATCAACAAAGGAGCAGCGCCAAGCGTGCGCCTGTGTCCCATAAGTAAAGAGCCGGCTGGCTCATTTCTTAAAGGGTGGTATAACCCACAAAGTGCACTAATCTCCAGCAAAGATAAAAAAATATTTTCTGTGTTTGTGTGCGCCTTAGCCGCACGTATATATCAATATAACATAAATGGAGGACCAAACTTTCTCCGATAAAAATAAAATAGGGAAAGATCAAGAACCACTTCCTCCTAGTGCTGTTGCTGCTGCTGGGAGTTGTTCATCATCCCAGAGAGGAAGTAGGAACACCACTACTTTTACTAAACAATTGACCCTCCAATAGTCCCTAGCGATGAGGATGAAGTACGACAGCAGTCATCCTGAAGCAAAACGTATAACTGAGGCCTTGACTGCTATGTTGGTGTTAGACGTGCGTCCGGTATCTGCCATTAGTGCAGTGGGATTTAGACAATTGATGGAGGTAGTGTGTCCCCGGTTCCAAATCCCATCTAGATTTCACCTGCATCCTCAAAGCAGCAGCGACAAGCGTGCATCTGTCTGTTAAAGGGTGGTGTAACCCTTAAAGTGCGCTCCACAAACAATAAAAAAATTATTCTTTTTTTTCTCTTTGTGAAATGTGTGGGCTGTAGCCGCAGTTGCATCCTCAAAGCAGCAGCGACAAGCGTGCGTCGTCTGTCTGTTAAAGGGTGGTGTAACCCTCAAAGTGCTCCAAAAAATAAAAAACATTTTTTTTTATGTGTTTGTGACTTGTGTGCGAAGTAGCCGCACGTGCATCAACACAGTAGCAGCGCCAAGCGTGCGCCTGTGTCATAAGTCAAGGGCCGGTTTGGACATCTGGTCCGGACTGAAGGACGTGCCAACAATTTCTGACAAGTCTACTGTCACTGCATATGATACTGTCCTCAAAGCAGCAGCAACAAGCGTGCATCTGTCTGTTAAAGGGTGGTGTAACCCTCAAAGTGTGAACCACAAACAATAAAAAAATTCTTTTTTTTCTGTGTTTGTGAAATGTGTGGGCTGTAGCCGCACCTGCATCCTTAAAGCAGCAGCGACAAGCGTGCGTCTATCTGTTAAAGGGTGGTGACACCCTCAAAGTGCGCTCCACAAACAATAAAAAATTCTTCTTTTTTTTCTGTCTTTGTGAAATGTGTGGGCTGTAGCCGCACCTGCATCCTTAAAGCAGCAGCGACAAGCATGCGTCTGTCTGTTAAAGGGTGGTGTAACCCTCAAAGTGCGCTCCACAAACAATAAAAAAATTCTTCTTTTTTTTCCTGTCTTTGTGATTTGTGTGGGCTGTAGCACCTGCATCCTCAAAGCAGCAGCGACAAGCGTGGATTACCGATTACATCGGTGACAGCATCCAAGTAGGCATGTCAGACAGTCCGTACATGTACTGGCAGGAAAAAGAGGCAATTTGGAGGCCCCTGTACAAACTGGCTCTATTTTATCTGAGTTGCCCCCCTCCAGTGTGCACTCTGAAAAAGTGTTTAGTGCAGCCGGAAACCTTGTCAGCAAAAGGCGTAGGAGGTTGCTTCCACAAAATGTGGAGAAGATGATGTTCATCAAAATGAATTATCAACTTTTCCAGGGAGACCAGCCTCCAGAACGTACAGAGGGACCTGTGGTGCTGGATTCCAGCGGGGACGAATTAATACTCTGTGAGGATGAGGATGTACACAACACTGAAGAGGGTGAGGAATCGGTGAATGAGGAGGATGAGGACAACATCTTGCCTCCGTAGAGCCAGTTTGTGCAGGGCCAGATTAATTGCCAGCTTGTTTCAGTCGTGTGGCAGACCCTGGCGCTGAAATGATTGGTTTGTTAAAGTGTGCATGTCCTGTTTATACAACATAAGGGTATGTGGGAGGGCCCAAGGACAATTCCATCTTTCACCTCTTTTTTTTCTTTGCATTATGTTCTGTTTGGGGCCTAGTTTTTCAAACTGCCATCCTGTCTGCCACTGCAGTGTCACTCCTAGATGGGCCACGTGTTTGTGCCGACCCTCTCGTGTCGCTTAGCATAGCCATCCATCTACCTCGGTGCAACCTTTTGGACATAAAAACACTATTGTGAGGTGTGAGGTGTTCAGAATAAACTGGAAATGAGTGGAAATTAAGGTTTTTGAGGTTAATAATAGCATAGGAGCAGAAAAATCAACACATTCTGTGATTTTAGCTGTTTTTATGCTTTTTAAAAAAAAAATACAGATCCAAAACACAAAACCCAGAACCCAAAATACCGAAGGGTGGTTTTGGCAAAACCAAACCAGATCCAAAACATGAAGAAAGATCCAGATCCAAAACCAAAACACAAAACACGAAAAGTGGCCGGTGCACACCCCTACTTATAAGATAACAGTAGTAGCGGGCAGCTGGTGGTACTAGGAGCAGGCAGGCCCCCCAAGTGTCCGGCGTTGTTAGAAGGTGGTGCATCCCTGGGCTTGTGTGGTGGCAACCTCAAGTGGGTGAGGGAGCCAGGGACCAAAATGCAGAGTTAATCTGAGTCACTCGGATAGATGGGAGATTGGGAGGGCAACCCACCTAACCACTGTCTGCCTACAATATTGGCCTTTATGGCTAATTATCTTTAATAAACTCTTGACCATAATTAGAGACCATAACTTTCTTTTCCTTTTATTGTTAACTTTCATTCTATTCTACTTTATTATGTTCATGCCTATTCTGTTTATTTTGTTTTATATTATTATTATTTTTATGTAGATGAGACTATGGGCCTGATTCAGTAAGGACCGCTATTGCAATCGCAATAACGCACACAGGCCCTGATTCAGAGCTGGATGCTCGCTCTGAATCAGGGCGTTTTTTTTGTTTGTTTGTTTCGGCCTCCTGGTTGCTCGTATAGCTGTAGGTGACCACCCACAGCTTTTGTGAGTGGCCAGGTGATGGTCGCGATGGTCGCAACCATTGCGACCATCGGGGCTTGCGACGAGACACTTGTGGTAGCGTCTCGTTCCCGCAAGCCCCAGTGAGCTTCCAGCTCTAAATAGAGCCGGAAGCTCACCACTGACATCACTTGTGATGTCAGTGGTGCCTCCCACAAATGGCAGGCGTTCCTTCGGGAATGCCTCAGTTTGCGTAGCCACCCCCCCTGCCCACCTCCAAAACGGGGTGAGCTGTCAATCACAATCGACAGCGACCCCATTTTGGTGCGAGACCCATAGCGATGGAGCGCCCGTCGCTGGCCGGGTCTCGTGCATGCGCATGTTGGAGGCGGCGCATGCACAGGGGGCAAACAACAACCCATTTGCGAGCGCATAGCGCTTGCGAATGGGTCAGAATCAGCCCCACAGTCTCACTGTGAAGATATGCTAATGATTGCAATCGCAATGCCATTGCAGCCAAACATAAGCACGCCCCCTTTATCTTACACATATCCACAATACTTGGCAAGACTGCAAAACCGACGGTAACATCAAGTACAATCGCATCCTCACGAACAGTTGCACAAGGTCTGTTCTTACTCAGGAATTGCTAACCTCATCACACAGAGTAAGAGCACAAGATGCGTATGGCATCACAGTGGCTAATTTATGCACAACCATGTAATGGTGATAAAATGCACTGGTACGCCTGCATTTCGCTGACCACCCACCCATCACACCCCCCCCATTGGTACTTCCTGTCAATCACTCTGCAAGGAGTCTGCATAGTCCCGATAGCAGTGGAGTCTTCACGTACGTGCACTCGGATGCATACGCATGTGCAGAATGCAACAATCAGCCATTGCGATCAGTAATGAATCAGGCCCTATGTTAAAAAGTAATGTTCAGTAGGTGCCGTGCCACCATTACTAGAAGCGCTATGAGTCAATATGGATCAGTCAATAGAAGACCGGTTCGGATGACATATCATCTAGTGTGTACCGACCATAAGAGTTACCAGAATAAGGGCCTGATTCAGCAAGGAACGCAAAGGAGAGAACGCACGCACTTGGCCGATATTTTTGCTCTGCGCATGCGTATCCATCGCACTGTGCATGCGCAAACTAGTCAGTGCGATCGGGTTATGGTATGCAGACTACACGCAGTGTGCACATAGACCTTTCCAATATTGATTTACAGGAAGTGCCGTTTGTGGGTGGTGACGGGGGGTGGTCAGGTGAACGTAGGCGTTATAACACCGTTACAGGGGCATACATAATTAAGGCAGTGCGGCGGCATATGCTGCTGATCAGGCTGTGAGTAAAGGGAGATGGGCGGCTTAATATGGGGCTGGGCGTCTGCATCTTGTGTTGCAGTCTCCTTGCGTATGCATTGATTAGCATATTCTCGCAGCGGGCGGGTGCCTGCGTCTGTTAGCTGAATCAGGCCCTAAGACAGCTGTACTTTCACTGGCTGTTAATTGATGATCTCCCTCCATAGCACCATGCAGCTGACAGTCTGGAATACCTTGACAACTCTCCGAGGTCTCTTGTGATGATCTGCCTTTTTGTAGCCCTATAAATCAGTGTCAGTAGCTGTGCTGTGTATGCGGCGGATTAACTATTAGTTATTTGGGACTATTTCTTTTTTTCTTTTTCACCTTTTTTTTTTCAAACTCTCTTCAGTTTGGGTTCAGTTCTTTCCCCTGTGATTGCTGCAGCACCTATCTTTCCATAATATACACATATCCTTTTTTTCATCTGTATCAGAAATTCACAAACTTTGCCGTTACAGTCCAGGTTTTAAGGATATCCATATACAGAAGTTTAAATCAAATAGACTGAGGTACTACTTAAGTCACCTGTGTTCATGAATGCATATCTTTAAAATGTAGACTGTAATGGTGGAGTTTTGGAACCTCTGATCTATATCATATACAGATTTTCCAACACACAATATTGCCCTTTTCCTATTTTGCCGTGAGGAATCTCCTGTTTGTTAAAGTGAAGGGTATTAATTCCCCTAACAAACGAAAACTGTCCCTTCAACCAATTGCTAGAGATAATGCAGATATTATGGCAAATCAGCAAATGCATTTCTCCTCACTGGTCCCACCACAATTTTCTAACCTTACATATTCGTCCTGTGACATGGCCAAGAGAAAGGAGGCGGCAATTGTGGTTTGTCGCCATTGCTCATTTACTATTACACATAAAGTAAAGGGTAAGAAAGTAGATTTCTTGTTGGGTCACTAGATAATTAGGATGTTACTATTGCTTATATTTATGTGTCCAACGCTACACAATTTCTGTTTTTGAAGATTTTTTTTGCAGTTATATAACAGATAAGTACTGTAAAGGGACTCTAATACTAATTTCATATAACAGATAAGTACTGTAAAGGGACTCTAATACTAATTTCATATAACAGATAAGTACTGTAAAGGGACTCTAATACTAATTTCATATAACAGATAAGTACTGTAAAGGGACTCTAATACTAATTTCATATAACAGATAAGTACTGTAAAGGGACTCTTATACTAATTTCATATAACAGATAAGTACTGTAAAGGGACTCTTATACTAATTTCATATAACAGATAAGTACTGTAAAGGGACTCTTATACTAATTTCATATAACAGATAAGTACTGTACAGGTGCTCTTATACTAATTTCATACTTGCCTACTCTCCCAGAATGGCCGGGAGGCTCACAAAAATTGTGTGGTGCTCCCGGCCACCCGAAAGAGGGGCCAAGTCTCCAGGGACTGGCCACCACCCCTTGCCTCCCCCTCCACACACACACTTACCTGGTGGATGTGGGCGGTCTGGAGAGGGCCAATGATGCAATTTGCACTGAACCGTGTCATCGTAGCCTCGGCCCCTGCTTTACAATGCCGGTAATCTCATCATTGTTAAAGTGAGTATGCAGTCGGGAAGCCGGCGAACCTAATCCCGACAGTCGGCTTCTCGACTGCGTTATCCCGGAGAGAGTTAAATGACAGGCGTCTAAATCTAGACGCCTGTTATTTTACAGACGCCGGGAGATTGGCGCCCGGCATCCCGTTCGAAGTGATGCCGGACGCTGCTACGGACAGCCGCGGGGGTGAGGGTTAGGTTTAGTGCTCCCGGGGGGGGACTTAGGGTTAGGCACCCCCCGGGAGGTTAGGGTTAGGCTAGAGGGAGGGAGGGTTAGGGTTAGGCACCCCCGGGGGGTACTTAGGGTTAGGCACCCCCCTGGGAGGTTAGGGTTAGGCTATGGGGAGGGAGGGTTAGGGTTAGGCACCCCCGGGGGGACTTAGGGTTAGGCACCCCCCCGGGGGACTTAGGTTTAGGCAGCAGGGAAGGGGGGGTTAGGTTTAGGCACTTAGAGGCGGGATTAGGGTTAGGCACTTGGGGGGAAAGTTAGGGTTAGGCACCCTAAAGGAGGGTTAGGGTTAGGGGGTTAGAAATAGGTTAGCTAATACTTACCTTCGATGATCGGTATTTCCTTATCTATCGGTATCCTGGTGTCGGGATTTCAACCGCCAGGAAGAGGTCCGGCGGTAAATCATACCACTTCCGTAAAGTGAGGTTGGGCCACGATGATGCAATCACACCACCACAACCCAGCACTGCCCCCTGTTGCACCAACCTGGGTGCTCCCTCCCGAAGGGGACAGCCAGAAAGTCAGGAAGTATGTCTAATTTTATTATTTTGCCCCGCCCCAATCCTCTTTTAGATACAGTAATTCTTTTGCTTCGGTTCCACTGGTTTCCATCCCAGGGATCTCTACATCTTGAGGCACATAAGGTTCTCATCTGGGATATTAATTCTATTGTGCTTCAGATAAAAGTCTGGAGAAAGATGGGGGAACTTTTTAGAGTTCATAGTGATGAATAACATTCTTGTTTGAAATACATTGTTATAAATCAGCTATTTATTCATGTTTTATTAAATGTTCCTGTATGTCATTACATTATGTGCTCACTTCATAATATTTCACTTATACTAATTATTATTTGGTGGTCAAAGTGCTGTCTACTTTTTTGCTTTATTTTTGTTTTACTCATTGGGGATCTCCACCATCTCCCCTCAGGACAGCAGATAACCTCATTAAGGGCCTGATTCTTAATTGGATGCAGTTTGTTCATACTGAGATGTCCACTTGCAGAGGCGCAAATTAATCTCGGTGCATCGGACGCACCATCGAAGCTTGCACCAGTCCCACGGCAGGCGCAGTTTCTCCATCTGTACATGGCGCCCTGTGTGAGCGGCTGTGTGTCTTTAGAAACAGCCGCTGCCAGCTACACTTCCGGACCTGCCTAGCCGCCCCACTATTATCTACCAGGAACATTCGCTGAAATCACACTTCCTGGGTCCAAACTCGTTCTGAATCTCTGTGTGGTAACCATCAAGACACATACGCTGTGAAACTTGGACACATGTGCGGTACTTAAAACTATGTCTAACAGAGTTAATATCGGCATTTTGTATAGTTGGTGTCCAACTCAGGCACTAAAAGTTTAAATCAGTGCGATTGGATCTCATATTTTATTTTTGGATCAATTTATACCTTTTAAGGAAAAAAATCATTGAATCTTCCCTGCACCATTAAGAGATTTTTTTCTGTGCTGTCAAAGTATACTCTTTAACACAAAGAAATACTGTATGGATGCAGCTGAACTCTTTGAACAACTGCTTAATAGAGTTCAGTGAAAAGAACATGATCAGTCCCAGATCAGGCAGTATTTGCAGACCCTTGTGCAGTGGCTTGATGCCATTCATCCTCACCAGATGCAGCCTGCACCAACTCCTACAGCTCCACTTAAAGCTGCAGTAGTCTTGTCTCAGTTGCAGATACATACATTAACCCCCTAAAGTTTAATGTGGAGCCCAACAGTTGTCTGTTTTTTTTAATCAGGCCACCATCTTCCAACAAAGTTGGATAATACCATCTTTTTGTTGTCGGGGCAGGCCTTGGCCTCTCCTTTATGGGAAAGAAACAATCCTCTTTTGCACAGTAGTGTGAACTACCTAAATGCTTCTAAAAAGGTTTTCGACAAGCCTGGACAAGTGACATCTGCAGCATCCGCCATTTTGTGCCTAAAACAGAGGACCCAATAGTGGGCTAATATGCATTACATGTCAGGACTTTCGCTTCTAAGCTCCATTGGAATAATAACACCTTTCTGGAAGGAGTTATCTATATGAATCAAGAGCACATTTGTATCCAGGCAGCTGCTGTCATCCTTTGATGATTTACTACCCATCTGCATTAAAGTGGATCTTCACCATAGGGAGAGAGCTCAACAAAGGGAACATTTCCAAAGCTATAATTACAGCTTAGTGCTTTGGGTCTCAATTCTTCTTGTGCCACTCAAAGAGCTCATGCATATTGGGAAATTAGATCTCACTCCTGAGGAATGAGAAAGGAGGTTCCAGAATAAGCTACTGTATGTCTGTATTGTGCTAGAACACCTCGCCTTTTGTCTTAAGTGTTCGGGAGATAAGAAAAACCTAATTGATCGAGGGGTGGACAGATTAGGTTCAGTTTACTATACCCCAAAAGTAGAGGCCTCATTTCAATTTTCTATTGAGGTGTTCATGCTATTGAACACGTCTTCAGAGCCTCTTATGGCCTTCTTGGATTTCTGAGCAAACTAAATTTATCACAGCTAAGATAGTAAAAGTTCTGGGAATTGTTACCATGCCTTGCAGTGTCCTCTTAGTATAACTGGAGTAGATGGAAGCAAAATCCCTACTGCTACCATTTATCATCAGACCCAGTGTTTGACCATGCAGATTGGTGCTCTCCAAAGGGAGCAATTGTCCTTCTTTGTACTTCCAACAGCTGTAAACCCAATTATCTTGGTTCTCCCCTGGCTACACTTACAGACTCCAACCCTAGATTGGATTAAACCCAAACTTCTTTCTTGGGTAACTCACTGCCATCAGGTGTGCTTGCAATCAGTAATTCGTCTGCATTGAATTATTCCAAGGTCAAGACATTTTCTACTTCCTCACCAATCCTTTAGAGATGTGTTCAGCAAGAAGGCTGCCTAGAGCTTACCTGCCCACCGAGAATGGGATTGCCACACTGATTTATTACCTTCAAAAATGCCTCCATGGTCAAATCTTTCCCTTGTCACTTTCTGAGCCTCAAACGGTAACCATGCATATACAAGACAATCTGAAGTAGGGCCTCATCAGAAAATCTGCAGGATCTGGGATTTTTATAATCAAAAAGACGGATAGTGGTCTCAGACCATGCACAGGACAATGATTATATCAAGTAAATTATATAACCCCCTTCTGCCATCCTATAGGATATAAATTTGTGTGTAGTAGGGTAGGAGGTGCTACCACTTGACAATTTATTTGCAAAAAAATGTTTAGACTAGATTTTGTTTACTGTGGTGCACAGAGAGAGAAATTAATAAAAATATAACTTTAACAACATTAAAAAAAATAGCGTTAATTAAAATGACTGTGAAATAATACTGTGAATAAAGATAGAAATTGTGATAAAAAATGTGTGTAGGAATGCCGCTATAAGTGTCTCTTTTATATATTTTATACTGTGTCTCTTTTGATATATTTTATATTGTATTGATGAGTTTATACTTTATTGTCAGATGAAGGTGGGAGTAACTGACATCCCCAGGGATTTACACAGTGTGATGTAACATCCACTGCGTGACAATGTTATCAGAATGGTAATAATGTTGCCATCATCCAAAAAATCCTTTGATTATATGCGGGGTAATGTCCTGAGTGGACTATCTATGAGCACTAGCGCAAACCAAGGCATTTGTCACCGTGCATCCCGTGAGCTCCATAAGTAAAGTCTTTTTTTCACTATTACTATATCTTGCACCTCAGTCACAGAAATAAGCATTCTATCTATATACTGTATACAACATTATTAAGTAGTGCCTAGTACATTGCACTGTACAGCAGGTCTAATGTTTGGTACAGATGTAATTAATTACACAGGTCTGCTATGAAAAAGCTTTTTTAACAAATTTATGTGATACTTATAGATTTTTGGCTTCTGAACACGAAAATGACTCCTGATTTTGCTCATCACCTCACGTTTTTCTGCAAAACGTGTATTTATGAATAAGTCATTTTTTTCATATTCTTTAAAGCAATAAATGTATTCTGCATACATTTATTATAAAACATTGTCTTAAATTAATTCAGTAGGTAGTATAGAATGTTGCAATTCAGTTCTCGTCATAAAACTTCCCCCCACGGCCAGTGCCAGTATAAGGTCCACATGGGCCTGGAGCTGGAATTTACAAAGGGCCTAAACTTAAAGGAACATTGCGCACACACAACAACTACAACTACAATATGAGCTGGCGAAGGTAGAACCAAATACAACAGACGCAACACAGTTTTGCGCTGTGCCGGCTCATTTTAACCCCTGCCTACAACCACATACACACACACAGAACACACTACACACACACAGTACATATACAGTACACGCCACTCATACAGTACAATATACACACTAATTAATGCTACTGTACTTATCAAGTAGCCGTCATAAACTAAACTGCTAAACTGAAGGATGGCATTTTTATAGGCCCTGACATTAGAAAGTTAATAAAAGATGAACATTTCGGGCATGTAATGAATATTGTGGAACTTTCGGTGTGGACTTCGTTCAAACAAGTGATTTCAAAATTTTTAGGCAACGTCAAGGACCCAAACAAAGAAATTGTCAGGGAAATGCTTAATAGTTACAGAAACCTTGGCTGCAATATGAGTTTATAGGTACATTTTTTGAATTCCCATATTGAGCATTTCCTGAATAATCTCGAAGACTACACAGTGAAGAACAGTTTGAACGGTTCCACCAAGACGTTAAAGATATAGAAAGAAGATACCAGGGTTATTGGGACATCAGCATGATGGCTGACTGCTGCTGGATGATACACAGAGATGACACAGCAAAAGCTTATAAGCGAAAAGCGACAAAACAAAATTTGAAGACAAAAGAAACAAGATATTAACAATTTTTTCAATAATTATGGTTTTGTTTCTATTATTGTTTGATTTTATTGTTATTTTATTATGTAATTAAGACAAAAACACAGTGAAAGCATCTACACTTCTTCATATTTCACAATAAATATGTCAAAAACAAGTAAACTTCTTGTTTTTTCTTAAAAATGTATGTAACCCCTTAAAGGTAAATGTGTTGTGGTAATTTTTTTTAATATACTATTTCTTGATGTACACAGGAGTATAATTAAGAATATAAAAGTATTATTAAAAAAGCTTTCGATACCTTCAATTTGCAGACCTGTGTTATTGAGATAGACAGAGCAATATGGCTTTGTCATAGGAAGCTAATAGCACATTGGGGCAAATGTATGAATATCTGGAAAGTGATAAAGTGCAGAGTGATAAATGACCAACCACTCAGCTCCCAACTGTCATGTTACAGGCTGTGTTTGAAAAATGATAGTTGGGATCTGAGTGGCTGGTGGTTTATCACTCTCCAGCTTATCACTTTCCAGAGCTTAGTACATCTGCCCCATTATACAGTATTTACATGCAAATTATAGTAAATGGAAGGGGCTAATGCAGCACAGTAAGGCAGGTACTCTAATCACCAACACCTGCAGTAGAGATGAGCAGTTTTACTGAAAACCGAACACACCGAAACTTTGGGGTTCCAAGTCAAAGTGAGTCCCTGTTTGGAATCACTTTGGGGTTCTGAGTAGAACCAAGTTCTGACTTGGGCAATTTGGAACTCGGACCTACAAACCATGGGGTATATTTACTAAAGTGAGAGTTTTTAGAAATGGAGATGTTACCCATAGCAACCACTCAGTTTCTACTTAACAATTAACTAGCACCTTCTGGAAGACAATAGCTAGAATCCACTTCTAAAAACTTTCACTTTAGTAAATATACCCCCATATCTCTCGTATCTCCCTTGTGAAATCAGGTCCTGTGAAGTGATCAACATTGAATGGAAATCACTGGAAATTAATGTTATTGGTGTTAGTAATAGAGGAACAAAAACAGGTCCGAGTTACATGATTTTAGCTGTTTTTATACATATTTAAAGAAATCCAAAACAGAACAATAGATGACAATGATTTAGAACCAAACCCCAAACACATTTATCTGCTCACATCTCTACTCTTAAATGTCACAATTTTTCTCAATTGTTCAAATGAGCATTTAGCATTTATTGTCACAGCAGTTCGCCAAGGGTTTAATCACCCTAATATTTAGTTGAGCATTTAGTTTGTCATTTTTCATGAACCTTTTGTAAATAAACTATATATACGCCCGTATTCAATTTGAGGGGAAAAGTCCAGACTTTTCGCTTGCTGGACTTTTCACCTCCTTCGCCTGTTTTCCAGGTGAAAAGTATCGCGCATGTGCCTGCTATTACCCTCTTTCAATTCCAAAGTAGGCGACTTTTAAGAAGTGATGCAGAAGAGCACTTAGCTTTTTTTTTCATTTTTAAAAGTGGTCCCATCAAATTTGGGGTACCTGAAAATGGGTACTGGCATATTTTTAAGTCCCTAAACAAATTTTTAAAAAATTCTACAAAAATGCACCTGCTGCTAATAGCCTATTCTACAAAACACCTGCTGCATACTTACAGAATACCCCTGAACCTATTTCGTTTTTTTTATAACATTGTTCCACTTTTTTTTTTTTTTCACCCCAAAATTTTGAATATTTTTTTGGGGGTGTCCCAATTTTTTTCTTTCTTTATTTTTTTGCACATTTCGTTTTAATGGGCCATTCCCAAGGGTGCAGATTATTTTTTTTAAAGCCTGCACCCCTAGACCCCAATTCTACACTTTTTTCACCTGCTAAAGGGAAGTGAAAATTTATCACCCTTTTTTTTCAATTGACTTATTGCACCATCTACGAAAAAAAATGGGAACAGTCTATTTTTAAATGTCATTCCCAGGGGTGCAGGCTATTTTTTTAAGCCTGCACCCCTAAACCCCAATTCTGCACTTCCCACTTCTGCTAAAGGCTGGCGAATATTAATCCCTGTTTTTTTACATTGACTTTTCGCACCGGCAAAAAGTCAATGTAACTGAATACGGGGATATTTGAAAATGGCGTCAAATGAATACGGGCAATAATGGGAAACAGAAACTGCTACTGTAAATCAATAAATCTTGTACCATATAAGCATAAATCACTATGTACAATAAGCCTGGTTTTCTTTGCAGTACACACTTTCCCATCTTTGAGTTGCCCTCTCCTGGAGGTAAGCACTGCAGCGGACGAGGCGCGGTAGAAATAGGCAATACTGTCATTGTGGTCCCAACCCATTCTACATAATGCCCAAATTACCAACATTGTGAAGTGGGGGCGGAGCCACAATGACGTGATTCAACGGCAATCGCATCATCGGCCTACTGTACCATCCATTTCCCCAGCCGAATGTTGAGTGGCTCAAGGAAACGTGCCCAGAAGCACCAACTGATTTTTGGGAGGGCCCTGACAATCCAGGAGTGTGGACAATTATCATGCAGTAGTCTAATGATTTAGTAATCTCCATGGAAGGTTTATAAATCCCTGTTTTGTCTTTTGTAAATGTCTCACCTAATTGTTTCCCATTAGAGAGAAGCAATTACTCATATTGTAATGAGCTCAATCTAATCACACATTGCATTAAACTTTGATTTGTAGAATGTTCCGTAAAAATATAAATATTTGTCTAACAATTAATATAATGTAATGATTTTCATCAATGAGTTACTGTAATTTATGATTTAGATTTGCTAACTGTCACACATCTCTCTCCGTACTACAGGGCTTGATTCAGAGCCGCACATAATACCAATGTTCACGTAGTTTAGCGAATGTTTGCAACCACACATGATCAAACATTTCTAAAGACTCGCCCGGCACATGCGTTACACAGACCGTAAGCACAAAGACACTGTTCAGGTCGAGGTGGATGGGATCAGGAATTTTTGGGAAAATTGATGGGCGATCCAGGCGGTGCATGGGGTGTGGCTAGAATTTTATGCAAAAATGGTCCATTCAGTGGACGTGTTACAGGAGTGTGGTCGGCTTGTCAGTGCAAGTGGCTGCAATACACAGACGCACAGCTGCAGGCATATGAAACCATAGTCAGCCGTAGGGCTTGTGCAAACTTCTATGTGTGACTAATGGTGATGTACAGTATAAGTATGCACCAATCCGTATTACAGTGTGCACGGAAGCTAAAAGAGGACACATCCCAGTCCTTGCACATGCAGATGTACATGAGGAAAGTAGGTTGTAGCAGCATTTGCATAAAGTCGCAGGCAGGTAACCTCCAATCAGGCCTATAGTGTGTGTCTTAATGTGAAGTTAAAGAATTACTTTTTCTCAAGATTTTGAAAGTGGAAATTTGGTAAAACATCTACTGAACACTTTATCCCTAAAGCCGTAAATGATTGGGCTGAGAAACCTTGGCAGGCACATAAACAGGTAAAAGTTAATTGTAGGTAAGTAGAAAAATTCTCTGAAATATGTTTCGGTAAATGAAGACATTAAGGAAAACAAACATAACAAAAACTGAAATGCGTGGAGCATGACGGTATTACCGGCTTTGGAGGCAGATCTGCTGCCTGAACTCATGTTCTTTGCAATGAACATCACTCTAATGTATGTGAGCAAGATTATGAGTCCCACCAGAATTAGGCTGATGATGAAGGTGTTGGATCTGATCACACTTTGCGCTAGTTTCACTGTTAATATTTCCTGGCTACATAAAACATTGAAAGTAAATATAGTCTTCTCTGC
Organism: Taudactylus pleione; assembly: GCA_031769625.1. Taxonomy (NCBI): domain Eukaryota; kingdom Metazoa; phylum Chordata; class Amphibia; order Anura; family Myobatrachidae; genus Taudactylus; species Taudactylus pleione. Next base: position 1,594,985 of record JAUIMM010000388.1, read on the forward strand.
CGCGGTGCTCAGGACGATGACATCAGCTACATTTGGTATTAGACCAATTACCCATATGATGGCGATGGCATACATAGACCTCTGTGATGTACAAAGCGTTACATGTCTCAGTGGGAAACAAATGGCTGCATAGCGTTCCAGGGCCATGACCGCCAAAGTGTAGGGGGTAATCCTAAATGTAGCTGTCGCCAGAGTGATTATTGTGTAACAAATGGGCACAGGGATGTAGACCAAGAACAATGTAAACATGAAGAGAATAAGTCCTGCAGTAAGATATAATGTATCATTAATCAGCATGTGAGCAAAGAGGACATATCGGGCGTTGTCTCGGACATGAGGGGTGGTGAAGAAAACATGTAGTATGAGTGAGATGAAGTAGAGGAAGATGCAGAAACAAATGATGGTCAGAGTCCCAAGAAGGATTTTTTGAGCATTTGTCATTTTGCCGCTGGAAATTGATCCCTTGGTGACATTATTATACAATATTGTAGTATTAGCCATTATGGAATTGGACAAGGTGATGATTTTATTTTCCTCCTTCATCCTAGAAAAATAAAAAATATAGGATACAATTATTGGATACAAAAATGGCAAATACTGTATGTGCAGGATCATTTTTACTTTATATTAATAGGAAGTAATAGCTCTTAAACGGGAAAGTGGGGAAATCATTTTCAGTTTACTGTATTCACTTTCTATATATGCAGCAGGCGTGGGCTTGGAAGCCAGATAATTAGCAAGAACTGACATCCAACCACAGTCCATGCAGGGAAAAACATCCAAATTGACTTTAAAAATGCTTATTTTATGTGTACGCTTTATTGTTTCTGAATTATTTATATTTTCTAACAAAAGGATGAGCCAGAAATTTGCTTAGAATCTCTTCAGCTCTGGGACAAAGGTATGGGGGGCAGGTGGAGACATTGTGTGCCTTATAAAAAATTACATACAGAGAAAATTCGATTTTCCACTGTGGTTGTACTGAAGGGGAATGGGGAAATGTTGTAAGTGCTCTGAGTCGATATGGATCACAATCAGTCTACAGAAGAGCATGAGCAGCAACCAAGTACTAGCACTGCACCTACTGCCAGTCATAATGATATTAGTCCTTCAACATCTACTAAAGCTGGCGATCAAGGGCATAGATGGTTTAAGACAGGGTACCTGAAAGCAAAACAATATTTCACAATGTTAAAGAAAAAACATCACCTCTAATAATAAAGGGAAAGTTTCCTGCAAAAAAAATATAAGACTCCCAACATACTATACACCACAGTGGCATGGAAAGGCCTTTTTCTTCTGTAACCTTTACATGTCAATGCAGCACTTTCTCACTCAGAGTCTAGAAGAAGTGTCAAAATTAAAACAGGCAAATCAGTGCAGAAAAAAACACTATGGCTGAAGAACAAACTGTGTGTAAAAACATCACAAATTCATGAGGAGTGTCTAAAGGTGTCCACCATTGTTCTGTGTGATTCTGACATTTCTGATACTGTACTCATAGAGGATTCTCCTTCCACATTTTCTGCACCCTGTGCAAATGTGGGGATAAGCAGTACAAGTAAAGATGATGACATAATAGAAATTGAGGATGCTAGTGTGGAAGTGTAACAGGAGGATGAGGGGGATATTTGTGTATTACCTGATGCTAATGAGGATGTTAATGATGAGGATGTTGTTTGTGTAAGTCAGCCACCAGTGCCAACAGTTCTTGTATGTGATAAATAGAAAGCCATTGTCATGCCTGGACATAAGACCAGAAAAGCCACCACTTGGGTGTGGAATTATTTTGCCAAAGTCCTGACATTGTGAAGGCATCTATACTATTTGGAAAGCCAAAGTTAGCAGATGTAGGGACGTGATCTATCTAGGCACCTCCTCCATGTTACACCATTTGCAGAGAGTTCATGCAACTTATTTAACAAAATTATAATAATTTATAAAATAATAACAAGCAGTCTAGTCATTTCAGTGGCAAATTCTAGGAGTTTGGACCAGCACAGGCAATCTCCACCACTAACACCCTCATCATCAACTTCCTGATCAGAGGTAGTCTTCAAAAATATTGTTTTGTGGGGGCCAAACCAAGCACTTCAGCCACAAATGTGTCAGTCCCTGTTGCTGAAGGGCTTGATTTGTTAAACTGTTCATGTCCTTTTTAATATCCAACATAAGGGTGGAAGGGCCCAAGGACAATTCTGTCTTGCACCACTTTTCTTTTCATAATGGGATGTATTTTTGGGAGGCTTTGGGCATGGTCTTTTTTGCATAGACACACATTTTTATTGATTATTGCTCTAATACATTACTACACACTTTGAAAAGGAAAAAATTATACAATATTAATAGCCAAGGATAACCGACAAGGGTTGCATAATAAATTAAAACCAAACACTATAGCAGGCTGACCTGCTGGTTTTACTATCTCCTCCTTCCTCATAAATTTACTAACTAATCAATCCTACCTTTCTCTATCTGCCTTCCACTACATACATACTCCACCTCCATTTCCCTGTACAGGCCTTGGGCCTCTGATCTAGTTCTTGATTAATGAAAACATTCTTGCTTTCTATGGGGTAATATATCTTGATTAAACTGCCATCCTGTCTGCCACTGCTGTTTGCCACTGTTTCATAGATGTGCTATAGTCTTTTAAACTGCCATGTGTTTATACCTCTGCTCTGTTTGCTTAGATTAGCCAGTCAGCCTTTGGCCAATGTTGGTGAAAACAATATTGTGAGCTGTGAGGTGGTCACAATTTACTGAAAATGACTGGAAATTAATGTTATTGAGGCTAATAATACTATAGGGACAAAAACTGGCCCAAATTACATGATTTTAGCTGTTTTATCATTTTTTTTTTTTAAATACAGATCCAAAAGCAAAACACAAAGATGAATCCAGTTTCCAAAAAAATCTTGAATTTGAATCAAGATCCAAAACCAAAACATGGGGGTCTGCACACATCTCTAATATTAAGTGTACATTAGCCATTTCAGCAAAATGTCACTTACAGTACTGCAGCATAATAAGTTAATAATAACCACTTATCGCTTGATTTACAGTAACTAATTCAGGTGTGTTTATAAAATGGGAAGCCTAGACATCCGACTGAAAATTGTACAACACTATTTTTAAAATCCAAATTGCATCCGAAGTCACAAAAATTTGATTTCTTGGAAAATTAGTATTTTTAAGGTTACAGAATTTCCTGTGACTACATTAAGGGTGCAGACAGAGGCCCTGATTCATTAAGGATCGCAAGTACAAGAGCGCTCGCAGTTGGCCGATTGTTGCATACTGCGCATGCGTATGCATCGCAGTGCGCGTGCGCAAAGGCACCACTGTGATCACATTGTGATCATGGAGACCACGCAGAGCCATCGCAGAGTGAGTGACAGGCAGTGACCGCATGGGGGTGGTTACAGGGGTGTGGATAGAGAAACGCAGGCGTGCTTGACTGTTTGAATGCCGTTGCATGGGCGTACATAACTTAGCCAGTGCGATGGCATACACAGCTTGAGTAGTCACTGCGTTCAACGAGGTCAGCAATTTTTAATAAAGGTCAGGGCTGCTGTAATTCTGCATGAGGGGCCGATGGTACACGATGTTACCGATGTTTATGGAGGCTTGCAAGATATTACTAATGTGATATAGCGGTAGTGGGAGGCAGTGGGCATCTCTATGACGGCAGTGAGACAGCATTTCGATGACATTTATCAGCATATTTTCACAGCAGACCTGCGTGCGATTACGGCGCTGCATTAGCGATCCGTAATGAATCAAGGCCAGTATACGTAAGTACTAAATAATAACATATAAGTGTCTGAGTGAATAGCACTTACAGTACCTGTAAATTTAAAGCAACTGAAATAGAGTTATCTAAGATTAAAATTCTGTGACATTATACATTACATCAGACCCATGGTAAAGTATTACACAAAGTTACCGTATTGTTGGCACAAATGCAATAATCATGTACTAATGTGTCCTCATACATAGCCTCTATACGCCATCGGGCTCAAGATGTCTGGCGCAAGTGAGCTGCGCTGAACAGAGTAGCGTAATTTCCACTCGAATGTGCAACTTAGTCGCAACCTGACTGCGCTGATTCATTTGAGATGTGACACTTGTATATCTGTGTGCGACTGAGTCTGAATCTGTACAGTGGATATTGGTGTGAAATGAAAGCCGCGGCTCCTGTATCTTAGGCACATCGTACACAGATTCACGCTTAGGGGTATATTTACTAAAGTGAGAGTTTTTAGAAGTGCAGATGTTGCCCATAGCAACCAATCAGATTCTAGCTATTATCTTCTAGAAGGTGCTAGTTAAATGTTAAGTAGAATATGATTGGTTGCTATGGGCAACATATCCACTTCTAAATACTCTCACTTTAGTAAATATACCCCTTAGTCGTACACAGATATACAAGTGTCGCATATCAATTTAATCAGTGCGGTTTTGTGGCATCGTGTTCCAACTAAGATGTACATTTGAGTGAAAAAGATGCAAACAGTATATTAGGGAACGTCTACATTTACTTACAGAGAAGGTTCATCTTTAATCTGACAAACTGCTGTGCAAGCGAGGAAAAGCCACTGTATGTACTAAGTAATGACTGATTATAATAGATTGCTTCCCCAGACCAGTCTATGTACATGTATTTATACCACAGCAGTTCCCCTAAGTCTTCAATATAATTAATCCCTTTTACATGGCAGACAATACATTGATATGACATGACATTTAGCAGCTGGACAATTCTCTTAATTAGCATGAAGAAATGTCCCAATGCATTACGCTTTCATCTGTCATCTCATAGCTTATATACAGTATATGATGCAAAATGACTCCGCTGATGTAAATAGTTCATGCAAAAAAAGAAAACAAATTACAGAGTTTTGTAAAAGTATGAAATGATGTGAGAGACTTTGTGTAATGTTGTTATATGTATTATATATCTTCTTTGTGTTGTGCTGCATCCTGTATGTGTCACCGGGGCTGGTGCAAGGTTACTAGGCCTTCTAAATCAAAACAAAATAAATGCGCTCTCTACCACTCCTGAATATGAATAAAATGACTGTATACCATGCATATGCAGGTGGAACTGTATAGAATACCAAATCAGCTAATGATAAAACACTGTGTTTACTGAGTATTAACATACATGAAGGAAAATAAGACAATAGAAAACTATCAAAATAATGTACAAATGCCAATGAAAATGACTCACTATACACATACAGGTGTATGTATACAGTGTGATCAATGATACATAAAAGTTAAGAGGTGTATACCTCTCTGGTAAATAAGTCTTCACAATAGGGAATGGAGAGAAAAAAAAAAAAGAGTCTCTATTGTGAGACTTATTTACCAGAGAGGTATACACCTCTTAACTTTTATGTATCATTGATCACACTGTATACATACACCTGTATGTGTATAGTGAGTCATTTTCATTGGCATTTGTACATTATTTTGATCGTTTTCTATTGTCTTATTTTCCTTCATGTATGTTATACTCAGTAAACACAGGGGCCCTCATTCAGAGCCGCTCGTTGCCAGCAGTACGCTCGTTGCGTTCCGATGTTGACTAACCGCGCATGCGTCGGTGTAACACTGCGCATGTGCGCACGGCAGATTGCGAGCTTATTTTGTCTCGTTCGTCAAATAGTGTACAGGAAGTGACATGTCAAATGTGATTGACAGAACAGGGCGTTTTTGGGTGTTGACGGGGGAGGAGATGGAAAAACGCAGGCGTGGCGAGGCGTTTTTTGGGCGTACATACATTAACAAATGCGAACGTCAAATGTGTTCGTACCAACTCATACGTCACTGGATGATCCTCTTTCCCTTCAAAATGCTCGCACAGCTTAGGGGCTGGATAACTCGACCACAGTGGCGATGGCCTTCTCCTCCATCCCGGCACTCCACGATGTAGCATCGATTAATCACGGCTTGTCAGAAAATCAATTAGTGTTGGATTGAAAACCGGCTTAGTATGTGTTTGGAAAGCAGTTTTTTTGGATAGCACAAAACCGAACGCAGGTGGAAATCATAGCTGCTAATGTCTGGATTACACAATCAATTAGCGTACATTTGTGGGGGTGTATTTTGGCCGCAATGTGTTGTTTTTGGACTATTGTAACAATAATGTCATCATGTTTAGGTTTGGTGCCTCATTTTGTGTTTGCAAGGTGATTTTTCCTCCTTAGGTAATGTTTTAAACGTTCCTTAACGAGCCCTTTTTTTCCAATTTGTAATTTTTTAGGTTGAACGTTGTTGGCTTGTGGGCCCGGATTAAATGTAACCCATTTTTACAATAATGTCAGAATACAAAGTCGTACATTTGTTGTAAATTTATTGGTATCCCCCAAAAAATAAATGCACATATTTAACCAAAACATTTTTGGCAGTGTTCATTCCACAATATTTATTAATTGTGCAAACAATAAATTTTTGGTAAACGGAAATGCAAAAATTAAAAACAATTCACAAGAAAGGAGAGGGAAGTTTTGGCCAGAAAGGAATATGAGGCAAGCACAGAAGGAGTGTGGGAAAAGTAGCCAATGCTGTCACCGTTTGGCTGGGGAGGGAGGGCGCCAGACCGGGTCCGGGATGTCATCGGGCTGGCCTGTCCAGAGGCAGATGTTGTGGCCTCTGGACTAGGCACAGGGCTAGGCACATTTGGAGGTTTGGCTGATGTTGTGCCAGAGGTGGAGGATCCTGATGTTCCGGCAGGAAGGGAGGTCGGCTCCACCATGTGTTGGCGAACGAGTTGCTCCAGGGCAGTGGCGATGCGGATGTTGGCCCTGGTATTTTCCGCCAGGGCCTGACCAATGGTCACGTTGCCTGCAGCATTTTGCTCCAGGGCCTCAGCCACCGGTACCAGACTGGCGTCCATCCTCTGCAGAATCTCAGTGTGGAAATCCGATTTAAAATTGAGTTCTGTGAGGAGGGACACTGCCTGCAAGGGTGATTGCCCTGGACTGGCTTCTGCAGGGTCCTCAGCCGGATGTACTGGTTCATCCCCTGCAGAGCCTGCCGAAATTCTGCGGCCAAGGCTCCCCTCTAGAGCAGACTCATCCGCCTGTGTCTCTGTTGGAAAAATGAGAAAAGACTCACATTAGAATCTACATATTGGCACAATTACATTTCAGAGTTGGTGACATCACAATTTTTACCTGGGACAACATGAGGAGCCGCAAAGTCTGGCATGTCCGTTTCCATGTTGGACACGCAAACACCTCCACAGCCTGCACACATGCCTGTGCCAGCTCTTCTAAATCAGTCAACTCCAATGACACAGGGGTGGGACCTCCACCTGTCCCCCTTGCATGCCTAGCCCTGTCCACCATTTTTTGTTTCAGGCGATATTTGAAGTCTTGCCATCTGTGGGTGAAAAAGGAACCATTATTTTTTATTTTATTTTGTTTTTGGTTTTAGTGTGGTCAAGTGTTTACTTACCGCCGTTTGACATCCCGGGCTAGACGGACATAATCACCCACCCTATTGACCTCAACGGCTACCTCTTCCGACATTCTCCACTTCTGGCTTGAACTCATATTCCTGTCTGCCTGTGGCAGGATGTCCACACACTTCTGAATCAAAACCTCCATCTCCTTTCTTGTGAATTGTGGCTGCCTTTTCTTTTTGGCAGCTTTGCCCGGAATACTGGGCCCAGCAGCCTCTTCCATGTGATCCTCCTCACCTATTTGTGTAAATTTGGAGAATTCTCAACTTCACAACTTGCACAATATTATGTTTCTAATTAATCATTGAGTCAAAATGCATGAAATACTTACCGCCAGACTGTTGTCCATTGTTTCCCTGGTCTGTAGCCATGTCTGAGCTTCAAACAAGAAATACAGCAGAATTTTGTTTTTGTCTCGTGACGTATTTATACATGCGTCCTTATTTTGCGGCCGCATCATTGATTGTGCGTTCCTATGATCCCTCCTTAATTTGTGCGGGAAACGAAACACTATTTATGGCTTGGGGCGTCTCGATTCGAGGTGGCGTTTTTTGAATGTTGGAGGTTACGTTGGTTGGAGTTGATTGTTGGCTGGTGTAGGAGTTTGCGTTTTTGGAAGTAGTTTTTTTGGATATATTCGTTTTTTGATTTTCGTTCGTTTGTTTTTGTTTTTTAATTTTTTGGTCGTTTCCAGTTTTGGTAAGTTTGGGGAAGTCTAACTTTGGGGCAATTTGTCTCTCATTCTGGTTAAGAATTTTCTAATATTTTTTTCCCGTCATTTCATCTCTCTTTGGTTTTATTTTGGCTCTGCCCCAAAGACCTTTTGATCCGGATTCTTATATATTATCTCTTGGTAAGTTCATTTGTTAAACTGTTTTGGAAATGTTCTTGTTTGTCTTTATGCAACTTTGGTTGGCCTTACACATGTAACCTTTGTTTTTCCAAATCCAAAATCTGTTTTGTTTTTTTTTAGTTCCGCTGCGTTTTTGTAACTTGTATTTGCGAACTAATTAGCACATTTTTACTACTTACTATTGTGACTTGTATTTGCGAACTAATTAGCGCATTTTTACTACTTACTTTTGTGACTTGTATTTGCGAACTAATTAGCGCATTTTTACTACTTACTATTGTGACTTGTATTTGCGAACTAATTAGCACTTTGTGAAATGCTTATTCATCCCTTAAAATTGTTTGTGTTTTCTCGGTAGCATTTGTTGCTTACATTTGGGCTCAATTTGACGTAGTGTGCGCAACGTCGTTTTGCTCTTTGCCCAAATGTGTGTGTGTCCCCTTTTATGTTTTGTCTTGCTTAAATTTTTGAAACAGAAATGGCCAGCATAAAATGATGTATATTTATGTTGTGATTATTTCCAGTTTCAACATATCATGACAATACCCCGGCATGTAAGCATCAATGGATGGTATCTTCAAGCTAAGTCAAATGTTTAAATTTTTTTTGGGGGGGGAAAAAGCCTGATATTCAAATCTTGCCATTTCAGGTTGATATGGGTCAGATTGTTCTGGCCCTGCTCCCGGAAGCCGACCAACCTCAATCTCGTCCCAGGCGTAGGCATCGTAGGCGTGCAAGGCCCCAGATATTTCGAACACGTGTCACCCTTTTTGGAATGCCCGATGATGAGGTTTTAAGACACTACCGTCTTCCTCCAAAAATCATCATAGACACTCTCTCATTAATAGAGAGTGATCTTGAGTGGCAAATTGACAGTCCTACAGCAATACCACCACTTACGCAATTTATGGCGGTGTTACATTTCTGTGCCTCAGGATCATTCCAAACAATGGTGGGAATAGTGGTGGGCATATCACAATCCTCCTTTTCCCGGATCCTGAGGGCAGTGATGGAGGCACTTTTCAAGCACCTCCATCATTTTATTCAAATGCCTTTGGATATGGGTGCCCTTAGTGTGGCCAAGGCCAATTTTTACCAAATAGCTGGCTTCCCACACATCATAGGGGTTGTGGATGGTACTCACATACCACTTCAGCCTCCAGCACGGCTGGAGGCAATATTTAGAAACCGGAAACACTATCACTCCCTCAATGTAATGGTGGTATGTGATGCCTCCCTCCAGATCCTGTCCCTGAATGCAAAATTACCAGGAAGTGCACATGACTCCTTCGTCATCCGGCAATCAGGGATATGGCCCAAATTTACCAACCTACAAGCTGGTTATGCGTGGCTTCTGGGTAAGTGGAGACCTTTAGTACCTAACAATGTTAAGCTTCATACAGAGTGAGCCTGATGTTGACTATTCTTTTTCACAGGAGACAGTGGCTACCCTTGCACGCCCTGGCTGCTCACTCCTTATTTGGCTCCCAGGCCAGGGCCACAAAGTGAGTATAATTCCACACTTACAGCCACCAGGCAAGTGGTGGAGCGCTGTATCGGCCTTTTAAAAGGCCGATTCAGATGCCTCCACCACTCTGGTGGCGAGCTCATGTATTTGCCGGATATGGTTTCGAAAATTGTGGTCCTGTGTGGGATATTTCACAACATCGCCATAAGGAGTGGTGTCCCAATGCAGCCAGAGGATGCCTTACCTGAGGATGGCCCCCCCGAGGTTGGTCGGAGGTCAGTATGTGGGGGGGCCATATGCGATGATGTGGTGGCCATATTTTTTAGGTAATTATTGACAAAACAACAGTGTTTATACCTAATGTGGTAGGGTTTGTTTGAGAACATCTAATTATTTATTTTTATTTTCTCCATCTTCTGTTTTTTCACATAATCTTTGGCACTCCAACGATGACTACTTCCTGCTACCCTTAAAAAACCTGTATGTGGACATTTTGGGGATATATTCTGGAACCCATATTGCAACGCCATATTTGTGGAATCATGTTGGCATGGTCCTTCATCAACCAGTTCTTGATTTGTTGTTTTTTTATTTGGTTTTGTTGGTATGTGTTGTATTTGTGATTATCACTGTGCATTTTGTTTGTGAGTGACCACTTTGATTTTTCAGTTATGTTGTGAATAAATGTTTTGAGAGTGAAATGCTGTACCTTTTTTGGAACGTTACAAGCAACTGTAACCAGGTTCACACATGTTACATTTGACTAAGGGGTAATCCAGTACTGACGCCAGTTGAGCTAAAATGTAATATGTTTTCAGGGTCCAAACCAACACCCAAAGGAAGCCTGTACAATCATTTGGCTTCGTAAGATTGGCCTAAGCAGCTTGCACCCCAACTTGGAACCTGTAAAATGTAGTAATATCTAATTGTGACTACACCAAAAAAGGGAAATGAGATTGTTACTGTTAGGTGTTTCTTGTGGCTATTTTACATAAAAATACAACACACAATCTTAGTGTCAAAAAATGGAAATCCTTGCAGGAACAGTCTACTTATGTCAGGGTAAACAATCTGTGATTTAGAAAAAACGAATGAGCCAGAACGTTACTTCGAAAATAACACTTTATTTTTAAAATGGGCCAAAAAAAAACAAACTAATCCCTAAGGAGGACCGACATATGGTCAAGGACCACCAGCACACCAATTATATTGTGGCGCATCCGGGCCACACAGGCGGATAATTCTGCCCGACGCCTCTGTTCCTCTGTGGGTGAGAAAAGTGTGGGGATTAATACAACAATACTGAAACCACATTAAAAAACAAGCCAAAACCAAAACCCAACAAAAAAAAACAAAAAAAACAAACCATAATTACACCATTAAAACACATCAAACTAAAATGGTGTAGGCCAAAAATACAAGGCCAATGTACAAATTCTGACAGGTGTGATATGTGTATGTTGAAATCAGCAGTAACAGGTAAAGGCAATCGCCAAAATCCCCAAAAGTGTAGCCAAAAACCCCCAAAAAAGGAATCACACATGATTACATACAAACAGTTTGTGTCGATAAAAAACGCAAAGAAAAACATACCGGAAGATACAACGCCAGCTCCGGAAGGCCCTCCATCGTCCTCCTCGGAGGTGCCTCCATTCCCCAAAGATCGTGGTGGGGTAATGACCGACTCCGGGGAGGGGGTAATTCTAAGAGGGGTGGTTGGAGGAGAGGGGGAATTGGGACGGAGGGGAAGGAGGCCCGAAATTTCAGCCTGAGGGTCTTGGAAGGCTGGGGAGAAGTGGGGAATAGGGGAATTACTGGTAGTGGAGTGTTGGCTGGGGGTTGGGGAGAGTGTCTGTGAGCGCCGTCTGGCCGGACGATGACGGCGTAGTCTTCGCTGGGCCCCTAAAAGATGTGAAACAAACTGTGGTTAGTTTCAACACAAATCCGCGAAAATAACCATTTTCGAATCCCCCCCCCAAAAAACGAAACATGCAGATATGAGTGCAATGAATAAATATGAAATACAGGGAAAACATGGCCATGCAGATATGAGTACAATGAATAAATATGAAATACAGGGAAAACATGGCCATGCAGATATGAGTACAATGAATAAATATGAAATACAGGGAAAACATGCACACGCAGTTAGGGCCACAAAGACAAACATGAAAACCACAATCCATAAAACTTACTTTCGGCGATCTGCATGCGAAAGCATGCCAGCAAGCGGGGCGTCCGCCATTGCAGGTCCGACCACCTGCGCTCCAGCTGCCCGATCTGGCGGCGTGATCCGAAGGAGCGCAGGCGGGCCCGTACCTCCGCATATGCGGAACGCTTTTCGCGGTTGGTGATGGGTGGAGGCTGGCTGGTGATCCGCCTATCCATGACCTCCGTTAGCACCAGCAGCTCGCGCCTGGTGAATGCGGAGGCTCTCATGATGGCAATGGTGTTTTTATTAAAAATCATTTTTAATAAAGTGCACCAAAATTTTTTGATTGGCTAATGTATTTGGGTAATTAACAGGACCAATTCTATTGGTTAGTGTATGAGTCATGTGTTCGACAGGGCCAGAAATCTCTTGAGACTTATGATAGGCTTGATGCAGTGACATGCGTAAGCAAATTGAAATAAAGAAATGAACTCCGGGAAATATGCGGGTAGAAAAACAAATAGAACAATTATTTAATTGAGGCTAACATGTATTTTGACAATTAAAAGCGAATGTTTAAGCCGTACGTATTCTGCGGGTAAACACAAACACGGACATGAATAAAGTTTATTGCATTGTGTTAAAAAAAAAAAAAAAAAACAATTTAGCGATTTGATATATTGATTGGCATGATACGATTGAGGGAGGTAGGCAGAATAAACGAGCAGTTAATCGAAATCTGACAGTCCAACTGCCGGGTAGTACTAGTGCGTGCGTTCCCTTCAAGCCACTTCGGGGATGTACGCTCGCTATTTGGCACGCTCGTTAGTTAGAGGAGGGGTCGCTTGAGTTTGGGGAGGATGTTTGTCTGCGTGCGAAAATACGAGCGAGTGCTTGAATTTAAATATTTTTTTACGTACGCCGAACGTACGAACGGTCACTTGCGTCCAGGTCTGAATGAGGGCCAGTGTTTTATCATTAGCTGATTTGATATTCTATACAGTTCCACCTGCATATGCATGGTATACAGTCATTTTATTCATATTCAGGAGTGGTAGAGAGTGCATTTATTTTGTTTTGATTTGTATATTTCGTATTTAAGAGGTTAGACACCCCTTTATAAATTGCAGCCCTACCTCGAACCTCCCCACTAGTCCAGTGCGCAATAGATCTGCTTTTTGTATTGTACTAGGCCTTCAAGGCTGAGCTACACCATAGAGCCCCCCCTATACCTTCCGCCAGACATTCAGCTGTGAAAAGACACACAATATGAAAAGACGTGTACACGTTACATGGGTGCAACTGCGGCAGCAAAAAGCCACAATATTGCTTCACATCTGACTCTGAATAAGGTCATTATTACTTAGAAACAGTGTTGAACTGGGGCATGAAGGACACCATCGGGGGAATGCAGTGATAGGGGTCAATACTTATGGGTGTGGCCAGTCTCCTTCTGGGTGTGGCCTTCACAGAGGCTTGGCTAACCATTAGAGAGTGCATGTACTGGGTCCCTTTAAAAAAATAAAAATATATATATTTTAAATACTGCTGTTGCATGCTAGATAATGTACTAGATTAATAACAGCAATGCAAAGTGGACGATATGTCATCCAATCCCCCGGATCAGACAAAATATAATCTACAGTAGTGTGTACCCGGCTTTAGTTTAGCAAATAAGCTCACTGCAGCCTTTGTCCAATAAGAGTGAAAACAACATTGGGTGAGGTGGTTGAAATTGACAGGAAAATGGAAATAACTTTAAATTATTATTATTTTTATTATAAATATTATTATTATTATTATTATTATTATTATTAGCAGGGGTGTAATAGGGTCTTCGGCACCCAGGGCAAGATGAAAAACATTGACACACACACAAACTAAATTATGTCCCTGCACCTTCGGTTCGTGGCAAAATGGATGTGACCACTGAAAATGGAGCGTGCCAACATGACATGCCACCCATCTCTCGTCACTCTGGGAACATTCCTTTCCATTCCATATGCACCTTACCTATATGGTGGTTTCTTACAATGTGGAACTTCTGAAGAAATGTATCCTCCCTGGGAAGATGACGTCTTCAATTGGTATTCACTATTCATGTAGGTCACATCATCTGGAAGATGCCTGTTTGTGTAGGAATATTAACAAGGTCATCATCGTACAACAGTGGTTCAACCAGACTCATTCCTCCTGTGTAACTTCCTTTCCCCTACGTCTCTCAGCCACACCATCAACTCCCCCTGCATCTCTAAGCCACAACACCCCTCCTATGTCTCTCAGCCACACTGTCATCTCTCAGCCACACCATCATCTCCTCCCTGCATCTCTCAGCCACAACACCCCCCTGTGTCTCTCAGCCACACCATCATCTCTTAGCCACACCCTGCATCTCCTCCCTGCATCTCTCATCTCACCCCTGCATCTCTCAGCCACACCATCATCTATCAGCCACACCATCATCTCACCCCTGCATCTCTCAGCCACACCTTCATCTCCACCCCCCTGTGTCATCTCTCAGTACACTATAATTTCCTCCCTGTGGCTGTGTCTCTCAGCACACCATCACTGCCCCACTGCGTTGTCTTTCAGGACACCATCATCTCCCCACCTGCGTCATCTGTCAGCACACTATCATCTCATCCTGTGTCATCTCTCAGCACACCATATTTTCCTCCCTGTGGCTGCGTCTCTCAGCATACCATTACATCATCACCGCGTCATCTCTCAGCACACCATCATCTCCCCCTACATCGTCTCTCAACACACCATCATCTCCCCCTGCATCATCTCTCAGCACCCCATCATCTCCCCCTGCATCATCCCTCAGCACACCATCAACACCCCACTGTGTTGTCTCTCAACACACCATCATCTCCCCACTGCATTGTCTCTCTCAGCACATCATCATCTCAAGCCCTGAATTGTGTCCCCCTTCATTCTATGTCTCTCTGTGTGTTTCTCCACCCCTTCATTCTATGTCTCTCTGTGTGTCTCCCCCCCTTTATTCTATGCCTCTATGTGTGATTCCTCCTCTTTTATTCAATGCCTCTTTATGTCTCCCCCATTCATTCTATACCTCTCTGTGTGTCTCCCCCCCTTTCATTCTACAGACACCCCAACATGACCCCTTCTACCAGGTACAAAGTGCTCTGCTCCTGGACTTCCTTGTTAATTTATGATTGCAGCCATCTGTATTGAAACTCCTGTCTCATCAATTACCTAGTTCAGCACATGTGACTGCAATTTTAAATTAGGTGGGAAGTTAAGGAGCAGAGCATTTTGTAGTGGTCATGTTGAAGTGTAGGATTATATTCCTCTCTGTGTGTCCTTTCCCTCCGCCTTCTTTCTTAGTCTCCCTGTGTGTTTCTCCTTCCCCTCCCCGCTCACTTTAAGCTGGAAGCCGGTGGGGACAATGAGAGCAGGCAGCAGGCTGAAGCTCAGGAGCTTGATGCTGGTGTCGCAGTCATGCTCCTTGCAGCAGCCCTAACTAAGTGGGAGCTGCAGCTGCAGTAATGCCACTGAGAACCACGGGCCTTGTTCGGCGGAGTAATGGTGGTCGGCAGGCAGCTGCGGCACAATGGTGGTGGGAGGTGTGGATATGATGCCCTGGCCCTGGCCAGTGGTGCCACAGCACCCAGGGCAGGTGCCCCACTCAAACCCCCTAATTATGCCATTGACTATTGATGTTAATAATACTGTAGGAATAAAAACAGGTCAAAGTTACATGGTTTTAACTGGTTTAATAATCTTTTAAATAAATCCAGATCCAAAACCAAAATCAAAAACCGAAACAAAAACAATTGAGGGTTTTTTTTTCAAAATCAAAACACATCATTTATTTAGAACCAAAACAGAGGGGTCTGCACCAATCTCTAATTTTGGTGGTGGGAAGAGTCGGGCTCAGCTGTGCCCCCCAGCTAGTCAGCGGTCTAAAGCTGACTGGTGTTGTTGCAGGGTGTGTCACTGTATGAAATACTGCTGAGCAGGGCCACCACTGGGGGGTACAGCCAGTACTATTGTATGGGGCCTGTGCACATAGGATGGCTCAGATGTCTGCCTGTGACTAATAATCATTTTGCTGACAGGATCACCAGCATGCTGTGGCCCCTGACTCCATGACACTGGCAGTGATCAGCTGGAGAATGGGATTTAGATGAGATGCAGGGCATAAGACATCTATGCCCCTGGTACTCCTCTCATAGGAGGATGGTGACTTCAGTCTAATGATCACCTCTTCTGTTCCCCACCCCCACTATGCCTCCTTTATTCCCCCTGCAGCATTCATTGTATCTGCTTGCTGTGCCTGCATGCCATACAGCACAGTAGTAGAGGTGCACAGTGGCAGAAGTTTCCCAAGTGTGCCTCTGCCCCCTTTATCCTCAAGTGTGCCTAGGCTACCCTCATTACCTCTGTGCCTTTACTCCTCCCTCTCAAGTGTGCCTCCACCACCTTTATTAATCAAGTGTGTCTCTGCCCTCCCCAAGTGTGCCTTTGCCTTGGCCCCCTTTCTCAACAAGTGTACCTCTGCCACCTTCACTAATCAAGTGTCCCTCTGCCCCTGCCTCCCCAAGCATGCCTCTGCCATCTTCACTTATTAAGTGTGCCTCTGCCCCTCCCTCCCCAAGTGTGACTCTCCCCCCTCCCACCCCAACTGTGCCTCTGCCCCTCCCTCCCCAAGTGTGACTCTCCCCCCTCCCTCCCCAAGAGTGCCTCTGCCATCTTCACTAATCAAGTATGACTCTGTCTCCTCCCTCTCCAAGTGTGCCTCTGTCCTCTCTCTCCCCAAGTGTGACTCTCCCCCCTCCCTCCCCAACTGTGACTCTGCCCTCTCCCTACCAAAATGGGCATGGCCTGTCAATCCCTTGGTCAGTAGCATTATTCTCATTGGGCATATGATAAACATTCACAGAAGCATTTTCTACCAAATCCATGAGAAAATAGTGTTAATGCTATGTGTTTAGAAATACTGTACCAAAATGCTTTGTATTAGAGGAAAGATCAGTCACACCACTATTATCACATGCAATACATATACTCTTACTTGGATCAAAAATGCCCAATTACCACATAGTCTATTTTAGCTACAAAGCTTCTTTAGCTGTCTCGGTCAGGGTCATATACTCACTTCTGTGGTAGATAAGGCCACTGTTGGTTGCTTCCTGCTCACCTAACTGATGGTGAATACATATCTAGATTAAGAATGCCTATTATCTTCATCCATCCCCAATCAGCATAACAAAACACTTGCAGATCTCAAGTTCCAGACTTCATGAAATTTAATTATAGGGAGCTGATCCCTTTCAGTTACCAGAAGATGTTCTTGACAGTCATTCAGTGCTCTCTTCCAGGATTATTCACAAACTGGTTTGCACGGCTATAAGAATGGCCTATATATTGACATGTGCCAATGCTTTCATATGGGTTGGGTACGGGATCCAACAATCACAATGCCTAACTCTAACCGTGCCCTCCAGCAGCATAACCCTAATCATTCCCTCCCACAACCTAATCCTAACCCTCCCTCTAGTGACCAACCCTAAACCGAACACTAATACTCACCATCAGAATCTGACAGGTTTGTGACTACCGGTATACCACTGCCTGTATTGTGACAATCGTCATTCTGATCATAGGGATACTGACTACATTCCCTTCATTCATCAGTGTCCCTATAGCACTTTATATTGTTAATTGCTTTAGCATCTGACATCCTGAACTTCTTTACCATAGTCTAAATGTAGCCCTGTTGATCCACAGTGACTGTCTCAGCACTTAGATCTTGTATGATTCTTAGACCTAATAGCTGATATGTGGGCCCTTGATCTTTCAATTTACAGTATCATCCAACAAGGATTTGACTCTTGCTATTTTGTCTTCTTGCCCTGCCAACAATAAGTCATCTACACAGCTGAGAATGACAGACAGATTCCCATCTTTCCACTTAAATTATATACATTGGCCAATTCTTGGACAAGTGAAGCCTATCTGCAGTAGGGTGCTGTCTATTTTTTGTATACCTGCAGTGACCACTCAGGCATCATAATGTCCCGGTTACGCCATATAAATCTCCTCCTCCAATTTACCATTTGAATACAAGTTGGTGTAACAGTTGATCATGTGCAGCAGCTATAGTGATGACCATATGCAATGTGTTGTATCTAGTCACAGTGAGAAGGTCATTCTGTTATCAATACCCAGTGGTGTCACAAGGGTGGTGCGGGCCGCACCTGGGTGTCACCCGCCATCACCCAGCTCAGTGACAGGAGCCGGGTGCTGCACTGTAACATTACGTGCGGCACTCCTGGCACAGTGAGGGAGCTGGCACTTTGAAACAGACTTGTCCCCGGGGGGGCAGCCCGCATCTCCCGGACCCCAAAGTGAAGCCACACCCCTACCAGCAAAGCTACTCCCCTGTCCCGTTAGGCCATGAACCCTTTTTGCAAGCCTCGCATACTACAACCCTACCAGCACCAGGTGTCACCTCAATGAGGGATGCCACTGTCAATACCAAACATTTGAGTGAAGCCTTTAGCAGCAAGACGACCAAGGATCATGTCAGCATTCAGGTCATATTTTACAACTCTCCCTGAAATAGCAGCAATCTCCCTGACTCCCTAAAGAGTCTAGCAATCTCCCTGATTGCACCTTTCCACCATTATGTAGCTTTTAGGTACTTGGAAAAAAGGAAATCAAATATATACATTCAAATGGGATCATCAGTGCCATTTCCCTGCATTGGTTATAAGGCACTATGATACCAATGGCTACATGCATTTTCATATAAGGTTTCTCATGGCCACTTATATGGAACCACATACTGTACTGTATGCGTAGAATACTTTTCATCAACAAGTAGATCATACTGAGCAACTATGCACAGATGAAGTAGTACACGTTCACATTACCGCTGTGCTCATACTGTAGGTGCTGCTTTCACAATCCATTGGTTCTTCATGGTCTGTTTCGGGTGGGTTCAAACTAAGAGATCCCAGATGGGTGGATTTCCAGGTATGATACTTAAACAAACAAATTGGATATAAAAGTGTAAATTTATTATAATACTTTGTTACAGTCGTCAATTAATTCAGTAGATACAACAATCAATCAGCAAATATGGAGCCCTTCTCTCAGCATCTAGAGACTGCATTATGTTCAAATGTCCTAGAACTTCTGCAGTCAGTGTTGTTCCAGGAATAAGGCTAATTCTATACTGACACATTACAGCTTATATAGGCTGTTTCTGAGAGAAAAACTCCTGAGTAGGCATTTTAACAGGTATAAAGGTCATTTTTAGAAATATACATAATATTAATAGACAGTGGGGGGCACTGTTGCCTCAATTATCAATATTGGAATTCATATCTTGATAACAACGTTTATGGTGTTTATTTTACATTAGTTGAAGGTAAGACAATGTTGACATAGGTTTAACTGTCTCGTCACATAACTAAACATTTAAAATAGCTAACTAGTTAGCATTCCAAAACATATCAATCCCAATGCAGGAATCCGATAGGAGGCGTGCCCGAATGAAGGTAAGCTGAGGCACCCGCACTGTTAGCCGTGGGGGGGGGAGTATTAGGTTTAGGTCAGTTAGTAGGGGTTAGCGTTAGGTTTTGGGGGGGAGGTTAGGGTTAGGCACCTATAAGGGGGAGGGTTAAGGTCAGGCACCACTGGGGGGGTTAGGCTTAGGCACTAAGAGGGGAGTGTTAGGGTTAGGCATGAAGGGGGGATGCTTAGTTATAGGAACTAATAGGGAGGGTTAGGGTGCAGGGTGAGGAGGTATAGTGTTAAGCCACAAGAAGGGAGGGTTAGGGGGAGAAGAGGGGAGGGTAATTATACTTACCCAACCCCTGTCGGGATACCAACCATCGGAAGCCGCTGTCAGTATTGTGACAGGAGGCACCCCGACAGCCGGTATGCAATCGGGAAGCCGACTGCCTAAATACTGGCAGCCGGCTTCCCGACTGTCATATCCCGGCAAGGGTGAAATGCCGGGCATCTAGATGTAGACGCCCGGCATTTCCCTGACACCAGGAGACCGGCGCCCGGCATCCCAATCGTAGTGATGCCGGGCGCCGCGAGCGGACAGCTGCGGGGGGGAGGGTTAGGTTTAGGGCTCCTGGGGGGGACTTAGGGTTAGGCACCCCCCCGGGAGGGTTAGGCTTAGGCTAGGGGGAGAGAGGGTTAGGGTTAGGCACCCCCGGGGGGGACTTAGGGTTACTCACCCCCCCGGGGGACTTAGGTTTAGGCAGCGGGGAAGGGGGTGGTTAGGGTTAGGCACTTAGAGGGGGGATTAGGGTTAGGCACTTGGGGGGGAGGTTAGGGTTAGGCACCCCTAAGGAGGGTTAGGGTTAGGGGGGTTAGGTTAGGTTAGTAGATACTCACCTATCCACGATCAGGATTTCCAGCGCTGTCGGGCTTCCGCTGCTGGGATCTCTGCTGATGTCAGGCTGCTGCTGCTGGGAATCGAACCACCGGCCATGCGGCCGGCGGTATTTCATACCAATTCCCGACAGCCCGCATTACATACCCATTCTGTCCAGTAGCTGTTTAATGTCCCTTTAAAGGAAACAGTGGTCTATTTATGGATGAATCACTGCGTCTGCACTAGTCCAACACCAATGCAGGTGGCGATTACTTTCTACGCCAAATGTGCAGCTTGCAGATATCTGCCAGATCCATCTGCATTTTCGCCACTGACTCAGAATAAGCCCCATTGTGTTTTCATTTTTAACCACAGCTTACAATGTAATATATAATACCTATCTATTTAATAGATTGATATTTTGTATCTATCTATTAAATAGATCTGGGTTTCTACTTAATCAGAACTTTCTAACTAATTGTAACATTTGAACCTTTTTATTCTCCCTGTTTACTGTATGTCACCAGGCTGCTATCAGCATGTGAGATACTATAAATTCAAATGGGATGCGTTCAATATATCAACCGCCGGGATCCCAGACACTTGTCAGAATACAGGTGTCGGCATCCCGACCGCTGGGATCCCTATGGTAAGTTCTGGGGTTAGGGGGAGGATTAGGGGTTAGGGTTAGGCCCTAGGGGAGAGTAAGGTTTAGGCTGCAGGGAAGGAGGGTCAGGGGTAGGGAGAGGGTCAGGGTTAGGATACCAACCGTCAGGTGTCGGCATCCTAACCCTGTCAGGATGCTGGAATCAGGATACTGACTGCCAGGATCCCGAGCAACTGCATTCCATACCCAACCCATGCAGATGTCTACAAAATGTCTACAAAATGTCTACATTGTATTGCTATTAGAAATTAGTAATTAGAAATTAAGGGCCTATTAATAGTTTCCTGGGTTCCCGCTTGATGTATATAGACTAGTGATCCACTCTCCCTCTGGTCGCTGCCATGGTAACATGATGCCATGTATACCAGCTGTTGTACTTCCAGCATCCGGCACCAGAACTGCTGTATACACAGGAAGTGCAGCAGATACCGGGGCCAGACCGGGCATGCAACGCGGGAGAGGTAGTTTTCTTGTTAGCTATTTAAGGTAAGGTTGTCTGTGAAAACACCCATTTTCAGGGGATAGCAGCAAAAATTAATTATCTCCCAATTGTACTATGAAGGGATCACAGCAGATGTCTCCGATATATGCTGTGGTCCGTCCATTTCCAAAAGCAGCCGCAACCCCCTAGGTTTCTATGGGGGGGATGCAATGCTGTCAGATTTACCAAACTCCAGAATGCTTCACATTCCAGAGTTTGGCCCCCCGCAGATTACACCATCTGGTAATAGCTTGGGCTACACTTCGCAAAATTTACCTGGAGAGGATTCCTCCAGAACACAGCATGGTCTGTAGACTACACATGCGCAGGAGTCCTTAAAAAGGAGCTAAGAGACCACTAATACAGTCACTATACTACGAGCACATTGCAGTGATGGGTCCCTGAGTCCCTGAGGGTGCTATGCCATACATAGGAAATATGCTTACTGTAATGCAATCATAGACAATAATATCACACCCGGGACCTTATTCAGCAGTACACTGCTGAACGCATGTGCAACACGGGTCCTGCGTGTTCGCATGCAGAGCGGCAGCAGACTGTCAGTGGTTGACAGACTGTTGCCGATTTTGAGTGGGGAGGGGGCGGCGAGGGCATCTGTTTCCCAAAACGGAGGCGTGGCGCCACCATTTGGGGTGATGGAAGAGGCCTGGATCTCCGTCAGCTGATGGAAGATTTCCTGGCCTCTTTCTCTCATCTACAGCGGCCTGCTTGCATGACCCCATGGGTCACTCAGTCGGCCGATGGTCAAGTAGATTATCCGATGCTGCGTTGTACAACGCAGCTCGGATAAGTGATGCATGCAGGAGTCATGACGTTTCCTGCTGTATTACCATAATTGCAAGGACGGAATTGCAAAGCTGCTTGCGTGCAGCTTTGCAATAACGTTCTAAGCTGAATCACCCCCCCAGATCGCATTGCAGTATGTGATTATTGATAAATGGGCCCCAAGATACTCTTTTCATTTTCAGTGGAGGTATAGAGGGATTGAACATTTATTGCAACCCATGAATCGTTTTCCTGCCAAACCACAACTTGCATGGCTTGGAGGCAGGGGCATAACTAGGTATTTGAAGGACCCATAGCAAAAGTTTGTATGGGCCCCTATGTACCACCCAATGGTGAAAAAAGTATTTTGTCATGACCAGAGGTGTTGTACCTGGCGGTTCGCGGCCTCTGCCTGTGCGGGTGCTTTGGCGCGGTCCTACTGGTGGGGGTGCTGGTATCTGGAGGTTGGTGCGAGGTTCACGTGGTTGTTCCAAGGGTACATACCATCTGGTGACAGGTGAGACTGGCAGCGCTGCCGCACTTTGGACTGCTGGGCGCCGCCATCTTGGTTTTGGGCATTTGACCTGAATAGGCCAATCAGGTTGGAGCTTCTGGCATGTGAATCTCAGCAGCCTATAATGCACTTTCCCATGGTACTTAAGGGTGTTCAGCACACTCTATAGTTGCCAGTGCAACGTGTACACAGCGGAAGCTGTGTGAGAGTTCTCTGTGCTCCTTAGCTCAGTGTGATTATTGCAGTCCTAGCAGTGCTCCATTACCTGATCTGTCTCCACCTCAGGCTTACCCCAGATACCCGCATCTACCTGCATCTACCCTGCTATACCCCATTACTCCAAACCCCATGGTTTATGATCCCTTCAGCTCTCCGGACTCAGAGCCCACTCCAGTACTTCAGACCTCTGTTCCTCAGTCACACCTCCATTGGACTTTATTTTCTCTACCTAAACACCTGTTTTCAGCTTCATTAATTGGACTTTGTTTTCCTGCCAGCCACATGTAATTCAGCCACACAGCACCTGGATTTGTTTATTTTCTGCCAGTTTATATATTTATCACCGTGTCATGAATAATAATACTCCTATTAAACCTGCTGCATTCCAATACTACAAACCCGTTCCAATTATCTCTCCTACATCCACCCCAGGTTCAAAAATAATCCAAACCTGACATATATAACACATGTAACATGTGACAAGGAAGATGGGCCACCTCAGCTCTGAGCCTCATAGCAGCTGCACCCCTTGCATGTATGATAGTTACGCCCGTGCTTGGAGGACTGCTGTTCTGTCTTTGGTTTGGGAATTAAGTTTTATTTTATTTTATTTAAATAAAAGTTAATCTGCATATTCAGATAAATGAGCCATTAAGGATGTCAAAAAGCATAGGCACACGCAGGGGGGGGGAGGGGGTTCCGGTTGCCTGGAAACCCTCCTCCCCAGCCCATAACCACAATAGAAATTGTAAAATAATAGAATTGTACTGCATGTTCTTCTCAGAATCACAAATGAAATAAATAGCACTCCCTGTTGATCTTTTAATATGTGTCAGCAGGTATTAAATACCTATGTGCACCGAACTAGGAGATCTGGAAAACATGCACTGTTAGGGGTGCAATGCTATAGACCATCAATAGGATAAATTATTAATATAGTATAATACACTATTCAGTGCATAAGAAGACCAATATGTACATATATGCCCAGGGTTGTGCTTGGTTCTTCTGCTGCACCCCCAGACTCCCGGACTAGCTCCAATGCTCTGGAATGGAGCCCCCATCTGAAATAAAAACATTTAGCTCAGGCAGGATGGACCTACTGCTGCATTAATGGCTTACTGGGATCGCTGGTCTTGGATATGCTGGAATTATGATGCACATTACACTATGTATGACACATATTAAAGATGGTTAAGGCTAATTATTCATGGACTGGCTACACTCACTCTAAAATCAAGCATTTGGAAACCCCCCTCTAAAAATCCTGCATTTGCCACTGAAAGGTATCACAAAGGCAGGCAATAGCTACATGAATCACAGTTAATCATGGACAGTCTGGTGCAAGGAGGAGTGGAGGATGGGACTTACCCCTCATATTCAGGATCCTAGTGCCTCTTGCAGGAAAGTTCAGTAGCACGTGCTGGAGGAGTTATAAAGAGACAACCAGCCAACAGTTGAGCATTATTTTTCCTGAGGTGGCTGCTTGGAGCAACTCTATTCAGAGAGGCCTGTCCAGCAAACATAGAGGCAATGCCTGAGCCCCTGAAGGAGGGTTTGGAAAGCTGACGCCCTTCACTACCCATTGAAATTCAGTGGCTGGATAGTGACAGCCTACCCTGATCTATTTGAGATCTGCTGGGAGAGTTTTCTGGAGACAGTGCTGACAATTCAGATTGATGTCAACTTAAAGGAAAGAGGCCTGTCTCTTTTCTTTTGGATTCATTCCACTTGAAGGAGGAAGATGCAGGACTTGACTGCAAGTAAAACCTATCCTTAATTGCCCGTCAGTAACTCCTACATTGAAAATGTCCATAGAGAAGAATGATAAGCAATCAGTATAGAGCCACAGTTTATGTATAGCAGTAGTTCAGAGTGAAAAAAAAACACATTACCCCACAACAAAACTTTAGAAAGCACTGGGCTAACATTAATAGGCTCTAGGATTTAGAATAATAAATATTAAAAAAACTATTATCCATAGGAAAACCAACAGACCATAAATAAAAATATATTATTATTATTATTATTATTATTATTATTATTATTATTATTATTATTATTTCCAAAATGACTCTGGTGTATATATAAAAAAGTGCAGGTTTTTAGAAGTGGAGATGTTGCCCCTAGCTACCAATCAGATTATAGCTATTATCTTCTAGAAGGTGTTACTTAAATAAGTAGAATAAGATTGGTTGCTATGGGCAGCATCTCCACTTCTAAAACCCTGCACTTTAGTAAATATGCCCCTCTGTCTCCAGTACAT
The DNA here is from genome assembly GCA_031769625.1 of Taudactylus pleione. NCBI lineage: Eukaryota > Metazoa > Chordata > Amphibia > Anura > Myobatrachidae > Taudactylus > Taudactylus pleione. The sequence continues at coordinate 1,620,239 of JAUIMM010000388.1, forward strand.
AGAACACTCCTGAGAAGGCTATATTCTTCTCTTAAGTATACAATGATATAGGAGGTAAAAACTCACACACAGTCATTTTGGAAATAATATATTTTTATTTAAGGTCTGTGTTTTACTAAAGTCAAAATTTTCAACAAGCAGAAACTATTCAGGTCAACACAAGATCTCCAAGCGGTTTGGATATTTTTATTATGCTACTGTAAATTTCTTTCTTTACAAACACCACTCCTTTTATATTTCACTGTTTCATTACCTAAATAAAGACTTTTAGAATTTGAAAACTAAAAGTTATCTTTTAATTAAAGTGCGTCAATTTATGACAAATCTTTTTCTTTTTGACTTATATGACTCTAAAAGGCTAGCGTTTACATTTTACTGTAGCTTTGGTCCTGAAGGTGTCTGATATTTATTCAATGTTGTCTCAGAATATCTTAATAAATAACCTTTTTTATTTTATTTTCCTGACAACTTTGTTTCAATCAATGAAAAGTTGAAAGATATTTGGTTTTTCTTAGCTGTAGGAGTAAATTATAAACCTTTGCTGAATAAGAAAATATTAGATTTGGAAAATTCATGATAAGAATAATTGAATATCCCTTGGAATTTGGAATATGGGACCAACATTGGAATTTAATTAAGGATTATTATTTTGTAACTTTTTATACACCCCTCATTTCCCCATCACCTATGAGTATATACAGTATGTATAAAATTCAGCTGCAGTTGTTATGTAGCATGGCAATTTTGAAAGCATATAATAGGTTTGCAGAAATTAAGGAGCTTGGTCAGTGAGGGTGAAGAATATAGATAGAATAGTAATGAAATGTTTAGTTTGAAATGTAGTTTACAGTGAAATAAATTGATTGTTCAGTATGATTGACTGGAGGAATTCACAAAATTTATAATCTCATCTTCTTCCTAACATTGTTCCAAGTGTACATCTTTAAGAACTATGATGCTTTGAGTAGTGAAAATAATGCAAAAAAATAAAATAGGTAATTATATTTTATGCTTCTTATTCCAACATTCACTAGCATAGCATGTAGAGCTGTATCTAGAGCCAGGTCTGATAGGCAGAGCAAGTCCAAGCTATCAACAAATAGGATAGATCTGGGAAAGGAATGCACCTCAGCGGCTTTAGGCTTTGTAAATGATGGCCTACATGTCCTGTATAAAAGCCCCAGTCCAAATATATACTCGAGATGTGTGGTTTGGTTTTGACTCATTTTTTTTTCTACAAATTGCGTTAAGGTCGAATTTATTTTTTTTGGCTATCCAAAACACGTGAGAGCCAGAAAGCCAATTAGATGCTATATTTGAGATCTGTACACAACCGAGTTAAACCAAACTGCTCATCTATATACTAGAGATGTGCGGTTTGGTTTTCCTGAAAAACGAACTGGCCCAAATGTTGGGGTTCCCAAGTAGAACTGAGTTCCTGCTTGGGTCTGCTGTAAATTCAGAACTTGGTTTTAAAAAATTAATTTCGGGTTTTTGATTGCGTGTAAAGATGTTACATGATTTTAGCTGTTGTTATCAATTTTAAAGAAATCCAAAACCGAATCCGAACCAAAACATTTGAGGATGGTTTTTCCAAAACACGGGGTTCCACACACATCTCTATTATATACACCCCCATCATGCCACCATATTGCAGTTCCTTTACGACACCATGTTACCCCATGCCTGTGCTATAGTTCTTATCCTTTCAATAAATAAATATCTAAAAAAATGTACAATATAAGTTTTATATATTTTATACATATATATATTTATATATATATATATACAGTATATATATATTTTTTTTATTATTATTTTTGTAACATTCAACCCTCACATGGGTCTGCCATACGACTGTGGCTGAAATGATTGGTTCGTTTGGGCCCCCACAAAACAAGCTGGCAATTAATCTGTCCCTGCACAAACTGGCTCTACGGAGGCATGATGTCGTCCTCATCCTCCGATTCCTCACCCTCTTCAGTGTTGTGTACATCCTCATCCTCACAGAGTATTAATTCATCCCTGCTGGAATCCACAACCACAGGTCCCTCTGTACGTTCTGGAGGCTGGTCTCCCTGGAAGAGTTGATAATTCATTTATTGAACATCATCTTCTCCACATTTTGTGGAAGCAACCTCCTACGCCTTTTGCTGACAAGGTTCCCGGCTGCACTAAACACTCTTTCGGAGTACACACTGGAGGGGGGGCAACTCAGGTAAAATAGAGCCAGTTTGTACAGGGACCTCCAAATTGCTTCTTTTTTCTGCCAGTACAGGTACGGACTGTCTGACATGCCTACTTGGATGCTGTCACAGATGTAATCCTTTAACAGACAGACGCATGCTTGTCGCTGCTGCTTTAAGGATGCAGGTGCGGCTACAGCCCACACATTTCACAAAGACAGAAAAAAAAAGAAGAATATTTTTATGGTTTGTGGAGCGCACTTTGAGGGTGTCACCACCCTTTAACAGACAGACGCGTGCTTGTCGCTGCTGCTTTAAGGATGCAGGTGCGGCTACAGCCCACACATTTCACAAAGACAGAAAAAAAAAGAAGAATTTTTTTATTGTTTGTGGAGTGCACTTTGAGGGTTACACCACCCTTTAACAGACAGACGCACGCTTGTCACTGCTGCTTTAAGGATGCAGGTGCGGCTACAGCCCACACATTTCACAAAGACAGAAAAAAAAAGAAGAATTTTTTAATTGTTTGTGGAGCGCACTTTGAGGGTTACACCACCCTTTAACAGACAGATGCACGCTTGTCGCTGCTGCTTTAAGGATGCAGGTGCGGCTACAGCCCACACATTTTACAAAGACAGAAAACAAAATAAGAATTTTTTTATTGTTTGTGGAGCGCACTTTGAGGGTTACACCACCCTTTAACAGACAGACGCACGCTTGTCGCTGCTGCTTTGAGGATGCAGGTGGAATCTAGACGGGATTTGGAACCGGGGACACACTACCTCCATCAATTGTCTAAATCCCGCTGCACTAATGGCGGATACCGGACTCACGTCTAACACCAACATAGCAGTCAAGGCCACAGTTATACGTTTTGCTTCAGGATGACTGCTGTCGTACTTCATCCTCATCGCTAGGGACTGTTGGAGGGTCAATTGTTTAGTAAAAGTGGTGGTGTTCCTACTTCCTCTCTGGGATGATGATCAACTCCCAGCAGCAGCAACAGCACTAGGAGGAAGTGGTTCTTCATCTTTCCCTATTTTATTTTTATCAGAGAAAGTTTGGTCCTCCATTTATGTTATATTGATATATACGTGCGGCTAAAGCGCACACAAACACAGAAAATATTTTTATATTTTTGCTGGAGAGTAGTGCACTTTGTGGGTTACACCACCCTTTAAGAACGCCGGCTCTTTACTTATGGGACACAGGCGCACGCTTGGCGCTGCTCCTTTGTTGATGCACGTGCAGCCACAGTGCACACAAGTCACAAACACAGAAAATATTTTTTTTTTTTGGTTTGGACTGGAGTGTACTTTGGGGGTTACAGCACCCATTAACGGTCAAGCCAGCCGGCCCTTTACTTATGACACAGGCGCACGCTGGGCACTACTTTGTTGATGCACGTGCGGCTACTGCGCACACAATTCACAAACACAGAAAATATTTTTTTATTTGGTTTGGAGTGTACTTTGGGGTTACAGCACCCTTTAACGGTCAAGCCAGCCGGCCCTTTACTTATGACACAGGCGCACGCTTGGCACCACTTTGTTGATTCACGTGCGGCTACTGCGCACACAATTCACAAACACAGAAAAAATATTTTGTTATTTGGTTTGGAGTGTACTTTGGGGATTACAGCACCCTTTAACGGTCAAGCCAGCCGGCCCTTTACTTATGACACAGGCGCACGCTTGGCACTACTTTGTTGATGCACGTGCGGCTACTGCGCACACAATTCGCAAACACAGAAAAAATATTTTGTTATTTGGTTTGGAGTGTACTTTGGGGGTTACAGCACCCATTAACGGTCAAGCCAGCCGGCCCTTTACTTATGACACAGGCGCATGCTTGGCACTACTTTGTTGATGCACGTGCGGCTACTGCGCACACAATTCACAAACACAGAAAATATTTTTTTGGGGGGTTTGGACTGGAGTGTACTTTGGGGGTTACAGCACCCTTTAACGGTCAAGCCAGCCGGCCCTTTACTTATGACACAGGCGCACGCTTGGCACTACTTTGTTGATGCACGTGCGGCTACTGCGCACACAATTCACAAACACAGAAAAAATATTTTTTGGGGGTTTGGACTGGAGTGTTCTTTGGGGGTTACAGCACCCTTTAACGGTCAAGCCAGCCGGCCCTTTACTTATGACACAGGCGCACGCTTGTCACTACTTTGTTGATGCACGTGCGGCTTCTGCGCACACAATTCACAAACACAGAAAAAATATAATTTTTTTAGCACTTGGGGGGAGCACCCCTGATGGACAGAGCACCCCCTGGACAACACTACAGCACCCCTTTAGGACTGGGACACTGCACAGGACTTTGGAGTGGACACAGCCCCTATGGAGAACTGACTGCACAACACAGTCCAGCCAGCCCCTATGGACTTTGAAGTAGTGGACACAGCCCCTATTAACAACAGCAGCACAGCACAACACAGCCAGCCCCTGTGGACTTTGAAGTAGTGGACAACAGCAGCACAGCGCAGCACAGCACAGCACAACACTACTCTGCACTACACTACACTACACAGCCCTGCCAGCCCTAACTCCCATCCTCCCTCTTCACTGTCCACAGCCGAGTGAGAAAATGGCACCGATGCGGGTACCTTATATAGGATCCAAAACCCGCGAGACCCGGAAGGCGGGATGATGATGTTTTGCCTCGATTTCAGATCCGAGTCAGGCGGGAAAAGTCGAGCCTGACTCGGATCGGCCTGGGATCGGGGGGGCTCGGGGGGGTTCGGATTTCAGAAATCTGAACCCGCTCACCCCTAATATATATACATACAGAATATATATTTGTGTGTATATATGTATGTATGTGTGTGAGTATATTAGGGATGAGCGGGTTCGGATTTTCTGAAATCCAAACCCCCCCGAGCCCCCCCTGATCCGGGCCGGGAACTGAGTCATGTTCCAGTTTTCCCGCCTGGCTCGGAAGTGAAATCGAGGCAAAACATCTTCATCCTGCTGTCAGATTCTCACAGGTTTTGGATTCTATAAAAGGTCCTACAATCGCCTCCATTTTTTCATTCCGACTATGTGCGTGCGGAAGGGAGCAGGGAGCTGTTGGCTAGTGTGTATAATAATTTAAATATAAAATTATAATAATACTGGCTACTGTGAAGAGGCTGGCTGGCTACTGTGAAGAGGCTGGCTGGCTACTGTGAAGAGGCTGGCTGGCTACTGTGAAGAGGCTGGCTGGCTACTGTGAAGAGGGAGGGAGCTGGGAGCTGTTGCTGATGCTGGCTGGCTACTGCTGTCCATACATAGGGGCTGGCTATTGTTGTCCATATAGGGGCTGGCTGTTGTCCTGTCCATAGGGGCTGGCAGAGAGGGAGCTGGGAGCTGTTGGCTACTGTACTGTTGTTATAATAAATAAAAATAATAAACTTAGTAGTACACTACTAGTTATATAGTTATATACATTACAATACTGGGCTGGCTGGCTACTGTGAAGAGGGAGGGAGCTGGGAGCTGTTGCTGATGCTGACTGGATGGCTACTGCTGTCCATATACATATAAATACTGCTGACGCTGACCATAGGGGCTGGCTGGCTACTGTGAAGACGGAGGGAGCTGGGAGCTGTTGCTGATGCTGGCTGGCTACTGATATCCATATACATACTGCTGATGCTGACCATAGGGACTGGCTGGCTACTGATATCCATATACATACTGCTGATGCTGACCATAGGGGCTGGCTGGCTACTGATATCCATATACATACTGCTGATGCTGACCATAGGGGCTGGCTGGCTACTGATATCCATATACATACTGCTGATGCTGACCATAGGGGCTGGCTGGCTACTGATATCCATATACATACTGCTGATGCTGACCATAGGGGCTGGCTGGCTACTGATATCCATATACATACTGCTGATGCTGACCATAGGGGCTGGCTGGCTACTGATATCCATATACATACTGCTGATGCTGACCATAGGGGCTGGCTGGCTACTGTTGTCAAGTGCTGTGCTGCTGTCTGTCAAGGGCTGCTGCCTCGAAAAAAAAAAACCACACCAGTCACTGTCATCGGCGTAGCTGTCACTGTCACCGGTGTAGCTGTCACTGTCACTGTCATCGGCGTAGCTGTCACTGTCACCGGTGTAGCTGTCGCTGTCACTGTCATCGGCGTAGCTGTCACTGTCACCGGTGTAGCTGTCGCTGTCACTGTCATCGACTTATCTGTCACTGTCATCGGCGTAGCTGTCACCAGCGTAGCTTTTGCTGTCACTGTCATCGGTGTAGCTGTCACTGTCATCGGTGTAGCTGTTGCTGTCAATGTCACTGTCATCGGCGTAGCTGTCACTGTCAATGTCATCGGCGTAGCTGCACAGAAAAAAAAACACCTGCCACTGTCATCGGCGTAGCTGTCGCTGTCACTGTCACCGGTGTAGCTGTCGCTGTCACTGTCATCGACTTATCTGTCACTGTCATCGGCGTAGCTGTCACCAGCGTAGCTTTTGCTGTCACTGTCATCGGTGTAGCTGTCACTGTCATCGGTGTAGCTGTTGCTGTCAATGTCACTGTCATCGGCGTAGCTGTCACTGTCAATGTCATCGGCGTAGCTGCACAGAAAAAAAAAACACCTGCCACTGTCATCGGCGTAGCTGTCGCTGTCACTGTCATCGGCGTAGCTGTCGCTGTCATTGGCGTAGCTGTCGCTGTCACTGTCATCGGCGTAGCTGTCACTGTCATCGGCGTAGCTGTCACTGTCATTGGCGTAGCTGTCGCTGTCACTGTCATCGGCGTAGCTGTCACTGTCATTGGCGTAGCTTTTGCTGTCACTGTCATCGGTGTAGCTGTTGCTGTCACTGTCACTGTCATCAGCATAGCTGCACAGAAAAAAAAAACACCTGCCACTGTCATCGGCGTAGCTGTCACTGTCATTGGCGTAGCTGTCGCTGTCACTGTCATCGGCGTAGCTGTCACTGTCATTGGCGTAGCTGTCGCTGTCACTGTCATCTGCGTAGCTGTCACTGTCATTGGCGTAGCTGTCGCTGTCACTGTCATCGGCGTAGCTGTCACTGTCATTGGCGTAGCTGTCACTGTCATTGGCGTAGCTGTCGCTGTCACTGTCATCGGCGTAGCTGTCACTGTCATTGGCGTAGCTGTCACTGTCATTGGCGTAGCTGTCGCTGTCACTGTCATCGGCGTAGCTGTCGCTGTCATTGGCGTAGCTGTCGCTGTCACTGTCATCGGCGTAGCTGTCACTGTCAATGTCATCGGCGTAGCTGTCACTGTCATCGGCGTAGCTGTCGCTGTCACTGTCATCGGCGTAGCTGTCGCTGTCATTGGCGTAGCTGTCGCTGTCACTGTCATCGGCGTAGCTGTCACTGTCATTGGCGTAGCTGTCGCTGTCACTGTCATCGGCGTAGCTGCGCAGAAAAAAATAAAACACCTGTCATTGTCATCAGTATAGCTATGCAGGTGTACTGTGCTGCTGCCTCTTTCAGGGGTTCACCCCCAGTGTGAAAAAAACAAACAATTTTTTTCCACACCATCAGTTATTTTTTATTTAATTTTGATAAATATTTTTATTGCATTTTGTAAACAAAACCAGTAATAAAAAATCATTTTTTTTAAAAAAACAAACATGAATATTGCAATGAAAACTTTTTTTTTTTTAAGATATTGGGTTACAAAAAGTTTTTGCTTTTTTTAATCTTACACATAGCAGAAATGTTATCCTAACAGCTTATAAAGTTATATGATCTAAAAAACTAAAGCCTATATTTATTTACAAACCTATATAGAGTGGACATCCTAAATTCTAAAACTGTTCTATTCAAAAATGTAAACAAATGTAAAGATTATAAGTCTGTGTTATAGAGAGTTATTATGATGTTAGAATGTAGAAGGCCAAAAATTGGGTGGACCACACATGGCTGATTGATCAACCATGGTGACTGGATTAGTGTCATAAGGAAGAGGAGGCTGCAAACTGGGTGTCATGTTATGAGTTGGCCATATGGGGTATGTTGCTGTTAAGGGATCAGACTGGTTATCAGTGGACAAATTATCATAGTTGTTGTTATTTTTGGTTGCCATCTCCTGAAGGGTGTTTACCAACAGACAGACACTACTTACCTATCAGCTCAGGCATAGACATTTCCTGAGGAACAGAGCTCTGCTCTCTGGAGGGAAGCCAAATAGGTGGGAGCCCCTGTTCCAACATCTGAAGCGCTACTCTCTCCACATCATCTATCTATTATAGATGAAACAAAAAGTCATTGGGGACATCTAGCTCCTCTTTCTGTACCCTGCTCACCCTTTTTGGACAGGAAGTCCAGGATGGATGGTTTGAAAGAAGAAGGCCTAGCAACAGATGGGGATGGTCATTATCAAAACCTGGTCCCCAAAGTGGGTGTAGTCTGGGAGGTATTGGTTGGCATGCAGGCAGCAGAATAACAAAGGCCTCCATGTTGTCTGTGCTCACTATTCCATTTGTCAGTTTGCGATTTAGGTAGTAATAAAGTCGGCTACAGAACACAGAATCACTGGATGTCTTAGTGCATTCAGGCCAGATACGATCCATGAATTCCCAAACAGATGAATCCTTTGCTTGTGATAATCTTTGGTAATTCCTGGCAAAGGTGGGTGTTATAGCCAGACACTTTGAAGGCTGTAACTTTAAACAGCTTTATAGAAAACATGTGAATGAAACCTTTCCACACTGCAGAACATGATGGAGAAATCCCTTGAAGTTCAGCACCTAGAGCATCTTTTTTCATATTCTCTAAGGCCTCTCCTGACTATGAAGAAAGATTCTCCACACTGTAGTCTTCCATTGTGACTTTTAATGGTGATTTCAATGTTGTCCACTAGGTGAGATCCATCTCAGTTAATTATTTATTACAGTTGTGATTCTGTGAGGAGACCTGGAAAATATGCACTGTTGGTAGCTCTCGAGGACCAGGGTTGGTTACCCCTGACTTAAATCATAGATCTTTCGCTTGTCCACATATCTCTGCTGGTTAAGTGGCACTTTGAGGCCACTAACTAACTATGGGTTTTTTATGTCCCTGTACAGGTTGGAAAATGCCTTTAGAAGGTTTGCAAAGGATTATTTAAGTCAATTGTTTATTAGTTTTTGAAAAGCACTCTTCCTGGTCCCCTTCTGGAATGAGAAAATCAACTCCCAGCAGCAGCCATGCTCAAGGATTTTTCTGTGGCAAGGCTGCTGCCTGAAAAATAAATAAAAAAATAAAAAAAAAAATTGAGTGTGTGTTAGCCACACCTTTCACTGTCATCGGCACACCTGTCATGACATCTTACCTCTGTAGAGCCAGTTTGTGCAGGGACAGATTAATTGCCAGCTTGTTTTGTGGGGTCCAAACGAACCAATCATTTCAGCCACAGTCGTGTGGCAGACCCTGTCATTGAAATAATTGGTTTGTTAAAGTGTGCATGTCCTGTTTATACAACATAAGGGTGGGTGCCCAAGGACAATTCCATCTTGCACCTCTTTTTGTTCTTTGCAGTATGTACTCTGCCACTGCAGTGCCACTCCTAGATAGGCCACGTGTTTGTGCTGCCCACTTGTGTTGCTTAGCATAGTCATCCAGCTAGCTCGGTGCAACCTTTTGGCCTAAAAACAATATTGTAAGGTGTGAGGTATTCAGAATACACTGGAAATTAATGTTATTGAGGAACAAAAAAAAACAAATTATGTGTTTTTAGCTGTTTTTGTGCTTTTTTCCAAAAAAATACAGATTCAAAACACAAAACACGGAAGGGTGGTTTTGGCAAAACCAATCCAGATCCAAAACACAAAGAAAGATTCAGATCCAAAACCAAAACACAAAACACGAAAAGTGGCCGGTGCACACCCCTAGTGTATATATATGTTTATTTGCACTAGAATATGTTTATTTGCATTAGCATACTTATTAATTAATATATAACAGATAGTATTATTCTAAACTTAGATGTGTTATCAGACTATAATTAGATCAGTTCCTAGAATCCCATTAAACTGGCTATTTTCCTTCTCTCTATTCTCTAATCTCTCCTCTATTTATGTCTATTCATGTTTGTTCATTCATTCATATATACTCTTGTATCTTTTTAATTTATTTATTAAATTTTTCCCTACATAAATAAAATATTATTATTCATTAATAAATATAATTTATATTTTTTTGTCTACACTATGTAATTGGTGCATAATGTATGATAATGTAATCATAACTATGTATTGCTTATATGCTGAAACGAATATATAATTACAACAGAAATCAAAATACCATTTAACTACCAGGATGGTTTGTGTACATATCTGATTGGAGATCGAAACTGTCAATCACAGGACCCACAATATAATAGGCTGAGGACAGTCCTGCTTCCTGATAGGAACTAGCAGATGTCAATTAACAGATATGCAGCCCGGGATTGGCTGCACACAGCAATATTTAGAGCACTAAATTCAAATAGAGATCATCAGTGAATCACTGGCAGTTGACACAAGGGGATTCCTGCCTAAAGACCAAAAGTAATAGCTAGAAATTGATTTATTATCACAATAGCAACAGTGAATCTTACTAATAGAACCGCAGTTCCTAAAATCAACATAAAAAATCACATATCAGAAACAGTGTAACACTCTGCATATATGCATCAAAGGTAAAATTCTTGTGCTGTTCCCTATGGGACAAAATGAATAGATTGACTGTAATAATTCAGGAGTTGATGATTCAACATAGAAAGAATCCCATAGAAAAATATACAAAATAAATACTGGTTCGCTCACATTAAAAAAAAACACAAGTGTCTCTCTCCCTATTAGAGGAATGACCGGGAATCCCCAGTGATGTTGCGGCCACTCACCACTGAAATAGAATCAGTCCTGGGTATAGATCAAAGTCCCGGGAGGAGGTGAAACTAACCATCTGTCCTGAACGATGTTGGCAGAGAGCTAGGAGTAGGCTGCCGGGTGGATGTCAGCCGGAGTGAATTCCACGGCCGCAGGGCCAAATTAAGGCTTGTGGGGGCCCCCGGCCAACTAAATTGTGGGGTCCCCTTCAAGCCACACGGAGCATCTGCCCTCCTACCCCCAAAGCCTCCGCCGCTGACTTACCTGAGTAACGGCGTGAGAGTGTGACCTCCTCCCGGCAGAGCTGCTCCCTGGTCCTCTCATCGGCGCCGTGGACATAATGTGTCACGTGGTGCTGGTGAGAAGACTCGGGAGCCACTCTGCTCAACATCACTGGGGATTCACGGTCATTCCTCTAATAGGGAGAGAGACACTTGTATTTTTGAAATTTGAGCAAACCAGTATTTATTTTGTATATTTTTCTATGGGATTCTTTCTATGTTGAATCATCAACTCCTGAATTATTACAGTCAATCTATTCATTTTGTCCCATAGGGAACAGCACAAGAATTTTACCATTGGTGCATATATGCAGAGTGTTACACTGTTTCTGATATGTGATTATGTTGATTTTAGGAACTGCAGTTCTATTAGTAAGATTCACTGTTGCTATTGTGATAATAAATCCATTTCTAGCTATTACTATTGGTCTGTTATATATGTTCCGGTGATTTCAGGCGCAGACACATATTTATATTTTTTACACAGCAATATAGCCTGGGATCTAGGCAATGCACATCAGGCTGTATGTGATCAAGCCCAGCAGGGGGCTAAACGTGCGTCATACCTCACTTCCGGGTACTGAAGGTGCGCACACGAGTCCTGGCACTCGGCACTCAGAATCACAGGAATCAGGCTGGAGACCTGCCCGCTTCAGCACAACACTTCTGAAACAGGTACATACTCTTTTCTCAACGTCCTCTCATCAGGACAGGCACCGTCTGAGTGTTCTGACCTCCCTGCAATGTCTTTAAACAACAGGGTGGTGGTTGAAGCGGCTCCTGACAGCAGAAGTGTCTCTATACTTTACCTTCTATCTGCCCTACCAGCTACTCTCTCACCTCCCGTTCCCTGGACTAGTATCCACACGGGAGAGAAGCAGAAGTAACTGGATCATAGGTACCAGATATCCCTTCTCCACAGGAGTGCTGACCAACACTCACACTACATTACATGTCTGTGAGATTACCAGAGTATATGGGACTGTTATAAACATCTATTGTATCGGCATTTATAGAAAGTGATTATAGCTGGCATTGTTATTTGTCATATAACCAAGGAAAACCTGATGTGTCTATATGATCTAGAAAGCAGGTTGCTGTATTTCTCTGGAATTCTTTGAGATTAGTGAATATATATGTAATAACTGCTTGCAATATTGTAATGGTCTGTGTGTGAAGCTGTGGAGTGAGAATTATCTGTACAGCCTCACCAGCACATCAGACAAGCTTTGATCAGATTAATTTTTAGGGATTTTTTAACATCATATGATAAATCAGACATCATAGGGATCCAGTAAACTAAATACTATGTCAGATTACTGACACTTTTTCTTGCGTTTTACACAGGCTTGCTTACCCTCCCGATTTGGTTGGGAGCCTACCGAATAATGGGTGCTGCTCCCGACCCCCCAGAAGGGCAGACAAGCCTCCCGGTTGCCGCCTGCCCCCCCCCCGGACTACTGCTAGAAACCCCCGCAGCGGGGGGGTTCGAAGATGCGATTTGCGCTGAATCGCGTCATCGTGGCTCCGCCCCCTGCTTCACAATGCCTTTATTTTTGGCATTGTGAGGAGGGGGCGGGGCCACAATAGCGGGATCATGTGGCCCCGCCCCCAATATGGACCTATTGCCCGGCCACGCCCCCCGCTGTATGCAGGCATTCCGGGAGCTGAATATCGGCAAGTATGGTTTTACAGGATGTGATAGTATTGAGATTGAGACCTGAAAACATGTCACTGCACTAAATCACAACTATAATGCTAGTAATGCTGTTGTTGATACATTTGACATACAGTATATGTCTACTATTTAAAAAACTGCATGGAAAACTAAAAAAGAGGATAGGTAAAATACCTTTTCCTGCTATTCCTCTTATAGTTTTTCCGGACCTAATGATGTACTAGAAAATATGCTGTCTCCGTAAAAACTTGAATGATAAAATACACATACGTAGCAGGTGAAATACTTGCTAAAACTATGCTATTGGATTATAGTCTATTAGTATTTCACTTACAGTAGGTCTCTAATGTTTATCATTGCTGAAGGAGAATTTTGACTGCCTGTGAAAATAATATTGTATATTAACAAAGATATTAACTATACGTGCCTTTGAATTACCACATATGAACACCTGCATTGTAGCATTGGTGTTAATAAATATTTTCACCCATACATAGCGCTATATTGGGAAATTAACCCTATCATAATACAATATTTATCTGCCTTATTTGTTCATCCAAGGAGGATACTGATAAGGCTTTCTGTGTGTCTATATATATATGTATTTTCTTTTTAATGTATATCTAATAAAAAATTATTTTAAACAGAATGATGAGTGCCCCCAAACAGAGTTTTATTTCTTTTGTTTTTCTCCCTTGTCAAATCCTACCTGTATGGTCCAGTAATATAAGACCTGGGGATCACCACCAACATTAAATATATACAACTAGGCATTGTTATTAATGTTGTCACAGTATTGTTGGTTCTTATTATGTGAAAAAAGTATTGCTATTTATCATATGTTTAAAGTTTGGTGCAGGATCATCCCTTTTTTTCTGTTCATACCTGTATTGCACAAGGAACATGTCCATTAAGGCGTCTGCCTTACTGATTGGAATGTCATTGCTTTTTTTTAGTTTGAGTGGCAGAAATTCAGTAGGTTTTGTGAAATTTCAGATCACGTCTAAGAAACCTTAATGGGACATGTGAAACCATAAGGTTTTTTGTCTATATACTATATAAAAGCGAAAATTTGTCCTTCTGTCTTTCTATACAAATCCACAGTTTACAAGCCAAGATCGTGAAATTTTACATACGAGCGTATTATAACACGGCGGAGGCAACTAAAAAATTTTGAAATCTAAATTAATTACTGTTAATTTTTAATTAATTAAAAAACACAATTTTTGCATAGCATTCGCCCTCTACAGGTCAAGTACGGATTTAGAAAAGGATTTAGCTTATCTACTATTTTTTCTTTTCTATCTCTACTATCTACTATATAAAAGTGAAATTGTTTCCTTCTGTCTTTCTATATAAATCCACAGTTTACAAGCCAAGATCTCTCACGTTCTACACTTAAAACACCAAAGAAGAATAAAAGCATTGTCCTGTTTGGTTTATTGTTATATGCAGATTTGGACCCCATTCTTCTTGGGCCATCTGCAAGGTCAATAATAAAAATATAAAAATTTTATTTTTTGTTTGATATCATAATTTTATTTTATAACATGCATTTTGCAACATACTAAGTAATTATATAATTTTATTCTGTAGCATATAATCTAAGTCTCTGACCATCATTTACTATGGCTCTTGCGTGGACTTTACAGTACCTTTTAAATGCTGTATGAATTTATAACCACTATTGATATTAAGCAAGGCTTATTATGAGTCTGAATATGGTAAAAATGCTAACTGCATCCATGAGGAGAGATCCATCTGATTTACAGTCAGGCCCATAAAGATGGCAACTATACTGGGATGCAAAAATGCAGCTCTGCAGCACAAATTTTTATTTATACTTCCTCATGCATGAGCTTACACAACTAGATGGTGTCAACAGTGGCTACCAAACTTTTTTGTCTACCTCATTGGCTGCTGGACCGCACTATGGAACACACAGAGGCTACTTCCGGTTCATTCCTTTGTCAGCCCCTGAAGGTAAAAAAGATTGGATGAATCTTATACACCATGGAGACCCTGAATGCCAAAAACAGCTGCACAAGGAACTGGAAGTACAGTAGTTGCTGTGCATTTCATAGTGCGATCCAGCAACCAGCAAGTACAGTCGTCCTGGTATCAGAGCAACAGAAGCTCTTGGCCGTGTTTACACTGTACATCTGACAAATTTTGAATGCTTCTCTCTCCTTGCTTCTATCTCCGAAGTTTGCTTTACACCATTACAGGTCCTACTTCCTTCTAAGACTTTAGGACTGTTGATAGGGAAGTTTGTCACACTTTTCGTGAGGCCTGCCTAAGGAGAGGTTTGTTGGAGGATGCTGTGTAAACAAACATTCTTAAAATCCCGGGCAACGCCATGTACTCCAGCTAGTGGAATATATATATATAAGTTTATCCTAGTATTGACTATTTGCTTGTGTATCTCACCATTTGGGAAGGCACCAGGGCAGCCTGTGAGTGATATTTGGACTAAGTGCCAGTTCATTTTTTGTATTTATATTTTGTATGTATATATATATATATATATATATATATATATAAACTGTGTGCAATAAAGTTTATTTCACATTTATCACATATATCTCAGATGTTTTCAGTTCTGATAGGCTGGGATGTAAAGATTACTACTAAATTAAAGGGAAGCTGCAGGCTTGTAAAAGATAATTCCAAGAAGGGCTTGATGTTAGACATCTTTATTAGACCATCAGTGCATTTTTTTGTTTAAGAAGGAGTCTTTAGAACTTAGGTTAGTACAATCTTCTGATATATTTACCAAAAGCTTCATCCCTTATTCCATAAATCACCGGGCTGAGGAACCTGGGCAAACAGGTGAAGATGAGGAAGTTGAATAGCAGCATAGACTTTATGTAATTGGAGACATATGTCTCTGTTAGGGAGGAGATGAATGATACCATGCATAACATGAGCTGGACTGCATGAAGCATCACCGTTTTACCAGCTCTGACAGCAGAAGACCCACCGGAACCAAACTTTCTGGCTACCAGCATCACTTTAATGTATGTACATAGAATTATAAATGCCACCATGGCGAAACTGAAAATAAGGATGACAGATCTAATTACATTCTGCAGTGGAGTTATCACCAGCATTGTACGGCCACACAACACATTGAAAGAAAAGAAAGTTTTTTCAGCGGAGTTGGCGATGGCACTTATATCTGCAATACTTGGGGCAAATGCAATGACCCAAACCATAACCACTGCTGATTTGGCTCGCCCTGCTGTGCAAAGCTCTAAGTGCCTCAGAGGGAAGCATATAGCAATGTAACGTTCCAAAGACATGACGGCAAGATTGTACGGAGTCACCCGGAATGAAGATGCTGCCAGGGCGAGAAGGATGCAACACATGGGCAGTGGGAAATATACATAGTGCATGGCAGAAAGCAAAACAAACATTCCCACGGCGAGATATAATGTGTCATTGATGAGCATGTGAGCGAAGAGAACATACCGGGCATTTTCTCGCATGTGAGGAGAGCTGAAGAAGACATTCAAGAGAATAATGATGAAGTAGAGGAAAAGGAGGAAACACAAAATCGTCAAGATGATGAGAACTGTTCGAGTGATCTGATCGACTCTTTCATGATGAGAGGACAGCTGGCTAGTATTCCAGGATGCCGGCGTGGAGTTCACCATTGTAGACTGACTCCCAACAGCTTTCCTGGAAATTCTTAGGCTTGAAATAGGGAAACAAGACAGGAATGAGTTAATGACTTATATATAGCACAATGCTAATAATATACTAAATTAAGGTCCCGATTTAAAGTTGTATGCAATCCATGAGCAATGGCAATGGTCATATAGTTGAGCGATATTTAGCAACAGTGCAGGTGCAAAAATGTCTAAAAACTTGTCTGCTCGCATGCGTTATATAGAGTGTATGCACAAAGGTGCCGTTGTGATCGAGGTGGTTGGTAACATAAATGTTGTTGGAAACGTGATGGTCATTACTGTATGGTGACTGGGAGGTAGCTAGAAATTCACACAAAAATGGTGCATTCAGTGGGCATGTTATGGGAGAAACAGCTGCGTACACAGATGCACAGCCACAAACATAAGAGGCCATCATCAAATGGAGAAACTACATCTGACCAGAGCCAGCCCTAGGCATAGGCATTATAAGCAAATGCCTAGGGGCGACTGGAATGCCCTTGGGGCATTTCAGGGCTCTGCCGCTGCCCCCACCTACCGCACTGTCAACCCAGATGGCGCTGCTACCCTCCCTCTCTCCCAGTGCGCTGCCACGATCGGAGCTCTCCGATCAGGTAGCGCAGCGGATTGCCAGGCCAGTCATGTGACTGTGACTCGCATCCGCCCTCAGTAGCAGTCTCTGCCTTCCAGATGGGCTGTGGTTAGAGCAGCCGGGCTGTGGTTAGAGCAGCCGCGCTGTGTTTAGAGCAACCGTGCATGCGCGGCAGGCCGGCAGCTTATTGGAGCTAAAGACAAGCCCGGGACCTGGGGAGCTGCTTCTACTCCTCCCAGTAAGGTAACATGGGTCTGACTGCACTTCCTTCGTTTACGGAGAGGTAAGGTGCCTGCTGTTATAAAAATGCATTGTTGGAAGCATGACATAGATGTAGGTGTGTGACTGTATGTGTGTGTGTGTGTGTGTATATATATATATATGTGTGTATATAGTACTCCCCCGGGTCCAGAGGTGCCCCGCACTGCACACACTGCACCCATATTTCTTTTAAACGTACCTGTCCGAGGTCCCACGTCAGGTGTCACTGCTGCTCAGAACACCGGAAAATTGGCCACCGCATTTTCCGGCATTCTGCGCATGCGCAGTAGACTCCGGGCACACTCTAGTGCCCGAAGTCTACTAATGCTCCGGTGGCTGCCCATCTGCGTCAGTCGGCTGCCAGCCAGCAGGGAGAGAGGAGGGGGCCCCACATGAGGAGTGCACATGGGCCCCCTCCTCTCTTAAAATGCTTCACACAGAGTGCTGCGCATGCCCTGCCGCTGCCACTCCCCCATTGGCCTTTTGCGGAGCAGAGCCATAAGTAACAACTCACGGCTCCACCTCCATCTTAGACGATCAGGCCAAGCCATCATGAAAAAGGGGCAAGGCAAGTAACAACAGCATCATTACATTTAGCTGTGCTGCGCCAGCATAATTTAAAACAAAGGAGGCAGCCAGGCGAGTGAGTGCTTTCTCACTCTCTGGGTATATTAGGTGTGTGTGTTAAACTTAAATAAATTAATGTTTAGCTGGCTAGCTGAGTCTGGGAGAAAGGTGGGCACCCATGACTGGGGCTGGGGGAAGAGAGTGGTGTCGTCCAGACCAGTGCTGCATCTGACTATGAGAGGAGAGGGGGTAGTGTGTGTGTGTGTGTGTGTGTGTGTATATATATATATATATATATATATAGTTTTAAACCAATGTGTTATTTTTGGCATCCGCGTATAAACAATAAGATTGGTGGTGGGGGATGGAGTTATTATGCCGGCGGATGGGTTCCCGGCAGTCGAAATACTGACGCCGCAATCTCGACACGCGGGCATAATGCCGATGGCAATATCCCGATGGACATCAGGATACCGGCGTCGGCATCCCAACCACTGGAAGCCCGAACGTCCGGACGCCGGGTGAGTATGCAGGTAAGCCAGGGATGGGGGTGGCTAGGATTAGGCACCCCTGGGGGGACTTAGGGTTAGGCACCCCCCCGGCAGTGTTAGTGTCAGCGTGCGGGGAGGGGGGGTTATGGTTAGGTCCCCCCTGGGGGAGGCTACGGTTAGGCACACCCCCCGGGAGACTTAGGTTTAGGGTGTCGGGAGGGGGGGATAGGGTTAGACACCACTGGGGGGAACTTAGTGTTAGGCAACTCCTAGGGAGGTTAGGTTTAGGCACCACTAAGGGTGGGTAAGGATTAGGGGGGGGCAGGGGAGGGTTAGTACACTTACCTGATGGCGGTGGGATCTCCTCCTGTCAGGCTACCGGAAGTCGTATTTGAACCGGCGGCTAAACATCCATCAGTACTTCAATACCATTCCGGTGGTGGGATTATCTGCTAGGGGGCACAAATCAAAATTTTGCCTAGGGCACCAAATTGGCTAGGGCTGGCTCTGCATCTGACATAGGGTAGGTGCAAGTTTCGATGGTGCTACCTATGGTGGCATCAATGGACACACCAAATGGCATTACTGTATCTATGGACGCTGAAAGTGGGAGTCTCAGTCCCTGCACATATAGCTGGAAGGATGTACACAAGGGATGGAATTTGTAGCGTAAAGTCACAGAATGGCAAAGGCCAATAGGCGCTGCTATGTGCGCGTCTATATGTGACTTAGAATCAGACCTAAAGTATCATTTTTATGCATTACTCAGTTAAAATAAATGTAGCACAATTTCAATACAAAATGAAGAGCGAGTGCTTGAATAAGCACAAGTAAGTGTAAACCCCTAGGGAGGATGGGATTGGTGACCTTCACACTGGGGATGTTAGGGTTCAGTTTTAAAGCACCCTAACCTATAGGATAGTCAGGGGCGTGTTTAGGGTGGGGTGTCAGACATTTTATGATTTACACTAGTTAGAGTCGGCCTCTTTTTTTCTTTTATCCCCCCTCCCACCCCAAAATTGCCATTTTTTCTTTTCTTTGCCGGTTGGGTTTGTCAATCTCTTTGCAGCGGGAAAGAATGGTAGTCCAGTGGCTATTGTGCAGCTGTATGGAGGTGCACTCTCTATGTCAATACATTAATCTAGTCTGACCTACCCTACAGGGGGTCAGGGGTACTGGCTGTCTGGCCCGTCCTCTTATTGTGTATTAGTGGGGGAGTTAGAGCCTTATAATTTTATTGTTAACTGGCAATTGGCCCAGTAACGCACATGTTGTGGTCATTAGTTTCGCTTAAGACGTACTGTAATGTCGCTGAGCAGCTGGCCGTTCTTTCTTTCTGCCACCATACTTATTGATTATTTAACTTTAATAAAATGGTTGACCAATTTTAATGGCATTTACTTGTGTCTGTGTCGTTATTTTTAGTTAAGTTTTTGTGTGTTTGTTTCTTTAGGTACTATGGTTAAGTGTGGGAGTCATGCAATCTTACATCGGCAATAGGGAGTTTATAGAGGTCAAAATAAAATGCTTATTTATTGCATAATAGCAAAAATCATGCAGCATGAGAGAGGTTCAAAAGAAACAGAGAATTGACACCCAAAATATGGTTATAAAGTCTTTCATAGCCCTGATAGTTGCAGGGCAGATTATCTGAACAAAACACATGATACCTTATACCACCATGGTGAAACTGAAAATATGGATGACAGATCTAATTACATTCTGCAGTGGACTTATCACCAGCATTGTACGGCCACACGACACATTGAAAGAAAAGAAAGTTTTTTCAGCGGAGTTGGTGATGGCGCCTATATCTGCAATACTTGGGGCAAATGCAACGACCCAAACCATAACCATTGCTGATTTGGCTCTCCCTGCAGTGCAAAGCTCTAAGTGCCTCAGAGGGAAGTATATAGCAATGTAACGTTCCAAAGACATGACGGCAAAGTTGTACGGAGTGACCCGGAAGGAAGATGCCGTAAGGCGATATATTTTAACAAATAGGAGCAGTTTTAGGGAATTGTTCTCTAAAACTGTCAGAGTTGCAGGGAATATGGGAATAACAACCAATCACAAAACTAGGCATTTCCCTCTAGCACTAAGTGGAAAAATCCCAGTAATATGAAGAGGCTCTAATGGAGCACAAATCCACCTCTTTCTGGCTTCTACAGATATATGGGTATGCTTATTTAAAGAGGGTATGTATTAAGCAATGTAAGGAATGGAGGAATGGACCAGTGGAGAAGTTGTCAATAGCAACCAATCAGGTTCAAGTTAGCATTTAGTACATTCTATAACATGATAGGTAGAAGCTGATTGGTTGATATGGGTAACTTCTCTGCTGGTCCTCTTCTCTATTCCTTTCATTGCTTGATAGTTGATACATCCCAAGACAAATTAATGTATTTTTTATAAACATCACCAATAAATACTTTGATTCTAAGTTGGGAAAATCACATAAGATGAGGAGACCCTTCTAAACAGAATGGTAATATCTCTATAAAATAGACTACAGGGGGTATGTCTACTAAAGTGCAGGTTTTTAGAAGTGGAGATGTTGCCCATAGCAACCAATCAGATTCTAGCTATTATCTTCTAGAAGGTGCTAGATAGATGAAAAGTATAATCTGAATGGTTGCTATGGGCAACAACTCCACTTTTAAAAACCCACACTTTAGTAAATACTGTACACCCATAGGAATCCCATGGAGAAGAATTAGAAGGATAGGCCTGGGGATGTTAGTGCAAAGCAGAAAAGGATAAGGGGATGAAGGAAGGATTAGTCTGGATACTGAGTGTGTATAAAAGCCTGGACGTGTCCCTGATATTACAATTGTTTAGAATAGCCATGTAGAGTATAAAGCTTGTGATATGTAAGCTCCATGAGCAGGGCCCTCCTCCCCTCTGTTCTCATTACCTACTTCTCTTGCCCACCAGCTACACTTTACACTGCCTCCTTGGGCTCTCTGCCCTTGGACTCCACTCTTCTGTTAGTTTTGTTTCTTCAGGCAACCTAGAACCATTATCTGCGACCACTCTAATAAATAGAAGTTTCAGTTGACTGTGAATGTTTCCATTCCATCTCTTGCATCAGTGGCTGTGTTGAGATGTTTATGGCTATTTGTAACTTGTCCACTGAATTGTACTGTACTGTTTTACCCTGTACTGTCTTATTGTTTTGCACTCAGTACGGCACTGCAGACCACTTGTGGAGCACTATGAATAAAGTTTAATAATATATTTGAGCTAAAAGTCTGCCAATCTTTGTTAATAAGGTCTGGAATCTTGGGTAGATTTACCTGTTGCCACATGAGAGCGATTAGGCAGTAGACTCAGTGAGTAAATGACCTGATAGCTTCTGAGTATGTTTGGGTGTATCAGAGATAGGCCATGGTTAGAGATAATAGGAAAGTTTGGATGGTAGATGTACTTAGGTGATAGTATTGATTAGGTTACATAATTCCCGCCAAAATCACCACACTCAGAAACAACCTCACCAGATATGGTGCAGGATGCCATTAGTATGTTTTTTATAGTGATGGGTGACATATTCTGGTGCTCATATAGTAGGTGGGTTCCCCTGAGTTAAAGGATCACGATGATAACCAGACAAAAATATATATGGGGCCCATGATTTAAAAGAGGGTACATACCCATAAGTACCAGAATGAGGGAGATAAGGTACTTTTATATCCCTTCCCCTCCCCAATACACAGGGTTATGAAATCTGTGAACTGTGGCTACCCTACCCATTCCCCACCAGTAGTAATTACTAGTAGGGGCTAGTTAAATATTGTCTTTTGTCACTTATAGTGTTTGCATCCTAAGACTCAACCTTAGGTTAGATAATATGCAAAAATATGTACATACTAAGTAAATACAACAAATATGAGGGTTAATATAGTTCACAATATCAATAAGGTTTGGTGGTCTAGAAAAATATCAAAGACAATATAATAGCAATAGAGCTTCAAAAAAATATAGAATTATTTTAAAAAAATACATAATTAAAATCCTGTCTGTTCTTCACATGTTTTATTTAGGTTGTAGGGTATTTTTTGTACAGTATCCGAGTGCTGTTTAAAATTTTAAATTGATTACATTTATTTTAAACTAGATACATTCAAGCACAAACAACAAAATAAATATTTTTCATATTATTATTATTATTATTATTATTTATATTTTTTTCTCAAACCACATATCAAAACATGCCAAAATAAAAATTGATACATTACTGTGGTACAAATATTCTCAACATTTCACACAAAGCCATGAAAATCAAGCAATTTTCCTTCAACCCCTGCTTAAATTTAATTAATTACCCCATTTGTCATTTTTACCAAGACTTTCTGATTGGAAGTTTAGTTTTGGAAGGCTGGTGGGTTGCTTACATTATTTTTTTAATCAATACAGTGTCCTTTAATACCTTCTCAATTTTTCTATTTTTTTCCTGTTGATAGCAGTTGAGTAAAGTCACTTCTGGTTCTATCACTTATTTTTTTATCCATGCTACAAACTTGTGAATTTCAGTACTCCAATAGTTTTCACTTGGTAAAGGCTAAACCCAAGAACATGGGTTCCTAAGGACCACCTTGTTTACCTTGCAAATAAAAAAGAGATGATATTACACCCAAAAGGGAAGTCACCTGATTGCAATCACCAGGAAAATCACTATGAAGGTATGACACCCAGTGATCAGCAAAATATTTTAAGCAGCCATCAATCATTTTAAAAACAAATTTAAAACTCAAACCTTTGTTTGCTTTGAATGTAATGACTAAGGAAAACCAGAAGTTACACACTGTGATGCATGGCTAGAAGATAATTAAAGCTAGCCTGCACGTGAGCAGTGATACCGTACTTAATTCCATTACATTTCATAGATTCAAATTAGACAATAGTGAGTGTATAGATGCACAATATCTCCAAGTAAAAGTAGATTAGGACAATTCCTGCACCTCAATGAGAACCCAAAACACATAAGCCACACAATTATATTTTTATTTATTTTAATGTCATTTTTACATTTTAATTTAATGTAATATTATTATTGTTTGATATTTATTTTTTTATCATTTTATCAAAAAATTTTCTTTTTTACTTTAGTGTATCATATTTTAAGTCATTTTTAGAATGTTTGTTACTTTTTATTTTCTTATCTTATTTATTGCATTTTACTATTTTACTTTATTTTAATTCTTAGAATTTTCAATTTTATTATTTATTTGCATTTTATTATTTTTTTACCTGCACACTTTAAGGAGAAAGAAACCAAGAGTATTTATGAACCAGCAGAACTAGTGAAGGGACTCTGTGTGAAGTACAGAATTACAAAACTCAGCACCACAAAAACATTTTAAAGAGCACAAACTTTGAAATTAGACAGTTTTGTCCTTTTTATATCAATGGGCAAAACATGCAGAAATGTAAAAAATAAAATAATACCAATATAAATATGTAAAATGCTATACAAATCTAAATAAAAAATAAGAATATACTATATATGAAAAAGCTAAATTTGGATGTACATAAACTAATTTCAAACATAAAATAAATTAAAACACAGGCATGTCTTATTATTTTTAAAAGCTTGCCTAGCCAGATGTCATTAAATGTATACCTACAAAGATATAAAAAGCATTGCAGTATAGGTTCATGTGCAGATATCTTGTCTTTGGGTCATCTGCTCTGTAGCTTAATCTTTGACACAAATATTTATAGTCTAAAGTAAGACCCTATAGAATTTTACATAATTGATCTTTATTATGTACTGTACTAGGAAGTACAAATGGCTCCATTTATATTACAGTTATGGAAATGTTAAATTTCTGTGTAGTTTACACTGATTAGACACTAAGTAGGTCCCATGAGGAAGGATATGGTTCAGAAACTGGGAAGACAGTTCAACAATGTTGTTACACATGACTGCTTTGATGTATTTGGATTAATTACTCCCCTCTTATCTTGTGTGTGACATGCTTTGATAGTCTGATATCCTGTTGTCTTTCTGATGTACAGGCTGATGTAAAATTAAAAGTGATGGATAACAATACAATGAAGGAAAATAAATATAGATTTACTTTCAAAGTATCCTGCTAGAAATAGTTAGAGCCTCATTATTATTATTATTATTATTATTATTATTATTATTATTATATTACTTATATAACATTTGGAAATATTTTGAAATTAGTAAAGAGATGTATGCTGTTGTAGTTTGGTTAATAGCATTATGTGTAAGTAACATTATTATATAATAAATTCGGAAGAAAACAGGTAACTAGTGGAGCGACTGAGAAAGCGGAGCAGCAGACAATGAAGGTTTAGCAAGGAAGATCAGCCTCGCAGTTGCATTCAAAATTGGTTGTAGAGGGGAAATTCTGTTTTGTGGAAGAACAGTAAAGAGATTATTGCAATAATCAATGCGGGAGATAATAAGTGCATGAATTCATGTTTTTTCAGTGTCTTGTGTAAGATATGAGCATATCCTGGTTGGTTTTGACATTTATGTAAAATGATATGGGAACAGATTGAATGTGGGGAACAAAGGAAGGTTCAGAGTCACGGATGACACCTAGACACCAAGTTTGTGGGGTAGGATTAATTGTCAATTTTTCAACAGTGTATGAAATATCAGGTTGGTAACTGCCCCTATTTACCTCACCGAAAACATGAACATCTCTGCTACAACTCCCCCCTTGCTCAGTGTCTACCTAATCCTTTATTCTACCCCATGTTCCCACCTCTATACTCCAACCCTAGTCTCTTCCACCTACTCCTCACCCCCTCTCACCTCCTCTGTCTCCCTTTCACCCCTCGGCTTCCCTCACCCACCTCTCCCTTTCCTCCATTTCCATGTGTTCCTCCCCCAGCATGGCCGTACTACCCCACCACTATGCCCTGCTCCCTTTCTCCTTTCTCTGTTACCTCACCTCCATCCATTTCACACTAAACCATAGATAACAGCAAAATTCAGATAGCATATGTGAAAATCTTGATAGAACCTGTGGTAGAACTGTGTATGTAAAAAATTAGGACAGTAATATTCCATTTATTTAGGGTAGGTTCCTAACATACTAGGGTTCAAATCCAGAGCGCAGGACACCCCCCAAACTCGCCCAGCTAAGCAGCCCCAGGGCACCGCCATAGTAAGAAATGTGCAGTGTAAAATAGATAGTTAAGGGCAGCCACAGCTGCATATAAAGAATGAAAATAAAAAAGTGAAGTACATGTATAATAAACAAACAGTGAAGGGTTAAAATGTGTTATAAAAGAAAAATGTGTTATAATGCAGTGCCCTGAAACAGATCAACCAAAGCAAACCAGGGGGACCCACGCCCCAAAAATGAACCAAAGTTGCACTACAGTATTTAACTTGTTGGACTTACCTAGAATTGTGCCTAATACTAGTGTGCATATACATTACCAGACTCCATGCTCAAAACCTCTATTGATTGCAAAATTTTATTGCATTTATATATTATCAGTAATTTGGAGTTGTGCACCTGAGATTTGTCTGTTTCTGTGCCTGCAATTAGTCTCATCAGGTAGCACCTCCCATTATATATATTCAGGGTGTACAGTCCAGGAACCTTTCCTATATCCTACACATCCTATCACATCCACTTACTACCACCTCCACAAAATTCACAAATCCCTGCACAATCCACCTGGTCAGCCTATTATTTCAGAAGTGGGTTCCCTCACTGCAAACTTATCTTTTTACGTTGATCACTTTTTACAACCCCATGTTCTCACTCTTAGATCACACCATAAGGATACCACTGATTTTTTAAACTCTATTTCTACCATTAAATGGTTACCACACTATAGGTTCCTTACATGCGATGTGTGTTCGTTATATATGAATATACCTCATACAGAAGGGATAAAAGCAGTGGAATCTTATTTACAAAATAATATCGAGAAGGAGAGGGCACATTGTGATATTATTTTATCATCTATTCACTTTATTTTGACTCACAATAATTTTATTTTTAATCGTATTCACTATTTGCAGCGCAGTGGTATAGCAATGGGGACCAGGTTCATGCAGAGTTTCGCAAACCTCTATATGGGTCATCTTGGGGAGTGTTTAATCTGGGGGGAGAGATTCGGCATGAACCTGGTCCTCTATAAATGTTTTATAGCTGATTTGTTTTTTATTTGGGATGGTGATGATGATTCCATATTAGAATTTTTGGATTTTCTGAATCACAATGATTATAATCTTAAATTCACTAGCACTTTTCACCTTTCCACTATCACTTTCTTGGATATTAGGCTCACCATTACTGATGGCACAATTCAAACAAGTACCTACCATAAAGAAGTAGATACTAATAATTATATTGATTATACAAGTAATCATAATAAAAAATGGTTGGATAATATCTCCTCGGGCCAGTTTAGGCGTTTACGCTGCAATTGTTCTTCTAAAGATACATTTTCTGAACAAGCTGCGAATCTTCTTGATATTTTTAAGGATAGAAATTACCCTGAATCATTATTACAAGGTTCCTTGAAAAAAATTGAAGATTTGGATCGTAAAGTTCTTTTAGAATCTTCTAATAAACAAAGACAGAAATCTAATATCGACAAGTCTAGTATCTTTATTTCCAAATATAATAGTTGCTCTTATAAAATTAGAAAGATTTTCAATGAGAATTATAAAATATTACGTTTAGACCCTCTCTTGAAAAATGAATTGGATATTAAACCAAGAATTGTCTTTAAAAAGGCAGATAGTCTTAAGAACTTTAAAAAGAAAACAGAAGTGTTTTCTATGACATCAAAATGGCCCTCTAAGATTGTGGGTTGCTTCAAATGTGCTCAGTCACGGTGCATCACCTGTAGTTTCATTCAACATAGGACTCTATTCTTTTTCTCTAAACACTCTAAAACCAAGTTTCCAATTAAGTCATTTATTAATTGTAACAGCATTTATGTAATATATTTGTTACAGTGTCCCTGTAAATTACACTAGGTAGGGCGTACAACAAGATAATTAGAAACCAGGTTCCTAGAACATCGTAGGAACATTCTAAATGGTTTGGATAAACACAGTGTTTCAAGACATTTCAAGCTACAATATTCAAGTGACCCCAAGGGTCTTATGATAATAGGCATAGAATCAATCCCCCCCACTCCAAGAGGGTGTGACAGATATCGTAAGTTGTGTGTCTGAGAAGCTCTCTGGATACACTCCTTTTGAACTCTGTTTCCAGAGGGGTTGAAGGAAACTGTTGAACTTGATTTCTGATTTTTTAACATGGGGGTAGAAGGCTGGGGCAGAATTATGTTCTCAATAGATTTGGTGTTCATATCAGCCCATGGATAGACCGGATTTGTCTTTATTTTCCCTAATTTATAGGAATGATAAATGTATAGCACTCGGGATGTGTTAGATTCAACACTATATATTTTTCCCCTTTTTTATTATATATTTATCCTTTCTTTCATTATTTCCGTTATTTTTCTTTTTGTTTTTCTGTCTCATTATATGTGTGTGTACATTCATGTACATGCTTATTTGTGGGTGTGTATTTCTATACAGTATGTATGCATATGAGTCTATTTGTGGATACATATGTATGCACATTAGACACATTTTTCTGTATCTAATTAATATATTCTCATTAATATTTATATTATTTGTAATGAAATGATTTTATTTTTACGTTTATTATTAGTAGATATTTCATCCAACAGAGGATATAGTGGTTTTATATATTATATGGTATATATGTATGTGAATTAATTGGGTTACATTATCTTCCTATGAGTAATATCCTTTAAGAGTTCCTTTTAATAGGTGAACTCTGAATGTGTGAATTGTTCAGCTAATTTCTAACTAAAGAAGAGTTAATTGACAACTGCTGTTGCATGTAGGATTTGATTGGCGCTTACTGATTTAAATAGCCTTCCTATGTGCACAGGGTTGATATGACCTTTTGATAAAACCCCTGTGAGAGGGGAGAAACTAGTTAAAGGAACATCTTAGTATCTGCAGTAATGCTGGGATTCATTATGGCCACCTTACTGGACTATTCCATTCAGCCGCTGTATCCTATCTATAACAGCATACTTACCTTGGTTTTGACTAATAAGCTGCTGGTGCTGCTGTCCGGGGCCTCCGCCAATCCTTGTGCTGAGCGGGAGCTGAAAGTGAAGGAGATAGCAGCGTGGAGTCACAAGCGGGCCGCACTGCCGGAGGCTGACCGCGCTCTGCTGGTGCTTATTCTGCTGGCACAGCTTGTGGATTATCAGCGAGCTTCAATCATTTACTCCACACTGTTCTACCATTTACTCCACACTGTTCTACCATTTACTCCAACTCCAAAGGAGTTGTATTACACCGGATTACCAACCAAGGGTTAATTGCAAGCCAGGATTTCTGGAAATCTATGCTATTCCACCTAAGGGAGTGGTGAGTGACATTGTTACTCAGGGCCTGATTCAGACCCGCTCACGAGCGCTGAGTGCTCGCAAGCGGGTCGATGTTGCCCGAGTGCACATGCGCACGACGGAGGCTGCTCCGTCGTGCGCATGCGCGAGACCCGGATAGCAACGAGGATGCCGTCGCTCCGGGTCTCGCACCAAAGGGGGCATGCTGTCGATGGTGAGTGACAGCACGCCCCCTTTGGTGGGCATGCCGGGGGCATGGCTGCCCAGATGGAGGCGTTCCCATGGGAACGCCTACCGTCTGGGTCCGGCCCCACTGACATCACTAGTGATGTCAGTGGGAGTGTTTTTGGCTCTGATAGAGCCAAAAGCACTCCGGGCTTGCGGCCAACAAGACCCTACCGCAAGGGTCTCGTCACAAGCCCGATGGTCGTGATGGTCTTGACGGCGGCAAACAACTAACCACATACATCTCTCTCCAAGGGGTAAATTTACTAAGATGGGAGCTCTATTAAAAAGTAACCAATCAGATTCCAGGTATTATCTTCCAGAAGGTGTTAGATAAATGAGAAGTATAATCTGATTGGTTGCTATGGGCAATCTCACTTCTTAAATAGAACTCCCATCTTAGTAAATTTACCCTCTACTCTTGGTACACTCGTACCAAGCAGGTACTTTTTGCTTCACAGGTGGACTGTATTCTCAGACAGGGGTTTGGCTAAGTAGTACCCTGCTATGTCACATTCAGGGGCGTAATTATAATGGGTGCAGGGTGTGCGGGACACACGGGCCCCTGGGTCTAGGGGGGGCCCACATCGCACACCCTGCACCCATAAAACTTACCTCTCAAGAGTCCAATGTTGGCTCCGGTGTCTCCGCCTGTTAAAACGTCTGGAAAATGGCCGCTGCGGCCATTTTCCCGTCGATTGTGCATGCGCAGAATAGGGAAAATGGCTGCTGTGGCCATTTTCCC
Source organism: Taudactylus pleione (assembly GCA_031769625.1). Lineage (NCBI taxonomy): Eukaryota > Metazoa > Chordata > Amphibia > Anura > Myobatrachidae > Taudactylus > Taudactylus pleione. Next base: position 1,650,187 of record JAUIMM010000388.1, read on the forward strand.
GGAGAAATGTGCATGCGCTATAGACTCTGGGCTGCTGTGTGATGTAAGAGGGGGGGAGTGCTGCCGGACCCGGGCCCCCGCTGGGCCCCTCCAGCAAGCCCAGGCCCAGGTAATTTGTACCCGCTCGCCTCCCTCTCTATGCCCCTGCCCCCCCACCCCCCTTTCTCTCTCCCTCCGATTAAAAATGTCTGGACCAGGCCTGACTGCCCTTCCCAGATTTTTCACACTTATTTCCTTAAAGGCTCCGAGTCCCTTCTTCTCCTCTTCTCCCCCAGCAGACCTGTTCCTCACTCGTCGGCGTCATGGCTCCTCCGACCTCTCCCTCCAGTGGTGCAGCGCGATGTCATGACGTCACACACGTCCAGAGCAAGCTTTATTTAACAGCAGCGTGTCCTGTAGATGTAGGTTGGTGGAGCAGCCCAGCCTCCATTTACTTAATGGGAACTGGGCTGGTGGCGGCAGTGGGCGGGCTTTTGTTAAAGGGGTAGTGTGGGGCTGCAGGCTTTGCAGCCAGCAGTATAAGCAAGTGGGCCCTCCCCTTCTTCCAGGGTCCGGGCCCGGGACTCCAGTCCCGGCAGTCCCCCCCTGATGGCAGATCTGCTTATGTCTGAGTCCCATTGGCAGAAAACCCAAAAAGAGGACGCCTTGCTGACACCATTGTCTGGGCTTTTTCGATAAACACACACTCTTTTAGGAGGCACAAGGCTCGTACACTGTTCAGGTGAATTTAGTCACACCCATGGACACTAGATTCCTTTGCACTTCCTGCTGTTGAAGCATGTGAGAGAATGTGAATATAATCATACATTGTACATTCTGTCCATTACGCAGTATGAAGCTTTCTATGAACCTGCAAAAGCATTACTACTCCTCCATGGTAGTGACATATAGATAAGAGTGGTGCACACAAAGGCAAAAGCAATATCGGTGCACCTCATCTTCCATGAGCCAGGAGTAACTCCAAATAGACCAGTTTATATTATGCACTACTCAGTGCAGGAAAATAATTCCAGGTGATATGCCTTATTATGGATGGTCTCTATGAGTACGGTACATATTTCTAGTTTTGTCAGAGTCCAACTTTCGGGTTCTTACCCAATGCCATCAGAGTCCCATGGGAGGTGGAGACTCATTTGTTGGTGCCAGCTGTTATCATAATGAGCTGTAGAGTTGAACTGGTCAGTTATTAAGCAGGAGGGGACAGAGGCAAACTGAGGGGCGGGGGACTATATTGCATTATTTAGAAAGGGGATGCAGTCACTATCAGGGGTGGATTGGGAATGTAAAGTGGCCCTGGAAAAAATGTGGAAGAGGCCCTATGTGCACTCGACTGTGGCGCGTGCACGGAAAAGTGGGTGGGGCCTAATTACAAGGGGTGTGGCCTAATGAGAAATGCTATGCCCACAAGCCACTCCCCCCTTTTTTCATGCTGGGGGCATGCCCACCGCTCCAGGAGATGATAGCCATGCCCCCAATCCCGAGTATGTGAATGAGTATTTTCTTACCTATATGATCTCTCTGTAGCGGGGAACCTCTGAAGAAATTGATCCTTCTTGGGCAGGCAGTTTCTTGAGTCAGTGATCACTATTCATGCTGAGATCACATGTGTTTCTTCAGTGCTATCCCCCTGCGCCTCTCCAGTGCCACCCCCTATTCTCACTGACATCATCCACCTGTGTCTCCCCACAGTGCCATCCTCCTGCATCTCCCAGTCACCATCATCCTGCGCCTCCCCAGCGCCATCATCCTGCATCTCCTCAGTGGCGTCTTCCTGCCCTAGCACAGAATAGCCCTTCTTTCTCACACTCAGGTCATCTCCCCTTAGCACAGAATACCACCCTCCCCACAGATTATCTCCCATAGTATAGCAGACCCCCCTCCCCTACAGACAGATCATCATCTCCCCTCCATTAGTATAGCAGCTGCCCCTCCCCCATACAGATCATCATCTCCCCCGCCCCTAGTATAGCAGAGCCTTCTCCCCACAGACCAGTCATCATCTCCCCCACCCTTAGTATACCAGAGCCCCCTCCCCACAGACAGATCATCATCTCCCCTGCCCCTAGTTTAGCAGAGCCCTCTCCCCACAGACAGGTCATCATCTCCCCCACACCTAGCATATCAGAGCCCCCTCCCCACAGACAGGTCATCATCTCCCCCAACCCTAGTATACCAGAGCCCCCTCCCCACAGACCGATCATCATCTCCCCCACCCCTAGTATACCAGAGCCCCCTCCCCACAGACAGATCATCATTCCCCCACCCCTAGTATACCAGAGCCCCCTCCCCACAGACAGATCATCATCTCCCCCGCCCCTAGTATACTTGAGCCCCCTCCCCACAGACAGATCATCATCTCCCCCACCCCTAGAGTAGCAGAGCCCCTTCCCCACAGACAAATCATCTCTCCCTAGTATAGCAGACCCCCCACAGAAATATCATCTCCCCTTAAAACAAAATGAGCCCACCCCACCCCAAACAGATCATCTCAGTATAAAAGCCCCCCCACAAAATATCTCCCCTTAGAACAAAATGAGCCCACCCCACCCCACAGACAGGTCATCTGATCTCAGTATAGCAACCCCCCTTCCCCCCAGGGAAAGATTGTCTCCCACAATTTCAGCATATCTCCCCTGTAGATCTCTCCTCCCCCTTAGACAGATCAACTTCCCTCCGGCCTCCCCCTTAGACAGATGTTCTTATTCTCCCCTTACCAGAGCCCCCACCCCAGACATCCTGAGTCTCACTCCATCTCCCAGCCCTATTGCCCTGCACAGTGCACTGCAAGTCTGCCCTGCTGCACCTAGCCAGATTGTCTCCTCTGCGCTCTGCCCTCTCCCCAGGCTGTGAAATTAAACTTGACACTTCACAACCTGGGGAGGGAAGAGTAGAGAGGAGATGATCGGGCTAACAGACTGCCTGCATGGCCCCCCACCCCCGCTGCAATTTATCTCCATCGCGTCGCGGGCACGCCAATGGCCGCTGTCACTAGCGGGCCACGCCACTTCCGATCTAGTTAAGTTCTTTGTGGCGTGTGATGCTGGCAGCATGCTGGGCGGGGCTTAAGCAGGCTGCCGCTAGCCTCTTCTCGCGAGAGGCTAAGGCACGGCCACACATAGCTGACAGGCAGCCGGGTGCGCCTGTGAAAAAACACAAAGTGGTCTCTACATCAGGCTGGTGACACAAATAATGGGGCGTAGCCTCAACAGAAAAGCAGCCCCACATCCAGTCGGCCCACCGGGATTTTTCCCGTAGAAAATACCTTCCAATCCGCCCATGGTCACTATGAGGTTCTTGACTTTCTCAATTTGAGTTCAGAATGTATATTTAGGCCATCAGGTGCTAAACTGTTCTAATACTCACATTGATTGCTCCTTCATTATTCTTTTTATACAATCAGCTCCTCTCCAGTTCCTGTCCACTTTGCAAACCAACACAAATTTGAAACACCTAGGGGGGTATCCTATTACCTGCGGCAAGTTCTCACATGAGAAAAAACTGGCTTTTATCGTGATAAAAGCCTGATGGTCATTATCAAGCTATCCAATTATAGGCTTTTTTTTAGTTCGGAAAATTACCGTTTCTTTGCTGAAAACAGCTAGGATCCACAAAAAGACGCGGATCCGTGTACTTTGGAGCAGTGATCCCTGAAATAATGCTTGCTTTTCAGGGATTTAGTTTAGCCTGCCTGAGGAAGGCAAAACAAAACTACTGTTAAGTGCCAGACTTTGGGTTAAATTGGATATACCCATCGATGGCAGGATACGGCCCCTAGGATTACAGTGACAATGTTGGGTGTTCTTATAATGTTGTGCGTGTTTATAATGTTGCGAAATACTATGTACATATATGTCCTCATATACCATATACCTAGCATCTAAACACCATATGTCGTGAGACATCTGACATGACTGAGGGCCTGATTCAGAGCCGGACGCTATTAGCGCTCGCTCGTTCAGAAAAAGGGGCCGGCTATTTAAATTGAGCGCTCGCTCTTTGCGGTCTGTTGACGCCTCTATGTCTGGGCGAGCGAACGAAAAATGCCCTCGCTATTTTGTAAAGACGCCCCCTGGCCGCTCGCATCCTACGTCATCTCCGCTATTTATTTGATTAATCGAGTACTTCGAAAGGTGTCTGAACTGCTCGCAGTGCTTGTGGTTGGATTTTCCTACTGCAATCATGCGAACAGTTCAGGCTAAGAAACAACCAAGTGACGTGATCGATGACGCTGCTTTGTTAATTATGCACACCCTTAAAACGCCCGTTTTGACCGTTAGGCATGCCTGCGTTCGGATCTCCACTCCCCGTTTTCATCCTCACTCAAATTAGCAGGCACTCGCTATTTTGCGACCGCTTGATTTTCGACCGCAATGACTGGTTTGCGCATGCGCATTACGACCCATACGCATGCGCAGATGTGTGAACATCGCTCGGAGTGAACGAGCGGCCGCTTACGAGCGGCTCTGAATCGGGCCCTCAGTTCCTCCAAGAGGTGCAGCGTACTGTACTTTTCTTTAAATGTTGCATCTTATTCGCACCACAGACACAGAGAAACGCCACTTATGCACTTATAGTGTACTAGAGATGCGAGGTTGAGGCTTGAACCGCACAAGAATTTGTGTTAAATACGTTATTTACAAAGTCGCAGATGAAGCACAACAGTATGTAGCGTGAGAAAAAGCCGCGGTCGCTGTATTGCAGCACTTCATTTACAGATTCAGACTCAAGCTCACATAGATGTACAAATGCCGCACATCAATTGGATCGGTGTAATCTAGCAAAGTAGTTTTGTCACTTCCAGCTGTTTTATTTGTGCAAATGACGCAGCCAAGTTGCCCGGGACCGGGGGGGCTGAGGGGGGCTGTTTGGCATGACTGAAGCCGCAGTGTATGAGGTCACATCTATAGATGGAATTCTTGTGCTTAGAATATTTGCCAGAATAATAAAATTAGAAGATCTGAATTTTAATGTAGGTGTCTTTCTGAGCACCATATTAGTGTGGTCTGTTATCACATTCCCCATTGTCCTATCTTTTCTTAGGAGGTGCCAGTGTTTTTGGAGCATTTTTTCCATTCTGTGGGTGGACACAGAGTATTGGGTGATACAATACAGCCCATTTTCCTTTATTTCAGTAGTTTTGATTTTATATGGTACTAAACCCTCTCTGTCCATTTTCTTGACATCTTCAAAAACTTTATCTACTAATTGTGGATTCTGAACCCCCCCCCCCCCCCCCCAGCCATTTGGAATGATGGTTTTATATTATATAATTATTCACATATTTATTGAAGTGAGAGTTTTCAGCAGTGGAGATGTTGCCAATAGCAACCAATCAGATTCTACTTAACATTTGTCTAGCACCTTATAGAGAATAATAGCTAGAATGTGATCGGTTGCTATGGGCAACATCTCCACTTCTAAAAACCTGCACTTTAGTAAATATACCCCCTTCTGTCTCCAATGCAGGGTTACCCTGTATTCTGGTGCTGGCACTGCATACAGCAGCTGTGTGCAAATCGGATGCTAACCTGGGTAACAAGGGAAAAGATGGAGGAAGTGACCCGCTCCATACATCGCGTCATGTATCATTGTGCTTAATCTGTGACTTTATAACAATTCCTTTGTGACATAAATGCTGATCCTAAATGCCCAGGACACTGTAAGTGACTTTATATACAGACAATCCAAATAAGATGCTAAATTCAGGAAAAAGTAAAAGTAAATCTGGGAATTGCTAACCCTGGTGTAGCACCTGTCACACCAGGCGCCTCGTGCCAAATGGCGCAAAAAAGATGGGTGTATGAAGTCACATCTCAAAAAGATGGGTGTATGAGGTCACATCTGCAGTGGTAGCATTAAACACATTACTAACTCTTATGACCTCTGGCGCTCTGTAAGGTTCTGTTTAGAGTGTTTCAAAGAATGAAAAATACAAATTATGCAGAATTATGAAGTTTACCTCCAAATTTTTGTATTAGCTATTTTATATCTATGTAAGATACAGTAACCTCCCTAATTCACACTGTATCATTTTAAAGATGGGGACCTCTTGGATGAGTACATATTTATCATTTGCTTATCAAGCACTTCATTTTATCCCATAAATTAGTGTTTTTCAAACTTAGGGCCTGATTCAGAGCCGCTCGCTGCTAGCAAGCGCTCGCTCTGAATCAGGGCGTGTTATTTTTTTTTTCTCCAGCCCACTTGCAAAGCTGTGGGTGACCACCCACAGCTTGAGCGAGCGGCCTGGAGTCCATCGTGATTATCGCGACAATTGGGCTTGCAACGAGACCCTGTGGTAGGGTCTCGGCTCCTGCAAACCCGAGTGGACTCCCTTCTCTAATAGAGCAGGAAATCCACTACTGACATCACTAGTGATGTTAGTAGGGCTGTCCACAAACGCCAGGCGTTCCTAAGGGAACACCTGCCTTTGTGCAGCCACCCCCCCTGTCGCCTACAAAATGGGGCGAGCTGTCACTCACCATCAACAGCCGCCCCGTCTTGTTACGAGACCACGCAGCTACTGAAGTTCAGTCGATCGGCGGGTCTCGCGCATGCGCATGCTGGAGTCGGCGCATGCGCAGTGGGGGACCATCGACCCGCTTGCAAGCGCTGTGCGCTTGCGAGCGGGTCTGAGTCAGGCCCTTAGTCCTTAGGTCCTTAAAATTTTCTTTTCCCAACCACCTAACTGGTGCTCAGGGGTATTCATTGCTAACTTTCACATTTACAAATCATGACCTGGAATATATGACCTGCTATTGTTCCTGAGTACAAAGTTTAAAAAAGACACTATTTAAAAGGGGAATATATGAACATGTTTAGCCATACATAATCATAGGCATAATGAATGTAACACAGGAAATAATTTAAATTGGTAGCCCTCCCTCTGATCACTGCTGTTTTAATTTCCCCAGGTGTCCTCCAGGTTAGCGCTGCACTCCACAGTTCTACCCGTACAGTAGGCCCAGGGCTTGCTGAGTGTTACAATGAACATTGGGCCTGATTCAGAGCCGGACGCTCTGACCAGAGCGCTCGCTCTGAATCAGGGCCCTCCTCCATTAAAATGGAGCGTCCTCCTGGATGCTCGTATAGCTGTGGGTCACCACGCACAGCATATACGAGCATGCAAAAAGATGGTCACGATGCTCTTGACCATCGCGACCATCGGACTTGCGAGGTAAACCCTGCGGTCGGGTTTCCCAAACACAAGCCCTGGAGTGATTTTGGCTCTATCAGAACCAAAATCACTCCCACTGACATCACTAGTGATGTCAGTGGGGCCGGCTTCAGACGGTAGGCGTTCCCATGGGAACGCCTCCGTCTGGCAGGCACGCCCCCAGCACGCCCACCAAAGGGGCCGTGCTGTCAATCAGCATTGACAGCACGCCCCCTTTGGTGCGAGACCCCGAGCGATGGAAAGCCCGTCGCTCGCCGGGTCTCACGCATGCGCACGACGGAGCTCCCTCCGTCGTGCGCATGCGCAGTGGGGAACATCGACCCACTTGCGAGCGTAGTGCCGCTCGCGAGTGGGTCTGAATGACCCCCATTATTCCTTTTCCTGCATTACCGATTACCCTTAGTAATTAAAACAATCGATGTCTGATATCTGCTATTTTAATACAACATAAGATTATCATAATATAGGTGGATAAATGCTAATTGAAGTTATATAGAATATTATGCTTTGCCAACACAATAGTTATAGGAATAAGAATAAGATTATGTAAGAGTATAATGGCATTTGTATAACAGTAATTATTTAGCAACTAATAATATAAGATGTTTTTTAATGGCTTCTCATATTTAGCTGATTACGCAGTGTGCTTATGTCTTATACACTGTGTGCATACTTCAACACATTAAATGATCATATACCATACTTTTCAGTACAGTAGTAATGATTTATGAACCTTTTAATTACATATTAATGTGTTTTGTCTTTGTTATCTTAACATGCTTTTTTAAGAGTTGTTACAGGATGCAGAGAATGTCTCAACCAAGATAGAAGTGAATATGTGGATTATCTATATTTTCTCTTGAAGTGATCTATAGAGATGATAAAACTTTACTTTGAAAGAAGCAAAAACTTGTTTAAAGAATTAAATGTATTAAACATGGCAAAATGCATTCCAACGTGGTCAGTTCTATGTGACTGCAGGTGTCATCATGAACCCACACTGTGTCTACATCTGCTAATAAGTTATTGTGGTCAACCAAAGTGGAACGACGTCTCAAAGCAAGGCTGGCTCAAACAAACAGACTGCTTATTTAAAATGGTGATGTCTGCCTGATTCCAAGAAAGACAAAGAGGAAAGACCAATCATGTTTGAATTGTTTCAAGTAATGAACTCTTGTGACCAATCATAATTTGGACGTATTCCTTTAAAATATGATATCTGCCCATTTCTTAGAATTTAGGTCAACATGAAATGCATAATAATAAATATTCATGAGTTTGGGTAATGTAGAATGAATACATATTGATGGTGTTAAGGATGGGGTAAGCTTTTGCATGAAAGCCTTTGCCTGTGCTGGTTCCTAGTTTGGGTGACACAAGGGACTTGCTCGTATGCTATTTAATTTAATTTAATTTAATTATTGTATATACTGTATATTTTTAATGAAAATCTGAGGTGAACTTTTTAAATACTTCAATCTCTGTTGTCAGACAATCAGTTATTTACCTATAATAACTGCAATAAACTAATTTGCCTTGAAGTTGAGGGATAGAATGGAGATTGCAAATGAAGCAAAACTCACTTTATTGGACCAACTAATTAGAATATTTCTTTTACTTTACTCTGATTTAAAGTCTCCCTTAATTTACTGTTTCAGATCTAGACCTCCATGGTGAGTGTGCACTTCTCATATGTTTACCAAGAACTTCATCCCTAACTCCATAAATTAATGGATTTATAAATCTGGGAATACACATAAGCAGGAAGAAGTTGATCAATGGCATACTGTAAAAATAGGGAGTCAAATAGTTTTCAATATATCTAGAAGTAAAAGACAACATGCACAACATGAGCTGAAACGCGTGGAGCAAGACAGTTCTTCCAGCCTTAGAAGCAGATTTCCCAGTAGCAATCCTCCGAGCAACCAGCATAACTTTGATGTACGTGAAGGCAATTATCAGTCCAACTGTGGTAAAGCTAATTACAGTGGTTAGCGTTCTTAAGACTACCTGTACCTCATTCACTATTAATACAGGCCAGTTGCAGATGATATTGAATGAAAAGACGCGTTTTTCTACAGAATAGCAAAATGCAATAAAATCAATGAGCTGTGGAATGAGCCCCACTGTCCACATAATTGCGATAGCAGAGCTAGACCTCTGTGCAGTGCACAACTCTGCGTGTCTTAATGGATGGCAAATGGCCACATAGCGTTCCAAAGACATGACCGCCAAATTGTATGGCGTAATCCTAAATGCACATGTGGAGTAGGTGAGAAATGTGTAGCAAATCGGCAAAGGTATGTACACCAAATACATAATAAAGGTAAAGAGAACAAATGCAACAGTTAAATAGCCCAGATCATTAACAAGCATATGTATAAATAGCATATAGCGAGGGTTCTCCCGGACATGAGTAACGGTAAAGAAGGCATTCAGTATAACACACATGAAGTACAGGAAGATGCTGAACAAGGAAAACATCACTACTAAAGCAGCTATCCTTATTAGGTGTGTGTTCTTGCTGACTTGTGCCGTCATGTTGCCACTAAGCTGGGTGGAGTTGGCCATACCAAAGAGCTGATGTCTCTTGATGTTCTCTGCTGAAAGAAGAAACGAAAACATGGAGCTTCTGATGAACAAATAGTCCTAACATAAATAAATTATACCTATCTACCGTACTTGTGATTTGAATATATCCATTGGACATGTATGAAAGGATTTTGAAATTACAGTAGTCTTGGATCGACCATGTGCTCCATGCTACGAGTCAGAAAGCCACCACTGATAGCTTTTAAATTTGTTGCTACAATGTTAAAGCTTTATTCAATACACTTATCCCCTTATTCACGTACTCATACATACTTACCGGCTTCCAGATGTTTTGTCCACGTCTCCAAGTAGAATTCCAATGGGTGCACCTGTAAAAAAAATTCCTAGTGAGTATCGGACTTTTTTTACTGGTACAATCATTGGAATACTAATGGTCAAGGGTACAGAACATCTGGCAGCAGGTAAGTATGTGTGACTATGGTAGGTAGCTGTATGCAATAAAATTGTACTTACTATGGTGTGTTTGTCTTGTGGTTTTTTTCACTATTTTAGTTACAGCAGGGGTACTGGTGCCAACCGCCTGCTGGGACTTGTAGTTCCACTGTAAAACACTATAGTTTATTACTATTTTCACTACTATTGGCCCCGTACCCACAGCCCAGGGGTGCGGGGAAGATCCCCGGGCTTCATCCTAAGCCTGGCATGCTTGGGAGAGATGGGACCCCTTTCTTGGTGGGTCCCCACCTCCCCTGAGATCCCCGTCTTGGGCTGACCAGCTTGGGTGATAATGCTTTGGCTGGGGAGAGCCGGTGAAATGGTCCCCTGGCTGTGGCATTACACCCCAGCTGGATTTGAGTCCAGTGCTGGTTTTAAAAATAGGGGGACCCCTATGCAATTTTTCCCTCTATTTTTAAACCCAGGACAGGCTCAGCAGCCCAGTTCTGGTTTACAGGGTAACCCTACTCATTTCTTTCCCTGTATTTTTAGGAACGAGGACTGGCTGAGCATCCTGGAGCTGGTTATGCTTTTTAGGGGGTGATCTTTTGTATAATTTATTTTCACATTTAATCCTTTTTTGACAGATAGAACACACAAGCAGCCTTCAGATATCTAACTGATATGTGCAGGCTGCTTGTTCAGGAGAGTTTGGCTGAGACAAGACTCTTGCAACTCGGGTGAGTAATCTTGATCTGCTTCACCATCGGTGAACTAGATCTCAGCTAAACACATTTATTAGTAAATTTGAGAGTTTCAGAAGCATCAAATCACCCGAGTAAAAAAAAAAAAAAAAAAAAAAACTAGTTCAGACTTGATTCTTAGTAAATTTACCCCCCAGACTCCCCACCTGAGATAACAGCATCATTATGCAAAATGGGATGTAGTTAGGATACTGGCAGGTGCTTTTCCACCCGCCGATATCCCCGCAGCCACATCCCAACATGGGACTAAAGATAGGGATCGAAATCCCGATACCTATCATTAGCCCCACTAATAAATCCCAACACCCGGGTTGCCGAACGAAGGTAAGCCAGGTGTCTTAGCATGTAGCTGTGGGAGGGGGGCTTAGTGTTAGGGACCCCCGGAGGGACTTAGGGTTAGACAACCCCCTGGGGGGCTTAGGGTAGGGAAAGGGGGGATTAGGGTTAGGCACCACTAGGGTCAGTTAGGGTTAGGCACCCCCCTTAGAGATAAGGAAAGAATTCATGTTATTGAACCAAGAGAAAAGGTTATTGACCGAAATAAAGATAAGACTGTGGACAAAAAGAAATGGGCTCTTATTACCAATTATGATGCCCAACACAAACAGATGGAAGGACTGATATATAAGTATTGGCATTTATTACAAAGGGACCCAATCTTGAAGGACATAATTCCAGAGAGACCACTCTTCATATATAGGAAATCAAAAAATCTAAAAACACATCTTGTAAAAAGTACTTTACCTGCTATGACAAGACAATCCGCACGAGGGGCTTCCATAGATGTTGAGTTTGTATTGGATGTAGGAACATCCAAGACAATCAATCGAAATATAATGAAATAGAAGTCAACGGAACCAAAATGAAAATTAGAAATTTAATTACATGTCATACTGCCAATGTAGTGTATCTAGTGGAATGTTCCTGTGGGCTAGTCTATGTTGGACGCACCTCTAGACCACTTAAAGTCAGGATATCTGAACATCTACGAAATATAAAGAAAGTTTATCCAATAATTTCAAAAAAGAACATAATAGCTCAGTTGCACACATTCGAAGATTCGTAGGGGTGCAACACATCAAACCCTCTATGAGAGATAAAAATACAGAAAGGAAACTCGGCAAATCAGAGATGAAAACCATCTTTAATCTCAAAACTCTAAATCCAAGAGGCTTAAACCAAGATTTCGAGCTAAAATGGTTTTTGTAATTAAGATCTTACTTTCTAACTTTACCTCCTTTTTATAGCTATAACTACCTTCTAGTGGTAGTCTAAGGGTGTATTCCTTAGTATAGATTGTATATTATTCCAGTATGTCTTGGAATTTAAGTTCTATCATTATTTGTTTTATTTTCCATCCATTGTAAATTATGGTTATTAACACATATTTTAGATATGTAATTGATGTGTATTTTAAAGAATAATTTAGTGTGTATTTAGTTACTATTATGGGCTATGATGGCATAATAGAAGTATATGCTGTTTTAATGTAGATTTGACCATGTAATAACACTTAGATAAGGTTTTGTTCAGTTATTCTGAGTTCCAGCTCAAATAGTGAGCATCGCAGTCTTGGGATTTTATAACCACTGACTGTTTGTTATGGGGAGTCCAAATTATTAGACTTAGTTAATATTATGTTAGAGTTTATTGTAGTTCTAATTTAAGAAGGTACTACATTTCTTAAGCATTTTTACGGTTGGTTGAATATTTCCGCTTTTCTAGTTCTAATTACGAGAACCAACTACATTTCCCAACTTCCCCTGCGGGTGGTCAGACATTTCTGTATGCGTAGTTTTAATAGATCGAAAAAACTACATCTCCCAAGCATCCCCGCAGCTGCCCGGATACTTCCTGCTTCCGTTTTATAACGGAGGCTATTAGAAAGAATCAGGCAAGCGTTCCTGGTTATGTCCCTAGGCAGGGCATTTAATCGCGATAACTGGCTAAAGGTTAGGAGAATGAGTTTAAAATTAGCTCTCATTCTTTCAGATGATATACTTCACGGACCGGAAACGGAAGTGACGCGGGTATGATGAATCACGGACTAGTATAAAAACAGAAGAAATGCCATTATACCTCCATACCTTGATAAAGAATCATCTCGAAACGCGTTGGTTTTGGAGGCTGGAGAAAAGAAAAAAGAAGACTCTGCACTGTGGAAATTTCCTTGAGGTATGTGCTCTGTGTTTTTTCCACTAGAGCTTTTTAAATCAATTTTTGTGTGCTTCACAACACATACCTCACTGTATCCCAGTGCAGATTTGCATTCTTCAATATCCCCTTTTACATATATCTTTTTTGTATCAAAGACTTTTTATTATATGTTTTAAAACACCTTTTACTTTTTTGAATAAATGATATTTATGGACCAAACTACGTAACCTGTATGAATCTATATGAATGAAAGAAACCCAGATACATGCATCATTTCCGTGCCATACGTGAGTACAGTACGCAAAATATAATACCTGTTATACCTAGTGGAATCTCCCAATTATAGGGGTGGTATTATTTCAGCTATTACCTTGAGGAAAAGAAACTGTTACAAGCTTATAACAGTATATACCATACGTAAGTCAGGTGTGTTACCTGATGAAAATATTTTGGGGACATATATGTAAAGACTCATCTCACTAGACTTTATTACCAATTAGTGGGGTGTGGACATTGTGAATAATCACCCAATATTTACCTGCTCTCACAAGATCATAATGATTTATTGTGTGAACATATAATTATGTTCATAGGATTGTGTATGGTTAGTAATAGCAAGTTGGATTAGGATATTCTGCAACTGTGTACATTTCAGAGATTTTGAAGGGTAATACACAATGGATAATATGTTTTTCTGCATATCTGTGTGAACGACTTGAATTGATGTGAAAAAGTGACAACATCAACCAAATGAGCAGCATATGAGACAGTCTGAGATAAGTATTTTTCTTTGTTTTAAACTGTCACCTGTGGTTTCAAAGAGATATCGCCTTACTTTTGCACACATCTTTATATTTAACTATTGGTTACCCATTATTTAGACCTTCAGGGATTGGTCTTAATAGTGCAAAAGGGCAGAAATCTTGGAAGTGTAGCGCCACTTCTTCTCCCAGCACCCAATTTTTTCTTACCCCCCTGGGAGGATTAGATTTAGGGTGCAGGGCGGGGGTTTAGGTTTAGGCACTAACCGGGGGAGGTTAGGGTTAGGCACTAAGGGGGGAGGTTAGGGTTAGGCACCACTAAGGGAGGATTAGGGGGGGAGAGGTGAGAGTTAGACTACATACCTGATGCTGTTTGGATTCCGACCCAATTGGCTGCCACTGTCAGGATTTGATCCAGCGGCTAAACAGACGCCGGCATTACATACCGATTCCTCCAAAACAGACACATACCATGGTCATTACACTGGGGAGAAATCTCACCCCTTGTTCCCCTCCCATATAATGTGTGCTTCTAGCAACTCGGCTAGCTGATGGACACACACCGATACAAATGGGGGTTCATGGATTTATGCAACACCTGAAACCAGAATATGTACATACTCACCTATAATAAATAAGAAGTAGAGACATACACCAGATTTAGGGGTAAATGTAATAGTGTTCAGACTGCAGGATTGGCAAATTTCGTGCGAGACTGTCTGATGTTTTAAGTAGTGGCCATTTAAAAGGAAAAACTAGGTTGATTTTGCCTTTTATGGGGTCTATTCATAAAGTAGTGAACAGTTCTGTTTAGTTGAAAACAGGTCTTTTCACTGCTTTTGGTCATTTATAGAGGGGGTTATTGTGGAGAAGGCTATTCCTTTTCCAGCGGCACCTCCACTCCATGCCTGCATCGCATCACCATACTTTTGTATGGTGAGTGAAATTCATAAAGGAATGGAAAGCTCAGATTTCCGTTCCTCTCCTGCAGTACAGATTCACCATCTGAGGGTGGCGTAATCTGTTTCACAAGCTGAACAGAGCAGGGAAGCTGTATACTTCTCTGCTTTCTGCCCAGCTTCCGGTGCTGGCTCCGCCCACTTTTCCCAGCATCCTTTGCAGCAGGCCTGACCTGACCTGCTGTTCTCGGACACCGGCGCATGTGCAGTGAGAATATAAACTTATCGGACTTCATATATGTCTGTATCCTCACTGTTTTATAGGATCGCGGAGGGGCTAGACAGCACCTGAAGATGCCGGACAGGTACTGTAAATGGCACTGGCATATCTACCCATTGGCCAGGATGGCACTCACCAGGGGTGCCAGCCAAGGTGGGGCGCCACCTGGTGGTGCCACCCATGGACAAGGGGTAGATGTTTAGGGCCCCTTCTGCTCCCACCCACCACCCAACCCCCACTGCCCACACAGATACTTACCATGTGGCTCCCACTGTGCTGCTGAGGCTCCTCAGTAAGAGCAGGAATGCAGCGCATGTGACGTCATGACGTCACGTGTGCCTTGTGTAAAAAAAACTTTATGAATCATTTGCTCACAACAGCAGGAAGATACAGCGGCGCAGCGGGAGCCAGCCGGCGAGGGAGCCAGCATGGTGATGAGGTAAGTACTAGGCATGGGGGGGGCACTGCATAACAGGCAGTACTTTAAGGGGCCATGCATATGGGGCACTGCATAAGGGGCACTACTACTTTAGGGGACCTGGGTCAAAACTACAGGGGGCACTGCATAAGGGATGCTGCATATGGGGCAAGATTACTGGGGGCAATACTTTAGGGGCCCTGCATATGGCAACTGCATAAGGAGCACTACTTTAGGAGGACCTGCATATGGGGCTTAACTACTGGGGGAACTGCAGAAGGGGTACTACTTTAGGGACACTGCAAATGGGGCAAAAATATAGGGGGCACTGCTTAAAGGTCACAATACAGATACACATAATTAAAAATGGGGGTGTATCTCACATATACATATGTATATATATATATATATATATATATACATATGTATATGTATATATATATATATATATATATATATGTATATATATATATATATATATATATACATATGTATATGTGTGTGTATATAGAGAGGGAGAGAGATATTTGGAAACACCCCCCTAAAAATCCTGCATTTGCCCCTGCCTGGGGACAAAGAATGCAGGGGACACAGAAAAGAGTTGGCTGGGGACACAGAAAGAGAAAGGCTAATGACTGGGGAGACAGAAGGGGGATGGCTGGGGAGACAGAATGTAATTATTCAGAAAATATGGAGGGAAGTGGGCGCCAGTCCATTACTTTGCCAGGGGTACACAGACCCCTAAATACAGCCTTGTGTGGCAGTGAAGATTTTGGGGCTTATTCTGAGTAGCACACAAAAGTGCATGCAGCAGTATCTATTGCCAGTTGTCTATCTGATGGTATATGAAAATGCCCTACAAACTCCTTACATTGTGTATATTTGTGTATCTGTGCAGGGACAGAGATGCCCACTTTTAGTGTTCGTGAACACTGTAATACTGATTGGTGCATCTTTATTCATAACCATTGCTCTAACCATCAAAACCTGCACCAGACCTTTAGCAGGTGCAGCTTCTCCTTCTAGCCTTTGCAGTTAAAGTACCTTGTGGCTCCCAAGTCCATGTACCAGCAGTCATTTTATCATATTTCCATGAAGCTCCAAGTGGTTCTCTTGCTCTGCTTTCCCAGATTTATGCCCCAATTTGCAACATTTAAAACACTTGTACTTTTGTTTCTTTGTTTTTACACTCTTTGTTAACAAAGCAGAGATCTCAGTACTTGTCTCTACAGTTATGCAGTCTTAAAAACTGCAGCAGAAATCAAACTCCAGTGCCAGATCCTGCAGCATCACCATTGCAACCTCTATCTACAGATATGTCCTCACTCCTCTTTGCCGCATCTCTAGTAAGCATTTTAGTATGTGATTTCCTGCGCTGATGTACAGTACACGCGCAGCATACATGCCGCTGCAATGGATGAGGCAGGACACATCTGTATGTACTCAGTCATGTCCCTGTACACACTTAGGGCCTGATTCAGCAAGGATCGCTGATGCAATCATGGCTTCAATTGCGTACGCAGATCTGCTGTGAATATATGCTAATAATTGAAATTGTAAAGCACTCGCACGGACAACATGCAGACGCCCACTTCCCCTCTCTCACATACGTAATACCTAGCAATCCATCCAAACCATCAGTATCATCAAAGAACATCGGAGCCTCTTGCACATTTACGGCAGGTCAGACTTCACTTATAAGTTGCTAACTTTCCTGTACGTAATGAGCACTCAAGCTGCGTATGCCATCGCAGGGGTTAATTTATGCACACCCTTGTAACGGCGTCCCAACGCACTGGCACATCTGCGTTTCTCCGACCACCCTCCATCAACACCCCCAAATGCTCTCAGCCTGTCAATCACTCTGAGATTGCACTGCATGATCTCCACGATCAGAGTACAATTGCAGTACAGCATTCATGTGTGCACACTGCGTTGCATGTGCAGTACGCAATAATCAGCCATCTGCATACGCGATTGCAATAGCGATCTTTTGCTGAATCAGGCACTCGGTTTTGTGCCATAGAAAGTATGCCTCAAGTTGATCCTTCTCATTAGACCCTTGTATTCATAAGACATCTGCAAGGCTATCCACATCTCATGCATTGCTGTCTTCCTATGAATAATGGAATACACTTGCTGCACCACAGCTAAGCCTATGATCCTGATGGCTCTATCCCTGTCATCTAGGTTGGGGGCCTCTGTAGGGCTGATAGTAACCTTCCATAAATTTTCCTGCATAAGCTGCATCTCCTTTACAATGTTCCATGTGGCATAGTGTTCAGAGCCCGTTAGCTTTGCAAAGCTCATACTATCCCCTGCGCTGTACATATTATTATTATTGTTTATTTATTTATATGGCACCACAAGTGTTCCGCAGCGCCTTACAAAGTGCATAAACAAATAAGTAACCAGTGACTTACAATACAATACGATACAAAGCAGGACACTGGCATGTATAATAAACATTGCTATATTAGTGACCATTTCACCCATATAAGCAGCCAGGTGTTAGTTGCCCTAGTGGGGAGTAAGAGATAAATTAAATTACAGTAGGGAGAAGCACAAGAGGGTAGAGGGCCCTGCTTACATTCTTTAAGGGAGGGGCAGACAAACAGGAGTGACACAGATGGGGTAGGCAGGGAGGAAGGAAGATGTGGCAGCAAGTTAGGATGAGAGCTGGACTGTATTTCCCTTCTATATGAATAAAGGACTTTTCATTACTCACAGCTTCCTTTGGTTCCGTGTTCCTGCAGCTACTCTCAGGTTTCATTCCTTCTTCTATACACACATTACACTGGGCCCATGGCCTATTGGCAGAACCTAGTGGCCTTGGTAGTAGTCAGTAGATCTGTAATGGAATTTAATCAACATGAAGAGATCTGGACCAAGGATGGTTTATTAACCAGCAGAAACAATGCAGTAACAGGCAGCAGGGAATTCAGATATACTATGCACAATAACAGCAGACATATGCAGTGGTGATATAGCAGTATGTTAGTATTATATACAATGTACACAATGTACGCTCTCTTTTACAGAAAAGACAGTCAGACATGCTCCTCTTACTATGGTTGGAGACTGGAGGAAGTTACGTATGTGCAGTAACGTATTAGGTCAAGGTGTTGCACTGATATTAATGAGTCTCCGGCTAATGTATGGACCAGGACATAAATGGGCGCCAGCATGCGGAGCACTCACCCCACTGACAACAATGAAAAAATTAAGAAAACAAAGGGAAAAGAAATCGTCCAGTGACACCAAGATGTTATTGAATATGTTCATTAGATAATAGAAGACTATGGGGTCTAATTTCTAAACCTTGGATGGGGAAAAAGTGAATGGAGAGAAAGTCCCAGCCAATCAGCTCCTAACTGTAATTTTTCAAACACAGCCTGTGACATGGCAGTTAGGAGCTGAATGCTGACACTTTATCTCCGGTTAGTTTATCTCCATCCAAGGCTTAGTAAATAGACCCCATGAAACACAGCATTAGTGAATATGACAATAGTGGTGTAATGTACTAAATTTATAGTCAAATATCACAAACAATGATCAGGGTTCAGGAGCAATTCTAGGAAAATACCACACTGCTCCAAAATGCTGACTTGGGTCATGTCATAAAGTCCTGAATTTCAAAAGTCACTTATTATTCTTTCTGAGATTATTCCAAAATTCTGAGATCTTCTCCTCTCATCTTCAAAACTCCTTGTTCTCTGAATCTCCTCCTTCCACCATTTCATATGCCATATATAAGGGAGAGAAGAGTACAATCGGGAAATAGTGTAATACAGTTTTTATTTCCAATGTTTTTAACACATTTATTGTCATTTACAAACAATTTTTAAAAACAATTCACAAGCAGCATACCGGAAAGGGCGGTGTATAATACACACCAAGTAGCGTTTTGAGCATAAGCTCCCAATACCTCCTGGGATCAGGAACCTGGAACCCACAAAGCATCCTCTGTGTATAGTTCCTCGCCGGATATGTCAATAACCAGTAGACTTTCTTGTGCACCAACCAACGCGTTTATACTCCACTTGAGTCTTTTTCAAGGTGTGTGTGTGTTGTGGTTCGTCCTCCTATTTATTACCCTTCCCATCTCCTAATTTGTGGGTAAGAGGGGAGGATTCCCCAATTTTCAAAATGCATCTCAAACTTACCAACAATACACTATATTCCCTTCATATTCCCTATACCAAGAGATCCTTTCTTTAACAATTCTCCCATATTACACCTCTAAATTTCTTTCTCCTAAAGATAATTGCGTTATAACAGTGGAATGCACATTTCCTGTCATGTACTGCAGCTTCTGGTATACGCATACAGGAAGCATTGTCCGCGTGTCTTCAATAGAATGCACGCTAACTATCCCCGACCCTCGGAAGTCCCATCCCTCCGTGCTTACTCACGTTGGACGTCACACTCCCTTATGACACTTCCTCCTTCAAGAGGATTCCTTTATTACCCAGAAGTGGGATTTCTATTTTCCCGGGACTCGTTATTTATAATAATTTCTTTTACCGGATCCTGGCATTCCATTATTTATTTAAAGGGCCATGTTCTTTATAGGGGACAGTTGGTTTGGTACAATAAATCAGTAAATACATCATCTAATACAGTCCATAAATAGTTTAAAACATTATTACTCAAAAATGGCATGTACATTTAAAAAAAAAAAAATTTTAAAAACATGAAAAAAACTAATTGAATCTTGATCTGGCAAAATATCTGATAAAATCCAGTCACATCTAAAATACTCAGATAAAACGCATTTAAAATCGCACATCTCTATTAAAATACTGGAATAAAATATAAAAAGAGCCATTTTACAGTAACTCAAATTCTATATTGTGACCCTGGGGAGCAAGTGTTTTCATTTCATAAATACATTTCATTTCAGTTTGGGCTAAAACCTTTTCCACATTCTTTCTTCTCCAATGATTCACAACTTGCTTAATCCCTATAACTTTTGTAAAGAATTTCAGCGAACTTCGGTGGCAATCTTTGAAATGTGTAGATAATTAATGGTTCTCATATCCCTTTTTAATATTCCTGATGTGTTTGGCTCATCTCTCTCTTAGTGGTCTAGAGGTGTGGCCCATACACTGTATATTGTAGGCCGCACTCACATTGTATAAGATAGACGCAGTTTTTCTAATTACACGTAATAAAATCAAAAATTCTAAAATTCATTGGTGGAGTTTGACTAATGTGTAAGAATCATCAGGGACAACCGAGTAAAATGGAGGAATATTCTACAATGACCACTTATATGAATTTTTGAATTTCTGATTTTATTACGTGTAATAATAAGAATTGTGTCTATCTTATACAATGTGAGTGTGGCCTACAATATATAGGACGCACCTCCAGACCACTAAGAGAGCGATGAGCTGAACACATCAGGAATATTAAAAAGGGATATGAGAATCATTAATTATATAAACATTTCAAAGATTGCCACCAAAGTTCGCTGAAATCCCTTAGAAAAGTTATAAGTATTAAGCAAGTTGTGAATCATTGGAGAAGATATTATTTTGAAAAGGATTTAGCCCAAATTGAAATGAAATGTATTTATGAAGTGAAAACACTTGCTCCCCAGGGTCTCAATAAAGATTTTGAGTTAAAATGGTTTTCTTATAGCTTTTTATATTTTATTCCAGTATTTTAACCATGTTTTAATCAGTTTAAAAAAGAAAATGAAATTTTATGTGCGATTTTTGAGTAATGATGTCTTAAACTATTTATGTACTGTATTAGATAATGTATTTACTAATTAATAGTACCAAACCAACTGTCCCCTTCCTTAACATAAAAACTCCCTATAAAGAACATGGCCCTCTAAATCAATAATGGGATGCCGGTAAAAGAAAGAATTATAAATCAGATTTTGTATAACAAGTCACGGAAAATAGAAACCCAAGTACACCATAGGGAGAAGTGTCATGAGGGAGTGTGACATCCAACGTGAGTAAGCACAGAGGGATGGAACTTCCAAGGGTTGGGGATAGTTAGCGGGCATTCTATTGAAGACATGCGGATGACACTTCCGGTATACATATACCGGAAGCTCCTGTCCATGACAGGAAGTGCGCGTTCCACTGTTGGAACGCAATTATCTTTAGCAGAAAGACATTTAGAGGTTCGGTGCAAGATGTGAGAAGGTAAGATCCCTTGGAGAAAGGATAAAGAAGGGACCTCTTGGTATGGGGAATATGAAGGGAATATGGTGTATTGTTTGTAAGTTTGAGATGCATTTTGAAAATTGGGGAATTCTCCCCTCTTACCCACCAATTAGCAGATGGGAAGGAGAATAAATAGGAGGACAGACTACCATACACACACACCTTGAAAAAGACTCAAGTGGGTGCACAAGAAAGCCTACTGGTTATTGACACATCTGGTGAGGAACTACACACAGAGTATGCTTTTGTGGGTTAATATTATTATTATCCTTTATTTATATGGTGCCACAAGTGTTCCGCAGCACCTTACATAGTACATAGAACTAATAAGTGAACAAGTTACAAGTAACTTACAGTACATTACAGTGCACGACAAGGACATGGTTTATATACATTGCTGCAACAGCGATTAAAGCACTCACAATAAGCAGCAGGGAGTTGGCAGTCACGTATTAGGTGCCCTTATGGGGAGTAAAGAGTAGAAGAAATGTAAAGAGAAGCACATGAGGGAAGAGGTCCCTGCTCGTGAGAGCTTACATTCTAAAGGGGAGGGGCAGACAGACAGGTATGACACAGAAGGGGAAGATAGGGAGGAAAGAGCATGAGGTGGGTTAGGATGAGTGCTGGAAGACCTTGATGAAGTAGTGGGTCTTGAGAACCCGTTTGAAGATTTGTAGAGGTGGAGAGTCTGATAGGGAGAGGGAGAGCATTCCAATGGTAGGAAGCAGCATGGGCAAAATCTTGGATGTGGGAGTGGGAGGAAGTAATCAGTTGGCAAGAGAGGTGGCATGCATTTGTTGAGTGAAGTGGATGGGTGGGAGTGTGAAGGGAGACAAGGTCAAAAATGTATGCGGGAGAGGATTTGGTGAGGGCTTTGTAGGTGAGTGATAGAACCTTGAATTGACATCTGAATGGGAAGGGGAGCCAGTGTAGGGCTTGAAGGAGAGGGGAAGCAGATGTAGAACATCTGGAGAGGAAGATGAGCTGAGCAGCAGCATTGAGAACCGATTGTAGTGGAGAGAGGTGAGAGACTGGGAGGCCAGCTAGGAGAAGGTTACAGTAGTCCAATCTGGAGATGACCAATGAGGAAGGGTCTAATCCTGGAGATATTTTATAGGTGGATATGGGAGGACTGCGAGAGCTGCTGAATGTGTGGTTTAAAGGAAAGGGAGTAGTCTAGGATAACTCCAAGACAGTGCACTTTGGGGCTAGAGGAGATAGTTGTGCCATCAATAGATAATGAAATTGTGGGAAGTGATGTAGTGTAGGGGAAGAGGGTGGGAAGATGATCAGCTCAGTCTTAGACATGTTAAGTTTAAGAAAGCACTTGGACATCCATGAAGAGACAGCAGAGAGACAGTTGGAGATATGGGTAAGGAGCGAGGGGGAGAAGGTTCCAGGTTCTTGATCCCAGGAGGAATTCAGAGCTTATGCTCAAAGCACTACTTGGTGAGTACTGTACACTGCCGTTTCCAGGATGCTGCTTGTGAATTGTTTTTAAAAATTGTTTATAAATGACCATAAACGAGTTAATAACATGTACTCTTCTCTCTCTTATATATGACATATGTAGTGGAGGAAGGAGGATATTCAGAGAACAATGAGTTTTGATTTGAGAGGAGAAGAACTCTAAATTTTGGAATAATCTCAGAAAGAATAATAAGTGACTTTTGAAAATCAGGACTTTATGACATTACCCAAGTCAGCATTTTGAAGGAGTGTGGTATTTTCTTAGAAATTTGCACCTGAACCCCGATCATTGTTTGTGATATTTGTATATAAAAGTGTGGAGGTGGCCACTATAAGTGGGGTTTGGGCAGGATTTTTTGATTTGGAGTGCAACGAAGTTTAGAAATCTAGCAAACCTCAAACATACCACCTGACACCGTTGTTTAAATCTTTTCTGTCTGTAACATAGTAACCCACATTCAAGACCTCTCAAACAATCTCAACATGCAGGCAATAACCTACAGTAAGTATGTCTCACACACTAAGATACTGGCTCACCATCAGCCCTTTCTCATGATGGTCTCCACTTCGCTCACACATCCAGGCCTGGCATTTTACAAGCAGGTAGGTTTAGATTTCTTCTTTTTTCACACTGCACATTCACAGTTCTACCAGTTATTCCGTCATACAATTTCCCACCTTTTGATGTACATACATCATATTTTTGGGATTGTTTCCCTCAGACCATAACCAGATCTTATGCGGTCTCTTCTCCACTTCTCTAACTCAACCAAGTCTCACCAAGCACATCCCATCACTCCTACTTATTATCACTTACCTAAAATCCACAAAACACTGCATGATCCACCAGGGAGTCTTATTATCTCTGGTGTTGGGTCCCTCACTGCAAACCTTTCTCATTATCTGGATCAATTTCTTCAAGTCTACGCTGTTTCAATGAGGTCCCACATAAAGGATACCACTCACTTCCTACAACAAATATCTAATTTAGAATGGGAAGATAATTTATTCATCACCAGTGATGTATCCTCACTTTATACCACATGCTATGGGCCTGAAGGCTGTGAAGGATATCATGGAAGGTGATAGTGGGACTTCAGTGAGCCACAATACTTTATTCTTTCCTCTATTCACTTCATTCTCACTCACAATAATTTTTTTATTTAATCATGTTTTCTATCCTCAGATCCTTGGCACTGCTATGGGGACCTGGTTTGTGCCAAGTTATGCAAATATTTACATGGGGGCCTTTGAAGAAGAATATATTTGAGAACCCCCTCAGCACAAACCTGGTCCTATATACATTATATAGATGATTTATTTTTCATGTGGACAGGGGAGTCTTTAGAAGTTTTACAATTAGTTGAGCACCTTAATCACAATTGTTTTAATCTCACTTTCACTAACACTATAGATCACCATAATATCAATTTCTTGATATTACACTAGAAATAAAAAATAAAATAAATAATAAAATTGTCACATATACTTATCAAAAATAAGTAGACTGTAATAATTACTTGGATTACACTTGCAATCACCATAAAGATTGGATGAATAATATCACACAAGGACAATGATGTGGGATGAGGCATAACTGTACTAGATAAATAATGAACAAGCAATGGAATCGATAGAAGCTTTAAAGATAAAACATATATAAATGATTTGTTGCAAACAGCCCTTCAGGAGACATTGACTCTAGATAGATCTTAGGGGCCTATTCATCAACACTAAAATAAAGTTTTTAAGGACATTTTCCTTAATTACCGTTATTTTAGTATTCATGAAGACACTTAACACAGGAGATATCACTGATATCTCCTAGTTAAGTCTGCCTGCATTAATTTCCACACTCCCCATACAGTAGTATGGGGATATGGAAATTATGATATTCATCAAATTGCAAAAATTATGTATTTTTGGAATTTGATGGAGTTACTATCGGCCATGTTTTTTTAATTGTAAACTTTACTGTGTTCTGCCTGGAGAACACAGTTTCAGAACAGCAGATGGAGCAGGAGGCAACTGCAGGGGCCAGGGAAGTCGGGGATGGGGGGAGGTGAGCAGAGGGGGGAGGAGGGAGGGGGGGCTGGACACACACACACAGAATTACCACAGCTGTAGGTACTGCTGCACATGCACTGGTTTTATGGATGTAACAGCGCATATGCTGCAGTAAGTTAGTGTAGAGAGGGCAGACTATCTATTACCTGAAAAGCTGTCATCGCAAAAATGACAGCTTTTCGAAATAGATAGTTATGGAGAGGAGGAATGATGAATTCCTCTAGTAATTAGGTAGAATTCCATGTGAGTTATAAACGTAATTACCTCCAGAGAAATTTTAGATATGATGAATAGGCCCCTCAGTTGCTTGATTCTGCCCCCAAAAGAGGGAAAGTAATTTTAACTACTTTGATGGATATATAGTGTTTGTCACAAAACAAAATAATGAAGCACATTAGGTCAGAAATGTAGTTGGAAAGAATTATTCAATCCTAAAACTTGATCTGATACTGAATAATGAATTACAAGATATGCCTACGATAGTCTACAGGAGCTGAATTTACTGTATGACAACATTTTTGAAGTAGCACATAAACGAAAAAACACATAAAGTAAAGTCACTTCATAAATGTAAGTAAATTGAATTGAACACAGAAATACGTACAATAGATTCCATCATAGTTATGAAGTGTGTTTTACATTGCACATTGCACCAAATGGGATCATTTCCTGACCCCTTTAAAAATGTGTCTACGCTACAACTTGTGTCTTCTTTGCTCAATTGTTTACTAAGTTTGCTTATTTTTCACACTGATAATGCAATAAAAGCACAAGGTACACATACCATAAGATCCCAGTACACTAAGAAACTGTTGGATTGTGGTCGTCTTACTAAAGAAATGTTATGCGGAGAAAATAATACGTGGATATTTGTGATGCAGCATCTGAGTCGCACCAAGCATCTCACACCATATGGGGCAAAACTGTAAATGCGGACACATCTGTACTTGTATTCTACTGAGCTTAATACAAAATACTTTTACTTACTCATAGGACTATTAGCCAAATTACATCTCTACACTTATCTCAAAATATTTTCCAGCTCGATCTCTCAGCTCTGCACAAGATCTGCATCTCTCATCCACATGCATCACTGGCTCCCAGTCACAGCTGCAGGACTTCAGACTGCACCTACTCTGTGGAATGCCCTCCCATGCACAATAAGACTTTCCTCTAGTCTCCAAACCTTTAAGTGTTCTCCGAAAACTCACCTCTTCAGGCAGCTTATAAAATCCCAGAACCACCCACATAACCTCCATAAACTGTCCCACCCAAATACATCCCCTCTATACAGTCCACACTATAGATTTGCGGTTCAGTTCTCCAGAAATCTGAATCCACACGAATTTTGTGAATCTGGACAGATCTGAGTCACGTTTCTGATCTCATTAGGAGATCCAGACAGATCGGAGTCATGGTTCTGATCTCATGAGGAGATCGACACAGATCCGAGTCACGGTTCTGATCTTTCTGCGGTACGGAGTTTGGATTGCAAAAATTACATGATTTTAGCTGTTTTAAAAACTTTTTATAATTTTTTTTAAAAACCCAGATCCAGAACTAAAATGAAAACACAAAGATGAATCCAGATCCAAAACCAAAACATGGGGTGAGAACACATATCTAGTCCACACGTAACTTTACATATATTCTCCTTCTTTACTTATATCCTCCTGATTCTTGGCCAACATTTCTGTGTGACTTGGTCATACAGCCCTCCATGAGCCTCTGCAATCAGTCTGGGCCAGCATCCAATAGGTTGCACCTACCCTTGTGTATTAATGTTTATTTCCCTATAGAATGTAAGTTTGCAAGCAGGGCCCTCCTACATCTATGTCTGTCTGTTATTACCCAGTTTTGTTCTACTACTGTTTGCTCCCAATTAAAGTGCAACAGAATATGCTGGCACAATATAAGTAATGGTAAATAAATGCCCTACACTGGTTCCACAGTCTTAGCTATTACATACAAAGGGGATGCTACGTTGTGAAACTAGGCAGGTATCTGCAGCATATAGTAATACCACAAATTACAGATAATGTCAATTGTTTCCCTACAATTGTCAGTATGTACGCAAATAAAGAGGGAATAAAATCACCTATTTAGAATCTGTTGCCACAAACAGTTATTTATGTATTAATTTACCTTTAGTTACTATATTATATTTAGGGACGGGGTGCATAATGCATCGCATTCGGAATGCAATGCATCCCTCCACCCTTCACATGTATGCCGGCATTAGCAACGCCTGTATGCATGAAAAACACTGCAACACCTCTCAGTATGAGCGGCCCTTTGAGATGGAGGGACTTCCAGTCTATGACCCAGAAGCTGGGAGGGATCCGATTTGACCCTCTCACAGCACTCTCCCGAAAAAAGCCCATAGGCTTCTATAGGGTAACACCAATCACAGATGGCGTTAACCACCGTAAATAAAAAATAGAAATATTTGTTAACCACTAAAATAAAGCCATGTTAACATGAGAATTATAGCATACATTAAAATATTGAGTACATAAAATCAACAACAAAACCAATAATACACAGTATTGCATGGTTACATATAAAACTAATTTAAGTGACTAGCAACATTTTTACATTTATATGTTACTGTGCAATACTGTGTATTATTGGTTTTGTTGTTGTTTTTATGTACTCAATATTCTTTATTGCTATATATTGTAATGTATGATATAATTCTCATGTTAACATGGGTTTATTTTAGTGGTTAATTAATATTTCTATTTTTTATTTACATTTACACCTTTTTTATACTATAATTAATATCTATTCACATTGTTTGAGAATGTATAGGTAGTACATACTATCAATTCCTTTTTGCAGAGTTTTATCTTCAAAATGCGAAAATATCTGGATGAGATTTTAAATCATAGAGTTTTTTAAGTCTGAAAAACCTGCTCTGTTGCTCTGTTGCTTTGTTCTTGGACATTTGATGAGTTTAAAAAGTGTGAGAAAACTCTGACATTTTCTAAACTCTCACCCTATTACATTTGGCCCATCATATTAAGCAAAGATGCAGAATACCAATTACTGTACCAGGGTGTCAGCACTGGACAGCGGTATGATAGAATTACCTGGGTTTCAGCACTGGGCAGCGGTATGATAGAATTACCTGGGCTTCAGCACTGGACAGCGGTATGATAGAATTACCTGGGTTTCAGCACTGGGCAGCGGTATGATAGAATTACCTGGGTTTCAGCACTGGGCATCGGTATGATAGAATTACCTGGGTTTCAGCACTGGACAGCGGTATGATAGAATTACCTGGGTTTCAGCACTGGACAGCGGTATGATAGAATTACCTGGGTTTCAGCACTGGACAGCGGTATGATAGAATTACCTGGGTTTCAGCACTGGACAGCGATGTGATAGAATTCGGCCTCCTCAGAAGCTAGGGGAGGATTCCTGGATCACAGCTCACATAAGCCAGGCTTTTAAAGGCAATTCAACACATTGTGGGCTGAATTGTATGTAATGTTATTTAGACAATATAACTACTGATAATGTAATTATTTCAGAGCTGTATGCAGTCAGTGCAGATCCTGGACATTTAATTTGTGTAATTTGCAGCATCTGTGTGCTATTTATCCATCTATAATTCTCTAATGTCTTCCATGAAATGAGCTGTTTGTACAAACTCGCTTGAGACAATTTACTTACTGTTCAGCAATAAACCATCTTCAGGCTCCACTGGGACAATGAATTCATATTTGTTTTTTTCTCTTTTCATCATTATCAGAATGGTGTATATTTAAAATATAATATCTGACACCTGATTAAGCTGTGCATCCTCATTTTACTATATAATCATAACATAAGCAAAATATATATATTTTTAACCACCTCTACCCCAACTGTTACCTGTCCCCAGCACTGTCACAACTGGTACCTGCCCTCACCTCCCAAAATATGTGATAGGATCCAGAAACTGTGGAGCAGGACCCCAATTTTTAAAGTGAGAGGTTCCTGGGACCCACAATTTTTTCTGCTCAGCGCAATCACTGAAAAGGCAAAATACTTAAGGACAGAGCATAGGGAAATGTAAATTTTTTTGTTAAATTACCTGTGTTCAGATGTTCAATGGTCGTTCATCTGTTTGTATAACTGTTAGAGATGTGTAGTTCTAAATCATCATCATGTTTTGATTTTGGCAAAACCACCTCACGTGTTTTCAATTGGTTTCGGTTTTGGATTTCTTTAAAAATTGATGAAAACAAATTAACTCATGTAACTTGGACCTGTTTTGTTACTATAGTATTATTAACATCAATAACAAAATTTCCATTAATTTCCAGACAATTTTGTCCACCTCGAAGCAACTAAAATCAGGAGGGAGTGACAGGGGAATTTCTAGAGAGAAGGGGTCCAGTGCAGTCTCCGACACAGGCCCCCTTCTCTCCATCTGGCGGCCGGCTGCGCACTGAGTGGTGTGCTGCCAGCGCCGCACTTATAGACTCTGGGCACTAGAGTGTGCTCAGAGATTATAGCGCATACACAGGTCACTGGGAAAATGGGTGCAGCGGACATTTTCCCTGTACTGCGCATACACAAACGATGGGAAAATGGCCATGGTAGTAATTTTCCTGCCGTGGGACTCCGGAGAGGTAAGTTTTATGGGTACAGAGTGTGCAGTGTGGGCCCCCCCTGGACCCAGGGGCCAGTGTGCACCATACACACTGCACCCATTATAAATACACCCCTGGGGAGGGACTTAAATCCAAAATACACAAGATCCGGTTTTTAGATCATAGCTTTGAACTTGCAAGAAGACCTGAGTTGGGACTCGATTCTATTCACAACCCCAAAGTGATCCAGGACTCGGTTCAC
The DNA here is from genome assembly GCA_031769625.1 of Taudactylus pleione. Lineage (NCBI taxonomy): Eukaryota > Metazoa > Chordata > Amphibia > Anura > Myobatrachidae > Taudactylus > Taudactylus pleione. The sequence goes on from JAUIMM010000388.1 coordinate 1,680,207, forward strand.
TCATAACCCCGAAGTTCAGGTGTGTTCAGTCATCAGCAAAACCGACCCACTTATCTCTAGTAGCTGTTCACTTTATACAATATTTTGATTTAAACGCTTTGTGTATTTAAATGTTACCCCTCTCACCACAGCTGCCCCCCTAAACTGAATGTAAAATATGTATGCCTGATTAAGATATAGGCTACATTTGAGCCAAATTGGTCAGCTGATCAAAGGAGATAAACTGCACAGTGTTAGACTATGTAAATGCCAGGCATGTATGATAATGACATATTCACAGGAAGAGGAGGAGGATGAGGGCACTATCATACTTACACTCTTGGAGCCCCCAGCCCTGAGCCAACTGACTCACAGCAGGCACCCACACAGGCCATGTCTCAACCACCATCCATTGTGAAGGATTTGGCACTGTCCCTCCACAGCTTCTGGCAACACCATTTGGCATTCATGGATCATCAAATCCATCAAATGGATGCTATGACCCATCTGTTGTGGAAGCTGAATTGTGCCACTGCAGTAGCCCAGGGTACCCATACCTGGATGGCCACTGAGATGAACCTCCAGATGTGCGAGTTGACACAGGCCATTCATGAGCAAACGCAGGCCATCTGTGAACAATCACAGGCATTTATCAGCCTGCAAAGGGAGCTGGTGGCCCAAAGTGCCATGGGGAATGCTCCCTTCACATCAACTGGGAGCTCCCAAGTCTCCAGCCCCCCAAACTGTGTCACCTGTGACTCCCCCTAGACATAGTGCCTGTACACAGGAAGTTTGCATTTCTTGCACCATATTACATTGTATGAGTTCTAAAAATGTGCAAGTTTAGCTCTAACTTCGCAAATTTTCAGAACTCCACCATTTTAGTAATTACATTTGGCCTCTAGCATCTACAGCAGGGGTCTTCAAACTTGGCCCTCCAGCTGCTGTGGAACTACACATCCCACCATGCACTGCCACCTTTTTGGTATAATAGCATGCTAAAACTATGTGCAGTGCATGCTGGGATGTGTAGTTCCACAGCATCTGGAGGGCCAAGTTTGAAGACCCCTGATCTACAGTATATGCCATACGGCATGAGATGCCCAATGCACCTGTGCTGCTTTCCCCCAATGGTGGTGACACACCTCAATTTTGGGAAATGGAGGCCTTCACCACTTCCTCTCCACCCACAAACAGCAGCAGACTGTCAATCACTGACAGTCTGCTGTCGCTCTGCATCTGAGCAGATTCCCAACCATCAGGAATCTGCATTTAGCAGCACATATGTGCACTGCCGAGTAAGACCCATAGTACACCAGAGATGCCGGGCTGGGACTTTAACTGTGCAGGAATTAGTATTAAATTTAATTAGTATCAAACACGTACAAAGTCACAGATGAAGCACAATGGAAGAAATGCAGCCGCTGTATACAGATTCGCACACATTCGCACACAGATGCACAACTGTCACACATCAAATTATTCAGTGTAATCTATCAGCAAGATAACAAGAGAATCTAACAAGAGAGAACTTTGTACTACCGTCATTAGAAAGAGGACTTGTTTTGTTTCGATTTACCTTTTCTGTAATAAATAAAAAAAACTAAATGGATCCTTGACAAAGTGTCCATGCATGAAAACTGTTGCAACTGTGTATGACAACAACTCTAACCCCATGTTGATGTGGAATACCACCTCTGCATGTGGAAAGCAAAACCAGCTCATCGACACCTTTTGTCCTCCACAAAGCAGCCAATGGAGGAATGCTTAGGGACATATTATTATTATCATCATTTATTTATATGGTGCCACAAGTGTTCCGCAATGCTTTACAAAGTACATAAACAAATAGATGACCAGTGACTTACAGTACAGTACAGTACAATGCAATGCAGGACAAGGACATGGATAATATACATTGATACATTAGCGACCATAACACCCACATAAACAGCAGAGCATAAGCAACCAAGTGTTAGGTGCCCTAGAGGGGAGTAAGAAGTAGATGAAATTAAAGTGGGGAGAAGCACAAGAGGGTAGGGGGCCCTGCTTGTAAGAGCTTACATTCTAAAAGGTATGGGCAGAAAACAGGTGTGACACAGATGGGGTAGATGGGAAAGAAGGAACATATAGCAGCAAGTTAGGATGAGAGCTGGAAGGCTTTAATGAAGTAGTGGGTCTTAAGAGTCCATTTGAATGCTTGTAGAGAGGTGGAGAGTCTGATGGGAAGAGGGAGAGAGTTCCAAAGGAGGGGAACAGCATGGGCAAAATCTTGGAGGCGGGAGTGGGAGGAAGTAATCAGTTGGCATGAAAGATGGCATGCATTAGTTGAGCAAAGAGAGCAGACAGAAAAGTGAAGGGAGATGAGATCAGAGATTTAAATGGGAGAAGATTGGGTGAGGGCTTTGAAAGCGAGTGTGAGAACCTTGAATTGGGTTTGGAAAGGGAAGGGGAGCCAGTGGAGGGCTTGTAGGAGAGGAGAGGCAGATGTAGAGCTTTTGGAGAGGAATGTGAGCTGAGCAGCAGCATTGAGGACGGACTGGAGAGGAGAAAGATGGGATTTTGGGAGGCCAGATAGGAGGAGGTTACAGTAGTCCAGTCTGGAAAGGACCAGCGAGTACAGTAGGGTTTTAGTTGCATCCTGGGTGAGGTAGAGTCTGATTTTGGAAATATTTTTGAGATGGAAATGACAGGACTGCAAGAGTTCTGGATATGTGGTTTGAATAATAAGGATTAGTCCAGGATAACTCCAAGACAGTGCACTATGGGGCTAGATGAGATAGTTGTGCCATCAATTGATAAAGATATAGTGAGAATTGAGGTTATGTACGAAGGTGGGAAGACGATCAGCTCAGTCTTAGACATGTTAAGTTTAATAAATCGCTGGGATATCCAGAAAGAGATTGCAGAGAGACAGTTGGAGTTACGGGTGAGGAGAGAGGGAGTGAGATCAGGGGTGGAAAGGTAAATTTGAGCATCATCAGCATAGAGATTATAATGGAGGTCAAAAGAGCTAGAAAGGACGTTTAGTGGGAGTATAGGAAAGGTCCATGAACAGAACCTTGGGGAACACCTACTGTAAGAGGCTGTGGAGGGGAAGAGGAGTCATGAGAGGAAAGAGAGAAGGATTGGTCAGACAGGTAGGACAGCCGAGAGAAGGCAGTATAATGTAGACCAAGGGAGTGAAGGATTTGCTGCAAAAGAGGGAGGTCCTCAGTGTCAAAAGCAGCAGAGGGGTCAAGGAGAATGAGCAGATAGTAATGGCCATTGGATTTGGCAGCAAGGAGGACATTGCTAACTTTCGTGAGGACAGTTCAGTGGAGTGGAGAGAATGGAAGCCAGACTGAAAAGGGTCAAACGATGGAGTGAGAAGAAATAAAAAAGGTAAAGCAGTTGTAAACAATATGCTCAAGGAGTTTGGAGGCAAAAGGGAGGAGAGAGATGGGTCGGTAGTTAGAGAGAATGTTAGGATCAAGAGTAGATTTTTTTTTTAAATGGGGGAGACAAGGGCATGCTTGAATATAGAAGGGGCAGTGCCAGATGAGAGGGAGAGATTAAGGAGATGGGCAAGATGGGAGCAGGCAGAAGGTGAGAGGTAGTGGAGGAGACATGAGGGGATAGGGTCAAGGGGGGAGGTGGAAGGAGGCGAGTGCCAGATGAGGGCCATGACTTCCTTTCCAGATATAGGGGAGAAGGATGTCAGAGTCAGTAAAATGGATTGGGAGGGGTGATCTGGGAAAGGAGGAGGTGGAGAGCTGGGCGACTGGTGGGATATGATGTCCTCACGTATGGAGCCAATTTTAGATGTACAGTAGGTAGATGTAAAGTCAAGGGCAGAGAGCAAGGAGGGGAGGCAAGGAGGGGGTGGGCAGAGGAGGAACTTGAAGGTGGTGAAGAGACGATGGGGATTTGAGGACTGGGAGAAGATGAGGTTCTTGAAATATGACTGTTTAGAGAGGGAAAAGGCAGCACTGTAGGATGAGAGCATAAATTTTAAATAGAGAAAATCTGCCTTAGAGTGTGATCGTCTCCACTATTGCTCGGTGGTTCGTGAACACTTTTGCAGGTATCTGGTGCATTTGGAATGCCAAGGTTGAGGTGTGGATCTGCGAGGTGAGCAGTGATCATCGGAGCAACAGAGTCAAGAGCAGAAGTAAGGGAGGCATTGTACACATATGAATGTAAGCACTGGCCTCTGGGCCTTGAACATTTCACAATATTCTGGACTTCTGTTTTTGTGATTTCTCCATGTTCCAACTTTTTCCCCAGCTGAGCTATATAACATTTATTTTTATATGTTTCTTTGCATGTTGTAGAATGCATTTTAATTTTAACAGAAGGATTTGACTTTATATTATTCCTCTGCTTTGTGTGATTGGGGCAATATAGGCTGAGATGTTGCATTTCACCTTTAGAGGTCACATTTCACAGAAAATACTTTTTATATACCAACTACTGTATTCAAGAAATAAGAAAGTAAGGGCATTACATTGCCAGGTGTTTTACCTATCTTGTATGTTTGAATAATGGTTTTTGGTTGTGTGGTAGCACTAGGGCATTACATGGGCCGCTGGTTTGTAGATAAGCTCCAGGAGGGTTTTTTCTCACATAATTCTACAGTATTTCCTCAAACACTACTAACTTTTTGAACCATAAATTATCTGGTTTCATAACAACTGATCACAGAAGACATTGTATAAGACATTATCTATGCACTAAGCCTTGGAGAGAGATAATATGGATGGAGAAAAAGCACCAACCAATGAACTCCTAACTGTCATTTTTCAAACACAGCCTGTAAAGTGACAGTTAGGAGTTGATTGGTTGGTACTTTATCTTAGTCCAATTAGTCGCTCTCCAAGGCTTAGTACATAGACCCCTTAATATTTTGTCTTACATTTCACAACAGAGGAAACTTTTAAAACACTAGAGGTAGAAAAGGTGCATAGTCTCCCTTAACCTCTGCTAAATGGTTTTAGCTCATGTCCGACTGGTAGTTTTCTACCTAAATCCAGATCTGTATCCTATAGCAAAAAGAGGATGATAAACTGAATAGGTATAATGAGAAAATATTGAGAATAATATTTCTAAGACCTCAATTATATCTAAATTATAATTACATTATTTGATAACCCAGAGGCTGCTACTGCCAAACACAATATAATGATCAAGAAACACAAAGAGAGAGGTTGTTCTCAACGCAGTGCACAAAAAGTAGGCAAATGTAAATGTAAAACTTAACTTTTAATAATATTCTGATGAACAAAAAAGCAGCAAAATAATGAAAAATAATTCCTAAGAATTATATAAACCAACAGTACAGTTATATTGTAAATACATATACAAAAGCAAATGTAAGTCGGCGAGTCTCCCTTGATCTCCAACTGATAGTCCTTTATATTAAATTAAAAATTATATAGGAATTTGTGAAATAATAATATTCCTAATAAAGAATAGACTGATATTGCTATTTTATATTGTGTTAATTTTCATGTAAAAGACGGTGAAATAGAGCATTATGGGATCTTCTTGTTATAGGCTGAGAGTGTATTAGAATTGACTCGTATAGTTTACATTTAACAGCGTAAACTAAAAATATATTTTATAAATAAAAAAATTATATAAAAAGTTAACTATAATAGAAAAATAATTATTATAGTGTATCATAATAATTTAGATAATATTACTATAAACACCAAGCTTATGCTTACAAGTACCTAAAACCATATATTCAGTACATAAACACATTTACTTTACATTTGTATTATACATGCTGTGACACAGTTAGGTTAGGGGGTCCCTCTCCTGGGTAGAGGGCTCCTTCCTTACACACACACACAGCAGCAGGGAAGCAGCACACCAGTCTGGATGCAAGTACAAGCTGGTCGGCGCCAGTCTTTATTGTACAATGACAGAAATATAAAGAAAACATAAATATAAATCCTAGCCCTGTCGGGGCACTAACTTCACAGGTAGTTCCCTCACTACCAGAACCTGGCAGGGGCTAATGCCCTTGCCAGCAACAAAGCACAGCACAGTACTCACAAATAGGGTTTTCAAGTGTCTCTGAGCAAACTCCCTGCCTGCTCTCCCAGGTGAGACACTCAGCCCTAAACACACTAGGCTTATATTGGCCACTCTCAGGTGGAAAACTAACAAGCCTGTTACCAGGCTGCGAGAACCAAAACCTGGAGTGGCCGTGGGTGGAGCCCTCCCTCTCCTCTCACCCACAACCCCCAGGTCACAAACCGGCTTTTCAAAAAGCCGAAACTCCAGCCTGCTACACTGCAGACTTTCTCCTGGGGGTTTAAAACACAAAAGACAGGAATCTGGGACAAATGTACCTGCCACAGACCACTATACCAGTGATCCTATCACATATCCCCCCCCTTTGTTTCGACCTGTGGGGCGGAACAACTGAAGCCCCCAAACAATGAACGCGTGACAACGCATCAGCATTGGCCAGCTGGCTTCCTGGCCTGTGTTCCACTGCAAATTTAAAAGTTTGTAACGCCAAGAACCATCTTGTAATTCTCGCATTACTGTCCTTATTTTCAGACATCCACTTCAGAGGGGCATGGTCAGTGATCAATTTGAACTTTCTTCTGACCAAGTAGTACCTGAGAGCCTCTAACGCCCACTTTATGGCCAACGCCTCCTTCTCCACTGTGGCATAGTTTCTCTCATGTACATTCAACTTTCTGCTAAGATAGAAAATAGGGTGTTCCTCACCCTCCTTGTTCTGGGACAGGACTGCTCCTATACCTACTTCTGATGCATCAGTTTGTACTATGAATTCCCTTTCAAAATTAGGAGTCATCAGGACTGGTTGGGAACACAACGCTACTTTCAACTCCTGAAAAGCTTTCTCTGCCTCAGGACTCCATTCTACCATGACTTTTTGTTTGCCTTTGGTCAGGTCAGTCAGTGGGACTGCCATGGTGGCAAAGTTGGGTATAAACCTCCTGTAGTACCCCGTAATTCCCAAGAAGGCTCTCACCTGCTTCTTATTCAGAGGCCGTGGCCAGTTTTGTGTGGCATCAACTTTATTGAGCTGAGGCTTTATCAGGCCTCAGCTGATGCCAATGGTGTATCCCAGATATTTTACTTTCTCCATGCCTAGATAACACTTTTTTGGGTTGGCTGTCAAACCTGCCTTATAGATGGAGTCCAACACTGCTTGTACCCTGGGTAAGAGAGACTGCCAATCAGGACTATGAACGACCACGTCATCCAGATAAGCAGCCGCATACCATCTATGGGGCCTTAGAATCCTGTCCTTTGGAAGGTAGCAGGTGCCCCATGTAGCCCGAAGGGCAACATCTTGTACTGAAACAAGCCCTCTGGCACTGAAAAAGCTGTCTTTTGTTTGGCGCTCTCGGTTAACGGTACTTGCCAATACCCTTTGGTTAGGTCAAGAGTGGTTAAATACCTTGCCGTCCCTAGTCCCTCAATCAGTTCATCCACTCTTGGCATCAGGTAGGCATCGAATTTTGAAACACTGTTCAACTTTCGGAAGTCATTGCAGAAACGCACACTCCCGTCGGGCTTTGGAATCAACACAATGGGACTTTGCCATTCACTATGTGATTCTTCAATAACCCCTAACTCTAGCATATTTTTAATTTCTTTCAACACCGATTCTCTTTGTGCTTCTGGTAACCTATAGGGCTTTAGATTAACTTTAACCCCTGGGTCAGTGATGATGTCATGTTTAATGACCGAGGTTTCCCAGGTACGTCAGAGAACAGCACCCTATTTCTAATCAGAAACTCCTTGACCTCTTGTTGTTGAATTGCCGACAGGGTTTTTGCCACTGTCACTTTGGGAACTAAGGGCCCTGGACTTACTGGAGGGGCTCGGACGGCCGACAGTACCGTTCTTTCTTTCCAGGGCTTTAACAGATTTATATGGTATATCTGTTCCGGCATTCTTTTCCCCGGCTGGTAAACTTTGTAATTGACCTGCCCCACTCTTTCTAAGATTTCAAAGGGCCCTTGCCATTTAGCCAAAAGTTTATTTTCCACAGTGGGAACCAATACTAACACTCTGTCCCCAGGAGCAAAGCTGCGTAACCGAGCATTGCGGTTGTATACCCTCTGCTGTGCCTGTTGAGCCTGCTCCAGGTGCTCTCTCACTATCGGCACTACCGCAGCAATTCTCTCCTGCATTTGAGAAACATACTCAATCACCGTTTTGTAAGGACTAGACTGCCCCTCCCATGTGTCTTTGGCAATGTCTAGTAACCCCCTTGGGTGTCTCCCATACAACAAGTCAAAGGGTGAAAACCTGGTGGAGGACTGGGGAACTTCTCTTATGGCCAACAATAAATACGGCAATAAGTAGTCCCAATCCCTACCATCCTTGTCAACCAGTTTCCTAAGCATGTGTTTTAACGTCTTGTTAAACCTCTCGACCATCCCATCGGTTTGGGGGTGATAAACCGAAGTTCTTAACTGTTCGATTTTGAACAGGCGGCATAACTCTTTCATGACTTTGGACATAAACGGTGTACCCTGGTCAGTTAGTATCTCCTTAGGTATACCCAGCCTGCTAAAGACATGAACTAGCTCTCTGGCAATGGTCTTGGTTGACGTATTGCACAACGGGATCGCTTCCGGGTACCTGGTAGCGTAATCCATTATGACCAGAATATACTGGTGTCCCCTGGCAGACTTTATTAAGGGTCCAACCAAATCCATCGCTATTCTTTCAAACGGCACCTCTATGATAGGCAATGGAACTAGTGGACCCTTAAAATGTGGCCTGGGAGCATGATACTGACACTCAGGGCAGGATGCGCAAAAGTCAGATACCTCTTTATGAAGCCCGGGCCAGAAAAACCTCTGCATTATTCGCTCAGTGGTTTTCTCTACCCCTAGATGGCCTGCCGTTATATGACCATGGGCCAGATCCAACACTGTTCTTCTGTAGGCTTTGGGAACTATTAGTTGTTCCACAACATCTTCCCCCTTCTTAGTCACCTGATATAACAAATCCTGACACATTGCCATGTGGGGATAGGACAAAGGACTATCAGGGTCTACGGGTTTACCATCAACTACTTTTACATTCTCCCTGGCTTTTACCAAAGTAGGGTCATTCAACTGCTCCACGGCAAAGACCTCTCTTCTGACCTCTAAATCAGGCAGACGATCACCTGGCCCAACAACACTTCCCACCTCAATGGGAGGCACATCAGTTGGCTCCGCATTCTCTAGTTCGCCAATCATAGTAGAAAAAGGGAATAACTCTGACTCAGAAGAAACTCCCTCCTCCACTACATCGACAACCTTCTCAAATGGATTGGGGTTGTTCACCTCTGGAACAAAACGGCTTTCCCACAACTTCCAGAAGTGAGCAAAGTCTCTCCCCAATATTGCATTGTACATCAGACCATGTACCAAACCTACAGAAACTATAGCAGAACCACATGGTGTCTCGATGTTCACCTCGGCAGTAACATAATATCGAGTATCCCCATGTATGCAGGTCACACCAACAGTTTTCCCCTCACGCCGCAAGGGGTTCACCAGCTCAGCTTTTATAAGTGTCACCAAGCTACCAGAGTCTAACAGTGCCTCTACTCGGTTGCCATCTACAGTGAGTACACACATGTGCTTATCAGTCACAGCCTGCCGGTCAGCCGTACAGGCTATCTGTGCAAAGAAAGACCCCCTGCGGTAGACATGAGCAGTATCACATTGCATAGGTTCAGTTGTAAGTGCACAATTAGCGGCAATATGGCCGAAGCCACCACATCGGAAACACTGAGTCATATTAATGTCTAGTCGTTTACGGGGCAAGAACCTTCCCGGCCTGGCAGGCCTGTCTCCAGGTTCTACACCCTCAGTCTTAGGTACATTCCACCGCCCAGCACCCTTCTCCCCTGGAACAGTCTTACCAGTGTCTGTGGGAGTTCGCCGGTGCACCATCGGGGCTCGGTGGGGCATACTCATCAGCTCCTCAGCCGCCATGTACCTCTCCACCAGCTCGACCAACTGGTCCGCGGACTTAGGGTCTGCATGGCTCACCCACTTGCGCAGAGTCACAGGTAATGATCGCAGGTACCGGTCCAACACGACCCTTTCCACGATCTGTGGTCCTGTCAGCGTCTCGGGCTGTAGCCATTTTGAGGACAGATGGACGAGGTCATGCATCTGTGAACGTGGAGGCTTGTCCTTATGGAACTCCCAGCGGTGGACCCGTTGGGCACGAACAATGGTGGTGACTCCCAAGCGAGTTAGGATCTCCTGTTTTAGTTTTTTATAGTCCTTGGCATCAGCCAGGCATAAGTCGAAATATGCTTTTTGTGGCTCCCCAGACAAAAAAGGTGCCACCAGACTTGCCCACTGCTCCTTGGGCCAACTCTCCCTCTCAGCCGTTCTTTCAAATGCAGCGAGATAGGCCTCCACATCATCGCCCGAAGTCATCTTTTGGAGGAAGTGACTGGCTCGTACGGAGTGAGTGGTGGTGGGAGGACCAGTATTAACATCTCTGGGCCGGGCGACCAGGTGCTGTACCACCTCTCTTATGGCCTGGCTGTTTTCCGCTAAGGCCTGGTGGGTTTCCTCAATGGCGACCTGTTGAAGTCTGTTAGTCTCCTGCTGAAGTTTGTTTGTCTCCTGCTGAGCTGCTGTAGCTTGAAGCAAGGCCTTAATAATGTCCTCCATTTTGTCCTGGGGTGTAGGTTGGAAGCTGAACCTTGCCTCTCTGAGCATTGGCTGACGCCTCCTCTATGGGACTCCAAAGACACAGTGTTATTTCCACACTCACAAATTGGGTGTCTGTCCCTTTAATTTTTAAACAGAAAGTTTTCCTCTCGCTGCAACTTCAGTGTGTGTGGGTGCCCGCATTCTCCATCATATTGTGACACAGTTAGGTTAGGGGGTCCCTCTCCTGGGTAGAGGGCTCCTTCCTTACACACACACACAGCAGCAGGGAAGCAGCACACCAGTCTGGATGCAAGTACAAGCTGGTCGGCGCCAGTCTTTATTGTGCAATGTCAGAAATATAAAGAAAACATAAATATAAATCCTAGCCCTGTCGGGGCACTAACTTCACAGGTAGTTCCCTCACTACCAGAACCTGGCAAGGCCTAATGCCCTCGCCAGCAACAAAGCACAGCACAGTACTCACAAATAGGGTTTTCAAGTGTCTCTGAGCAAACTCCATGCCTGCTCTCCCAGGTGAGACACTCAGCCCTAAACACACTAGGCTTATATTGGCCACTCTCAGGTGGAAAACTAACAAGCCTGTTACCAGGCTGCGAGAACCAAAACCTGGAGTGGCCGTGGGTGGAGCCCTCCCTCTCCTCTCACCCACAACCCCCAGGTCCCAAACCGGATTTTCAAAAAGCCGAAACTCTAGCCTGCTATACTGCAGGCTTTCTCCTGGGGGTTTAAAACACAAAAGACAGGAATCTGGGACAAATGTACCTGCCACAGACCACTTTACCAGTGATCCTATCACAACGCATACATACTGTATACATATTAGGCCTGATTCTGCAAGGATCGCAACTGTGATCATAGCTGCGATTACGCATGCAGTCTCACTGCGATAATCAGGCCCACCAAGAGCCGCGATGGGTAACATGGGGCATGGCCTCATCGTGGGAGGCATGGTCATGCCCCCTTCGAGAGAAAAAAAAGTTTTGCAGCGGCACTGTGCGCTGGAGGGGGGGGCGCTTTGAGCCCCCTCAGCCCAGCGCAAAGCTAGGGGGGGGTGTAATCAGTGTGATCACTCACCCCCACAGGCATAGGGGACTGCTGTGGCTGCTGCTCAGCAGCCACGAGCAGTCTCCCACTGCAGATCAGCACACACTGTATGCTGGGCTGCTGTGAGGGAGGGAGGGTGGCGCCGAGCCCCTCAGGATTCCCAGGTAATTTGTACCTGCCCCCCCTCCTCTTGGTGCCCCTGGCGATGATATTCTAATCCATTGTGATTGCTATGCCATCGTAGCTCAACATAAGGATGCCCACTTTACCTTACACACATCCATAATACAGCAACACTGCGATACCATCAGTAACAGTGAGTACCATCGCAGCCTCATGCTCACTTGCACAAGCTCTGACCTTACTCAGGAATTGTTAACCTTTGACAATTTGGCAGATTCAGATACATCAGAATGAGATATTGCTAAAAATGTGTAGTACGTGCTCCCATTTGGTTGTCAGCCTCATTGTCTGCTCTTATGTGCAGCATGCAAGCATCGTCTGCAACATCGCTGGGAACACACATTGTTTAGTGTGTACCCAGCTTAATAGCATTCACTTACTCAATATATATTTAGGGACTTTGGGCCTGATTCAGACCGCTTGCTAAGATGCATACTCTCACTGTTGCCGATGGTATGCAGTGTGTATGCTGTGTGCGCATGCGCATACCTTAGCGAAAGTTCACAATGCATTCGCTCGCTGCACATAGACAGCCCAGCAGAGTGAGTGATAGGAGAAGCCGTTTGTAGGTGGTAACAGGGACTGGCCGTTATAAACGGGGGAGTGGAGGTGCAAACGCAGGCGTGCCTGAGCATCTCAACGGCGTTTTAGAGGTGTGTGTATAATTATAAGACAGCGTAATGCCGGCACCTCCACTGGAACCTGCCACACAACAAGAAGCCTTCTAACAAGAAGATCCCATATTGCTGTATTTCACCATCTTTTAAAGATGAACACAATATAAAAGAGTGATACAAGTCTATTCTTTATAAGGACTATAAAAATATAACAAGTTCCTGTATCATTCATCATCCAGGGCAATGGTCACACTAAAATCAACTGTTAATATAAAGGACAATCAGTTGGAGACAAAGGGAGACTCTCGACTTATTTTATATTCACTTGTGTCTAAGGGCCTGATTCAGACCCGTTCGCTAAGCCGCAGACACACACTATGGGTGATTGTCACCCGTCTGCGAATGTGTATGCGGCAAAATACGCATGCGCAAACCAGTCACTGCATCCGGGAATCTTGTTCTCGTAGCACATAGACTGGACGCTACTTTGAGTTACAGATAGTGCCATTTGTGGGTGGTAACAGGGGCTGGTGCTTGTGCATGGGGGAGTGGTGCTGCAAAAGCAGGCGTGTCTGGGCATCAAAGCTGAGTTTTATGGGTGTGCATAATTAGCACGGAAGCGTCATTGTACACGTCACTTGGTTGTATTTCAGCCTGCAGTTATCGCAGTGCTTGCGGTGGGGTATGGTCGACTTCAAGGGCTGCGTGTAGCTCCGATGGCTCTCGATGGTTCTGAGTAATCATACACTTCCTGGTGATGACCTGTGCTAAGAAAGAAAAGTGGGCGTCTTTAGACCGGCGTGCATTCACTCTGCCATCACTCTCTAAGACATAGAGGGCGTCCTTTGACCTGTTAGAATGCAATTTGTTCCCGAGTTCGGTTTTTAAATCTGAGTTCCGAACTGGTGACTCATTTCGCCTCAGTACCAAAAGTGATTCCGAACTTAGACTCGGTAAACAATTCTCTGGAGGAGGTTTTGAAACTTGATAGATTGGATTTGATTGAAAACTCAAGAGGGATATGCCCCAAGAATGGTGATAATTTTAAATTGGCTTTTATTACTAATTTTACATCTCAACATCACTTGGTGAGAAAAGTTTTAAAAAACAACTGGAATTTGTTGAAAAGAGAACCGGCAGATTAGCAGTGAGTTACCCAATGCTCCAGTATGTATTTTTAGGAAAGCCCCTAATTTGAAATCAAAACTGGTCAGTAGTTATTGTGCACCGCCCCCTAAGAAAGTGACGAATTTCACTATAGGTTTCCACAGATGTGGAATATGCGTGGGTTGTAAAAATATTCCTAACACCTTTGGTAATAAAAAAAAAGAAGAGGTAGTAATTAATGGAAAGATATGTACCATTAAAGAGTTTATTACCTGTCATTCCCACAATATCATATATGGAATAGGATGCTCATGGCAAAAATTCTGTATCGGCAGAACTAGCCGACCATTGAAAATACGGATTAGTGAACATGTACAGAATATTCGACGTGGACTTGAAACACACGCACTATCACAACATTTTAAAAAAGTACATGATTGTGATGTATCACAGGTTAGGAATTTTTATGGCCTGAAGATGATAAATAAGGGGATGAGAATTAACAATAGTGCACAGCTACTAGCTAAGCAAGAAATGCATTTTATTTTTGATTTTAAAACTTTATTACCCATTGGTCTTAACAATGACTTTGAATTGAAATGGTTCTTATGAGATCTTTTAGGTGTTTTTATAATTGATGTTTTACTATGTGCGATTTACTTTGTTCTTACCCTTGTCTCATTTATTCATAGATGTCATTATTTATTTATTTAATTCTATGATGGCCACAAGATTGCCCATTCTAATAGGCAGTTGGTGATGCTGGAATGCTTACCCGGATAAACCGGAAGCACATGACCGGCACGTGGAACGCATGAGATCCCGGCACCGGATGTACGTCATTGCCGTGTGCCGGAACACATCATTGACATGTGCCAGAAAGTGGAAGTACATGGAAGTGTACACTTGGCGGGACACACACATGGATCCTTACCTCAGGATGAATTCCTCCAATTATTGAAGGATGAAGGGAATACCCAGCCGACTGCTTCCATTATCAGGATTCTACCACACTAGTAGTCAGTAGTTGGTCTATTTCTGGAATTAGGTCTTACTGGGGATTTAATTGGTTACCATATTAATATGGGGTCATACACTCTCCACCACTATATGCCTTGAGGAAGATACAAATTGTATGTATCGAAACGCGTTGGCGCTGTGGTGATTTGGATTGTATTGGACCCTTCCTGGTAGATGGTTAATGCATTCTGGGGATGCCTGGACTTTTACCCTTTTAGCGACATTTGTCTGCCTTGTTTTACACTGGTAGACCACTCTGCTTGGTAAGAGTCTATCTGTTATTCTTTTTGTTTGTGAAATTTTCTGTATGTTAACTAAACATCATTACACTATTGGAGGTTTGTTTTCATCCCTTATATATGGAATGATTATGGAGTTCTAAAAAGACCTGGTGTGTCATGGATGACTGCAGTTCTTCCTACGGGGACTGCATGAAAATATCTGATTGTCTACTTTACATTGTAGACCATTATTCCCGGTAATTAAGTTTGATTGGAGTTTGCAATTCTCTGTTAAGAGTTTGACTGATTCACACTATGAGGTTGTTTTATGCATTCTTTTGAGGTTCAAACTGTGGAATTGAATGGAAAAGAAGATCCTGTAGATATTGTATCTGTAGAAAAAAACTGAACTGAAATTACTGTTCACACAACTAGGAGCACCTCCTGGATATACTTGGTGATATCTGGAATTTTACATTTAAATAATCATACAGTGTGTGGGGGCCTTATCTCCCCAATTCACTCTGTATCATTTTAAAGATGGGGAACTCTTACCAATCACTTTATTTCTTATCCAATAAATCAGTGTTTTTCCAATGTGGTTCTTAGGACCTAAATGTTCTCATTTTCCAGACCACCTAGGTGGTGCTCAGGTGTATTCATTGCTAACAGTCAAGTTTAAAAAACAGGTGACCTGGAAAACATGAGCTGTCAGGGTTCCTGAGTACCAAGTTTGAGAACTATTGCAATAAACTTTTGGCCTTGAGGTTGAGTGATAGAATGAAGAAAAACTATGAGGTCTACATTATTTTACATGACTCCCCAAATTGACTTTGTTTAAGATCTAGACCTCCATGATGAGTGCACACTTCTTATATGTTTACCAAGAACTTCATCCCTAACTCCATAAATTAATGGATTTATAAATCTGGGAATACACATAAGCAGAAAGAAGTTAATTAAAGGTGTGTAGTAAAAATAGGGTGTCAAATAGTTTTCAATATATCTAGAAGTGAAAGACAACATGCACAACATGAGCTGAAATGCGTGGAGCAAGACAGTTCTTCCAGCCTTAGAAGCAGATTTCCCTGAAGAAATCCTCCGAGCAACCAGCATAACTTTGATGTACGTGAAGGTGATTATCAGTCCAACCGAGGTAAAGCTAATTATGGTGGTTAGTGTTCTTAAGACTACCTGTACCTCATTCACTATTAATACAGGCCAGTTGCAGATGATATTGAATGAAAAGACGCGTTTTTCTACAGAAACGCTAAATGCTAAAAAATCGACGAGCTGCGGAATGATCCCCACTGTCCATATGATTACGATAACAGAATTAGATCTCTGCGTGGTGCACAGTTCAGCGTGTCTTAATGGATGGCAAATGGCCACATAGCGTTCCAAAGACATGACCGCCAAATTGTACGGAGTAATCCTAAATGCACATGTGGAGTAGGTGAGAACTGTGTAGCAAATTGGCAAAGGCATGTACACCAAGTACATAAGAAAGGTAAAGAGAACAAATGAAACAGCTAAATATACCACATCAATAACAAGCATGTGGATAAATAGCATATAGCGAGGGTTCTCCCGGACGTGAGCAATGGTAAAGTAGGCATTCAGTATAACACACATGAAGTACAAGAAGATGCAGAACAGGGAAAGCATCACTACTAAAGCAGCTATCCTTATGGCATGTGTGGTCTTGTTGACTTGTGCTGTCTGGTTGCCACTGAGCTGGGTGGAGTTGGACATATCATAGAGCTGATGTTGCTTGGTGTTCTCTGCTGAAAATAGAAATGGAAACATGGAGGTGAACAAACAGTCTAGAATAAAGTTACATTTTACCTATCTACTTGTGATTTGGACATACTCATTGGACATGTACAAAAGAATTCGGAAATTACAGTTATCTCAGTTCTTCCATGTGCTACACTCTGCTTCCTATCCATGCCAAGCTAAGTGTCAGAAAGCCACCACTACTGATAGCTTTTTACTTTGTTGCTACAATTTTAAAGCTTTATTTAATACACTTATCCCCTTATTACTGTAGGAAAGCAGAAAAATACATGTAAAATTTCCATATAACCTTAAAGGCAAGAAGCAAATTGCAGGCATTATTAAAATTACAGATGAATCTGGGTACATCTTTGCTCATAGCGTGCCATACAGGCTTCTAAGTGGCTGCATGAGAATAGCGCAGCATGGAGTGATAATGCACAGTGAGACTTGACAACACCCACGGCATGCAATACACAGCTTCACCACAGGGTTGCCAGTGCTCCATTACAGTGGTGAATAATACTGCAGTGGATGGATACAGTATGGCACTAATGAATACAATACAATAGAACCGCAAGCCCTGACAGGTGGGCAAATCATATACTGTAGAGTAATGCAGAGAAACTAGTAGTGGGGTCTGGGTAACTGTGCATAAAACAACACTGAACTACATGTCTCAACCCAGAAAGAGGTGTCTCTGGATTACAAACTGATTATGCATTTTATGCCATACACTTGTGGCAATATCGGCACTGTTGTGCTACAAGGAGCTTGTACAACATGTCTCTACTCAACACATAGCCGTAAGTGCCAGTCGCTGCTGCACTGCAGAAAGTGGTGTGTGGCACTCACATACTGTAGTGATTTTATATCTTGGAAACTAGTAGTGGGGTCTTGATTACAAACTGACTGTGCATTTTATGCTGCATGCTTGCAGCACTGCCGGCACTGTCCCTGCTTTGGCGGCTGCCGAGGGCTGCACATGGGATCACACGATGCTTGTGAGATCCTGTGTATGCCCAGTGGAGCCAGCCAGGAGTGAGACACAGTGCATCAGGAAAGCGTCAGTCACTGCGGCATTGTACAAAGTGGTGTGCGGTGCTCACATAGTGATGACATGTCATAGGAACTAGTAGTGTGGTCTGAACAGTGGTGAATAAAACCATCACTGAACTACAAATCTCAACCCACAAAGATGTGTCTCTGGATTACAAACTAACTGTGCATTTTATGCTGCATACTTGCGGCATTGTCAGCACTGTCCCTGCTGCGGAGGCTGCCAGCTCCAGGAGCTGTGGGATCACATGCATGCCAAGTAGAGCTGGCTGGCAGTGAGACACAGTGCATCAAGTACCTTCCCCCAAAGCAAGCAAGAGCCTTTCATTAACATAATAATGGACACTCTGTTAGCCATTTACATGCATTGCTACATGTCCAAACTGGATCATGGTCTTGGTTTGTTATTTTGCCAAGATCCCCTGGATGCTAGAAGGCAGGTGAGTATCGGATTATTTTTTCCACAGGTAATGCCGTGGGATTTCTACTTGGCCTAGGGGACCAAACATCTGGCAGCAGGTAAGTATTTGTGAATGTGTAAGGTGTGTGATAAAATTATAAAATCTACGGTGTGTATCCTCTCATCTTTTGACTATTTTTTTTACAGTGTAGTAATGCAGTTCCACAAGTGCCAAAAGGCAGGCATGCTGACACATGTAGTTCCACTGTAAAAAACAATAGTAGACATATATAAATCCCACTACTACCCCTGTGTATATACATTAGATAGTTAGCTAGATACATTTATATTTCTATCTATCTATTATCTATTTATAAATTATCTGTCTGTCTATCTATCTATCTATCTATCTATCTCTCTATATGTATGTGTCATATCTATCTATGTATTTAGCTATCTCATATCTATTTGGACAAAATCTTCACAGAGTGGTAACATTGAATCCCAGAAGACATTCTACAGGGTTGAGTTTCCAGAAGATATACTAAGGAGTTGAGATCCTGGATGGACCTCCTGTTGGTCTAGGCTGGGCAAAACTTTTCCCTGGGAAACTTGGTCTGGGTGTTCCACTAGATGGATTTAGATGAAATCTTCACAGAGGGGTAGCAATTGCCCTGGAGTGCCTAATGGAGTGGTTTGGGTCCCAGTCTGTCCTCACGTCAGTGTTTACTGGGCAGAACTTTGACCCAAGGAGCCTGTTCTTGGCCTTTCACTGGATGGATTTGGACGACATCACATAATAAACTTAATAACTTGATACATGGTGCATGGCATTATCTGCTGGTTGGTACCTCTTTTAGTCACTCTTGTAGTGGCAAAATATTTTCTATTAGATGTGTACTAAGCTGCACTACTAAGTTAATTGTATACCTGATCCTTTGTCCATGTGGACTAGGATACATAGTTAAAACTGACAAGACCATACGCAAGCATATGGTGCTGCATCACTTGTCTATCAGATTGGCTATTGACACAGGAAAGACTGACCAGCCGGTAGCATGTCAATTCATGCAAGCTGGTCACAATCTTTAGACTTTAAAGTATATCATTATTGACCATATCCCGAGTCCATTAGGGGCGGTGATAGGTCCTTAAAACTTTTAAGATGTTAAACATGCTGGATCTACCAGCTGGACACTTTGGCCCCAAGAGGGCTTAATGAGAATTTGCACCTGCATTGTCTTTTGTACATTTTTCAGACTTCTTCATTATGCAATTATACATATGTGTGTCCTCTATGGATGTGCGCCGACCCCCGTGTTTTGGTTTTGGATCTGGATTTTTTTTCCTTGTGTTTTGGATCTAGATTTGATTAAGCCAAAACCACTCCTTGCATGTTTTGGCTTTGGTTTTGGATCTGGATTTTTTTGCAAAAATGTTTAAAATCTGCTAAAATCACATAATTTGTTTTTTTCTTTGTTCCTACAGTATTATTAACTGCAATTACATTAATTTTCAGTCAATTTTGACCACTTCACAGCTCACAATATTGTTTTCATCCAGTTTAGGCCCAAAATTTGCACCAAGCTAGCTGGCTGACTAAGCTAGGCAGCAGCACTGTGTGGCACAAACATGTGGCAGTTCAACTTCCAACATGGCACATCAGGAAACAAATGTTTTTATTATTACAGAAGCCTGAGGGAGTTGGAGAATGTATGTAGTTGAAGGCAGGAACAGGAAGGGTTGATTGTTAGTAACTAATTTCATTTTTTTATTCTAAACCAAATTTTTGAGGGGGGAGGGGAGGAAAGGAGGGGAGGATGGGAGCCATTTACAAAAAATATTTTATTCATTCATATCATTCCTTGCCCCAGAAGAATCCTTGAGCACTATGCCTGCTGCTGCTACTTCATCCCAGAAGGGGACCAGGAAAACTACTAGTAGTGCTTTTAAAAACAATTGATTGTTAAACAAATCCTTTGCAAAGATTCCCCTTCACCAGAAAAGTATTTTCCAACCTGTACATGGATATTAAAAAAACTTAATTAGTGGCTTCCAAAATGCTGAATACAGCAAATGCAAGATTTAAGATTTAATGTTTAAGGCTTACATTGTGTCATTGGGTAACTTTTCTGACACCTCCTGCTTAAAACCCAAAAAGTCAGAAGGATCGTGAGGCCCCGCTTTCACAGTCTGTATTCATTCTGAAAATCAAGATCAAGCGAGCTTTTGCCCTTCTGCTCCTTGAGCACTATGCCTGCTGCTGCTGGGACTGGATTTTCATCCCAGAAGGGATGAAAACATTGTGTCTTTCTTCCCAATGGACACAGGTCTGAAGAGATGCAAAAAACTGTTGGTAATCAAATTGTCAGCTCAAATGGCACATGATGCAGTGGTGGTTTATTCTTCAGTTTCTCAAGCAAGTGCATCTGCTGAGAAAAAACTAAACTTTCCCCCCCAAAAAATCACTGGTGATGCTGATGAGTCAACACAACCAAGTTTTTTTGTCTTGTGCCCAGGCATGACAATGGGCTTTTCCTTATCATAGGCAACAACTGTTTCATCCAGTGGTGCCTAATTTATATAAATACAAACAACATCCTCATCAACAACATTCTGATCATCAACATCCTTATTAGCGTCAGCTACACAAATATACTGCTCACCCTGGTGCACTTCCATAGAAGTATCCTCAATTTCTATGGTAAGCATGTTCACTTGTGCTTCATCATAAGAGGCAGAACCACCAGCCTTAGCCGTTCCTTGCCACTTCATGTGGTGAAACTGACTGTCCATTTTATATCTTTCTGCAGCTAATTTTCACTTTGATGTTTTCTTCTTTACCACTGTAAAAGATTGGTTATTGATTTTAGATGCCCTGTATGCCCTTGAGCATCGGCTTTAGTAGATAATGTAGATGGACTAGTATCGTCATGACTAGAGGCACTAGCAACAGCTCCAGCACTAGTATGTGGTTCCTGCTCTCCTCTTAAGTCTCAACTGATCGTTCTCCATATCATCAAACAACAATGAAGTGGGATATAGCACACACGTCAATTTGTACCTTTTAAATAATACAATATGGTATCAGTGACCTGCAGTGTCACAAGATTTTTTATGAATAAGAAACTAATAATTTACTGCGCTGTCACTTACAGTGTCACAAGATTATTTATAAGTAAGACTAAAACACTGTGCTACCACTTAGTGTCACAAGATTAATTATTTATGAATAAGAATAACACACTGCGCTGCCACTTAGTGTTACAAGATTATTTATAAATAAGAATAAAACACTGTGCTACCACTTAGTGTCATAAGATTAATTATTTCTGAATAACACACTGCGCTGCCATTTGAAGTGATTTCATTATGTTTTATATAATATAATGTATGTTATTTAGCACTCAGTTGTGGTCTTGTAGTCAGCGTGTAGACTAATCATTTATTCACAATTGAGGAAAGAAGTGAAAAGTTGAATATTAGACTGCACTACCACTTACAGTGTCACAAGATTAATTATATATGAATTAGAATAATACACTGCGCTACTACTTATAGTATCACAATACATGGATGATAAACTGCGGTCTGGCCGGCAGTGTCACCAAACAATAATAGATAAGTTGCTAATGCACACACACAAAAAATATCCTTTTTTTATTTTTGTGGATTGATACTGATATTATTAATGAGTTAGCAGCACCTTGATGAACAACACAGACAGCACCCCTTTTTGATATGACAACAAAGCACCCCTGCCAAGTGTGGACAGACCACCTGCAGAGTCACAAATACATGGACGATAAACTGCGGTAGTGTCATCATACAATAATAGTGCAGCTAAGTTGCTAATGCACACACACACACACACACACACACACACACACACACACACACACACACACACACACACACACACAAAAAGCACTTTTATTTTTTAAACTGGGGAAGAGAACCCTTAATTGACAGAGCACCCCCCTTGACAACACAGCACCCCTTTATGGACTACAGCCCTAGCCTGATGGACAGGACAAAAACACAGCAGCAGCCACAGTTAATTTATAGGACAAGTGACACAGCAGCTGCAGCACCCACTGAAGGAAGCCCCCCCCTTTATATACTCCAGCCTAAGCCCCTTTATGGACAACACAGCAGCAGCCTTCAGGCCAAGACCCCGACTGGACACACACACTGAGTGACTGACTGTGACTGACTACACGTCTGCTAGCTTCTCTCTCTACAGCCGGAGTGAAAATGGCACCGATCGCAGGGACCTTTATATAATCCAAAACCCGTGAGAATCCGACAGCGGAAGGTTGACGTTTTGCCTTGTTTTGAGATCCGAGTCACGCGGGAAACATTTAGCCTAGCTCAGTTTTGCATTGGATCTGGATGTTCGAGTGGGTCCAGTTCTCAGAGAAACGGACCCGCTCATCTCTAGTGTCCTCTATCATTTTTGTGCAATGTATTATGTGTTGTTTCTGCTGTGTGGTTCTAGTCACTATGGCAACAGGAACTGTGGAATTATGGGCCTAATTCAGAGCCGCTCATAAGCGGCCGCTCGTTCGCTCCGAGTGATGTTCACACAACTGCGCATGCGTATGGGTCGTAATGCGCATGCACCAACCAGTCATTGCGGTTGGAAATCGAGCACTTGCAAAATAGCGAGTGCCTGCTAATTTAAGTGACAGGATGAGGTGTTTGTGGGTGGTAACAGGGGAAGGTGCTTGAAAACGGGGAGTGGAGATCCGAATGCAGGCGTGCCAAACGGTCAAAACGGGCATTTTAAGGGTGTGCATAATTAACAAAGCAGCGTCATCGACCACATCACTTGGTTGTTTCTTAGCCTGAACTGTTCGCATGATTGTGGTAGGAAAACCCTCCACAAGAATAGCGACTAGTTCAGACGCCTTTCGATGTACTTGATTAATCTAATAAATAGCGGAGATGACATAGGATGCGAGCGGCCAGGGGGCGTCTTTACAAAATAGCGAGCAATGTTTCGTTCGCTCACTCAGACATAGAGGCGTCAACAGACCACAAAGAGCGAGCGCTCAATTTAATTAGCCGGCCCCTTTTTCTGAACGAGCGAGCGCAAATAGCGTCTGGCTCTGAATCAGGCCCTATGTCTCTTGTGGGTGCCTGTTTCCATTCAGTCCTGGATGCTGCTGTTGTGCATGTGGTGTGGGGAATGGTATAAGGTAAGAATTGATGAGGAGGAAATAAGTATCATCGAAACGTTGGATTCTTACCTGTCGCTGTGCTGAGTATGTGGTCCGAGTGTCACCGTCCTTCTGAAGTTTATATTGGGGCTCCTTGCTGGGGTTACCTATGGAGGGCACCGGTAACTGTATTATAGCAACGTATGTGAAATAATCAATTAATTACTCACAATGTGTAAGTTTGTAGTTAACGCAGCAGCATGTTCCGGTCTGGAATCTGTGCAAGTATCCCACAGGAATAAAACAAAAACCAAACAAAGACCTGATGAGGAACTTTTAAAAATGAAATGACCACATCTGATATGGCAGATATATAATAACAATATTGGATATGCTATATTTCAAAAAATCTTCTCCTCTCCAATTTTGTGTAACTATGTCTATTGCCGTGAATGAGAGTAGTAGGTTCCTGTTGATGGTGTTCTCTATAGTGGTTAGATGGATTGTGTTTTTCATATCCATTTCTTATGCTTCTGATGTCCTCTCTTAGGCAGATTTTAATTGGTCTAATTGTCCGCCCTACATATTGCACCCACATTGCCAGGTGAAGACATAAATTACTCCTTTGGTATGCCATGTGATGAATTGTTTGAAATAATTTTATTAATGGATTTTATGTTTGGTGTGCAACATGTACACAGGGCCTGATTCAGAGCCACTCGCAAAAAGCGAGCACTCGCTCTGAATCAGGGTGGCCGCTTTTTTTAAAAAAACGGCCTCCTGGCCGCTCGCATAGCTGTGGGTGACCACCCACAGCTTTTGCAAGCAGCCAGGTGATGGTCGCGGCCATCGGGCTTGCGACGAGACCCTTGTGGTAGGGTCTCGTTCCCACAAGCCCCAGTGAGTTTCCTGCTCTAATAGAGCAGGAAGCTCACTACTGACATCACTAATGATGTCAGTAGGGCCGCCCTCAAATGGCAGGCATTTCTTCGGGAATGCCTCTGTTTGGCCAGCCTCCCCCCTCCCCACCTACAAAACGGGACGAGCTGTCGATCAACACAGCCACCCCGTTTGTAGCGAGCCCCAGAGCAAGTGAATTTCTCACTCGCTCTGGGGCTTGCGCACGCGCATTGCGTACATCGCGTGTGTGCAATGCCCCACCATCGACCCGCTTGCGAGCGGGTCTGAATCATGTCCACTGTCCACAATGGTGGAACACTGGCATTAATCTAAATTCACAAGTGGGTTTGTATTTACTTTGTTGATGGTATGAGATTTTTCACATGCTGCTGTTTAATATATGGGGCTTTTCTGTAATCTACTATTGGTTGGGTCGGTAGTATTGTTTATAGTATCTCATCCTGCACCAGAAAGTGCCAGTGCTTATTTATGATCTGTTTGATTCTTCTAGAAGACTTGTTATATTGTGTAATGAAGTTATGTTGTTGCAAGTTAGTACAGTAGGTCCTCTCTTGTTGCTCTTCATGTGTTTCAGAATGTTTTTATCTACTAAATCCATTTTGTAGTGTTTCTCAAGAAATTATTTTTTTTAGGTCGTTACCCTGCTTGTTGTAGTCGATCATTTGTGAACAGTTCCATCCGAGGGTCTAATTCACTACGGAATGCAATATTGCGTACGCACACAGTTCAACTGCGATAGTATGCTAATCCATTACAATGCAATCTCAGCACAACATAAGGATGCCCACTTTACCTTACACACCTCCGTAACGTTTAGCAGAATAGCGAAACCATCAGTACCATCGCAGCCTCTCGCACACTTGCACAATCCCTGACCTAAATCAGAAATTGCCACTAACCACGCACGCTATGAGACCTCAGACTGCGTAGGGCATTGCAGTGAATAATTTATGCACGTGCCTGCAATGGTGTGCAAACTCACTGGCATGCCTGCATTTCCCCATCCACCCCCCATTACCACCCACAAATGGGTCTGCATAGCCTCTCTGATCGCAGTCTCAATCGATATAGCTGGTTTGCGCACTGAGATGCATACACATGTGCAGAACACATCAACAATCACCCAAGTGCGTGCGTAATCGCAGTTACATACTGTAGTGAATTGGGCTCTGAGTCTTTTGAAAGGTCGTATAGGGATGTTGTTCAATCATTTGGGGCGATGGCCACTCGGTGAAAACATGTTGCTGTTAACATCTACGCATTTGTGAAATGTCCTGGTTGCTATTTTATATTTTTTTATGGAGTAAATGATTGATATAAGGCAACCAACTAAAAAAGCACTATCCTTAATACGGTATGTTGTTAATAGACCGGGGGACGCAATGCGGCCAGTCTAAATCAAACAAGGGACTTAAGATAGGTGTTGAAATGCCAACGCCTATCTTTATCCTGATGCCAGCAGACTGACCCTCGCCATCTCGATCGTCCTCTGATGGGTAAGTATAATACTTAGCCTGGGGATGGGGGGGTTAGGTATCCTAAACTTCCCCGGGGGGGACTTAGGGTTAGGCACCCGCACCCGGGGGAAGGTTAAGCTAGGGGAAGGGGGTTAGAGATAGGCACTAGGGGAGAGTTTAGGGTTAGACACCCCCTGGGAGGGTTAGGTTTAAGGTGCGGGGAGAGGGGGTTAGGTTTAGGCACCCCTGGGGACAGGTTAGGGTTAGGCACCAGGGGGAAGGTTGGGATTAGGCACCCCTCTGGGGAAGGTTAGGTATTGGCTAGGGGGAGGGGGGTTAAGGTTAGGCACTAGGGGGGAGGTTAGGGTTAGACACCCCCTGGGAGGGTTAGGTTTAGGGTGCGGGGAGAGGGGGTTAGGTTTAGGCACCCCTGGGGACAGGTTAAGGTTAGGCACCAGGGGGAAAGTTAGGATTAGGCACCCCTAAAGGAGGCATTACATACCGATTCCCCTTAATACAAGGTGGCACAGTTACAATTGCTCCAAATCAGTGGAATTTGGTTACTAATATACTAACCGTGCATCTGAATTATTTACCCAATGTATATGGCCTGAATACAAAATATTGATTACATTGGAGTTCATATATATAAGTGGCAATATAACTGTGTTAATTGCTTTTTATTGAAGTTGTGGTTTATGTAACTATTTTCATGTATTTGTATACCACTTGAGTGATATACCACCTGAGTGATAACTTAGTGATGTAATGTATGTTTAATCCATATTATATTGCCTGACAGGTGCAAATTTGTATTTTGTTTCCCAATATCTGCCCGTTTTCTTTTTTTTTTTTAAGTACTTACATAATCAGAATTTTTCTGATTTCTTTAACACTCAGGACCTCAAGTGATCTAAGTAGAGACTGTGGGTCTTATTCAGCAAGGATCACAAGTGAAAAAAAGCACGCACCCAGACGATTGTTGCATTCTACGTATGCATATGTATTGCAGTATGCGAGACAGCCACTGCAATTGGGTCTGCAATCGCAATGACTACGCAGACCCATCGCAGAGTGATTGACAGGAAGTGCCATTTGTGGGTGGTGACGGGGGGGATGGTCGGGTGAACGCAGGCGTGCCAGTGCACTTCAACGCCGTTACAGTGGCGTGCATAAATAAGTCCCTGTGACGGCATGCGCAGCCTGAGCTCTAGATACTGACAGGAAGTTTAGCAGTTTGTGAGTGCGGTCTGATCTGCCTTAATTGTGCGTGAGGCTCCAATGGTACCGATGTTTTCGCACACTTGCAAGGTATTAGGGATGTGAGTAAATGGAAATGGGCGTCTTTATGTTGTGCTGTGGTGGCATTACAATTGCAGTCATTTGCATAATTTTGTGGCAGAACTGCGTACGCCCTTACTGCCATGATTGCATCAGCGATCCTTGCTGAATCAGGCCCACAGTTTGACTTGAAACCTCGAAGTTCGGGTGTGGTTGGTTTTCAGCAAAACCGAACCGCCTATCTCTAATTAAAATTCTGGACCTCATTCAGAGCCACTCTCTATCAATGAGGGTGGCCGCTTTTTTATTTATTTAAGCTGGCCTCCTGGCCGCTCGCTAAGCTGTGGGTGACAACCCACAGCTTTTGCGAGCGGCCAGGTGATGGTGGCGATGGTCGCGACCATCGCCACCATCAGGCTTGCGACGAGACCCTTGTGGTAGGGTCTCATATGCCGCAAACCCCAGTGAGCTTCCGGCTCTAATAGAAGCTGTTCCGGAAGCTCACTACTGACATCACTGGTGATGTCAGTAGGGCCGCCCTCAAACGGCAGACTGACTCCATTTGTCCAGCCACCCCCCCCACTCCGCCTACAAAACGGGGCGAGCTGTCAATCAACATCGACAGCTTCCCCGTTTGTAGCAATCCCCAGAGCAAGTGAATTTCTCACTCACTACGGGGCTTGCACACACCGCACGTGCGCAATGCACAACCATCAACCCACTTGCGAGCGCATGAATCAGGTCCTCTGTGTTTTGCCTTTTAAAACGCTTATCTCATGCTTCGAAATTTATTTCTACTATGTTTATAACTGCAATTATTTATTTATTTATTTATTTCTACAATGGATGATATGTGCATATATATTTATGGAAGTGTTAATTCAATTTAAGTACCACACACTCACCTTAAAGCATATTTATATTATGGCTTTTCATTTATAAGCCCATTTAAGATCTTGCCTTTAAAGCATCATTTTGTTTAATTTTCTGTGCATTTATTTATGTATTTTTGTGAAATATATATATTTAGAAATTAGATTCTACAGAATATTATGTATCCATATTTACACTTTTGTTAAATTATTGTGAAAAATTACACCTATCTTGTGGTAATTATTTGTTTTACCAATGATGAGTCTTATATCTGTATAACTACTCTCATTCGTAGGTTATAATTTTGCAATTAAACAGACTTGTGGCCTGCTTGAAAGATTATACCACCTGTAGAATATCACACCAGTTGAAAGTAGTTTATTTAAAGCAGTAGGATATTTATCACTGAATTATTGGCATGACTGGTGATATTATATATTTTGTTAGCTAATATTTATTATATACCTCTGAAGAAGCAGGCAAGTATGGCCAAGAAACGCATATCAATCTACTACAGGGCTTACATATTTACATCAGAGAGAATATACCCACATGGAAACAATTCTGAAATGTCTGACTGTTGGCTGTATTACCAGCTATATTTTTTTAATATTTGAAAAAATTTAATTTTTTTGGAAAATTTACATTTAAGACAAATAATTTTGGAATTACTGGTAAAGAGAATAATAACAGAAAGAAGGAATAGGCAAGTAGATCTATAATTTAATAGCTTACATTTTTTTACTACGTTACACAGTGTTATGCTGCACTAATTTGACTGGCTTGCATCAAATAAAGCTCACGGCTATAGGGAGAGCAAAAAAAAAATGTCCTCTTACAAAGGAACTGCTGCCTGAAATTTGCTGGACTAAAACCACAGTCAGTGGGGAGCGCGGATGGACAGGACAACTTTTGCACAATGTCTCCATAATTTGTGTGTGTCACAAGTGAGGACTCATTAGAAGTCTCAAAGCTTATTGGGCTGGAGACTTCTAATGAGTTTCTTCATATAGATGTGTCCTTATACACCTAGTCTCAATCCGCCAATCTACGTGAGATGACTGACGCGAGTGAGCTGCGCTGAGTGGTTTAGCCTTTTCTTGCATCTTTATCGCTGTAATGTGGGACTGGGTCATACACGGATATACAAGTGTCGCATATCAAATGAATCAATGCAATCCCTTGAAGCGGTTTTCTTGCATTGTGACTAAGACACACATTCCAGTGAAAAAGATGCAAAACAGACGGCGCAAGCCGAGTCGCACGGGACATGGACAACCATGATGTGCTGTTTGGGGTGACTGCGACAATAGAGTATAAAAATTAACTTCAGGTCAGCATTGTTGCAAGGACATATTGATGGAGCCAAAGATTTATCAGCGTTCTCTAAGGATTGGGATGTTTTGGAGGCTAGCGATGTTGGAAATCACTGACCGCAATTACAGCAGAGAGATGCTGGGGAGAAATGTTTCTGCAAACTTCTGTTAATGATCAACCGGCCATTGAAAGGAGATGTAGTCAGAAAGCCGACAGTCTAAATGCTGACTGCTGGCTTCCCGACTGTCTAATCCTGGCAAGGTACTAATGACAGGTGTTGAAATCCCGAGGCCTGTCATTAGACCTATGCCGGGAGCCTGATGTCCGGCATAACGAGCGCAGGTAAGCCGGGCGCGGTGGGGAGGGTTAGGTTTTAGGGCTCCCGGGGGGACTTAGGGTTAGGCACCCCCCCGAGAGGGTTAGGTTTAGACTAGGGGAAGGGGGGTTAGGGTTAGGCACCCCTGGGGGAACTTTAGTGTTAAGCACCCCCTCTGAAGACTTAGGTTTAGGCTGTGGGGAAGGGAGGGTTAGGTTTAGGCACTTAGAGGTGGGTTAGGGTTAGGCACTTGGGGGGAGGTTAGGGTTAGGCACCCCTAAATGAGGGTTAGGGTAGGGAACAAGGTTAGTGATACATACCTAATTAGCAGTCTGGATCTTCACCTCTGCTGGGCTGTCGCTGTCATGATTTGAACCACCGCCCATGCGGCCAGCGGTAATACCTACTACACCCACTGAAAATACAGCTTCATCTTCAGTACTGTGTGGATGCAGCTGACATCAACAAATGGTTATGATTGACAACAATGGATGAGGCTTTAAACTACTGACGGAACAGGAGATTGTGAGAAGTGTGTTAAGTGTGGAAACAGCAGATTCCAATTTGAGGAATACAACAATGTATTTCTCACCACAAAGCCTCTCAATACTCCAAAGCACTACAGCACTATCACTATGATCAGGGTATAACTGCAGATGAAATTGTATTAAGGGAGCTACAGTATGTAGAGTAAGAAAGAAATTAAATGCATTTACAAAAAGTGATAGATTATTTTCAACTCATTAAGTAACAGCTACTGTCAGTTGATTGATTGTAAGATTTTGATTATGCAGGAACCCAGGCACCGCAGTTTATCCCCCTACTGTAGTTTAGAGTTGTTGTTTTTTTTTACACAACTGTTGTGTTATAGAGGTTTTATTTTTAAATTGAAATTAAATCTAATTACAAATATATCTTCTCTCTCAAAACAAATGCCAAAAACATATTCTTCTGTTTATGACCTTACGCCTTTCATAAACTTGGTAAATATGGAGTTTTAATGTGGGGCTTTTTAATACATGTATCCTATTCAACATCACCCCACAGAGGGCCTGATTCAGAGCTGAACGCTCTGACCAGAGCGCTCGCTCCGAATCAGGGCCCTCCTCCCTGAAAATGGAGCGTCCTCCTGGACGCTCGTATAGCTGTGGGTGACCACCCACAGCATATGCGTGCGTCCATGATGATGGTCGCGATGGTCTTGACCATCATGACCATCGGGCTTGCGATGGAGACCCTGCAGTAGGGTCTCGCTGCCGCAAGCCCTGGAGTGATTTTGGCTCTATCAGAGCCAAAATCACTCCCACTGACATCACTAGTGATGTCAGTGGGGCCGGCTTCAGACGGTAGGCGTTCCCATGGGAACGCCTCCGTCTGGCAGGCACGCCCCCGGCACGCCCACCAAAGGGGGCGTGCTGTCAATCAACATCGACAGCACGCCCCCTATGGTGCGAGACCCGGAGCGATGGAGAGCCCGTGGCTCGCCGGGTCTCGGGCATGTGCACAACGGAGCTCCCTCCATCGTGCGCATGCGCAGTGGGGGAATATCGATCCGCTTGCGAGCGTACTGCCGCTCACGAGCGGGTCTGAATGACCCCCAGTGTGTACTGCGAACAAATGGTGCAATGAAGGAAACTATAACTGACTTCTACATTTAGTACCTGACATTGGGCCTGATCAAAATGGACACTACAGTAAGTCCATGTCGGAGGGAGTGAAGTGATTTTTTGCCATTGTGCATGCGCCAAAGCTACACCGTGCGGCACAGGATTAGTGACAGCGGTCGCAGAGAGGATTTATTTTCAAAGTGAGTAACAGGTAGTCAGCATTTGGGGGATGTAACAGGGTGGAGGGGGGGTTAGAAAAATGTAGGCGTGTCTTGATCCATTTTCTGGGCATGCTCTAGTGATGCTCTGTGATTTTCTTTGCAATTGCGGAGGTGCCGGCGTCTTAAGATAGCCGCTCTGCCTGAGACAGCACAGGCTTAATCAGAAGTTCGATATGCGACCGATGTTTCCCATGTTCCCATTTTTGCACCTCTATCTATTTCTGAATCAGGCCCATTGTTTCCTGAATAGTGGCCTGTGGGGATTATACTGCCCTTGTAACGTAGGTGGGAAGTGATTATCACAAGTGGTTCTATTCCTGCGTACACTGTTCTTACTTAGAATGTATGAATGATGGACTAATAACATAGGACCACTTCCGCCCTTCTGTAAATATTGTGATTCTTAGAGCCCAATCCAGAGTTTGGAGTGAGAGCAAAAAACCCCACAAAAAACAACAAGCAAAACAAAAACAGTTTGAATGGTGGCAACGCCATGTTGCACTACAGGTGGGTAGGAGGGGGGCATATATATAATGTGCAGAGATGGTATAGTTGGGTGGGGGATTGTCCTAGCTTATTTTTAAAATGCAGTGTAAAAACAAAGCTGCCCAGTATTTGTTTTTTGGTACGTGCAAAGGTATCTGGTATTTCCTTGCATGTGAAAAAAGAAAACATTTGCACCCTTAGCGTTGCTGCATGGTTTGTTCCAGGGGCAAATGCTCCTTTTTTGTTTTTGCTCCCATCGCAGAATCAGATTCAGACCCGCTCATGAGCACAAAGCGCTCGCAAGCGGGTCGATGGTGGGCCATTGCACACGCGAAGCATGCGCAGTGCACTAGCCCCAGGCAGAGTGAGAACTTCACTCGCTCCGGGCCTCACTACAAGACGGGGCGGCTGTTGATGATGATCAACAGCTCACCCCATTTTGTAGGCGGGTAGGCAGGGAGGCTGCACAAACGGAGGCGTTCCCAAAGGAATGCCTGCCGTTTGTGGGCGGCCCTGCTGACATTACTCGTGATGTCAGTAGTGGACTTCCTGCTCTATTAGAGCAGGAAGTCCACTCAGGCTTGCGAGACCTGAGACCCTACCATCGCCAGGCCGCCCGCTAAAGCTGTGGGTGGTCACCCACAACTTAGCGAGCGGCCTGAAGGCCGGAATAAAAAGAAAACCAGCCTGCCCTGATCCAGAGCGAGCGCTCACAAATAGCGAGCACCTCTGAATCAGGCCCTTTGTGTCTACTTTTATTTTAACATCACTTTAACATCACATTACCACAGTTATTTTTTTAAGTTTTTGTTCTGTAGTCCTTAAAAAAACAATGTTTTTAAAAATGTGTTATTTCATTTACAGTAATATAGTTATGTTTTTGTGGTCATTACACACTGGGGAGCAGTTATGTTTGGAGGTGAGACATGACCTTGGGATAAAGTGACCTTGGGAAATTAAATTGCAATGTTTGTATATAATGTATCATCCTGGCCCTGATTAGGATCACAGCTTATAAAATGTAGCTGTTTTTTTCTGAAATAGATTTACTCATTGCTTTGTTTTAATGTGGAATGGATCTGGTACTCACCTAAGCTCAACTCCGGCTTCTTTTGACCAGGTAAGTGTCTCTCTTGTCTGTAAAGTATCTGAAACAGAGGAGTCGGGTAATACAAGTTCCAAGCAGGAGTATCCTCATATACCAGCGATGTGGGAAGTAAACACTTTAGGTTTCTGGGAAAAAAAATGTAGATACTCTGTACCGCGGAATACCATCAGAAAAAAGAAGCACCGAATTTACTGTATAAAAACATTTTTTGAAGAATCACATAAAACACATAAAACACATGAAATAAAATCACTTTCCAATGTCAATGAATTGAATTGTACACAGAAGTATGTATTAAAGTTTCAATCTTAGTTATGATATGGGGCTTCTTCTAAGATATAGTTGTGTCCACATACACCTATCGTCACATTGCGCCAAATGGGACCATTTAGTGGACCATGAAAAATGCAGCTATGCCACAATATGCTTCTTCTTTGTTCAATAATTTACTCAGTTTGCTTCTTTGTCGCACTGGTAATGTGATGAGAGCACAAAGAATGAGTACCCTATGCACTATCAGTTTATCTGCGCCTACAGCAATGCGATAAAGACGCTCACCTGCGGAAAACACCATGCAGCACTGTGCACCTTTACACATGATAGTGAATACTAAGTTCCCAGTACAAATTGGATATCTTTGGGATGGTGCCTAAGTCACACTAAGCATCTCACACCATATGGAGCAAAACCTCTAAGCGCCTCTCATCCACGCGCATCACCTGCTCCCCATCACAGGTACAGGACTGTTTTAGGGTTGCACCCACTCTGTGGAATGTCCTCCCACACACAATAAGACTTTCCTATAGTTTTCAAAACTTCCAGCATTTCCTGAAAACTCATCTCTTCAGGCCGAACCACCCACATAACCTCCATACTGTAAGTTATCCCACCCAATAACATCCCATGTATACATGGCACACATAGCATTAGCTTTTTTCTCATTCTTCACTTTCACAACCTCCTTACCCCAGGCCAACAATCCTGTGTGAGTGGGTCATACAGCCCACCAAGGGGTTGGGTATGAAATACCGGCAGTCAGGATGCCAACTGTCAAAATACTGTACAGACAGTGGCATCTCAGTGCTCGGTATCCCAACAGGGGTTAGGTAAATACTAAGAACCTCTATATAACACCATGTTAATTGATAGTTTATTATATATATTTTTGATATTTATTATTCTTAGTACTTAGAGTGTGCATCAGCTTCCCCCCTTTTTTCTGCAATAGAACTAATGGTCTCAGCATGGTAGCACCTCTTATAATGTTGTAATTAGGTTGTGCAGCCCATCCCCCCCCTTTTTTCCCATGTATGTGTATTTAAGGTACACTTGAAGGTGTGAGACCCCTTCTATTGGGCTAGCATGCCTCCTACCTGCCCCAGGTGATTTTAATTAGTATTGGTCCTTGCATTGCAGTACACACATGTAATGGGCACTATTACAGATAAGCCCTAGATAAATTTATACAATGTGTCAGTATTAGGGATGTTAGGGACCCACCTTACAAGGTCACCGTGAAGTGGTAGGTGGGCAAACATCTTTGGCCAAACATGTACTAAGAACCTCTATATAACACCATGTTAATTGATTGTTTATTATATATATATTTTTGATATTTATTATTCTTAGTACTTAGTGTGTGCATCAGCTTCCCCCCTTTTTTTCTGCAATAGAACTGCAGGTCTTTTATGTACTAATTTATCTTTAGTTACTGTATTAAATTTAGATGTGAGCTGGAATTTCAAAAAAGTAAAATATTTTTTTACTGTTTTCAGATATGTTCTGTAATCATATTTTCTCACAGTTCTGACAGCTAGGTAAAGGTAACACAGTGTACAGTAGTTCCACTTCTGTGGTCTTCCATCAGGTTTAATTACATACATACAGTAAGTGAAATATCATAATTTGAACATACAGTAGATGCAGAATATCACGTACCTGGGTTTCAGCACTGGACAGCGGTATGATAGAATTACCTGGGTTTCAGCACTGGACAGCGGTATGATAGAATTACCTGGGTTTCAGCACTGGACAGCGGTATGATAGAATTACCTGGGTTTCAGCAGTGGACAGCGGCATGATAGAATTGCCAGGGTTTCAGCACTTGACAGCGGTATTGTAGAATTCTGACTCTTCAGAAGCTACAGTAGGAGAGGATTCCGGGATCACAGCTCACATAAGCCAGGCTTTTAAAGGCAATTCAACACATTGTGGTCTGAATTGTATGTAATGTTATTTAAACAATGTATCTACTTAGAATGTAGTTGTTTCAGAGCTGTATGCAGTCAGTGTAGATCATGTACATTTAATTTGCAGCATCTGTGTGCTATTTATCTGTCTATAATTATCTGATGTCTTCCACAGTATTAACTGCACAACTCGCTTGGGATCCATACTGTTTAGCAATAAACCATCTTCTGGCTCCACTGGGACAATGAATTCATCTCTTTGTGATTTTCTTTTTTCAACATTAATAGAACTGTGTATATTAAGAATATAATATTTGACACATAATTAAGCTGTGCATGCTCATTTTACTAAATAATCATAACATAAGCAAAATATATACTGTATATTTTTATTTTCTTCAATTTACTTCAAAAAAGTATTATTATTAAACTATGGCAACATATTATAACCTTCATATATCAATTTTGTAGATGAAATTTGTTAAAGATTTACAGTGTTATGAGCTACCACGGCTAATCCATGCGACGGGTCCCAGTCATTGCTAGGCGATCGGGAAGTTGCATCACTCTACCCCACTGCCTGATGGTCCCTTCAGTTGTTAGGCGACCAGGACGCTGGGCAGCCGCAAGGAATTCTGGGCCTGCTATTACCTTCAGCCAGGACGATGGCTCTAACTGCAGCTCCACAGCTGCCAGGAATAATTGATCAGGGTGGGGGGAGGCTGGTCTCTCTGGCTTGATATATTTGGTGCAGATCTCTCTTATTAGGCAGCCAGCCCTGCACACCATACCTTTTATAGCTTATTCTCCTGTGTAAGTCTATGGTCTGTGTCCTGAATCCTGCATTTTTTTTAGTGTGGGTCTGACCTGGTTCTGTACCTGGAGACCCCAGTCTGATTTAAACCTAAACTCTACACTTGTGAGCTAAGTGTATATTTTAGCCTCTGCATTTCTTTAGTGAATTACCACCAGCAAGCTATTGTGTATCCTGTTCCAAAGTGTTTATCAGCTCTCCTGTTGAATAACATTGCAAGCTTCCTCTACTATTTTATTAATTATCCACCCACAGGGAACATTGGAAATCCCCAATATTCTCAACTGCATAAGGGTCCACCTACCTTCACTAGGTGTCACTCTATTGTTACTGTATTAGGTGATCAGTTACCTGGTGGAGTAGTACCACTGATCATGGGTGCTTGGTTCCTTTCTAAAGAAAGTACAACAAGATTTGCCTATTGGATAGCTAAGCATCTGTGATGGCTGGACACACCCCTTAAGCATGGTCCCCTGCCACTGCATTCCCCTGGTGGGCCCTTCATGCCACAGTCTGACACTGTATCCACCTCTGCTATTTTACCATCTGCTCACATAAATATTACCAACACTGCTCTGTGCTTACCCTGTACTGTAGGTGCTTTCAGCATCTCTGACCCTTTTTGTCTGTACCTTGCTTCATTTATACTACTCCAGCCCAACATCCTAAGTTCTAAGTTTTAAGACCTGGTGGCATCCTAAGTACCGGTGAGTGTATGCTACTCTAAGGGAACAACGGGCAGCTGTCATAGGCAGAAGACCTCTGTAGAATGGCTCTAGGGGTCTTATACAAATACTCTGGTGTTTCATAAGATTATATGAATGGAAAAATTGTACAGGCAGAATCATATATAATGTCTTCTAAAAAAATAATACATTGACGCACAAGATTGGGAGGATAAACACATTGTCTACTGTATGTGAAGCAGTTATCAAGTCTATGCTTCAATGAAGAAAGAGAAGGAGACAGAACAAATGCAAGAAGTGGTGAGAAACCCCCTCTCTGCACACCAGGCCACTTAAGAATTCCAGATGCAATGATAATGAGTTAACATAACTGGCTTGTGAGCCCTGAACATGGTGGAAACCACAGAGTCTGGGAACTCCCCTATGTCTTAAGATAGCAGCCTCAACAGCCATGCCATCAACGCAGCCGCTATAAGTCTGAGTATACAAATGGACCTAGAAGCAGGAGGTCCAGACAAAGAAGGAGTAGCCATGGACATTCAATGAGGTGCAGTGTGCAATCTGAGAACCAGGCATTTTGGGGCCAGTTCGGAGCCACCAGGATGACCCTGGCCACTTCTTGCATGAAGTGCTTGAGGACTCACGGAAGAAGAGGACAATGAGGGAAGAGGTACACAGGAACATACCTCCAAGGCACTGTCAGAGCATCTACTGCTTCTGCATTTGAGTCCTGAGTCCTGGAGCAGTACCAAGGCATCAGATGGTTGTGCCTGGAGGCCATGAGATCTATGTCTGGCCTGCCCCATCTCCTGACTAGCTATTGAAAAACCTCTGGGTGAAGGGCCCATTCTCCAGGATGAAAGTTCTGATGACTGAGATTGTCGGCCACCCAGTTTTCCACTCCTGAAATGAACACCGTCAAGATCGTCATCACATTGAGCTCTGCCCAAAATAGAATGCAACTCACCTCACGCATGGCCTGTGGCTCCACATCCCTCCTTGATGGTTGAAGTACTCGATGGCTGTGGTGTTGTCCAACTGGACTCAAACCAGTCATTGAGGTAAAACTATGGACTCATATGTAACTCAGAAAAAATCAGAAGGCAATATTGAAATAACCCTCTAAGGAGATATTAGAGCCAATACAGGGTTCTCTGGCATAGAAAAATAGAGTGGTGTGCTCTGGGGCACTTAAAGTTATTTGATCATTTGACTATGGGGCATATTCAATTGGGGGCAATCAAAACAAAAATCCCACACTCACTGGGTTTTCCTGCAGGTGCAGGATTTTTGCTGTTCAATTAGGAGTGGGGTTATTGCTTTTTGAGCACCGGGAGGTTTTTTTTTTGTGCACCTCCAGAGCACAACTAATTTTTCCTAAAATCCACAATTTTAGGAAAAATGTTTGGGAAATGCTCTGGAACCCCTGCGGCACTCCTAATTACTAATTAATCAAGTGGAAGTTTCCAATTAGCTTAATTAGTCAGTAATTACTCACCTTTCAAAGTGCTGTCTTCTGCATCCAGTGTCGGGACCCGGTCTTCTGCAGCAGCGGTGAGTGTGTCAGTGTGTGTCAGTGTGTATGAGTGAGTGTGTGTGAATGAGTTTGTGTTTGTGACCCCAGTGTGTGTGCCTCCCCCCAGTGTGAGTATGCTCCCCCGTAATGGGTGCTGGGAGAACTACATTTCCCAGCAGCCCTTGTGCCTCCCTGCAGCCCCTGGGACTCCCAGCGGTCCCCTCTCCAGTGAGAAGATGGAGGGGAGGCCACCAGGAAGCTAAAAAACCCTGCAACTACTTTTTATTACTTGGATACTGCAGGTATCGGGAGCGTGCATACCCACGGTAATCCAAAATTGGGTGCTCGGGGCGCAAGGTTTTTTGTTCGATGAACCTCACACCCAATTGAATATGCCCCTAAGTCCTCAAATATCTGTAGGTAGGGTGTTTGTATAAATCCCAGAACAAACTGATGTAACTTTTGTCTTTGGTTCACGTGGTCTGTTGGATGGGTGTTCTTATTAAGCCCCAGACCGGTTTTAAGAAGAAACGCGTTAGTACATGCCCCTTACCTACTTCTATCATGGAACATTTATGTGTTGGACTTTATTAACAGTAAGACATAGCTCTATACTCTGAATAGAGACTTTTTATGGACCACTTTTTTAACCAGTAATTTGGGACTCAGTGAGCTATTGACTAATCTATTGTACCAATAAATGTGTTGTACTAAATACTGGTGTACATTCGGTTTATATAGTAATATACCACTATACATTTTGATATAGTCTGTAAACCCCACACACCTCCACCTGAAACATCTGAACTGAGAGGACCAGCAGGAGGAATATCACACTATCCGGCTAAGTACATTTTCACTTACCTAAACTGCATCAATAGTGTCCTTATAAGTATCTGAAACTGTGCATAATATCACATTTGAGGTGGAGAGGAAAGGTGAAGAGGGCAGAGACTTAATAAGAACACCTATCCAACAGATCAAGTTTGTTCTGGGATTTATAAGAACACCCTACCTACAGATATTTGAGGACAGGAGAAAACAGTATTGATGCCGCACTGACCTTAATATTCATAAGTGTTTATTATATAAATATTGTCAGATCCTATTTAAGAGAAGAAAGATAAGATATAGTGTCCAGTGCACTCTCATGGGTTTGGTGTACCCATGTTATGGTTTCTGAATTACCAATAAAATATAGCTTTTATTAATGTTTCTTAAAATATGATGTACAGATATACTTGGCGAAATATAAAAATAATGAAATTAGAGAGTGAAAAAGGTTATAATGAAAGGTGATTAAAAACACTTCCTGGTGCTGTCAGTCATTCGGATCTATCTTAGTATCTATCTGTGAATACTCAATTGGCTAAATTTCAGTGTAACAAAATTGATATAAATATACAATGTAACCTTTGAGTGTTACCACAAAATAACTCTCTAGAAACTGAAGAGTAAGATGAAAGATTAATCAGTTGCCTGGTAATAGCAGCTATTGTTTTAAATATTCTATAGGTTCTATTCCCTGTAATAGTGTCTAAGCACTCGTACCTCTCTGCTGCTATAAAGGTCTCATTGTGATGATAGCATATCATTACTCTGTTCCATAATAACTAAAGCCAATAAAAACGTTCATAACAATGCTGTGTCAATGTTTTATCATAGATCTAAATAGTATCTATATATCACAATGATCTAGAATAATTCAGATCATATATCTCAGTAATGTCTCTAAGATATAATAGTCCTAGAGTGACCCGCGGGTATAGTAACAAGCTTAGTGGGTACGCCAATGCTCTCTCCCGATTCTGGTGTTAGCCCTCATAAATACACATACGTTCCTTGCCAAGACCCTCCAGCTTACCTTTTGTGTCCCCACCGATTTGTGTCTAGTCCCTACATGTACCTGTGGATTCATTCTGCCAAGTTCAACTATATCAAGTACTGGTTCTGCTGCAAATCAACACAAATTTGAAACACCTAGGGGGTATCCTATTACCTGCGGCAAGTTCTCACATGAGAAAACACTGGCTTTTATTGTGATAAAAGCCCGATGGTCATCATCAAGCTATCCAAATATAACCCTTTTTTCGTTCAGAAAATTACCGTTTCTTGGCCGAAAACAGATAGGATCCAGGAATAGCCGCAGATCCATGTACTTTCGTGGTAGTGATCCCCAAAAGAATGCTTGCTTATCAGGGATTTAGTTTTGCCTGCCTGAGGAAGGCAAAATATAACTACCGTTAAGTGCCAGACTTTGGGTTAAATTGGATATACCCACTGACGGCAGGATACCGCCCCTTGGATTACAGTGGCAATGTTGGGGGCTCTTATAATGTTGTGCATGTTCTTATAATGTTGCGAGATACTATGTATAGATATGTCCTCATATACCATAAACCTAGCATCTAAACACCATATGCCGTGATACATCTGACATGACTGAGTTCCTCCAATAGGTGCAGCGTACCGTACTTTTGTTTAAATGTTGCATCTCATTCGTACCACAGACACAGAGAAACGCCACTTACAGTGTATTAGAGGTGCGAGGTTGCTGCTTGAACTGCACAATAATTCATGTTAAATACCGTACATTACTTACAAAGTCGCAGATGAAGCACAACATTATGTAGCATGAGAAAAAGCCGCGGTCGCTGTATTGCAGCACTTCATTTACAGATTCAGACTCATGCGCACACAGATGTACTATTGTCGCACATCAATTGGATCAGTGTAATCTAGCAAAGTAGTTTTGTCACTTCCAGCTGTTTTATTTGTGCAAATAAGATACTTGACGTACTCGAGTTGCCCGGGACCTGGGGGGCTGAGAGGGGCTGTTTGGCATTACTGAAGCAGCGGTGTATGAGGTCACATCTGTAGATGGAATTCTTGTGATTAGAATATTTGCCAGAATGATAAAATTCGAAGAACTGAATTTTAATGTAGGTGTCTGAGCACCATATACGGGTGGTCTGTTATCACATTCCCCATCTTTTCTTAGGAGGTGCCAGTGGTTTTGGAGGATATTTTTCCTTCTATGGGTGGGCACAGAGTATTGGGTGATAAAATACAGCCCATCTTTCTTTATCTCATTAATTTTAATTTTATGTTACTAAACCCACTCTGTCCATTTTCTTGACTTCTTCAAAAACTTTATCTACTAATTGTGGATTCTAACACCCCCTCCCCACTTCAACCAGCTGGAATGATGCTTTTCTATTATATAATTACTCACAATTGGGAGCATATTTACTGAAGTGCGAGTTTTTAGCAGTGAAGATGTTGCCCATGTCAACCAATCATATTCTACTTAACATTTATCTAGCACCTTATAGAGAATAATAGCTAACAAAAAATATGGTAGTTGCTCAAATCAGCTTAATGACATACCACAGGTGCTTGTAAAGGGTGGGGTTTACACTGAACACAGAAGAAAAGGATTTGCCCTCCAGCACATGATAATAGAGATTCAGAGGTATTAGTTATATACATTTGCAAATATATGAATAAGCGCCAGGCCAATTGTCAAGGCTCCTCTTTACTGGCGTCCCTAACATTAAGGGGTTCACGTCCAAGAGGCAAGGCACCCCAAAAAATTCCAGCAAAGGACCATCCCCAGCTCTCAGCTTATACATGTGCTGTTATCATGCAGTACACCAATTTGTAATTATATGAACCAGAGTGGTGCTACTATTATGTAGCAATAATTATTTTGGGGTGAGCGTTTGGGAGTGGGGCTCCCGGGGTTGTTC
This sequence comes from Taudactylus pleione, assembly GCA_031769625.1. NCBI lineage: Eukaryota > Metazoa > Chordata > Amphibia > Anura > Myobatrachidae > Taudactylus > Taudactylus pleione. The sequence continues at coordinate 1,722,001 of JAUIMM010000388.1, forward strand.
TGGCTGGACCTTTCTCATGGCATCACCACTTAATTCATATAGAATAATTTTATCACTTTTCTAATTGTTTGTATATTATTTTTCATTTTAATTCTTTCACATTTCATTAACACTTATTGATTTATCCTTACACATCTATCCTTTACACTTCACTATCACCTTTTTTCCCCTTTTCGTGTGATGCCCTGGGGATGGTCCTTGGCTGGAATTTTTTGGGGTGCCTTGCTTCTCGGACGTGAACTTTTTAATGTTAGGGATGCCAGTATAGAGGAGCCTTGACGATTGGCCTGGCGCATATTCATATATTTGTGAATAAGGGGATAAATTTATTGAATAAAGCTTTAACATTGTAGCAACAAATTAAAAAGCTATCAGTAGTGGTGGCTTTCTGACACCTAGCATGGAGTCAATATGGTAACAAAAAATATGGTAGTTGCTCAAATCAGCTTAATCACATACCACAGGTACTTGTATAGGACGGGGTTTACAATGAACACAGAAAAAAGGGATTTGCCCTCCAGCACACTGTAGCAAAATCAAAAATACTTAAATCCTACATGATAATAGAGATTCAGAGGTATTAGTTACATACATTTGCAAATATATGAATAATGCACCCTTGGCTGGAATTTTTTTGTTGTGTCTTGCTTCTCGGATGTGAACCCCTTAATGTTAGGGATGCCAGTATAGAGGAGCCTTGACGATTATTCATATATTTGCAAATGTATGTAACTAATACCTCTGAATCTCTATTATCATGTAGGATTTAAGTATTTTTGATTTTGCTACAGTGTGCTGGAGGGCAAATCCTTTTTATCTGTGTTCAGAGAATAATAGCTAGAATCTGACTGGTTGCTATGGGCAACATCTCCACTTCTAAAAACTTTCACTTTAGTAATTATACTCCCAACTGTGTATAATGCAGGGTTACCCGTTATACTGGTGCTGGCACTTCATACAGCAGCTGTGTGCTAATCAGACGCTAACCTAGGTAACAAGACAAAAGATGGAGGACCGATGTGAGTGAGCCGCACCATGTATCACAATATGTATCATTGTGCTTAATCTGTGACTTTATAACAATTCCTTTGTGACATAAATGCTGATCCTAAATGCCCAGGACACTGTACGTGACTTTATATACAGATACAATCCAAATAAGATGCTAAATTCAGGAAAAAGTCAAAGTAAGTCTGGGAAATGCTAACCCTGGTGTAGCACCCTTTTGGCCCCAATGGCACAAAAAAGATGGGTGTATGAGATCACATCTGCAGTCGTAGCATTACAAACTTTACTAACTCTGATGACTTCTGGCGCTTTGTAGGTTCTATTTGGTGTGTCTTAAAGATTGAAAAATACAAATTACACAGAATTATGAAGTTAACCTACAAATTTTTGTATTAACTATTTTATATCTATGTAAGATACAGTGGACCTCATTCAGAGTCGGTCGAAGCGGCCGCATGGTTGTACTCCACCGATGTTCGCTATACTACGCATGCGTAAAGTTCGCAATGCGCGTGCGCAAACTAGCCGCTACGATCAGAAATTTCTCTCTCCTTGAACACAGCCAGGTCGGTAGTTTGAGTGACAGATTGAGGTGTTTGTGGGTGGTAACAGGGGAAGGTGCTTGAAAACAGGGGAGTGGAGATCCGAACGCAGGCATGCCTAATTATGCGAACAGCATTTTATGGGAGTGCATACAGTTTATGGGAGTGAATAATTAACAAAGTAGCGTCATGGCACATGTGACATGGGAGGTTTTTACACTGACATGAGCGTAGAGCTTAAGAGAGGGTATGGTCAACCTTAAGCTCTACGACTAGTTCCGATGGTTCCCGATGGTCTCGATTAATCCTTATATGCCCAGAGATGACGTGCAATGCGTACAAGAATGGGGCGTATGTTTTTTAATTCAGGCCGCTTCCTCCCCTTGGTCGGCCAGCTACCGATCCGAACTTAGGGACGCAACTTGCGAGGGAATCATTTGCATATCCGGCCTCTTTTCCCGTACGACCATGCGGCCGCTTCGACCGACTCTGAATGAGGTCCAGTATCTCCACAATTCACGCTCTATCATTTTAAAGATGGGAACCTCTTGGATGAGTACATATTTATCATTTGCTTACCAAGCACTACCAAGTAAATTAGTGTTTTCCAAACTCAGGGGTCGATTCAGGTCCGGACGCTAAGCTAGGCTCTCTCGCAGCCAAAAGGAGCCGGATATGCAAATTCTGCGATCGCACTGTCTGGTGTAAGGACGCCCTCTATGTTTTAGAGAGCGATGGCAGAGCAAACGCACGCCGGTATAAAGACGCCCACTTTACTTTCTTAGCATAGGTCATCACCAGGAAGGGTATGATTAATCAGAACAATCAAGAGCCATCGGAGCTGCTCGCAGCCCTCGAGGTCGACCCTACCCCACCGTAAACACTGCGATCACTGCAGGCTGAAATACAACCAAGTGACGGGTAGAATGACACCTCCATGCTAATTATGCACACCCATAAAACTCCATTTAGAAGCCCAGACACGCCGCGTTCACAGCACCACTCCCCCATTCACAAGCACCTTCCCCTGTTACCACCCACAAATGGCGCTCAAATTAGCATCCAGTCTGTGTACTATGAGCGCACAATTCCCGAGTGCAGTGACTGGTTCGCACATGCTGCATATGCATTCGCAGATGGGCGACAATCACCTATAGCGTTCATCCACGGCTTAGCGAACGGGTCTGAATCGGGTCCTCAGTCCTTAGGACCTTAACATTTTAATTTTCCCAACCACCTAACTGGTGGTTCATTGCTAACTGTCACATTTACAAATCATAACCTGGAAAATATGACCTGTCAGGGTTCCTGAGTACAAAGTTTAAGAAAGGCACTATTTTAAATGGGGAATATACGAACATGTTTAGCCATACATAACACTGGGGAACAGAAAAAAAAAACATTTTCTCTTGCCAAGGATGTAAGATCGGTGTGAGAGTACTCGCAGGTCTTATTTTTGCATTAGATCTTCGCTATATCTGAATTGGCTCCAGTTTTCAAATTAATGAAAAATTATAAAATTAAATTATTTTCTCCATTTGAAGTACCTTACTAGTCTAAGCCGCTTTACTTAACAGAATCGACTTAGTTTTGCTTTTTTAACAACTACCCTCTTTCAGCAATAACAAGAATGTGTTTTATTTGTGATAACGTAGATGGTAGTCACGTTTGAGACACATAACACATTCAAATCTCCTTACTGACGCTGGGAGGAGGCGTGGCTGGGACATCCTCAGACCACAGCCATGCCTCCTCCCAGCATACAGAGCGGAGCAATGGAAACAAAATTAAATTAGTTCTTCTCGGAGATGATGTACTAACAACCCTGATGTTTTTTGTTACATTTGTGGCAAATATAGTGTTGCAAAAGAAAGAAAAACTATAACTGTATTCGTAAAACAAGCGTATCAGGCTTATTTTGGACATCACATAAGCCAGCAAGACGAGATTTGGGTGAATCACAAAGTTTGTAAAACCTGCGTGGAATCACTCTGCAATTGGACTAAAGGTGATCAAAAAGGGCTTAATTTTGGCATACTTAGGATGTGGTGTGAGCCAAAAGATCACTTGAGTGACTGCTATGTTTGTGCTGTAAATGTTCCTCTACTCCAAGCAAATGTTCTCAAAAGGAACTAAACGATTTAATTCGTGACTTGAATTTATCGAAAACAGGAGCTGAGCTTTTAGCATCCAGACTTTAAGAAAAGCACTGTCTTGAACCGGATGTTACTATAACGTTGTATTAAAATAGAGAGCAAGCCATACTGCTGTTCTTTAGCCAAGATAACAATCCTGTTAATTGCAACAATATTCCAGAACTTCTCCAGATGATGGGCTTACCAGAATATTGAGCAGAAGACTGGCGGCTCTTTTTGGATAGTTCTAAAAGGAGCTTAAAATGCATATTACTACACAATGGGAATACATTTGCGTTGATTCCTATCGGTCAGTCACCAAAACTTAAAGAAAAGTATGAAAATATCAAGTTAGTAATAGAAAAAAATGCTTATTCTCAGCATCAGGAGTCTGTTTGTGTCGATTTAAAACGAATAAACTTTCTTCTTGGGCTGCAAAGTGGATATACTAAGTATACTTGACACATACTGTATGCTTATGGGATAGTCATACAAAACAGAAGCACTGGCAGCAAGCCGTATGGCCTACAAGAGAAGTTATAACTGTAGGAGAAGCCAACATCATTCATGAGCCCTTAATTGACAGGAAAAAAATCAAACTTGGACAACTCGGGCGATTGATTTACATATATTTGTCAAACATTTCCATCTCTTAGTATTGAAAAATTAAAGGCAGGATTTTTGGACGGCCCACAGATATGGAAACTGGTGAAGGATCCAAATTTTACCACATCTATAAATTAAACTGAATCTGATGCATGGCTGAGTTATGTGTCTGTCATTTAAAAAAGTTTTAGGCAATCACATGGCAGACAACTATCAAGAATTAGTCCACAACATGCTAAAATGTTTGGAAAAAGTAGGTGCCAACATGAGTATTAAAGTAAATTTTTTGTACAGCCATTTAGATCACTTCCCGTCCAATCTAGGAGATTTAAATGAAGAACAGGGTGAACGGTTCCACCAGGATATTCAGGTAATGGCTGATTACTGTTGGAGTCTGCAGAGGGACTGCCCGCAAAAAGAAAACAAAAGAAAATCCTACAAAAAATGGTTCTCATAGCTTCCTAACACTTATTTATGTAATTATGCTGTGTCTTTTTACAACATTTTAGGAATCAAATTTAATCAGAATTAAAAAAATATCTTTTAACTATTTTTAACATTGTTTAATTACATTTTACATAAATATTAAAGAAATATGCATATCTCAAAAACTAGAGCCAATTGAAAAATAAGCATGGTATATTCATGATCAGGAGCACAAAATTAGTCGAAATTGACTCTTAAATCCCTGGCAACAGATTGACTGTTCCCCAGTGTAATTATAGGCATAATGAATGTAACACCAGATATAATTTAAATGGTAGTCCTCCCTCTGATCACTGCTGTTTTAATTTCCCCTGGTGTCCTCCAGGTTAGCTGCGCTCCACAGTTCTGCCCATACAGTAGTTCCAGGGCTTGCTGAGTGTTACAAGGAACACTTTTCCTTTCCCTGCATTACCTATTACCCTTAGTAATTAAAACAATCGATGTCTGATTTATGCCATTTAAACATAGGATTATCATAATATAGATGGATAAATGCTAATTGAAGTTATATAGAATATTATGCTTTGCCAACACAATAGTTATAGGGATAAGAATAAGATTATGTAAGAGTATAATGGCATTTGTATAACAGTCATTATTTAGCAACTAATAACATAAGATGTTTTTTAATGGCTTCTCATATTTAGCTGATTACGCAGTGTGCTTATGTCTTATACACTGTGTGCATACTTCAACACATTAAATGATCATATACCATACTTTTCAGTACAGTAGTAATGATTTATGAACCTTTTAATTACATATTAATGTGTTTTGTCTTTGTTATCTTAACATGCTGTTTTTAAGAGTTGTTACAGGATGTAGAGAATGTCTCAACCAAGATAGAAGTGAATATGTGGATTATCTATATTTTCTCTTGAAGTGATCTATAGAGATGATAAAACTTTACTTTGAAAGAAGCAAAAACTTGTTTAAAGAATTAAACGTATTAAACATGGCAAAATGCATTCCAACGTGGTCAGTTCTATGTGACTGCAGGTGTCATCATGAGCCCACACTGTGTCTACATCTGCTAATAAGTTATTGTGGTCAACCAAAATGGAACGACGTCTCGAAGCAAGGCTGGCTCAAACAAACAGACTGCTTATTTAAAACGGTGATGTCTGCCTGCTTCCAAGAAAGACAAAGAGGAAAGACCAATCATGTTTGAATTGTTTCACGTAATGAACTCTTGTGACCAATCATAATTTGGACGTATTCCTTTAAAATATGATATCTGTCAATTTCTTAGAATTTAGGTCAACAGGAAATGCATAATAATAAATATTCATGAGTTTGGGTAATTTAGAATGAATACATATTGATGGTGTTAAAGGTGGGGTAAGATTTTGGATGAAAGCCTTTGCTCGTTCTGGTCCCTAGTTTGGGTGACACAAGGGACTTGCTTGTATGCTATTATATATATATATATATATATATATATATATATTTTTTTTTTTATTATTATTATTATTTTTTTATTTTATTTTATTTATTTTTTTTAATGAAAATCTGAGGTAAACTTTTTAACTACTACAATCTCTGTTGTCAGACAATCAGTTATTTACTGTACCTATAATAACTGCAAGAAACTAATTTGCCTTGAGGTTGAGGGATAGTATGAAGATTGCAAATGAAGCAAAACTCACTTAATTGGACCAACCAATTATTATTTTTCTTTTACTTTACTCCAATTTAACATCTCCCTTAATTTACTCTGTTTCAGATCTGGACCGCCATGATGAGTGTGCACTTCTCATATGTTTACCAAGAACTTCGTCCCTAACTCCATAAATTAATGGATTTATAAATCTGGGAATACACATAAGCAGGAAGAAGTTGATCAATGGCATACTGTAAAAATGGGGTCTCAAATAGTTTTCAATATATCTAGAAGTAAAAGACAACATGCACAACATGAGCTGAAATGCGTGGAGCAAGACAGTTCTTCCAGCCTTAGAAGCAGATTTCCCAGAAGCGATCCTCCGAGCAACCAGCATAACTTTGATGTACGTGAATGCGATTATCAGACCAACTGTGGTAAAGCTAGTTATGGTGGATAGTGTTTTTAAGACTACCTGAACCTCATTTACTATTAATACAGGCCAGTCGCAGATGATGTTGAATGAAAAGACACGTTTTTCTACAGAATAGCAAAATGCAAGAAAATCGATGAGCTGTGGAATGAGCCCCACGGTCCACATGATTGCGATAGCAGAGCTAGACCTCTGCGCGGTGCACAACTCTGCGTGTCTTAGGGGATGGCAAATGGCCACATAGCGTTCCAAAGACATGACTGCCAAGTTGTATGGAGTAATCCTAAATGCGCATGTGGAGTAGGTGAGAAATGTGTAGCAAATCGGCAAAGGCATGTACACCAAATACATAATAAAGGCAAAGAGAACAAATGCAACAGTTAAATACGCCAGATCATTAACAAGCATATGTATAAATAGCATATAGCGAGGGTTCTCCCGGACATGAGTAATGGTAAAGAAGGCATTCAGTATAACACACATGAAGTACAGGAAGATGCTGAACAAGGAAAACATCACTACTAAAGCAGCTATCCTTATTAGGTGTGTGTTCTTGTTGACTTGATCCGTCGTGTTGCCACTGAGCTGGGTGGAGTTGGCCATACCATAGAGCTTACGTCTCTTGATGTGCTCTGCTGAAAGAAAAAATGAAAACATGGAGCTTCTGATGAACAAATACTCCTAACATAAATAAATTTTACCTATCAACTTGTGATTTGTATATATTCATTGGACATGTATGAAATGATTTTGAAATTACAGTAGTCTCAGAATGTCCATGTGAGACACTCTGCTCCATATTGACTCCATCACAGAAAAAAGGGATTTGCCCTCAGCACACTGTAGCAAAATCAAAAATACTTAAATCCTCCATGATAATAGAGATTCAGAGGTATTAGTTACATACATTTGCAAATGTGAAAAACTAGGTTGATTTTGCCTTTTAAGGGGTCTATTCATAAAGCAGTGAAAAGTTTTCTTTAGTTGAAAACAGGGCTTTTCACTGCTTTTGGTCATTTATAGAGGGGGTTATTGTGGAGAAGGCTATTCCTTTTCCAGCAGCACCTTTGCTCCATGCCTGCATCGCAGCACCATACTTTTGTATGGTGAGTGCAATTCAAAAAGGAATGGAAAGCTCAGCTTTCCGTTCCTCTCCTGCAGTACAGATTCACTATCTGAGGATGGCGTAATCTGTTTCACAAGCCGAACAGAGCAAGGAAGCTGTATACTTCTCTGCTTTCTGCCCAGCTTCCGGAGCTGGCTCCACCCACTTTTCCCAGCATCCTTTGCAGCAGGTCTGACCTGACCTGCTGCTCTCGGACACCGGCGCATGTGCAGTGAGAATATAAACATCTCAGGCTCCTGATATGTCTATATTCTCACTGTTTTATAGGATCGCGGAGGGGCCGGACAGCCCCCGTAGACACCGGACAGGTACTGTAAATAGTGATTTTTTTTTCAGTAACCACTTCATGTGCTACATGAATACACCCCTAAGTAACCGCTACTTTAAAACATTGGGAAGTCTCGCATGGAGCTCACCAATGCCTGCAGTCCACCACCTACTACATTTACCCCCAGAATTAGTCAGTGATCTCAGGAACATACCAGGATCCCCGATTACATGGGAGCACCATTCACTCACAGTCCTGGTGATTTTACCATTGTAACACCTTGATAAGATGCTCTGGATAAAACTGCTTCAGGTAACCCCGGAAACAACTGCAAAGAAAAGCATGATGATACTGTATGTATACTACATCTGACCCATGTAGCCATGGCAATGATGTGGCTACATCAGCACGCAACCACATTCCACCCAAATCAGCTAAAACATGGTAGGACAGTTTAGCGCAGTGCTCAATGGCATCAGGCACCAACCCCCAGTACAGCCACCAATCACACCTTCAAACCACATAAACCACCAATATGGCCTTACTGAACATCCTTAAAATAGTCATCAGCTGCAAAAATACATTGGAGACATCAGCACACGGAGACCTCACCATACCTACTCCACAACACTCATGTTGCTGAAGCCCTTCTATCTCCTGGTAGATTACACCGTGGACAATATAGAGAAAGAAAGTAGGGCTATGGTCTGGGGCACTCTTATTAACTAATAGTTTAATTGATTTAAAACATAACTTTTATTAGCAACAATAAAATAGTAAAGTACCATATAGTTTATTCAAAGTCAGATGGTATGAATCCATCATAAAAATTCAAAATTCATAATTATAATTGATTCTGAAGGCGAATTATTAATATATACACAAACAAAAACTGAGTATATTGGATTGGTAATATAAGTTTACTAAGATATAAATATTAATATTATCTGGCCATGTGCAAAAAACAATCCCAGATGTATGTTTTACTACAGCACCTGGTATTCCCTGGAGGTCACCTTCCAAGTACTAATCAGGCCAATTACAGTTTAGCTTCCAAGATCAGACGAGATTGGGCAATCAAGTAATGTATGGCTGTAGATAATAGAGGGAAAATTGCACAATTTCAGGTCAGAATAATATATATGTAGGACTAGTTGTATCAATAGTCCATTTGTTGGCAAATAACCATATTCAAAGAAAGAATGCACAAGCAGACTTTATTTGTATCACATGTCTACATAATATGTCAAAAGTGTCACCAAAGTTAAATACACAATAATATTATATGCTGTTTAAGCCCCTTTAATCAATAAGGAGGCAGAGCATATGTATTATACATTCATTTAAAGCCACACAAAAGGCATATTAAATTGGTTGTACAGATTAGCATAAAGTTAATTGTATTAACATTATCAATCAGGCTAGAAGCACTGTTGTATATACCAATTACGTAAAAATATATGTCAATATCTGACAATGATGATTGGTATACCTAGCACCCAGGGACGTAACTAGAATTTTGTGGGCCCCATAGAAAAATTTGTAAGGCCCCCCCCCTACCAAGGTCTCAAACAGTTTCTGCTGTTGAGAGAGGCAGCCACCTCTAGCCACAACCCCACGGTGCATGGCCGGCCCTTACTGATGTCAGACGCTTCGGCTCCACTCCTGGTACCTCTGGACAAGTGTGTACCATCTTTCTTCCCTCCCATAGGGTAACCTGCCCCATCTCCCTTCCCTCCTATAGGGTAACCTGGTCCTGCCCCAACACATAATAATTATCACCTCAGTCAGGGGGGCTGGAGTGTGGTAGGAGATCAGCCAATGCCCAGGACACAGTGACTGCACAGTCACTCCTATGGAAAGGTAAAGAACCCCTTCAGTTTGCCTATGGGAACAGGGCAGGAGCGTGGAGCGGGCGTGGTGATGGTGCAGGCGAGGGACGGGGCCGATAACCGCGGTGTTTGCAGTCACAGGCAGCAGCATCCGCCAACTTATACCAATCATCATTGTCAGATGTTGACATATATTTTTACTTAATTGGTATATACAATAGCGCTCCTAGCCTGATTGATAATGTTAATACAATTAACTTTATGCTAATCTGTACAACCAATTTAATATGCCTTTTGTGTGGCTTTCAATGAATGTATAATACATATGCTCTGCCTCCTTATTGATTAAAGGGACTTAAACAGTATATAATATTATTGTGTATTTAACTTTGGTGACACTTTTGACATATTATGTAGACATGTGATACAAATAAAGTCTGCTTGTGCATTCTTTCTTTGAATATGGTTATTTGCCAACAAATGGACTATTGATACAACTAGTCCTACATATATATTATTCTGACCTGAAATTGTGCAATTTTCCCTATATTACCTACAGCCATACATTACTTGATTGCCCAATCTCGTCTGATCTTGGAAGCTAAACTGTAATTGGCCTGATTAGTACTTGGAAGGTGACCTCCAGGGAATACCAGGTGCTGTAGTAAAATATACATCTGGGATTGTTTTTTGCACATGGCCAGATAATATTAATATTTATATCTTAGTAAACTTGTATTACCAATCCAATATACTCAGTTTTTGATTATGTATATATTAATAATTCGCCTTCAGAATTCATTATAATTATGAATTTTGACTTTTTATGATGGATTCATACCATCTGACTTTGAATAAACTATATGGTACTTTACTATTTTTTTGTTGCTAATAAAAGTTATGTTTTAAATCAATTAAACTATTAGTTAATAAGAGTGCCCCAGACCATAGCCCTACTTTCTTTCTCTATATTGCATAGTGTATATATATTGGGCTTTGGGAGCACCATCAATGATCATTGATGATAGATAATAATCTGTAATTGTGGGATGGTTGGTTCATAATTCAATTTATTATTCTTTAGTTCTGTGCAGAATCCTTCCCTTCTCTTGAGATTACACTGTGGATCAGCCTACCATACACCAGCAAAGGGACAGCAAGACTCAATCAATTACAAATGATTCTTGCTAATTCTTTGGTCCATGGCTAGAAACCAGCTAGTAGGCATGAACAATCTAGGGAAAAACTGCCCTTAATACCCATCTAGAACACACAGACCTCAGTATGTGACATCTGCTAACAGCAGAACTACGGTACTTCATTGCCAGGAAGTAGGCACCTTAGTTCATGGACAACAGAGGCGCCGGCATCGTCACTGAACACTGTAGTCCACAAACACCTTAGTCACTGGCTATGATTGGACATTGGATCATATCAATGAGACATCATTATCCCTTGCATATTGTAAGAAATATCCCCAAATGGTGGGTCTCCTTCAATGGTAAAAGTCCTTTTGGTGATCTTAATGACTGAAGACAAGAGAAAGAAACTTCATAGTGTATACAGCTTGTCCTGAATAAAACCAGACAATCAGAAATCTGCGCATGTGCTGGACCCATACTGCGCATGTGCGGTGATTGACAGTCTATTGCCATTTCTGGACAGGGAGGGCACAACGGCCTTTGTTTCCAAAAACTGGAGGCATGACGCCATTGTTGGGGGATAGGGAAGAGGTCAGGAACTCCTGAACTGCGATGGCCAGCCTAGATGACCCCATGGTCACTCAGCCAGCCAAGGTTCATGTAGTTGACCCAATGCTGCATCCATGCATCATTAATACATGTGGGAGGACTGATACATCCTGCTGCATTAACATAATAGCAAGGGCGGACTTGCAAAGTTGCTTGTGTGTGTGGCTTTGCAATTCCATCCAGTGCCCTAGATCTGACACAAAAAACATGTCCGCTATGTCAGTGGCCACTGTCTTGCCCTTGATCCTTAAATGAACAGTTATTGCCCCAATGTGTGTGGCAGTGAAGATTTTGGGGATTATTCTGAGTTGCACATAAAAGCACATGCAGCAGCATCTATTGCCAGTCATCTACCTGAGGGTATATACAATGCCCTACAAACTCCTTACATTGTGTACATTTGTGCATCTGAATGTGCAGGGACTGAGATGCCAACTTTTAGTGTCTGTGAACACTGCAATACCGATTGGTGCATCTTTATTTGTAACCATTGCTCTAACATCAAAAACTGCACCAGCCCTTTGGCAGGTGCAGCTTCTCCTTCTGTCCTTTGTAGTTAAAGTGCCTTGTGACTCCCAAATTCATGTACCAGCAGTCATTCGGTGGTTACATTTAGGGCTGATTCATTTATTTTATCATATTTCCATGAAGCTCCAAGTGGTTCTCTTGCTCTGCTTTCCCAGATTTATGCCCCAATTTGCAACATTTAAAACACTTGTACTTTTTTTTCTTTGGTTTTACACTATTTGTTAACAAGGCAGAGTTCTCAGTACTTGTCTCTACAGTTATGCCGTCTTAAAAACTGCAGCAGAAATCAAACTCCAGTGCCAGATCCTGCAGCATCACCATTGCAACCTCTACCTACAGATACAGTATGTACTCAGTCATCTTTGCCATATCTCTAGCACGCATTTTGGTATGTGATTTGCTGTACTCGTGTACATGCTCAGCATACATGCTGCTGAAATTGATGAGGCAGGACACATCTATGTGTACTCAGTCATGTCCTTGTACACACTTAGGGGGAGATTTACAGTAATAAAGCTTGGAGAGAGATAAAATTGGAGATAAATAGCACCAATCAATTAGCTCCTAACTGTCAATTTATAGGCTGTGTTTGAAAAATGACAGTTAGGAGCTGATTGGTTGGTGCTATTTATCTCCAATTTAATCTCTCTCCTAGCTTTATTAAATCTCCCCCTTAGGGCCTGATTCAGCAAGGATCACCGATGGAATCATGGCTTCAATTGTGCACGCAGTTCTGCTGCGAAAGTATGCTTAATAATTGCAATTGCAAAGCACTCGCATGGACAACACACAGATACCCACTTCCCCTCTTGCACATTCGTAATACCTTGCAATCCATCCAAACATCAGTAACATTGAAGTACAGTACATCGGAGCCTCTTGCACATTTACAGCAGGTTAGGCCTCACTTATAAATTGCTAACTTTCCTGTATGCAGTGAGCACTCAGGCTGAGTATGCCATCACAGGGGCTAATTTATGCACACCCTTGTAACGGCGTTCTAACGCACTGGCACGTCTGCATTTATCCGACCACCCTCCGTCACCACCTCAAATGCTCTCAGCCTGTCAATCACTCTGAGATTGCTCTGCGTGATCTCCATGATTGCAGTGCGATTGCAGTGAAGCATTCATGCATGCGCACTGCGATGCATATGCATGCGCAGTATGCAATAATCAGCCATCTGCGTACGCGATTGCAATAGTGATCCTTGCTGAATCAGCCACTCAGTTCTGTGCCATAGAAAGTATGCCTCAAGTTCATCCTTCTCATTAGACCCTTGTATTCAAAAGACATCTGCAAGGCTATCCACATCTCATGCATTGCTGTCTTCCTATGACTAAGGGAATACACTTGCTGCACCACAGCTAAGCCTATGATCCTGATGGCTCTATCCCTGTCATCTAGGTTGGGGGCATCTGTAGGGCTGATAGTAACCTTCCATAAATTTTCCTGTGTAAGCTGCATCTCCTTTACAATTTTCCATGTGGCATAGTGTTCAGAGCCCGTTAGCTTTGCAAAGCTCATACTATCCCCTGCGCTGTACATATTATTATTATTATTATTATTATTATTTATTTATATGGCACCACAAGTGTTCCGCAGCGCCTTGCAAAGTGCATAAACAAATAAGTAACCAGTGACTTACAATACAATACAAAGCAGGACACGGGCATGTATAATAAACATTGCTATATTAGTGACCATTTCACCCATATAAGCAGCCAGGTGTTAGTTGTCCTAGTGGGGAGTAAGAGATAAATTAAATTACAGTAGGGAGAAGCACAAGAGGGTAGAGGGCCCTGCTTACATTCTTTAAGGGAGGGGCAGACAAACAGGAGTGACACAGATGGGGTAGGCAGGGAGGAAGGAAGATGTGGCAGCAAGTTAGGATGAGAGCTGGACTGTATTTCCCTTCTATATGAATAAAGGACTTTTCATTACTCACAGCTTCCTTTGGTTCCGTGTTCCTGCAGCTACTCTCAGGTTTCATTCCTTCTTCTATACACACATTACACTGGGCCCATGGCCTATTGGCAGAACCTAGTGGCCTTGGTAGTAGTCAGTAGATCTGTAATGGAATTTAATCAACATGAAGAGATCTGGACCAAGGATGGTTTATTAACCAGCAGAAACAATGCAGTAACAGGCAGCAGGGAATTCAGATATACTATGCACAATAACAGCAGACATATGCAGTGGTGATATAGCAGTATGTTAGTATTATATACAATGTACACAATGTACGCTCTCTTTTACAGAAAAGACAGTCAGACATGCTCCTCTTACTATGGTTGGAGACTGGAGGAAGTTACGTATGTGCAGTAACGTATTAGGTCAAGGTGTTGCACTGATATTAATGAGTCTCCGGCTAATGTATGGACCAGGACATAAATGGGCGCCAGCATGCGGAGCACTCACCCTACTGACAACAATGATAAAATCAAGAAAACAAAGAGGGAAAATAATTTGTCCAGTGACAACAAGACGTTATTTTATAATATATGTTCATTAGATAATAGAAGACTATGGGGTCTAATTACTGACCCTTGGATGGAGAAAAAGTGAACGGAGAGAAAGTCCCAGCCAATCAGCTCCTAACTGTCATTTTTCAAACACAGCCTGTGACATGGCAGTTAGGAGCTGAATGCTGACACTTTATCTCCGGTTAGTTTATCTCCATCCAAGGCTTAGTAAATAGACCCATATGAAACACAGCATTAGTGAATATAACAAAGGTGGTGAAATGTACTAAATTTATAGTCAAATATTACAAACCGTGATCAGGGTTCAGGTGCAAATTTCTAAGAAAATACCACACTCCTCCAAAATGCTGACTTGGGTCATGTCATAAAGTCCTGAATTACAAAAGTCACTTAGTATTCGTTCTGAGATTATTCCAAAATTCAGAGATCTTCTCTCATTTTCAAAACTCCTTGTTCTCTGAGTCTCCTCCTTCCTACACTCCATATGCCATAGTGTAATACAGTTTTTATTTCCAATGTTTTTAACACATGTATTGTCATTTATAAACAATTTTTAAAAACAATTCACAAGCAAGATAATTAGTATAATTTCCCTGCATTGGGTATAAGGCACAATGATCCCTATGGCTACATGTATTTTCTGAAAAGTATCAGTGTGTTTTCATCAACAAATAGATCTTACTAACTGCTTTTAGACTCGTTTACATTTGGATGTCAGTCAATTTTATGACACGCCTCTCAGATGTAGCAGTACACGCCCACTTTACCACCACGCTCATAGGTGTTACTTTCACAATCTCCCCGAAATGCTTTTTCAAAAGTAGGCAAGTATGGTACGCCCCACCAGCAGTTTGTATCTCTCCATATCCCCTCCCCCCACCAGTGTGTATGTCTCCATGTCCCCTCCCCCCCACCAGCAGTATGTATGTCTTCATATCCCCTCCCCCCCACCAGAAGTGTGTATGTCTCCATGTGCTCCCCCGAGTCACATATGGGGAAGTCTCCAAGGGTGGGATGCATAACGTATTGCAATCGGGATAAGAGCAGTCCTTTGCAAATGAAGTCCCTCTGGCATCCTTCTGCGCATGTACAGAAGGACACGTGCTGTGGGGGGGTGCTGGGAAGTATCCGATTGGGGCAGTAGGGGTACCCAGTGGGGCAGTAGCGAATTGAAGCCCATTGGGCATCTGAAGATGGCATTGCCCACTGCATCAAAGCCCCAGAATGTATCGTATTCTGCGGATTGATGCATATAAGAAATGCAGTTTTCGGGGGTTTGACGGCATTTCTGACGTTAGTGCATCCCTTCCCAGTGTATCTCTGTATCATCTTTGTGTGTGTGTTTCTGGCCTGTGTTTTCCTCCTTCATTTGCCTGTGTCTTCCATTACTCCTTTTATATCCGTCCCCCCACCTAATTCTGTCTTCCTCCACCACCCACTTTTCCATTGTGCCCCTCACAAACCACTGTTCCTCTTACCCTGTTCCTCCTTTCACCACCCCCTTTCGACTTTTACTTGTCCCTCCTTCACCCCTTACCTTCCGCCTCCTTTTCTGGCGGAAGTGACGAGTCCTGATGGTGGACAATCAGAAGCGGTGAGGAGAAACCTGAGAATGACAGGTAAGCACATTCATCTGTTTAAAATTATTTTTTTTCTCTTTAATGTTGCTGTCACTGCCATATTTTACTGCCATCAGGGTCTTTGCCAGTGACAGCAGCATTATAGAGAAAAAAAAATATTTAAAATAGAAGATTGTGGTTACCTGCCATTCTCTAGGGAGAAAGGATAAAGAAGGGACCTCTTGGTATGGGGAATATGAAGGGAATATGGTGTATTGTTTGTAAGTTTGATATGCATTTTGAAAATTCGGGAATCCTCCACTCTTACCCACCAATTAGCAGATGGGAAGGAGAATAAATAGGAGGACAGACCACCATACACACACACCTTGAAAAAGACTCCAGTGGAGTTGAAACACGTTAGTTTGTGTACAAGAAAGTCTACTGGTTATTGACACATCTGGCGAGGAACTACACACAGAGGATGCTTTTGAGGGTTCCAGGTTCCTGATCTCTGGAGGAGTTCAGAGCTTATGCTCAAAGCGCTACTTGGTGTGTACTGTACACTGCTCTTTCTTGGACACTGCTTGTGAATTGTTTAAAAAAATTGTTTATAAACGACCATATATGAGTTAATAACATTGTACTCTTCTCTCTGTTATATATGGCATATGAAGTGGAGGAAGGAGGAGATTCGGAGAACAATGTGTTTTGATTTGAGAGGAGAAGATCTCCAAATTTTGGAATAATCTCAGAAAGAATAATAAGTGACTTTTGAAATTCATGACTTTATGACATTACCCAAGTCAGCATTTTGGAGGAGTGTGGTATTTTCCTAGAAATTTGTTTGTGATATTTGTGTATAAAAGTGTGGTGGTGGCCACTATAAGTGGGTTTTGGGCAGCATTTTTTGATTTGGAGTGCAACACATTTTAGAAATCCAGCAAACCTCAAACATATCACCTGTCTGACACCGTTTTTTAAATCTTTTCTGTCTGTAACATAGTAACCCACATTCATGACCTCTCAAACAATCTCAACATGCAGGCAATAACCTACAGTAAGTATGTCTCACACACTAAGATACTGGCTCACCTGCAGCCCTTCCTCATGATGGTCTCCACTTCGCTTGCACATCCAGGCCTGGCATTTTACAAGCAGGTAGGTTTAGACTTCTGCTTTTTTCACACTGCACATTCACAGTTCTACCAGTTATTCCATCATACAATCTCCCACCTTTTGAAGTACATATTTCGTATTTTTGGGATTTTTTTCCCTCAGACCATAACCAGATCTTCTGCAGTCTCTTCTCTACTGCTCTAACTCAACCAAGTCTCACCAAGCACATCCCATCACTCCTACTTATTATCACTTACCTAAAATCCACAAAACACTGCATGATCCACCAGGGAGTCCTATTATCTCTGGTGTTGGGTCCCTCACTGCAAATCCTTTATCACTATCTGGATCAATTTCTTCAAGTCTACGCTGTTTCACTGAGGTCCCACATAAAGGATATCACTCACTTCCTACAACAAATATCTAAATTAGAATGGGAAAATTATTTATTCATCACCTGTGATGTATCCTCACTTTATACCAATATACCACATGCTATGGGCCTGCAGGCTATGAAAGATATCATGGAAGGTGATATTGGGACTTCAGTGAGACAGCAATACTTTATTCTTTCCTCTATTCACTTTATTGTAACCCACAATTATTCTTTATTTAATCATGTTTTATATCTTCAGATCCTTGGCACTGCTTTGGGGACCTGGTTTGTGCCGAGTTATGCAAATATTTACATGGGGGCCTTTGAAGAATAATATATATGAGATAACCCCCTCAGCGGAAACCTGTTCCTCTATTTACATTATATAGATGATTTGTTTTTCATTTGGAAAGGGGAGTCTTCATAAGTTTTACAATTTATTGAGCACCTTAATCACAATTGTTTTAATCTCACTTTCACTAACACTAGATCACAATACCATCAATTTTCTTGATATTACACTAGAAATAATAAATAAAATAAATAATAAAATTGTCACATATACTTATCAAAAATACGTAGACTGTAATAATTACTTGGATTACACTTGCAATCACCATAAAGATTGGATGAATAATATCACACAAGGACAATGACGTAGGATGAGGTGTAACTGTACTAGATAAATAATGAGCAAGCAATGGGATCGATAGAAGCTTTTAAAGATAAACATATCCAAATGATTTGTTGCAAACAGCCCTTCAGGAGACATTGACTCTAGATAGATCTCAGGGGCCTATTCATCAACACTAAAATAATGTTTTAAGGACATTTTCCTTAATTACCATTATTTTAGTATTCATGAAGACACTTAACACAGAAGATATCACTGATATCTCCTGGTTAAATCTGCCTGCATTAATTTCCACACTCCCCATACATTAGTATGGGGATATGGAAATTATGCTATTCATCAAATTGCAAAAATTATGTATTTTCGGAATTTTATGGAGTTACTATCAGCCATGTTTTTTTTATTCTAAACTTTACTGTGTTCTGCCTGAAGCACACAGTGTCAGAACAGCATTTGGAGCCGGAGGAGGCTGCAGCAGGCAGGTAAGTCGGGGATGTGGGGGAGGTGAGTGGAGGGGGGAGGATGGACGGGGGGGCGCTGGGGACACACACATAGAATTACCACAGCTGTAGGTACTGCTGCAAATGCGCTGGTTTTACGGATGTAACAGCGCATGTGCAGCACTGATCATAGCTGCGGTAAGTTAGTGTAGTGAGGGATAACTATCTATTACCTGAAAAGCTGTCATTGCAAAAATGACAGCTTTTCGAAATAGATAGTTATGGAGAGGAAATAAATAGGGAATAAAATCACCTATTTATAACTTGTTGCCGCAAACAGTTATTTATGTATTACTTTATCTTTAGTTACTATATTATATTTAGAGACGGGTGCATAATGCATCGCATTCGGAATGTAATGCATCCCTCTACCCTTCGCATGAATGCCAGCATTGGCAACGCCTGTATGCAAGAAAAACACTGCAACACCTCTCTCAGTAAGAGTGGCCCTTTGAGATGGACGGACTTCCAGGTCTATGACCCTGAAGCCCCCCTTGTGTCCTTCTGCACATGCGCAGAAGGATGCATGCACTGCGGGGGGTACTGGGAGGGATCCAATTTGACCCTCTCACAGCACTCCATAGGCTTCTATAGGGTAACGCCAATCAGTAGATGGCATTACTCACCGCAAACCAAGCCCCGGAGGGCATCGCATTCTGGGGCTTGGTGTATATGAAAAAAGCTGTCAAAACCACATTTTCGGTGTTTGACCACATTTTCACCTTTTGCTGCATCCAGCCCTAGATATGATCAATAAAGGACAGTAAACAAGTTTTGACTGTTTTCATGTATGATCTGTAAAAAACATTTTTCACAGTTCTGCCAGTTACAGTAAGTATAGGTTACACAGTGTACAGTGGTTCCACTTTCGTGGTCTTCCAACAGGTTTCATAACTGAAATATTGGGCCAAATGTAATAGGAAGAAAGTTTTGAAAATGTGAGAGTTTAGCAGTAAACTCTCACATTGGATCGAGTTTTATCTTCAATAGTAAAACTCATTCTGGCGCCCGTAAGCATAAATAAAAATCTAAATTAAATATAATATAGGGTTTGCAGCAGACTAAAACAAACTATGTGTTACTTTATGGTGCAGAAATAATGCAAAAAAGGAACTGATAGTATGTGCTACCTCTATATTCTCAAACAATGTGAATAGATATTAATTATAGTATAAAAAAGGTGTAAATGTAAATAAAAAATAGAAATGTTTATTAACCACTAAAATAAACCCATGTTAACATAAGAATTATAGCATACATTAAAATATTGAGTACATAAAAACAACAACAAAACCAATAATACACAGTATTGCAGTTACATATAAAACTTATTTAAGTGACTAGCAAATTTTTTACATTTATATGTTACTGTGCAATAATGCGTATTATTGGTTTTGTTGTTGTTTTTATGTACTCAATATTCTTTATTGCTATATATTGTAATGTATTCTATAATTCTCATGTTAACATGGGTTTATTTTAGTGGTTAATAAATATTTCTATTTTTTATTTATATTTACACCTTTTTTATACTATAATTAATATCTATTCACATTGTTTGAGAATATAGAGGTAGCACATACTACCAATTCCTTTTTTGCAGAGTTTTATCTTCAAAATGTGAAAATATCTGGATGAGATTTTAAATCATGAGAGTTTTTGAAGTCTGAAAAACATGCTCTGTTGCTCTGTTGCTTTGTTCTTGGACATTTGACAAGTTTAAAAAGTGTGAGATAACTCTGACATTTTCTAAACTCTCACCCTATTACATTTGGCCCATCATATTAAGCAAAGATGCAGAATACCAATTACTGTACCTGGGTTTCAGCACTGGACAGTGGTATGTTAGAATTACCTGGGTTTCAGCACTGGACAGCGGTATGATAGAATTACCTGTGTTTCAGCACTGGACAGCGGTATGATAGAATTACCTGGGTTTCAGCACTGGACAGCGGTATGATAGAATTACCTGTGTTTCAGCACTGGACAGCGGTATGATAGAATTACCTGGGTTTCAGCACTGGACAGCGGTATGATAGAATTACCTGGGTTTCAGCACTGGACAGCGGTATGATAGAAGCTAGGGGAGGATTCCTGGATCACAGCTGACATAAGCCAGGCTTTTAAAGGCAATTCAACACATTGTGGGCCGAATTGTATGTGATGTTATTTAGACAATATAACTACTGAAAATGTAATTATTTCAGATCTGTATGCAGTCAGTGCAGATCCTGGACATTTAATTTGTGTCATTTGCAGCATCTATGTGCTATTTATCCATCTATAATTCTCTGATGTCTTCCATGAAATGAGCTGTTTGCACAAACTCGCTTGAGACAATTTACTTACTGTTCAGCAATAAACCATCTTCAGGCTCCACTGGGACAATGAATCATATTTGTGATTTTCTCTTTTCATCATTAGCAGAACTGTGTATATTTAAAATATAATAATTGACACCTGATTAAGCTGTGCATCCTCATTTAACTGCATAATCATAACATAAACAAAATATATATATGTTTTAACCCCCTCTACCACAACTGCTACCTGCCCCAGCACTGTCACAACTGCTGCCTGCCCTCACCTCCCATATTATGTGATGGGACCCAGAAACTGTGGAGTAGGACCCCAATTTTTAAAGTGAGAGGTTCCTGGGACCCACAATTTTTGCTGCTCAACGCAATCACTGAAAAGGCAAAATAGTTAAGGACAGAGCATAGGAAATTGTACATTTTGAAGTTAATTACCTGTGTTCAGATGTTCAATGGTCATTCATCTGTTTGCGTAACTGTTAGAGATGTGTAGTTCTAAATCATCATCATGTTTTGATTTTGGCAAAACCACCTCACGTGTTTTAAATTGGTTTCAGTTTTGGATTTCTTTAAAAATTGATAAAAACAAATAAACTCATGTAACTTGGGCCTGTTTTTGTTACTATAGTATTATTAACATCATAACATAAATTTCCATTAATTTCCAGACAATTTTATCTACCTTGAAGCAGCTAAAATCATGAGGGAGTGACAGGGGCATTTCTAGAGAGGAGGGGGCCAGTGCAGTCTCCGACACAGGCCCCTCCTCTCCGTCCAGCTGCCAGCTGCGCACTGAGTGGTGCACTGCCAGTGCTGCACTGATAGACTCTGGGCACTGGAGTGTGCTCAGAGCCTATAGCACATGCACAGGTCACTGGGAAAATGGGCACAGTAGACAATTTCCCTGTACTGCGCATATGAAAACGATAGGAAAATGGCCATGGTGGGCATTTTCCAGTCATTTTTACAGGTACAAACACAGAGTCGATGTGGGACTCTGGAGAGGTAAGTTTTATGGGTGCAGAATGTGCAGTGTGGGCCCCCTGGGCCCAGGGGCCCATGTGCACTGTACACCCTGCACCCATTATAAATATGCCCCTGGGGAGGGACTTAAAAAATACACCAGATCTGGTTTTTAGATCATAGCTTTGAACTTGCAAGAAGACCTGAGTCGGGAATCAATTCTATTCAGAACCCCAAAGTGATCCAGGACTCGGTTCACTCATAACCCCGAAGTTCAGGTGCGTTCGGTTTTCAGCAAAACCGACCCACTTATCTCTAGTAGCTGTTCACTTTATGCAAAATTTTGATTTAAACGCTTTGTGTATTTAAATGTTAACCCTCTCACTACAGCTGCCCCCCTTGACTGAATGTAAAATACACTGTGCCTGATTAAGATATTTGAGCCAAATTGGTCAGCTGATCAAAGGAGATAAACTGCACAGTGTTAGACTATGTAAACGCCAGGCCTCTATGGTAATGACCTATTCATCGGAAGAGGAGGATGTGGGCACTATCATCCTCACACTCTTGGAGCCCCCTGCCCTGAGCCAACTGACTCACAGCAGGCACCCACACAGGCCACATCTCAACCCCTATCCCAATTGTGAAGGATTTGGCACTGTCCCTCCACAGCTTCCGGCAACACCATTTGGCATTCATGGATCGTCAAATCCATCAAATGGACGCTATGAACCATCAGTTGTGTAAGCTGAATTGCACCACCACAGTAGCCCAGGGTACCCGTACCCAGATGGCAACTGAGATGAACCTCCAGATGTTCGAGTTGACACAGGCCGTTCATGAGCAAACGCAGGCCATCTGTGAACAATCACAGGCTTTCATCAGCCTGCAAAGGGAGCTGGTGGCCCAAAGTGCCATGCATCAACGGGGAGCTCCCAAGTCACCAGCCCCCAAACAGTGTCACCTGTGACTCCCCCTAGACATAGTGCCTGTACACAGGAAGTTTGCATTTTCTTGCACCCTATTACATTGTACGAGTTCTAAAAATGTGCGAGTTTACGACAAAACTCGCAGATTTTCAGAACTCACACCCTTTTAGTAATTACATTTGGCCTCTAGCATCTACAGTATATGCCATACGGCACGAGATGCCCAATGCAACTGAGCTGCTCCCCCCAATGGCGGTGACACACCTCCATTTTGGGAAATGGAGGCCTTCGCCACTTCCTACCCGCCCACAATCAGCAGTGGACTGTCAATCACTGACAGTGTGCTGCCACTCTCCATCTGAGCAGATTACCAACCATCAGGAATCTGCATTTAGCAGCACATATGTGCACTGCCGAGTAAGACCCATAGTACACCAGAGATGCCGGGCTGGGACTTTAACTGTGCAGGAATTAGTATTACATTTAATTAGTATCAAACACGTACAAAGTCACAGATGAAGCACAATGGAAGAAATGATGCAGCCGCTGCGTCGTAGCACATCGTATACAGATTCGCACACATTCGCACACAGATGCACAACTGCCGCACATCAAATTGCTCAGTGTAATCTAGCAGCAAGATAACAAGAGAATCTAACAAGAGAGAACTTTGTTTCGATTTACCTTTTCTGTAACAAATAAAAAAACTATATGGATCCTTGACAAAGTGTCCATGCAAGAAACGCATTGCAACTGTGTATGACACCAACTCTAACCCCACGTTGACGTGGAACACCACCTCTGCATGTGGAAAGTGAAACTAGCTCATTATCACCTTTTGCCTTCCACAAAGCAGCCAATGGAGGAATTCTTAGGGACATATTTTTATTATCATCATTTATTTATATGGTGCCACAAGTGTTCCGCAATGCCTTACAAAGTACATAAACAAATAGATGACCAGTGACTTAAAGTACAGTACAATGCAATGCAGGACAAGGACATGGATAATATACATTGCTACATTAGCGACCATAACACCTACATAAACAGCAGAGCATAAGCAACCAAGTGTTAGGTGACCTAGAGGGGAGTAAGAAGTAGATGAAAGTAAAGTGAGGAGAAGCACAAGAAGGTAGGGGGCCCTGCTTGTAAGAGCTTACATTCTAAGAGGGAGGGGCAGAAAATAGGTGTGACACAGATGGGATAGATGGGAAGGAAGGAGCATGTAGCAGCAAGTTAGGATGAGAGTTGGAAGGCTTTAATGAAGTAGTGGCTCTTAAGAGCCCATTTGAATGCTTGTAGAGAGGTGGAGAGTCTGATGGGAAGAGGGAGAGAGTTCCAAAGGTGAGGAGCAGCACGGGCAAAATCTTGGAGGCAGGAGTGGGAGGACGTAATCAGTTGGCACAAAAGGTGGCGTGCATTAGTTGAGCAAAGAGGGCAGACAGAAGAGTGAAGGGAGATGAGATCAGAGATTTAAATGGGAGATGATAAAGTGAGGGCTTTGTAAGTGAGTGTGAGAACCTTGAATTGGGTTCGGAAAGGGAAGTGGAGCCAGTGGGGGGCTTGTAGGAGAAGAGAGGCAGATGTAGAGCTTTTGGAGAGGAAGATGAGCTGAGCAGCATTGAGGACAGACTGGAGAGGAGAGAGATGGGATTTTGAGAGGCCAGATAGGAGGAGGTTATAGTAGTCCAGTCTGGAGAGGACCAGTGAGTAGAATAGGGTTTTATTGGGATCCTGGGTGAGGTAGAGTCTGATTTTGGAAATATTTTTGAGATGGAAATGACAGGAGATTCTGGATAGGATGAGTTCAGGATAACTCCAAGACAGCGCACTATGGGGCTAGATGAGATAGTTGTGCCATCAATTGATAAAGAAATAGTGAGAAGTGAGGTTATGTGGGAGGGTGGGAAGATGATCAGCTCAGTCTTAGACATGTTAAGTTTAAGCAATCGCTGGGACATCCAGAAAGAGATCACAGAGAGACAGTTGGACTTACGGCTGAGGAGAGAGGGGGAGAGGTCAGGGGTGGAAAGGTAAATTTGAGTATCATCAGCATAGAGATTATAATGGAGTTCAAAAGAGCTGATGAGTTCACATAGAGAGGATGTATAGAGGGAGTATAGGAGAGGTCCACAAACAGAACCTTGGGGAACACCTACTGTAAGAGGCTGTGGAGGGGAAGAGGAGTCATGAGAGGAAACAGAAAAGGATTGGTCAGACAGGTAGGAGGACAGCCAGGAGAAGGCAATCAGTGTGATCATTTCCCCCCCCCCCACAGGCATAGGGGACGAGCAGTCTCCCACTGCAGCTCAGCACACACTGTGGTGGGCTGCTGTGAGGGAGGGGGGGGCGGGTCCAGGCCCCTCAGGAAGCCCAGGCCCAGGTAATTTGTAACCCCCCCCCCCTCTTGGCGCCCCAGGCAATGAGATACTAATCCATTGTGATCGCTATGCCATCGTAGCTCAACATCAGGATGCCCACTTTACCTTACACACATCCCTAATACTTAGCAACACTGCCATACCATCAGTAAAAGTGAGTACCATCACAGCCTCACGCACACTTGCACAAGCTCTGACCTTACTCAGGAATTGTTAACCTTTAACAATTTGGCTGCTTTAGACACATCAGAATGAGATATTGTTAAAAATGTGTAGTACGTGCTCCCATTGGGTTGTCAGCCTCATTTCCTGATCTTATGTGCAGCATGTAAGCATCGTTGGCGACATCGCTGGGTACACACATTGTTTAGTGTGTACCCAGCTTAATAGCATTCACTTATTCAATATATATTTAGGGACTTTGGGCCTGATTCAGACCCGCTCGCTAAGATGCATGCTCTCGCTGTTGCCGATGGTATGCAGTGTGTTCACTTATCCTATGGCACCGGCTGGTTTGCACAAATGCAGTGCGATGCATATCCATGCGCTGTACGCAAACATCGGCCAAGTGTGTGCGTTCTCTCCTTTGTGTTGCTTGCTGAATCAGGCCCAATGTCCCTTGATGTGAATATGTGAACTGCACAGCGATACTGACTTTGGGGTCTATTTACTAAGCAGTGTTAGGAGACAAAGTGAAATGACATAAGGTACCAGCCAATCATCTCCTAACTGTCATCTCACAGGCTGTGTTTGAAAAATGACAGTTGGGAGCTGATTGGCTGGTACCTTATTACTTTTCACTCTGTCTCCTAACACTGCATAGTAACTAGACCCCTCAGTTCTGTAGGTGGGAAGCGGTTCTCATAAATGTATCTATTCCTACATCCATGGACAGCAGCAGTTACTTCTTCAATGCAGTATCTTCTCTCCCTCCTTTTGTAATTATTGGGATTAAGGACTGGTTCAGAGTTAGGGGTAGTAGCAAAAAAGCAACAACATATGAGCAATATGTACCTTGCAGGGTCATTTTAAGAGACGAGGGCACATGTGCAGACTCAGGAGCTCACTCAGACCTGCTCGCTAGAGCATTCGCTCACAGCGGTCAGCTGCTAATATATGCAAAAGCTTAGTTCGCACGGTAAGACATTAGTACGCCCACTATGTCTTAGCGTGCAACGGCTGTGTGATCGCTCCCTTTGCAGCACATGTCATCACCAGGAAGTGTATGAAAATCAGTAACATCGAGTGCCATCGGAGCCGCTCGCAGCACTTGAGGTTGACCCTACCCTACCTCAAGCACTGCGATAACTGCAGTGTATAATACAACCAGGTGACGTGTGCTGTGAAGCTGTGTCTAACTTATGCACATCCTTAAAATGCCGTGCATTGCTGAATCTGGCCCTTAGTGTTTATTTCTACAGAGAGGATCTGGTACTCACCTCCAGCTTGCTATTGGTTCTCTGGCCAGATAAGTGTCTCCTTGGACTATAAAGTAGCTGGAACGGAGGAGTCTAATGACACAAGTTCCAAGCAGGAGTGCCCAAATATACCAGCAATGTGGGTAGTAAACACCTTACATTTCTGCAAAAGAAGGTGCCTGTACTCAGTACATGGAGCACTATCAGAAACAAAAGCACTGCATTTACTGTATAAAAACATTTTTGAAGAATCACATAAAACAAACACATAGAGGATATTCACTTACCCCCAAAATTTCACCTTCAATCAATTCAAATAGAGCTCTTTTTTGCGCCCGAAAAATTATCTGTTTTCGGAAGAAAACACATAGAGTCCACAGACCTATCTGTTTTTACAGATCCACGAAAAATGGGTTAACTATTGGAAATGTTTGTTTCGGAGCCTACTGAGGTACCCCCCAAAAAATCCCTGATTAGAGCTGAAAGCAGATGCACTTCAGAGCTAATTGGATAACCCTGGGGATCAATTAGTCCACTAAGAATCGAGTTTGTGTGAGCTTGGGCGAGTTTGCAAACTCATGTGAGTTTAGCCTGTTTTTCAAACTCGCAAATTTATTAAGACTAAACAGGTGTGAGTTTGGAAGTGAGTTTTCTCTTCTCACTGTTGAAACTCATGTGAGTTTGCAAACTCGACTAAACTCACCATCGGCCAAACTAGAAAGTACTTTACATGGAAAGGATGCAACTCGCAAATTTACTAAGAATCGAGTTTACAATATCTGGTGAGTTTGCAGCAAACTCACTGTTAAATTGAAGTTTCAAATAGACCACCTCCTAAGCTGCGAGTTTGGCAGTAACATACACAGATCAGTGTGATTTGTGTATGTTTCGGCCTGTTTTTTTTTTTATTTTATATAAAAAAAATGACTGTAGAGCGGCCGCTGATTGGCTCCGGCATCTGACAGTTCCCACATGGGCTGGTCAGTGAGTCAGAAGCCGGAGCCAATCAACAACCGCTCTGGCTGCCGGCTCCTGACTCACTGATTAGCGCTGTATGTGGTCACACCTTTATAGTGCTAACCTTAGTAAATGGTTCAGTTATCCAGTTTTTTTGTTTTGCCAAGACCCCCGTGGATGCTACGGAGACCAGTGCGATGGAGGAGGTGAGTATAGGATCTTTCTTGCAGGTCCATACCTCACGGATTTCTACTTGGAGAAATGGACAGATCTTCTGGCAGCAGGTAAGTATGTGAGTGGGTAGATGTATGCAATAAACCTTTACTTGTCACAGTGTGTGTGTGTACTGTGCTTTTTTAACTATTTATTTTACAGTGGTGGTACGGGTGCCGCCCATCTGCTGGTACTTGTAGTTCCAGAAGTACCAAAAGGCAGGCATGCTAGCACCTGTAGTCCCACTGTAAAATACAACAGTTTACTACTATTTAACCCATTATTACCCACGTACCCACAGTCCAGGGGTGCAGGGAAGAACCCCGGGCTTCAGACCAAGCTTGGGGATTTGGGGAGAGGGGGGCCCTTTTTGGGGGGCCCCCACCTCCCCTGAGATCCCTGGTTTTACCTGACCAGCTGGGATTGTAATGCTTTGGCCAGGGAGCCCCGGTGAAAGGGTCTCCGGGCTGTGGCATTACACCCTGTTCGGGTTGGTCTGCTGGTTTTGAATATAGGGGAACCACTATGCATTTTCCCCACAAATTTAAAACCAGTACTGGCCCTGCAGCCAGGTGCTGGTTTTTAAATTACAGTGGAACCCTACTTGTTTTGTTCCCCGTAATTTTTGAAACTAAGACTGGCTGACAAGTCCACGGTTGGTTATGCTTTTGGGGGACCCTACGTCATTTTTTTTTCTAAAATTTTACAATTTTTTTACAGGTTCTATACACAACCAGCCTTCACATATTTCACTAATATGTGCAGGCTGCTTGCTTGGGTGAGTTTTGTAGAGAGAAAACAATGCATTCTCGAGTAAGTAATCTCAAATCTAAACTATTATCTAAACGCTCATCTAAACTCTCATCTAAACTCTCATCTAAACTCGCAATTTTGTGGAAAAATCTCATTTTGCTTCACCAACGGAAAACTCACTCTCAGATAAACTCACTTCTTAGTAAATTTGCGAGTTTTAAAAGGGAAAACTCACCCGAGTTTTGGTGAAGCAAAGTGAGTTGAAACAAAAAACTCCACCAAACTCGATTCTTAGCAAATTTACCCCTACGAATCTTTTGGATTGTGGCCGTGTACAAAAAAATACTATGTGGAAAAAAAATACGTAAAAGTATGAAATTGGTTATATATGGTGCAATGAAACATCTAACACCTTATGGCGTAAAATTGCTAGGTAAATGAGGATACATCTGTACCTGTATTATACCAAATGCAATATAGAATAATACTATTACTTACTCATAGGACTATTAGCCAACTACACCAACATACATCTCTTCATTTATCTCATAATATTCCCCATCTTGACCTCTCCGCTCTGCACAAAATCTGAGTCTCTCATCCACACATTACCTGCTCTCATTTACAGCTGCAGGACTTCAGGCTGCACCCAACCTGTGGAATGCCCTCCCACACACAATAAGAATTTCCTCTAGTCTCCAAACCTTTAAGTGTTCCCTGAAAAGTCACCTCTTCATGCAGCTTATCAAATCCCAGAAACACCCACATAATCTATCCTACCCAATTACATCCCCTTTATACAGTCCACACTAGAGTTGTGTGCTTCGGTTCTCAAGAAATCTGAATCTACCCAAATTCTGTGGATCCAGACAGATCTATGTCACGGTTCAGATCTCATTAGGAGATCCGGACAGATCCAAATATTTTAATTGCAAAAAATACATGATTTTAGCTGTTCTTAAAACTTTTTATCAATTTTGTTTTTTTTTAAACCCAGATCCACAACCAAAAACATGGGGTTAGCGCAATTCTCAAGTCCACACATAACTTTACACTTATTATCCTTCTTTACTTTCACATCCTCCTGACCATTGGCCAATATTCCTGAGTGACTTGGTCATACAGCCGACCAAGAGACCCTGCAATCTGGCTAGACCAAGATGCAATAGGTAGCACCTAGCTTTGTGTATCAATTTCCCTATAGAATGTAAGCTTGTGAGCAGGGCCCTTGTACCTCAATGTCTTCCTGTTATGATGGCACAATATAAGTAATGGTAAATGAATAAAAAAATTTAATAAATGTTAGTAAAATATTAAACTTGAAAATATCTATTTTTTTAGTTATTTAAAATAATATTTAAATAATATTCTTTAAATTAGTGGTCTTATCATTTTGATAATGCCCTACACCAATTTCACATTCATACCTATTACATGAAGGGGATGCTATGCTGTGAAACTAGGCAGGTACTGTATCTGTAGTCTATAGTAATACCATAAAATACAGATAATGTAAAATATTTCCCTACAACTGTCAGTATCTATGCAACTAAAGAGGAAATAAAATCATCTATTTAGAATCTGCTGCCGCAAACAGTTATTTTATGTATTAATTTATCTTTAGTTAGTGTATTAAATTTAGATGTCATCAAAAAAGGACAATAAACAAGTTGTTGACTGTTTTCATAAATGTTCTGTAAACATATTTTTTTACAGTTCTGACAGTTAAGTACAGGTGACACAGTGTATAGTGGTTCCACTTCTGTGGTCTTCCAACAAGTTTGATAAATGAAATATGTTTTAAACAAAGATGCAGAATACCAGTTACCTGGGTTTCAGCACTGGACAGCGGTATGATAGAATTACCTGGGCTTCAGCACTGGACAGCGGTATGATAGAATTACCTGGGTTTCAGCACTGGACAGCGGTATGATAGAATTACCTGGGTTTCAGCACTGCACAGCGGTACGATAGAATTCTGCCTCCTCAGGAGCTGGGGAGGATTCCTGGATTACGGCTGATAAAGGCAATTCAACACGTTGTGGTCCGAATTGTATGTAATGTTATTCAAACAATATATACCTACTTAGAATGTAGTTGTTTCAGAGCTGTATGCAATCAGTGCAGATCCTGTACATTTCATTTGTTTAATTTGCAGCATCTGTGTGCTATTTATCCATTTATAATTCTATGATGTCTTCCATGATATTCGCTGTCTGCACATCTCGATTGGGACAATTTACTTACTGTTTAGCAATAAACCATCTTCTGGCTCCACTGGGACAATGAATTAATCTCTTTGTGATTTTCTCTTTTCAACATTAGCAGAACTGTGTATAATAAGAATATAATATTTGACACCTAATTAAGCTGTGCATGCTCTTTTACAAAATAATCAAAACATAAGCAATATATATATATTTTTATTTTCTTCACTATACATCAGAAAAGTATTATTATCAAACTATGGGAGCAGATTATAACCTTTCTTTAAATATCAATTTTGTAGAAGTGATTTGTAGAGATGTGTGGGTCCAGATTTCTGAAATCTGAACAATTCCAAATTTAGGGGTTCTGAGTAGAACCGGGTCAAGGTTCAGATTCACTTTTGTGAGCCGGTTTGAAATGAGTCCCGGGTTCGGATCTGTTGCCAATTTGGAACTTGGATTTAAAAATAAACTTGGCTTTTGGATTTGGACATTTTACTGATTGCAACTGTTATTGCAATAGCAATTACACACGCAGTCCCACTGCGAAGGTATGCTAATATCTGCGATCGCTATGCCATACGCAGCTTAACATAAGGGCGTCCACTTTACCTTACACACATGCATAATACTTAGCAAGACTGCAAAACCATCAATAAAATTGAGTACAATCGCAGCCTCGCACATACTTGCACAAGGTCTGACCTTACTCAGGGATTGATAACCTCGTCGCACACAGTGTGAGCTTGGGCTGCGTATGGCATCACAGTCGCTAATTTATGCATGCCCCTGTAACGGTGTTCAAATGCACTGACATGCTTGAGTTCCTCCGACCACCCCCCAGTTAACAACCCCAATTGGTACTTCCTGTCAATCACTCTGCGATGGGTCTGCGTAGTTACTGCATTCACAGTCCTGATTTCTGTGGTGTGTTCACTCAGCCACACTTTATTATAATTATTATTACCCTTTAAAGAAAAGAGAGACATGCTATAGATAAGGGAATTGGGGGAGGAAAAATAGCAGTAGTATTGATGAGCGTGAGATACGGGAACAGTACACTAAAAATGTCTAAAAATCAGATAAAAGGAAGAACAGTGCTGGTAGATGTAAAGGCACAACTGCAATAGTATATTATAAACAAAAGGAGTTTGAAGCTGTTAAAGTTGCAGGGCTAAAATTAGGATCAAGTATTCTTAAAAATGAACAAGTGGGACACTATAGTAGGTACTACAGTGGTATAGAGATACATTGACTGTGATACAGGAATGATTTAAACAGTGTAGAGTAGAAAAACATACATACAGAAAATGAAAGTGCAGCAAAACTAACTGGCAGAATCAGGATGTTGGTAAAAGGTGTGTCTAGGTAATAATGAAAGCAGGTGGCTGTGTTGCAGGGTGTCCAGAAGCTCAGAAGATACTTTTCAATTGTATACTAATTGTAGAAAGTTCTTTTTAAATGTTGTCCTCCTGTGTTCCTGCCGTTTAACTCCTGTCTAACTATTTAATTTATGCTTTGCAAGTGATACCACTTAGAAAAAAAAACTATTTGAAATAAAAACCTATGCAGCCTTGAACCATGCCTTCAGCCTGTGCCCTACCAAATACATATGCATATGCATGCACAGTACGCAACAATCGGCCGATTGCGAGGGTAATTGCAGATGCAATCACTGCTGAATCAGGCCCTTTTATCAATTTGTTTTTTAGATAGTTTTTATGTATTACTTAGAAGGGAAATAATTGTAGCACAATTTCAATACAAAATACAGTTTTAAAAGAAAATGCGAGCCTAAGACTTTTTCTTTCTGACTTCTGCTGATATACTGTATGGGTATGCTTGGTCAAAGAAGGGATGTGTCAAGCAATGCAAGTAATGGTGGAGTAGACCAATAGAAAAGGTGTTCTTGGCAATCAATCAGTTTCAAGGTAGCATTTATCATGTACATTCTATAGTATGATAGGTAGAAGCTGATTGGTTGCTATGGGTAACTTTTCAACTGGTCTACTTCTCCCCTCCTTTCATTGCTTTATACATCCCAAGAAAGATTAATGTATTTTTTATGAACACTTTATGGTTATTGTTTTGGTATTAATCCAGATTTCTAAAACAGCAAATAGAAGGAAACATAGGTTTCATAGTAATATGATAATGCATTTTATTAGCTGTCTTCCACTCTCTTGAATTAAACACTTCGGGCTGATTCTGGTAACCCCATGCAGACTTGCAGGTGGGGCCAATGTAAAATGAGCAGAGAGATTTACATTTGGGTGGAACATGTCCAAACTAAAGCCTAAATTGCAGTGTAACAATAAAGCTGTCCAGAATTTGTGGGCTACATGCAAAATCAGCCAGTATTTACCCTGCATGCAATAAATTAATATGCAGTAGTTAGTGAGAAGAATTCTGATGAAGTGCTACAGTCACTGGTCATGTTTCTAAGGGAATGGGGACTAGAATTACATGAAATGGTGATATGTTCTTGCTTGCCTAATCCTAAAATTCCCTACAGGTTGCTAAAACAAATATATAAAAATGATTTTGTAACATTGAGAAGCTGGCAGTGAGGGGTTTGTTGAAAAATTTACTACTGCACTGCACCCATGAATTCTCCTTAGATGAAGCATTCTCATTTACCAAGATGGCCACCGTTGTTCTTCTGCTCATAAGCAGAGCCAGCTTTCCACTGTGTATGAGCACCACAATGGGACATGGAAGTGTTCCACTTAGCTCCAGATTCCCTGTATAGGTATCCTGTATATAGAAACAAAAAAAGAAGAAATAACAGCGCTGTGGGAAACCTGCAACTAAATTAATAATAAATGGATACAATGATGATCAGCTATGTCAAATATAAATGTTACTTTTTATTTTACTAAAATGTATATTCACATATAAACAACACACATCATTGGCCAATGAGACACTAATAAGAAATACACATATTAATAATCCACAATGAATGGTACTGTGACAAGTAAGCACAGAGACTAATTGTCAAATAGCAGTTGGTGACTGATGAGAATCAGCTGTGCAAGCCCGTGCCGAATATCTCATGGGAATAAAAAAATAAAAAATACTAAAAAAATGTTCCTCTTTAAATGTCAATCTATTAGATAAACACTGTCCAGATCCCTCTGTTATCCACACGGGAGATTCAGTGGCTCCGTATAATAAAAAATGTGAGCTCTTACCACCAACTTCCCAGTCCTGGCTACTGTCTGGCAGAGACCTTCCACTCAAACACAATCCCGACTAGCGGCACTCGGTAATTCACCTCCTGATGTTTGGTGATCTGGGTGGTGCCTGTGTGGTCCCACAGTGGTGAGAGACAAACCCCAACTCCACTGGCTTTGTGTGTGGTGGTCACTCTTCATGCTGCAGCTCCCCACTCCCTCTCAGTGACACACTGCTTCTCTGCGTGGTGTCCAGGTATATCCGTGACGCCCTGCAGAGGCACAACTGTGCATGTGCATGTCTTGATAGACAGCAAACCTCCGACCTGACCGGCCCTGTCTGAAGAGCCCACTCTCCACATTACGGCTGTCCCGATACTCACTGGCATGCACGGACGTGGTTTTCTGGAGTTGTGGGTGACTCTCAGCCGTGGTGTGCTGTAATGGTACTTAAGTCACAACATCTCCATTGATCCTGGACTGGAATGATGGCAAAATAGTTGTAGAAAGTCCTACTGGACAAAAAAAGTCTCTTTTGCTGTAACTCAATGGCCGCTGATGTATAACCCTGACGCGTTTCTTCCCATCGGGATTTCCTCAGAGGGGTGTGTCCAATACAGTGTCTATTCACCCTTTATATACCAGGTTCAATTAGAATTTTAAAACACCTGTATATAGTTAAATCAATCAATTCAGCTCAAATGTGGTAATTTATTTATTCATTTATTCATTTATTTTATTTAATTTATTCCTTTATTAGATTTCACAAGGTTATTATTCTCATAGACCATTGTACCAGGTGTAAGCGTCTCTTTATTTAATTATTAATATATTATTTTTAAATTGATACCATCAACCCTATATACACAAACACACATATTTATGTGTATATAATTTTCATATATATCTTTATATATATTTTTATTTATTTTTTCTTTTTCTGTTTTCATGTTATTATTTGTACGAATGTATGAGAAACATGGTTAATTCTCTATGGCAGTATCAGTTATGTCAGTATGTCTCCGCATTTGAGCTGAATTGATTGATTTAACTATATACAGGTGTTTTAAAATTCTAATTGAACCTGGTATATAAAGGGTGAATAGACACTGTATTGGACACACCCCTCTGAGGAAATCCCGATGGGAAGAAACGCGTCAGGGTTATACATCAGCGGCCATTGAGTTACAGCATAAGAGACCTTTTTTGTCCAGTAGGACTTTCTACAACTATTTTGCCATCATTCCAGTCCAGGATCAACGGAGATGTTGTGACTTTAGTACCTTTACAACACACCGCGGCTGAGAGTCACCCACATCTCCAGAAAACCATGGCCGTGCATGCCAGTGAGTATCGGGAGAGCCGCAACGTGGAGAGTGGGCACTTCAGACAGGGCCGGTCAGGTTGGAGGTTTGCTGTCTATCAAGACGTGCACATGCACAGTTGTGCCTCTGCAGGGCGTCACGGATATACCTGGACACCATGCGGAGAAGCAGTGTGTCACTGAGAGGGTTTGGGGAGCTGCAGCGTGAAGAGTGACCACCACACACAAAGCCAGTGGAGTTGGGGTTTGTCTCTCACCACTGTGGGACCGCACAGGCACCACCCAGATCACCAAACATCAGGAGGTGAATTACCGGGTGCCCCTAGTCAGGATTGTGTTTGAGTGGAAGGTCTCTGCCAGACAGTAGCCAGGACTGGGAAGTTGGTGGTAAGAGCTCACATTTTTTATTATACGGAGCCACTGAATCTCCCGTGTGGATAACAGAGGGATCTGGACAGTGTTTATCTAATAGATTGACATTTAAAGAGGAACATTTTTTTAGTATTTTTTATTTTTTTATTCCCATGAGATATTCGGCACGGGCTTGCACAGCTGATTCTCATCAGTCACCAACTGCTATTTGACAATTAGTCTCTGTGCTTACTTGTCACAGTACCATTCATTGTGGATTATTAATATGTGTATTTCTTATTAGTGTCTCATTGGCCAATGATGTGTGTTGTTTATATGTGAATATACATTTTAGTAAAATAAAAAGTAACATTTATATTTGACATAGCTGATCATCATTGTATCCATTTATTATTAATTTAGTTGCAGGTTTCCCACAGTGCTGTTATTTCTTCTTCTTTTGTTTCTTCTGAAGGCTAGCTACCACAGCAGCAGCGTGGAGCACCTGCTTCATATTCATATATATATACATATATATATATATATATATACAAACATATTGTGTATATATATTTTATTAATATTTTTTACAGATACAATTCCAATATTATATTATTTAATTATTACTTTCGTACATTGATTGAGGTTCTTTTTGCAGCGCCATTGGTTAAATTCTGGTTTAAGTTTTTTTCTGCGTATATTATCCTGCATATAGACTGTGTATCCTGCATATACCCTGCGTATACCTGCACCACTACCTTCATACATCATCGGCTGGTGCTCTGTATGTTCCCCTCAAGCTCTGCTTCATCCAGGTTACTAGGTATATAACTATGAGTACAGCTTTACACAGGAGAGCTTAGAGGGGGGAGCAAATACTTATTATCTAGGCCTGGGAGGAGTCCAGTGGGGGCCTGGGTCTGATGCCACCCCCCTTCCTTTCAAATGTCAGCAGCCCAACACATGCTGCTATGTCCTGGGCTGCAGTGAGAGGAGGGAGACTGCTCACTGCCACTGATCAGTAGCAGCAGTTTCCTCTCCTCTGCCTATGGGGCAGAGTGATCACACTGGTCATTTCCCCCCTGGATTTACACCGGGCTGAGCCCCCCATTTTTATTCCTAAGGTGGTGTGGCCATGCCTCCCATGATTAGCCCACACCCTCTCTATGGCCCTGGCTGTACAAGCTTCTTCTACTACAGTTCAATAAACCTCACACCTGGCTATGTAATTGGGCTGTCTAGTGCATCTGGAATCTGCTAGTGTTCCTGTTATTACCTGTATAACCACTATTAGCACATACATATGAAAAGTGCCATCACAATGTGATAGTCATTTACATTAGATCATTACTGTTAGGTTTTGCTTTTTAAATGGTTTTACATTAATGTTTAGATAAATGACATCTGGCTTCCTATAGCAAAATAGACAACATTACAAATGTTACTTACACAGATTGTTCCAGAAAGTATTATTTATTTTGAACCAGAAGGTTTTTAAAGCCAATTTTCAGACTCATAATTCATTATTTGTCTGCAGATTTAAAAAAAATAAAATGGGAAATTATTTCTTGGTTTTTGAGCCATAAATCATTTGATATCATGACAATGGATCACAGAAGATATGATATATTTTGACTTACATCTCACAACAGAGATGAAGCTTTTATAACACTAGGGGGTATAATAACTCAAGTGAGAGTTTTTAGACATGGAGATGTTGCCCATAGCAACCAATCAAAATCTAGCAATTATCTTTTATAAGGTGCTGGATTAATGTTAAGTATAAAATGGTCTGGGGATGACGTTGCATAGGCAAAAATAATAAAAATGATATTTGTTTCAATTTAGTCAAGCCACTATGCCCCTACTACCATATCTATATGGGGGAAAGAGTAAAGAGTGAGAACATTGGGTAGTGGCGATGCTCACTAGAGTTCAATTAGGTATAAACAACAAAGGGAGAACAAAGTGGAGGGTTTTTAGAAGTGGAGATGTTGCCCATAGCAACCAATCAGATTCTACTTACCATTTAAGGAGAACAAAGTTTTTAATATATAGCTTTTATTGATTCCTGATATAAAATAAATGCCCCCATGATATCAGACAAAACAATACAATACAAAACATGTAAAATTATTAAACATGTAGAACATCAATTTTAAGAAATTGAAAAATTAATAATAGCTGCACCAATAACTGTAACTACTTATTTCCTATTGGGGTCATAATTTCTGTTGTTACCAAATGTTTTTGACTGAACACAGTTTTATCAGACAAGACAATACAATATAAGATACATAGACTTATTAAACATGTAAGACGTCAATTTTAAAAATTGATAATAGCTGTGTCAATCATTGTAACAATTTTTTTCCTATTGGTATCATGATTTATGTTGTCTCCAAATGATATGACTGGACACAATTATCTCGTGAGTATGGAGGTATATTTATCTCCTCCTATTAAATGTGAAATATTAGATCTCATTAACTTATTATATCAAACTTCAAATAGTAATATAATTATACATCAAATATGTACCCTGTAGTGTGTCTGACCAGATTTTAATAATGCAGAATCAGGAAGGTCAGGGCAAAGGACTGCTACTCCTAAATCTGCTGCTCTTCATCTATGCCAATGAGGGGAACCCTAAAAACCTTCAAGCTTTTGGCATGAGACAGATCCAACTTGGAGTGAGAGGTGGGTACCTTGATAAAGAACTCTTAAAGTTCGAAACCAAGATGATTTTCCTGATGCAAAGCCTACACCCCGATGGTTTGAGTGAATCCAACAGTTTTTTACCATTTCTATAGAAGATCCAAACAGGGGTGAAAATATTTTGGAAGGATTAATGTTCTCTTCCAAACTCTGATCCAGACAATTTATCTCATGTATCATTCACAACTTCAATATAACAAATTTGATCTCTAGTGTCATTAATTTAAATTTTATCTATTTAATTTAATTTTAATATTATGGAAAGATCAATACTCTCATTTTAATTGTCATTTAAAGAATCAAATTCATGCATCTTCTATGACTTTAATATATTAATTATCATAAAATGCTTTCATTATCTTTATCACTAAACTTGAGATTAATTTACAATTTTTCATACCATATATATTCTTCTAATTATATTTATATATTTATATTTATATTACAGATTTAAATTTTACACGTTTAATCAAGTATATATTTTATTAAATCACTGGATTTCCAACACTGTTTAATTGCGCTGCACATGGATTTATTACACACCCATAAGCACAGGGTGTTTTCATTGCACTTGTTTACCACACATTAGTTTTTTCAAAACATATCTCACTATTCATTTTATTTATTAAATTTAAGAACAGGAGTGAATTTACTTTATTATTTACACCTTACACTTTTTCACCCATTTCACTTTAAACCTGACACTTGCAATATTCATTCATTTTTCCGTAAGTCACATTAATTTGTATCACATATAATATTAAGCACGCACACACATATACTTTCATCACTTTATAATATT
This sequence comes from Taudactylus pleione, assembly GCA_031769625.1. Classification (NCBI taxonomy): domain Eukaryota; kingdom Metazoa; phylum Chordata; class Amphibia; order Anura; family Myobatrachidae; genus Taudactylus; species Taudactylus pleione. Next base: position 1,761,506 of record JAUIMM010000388.1, read on the forward strand.
GATCCACTTGACTAAAATATATTTTATATATTTTTTATTATTTTTCATGAACATATATGATAGGAGTTCTATTTAAGGGAGAATCCATGCATCATTACATATTCTTTCTATTCGGGCAGTGGTCTGTCGGATGGAATTATGACAGTTTTACTAACAATAATCAGATTCATTCATGTTTTTCTTACTACATTGTTTATAAATATCAGCAGGATTGGCTGGACATAGGACACGCGATGTGAATAAGATACATTAATTGGTCTCCCATCTGGGATCTTTTGATTGGTCACTGAAAACATGTGATCATGAAAAACTTCTGTGATAGGCTGACCATTACCAATATTAATCCATCTCACGGCAAACTCGGGTTGCCTTGATAAAACTTGTAGAAGTGAAACGTACGTCAGCGGTGGGAGTAGTTTTCACTACTCAGATGTGTGTCTCCCAATATAGATGTATTATTATTTGACTTCTCTATCCATTTGTGCTAAGCTGTAGCAATATTCACAATAAACAGCGCTTGATATATATGTTCAATGCAATATGCAGTTGGTTGCAGCGCTATTTAGAATCATTAGCGCTTGACATTTACTTTGTTATGACACAGTCTTGTTTACGCTAAACAGCGCTTGACATGATTGTTAACCCAGTACGCTGTGCACATGTTAGCAGTACCTAATATGTGGTGTGCAAGCTAGCGGCAGTCTAACTGATCTATTTTCTCTCACTGTGACATAACGCTGCTCAAATTAAACAGCGCGGGATGCCTAACTAAATACAATATACCGTATGTTAATAGTACTGTCTGATAGGAACATCAATCCTGAGTGGAGGTAGTGCCCAGTGTTTGTTTTTTGACTACTCAGTTACAGTATTACTCATATAAAATAGCGTCTGATACAATTGCTAACACAATACGCTGTGCACGTGTCAGCAGTACTTAATAGGTGGTATGCAGGCTAGCAGTTATCTTACTAATTTATTTTTCTCTACTGCGATATAACACTGCCCAAATTAAACAGCGCGTGGTGCAGAACATAATATAATATACCGTATGTTAGTAGCATAACATTTTCCTGAGCGGAGATATTGCTCAGTGTTTTTTGCCTACTCTGCTATTAAGCATTATTTACATCTTAATAGTCAAGGATTCTGTCAGTAACTGACACTCCTTGAATTAAGAGGGATTTAATATTTGAGCTGATCCAATATCTTGGGATCCTAAATAAGCTTACATAGGGCCTGATTCAGAGCCGTTCATAAGCGGCCGCTCGTTCGTTCTGAGTGATGTTCGCACAACTGCGCATGCATACGGGTCATAATACGCATGCGCGTACCAGTCAGTGCGGTCGAAATTCATGTGCTCGCAAAATAGCGAATGCCTGCTAATTTGAGTGACAGGATGAGGCGTTTGTGGGTGGTAACAGGGGAAGGTGCTTGAAAACGGGGAGTGGATATCAGAACGCAGGCGTGCCAAACGGTCAAAACGGGCGTTTAATGGGTGTGCATAATTAACAAAGCAGCGTCATTGACCACGTGACTTGGTTGTCTTTTAGCCAGAACTGCTCGCATGATTGCGGTAGGAAAATGCTACCACAAGAATAGCGAGAAGTTCATACGCCATTCGATGTATTCGATTAATCAAATAAATACCGGATATGACGTATGATGCGAGCGGCCAGGGGGCGTTTTTCTCAAAATAGCGGCCGCAGGTTTTGTTCGCTCGTTCAGACTTAGAGGCGTCAACAGACTGCAAAGAGCGAGCACTTCATTTAAATAGCCAGCCCCTTTTTTCAGAACGACCGTCCGCAAATAGCGTACGGCTCTGAATCAGGCCCCTAGCCCCTAAATTGATCTATATTTAAATGATACGGCTATTAAGAATACATACTCGAAATCTTGTCATTAATTGTTGCTTTGTTCAACTCCATGTAGTCATTGATATTTTTTAATGATTTAACATTGTGTTAGAAATCATAGCTCCTCTGGATAATATAGGACAAGAACTATAAGCACTGATATCAGAAGCTCATGAACACCATTGTAATATAGGACCTTTTAGTCGACAGTGACATCTAGTGGCAAAGAAAATGCTTGTGGTTATCTGAATTGTAACATTGTTGAGCAATTAAGAAAATTGTTATTTACTAAATGTATTATATCACAAGCATCAATATTCAGAGCTTGGCCAGAGCATTTGATATCTGCTGTATTATTTGGATTTTTTATACCAAGATCCCAGCTTAAATGCAGAGCATAACTACAATGATGAGGAAATATACGATTTGATCGACATTATTAATTGGGACACAAGACACCATCACTTATTTAATATATTTTTATTATTTACAATATTTTTGTCATATTTCACGTTATGAGTTTCACGTTTAATTTTTAGCTTAATGAATAAAAGTTATATATTTAATTAATCTTTAGTGCGCCAACAAAAGAGGACATTTTTCTTTCTTCTCCTGGTGAGTGTTACAATGAACACTATTCCTTTCCCTGCATTACCCATTACCCTCAGTAATTAAAACAATCGATTTCTGATTTATGCATTTTAATACAACATAAGATTATCATAATATAGATGGATAAATGCTAATTGCAGTTATATAGAATATTATGATTTGCCAACGCAATAGTTATAGGAATAAGAATAATATTATATAACAGTATAATGGCATTTGTATTACAGTCATTATTTAGCAATACTTTTGGAACTAATAATTAACAAAAGATAGTGTGTTTTACAATGGCTTCTCATATTTAGCTGATTACGCAGTGTGCTTATGTTTTATACACTGTGTGCATACTTCAACACATTAAATGATCATATACTTTACAGTACAGTAGTCAGGATTTATGAACCTTTTAATTACACAAACATATTAATGTGTCTTGTCTTTGTTATCTTAACATGCTGTTTTTAAGCCTTGTTACAGGATGTAGATAATGTCTCAACCAAGATAGGTGTGAATATGTGGATTAGCTATATTGTCTCTTGAAGTGATCTATAGAGATGATAAAGTTTTATTTTGAAAGAAGCAAAAACTTGTTTAAAGATTTAAATGTATTAAATACGGTAGAATGCATTCCAACGTGGTCAGTTCTATGTGACTGCAGGTGTCATCTTGAGCTCACAGAGTATCAACATCTGATCATTTAAAATGGTGACGTCTACCTGCTTCCAAAAAAGAAAAAGAGCAAAGACCAATCATGTTTGAATTGTTTCACATAATGAACTCTTGTGACCAATCATTGGATACTTTCTTTTAAAAGATGGTATCTGTCAATTTCTAGAATTCAGGTCAACATGAAATGCATAATAAATAATATCCATGAGTTTGGGTAATGTAGAATGAATACATATTGATGGTGTTAAGGGGGGTTGCGGTCCCAATACCAACCACAGGGATTCTGGCTCTTAGAAAGCAGGTGCTGGAATCCCGACACCTGTCAAAATCCCAGTGCCGGTATCTGGACCACCGGAATCCTGAAGGTAAATAGAGGGTTAGGCACTAGGAGGAGATTAAGGTTAGGCACTAATGGGGGAGGATTAGGTTTAGGGTGCAGGGAGGAGGAGGTTAGGTTTAGGCAACAGGAAGGGAGGTTTAGGGCTAGGGGTTGGGAGAGGGGGAGAGTTTGGATACCGACCGACAGGTGTTGGTATTCTAACCCTGTTGGGGTGACAATATTGGGATTCTGACTGCCGGTATCCTGAGCTCCTGAATCCCGTACCCAACTTGTTAAAGGTAGGATAAGCTTTTTGGATTAAAACCCCTAAAGACACGTTGCCCATGCTGATTTAATGTCTCCCTTAATTTTCTCTGTTTCAGATCTGGACCTCCATGATGAGTGCGCACTTCTCATATGTTTACCAAGAACTTCATCCCTAACTCCATAAATTAATGGTTTTATAAATCTGGGAATACACATAAGCAGGAAGAAGTTGATCAATGGCATACTGTAAAAATGGGGTGTCAAAGACTTTTCAGTATAACTGGAAGTGAAAGACAGCATGCACAACATGAGCTGAAACGCGTGGAGCAAGACAGTTCTTCCAGCCTTAAAAGCAGATTTCCCAGAAGAAATCCTCCAAGCAACCAGCATAACTTTGATGTACGTGAAGGCGATTATCAGTCCAACTGTGGTAAAGCTAATTATGGAGGTTAGTGTTCTTAAGACTACCTGTAGCTCATTCACTATTAATACAGGCCAGTTGCAGATGACTGAATGAAAAGACGCGTTTTTCTATAGAATAGCAAAATACAATAAAATCGACGAGCTGTGGAATGAGCCCCACTGTCCATATGATTGCAATAGCAGAACTAGACCTCTGCGCAGTGCACAACTCTGTGTGCCTTAATGGATGGCAAATGGCCGCATAGCATTGTAAAGACATTACCGCCAAATTGTAAGACGTAATTCCTAATTGCACATGTGGAGTAGGTGAGAACTGTGTAGCAAATCGGCAAAAGTATGCACACCAAGTACATAATAAAGGTAAAGAGAACAAATGCAACAGTTAAATACACTAGATCATTAACAAGCATGTGTATAAATAGCATATAGCGAGGGTTCTCCCGGACGTGAGTAACGGTAAAGTAGGCATTCAGTATAACTCACATGAAGTACAGGAAGATGCTGAACAAGGAAAACATCACTACTAAAGCAGCTATCCTTATGGCATGTGTGGTCTTGCTGACTTGTGCTGTCATGTTACCACTAAGCTGGGTGGAGTTGGCCATACCATAGAGCTGACGTCTCTTGATGTTCTCTGCTGAAAGAAGAAACAAAAACATGGAGCTTCTGATGAACAAAGAGTGGTAAAATAAAGTTACATTTTACCTATCTACTTGTGATTTGGAAATAATTATTGGACATGTATGAAAGGATATTGAAATGACAGTAGTCTCAGACCGTCCATGTGCTACACTCCACTCCCTATTGATCCCAAGCTACTGTAAAGCCACGTATCTACTAGCGGACATTAATGAGCGATTGCACGATTACGACATTTTAATCATGCAATCACTCACTAATCGTGCACTATAATGTCAGAAATGACCAGCGATGCGTGCTCCCGCTGGTTGTTTCCGACATCAATCATCAGCTGAACATGCCGGTCAATCTGCCGATAATGAGAGATTGGCCATGTTCAGGGATGAGGGAGGGTACCTACACTGAATGACTAATTGTTCAGTATAGGCACTGCAGTGGGTGGGGAATGATTGTACGATTACGATCTCGTAATCGTACTGTCTTTACCTAGACGCGTAGTGGGTACGCGGTTTAAGTGTCAGATAGCCACCAATACTGATAGCTTTTACAATGTTACAAACACCTCAAAACAATTCTCAAGTATAAAAAACTAATTTCTTAGCTAGTGTCAAAAATAAAACCAATCATGGATTAGTCGATAGACAAATGCAGCAACCAAGTACTAATGTTGCGGCTGCTGCCAGTCATTATAGTACTTCAACATTTACTAAAGCTGGTGGTCAGGAGGAAAGATGGTTTAAGAAAGGGCACCTGAATTCTAAACAATGTTTCACAATGTTAAATAAAACATCATCTCTAATAATATAATAATAAAAGGAAAATTTACTGTCAAAAAACTTAAAAATTGCCAACATTGATACCTCTACTGAGACTCAATCTGATACACTAAGCATCAATAGAATATTGTTGCATTATTTTTACATCAAAGTACAGAGACTTCTATAATGATGAATTCCAGTGAGGATGAGCTTATATTCTATGATGATGCTATTAACATTCATAAGGGTGAGGATCAGGATAATAATGACATCTTCCAACTGTAGAGAGGATTACCAACAATAATAGGTGCCTATAGCCCATTGGTAGCTTGTTTTGTTGGGGCCCAAACAAACCAAGCACTTCAGCCACAATGTGGCAGTCATAGTTGTTGAACTGCTTAATTTGTTAAACTGTGCATGTTCTTTTTAATATACAACATAAGGGTGGGAGGTCCCAAGGACAATTCCATCATGCTGCACTTTTCTTATCCTTATGAGCTGTATTTTTGGGGGGCTTTGATGATGGTCTTCTGTCTCTAGCAATTCAAACCTTTACCAGCTCATGCTTTTTATCAACCTGTCTTGTGTATGCTTGACTGGCAGTTTATAATAAATTCTAATAATAATCCTATAGTACTATAATTTTGGGAGGGCATTGTTATAGTCTGTCTCTCACAATGCCCTTTGAATCTCTTGTATTGCCCTGACTCCTGATACCTATGATTTGCTGCATGGATCAGTTTGCAATTGCATTAAGTGAAAAGAAACTCACATTTGGATGTTTTTTAATAGTTTGCTCCACATCTCAAATTTAATTTTCTTAATCAATAAGTCAATTATTTACCTGCCTTATACTACATATTCCCCTCCATTTAGCTGTTCTGCCCTAAAGCCTCTGAACTAGTTATTGATTAATGAAAACATTTGTTGTATGGGGTAGTATAGATTATTAAACTGCCATCCTGTCTGCCACTGCTGTGTCACAATATTTCATAAATGTGCTCTATTCTTTTAAACTGCCATGAGTTTATGCCTCTGCTCTGTTGCTTAATTTAGCCAGCCAGCCTTTGGCCAATATTGGTGAAGAATATTGTGAGCTGGGAGGTGGTCAAAATTGACTGGAAGTGACTGGAAATTAATGTTATTGAAGTAAATAATATTGTAGGAACAAAAACAGGCACTAATTACATAATTATAGCTGTTTTTATCATTTAAAGAAAAAAACAGATCCAAAACCAAAACACTTGAGGGTAGTTTTGGCATAACCAAAACCAAAACACAATGATGAATACAATCAAAACCCAGGGGCCTGTGCACAACTTTAATTTTTTGGTGGTACAGTAGAACCTCAATAAGTCTCTTATTACCTGTGAGGCAGATTAACTGTGCAGCTAAAATTGTACTGATTAATTTTTTTTAATCCATCCTGTTACTACAGTATAAATATACTGTACAGACAATACTGTAAAGTAGTCTGAGATGGACTGCATGTGATCATTTCAGGTGTGCACCCTTACATACTGACTTCGTCTTTCGGCTATTGATCCTCAGAGTGAAAAATATTCGATATTGACTCATCAACAAAAGTTGTAAGTGGTTAATAAAATTGATAATGGCGGTTCTGAGAAGGTCATTACTTCAATTCCATGTCAGGGAACAATGTGGGAATTATTGAAAGAAAAATATTTGAGAAGAAATTGTCAATTTTAGCACCTTCATGCAAATTTACCACTGATGAAAGTAGGTTACAAACTTTGTATAATTCCACTTACAGTACAATGATCTAGACAACACTATTTTTGAATGGTTATCACAACACAGAGCATCTTGATCCCTTTTGTTACAACTTATATGCTCTAAACTACCAAAATATTTTTTCAAGGTCATTTTGAAACCTATTTAGAACAGTTGCTTCTAAAATCACCATGGAATCTGTGAGTTTGCTAATCAGGAGGTAAACCTGAATGCAGACAGTTCCCCAGCATAATAATAGTTGAGTTAAACAATTTTAAAGCGACTACGCAGTTTCATTGTGAACAAATTTCTTACACTGATGAAACTGGCCTTTATTGGTCACAAATCTCAAAAACAATGGCTTACAGTCTTATACTGCAAAGGGTACTGCCCAGCGCTGCTCCACTTGCAGAATTAAGAATCTTAACAGTTATCAGCCAAATGAGATTTTGAAAGGGAACCAGTTGTCTTTCAGAAGATATACATGGACAAACAATCTCTTTGTGGAGCGGGAAAAGATACAAAAATATAGTGTACACTGTATCAACTATTCAGTTAAAGATCTACTCATACCTTGGTAAGGAGTAGGTTGCTGTCTTTGGAACAAATCATGCATGACCAGTAATTCAGGAATATTGGAGGAAATTCTTTCTCTTAACTGTAGTTTCTAATTAAAGTCATAGGTGTCACTAGGGGGGTGCGAGCCACACTGGGTAACACCTTCACAGGGGGTGAAACCAAAATAGCAGAGCTGTTCTGCTATTTTAATGTCACCCTTTTGAATGGTGTCTCCAAGCAGCCACAATAAGGAGAGAGGCTGTGGGCTGTCCCCAGCAGCTGCTGGAGCGCTGGGTAAGCCCACTGTGTGGCTGTGCCAACAACGGGGGCATGACATGCGGTCATGCACCCAAGATTTGCACATATAAGGGGGCATGGCTTCTCAGAGCTAGGCCACACCCCCTTGTGTGCATGCCTTCGGCACGTGAAAGGAGTCCTACCAGCCGCACCGGGTGTCTCTAAAGTAAATGACGCTGCTGATTAAGGTTACTACAAAGTTCAAGTTACAAATATTAGCTGGTGGGAAGAATAAAACATGGGAAGATCAAAAGAGATCTGTTTGGATCTCTGCAGGAGAGCAGAACCGTGACTCAGATCTGTCTGGATTCCCGAAATTCAAGTTGATTTATAGACAACTGAACCGCACATCTCTAATAATAATGTTAATCTTAAAATGTTGGTAATCAAAATATATATTGTCACCACATTCATGTCAACAATTTACTGATAAATATGCTGCTACTGTAGTTTGTATAAATATATAAGTGCCCTACAATTGATATCATTTATTACAGGTGGTATAGCTTTTCATGCAAGCCATAGGTTTGTTTAAAATTTACATAACATGTGAATGACAATTCTTATATAGATATAAGTAGGCGTACCATACTATCCCGTTATATATATAGACTTACCGTTTCATCCCTTTAAACCGGAAATCTGCCCTAGAGCCACAGGGCCTGTTGGTAGGATGCACTTGGCGCCCAACTTCCTGTTTATGGCCTCCTCTTCTTGCCATTATGATGTCACATGTGTCGGCCCAGGGCGCCTTAGTGCTCTGCCATACCACTGCAGAGGAGGGAGGAAATACCTTGAAGAGAAGACAAAACTAACGACAACCCAGTCATCTTCAATTTAAGAAGCTTTCAATTAATCTGCTCAATAAGGGATTCTCATTCGCAACTTCTAACAATAAACCGCATGTTCTGTTATGTATTTAACTTTTGTTTTATAACATTTATAGCCACTTAGCAATGTCATTTATATCCAGTTAAAATTCTTTCTGTTGCCTTTTAAGACTTTTATCTCATGCTGCTATATTTATTTCTACTTTACTTACAGTATCACTGCAGTTACTTATTAATTTCTACAATGGATGATATGCGCATATATATTTATGGAAGTGTTAATCCATTTTAAGTAGCACACACTCACCTTAAAACATATTTAAACTATAGCTCTTCTTTTATATAAACGCATTGAAGATCTTGAATTGGTTTATATATTATTCATTTTATTTCATTTTATGTGCACCAACGTATGTGTTTATGTGAAATATAACAGTAATTTATGTGTTTTGTGAAGTATAACAATAATTTATCTATAGAAATTGGATTCTACACAATACTTTGCATCCATATTCACATTTTTGTTACGTGATTTAGAGAAATTGCACCTATCTTGTGGCAATTATTATTTTTTCACAATAATGATATAACAACTATCATTAACATCTTATGTCTCATGGTGAAACAGGCCTAGGTCATTCATGAAAAATGATGCCACCTGTACAATATGACACCAGTTGTAGGTCACTTATACACAGTAAACCAGCAGCATATATTAATGAATTGTTGACACGAACGGTGAGATTATATATTTTGATTGCCAACAATTTAGGATCAACATTTATTATACACTTCTGATGAAGCAGTTAGGTATGCTCATGAAACGTGCATCAATCAAACTGTACTACAGGGCTCAAATATTTACATCAGTAAGAATATAACAAAGAATTATCTCCCGCACTGGATCATACATGAGATGCTAGTTATCATTCTTCTAGGACTTTGTGAGTCAATTCTTCTATTACAAATAGAATTTTAAGTAAAACTTACAATTTAGACACATAATTACCTCCAATACTTAAGGATTACTGGTAAAGCAAGTAACAACAGAAAGAGGCATATAACTCACCAAGGAATAGGTGAGTAGATAAAATAACTTAATAGTTTAATTATTTTTACTACGTTAAACAGTTTTATGCTGCGCTAATATGACTGACACATATAAAATGAGGCTCATGGCTATAGGGAAAGCAAAACCAAATGCGCTCATTCAAAGAACATGCCGCCTGCAATCTGCTAGTCCAAAACTGCAGTCAATGAGGAACGTGGATGGACAGAGTGATTTTTGCAGGATTGCTCTATAAACAATTTTTGCAACAAGAAACTACTCATTAGAAGTCTCAAGACTTATCGGGCTTGGTACTTCTAATGAGTTCTTCATATGGGCAATTCACCGTCTCACCCAAAATGTAGCAGACAGTGCAATGGTTAGCATTACTGCCTCATAGCACTGAGTTCATGGGCTCAATTCCCGATATGGCCATATCTGTGTAGAGTTTGTATTTTCTCCCTGTGCTTGTGTGGGTTTCATCCACGTGCTCCAGTTTCCTCCCACAATCCAAAAAATATACTGGTAGGTTAATTGGCTCCCAACAAAAATTAACCCTAGTGTGTAAGTGTATGAGTACATATGTGGTAGGGAATATAGAGTGTAAGCTCCACTGGATGTGAATGGCCAGACATTCTCTGTAAAGCACTGCGGAATATGTGTGCGCTATATAAATAACTGGTAATTAATAAATACTCCTAATGTGACATAACTTTTATAGCCAAATAGACCAAGGTGTAATTGCAAATATAAAAAACAAAATTAATGTCAGCACTGTTGAAAAATCACATTGGTGGAGCGTAAGATTTATCTGGAAGAGTGGGCAAGTCTCCCGTAACCTAAATAGCATGAATTGCTGAATCTGGCCCTTAAGCTGGCCACACACTAGACCAACTTACATCCAACCAGCCAACTTGTTGATTGGTTGGAATGAAAATCTGGTAAGGAATGAAAGCAAATGACAATCAGAAATTTACTCCCAAACGCCGGAAAATTAACAAAAACTATTGTTTGTTAAATGTTTGATCTAAACAATTTGTTCAAACTTGTCTGACGACCATTTTCATCTGTTTTCTGGCATTTAGGAGCAAATTGCTGATCATCATTTACTCCTATTCCTTACCAGGTTTTCATTCCAACCAATCAACAAGTTGGCTGGTTGGATGTAAGTTGGTCTAGTGTGTGGCCAGCCTTAGTGTTTATTTCTACAGAAAGGATCTGGTACTCACCTCCAGCTTGCTATTGGTTCTCTGGCCAGATAAGTGTCTCCCTGGACTGTAAAGTAGCTGGAACGGAGGAGTCTAATGACACAAATTCCAAGCAGGAGTGCCCAAATATACCAGCAATGTGGGTAGTAAACACCTTACATTTCTGCAAAAGAAGGTGCCGGTACTCAGTACATGGAGCACTATCAGAAACAAAAGCACTGCATTTACTGTATAAAAACATTTTTGAAGAGTCATATAAATCAAACACATAGAGGATATGCAATTACCTCCCATACCTGTAAATTTTTAGGCAAATCGGACTTTAGGGCAATTCAATTAGAGCTCTTTTTTGCACCCAAAATATGATCTGTTTATGGAAAAAACACATTGAATCCGTGAAAGTCAATGGACCTATGTGTTTTCATTGACAGATCTGCGAAAAGCGGGTTCATTATCTGGGATTTTTGTCTCTGAGCCTGCTGAGGTACTGCAAAAAAAAATCCCCGATTAAAGCTGCAGGTAGATGTGCTTCGGGGCTAATTGGATAGCCCTGGGGATCAATGAGCCTGCCTGAATTTTCCCCAGCTAATTGAATTCCCCTCTTAAAGTGAAATCACTTCAGAAATGTCAGTAAAATGAATTGTACACAGAAATACATACAATAGTTTCAATCTTAGATATGAATGGATTTTCCTCTAAGATATAGATGTGTCACATACACCTATCCTCACATTGCACCAAATGGGACTATTTCCTGGCCCATGAAAAATGCAGCTATGCCACAACATGCGTTGTCTTTGCTAAAATATTAACAAAGTTTGCTTCTTTTTCACACTGCTAATGTGATAACAGCACAAGGCACGTACACTCTGTGCACCACCAATGGAGCCGAGGGCTTTCGCAGTGTGAAAAAGTGGATAATCCAATCAAAAAAAGGCAAGAGACCAGGGACCAATATGACTGAGCTTTGCATACATCTCATACAAATTTACACAATAGCCAGAAAGTGCAAACGCACTTGGATTGTGGTCATCTTACAAAAAAATGCTATGAGGAAAAAAAATATGTGAAAGTATGAAATTGTTTATATTTGGTGCAGTGTCTAAATCGCACCAAACTTCTCACACCTTATGGCGCAAAACTGCTTAGCAAATGAGGACACCTGTATTCTACCGGATTCAATATAAAATAATACTATTACTTACTCATAGGACTATTAGCCAACTACACCGACAAACATCTATTCACTTATCTCATAATATTTCTCAGCTTGGCCTCTCCGCTCTGCACAAGATCTGCATCTCTCATCCACACATTACCTGCTCTCATTCACAGCTGCAGGACTTCAGGCTGCACCCACCCTGTTGAATGCACTCCCATGCACAATAAGACTTTCCTCTAGTCTCCAAACCTTTAAGTGTTCCCTGAAAACTCACTTCTTCATGCATCTTCATGAATCAAATCCCAGAAACACCTACATAACCTCCATAATCTATCCTACCCAATTACATCCCCTCTTTACAGTCCACACTAGAGATGTGTAGTTCGGTTCTCCAGAAAACCAAATCCACACTAATTTCTTGGATCCGGACATATCCAAGTCGCGGTTTTGATCTCATTTGGAGATCTGGACAGATCCGAGTACTTGGATTTAAAAAAATACACAATTTTAGCTGTTTTTAAAACTTTTTATGAATTTAAAAAACAAAAAAATAAACTCAGATCCAAAACTAAAACATGGGGGTTAGTGCACATCTCTAGTCCACACATAACTTTACACATACTGTATTCTCCTACTTTACTTTCACATATTCCTGACCCTTGGCCAACATTCCTGTGTGACTCGGTCATACAGCCCACCAAGAGACTCTGCAATCTGGCTGGGCCGATAAGCAATAGGTAGCACCTATCCTTTAGTATCAATGCCTATTTCCCTATAGAATGTAAGCTTGCGAGTAGGGCCCTTGTACCTCAATGTCTTTCTGTTATCACCCAGTTTTGTTCTATTACTATTTGTTCCCAATTAAAGTGCAACATAATATGCTGGCGCTATATAAATAATGGTAAATAAATAAAAAAAAATGTTAGAAAAACATTAAACTTGAAAATATATAATTTTTAGATATTTAAAATAATATTTAAATAATATACTTTAAATTAATAGTCTTATCATTTTGATAATGCCCTAAACTGTTTCCACATTCACACCTACTAATACAATGGGGATGTTATGCTGTGAAACTAAGCAGGTATCTGCAGTATATAGTAATACCATAAAATACAGATAGTGTAAAATATTTCCCTACAATTGTCAGTATGTATGCAAATAAAGACAGAATAAAATCACCTATTTAGAATCTGTTGCCGTAAACAGTTATTTTATGTCTTAATTTATCTTTATTTACTGTATTAAATTTAGATGTGATCAAAAAAGGACAGTAAACAAGTTTTTGACTGTTTTCATATATGTTCTGTAACCATATTTTCTCACAGTTCTGACAGTTAAGTACAGGTGGCACAGTGTACAGTGGTTCCACTTCTGTGGTCTTCAAACAAGTTTCATAAATTAAATATAATATTTTAAACAAAGATGCAGAACACCAATTACCTGAGTTTCAGCACTGGACAGCGATATGATAGAATTATCTGGGTTTCAGCACTGGACAGCGGTATGATAGAATTAAGCTGGCCACACACTAGACCAACTTACATCCAACCAGCCAAATTGTTGATTGGTTGGAATGAAAATCTGGTAACATATGGGAGTAACTGATGATCAGCAATTTGCTCCTAAATGCCAGAAAACAGATGAAAATGGTCGTCAGACAAGTTTGTTAAATGTTTGATCTAAACTATTTGTTCAAACAACATTTTTTGTCCATTTTCCGGTGTTTGGGAGCAAATTGCTGATTGTCATTTGCTTTCATCCCTTATCAGATTTTCATTCCAACCAATCAACTAGTTGGCTGGTTGGACAGATAATCTTTAGATGTGTGGCCAGCTTTACCTGGGTTCCAGCACTGGACAACGGTATGATAGAATTACCTGGGTTTCAGCACTGGACAGCGGTATGATAGAATTACCTGGGTTTCAGCACTGGACAGCTGTATGATAGAATTACCTGGGTTTCAGCACTGGACAGCGGTGTGATAGAATTACCTGGGTTTCAGCACTGGACAGCGGTATGATGGAATTACCTGGGTTTCAGCACTGGACAGCAGTATGATAGAATTACCTGGGTTTCAGCACTGGACAGCGGTATGATGGAATTACCTGGGTTTCAGCACTGGACAGCTGTATGATAGAATTACCTGGGTTTCAGCACTGGACAGCACTATGATAGAATTACCTTGGTTTCAGCACTGGACAGCGGTATGATAGAATTCTGCCTCCTCAGAAGCTAGCAGAGGATTCCTGGATCATGGCTGACATCAACCAGGCTTTTAAAGGCAATTCAACATGTTGTGGGCCAAATTGTATGTAATGAAATTCAAACAATATACAGTACCTACTTAGAATGTAATTGTTTCAGAGCTGTATGCAATCAGTGCAGATCCTGTACATTTAATTTGTTTGATTTGCAGCATCTGTGTGCTATTTATCCATCTATAATTCTCTGATGTCTTCCATGATATTCGCTGTCTGCACAACTCGCTTGGTACAATTTACTTACTGTTTAGCAAAAAAAACATCTTCTGGCTCTACTGGGACTATAAATTCATCTCTTTGTGATTTTCTCTTTTCATCATTAGCAGAACTGTGTATATTAAGAATATAATATTTGACACCTAATTAAGCTGTGCATGTTAATTTTACTAAATAATCAAAACATAAGCAAAATATATCTTTTTTATTTTCTTCACTCTACTTCAAATGGTATCATTATTAAACTACAGTAACAGATTATAACCTTTCTTCACATATCAATTTTGTCGATGTAATTTGTAGAGATGAGCAGGTCCAGTATCTGAAATCCAAACACACCCAAATTTAGGGGTTCTGAGTAGAACCAGGTCAAGGTTCAGATTCACTTCAGTTCGGACCGAGTCCTGGTTTGGATCTGTTGCCAATTCGGAACTTGGCTTTTGGATTCAGACATTTTAGCTGTTTTTATCGATTTTTATCTATTTTTTTTTTAGATTTTTTAATTGATTTTCTTAAAAAAAATTTACAAATCCAAAATCAAAACCAAAAACCAAAACACTCGAGGATGGTTTTACAAAACCAAAACACGAAGATGAATCCAACCAAAACAAGGGAGGCACGGAGGTCCGCACACATCTCTAGTAATGTTAAATTATTACAGTGTTATGTTAAAAATGAGATTATTAGTAAAATGAGTAATTGGAAATCTCTGCAGAGGGGAAGCTGTGAAGATGGGAATGAAAAAAATGTACAGGCAGAATGAAAGATGATGTTGTCTTCCAAATAAATAATATATTTACGCACAAGATTGCGGTCATACACACAGTAAGTGATGAAGTTATCAAGTCTACAGTCACTATGTTGGCAGTGCCTCTGTAGACAGGAGAAGCCAGATCTGGGATTCCAACATTGTTGAATTGCTACTTAAAGCATTTTAACCCACCGGGTATTATAACTATAGACATGCTATTAAAGCTGTGCCTTTAGAGTTCTAATGCTTGTTTGTTAAAAATGCTTTAAGTAGCATTTCAGCCATGTTGGTATCCCAGCACCGGCTTTCTCATGTCCATCGCCGTCGACATAGTTACTGTAGACTTGCTAACTGCATCATGTACTGGGAGAGTGAGATGATTAAACCAGTGATGAGTTGTCCTGAGCAATCCCAACCTGCTGTGTATCATACAGCAGTGCTTAGCAAACTGTCCACCACACTACACAAGAGCACAGTTAACACAGTAGCAGATACAGGGGAAAGACAATTGCCCCCAATAACACACACACCATAGGGGAGATGTAGCAAACCTTGGAGAGGTTAAATTGAAGGGAGGTAAACTACCAACCCATCAGCTCCTAACTAGGGTTGGACTGGCCCACAGGGGTACAGGGGAAATCCCCAGTGGGCCCCACTGCCTAAGGGCCCTACCACTTTCTCTAATGTCAGGTTCCAGACTGTGCACTTGAATTAAACATTGTTACTCTATTAGAGGGGGTCAGTTACATGGTTTCTAATGTCTGTCCAAACCTCTGTGGGGGCTGGCCTCATCCCCTGTAGCAACTGACCACACCTCAAAGCATGGGCCTCTACCATTGCATTCCCCCAGTGGGCCCTTCATGCTCCAGTCTGACACTGCTCCTAACTGTTACTTTACAGGCTGTGGTTGAAAAATGACAGTTAGGAGCTGATTGCTTGGTACTTTATCTCTCTCCACATTATCTCTCCCCAAGGCTTAGTACATCTCCCCCCACATCTTTTGGGCAACTGCAACCTCCTTCTCCTCTTTGGGGCCGACTGAGAGCTCAACCATGGGTACGAGACAAGGTGGAAAGACAAGGTGTGTCTTATCAGGATCTGTCACTGATTTAACAATGGGATAGCTCAATGAGTGAGGTCTGCAACTGGGGCTAGCAGGCTGCAAAAGAAGAACAGTTTTAATGAGTTGTCTGGTGACAAAACTTGGCAACATGAGTATAGGATATCAGTAATGTATAAATATCCACTGCTAATAGCTTGGTGAATTCTATTTAGATTGGCAATGTCATATCTTTATGATGGAGTCTTGTCGGGTGCTGTGTTAAAAGTAAGTGCCATGCAGAGACCAATGTGAAACAAGAAATAATGGTGGCTGTGTCCAGTCTGATATCATGGTTTGAGAAGCTGTGGATTGCCCAACAGATGAGCACATTACATCCTACCCTCCAATATGACCCATTCCATCAAGTACAAAATGCTCTGCTCCTGGACTTCCAACTAATGTATGATTGCAGCCACCTGTGTTGAACTAGGTATTTGATGAGAAGGGTGGTTCAGCACAGGTGACTGCAATAATACGTTAGGCAGGAAGTCCAGGAGCAGAGCATTTTGTACCTGGTGGAATGGGTTATGTTGGAGGGTCTGTAGTACATTAGTAATTGTAGACAGTTAAACATGAAATTAAAAAATCGGTTTTCTTTTCAATTTATTTTATGTCTCTTATTAATGCATCTTATTATTTTAAATGACTACTAAGCTGTGTGGATCTAAAATCTTAATAAACTGAACTCCACCAACATCAACCTAGACTCACACTTGCAAAACTAACCAGATGGGTAAAGACCTGCACTCACACCCCATGTACTGTAGGTGTGCCAGCAAATAAAATGAGTCAGTAAATCCCACAAAATTTGTATTGTACTACTCAGGCCTATAACGGGGAACTCGGGTGTCCGTCACAGCGAAGATAAGACAGATGCGCCCAATGATCTACTGGAAATGGGGCATTGGATTTTCCAGTTAAATAAGGCAGATATTCACCTCCCTGGTCATATGGGGTTTGGGCCCTTGCACCCAGTCCCAAACTACTTGTGGTTAAACCCTCCTACAATGTCTCAGGCCTCTGTGCCTATATTACACAGTAGGCCAGATAATCATTGATGGGATAGTGATCTACCTACATGAACCCATGGGAGTCGCATAGCCACTCAAAGATGAGCATGAGACTAGTGTCTGAAATAGTTTAAAAGCCTAAGGCCCAAGAGTAGGCACTAAAGGGGACAGTAGATCTAGGGACAACCCCCACAGTATGGAAACTATGTCTAATGCCCAAAGTTTGGGGCTAACAGTAAAATCTAGGAGTATTGGTAAATGGACATTTACTGGTTCTGAAGTCTTCAACTAACTAAGTAGATGGCCAATGTAAGATATTTTGCATTAGGCCCCCTGCCACTCAAGGCCACTTTGACCTTCGGTGTCTTGTCTCTAAGTGGCCTCTTGACTGTGGCTGATTTTAATCTGGATCAGGGTTAAAGTGTAAGGTGTCAATCTTCTTAGCTTGAAGCATTAAATTCTTTCTTGC
Source organism: Taudactylus pleione (assembly GCA_031769625.1). Taxonomy (NCBI): domain Eukaryota; kingdom Metazoa; phylum Chordata; class Amphibia; order Anura; family Myobatrachidae; genus Taudactylus; species Taudactylus pleione. The sequence goes on from JAUIMM010000388.1 coordinate 1,779,698, forward strand.
ATATTCTTGCCCATGACAGCTCTTCCCTGGGTTGTGGCTATCTTCTTTCTTCTGGAGCACTTGTCTGCTCCCTATCTGTCTCTATGCCATCATACTGAACTTCTGACACTTGCCATCTTATACAAGATGATTGAGAGGGTGGGGCAATTAAATGGTGAGTCACAATTTACTTGCTACAGCTATCTATTATTGCCTATTTTTGTGGAGATCCCTGATTGGCTCCCAGTGGTAGCCCACCTGGTTAGATTATTTTAATCACAGAAATATGAACTAAAGAAGCTTGGGAACTAATTTGTCACAGTCCTAAAGCATTTCAGTGCCCAAAAGTTTATTTAATATATTTGAGTAAAATTACATTCAAACATAGACCATACAAGATGGACATTGCTGCTCTCCAAGTGGATATCTCCCGGGTAAGTAACAGTTTTTTTCTGAGACGTAGAACTCTTTTGGGGACTTTAATGTATTCCACTCACAGCTACAGGAAACTATTTCTGTTCCTACTCAGTAGTTGAAAACCATGCAGAGTCACCAAGGCGATCTAGGGCCTGATTCAAAGATGGACATAATGGCAATTGCGCATGCAGATTGAGTGATTGTTAGCCATTGCACATGCGTTAAAGCCGCACTGCATGTGTGCAGTAATTGCATTGCGACTATGGATGCACAGGGGAATTCATCGCAGAGTGAGTGACAGGTTGTCAGCGTTTGGAGGTGGTGACGAGGGGTGGTCTGAAAAATGCAGGTGTATCTGTCTGTTTGAACACTGGGCCTGATTCAGAGCTGCTCGCAAAAAGCGAGCGCTCGCTCTGAATCAGGGCAGCCTCATGTATGTTTTTGTTTGGCCTCCTGGCCGCTCGCTAAGGTGTGGGTGACCACCCACAGCTTTAGCGAGCGGCCAGATGATGTTCGCGACCATCGGGCTTGCAACGAGACCCTTGTGAGAGGGTCTCATCCGTCGCAAGCCCCAGTGAGCTTCCAGCTCTAATAGAGCCAGAAACTCACCACTGACATCACTCGTGATTTCTTCGGGAATGCCTCTATTTGGCAAGCCACCCTGCCGACACGCCTACCAAATGGGGCGAGCTGTCAACATCGACAGCCACCCCTTTTGGATGCGAGTGCCAGAGAGAGTGAATACTCGCTCGCTCCGGGGCTCGCGCATGCAGTGCAGTACCCACCATCAACACACTTGCGAGCGTGTCTGAATCAGGCCCTCTGTTACATGGGCATGCAAAAATATGCCACTTTGAGTGATTATGCAGCATGAGAGCCATCTGTGAGAGCCCTCTGTGTGAGAGGAGAGCTCTCAAATCTGCGGCTGGTCAGACCTGTGCATCGATGGTACCGATATCTACGCAAGTATGTGTTGTCCTATGCAAATGAGAAGGCATCAGTGGGCATCCCTATCCTCAGGTGATTACCATCAATCGCATTACCGTCAATCTCTAAATCAGTCCCCTAGACAACAGAGGTATCTCTGCAACAATCTTCATATTAGGGTGATATCCGAAGATCTAATTAACTATATGAAGAGGGCTGATGAGGTAAAGAATAAAATACTAATCATAGATAACCTGAAAAAATGCCCAAATACATATGATAAATAAATAACATTTATTATACATGTAATTGTATTCTGGCACCTGTACTTCTAAAATACATGTAGATATACATCACATCTATTGTTAAACATAATCCACATACAAATCTATATGAGATATATTGGTAAAAAAATAAAATAAAAATAGCCACAGTGTTAGTTCTGAAAATATTCTTTGTCTGTGAGTGTGCACAAAATAGCTCAATTCCTACACCAGCAGCCAGTATATCTATTAGGTGATAAATCCCTCAATGTGAACAGATGAAAAGTGCAAAGTGGCACCAGACAAAGCTCCCCGCTGTCCCCTCTAATATTTGTACTCTGTATAGAGGCTTTGGCAAGGGCGATCCAGGAAAATGAAGTCATTAAAGGGTTTCAGGTAGGAGATCCTGAACATAAATTGATATTATTTGCCAATGACCTCCGCACCTACATTTCCAGCCCTCTCTCCCTGGTCTCATGCACAAGTTCTATAGGTTTACTTTCTTGATGTACTTTACCAAATCAGTGGCTTTAAACATCTGGACACCTGATCATGTAGTGACAGGGCTTCAGGGGACATTTCCGTTTCACTGGCACCCAGTTTAAGTACCTCAGGGTCATTTTGTCCAATACTACAGTATCTCTAACCTTTTTCAGCTTTCGTTTTTCCCCCTTGAAAAATAATAGTTTAAACTTAAAGCTGATGTTAAGAAGTGGTTGTCATTACGCCTCTCATGATTAGGCAGGACGAACACTGTTAAAATTAATGTATTTCCAAAAGTACTTTATCTGCTTCAAACACACCCTATCATGGAGACTTGCAGAGTCTGGTGGGGAAGTTTATCCGGGGTAACAGCAGACCTCTGTTAGCACAAGAACTAATCATTCAGAGCTGCTCTAGGGGGTGACATCAGCTTCCCCATGTAACAAGTCATGGTCTTAGCAATCCTTTCAGACACAGGAAGGCATTTATTTCAGTTTTCAAGACATCCCAGTGATGCCTCCCTGTGATTAACTAATGCACCTGTGTGCTCACCTGGTCAGCTAGAACAATGGCTATTGACTGCCTCCTATTTAAGCCAGTTCTTGTGAGCAACCTGTTGCCTGAAAAACATCATTCTACCCAGGATGGTTCTAGTTTCCAGGCTTATTCCTGTATCCTGTGATCATGTCCTCTGTGACTCTATCTGCTACTTTGTGGATTCTCACTACTTACCATCTTGAGTATCGTCACCTCCCGGCACCGCAGCATCCACACTGCATACAGACCTATCTTCTACCTGCCGTTGTGTTCCATTACCTATCAGAACAGCAGTGTCCATGCTGCATACAGACCTGTCTTCCATCTGCCGTTGTGTTCCATTACCTGTCAGCACAGCAGCGTCCATGCTGCATACAGACCTGTCTTCCCTCTGCCGTTGTGTTCTATTACCTATCAGAACAGAAGCATCCACACTGCATACAGACCTGTTTTCCCTCTGCTGTTGTGTTCTATTACCTATCAGAACAGCAGTGTCCATGCTGCATACAGACCTGTCTTCCATCTGCCGTTGTGTTCCATTACCTGTCAGCACAGCAGCGTCCATGCTGCATACAGACCTGTCTTCTATCTGCCGTTGTGTTCCATTACCTATCAGAACAGCAGTGTCCATGCTGCATACAGACCTGTCTTCCATCTGCCGTTGTGTTCCATTACCTATCAGAACAGCAGTGTCCATGCTGCATACAGACCTGTCTTCCATCTGCCATTGTGTTCCATTACCTATCAGCACAGCAGTGTCCATGCTACATACAGACCTGTCTTCCATCTGCCATTGTGTTCCATTACCTGTCAGCACAGCAGCGTCCATGCTACATACAGACCTGTCTTCCATCTGCCATTGTGTTCCATTACCTGTCAGCACAGCAGTGTCCATGCTGCATACAGACCTATCTTCCATCTGCCGTTGTTGTTCCATTACCTGTCAGCACAGCAGCGTCTATGCTGCATACAGTCCTGTCTTCCATCTGCCGTTGTGTTCCATTACCTATCAGAACAGCAGTGTCCATGCTGCATACAGACCTGTCTTCCATCTGCCATTGTGTTCCATTACCTATCAGCACAGCAGTGTCCATGCTACATACAGACCTGTCTTCCATCTGCCATTGTGTTCCATTACCTGTCAGCACAGCAGTGTCCATGCTACATACAGACCTGTCTTCCATCTGCCATTGTGTTCCATTACCTGTCAGCACAGCAGTGTCCATGCTGCATACAGACCTATCTTCCATCTGCCGTTGTTGTTCCATTACCTGTCAGCACAGCAGCGTCCATGCTGCATACAGTCCTGTCTTACATCTGCCATTGTGTTCCATTACCTGTCAGCACAGCAGTGTCCATGCTACATACAGACCTGTCTTCTATCTGCCGCTGTGTTCCATTACCTGTCAGTACAGCAGCGTCCATGCTGCATACAGTCCTGTCTTCCATCTGCCATTGTGTTCCATTATCTGTCAGCACAGCAGTGTCCATGCTGCATACAGACCTGTCTTCTATCTGCCATTGTGTTCCATTATCTGTCAGCACAGCAGCGTCCATGCTACATACAGACCTGTCTTCCATCTGCCGCTGTGTTCCATTACACTGTACAACAATGAAAATGTTTCCGATGTGAAAATAGTTACTTCTAATTGATGTCAGCATGCAAAGAATGAATATGACATTTAAAACTCTCAGTTAGCTCTGAGTTCCGAGATATAGCCCATTTATGACGATGTAGGGGTATTCCTAGTGAAGTGGGCAGAATGGAGAGAATCTTACCAGCAATCTGCGTTCCGCACAGAGGGAGCGGGGCCTAATGACCCAATTAAATGAATCAGTTATTTGTCCCCTCCCCTATTCAAATATATGCGATTCACGGGATTACCCACACAAGATAACTGTGGTGCACTGAGTGACAAGCATAGTGAGCAATTCCACCAAGACATCCCAGCAATGGAACAAAGATATTAGGGTAGGTGACAGTGACAAGAGATGCCCCAGAAGAGGAGTACAAGTGACAAGCAAAGAGAAAGCACCCCCATGAATAGGCCACTATATTACATAGTACTTTCCTATGCTGTATGTTTGCTTCGTATGCTGTATGTTTGTTTTGTATGCTGTAGGTTTGTTTCGAATGCTGTATGTTTGTTTCGTATGCTGTATGTTTGTTTCGAATGCTGTATGTTTGTTTCGTATGCTGTATGTTTGCTTCGTATGCTGTATGTTTGTTTCATATGCTGTATGTTTATTTCCTATGCTGTATGTTTGCTTCGTATGCTGTATGTTTATTTCCTATGCTGTATGTTTGTTTCCTATGCTGTATGTTTGTTTTGTATGCTGTATGTTTGCTTCGTATGCTGTATGTTTGTTTCCTATGCTGTATGTTTGTTTCGTTTTGTGTTCTTATTTGTGATTGATTGAATTAAAACAACTGTTATTTATTTTCTATCAAGAAAACATCAGATTATTTTAAAATAGCTTTTCACTATGACTATATTACTAATGTACATACAGTATAGTGCAAGTAGTGTAGCTCAAAAAATAGAGCTAGTAAAATCATTCTGAAATCATTTTAGTTTTTCTTGACCTCAAATTAGTAATGTATGACTATTAGTAATGTATGACTATTTTTAGAAACTAAACAAATTAAAAGTATTAATTTGTTGTACAGTGTTACCTGTCAGTGTCGCAGTGTACATGCTGCATACAGACCTGCAGTAACCCCTTCATTTCAGTCAGCAAGTATTTCACTTTCATCTGCCACTGTATACCGTCACCTATCAGTGTGACAGCTTCCACTCAAGTTCAGCCACGGTCTTCATTACATCATACCGCTGGGACAGTGCATGCACATTACTTATGCTGTTATACTCTATACTCAGTGCTTTTCCATGTTATCAGCTTATACTATTGACTTGTATTGGTTTCCCTGCATTGTGTGCTATTGTCCTGGCTGGTTAAGAGAAGGGTTCTGGTTCCAGGGCTAGGGCTCAGTGCAGGGCCAGTAACAGAAATCTTGGGGGCCGGTACACTTAGGTTTTTGGGGCCCTCTATCCCCTGTCCTAGCCCTTATCCTAGCCAGTCACACACCCCTCTTCCCCCAACCACTGTGCCTGTCACACATCCCCCTCGTCCCCAGCCCCTGTATCTGTCACACACCCCTCTTCCCCAGCCCCTGTGTCTGTCACACACCCCTCTTCCCCAGCCCCTGTGTCTGTCACACACCCCTCTTCCCCAGCCACTGTGTCTGTCACACACCCCTCTTCCCCAGCCCCTGTGTCTGTCACACACCCCTCTTCCCCAGCCCCTGTGTCTGTCACACACCCCTATTCCCCAGCCTCCTGTATCTGTCACACATCCCTCTTCCCCAGCCCCTGTGTCTGTCACACACCCCTCTTCCCCAGCCCCTGTGTCTGTCATACACCCCTCTTCCCCAGCCCCTGTGTCTGTCACACACCCCTCTTCCCCAGCCCCCTGTATCTGTCACACACCCCTCTTCCCCAGCCCGTGTCTGTCACACACCCCTCTTCCCCAGCCCCTTGTATCTGTCACACACACCTCGTCCCCAGCCCCCTGTATCTGTCACACACCCCTCTTCCCCAGCCCCTGTGTCTGTCACACACCCCTCTTCCCCAGCCCCTGTGTCTGTCACACACCCCTCTTCCCCAGCCCCTGTGTCTGTCACACACTCCTCTTCCCTAGCCTCTGTGTCTGTCACACACCTCTCTTCCCCAGCCCCTGTGCCTGTCACACACCCCTATTCCCCAGCACCTGTATCTGTCACACACCCCTCTTCCCCAGCCCCTGTGTCTGTCACACACCCCTCTTCCCCAGCCCCCTGTATCTGTCACACACCTTTCTTCCCCAGCCCGTGTCTGTCACACACCCCTCTTCCCCAGCCCCTGTATCTGTCACACATCCCTCTTCCCCAGCCCCATGTATCTGTCACACAACCCTCTTCCCCAGCCCCTGTGTCTGTCACACACCCCTCTTCCCCAGCCCCTGTGACTGTCACACACCCCTCTTCCCCAGCCCCTGTGTCTGTCACACACTCCTCTTCCCCAGCCCCTGTGTCTGTCACACACCCCTCTTCCCCAGCCCCTGTGCCTGTCACACACCCCTATTCCCCAGCACCTGTATCTGTCACACACCCCTCTTCCCCAGCCCCTGTGACTGTCACACACCCCTCTTCCCCAGCCCCTGTGTCTGTCACACACTCCTCTTCCCCAGCCCCTGTGTCTGTCACACACCCCTCTTCCCCAGCCCCTGTGCCTGTCACACACCCCTATTCCCCAGCACCTGTATCTGTCACACACCCCTCTTCCCCAGCCCCTGTGTCTGTCACACCTCCCCCTCTTCCCCAGCCCCTGTGTCTGTCACACACCCCTCTTGCCCAGCCCCTGTATCTGTCTCACACCCCTCTTCCCCAGCCCCTGTGTCTGTCACACATAACTCTTCCCCAGCCCCTGTGCCTGTCACACACCCCTCTTCCCCAGCCCCTGTATCTGTCACACACCCCTCTTCCCCAGCCCCTGTTCCTGTCACACACCCCTCTTCCCCAGCCCCTGTGTCTGTCACATACCCCTCTTCCCCAGCCCCTATGTCTGTCACACACCCCTCTTCCCCAGCCCCTGTGTCTGTCACACATCCCTCTTCCCTAGCCTCTGTGTCTGTCACACACCCCTCTTCCCCAGCCCCTGTATCTGTCACACACCCCTCTTCCCCAGCCCCTGTGTCTGTCACACACCCCTCTTCCCCAGCCAGTGTCTGTCACACCCCCCTCTTCCCCAGCCCCTGTATCTGTCACACACCCCTCTTCCCCAGACCCCTGTGCCTGTCACACACCCCTCTTCCCCAGCCCCTGTGTCTGTCACACACCCCTCTTCCACAGCCCCTGTTCCTGTCACACACCCCTCTTCCCCAGCCCATGTGTCTGTCACACATCCCTCTTCCCTAGCCTCTGTGTCTGTCACACACCCCTCTTCCCCAGCCCCTGTATCTGTCACACACCCCTCTTCCCCAGCCCCTGTATCTGTCACACACCCCTCTTCCCCAGCCCCTGTGTCTGTCACACACCCCTCTTCCCCAGCCAGTGTCTGTCACACACCCCTCTTCCCCAGCCCCTGTATCTGTCACACACCCCTCTTCCCCAGACCCCTGTGCCTGTCACACACCCCTCTTCCCCAGCCCCTGTGTCTGTCACACACCCCTCTTCCACAGCCCCTGTTCCAGTCACACACCCCTCTTCCCCAGCCCCTGTGTCTGTCACACACCCCTCTTCCCCAGCCCCTGTGTCTGTCACACACCCCTCTTCCCTAGCCCCTGTGTCTGTTACACACCCCCTTGCCCAGCCCCTGTGTCTGTCACACACACCCATTCCCCAGCCCATGTGTCTGTCACACCCCCCTCTTCCCCAGCCCCTGTGTCTGTCACACACCCCTCTTCCCCATCCCATGTGTCTGTCACACACCCCTCTTCCCCAGCCCCTGTATCTGTCACACACCCCTCTTCCCCAGCCCATGTGTCTGTCACACACAACTCTTCCCCAGCCCCTGTGTCTGTCACACACCCCTCTTCCCCAGCCCCTGTATCTGTCACACACCCCTCTTCCCCAGCCCCTCTTCCTGTCACACACCCCTCTTCCCCAGCCCCTGTGTCTCATATACCCCTCTTCCCCAGCCCCTGTGTCTGTCACACACCCCTCTTCCCCAGCCCCTGAGTCTGTCACACACCCCTCTTCCCTAGCCCCTGTGTCTGTCACACACCCCTCTTCCCCAGCCCCGGTATCTGTCACACACCCCTCTTCCCCAGTCCCTGTGTCTGTCACACACCCCTCTTCCCCAGCCCGTGTCTGTCACACCCCCCTCTTCCCCAGCCCTTGTATCTGTCACACACCCCTCTTCCCCAGACCCCTGTGCCTGTCACACACCCCTCTTCCCCAGCCCCTGTATCTGTCACACACCCCTTTTCCCCAGCCCCTGTGTCTGTCACACACCCCTCTTCCCCAGCCCCTGTGTCTGTCACACACCCCTCTTCCCCAGCCCCTGTGTCTGTCACACACCCCTCTTCCCCAGCCCCTGTGTCTGTCACACACCCCTCTTCCCCAGCCCCTGTATCTGTCACACACCCCTCTTCCCCAGCCCCTGTGTCTGTCACACACCCCTCTTCCCCAGCCCCTGTGTCTGTCACACACCCCTCTTCCCTAGCCCCTGTGTCTGTCACACACCCCTCTTCCCCAGCCCCTGTATCTGCCACCCCCTACATCTACAGCTATCCACCACTCACCCCCTGACTCTTTAGCCCAGCCCAGCCCTGGTCATCACTTACTACCTGTGTTCCTTAGTCTTCCCTGGTGGGAGATCCAGACCTGGTGGCTCCTTTCTGATTTGATGGCACAATGTCATGCACGCTGCGCCAGCCCGGCCACCCTTTCACTGCTGGGAGGATCTAGCTGCAATCATCATGCCTGGTGCCCTGCTTACTCAGCAGGTGGCAGAGGCAAGGGGGACAAGTGAACTAGACTACCCATAATTCCTGAGGATTCTGGGTCCCTTGGAATCTTGGGGACCGGTAAAAGTGTCCCTTATTCACCCCCCTGCTGCTGGGCCTGGTTCGGTGTGCAGTATACTGTACAGTCTGTGCACTGAGGTGTTCAGTAGCTGTATTACCTATCCTGACTCTAAGTTTCTGAGTTCCCATGTGCAGCTTTATCAAAGAGTCCACACAGATAAATAGCCACATGGGAGCAAAACGCGTTAGTGATTGATATTTTATAGGTGGTCTTGTGCTGCACTATATGCTATGCCCATTTGTAGTGACTCCCACAAGGCCTGCTATCCGCTGCCAGCTACCTGACACTTATTGTGATTGGGACAAATCTACAACGTTGCCAGACATACACAGGGAAACCGTATGGTGAGATCCACTATTTGTATACAGACTACACAGAGTGCACACTTGGAATCCTTACCTGCTTACTGCAATTGGTCTCCTATTACTGACAACAGGAAAGATCAGACCATAGCTGCTAGTGCTAGCTGCTGACTCTTGCGGGTAAGAGCAGATCTGCCAGATTGATTATTGCAGCCTGTGGAGCAGGTAATTATAAGTCTCTATTGCCATCTTATTTTACACATAATCATCATATACAATTCACTGGGGACATTATTAATCCACAAATCCATTTTTTGGCTATAAAATTGAGACTTCATAAACATTAAGGAACTTGAGGATTTCTTTGTATGGTGAATCACACGGTGAAATTACATAGGAAAATCCTGATTTTATACATCAAGTAATACAAGTATTTTCTTATAGGTGTAAGGATACAAAATCCTCTATTTTTATTTAATTCTCAGATGGTATATATGTTTACAAGAATTTATGGTTGGAAAATAAGGCCCTCATTCAGAGCCGCTCGCAAAAAGCGAGCACTCGCTCTGAATGAGGGCGGATGCTTTGTTTATTGAATTCGACCTTCTGGCCGCTCGCTAGCTTTAGCGAGCGGGCAGGTGATGGAAACGATGGTCGAGACCATCGTGACCATAGGGGCTTGCGACGAGACCCTTGTGGTAGGGTCTTGTCTGCCGCAAGCCCCAGTTAGCTTCCTGCTCTAACAGAGCAGGAAGCTCCCTACTGACATCACTGGTGATGTCAGTAAGGCCACCTACAAACAGCAGGCGTTCCTTCAGGAACGCCTCAGTTTGTCCGGCCACCCCCCCACCCCTCCTACTTGCGAGCGGTCTGAATGAGGTCCTAAGTCTATCATATGTATCATTATCGTATGCTTGTCACAATGTAGATAATAGTACTGTGATTTTGGAATAAATCTTTTTAAATGGATAAATACACAAGCGTGTCTATTGTTGTGTTCAGCCAAGACAAATATCAGGTATTATAATTAGGGGTGTGCACCGGCCACTTTTCGTGTTTTGTGTTTTGGTTTTGGATCTGGATCTTTCTTCGTGTTTTGGATCTGGATTGGTTTTGCCAAAACCACCCTTTCGTGTTTTGGGTTCTGGGTTTTGTGTTTTGGATCTGTATTTTTTTTTTAAAAAGCATAAAAACAGCTAAAATCACAGAATTTGTGGGTTTTTCTGCTCCTATGCTATTATTAACCTCAATAACCTTAATTTCCACTCATTTCCAGTCTATTCTGAACACCTCACACCTCACAATAGTGTTTTTATATCCAAAAGGTTGCATCAAGGTAGCTGGATGACTATGCTAAGAGATACGAGTGGGCGGCACAAACACGTGGTCCATCTAGGAGTGACACTGCAGTGGCAGACAGGATGGCAGTTTGAAAAACTAGGCCCCAAACAGTACATAATTCAAAGAAAAAAAAGAGGTGCAAGATGGAATTGTCCTTGGGCCCTCCCACCCTTATGTTGTATAAACAGGACATGCACACTTTAACAAACCAAACATTTCAGCGCCAGGGTCTGCCACAGGACTGTGGCTGAAATGATTGGTTCGTTTGGGCCACCACAAAACAAGCTGGTAATTAATCTGTCCCTGCACAAACTGGCTCTATGGAGGCAAGATGTCGTCCTCATCCTCCTCATCCACCGATTCCTCACCCTCTTCAGTGTTGTGTACATCCTCATCCTCACAGAGTATTAATTCGTCCACGCTGGAATCCACAACCACAGGTCCCTCTGTACGTTCTGGAGGCTGGTCTCCCTGGAAGAGTTGATAATTCATTTTATGAACATCATCTTCTCCACATTTTGTGGAAGCAACCTCCTACGCCTTTCGCTGACAAGGTTCCCGGCTGCACTAAACACTCTTTAGGAGTACACACTGGAGGGGGGGCAACTCAGGTAAAATAGAGCCAGTTTGTACAGGGACCTCCAAATTGCTTCTTTTTCCTGCCAGTACAATTACGGACTGTCTGACATGCCTACTTGGATGCTGTCACCGATGTAATCCTTTAACAGACAGACGCACACTTGTCGCTGCTGCTTTAAGGATGCAGGTGCGGCTACAGCCCACACATTTCACAAAGACAGAAAAAAAAAGAATTTTTTTATTGTTTGTGGAGCGCACTTTGAGGGTTACACCACCCTTTAACAGACAGACGCACGCTTGTCGCTGCTGCTTTGAGGTTGCAAGTGCGGCTACAGCCCACACAATTCACAAAGACAGAAAAAAAAAGAATTTTTTTATTGTTTGTGGAGCGCACTTTGAGGGTTACACCACCCTTTAACAGACAGACGCACGCTTGTCGCTGCTGCTTTGAGGATGCAGGTGGAATCTAGACGGGATTTGGAACCGGGGACACACTACCTCCATCAATTGTCTAAATCCCACTGCACTATTGGCGGATACCGGATGCACGTCTAACACCAACATAGCAGTCAAGGCCTCAGTTATACGTTTTGCTTCAGGATGACTGCTGTCGTACTTCATCCTCATCGCTAGGGACTGCTGGAGGGTCAATTGATTAGTAAAAGTAGTGGTGTTCCTACTTCCTCTCTGGGATGATGAACAACTCCCAGCAGCAACAGCATTAGGAGGAAATGGTTCTTGATCTTTTCCTATTTTATTTTTATCGGAGAAAGTTTGGTCCTCCATTTATGTTATATTGATATATACGTGCGGCTAAGGCGCACACAAACACAGAAAATATTTTCTTATTTTTGCTGGAGAGTAGTGCACTTTGTGGGTTACACCACCCTTTAAGAAATGAGCCAGCCGGCTCTTTACTTATGGGACACAGGCGCACACTTGGCGCTGCTCCTTTGTTGATGCACGTGCGGCTACTGCGCACACATTTCACAAACACAGGAAATATTTTTTTATTTGGTTTGGACTGGAGTGTACTTTGGGGGTTTCAGCACCCTTTAACGGTCAAGCCAGCCGGCCCTTTACTTATGACACAGGCGCACGCTTGGCACTACTTTGTTGATGCACGTGCGGCTACTGCGCATACAATTCACAAACACAGAAAGAAAAAAAAAAATTTAGCACTTGGGGGGAGCACCGCTGATGGACAGAGGACCCCCTGGACAACACTACAGCACCCCTTTAGGACTGGGACACTGCACAGGACTTTGGAGTGGACACAGCCCCTATGGACAACTGACTGCACAACACAGTCCAGCCAGCCCCTATGGACTTTGAAGTAGTGGACACAGCCCCTATGGACAACAGCAGCACAGCACAACACAGCCAGCCCCTATGGACTTTGAAGTAGTGGACACAGCCCCTATGGACAACAGCAGCACAGCGCAGCACAACACTACTCTGTACTACACTACACTACACTACACAGCCCAGCCAGCCCTAACTCCCACCCTCCCTCTTCACTGTCCACAGCCGAGTGAGAAAATGGCGCCGACGCAGGTACCTTATATAGGATCCAAAACCCGCGAGACCCGGAAGGCGGGATGATGACGTTTTGCCTCGATTTCAGATCCGAGTCAGGCGGGAAAAGCCGAGCCTGACTCGGATCGGCCTCGGATCGGGGGGGCTCGGGGGGGTTCGGATTTCAGAAATCTGAACCCGCTCACCCCTAATTATAATGAGCGCAGCACCTGTTATATACTATTGTATTTTATCACTCAGTGACAGGTACGTAATTTGGCTTCAGCTGCTGAAACTGGTGAACAATTGTTTATATAAAGTAATACAATTATTAATAATAATACTAAGTATATAAATGAAAAGAAAAAAACACTGGGCTGAGGGTTCTAATTTTGGATCAGATGACAGAAGTTAGGATGGGGGATAAATATAACTAATTCAGTGCATTAAGGGTGGTATAATAAAAAAAGATTGCAAATTTATCTGTGCAGGCTCTTCCTGGTCTTACCTGTTGTGGTGTTCTGCACAAGTTGTGGAGCACCTATGCAGATTTATCCTAGCCCAGGGACATTTGTGGTCCCACCTGGAGTGACATTGGGCTAGGACAATAATACAAACTATATCTGACACTTTGAAGAAGGGGTGGTTCCCTGTCCTACATTATATGCTATGGTCCTAGATAAATGGTACAAAACAAACCTACTCAGGCTTGGGCAGGGGAGTCATGGATTTTTCCTGGCGCCAGCTAAGGCATTGAAGGGTTTGCTAAAAATGCTTCCAACTCCAGATCCAAAGATGAATGGAGACACAGTAAGTGATCCTTATAGCCCTGACCTATTGCAGGGAAGGTGGAGGGGTGGGATAGAATGAAGAATGCAAATGAAGCAAAACAATGATGTCCACTTTATTTTACCAACATATTTTGTATTTATTTTACACCTACATAACATGTCTCCTCTTATTTACTCTACATCATTTACAGATGGAAACCGCCATGATGAACACACACTTCTCATGTGTTTACCAAGAACTTCGTCCCTAACTCCATAAATTAGTGGACTTATAAATCTGGGAATACACATAAGCAGGAAAAAGTCGATCAATGGCATATAATAAAAATAGCGGGTTAAATAACTGTCAATATATGTAGAAGTAAAAGACAACATGCACAACATGAGCTGAAACGCGTGGAGCAAGACAGTTCTTCCAGCCTTAGAAGCAGATTTCCCAGTAGCAATCCTCCGAGCAACCAGCATAACTTTGATGTACGTGAAGGCGATTATCAGTCCAACCGTGGTAAAGCTAATTACAATGGTTACTGCTCTTAAGACTACCTGTACCTCATTCACTATTAATAGTGGCCAATTGCAGATAATATTGAATGAAAAGACGCGTTTTTCTACAGAAAAACAAAATGCAATAAAATCGGCGATCTGTGGAATGAGCCCCACTGTCCACATGATTGCGATAGCAGAACTAGACCTCTGCGCAGTGCACAACTCTGCGTGCCTTAATGGATGGCAAATGGCCACATAGCGTTCCAAAGACATGACCGCCAAGTTGTAAGGAGTAATCCTAAATGCACATGTGGAGAAGGTGACAATTGTGTAACAAATCGGCAAAGGAATGTACATCAAGTACACAACAGATAAAAAGAGAAACATTGAAATGGCTAGATAGGCCAGATCATTAACAAGCATGTGTATAAACAGCATATAGCGAGGGTTCTCCCGGACATGAGTAACGGTAAAGAAGGCATTCAGTATAACACACATGAAGTACAGGAAGATGCAGAACAAGGAGACCATCACCACAAAACAACTTAACCTTATAAGCTCTGAGGACTTATTGTTGTATATGATAACGCTGCTGTTGGACTGGGTGGAGTTAAACATTTGTTGGAGTCCAGACCGCCGTTTGTTCTCTGTTGAAAGAAGAAACATGAATATGGACTTTAAAAAAAAAAAATCAAACTTCTCCCAAATTACTGCCTGCACATATAATACACTTGTATTTAACCTACCTACTTGTGAGCTGGAGATTCAGTTGACACATATTAAGTGACAATGAAATTATAATAGTTTCTGTTCTTACAGTACATCTCTATGCAATGACATTTTACAGCACTTGAGAATACAGCAGAAAATGCTGGAATGTGCCGATGTATAATATTTTAATAATAAATATTCCATAAAATAAACGTGGCCAATGGTTCAACTTTTCATTGGATCTAACTTTATTTCCAGTTTTTCATCCTGAGTCAACCAATTTTGAACTGCGGTTTCACTTAAAAAGGTGGACGAGCATCTTTTGTTTCTTTTAACAGGTGGTATATGAAAAAACTAGGGGTGAGCGGGTTCGGATTTCGGAAATCCGAACCCCCCCGAGCCCCCCCGATCCGAGGCCGATCCGAGTCAGGCTCGACTTTTCCCGCCTGACTCGGATCTGAAATCTAGGCAAAACGTAATCATCCCGCCTTCCGGGTCTCGCGGGTTTTGGATCCTATATAAGGTACCTGCGTCGGTGCCATTTTCTCACTCGGCTGTGGACAGTGAAGAGGGAGGGTGGGAGTTAGGGCTGGCTGGGCTGTGTAGTGTAGTATAGTGTAGTGCAGAGTAGTGTTGTGCTGTGCTGTGCTGCGCTGTGCTGCTGTTGTTAATAGGGGCTGTGTCCACTACTTCAAAGTCCATAGGGGCTGGCTAGACTGTGTTGTGCAGTCAGTTGTCCATAGGGGCTGTGTCCACTCCAAAGTCCTGTGCAGTGTCCCAGTCCTAAAGGGGTGCTGTAGTGTTGTCCAGGGGGTGCTCTGTCCGTCAGGGGTGCTCCCCTCAAGAGCTAAAAAAAATTATATTTTTTCTGTGTTTGTGAATTGTATGCGCAGTAGCCGCACGTGCATCAACAAAGTCGTGCCAAGCGTGCGCCTGTGTCATAAGTAAAGGGCCGGCTGGCTTGACCGATAAAGGGTGCTGTAACCCCCAAAGTACACTCCAAACCAAATAAAAAAATATTTTCTGTGTTTGTGAATTGTGTGCGCAGTAGCCGCACGTGCATCAACAAAGAAGTGCCAAGCGTGCGCCTGTGTCATAAGTAAAGGGCCGGCTGGCTTGACCGTTAAAGGGTGCTGTAACCCCCAAAGTACAATCCAAACCAAATAAAAAAATATTTTCTGTGTTTGTGAATTGTGTGCACTGTGGCTGCACGTGCATCAACAAAGGAGCAGCGCCAAGTGTGCGCCTGTGTCCCATAAGTAAAGAGCCGGCTGGCTCATTTCTTAAAGGGTGGTGTAACCCACAAAGTGCACTACTCTCCAGCAAAAATAAAAAAATATTTTCTGTGTTTGTGTGCGCCTTAGCCACACGTATATATCAATATAACATAAATGGAGGACCAAACTTTCTCCGATAAAAATAAAATAGGGAAAGATCAAGAACCACTTACTCCTAGTGCTGAAGCTGCTGCCACTAGTCATGACATAGACGATAACATGCCATCAACGTCGTCTGCCAAGGCCGATGCCCAATGTCATAGTAGAGGGCACATACAATCCCAAATGACAAAGTTCAGGAAAATGACCTTGAAAAAAACATTTAAATCAGCTGAAGAGAAACGTAAACTTGCCAATATGCCATTTACTACACGGAGTGGCAAGGAACGGCTAAGGTCTTTCCCTACGTTCATGACTAGTGGTTCAGCTTCACATGACGATGGAAGCCCTCCTCCCGCTAAAAAAATCAAAAGAGTTAAGCTGGCAAAAGCACAGCGAAGAACTGTGCATTCTAAGAAGATTTCACAAATCCCCAAGGAGAGTCCAAGTGTGGTGGCGGTTGCGATGCCTGACCTTCCCAGCACTGGATGGGAAGAGGTGGCTCTTTCCACCATTTGCACACCCCCTGCAAGTGCTGAAAGGAGCACCCACAGTCCACTTGCTGATATGCAAATTGAAGATGTCACTGTTGAAGTACAACAGGATGAGGATACTGGTGTAGCTGGCACTGAGGAGGAAGTTGGCGAGGAGGATTCTGATGGTGATGTGATTTGTTTAAATCAGGCTCCGGGGGAGACAGTTGTTGTCCGTGGGATGAAAAAGCCCATCATGGTCATGCCTGGGCAGAAGACCAAACATTCCACCTCTTTGGTCTGGCAATATTTCTATCCAAATCTGGACAACAACTGTCTTGCCATATGTACCATATGTAAAGGTGAAATAAGTAGGGGTAGGGATGTTAACCACCTAGGAACATCCTCCCTTATACGGCACCTGCAGCGCGTTCATAAAAAGTTACTGTCAAGTTCAGAAACTTTGGCTAAGACCGTAAGCAGTCCAGGGACACCTAAATCCCTTTTTCCTGTTTTATCCAAGGAATCGGTGGATGAGGAGGATGAGGACGACATCTTGCCTCCGTAGAGCCAGTTTATGCAGGGACAGATTAATTGCCAGCTTCTTTGGTGGGGGCCCAAATGAACCAATCATTTCAGCCACAGTCGTGTGGCAGACCCTGGAGCTGAAATGATTGGTTTGTTAAAGTGTGCATGTCCTGTTTATACAACATAAGGGTGGGTGGGAGGGCCCAAGGACAATTCCATCTTGCACCTCTTTTTTTTCTTTGCAGTATGTACTGTTTGGGGCCTAGTTTTTCAAACTGCCATCCTGTCTGCCACTGCAGTGTCACTCCTAGATGGGTCACGTGTTTGTGCCGCCCACTCGTGTCGCTTAGCATAGTCATCCAGCTACCTTGGTGCAATCTTTTGGCCATAAAAACAATATTGTGAGGTGTGAGGTGTTCAGAATAGACTGGAAATTAGTGGAAATGAAGGTTATTGAGGTTAATAATTGCATAGGAGCAGAAAAACCCACAAATTCTGTGATTTAAGCTGTTTTTATGCTTTTTTAAAAAAAAATACAGATCCAAAACACAAAACCCAGAACCCAAAACACGGAAGGGTGGTTTTGGCAAAACCAATCCAGATCCAAAACACGAAGAAAGATCCAGATCCAAAACCAAAACACAAAACACGAAAAGTGGCCGGTGCACACCCCTAGAAAAAACCCAATGCATTTTACGCCTATGATTTGGGGAGCAATTGGATCTAACTCTGCATTAACCCTACTGTCCAGTATGCACAACAGAGATAAATGACCAATGCTATAGAGAAGGAAACATTTATTTAGAAATGTGTCTGTGCAAATTTTTGTTCCTGTCAAAAATGTGCCTATATATACAATAGTAATGTTGTTCTGTCAGCTGTAGGGTTGTTACAGAGGGGTCTATGGGGGCATTCAGACCCACTCGCGAGCGGCAGTATGCTCGCAAGTGGGTCGATGTTCGCCACTGCGCATGTGCACAACGGAGGGAGCTCCTTCGTGCGCATGCGCGAGACCTGGGGAGCGACGGGCTTTCCATCGCTCCGGTCTCACACCAAAGGGGGCGTGCTGTCGATGTTGATTGACAGCACACCCCCTTTGGTGGGCATGCCGGGGGCGTGCCTGCCAGACGGAGGCGTTCCCTTGGGAACACCTACCGTCTTAAGCCGGCCCCACTGACATCACTAGTGATGTCAGTGGGAGTGATTTTGGCTCTGATAGAGCCAAAATCACTCCAGGGCTTGCGGCAGGGAGACCCTACCGCAGGGTCTCCGTCGCAAGTCCGATGGTCGCGATGGTCAAGACCATCGCGACCATCTTTTTGGCCGCTCGCATATGCTGTGGGTGGTCACCCACAGCTATACGAGCGGCCAGGAGGCCGCTCCATTTTCATGGAGGAGGGCCCTGATTCAGAGCGAGCGCTCTGGTCAGAGCGTCCAGCTCTGAATCAGGCCCTATATGTACTAAGCCTTGTAGAGAGGTAGATAGGACGGTGATAAAGTACCAACCAATCAACTCCTACCTGTCACTCTACAGGCTGTGTTTGAAAAATGACAATTAGGAGCTGATTGGTTGGTACTTTATTTCCGTCCACTTTATCTCTCCCCAAACCTTAGTACATAGACCCCAAAATCTCTTCTTTCTCTACATGTATGGAGAGAGCTGAAACTACTTCTTTGTTCTGTTCAAATTAGTTTTCACCATTTGTTCTCTCTCCTTATCTGTGGAGACAGGGCCGGCCCTTGCATATCAAACTCCTGTGCAATATTAATTCGTGACCCCCCTCTGTGCCACTATTGCCAGAGCTGATGTGGCCAGAATCTAATACAGTTAAATAATAAGTCTTACCTTAGAAATATGTTTAAAACAAATGTATACGGAGTTCCAATGAAACGGGTAAGAAGAATAGGGCTTATTGCACAGCTGTGTTCAAACCAAAAACAAGCAGGAGCAGCGCAGTGTAGTAATAACACAGAACATGATGGATCCTGCAGAGAGGCCTGGAGCAGCCACGGCAGAAACCGAGGACACAGGAGGACAGACTGAAAAGCTGGGGCCGAAATTAGCTGATTGGGACACAGGGCATAATAGATTTCTGAAATAAATAATAGAACTTAGGTAATCATTTCTTTTTTAGAATCAATGACACAGCCAGTCACATGTACAATTATACATCTGCTGATAAATAGTAGAGTGTACATAAAGTTCCAATCACCTTTAAGATGAATATTTATTAAACAATATTTGCAGGATATCCCTCCAAAAACACCCATTTTGAGGGGTACCCACAAATGTTAGTGATCCCTGGGATTTACCGTGGAGGAGCACCCCTTTAATAAAGTGACCAGGAAAATGATGTTAGGTACAGTAACTGCTGACCGAACCTGTCACTGGCCTGTATATTGGTTTTAACACTAATATATGAGACCATATATTGTATTGTATTGTTTGTTTGTTTGTTTTGTTTGTTTTTTTTTTTTATTTTTTTATGTATATTTAGTCTACTGTATTCTACAGTCAACTTACTATCTTATACTGAACAGCACACTACGGTATACACAAAGAAACTTAAACAAAAAAAAAGTTAATGAAAAATGTTCTTTGTTTCTTTTTATATATACTACCGGTAAACAAAATGTAAAAATTTTGAGCACCCCCATTTTTTCAGTTTTTATGGAAATAAAAAAGAAATCACAGAATCATATTGTGTATATGTGTGTGAGACATTATTTCTACAATGGAAATCAAATATTGTACTTGAAGTTCTTCTAACAGATGTGTTGAACTTGTAGGTAGCTTTGCTTTCACCCATCAGTCTATTTCACCTGAAGCCAGCATGATGAGGTTATAGGAGCATCTATATAAATTATCGAGTCCCAATAATGATAACTTTTCTATCGCCACAAGTTCATTTGATCACATAACTTCAGAGAACGAGCGGCCAGTGCCTCTCCCGGTACATTTACGTTTAGCCCCTAGGCAGCAATGCCTAAAGCCTTTTATTTCTTATATTTGTTTGTAAATCTTAAATACAGTATACATTTTATTTCAGTTTATGCTAACCTAAACTTTTTTTGTTTAACCAGTAGCAGTCACGGCTGTTACCCCTGTGTAACGTTTCAGGTTATTTACTGGATTTAAATTACTTAAATTTCAATAAAAACTGGAAAAATGGGACGTTCTAAACCTAAAAATCTATTTATTCAACTGTTTTCAAGCATATTTTCTCATTTCTGTAAGTGATTCTGACAGCCAGAGAACGGCTTTGCAGTATGGTTCTCATAAAGGTTTTTAAAACTGATTTCCCAATTCCATGATTTAAGCATAAATGCAGAATACGACTTACTAGATTCACCGATCTGATAACTTCCACAACTGTCCTCTCTCCTGCGGCATAAAAGCTGGCCTCCTTGGGAGCCAGGAGAGCTCTTCCCTAGACCATGGCTAACATTCGGCAGACTCTCCCAACTCCTGCTGGGACAACCATTTGTCCATACATGTAGCACATTGTCCACAATAAGACACTAATAGCAGGAGTGAGCACAGCGGAACCTGACATCTGGATTTCCTACTGGATCAGGTGGATCACTTAACCTCAGGTTAGTAATAGTCTGCATTCATGTTAATTATGTGCATTCATGTTTAGAGATGTGATAGGCTGCAGAACAAAATGGAAATGTTATTTACAACTATGCAGTACTGTACATACTTACAAGTGTGTTTGATCTATGCAGCTCTCACATAGAATTCTGGATAATCAGCATTGATCCTGTACACTTATATACTATTTACTTGTCTATAAATCTCTAATGTATTCTATATTATTATCTGTTTTATCAACTCGCTTGGGATGGATACTGTTTAACAATACATCATGTTGCCCTTGGGAGAAGATGCATTTAGCAGTTTACTGCTTTCTCTCCCATCATTAGCGGCTTTCCCAGATGACAGTTTCTTCCTCATGAAGAACTACACAGTATTTTTATAAAAACAACCAGATGGATTACTTCTAATTCAGAATTAGAGATGTGTGCTGACCTCTGTGGTTTTGGTTTTGGATCCGTATCGCCTATGTGTTTTGGATCTGAATTTAGTTTTGCCAAAACTGTGAGTAGGAATATTACACTGCGCTACCATTTGCAGTGTCACAATATGTGTATGAATATTACACTGTGGTTCCACTTACAGTGTCACAATACATTTATGAATATTACACTGCGTTTCCACTTACAGTGTCACAATATATATAATTTTTTATGAATATTACACTGCGGTTCCACTTACAGTGTCACCATATGTTTTAAGAATATTACACTGTGGTTCCACTTACAGTGTTACAATACTTATATAAATATTACACTGTGGTTTCACTTACAGTGTCACAATATGTGTATGAATATTACACTGCGGTTCCACTTACATTGTCACAATATGTGTTGAATATTACACTGCGGTTCCACTTACTGTGTAACAATACATATATGAATATTACTCTGCGATCTGACTGGCAGCATCACAGTAAAAAAAAAACAATAATATAGTATACTGTGGTACAGCACAAAAAAAATTAATTATATTATTTGCTTTAATTTTTTTTACACTGGGCACCCTTGGATGGACAGAACACCCAGAGCACCCCTAGACCGACAGAGCACCCCTGAAGGACACAGCAGCCCCATCATGGACAAACAGAGCACCACTAGACCAACAGAGCACACCTGAAGGACACAGCAGCACTGAATGGACAACAGAGCACACCTGGAGGGACTTAGCAGCCCCTGGATGGACACAGCAGCCCCTGGATGGACACATCAACCCCTGGATGGACAACAGAGCACCCCTCGATGGACACAGCAGCCCCTGGAGAGCACCCCTGGATGGACACAGCAGCCCCTGGAGAGCACTCCTGGATGGACACAGCAGCCCCTGTAGAGCACCCCTGGATGGACACAGCACCTTTATAGATTCCAAAACCTGCGAGAATCAGACAGTGGGAGGATGATGTTTTGCCAGTATACTGGGGTACAGCACAAAAAAATTTGTTTATATTATTAATATTATTTGCTTTTATTTTTTTTACACTGGTTACCCTTGGACAGACAGAGCATCCCTAGACTGGCAGAGCACCCCTGAAGAGCACAGCAACCCCTTTATGGATGAACAGAGCACCCCTAGACAGACAGAGCACCCCTGAAGGACACAGCAGCCCCTGGACAGACAAGCAGCCCCTGGATGGACACAGCAGCCCCTGGATGGACAGCAGAGCACCCATGGATGGACACAGAAGCCCCTGGATGGACACATCAGCCCCTGGATGGACAACAGAGCACTGTGGACCTTTATAGTTTCCAAAATCTGTGAGAATCTGACAGTGGGAGGATAACATTTCGCCTTGTTTTGGGATCCGAGTCAGGTGGGAAAACCCAAGCCTGACTCCCATCATTTCAGTGGCCAGGATAAAAGTACTGACTGGCAGGATGGCTGGATAGCCCACAAGGATCTTGACTCACCTGCCTAAAGGCATACAAAAACTTTTTACCCTTAAGATTTTCTATTCAGCAGAGTTCTAATTACTATTTGTAATAATATATTAAATAATTTGAATTCAGTCACATAATGAATAGCTGATAAAGTGCTTAAGACAGTATAAGGATTAAATAAAAGCACTTTTAGTAGATAAAAAAATTATCATTCAATATATATATATAGATGTGTCCACATATACCTTTTCTAATATCTAGCCATATGGACAAATTTGCCATGCCTTTGAATATGCGATTCAGCAAAGCCTTGTGACTTTTCTTAAAATTTGCTAGATTAATTTGCTTTTTTATATGAATAGTTTTGCAGGAAAAAAAAATGGGATCCATCCAATTGCTACTCATTGTGGAGCGACTTAGGACTTAGCCGTGCTGGTATCTCGTGCCAAATGAAGCAAAAAATAAAGGTGTATGAGGACACATCTGTATATATATATATATATATATATATATATATATATCCAGTTGGTTCATTCACTATAAAGGGCACTCTCCAAAGTCAACTTTGAATCAATTTATTTTATTCAGACTGATTAATGCCACATGATAGTAGACATCTGTCCCAGGTTAACAAATGCCTAATGTCAACATTTCGGTTCATGTCGAACCTTCTTCAGGACATTGTATTCCAATCAACACATCTGTTGCACATAACCAACAAAATAAAAACAATTTCAGTGTGCCCAGACACTGTGGATAACTGATGCCGGAGGGTGTTACCAAACACCTGTAGCCACATTCACGTGTATATATATATATATATATATATATATAATGCCAAAGTTCATGAGATGGATGCCTAGTATCATGTAGGAAACCCTCCAGCCTTGTGTAGAGCAGCAACTCGACATGACATCAATTCCGCAAGTGGACCAAAGACCTCTCAAGAGATGTTGACCTATGCCATCTGGATAGTTTCCCAGAGCTCCCTGATATTTGTAGGTGCAGGATCTTGGGTGCAAATGGACCTCTCCACCATGTCCCATAAATGCTTCATTGGGTTCATGTCAGGCAAATGTGGTAGCCACACCATTCATCAAAACTGTCTAGAATGCTCCTTGAACCAATTCTGGACTACTTGGGACTGATGGTATGGTGCATTATCCTGCTGTAGTATTCCATTGTTGTGGGGGTGCATGAAGTCTGCAAATGGTCATTACACAATCAAACATAGTGGTTACAGGTCAATGATGTGTTCAGGCGGACCAGTGGACCCAATCCATGCAACAAGAACACACTCCACACAATAATAGAACCACCACCAGCCTGCATGGTGCCTTGCTGACAACTGGGGCCCATGGCCTCATGGAGTCTGCACCACACTCGAACCCTACCATCAGCCCAAAATTACTAGAACAGTGACTCTTCGAAACACACCACATGTTGCAAGTCCTCCAGGGTCCAATTAGCGACATCACAAACCCAGGTGCATAATAGCAAAGAGGATTGCTTAAAAATTGTGGGCTTAGAACATATAAAGAGTACAGATTGTGGCGGAGATTGTTATCGATATTTATGCCAGCAGGGATTGTACTGGATGTTTAAGCTAAATACCATTTCCCCCGAAGGTCTGAATGAGGCTGTGGAATTGAACTGTGTTTTATATGGGGGAGATGTGGAGTGTCCATGTGACACTCTTAGGGACTGTGTGGTCCCACCATCCTGCATCGCACCCCACGTCATTTAGTCTAGGACAGATACAGCCTCAGCACTGATAGGGCACTCTAGCACGAGCCCCATACTAGTCCCTTAGTTTGTTTACCTTACCCCATATTATTCATATCAACCATGTCTTCTAAATTGCATTATACTAAATAAACCAGAAATGTGGTTTATTAAGCTCTATATAAATATTAAACCGTGATCATTATACTCATTCTTTAGCAAAATAAGTATTTACACCTAATAAAGAAATAACATCATTTAGTTGGTATAGTCATCTATTGCCCTACTATGTGTAACCATAGGGGAGAGATTTAAGATGTCAGATTTGGGATCTTAGGGACTGACAGGTCCCAGTATCTCTGCCTTACACCACATCTCACCTCCTATGTGAAATGAAGTCACACCATATGGAACATCTATGTATATGCAATGTTGAAGTATATTTCTGTTTCATTAGGATCTTTAAGTAAGAGACGTTTGTATGAATATTTCATAATTTAACTTTCCTATACAATAATTACAATTACAACTTATTTCATTACTCCATGTTTTCAGTACACATCGGATTATATATTACCTAAGTTTGAAGGTTTATTAATGTGGAAGATATATGTAAAGGAAGAATTTAGAGATTGTTTATTCAATTGTTGAAGAGGGATATATGTCCCAAAAATAATATTTTATGGTTCTAACAAGTATACTTCGGTTGTGGGTACCAATTTACATTCAAGCGAAATTCAACTGTTAATACAAGGACTAATGATTGTTGTACTACCAAGTAAAAATCCTGTATAAAAATGAAGATCTGATAATCCTATTTGTGCTTTTTATGCTCAGTTTTACACTTAAAGGATCTTAACCCTTATGTCTTTCCGATTGCTTCTTATATACAATAGCAAAGTAAAAAATAAGACTGTATTTGTTTATGCCACTATGTAATTTTAGAATGATGTGAGAACATCATTCACAGCCAGACACCATGTTAAGAATGAGGCAGTCTCCAGAACTTTCCAATTAGTAATTATGAAAGCAGGTACTTATACCAGGAGCACCCAGAGACAATCCTCTCATACTGCCTCTGACGGAGCTGTGATACACAGGGAAACGCGTTAGGCAACCCACTGAGGGGCTGCTGCCTAAGAGGAACTTGCAAGGATTTCTCACACCCATGAGTTCCAAGAACTGGTAACCAATACCTTTTTGGGACACTCTGCTGGTTTATACAAGTGGTCGGCCACAAGTTGATTATTGCACACACGGCGTTTCCGGGACACACGCAGCAATTAGAATGAGAAGTCCGGCAGCCATGAAGTGCTTCAAGCTGCACATTACCAGACGCCCCCATCCGGGTTGGTTGTTCCGCAGACTGTAGCTGTTGAACACCACCTGCACCCGGTTCCTGCTGTGCCTTAAGATACAAGATCTGGGTCTAACCTGAACTGACTGCTGACACAGATCACCAGGGCCATATGGAATCTCCTATCATGAGTGACTGTCCCTGGCGACAGAGACCACTACATTCAACCGTACAGCTTTTCCGGGCCTTTCACTCACCCGCTCTACCCGGTGACAACATCAGTGATAACCCAGGTATTTACCCCAGGTGATCAACCCCTCACCACCTGTATATTAGAGAGCTGATACGGGGCATAACCACGAGTACCCCATTCATAATATTGCATCCCATCTGGTCCCAATTTACTGTACATCGGGACATTTTAGTTGAGTTCATCCAACTTAGAACTCAGTACTATATTCTTGACACTATATAGAAATTGATACAACTGTTTCTGTAACTTTTGGACACAATATTGATACATATGCAACTTAAAACTGATCAACGCAAGTTTCTTCTAAACCTCATATACCCTTCAGTGTCATATTTATATGCATAGGCTGTGATTTTTTATTTATTTTCCTTTCATGTGCTAAAGATATTATTTTAAATATTATTTTATACTATATTGTTTGTGTACTTCATGATTAAAAATATATCTTTTTCCCATTGATTGAATGCTTCAAGCGCTGCTTATTTTCATGTGACCAGGTGAGGTGCTGTGTCTGATGTCGTAGTGTTAACAAGGGCACTCTGGTGGGTCTTCTGCTCCCGGAATCGGTGTGAATTACCGCTGGACTCCTGGCCGGCAGTTCAAATCCCGGCTGGCTGACAGAGGAGGAAATCCCAATTGTCCCTAGGTAAGTATAAACTAACCTATTTTTCCCCCTAACCCCCCCGTGCCTAAACCTAACTCCCCCTTCCCCGCCGCCTAAACCTAAGTCCCAGGGGGGGTGCCTAACCCTAACCTCCCCCCGGGGGTGCCTAACCCTAACCCTCCCACCCCCTAGCCTAACCCTAACCTCCCGGGGGGGTGTGCCTAACCCTAACCTCCCGGGGGGTGTGCCTAACCCTAAGTCCCCCCCGGGAGCCCTAAACCTAACCCTCCCCCACCCTGCGGCTGTCCGCTGCGGTGTCCGGCATCCGCTCGATCGGGATGCCGGGCACCAGTCTCCCAGCATCGGTAAAATGACATTCATCTAGATTTAGATGCCTGTCATTCATCCCTCTTTGGGATTAAATTGTCTGGAAGCCGGCGGTCGGCATTCCGTCCGCCGGCTTCCTAAACGTATCCCATGGAAGCTAAAGAATGCGGCACTGACCTTCTGGATATGCATCTGGTACCTCTTGCATTGAATGTGGATGTGATTTGACCCAGTGTTGCTTGTGTATTACCACAGACAATTCAGGGGAGACGGTGCCACTGCGCTGTCCATGTGACACTGTAGGTCAGTAAATGTTGAATGTCCACACAACTTTGGAAATGTTAGGCAGCACTTATCATGCCACGTTTGAACTCTGAAATTTCACATTGCCTTTCCACGATCAGCCAAGACGGTGTTCAAACGGATTCATGAGATGTCAGATTACAACTAATGCAGGTCTGGGCATTTCCAAGACATCACAGTATGGTGGCACCATCTACCGTTAACTTTACATACTACTATCCCTTGACATTTGACACTTTAGTGTATGTATACAGTATATATATTAGAGATGAGCGGATCCGGTTCCCTGAGAACCAGACTCGCCCGATCATGGCAATTCCGAGCAAGATCCTAGGTCTGGCTTGGGTTTTCCACCTGACTCGATTCTGAAAATGGGGCAAAATGTCATCAATCCCGTGTCAGATTCTTGCGAGTTTTGGAACTCTGCGATGATTGTCGCCACTTGCTTGCTGAGTCCCGTCCAGGGGGGGGCTGTGCTGTTTGTCCAAGGAGCTGTGCTGTCCATCCAGGGGTGTGCTGTGCTGTCCATCTAGGGGTGTGCTGTCCATCCAGTGTGCTGTCCATCCAGTGTGCTGTCCATTCCGGGGTGTGCTGTCCAACCAGTGTACTGTTCATCCAGGTGTGTGCTGTCCATCCAGTGTACTGTTCATCCAGGTGTGTGCTGTCCATCCAGTGTACTGTTCATCCAGGTGTGTGCTGTCCATCCAGTGTACTGTCCATCCAGTGGTGTGCTGTGCTGTCCATCCAGGGGTGTGCTGTGCTGTCCATCCAGGGGTGTGCTGTGCTGTCCATCCAGGGGTGTGCTGTGCTGTCCATCCAGGGGTGTGCTGTCCATCCCAGGGTGTGCTGTCCATCCAGTGTGCTGTGCATCCAGGGGTGTGCTGTCCATCCAGTGTGCTGTCCATCCAGTGTGCTGTGCATCCAGGGGTGTGCTGTCCATCCAGGGGTATGCTGTCCATCCAGGGGTGTGCTGTCCATCCAGGGGTATGCTGTCCATCCAGGGGTGTGCTGTCCATCCAGTGTGCTGTCCATCCAGGGGTGTGCTGTACTGTCCATCCAGTGTGCTGTCCATCCAGGTGTGTACTGTGCTGTCCATGCAGGGGTCTACTGTCCAACCAGGGGTGTACTGTCCATCCCGGTGTGTGCTGTGCTGTCCATCCAGGGGTGTGCTGTCCATCCAAGGGTGTGCTGTCCATCCAGTGTGCTGTGCATCCAGGGGTGTGCTGTCCATCCAGTGTGCTGTCCATCCAGTGTGCTGTGCATCCAGGGGTGTGCTGTCCATCCAGGGGTATGCTGTGCATCCAGGGGTGTGCTGTCCATCCAGGGGTATGCTGTCCATCCAGGGGTGTGCTGTCCATCCAGTGTGCTGTCCATCCAGGGGTGTGCTGTACTGTCCATCCAGTGTGCTGTCCATCCAGGTGTGTACTGTGCTGTCCATGCAGGGGTCTACTGTCCAACCAGGGGTGTACTGTCCATCCCGGTGTGTGCTGTGCTGTCCATCCAGGGGTGTGCTGTCCATCCAAGGGTGTGCTGTCCATCTAGGGGTGTGTTGTGCTGTCCATCTAGGGGTGTGCTATCCATCCAGTGTACTGTCCATCCAGGGGTGTGCTGTCCATCCAGTGTACTGTCCATCCAGGGGTGTGCAGTCCATCCAGTGTGCTGTCCATCCAGGTGTGTGCTGTGCTGTGCTGTCCATCCAGGGTTGTGCTGTCCATTCAGTGTGCTGTCCATCTAGGTGTGTGCTGTCCATCCAGGGGTGTGCTGTCCATTCAGGTGTGTGCTCCGCTGTACCCTCAAAGTTTAGCCATATAAGCACTGTGACACTGCAGGTCTTACCCCACCAGTGTAGCCATATAAGCACTGTGACACTGCAGGTCTTACCCCACCAGTGTAGCCATATAAGCACTGTGACACTGCAGGTCTTACCCCACCAGTGTAGCCATATAAGCACTGTGACACTGCAGGTCTTACCCCACCAGTGTAGCCATATAAGCACTGTGACACTGCAGGTCTTACCCCACCAGTGTAGCCATATAAGCACTGTGACACTGCAGGTCTTACCCCACCAGTGTAGCCATATAAGCACTGTGACGCTGCAGACTGTACCACAGTGTAGTAATACAAAGAAAAAAAAACAACCACACAAGGTATAGATTATATCTCGTTATTTATATGGCCCCTAATGCCTTCTTATTGGAAATAAATATATATATATATTTGTGGCAAGGGGGTGCTACCACTTCACAAAAAATTCATATATAGAAAATGGAAAGACAAAGGGCTGTATTCAATTTGAGGCGTTATGTCCGGATCCGCTGTAATTTACCGCCGATTACGTCATTATCGCCTGTTTTAGTTTTACCCCGTATTCAATTTGAAAGACTTTCCACCTAGGCTGAAAGTCAATGCAATGTAATAGGCGGTAATGTATCACCTATGAACAGGGGCGCCGAGAGGGGGGGAGAGCAGGTACAGATTACCCGGGCCCGGGCTTCCTGAGGGGCCCGACGGGGGCCCGGGTTTGGCGCCGCTCCCCCCCTCACAGCAGCCCAGCACACAGCGTGTGCTGAGCTGCAGTTGGAGACTGCTCATGGTTGCTGAGCAGCAGCCACAGCAGTCTCCTATGCCCGTGTGGGGGAGCGATCACACTGATCATGCCCCCACTGGCTTTGCGCCAGGCTGAGGGGGTTCAGAGTGCCCCCCTCCCCAGCGCGCAGCGCCGCTTTGCGGCACTGCAAATCTTTTTTTTTTCTCGGCTAGGGGGCGTGGCCACGCCTTCCCAATTAGGCCACGCCCCCTATTACCGGGGCCCGCCATGGCTCTTTGCGGGCCTGCCTATGAATGGGAGGCGTTCAAAAGTGCAGAATTGGGGTTTTGGGGTGCAACATTGCGGGAACCCCCATGCAGCCTTCAGACAGTCCCCCAAAGGTAAACTGTGTCATACATTTTTTTAAAAACACTTAAGGGTACCCCAAAAATTTACTTCGGGGGACAAGGTTAAAAACTAGCGAACTTGACTCTGGGGAGGTCCCCAGGTGTTTTTTTCATTGCAGGTGCTTGCGGCAGGTGTGTTTTTCATGATTTAAGTCACTTTAGCAACTTTAAAATATACTAAACTCCATTTTGAAGTACCCCAAATTTCATGGGCATAGGTGTTTTGTCCTAAAAAACTTCTAAATGCTCTTCTGCATCACCTTATTCAAAGCCACATTTATGCACCTGCCGCGGCTATTAGAAACCCTGACTTCCTTCAGGAGTTAAAAATGGGGGTACCCTTTGTCATCCCCTATGTCTACACATCTTTAAGGGGGTCCCTTGAATATTTCCCGAAAATTCCCATTTTGTTTAACCTGTAAAAAATGGGATAAAAATGTACAAAAAAAAATGACATAAGGTCCCCCACCAAAAGCCAAACCAGCCCCAGGCTTGCCAGCCAGTGGTGGTTTCTAAAAATATGGGGAACAAAATGTGTAGGGTTCCGCCGTATTTTAGAAACCAACCCAAGGCTGCAGGGACCAGTTTTGGTTTTAAATATAGGGGTAAAAAAAAACGTGGGGATCCCCCTATATTTAAGACCAGCACCAGACCCAAGCGACTGGGGTCTAATGCCACAGCCCGGAGACCCAATCACTGGGGCTCCAGGTCTAAAGCATTAGCACCCCAAATCGGTCAGCGCAAGCCGATGATCTCTGGGGAGTCGGGGACCCCCCAAAGAATGGTCCCCCCCCTCCCGAGCACCACAGGCTTACGCTGAAGCCCGGGGCTCTTCCCCATACCCCTGGTTTGGTATGGGGATAATGGGGTGGGCCAAATAATGTGGCACCTGTAACTTCACTGTAAAATAAATAGTTAAAAAAAGACAAAACACACACACCGTGACAGTATAACTTTATTACACACACCTACCCATTCACACATACTTACCTATACCAGATGTGTCTGTCCCCTTGTTCAGTAGAATATCCTTAATGCATAGCTCTGCAAATAAAAATTCATACTCACCTATATCCTGGCGCTGGTCTCCGCAGTAATCCAGGAACTTGGCAAAACAAAAAAATGATTTTACACGATCCACACAACAGCTATCAGTATGTGTGTTGCCACACATACTGATAGCTCACGAATGCCAGCTGACGGGACTTGCACAGAGCTGGCACGTCCCGTGAGCCAATCAGTGGCCGCGCTGACTGTAGAGCGGCCGCTCATTGGCTCTGCCTACTGACAGTTCCAACGAGGTGTGACTCGCCCATGTGGGAACTGTCAGTAGCCGGAGCCAATCAGCGGGCGCTCTACAGTTAGCGCGGCCGCTCATTGGCTGATGGGACTCCAAGTATCGCCAGGTCCCGTTTTCACCTACTTTCAAATTGAATGCGGTGATACGCGGGCACGCACGCGATACTTTAACGGCTACAAAACAGGCAAAGTCAGCGTTAAGTCCGGGATGCGTTAAATTATCGTGGCTTGGCTCAAATTGAATACGGGCCAAATTATTGTATATTGTGGTGCACACAAGGTCAATTTAAATAAAATATATCTTTTATTTATATATATATATATATATATATATATATTAAAATATCATCTAAAAAAGACTGCAAAATAATATAAAAAAATAAATGATGTGAAATAAAGAAAGAAATAGAGGATAGCTGTCCACTGTTTAATAGCACAGATTGCAATGCTATACTAAATATAACTAATCTGACAACATTACAATTACATGAGTGCTGGGTTTTGGCAATGCATTACATATGATATATTGTTTGGAGAGTGACCCATTTATAATTGCAATAATATCCACACC
Organism: Taudactylus pleione; assembly: GCA_031769625.1. Taxonomy (NCBI): domain Eukaryota; kingdom Metazoa; phylum Chordata; class Amphibia; order Anura; family Myobatrachidae; genus Taudactylus; species Taudactylus pleione. Next base: position 1,811,771 of record JAUIMM010000388.1, read on the forward strand.
ATAATTAATAAAATTGATTTAGTCACAGAGATTTGCCATATAAAATCCCTGGCTGGTCATTTAATTACCATCCACCTTGACAGTACCTCAGCACTAGTGAATAAAAGGTTACATTGTGTACCTTGCCTGTAACACACGTCATCCCTACTAGAAGGTGTAATATAAATCTGGGATTTATTATATAATAGGAATGAACATTGATACATTCACGATCTGTGAACAATCAAATCAGAGACTGAGTGACAGAGAGATCTGTTATGTATAAACCTACACTGGTAATCTAATCTCTATTTACCTTAATAATATCTCAGCATCAGTGGATAGAAGATTCCATTATAAACATCCTCTGTAACATATGTCATCCCTATTAGAAGGTGATATATTAATCTTAGATACAATAAATAATTATTGAGACGGACAGCGGCGTCCCTGCACACAGCATTTTTTTAAACCACTATTTCTTTATTTCACATCATTTATTTTTTAAATATTATTTTGCAGTCTTTCTTAGATGATATTTTAATATATATATATATATATATATTTATAATAAAAGCTATATCTTATTTAAATTGACCTTTTGTGCACCACAATATACAATTCTTTGTCTTTCCATTATCTGTACCTCAGTGTATCCATATAAGTACTGTGATGCTGCTGGCCATACCCCATTGTAGCCAGATTCACGATAAGTACTGTGACGCTGCAGGTCGTACCCCAGTGTATCCATACAAGTACTGTGACACTGCAGGCTGTGTATCCATATAAACACTGTGATGCTGCAGGCCGTACCCCAGTGTATCCGTATAAACACTGTGATGCTGCAGGCCATACCCCAGTGTATCCATATAAGGGGATGTAGTCTGGAAGCCGACGGTCTAAATGCCAACCCCCGGCTTCCAGACTGCTTTATCCCGACTAGGGACAAATGACAGACGTCTAAATCTAGATGCCTGTCATTTACCTGATGTCGGCAGACCAGCGCCTGGCATCCTGGTTGCCCAGATGCCGGGCGCCGCAGTGGACAGCCGTGGGGGGGGGAGGGTTAGGTTAAGGGCTCCCGGGGGGACTTAGGGTTAGGCACCCCCCGGGAGGTTAGGGTTAAGCTAGGGGGAGGGAGGGTTAGGGTTAGGCACCCCCGGGGGGAGGTTAGGGATAGGCACTTAGAGGGGGGGTTAGGTTTAGGCACTTAGACTTAGGTTTAGGCAGCGGGGAAGGGGGGGTTAGATTTAGGCACTTAGAGGGGGGGTTATGGTTAGGGACGGGGGGGAGATTAGGGTAAGGCACCCCTAAGAAGGTTAGGGTTAGGGGGGTTAGGTTAGGTTAGTAAATGCTGACCTTTAGGACGATCGAGATTTCCTCCTTTGTCAGGCAGCCACTGTCGGGAATTGAATTCGGCCAGCGGTAATACATATCACACCCCATATAAGCACTGTGACGCTGCAGGCCGTACCCCAGTGTATCCATATAAGCACTGTGACGCTGCAGGCCATACCCCAGTGTATACATAAAAGCACTGTGACGCTGCAGGCCGTATCCCAGTGTATCCATATAAGCACTGTGATGCTGCAGGCCGTACCCCAGTGTATACATATAAGCACTGTGACACTGCAGACCGTACCCCAGTGTATCCATATAAGCACTGTGATGCTGCAGGCCGTACCCCAGTGTATCCATTTAAACACTGTGACACTGCAGACTGTACCCCAGTGTATCCCTATAGCACTGTGATGCTGCAGGCCATACCCCAGTGTATCCCTATAAGCACTGTGACACTGCAGGCCGTAACCCAGTGTATCCATATAAGCACTGTGATGCTGCAGGCAGTACCCCAGTGTATCCATTTAAGCACTGTGACACTGCAGACTGTACCCCAGTGTATCCCTATAGCACTGTGATGCTGCAGACCATACCCCAGTGTATCCATTTAAGTACTGTTATGCTGCAGACCATACCACAGTGTATCCCTATAGCACTGCGACGCTGCAGGCCGTACCCTAGTGTATCCATATAAGCACTGTGATGCTGCAGGCCGTACCCCAGTGTATCCATATAAGCACTGTGATGCTGCAGGCCATACCCCAGTGTATCCATATAAGCACTGTGACACTGCAGACCGTACCCCAGTGTATCCCTATAGCACTGTAACGCTGCAGGCCATAGCCCAGTGTATCCATATAAGCACTGTGACACTGCAGACCATACCCCAGTGTATCCATTTAAGTACTGTGACGCTGCAGGCCGTACCCCAGTGTATCCCTATAAGCACTGTGACGCTGCAGGCCGTACCCCAGTGTATCCATATAAGCACTGTGACGCTGTAGGCCGTAACCCAGTGTATCCATATAAGTACTGTGACGCTGCAGGCCATACCCCAGTGTATCCATTTAAGTTCTGTGATGCTGCAGGCCATACACCAGTGTATCCATATAAGTACTGTGACACTGCAGACCATACCACAGTGTATCCCTATAGCACTGCGACGCTGCAGGCCGTACCCTAGTGTATCCATATAAGCACTGTGATGCTGCAGGCCATACCCCAGTGTATCCATATAAGCACTGTGATGCTGCAGGCCGTACCCCAGTGTATCCATATAAGCACTGTGACACTGCAGACCGTACCCCAGTGTATCCCTATAGCACTGTAACGCTGCAGGCCATACCCCAGTGTATCCATTTAAGTACTGTGACGCTGCAGGCCATACCCCAATGTATCCTTATAAGTACTGTGATGCTGCAGGCCATACCCCTGTGTATACATATAAGCACTGTGATGCTGCAGGCCGTACCCCAGTGTATACATATAAGCACTGTGATGCTGCAGGCCGTACCCCAGTGTATACATATAAGCACTGTGATGCTGCAGGCCGTACCCCAGTGTATACATATAAGCACTGTGATGCTGCAGGCCGTACCCCAGTGTATACATATAAGCACTGTCATGCTGCAGGCCGTACCCCAGTGTATACATATAAGCACTGTGATGCTGCAGGCCGTACCCCAGTGTATCCATATAAGCACTGTGATGCTGCAGGCCATACCCCAGTGTATACATATAAGCACTGTGACGCTGCAGGCCGTACACCAGTGTATACATATATATATACACTTACTTTTTTCTTTTTTTTCATTTCATACTGTATGTATTTGAACTAAAATCACAAATTGGTAAACTGTACACTACTTGCAAAATACTCTTATGCCAGTTTTCAACCTTGATTTGTAGATACCAGCCTGGCTTTCCATGATCATAACAGCCATGTTTGGTCAGATGCAATGGAAGCACAACATGGAGTGGATATTTTGTGATGGTATCTGGAGATGTTCTCCCTCCGCCTTTTTTATGACCACAGACACAATCCCCTTTCATTTAAAAAAAAAATTTCTGAACCACCAAGATGATTGGGTGGGCAAAACATGATAAATTTTTCAATCATACCCAGCTTTTTCATTTCTACTCGACACCCTTCCCGCCCTCAACCACAACTAGTTGCCCCAGGATCCTGGTGAATTGATGGGCCATTATAAATAATGGTTCAGCTCAATAAATGTCTGCCTCCTGTGTATATAGGTGACTCTAAGCGGTATAACTGGATAATATAGATGGTTGGTGTCATGTGAGAGACAATAAATATGACCAGTATCACAGAGCATCTTCCTGCCAGGATGTGTGCAATAAAGTGCAAATATGTTAAATACAAAAATTAGTTGTGTATATTGGCTACATGCATACATATTTACATGATACATATCATGCATAAAGCATGCTGAGTTAACCTGAGGCACACCACCCGTTGTTGACAAACAACTTCCAACAGGTCTGGCAAACAACTCGGATGCTGGGAGTTATAGTTCAGCCGGAGAGCTGCAAGCTACTTTCCTCTGATGTAAACAGCAATTTTTGGTACCATTATCCCAAATAATCTCCCTGAGCACAAAGTAAATGTCTGTGTACAGTGTGTACTATTTAGCAGCACATACACAAGCAAAGCATTTGCATTTATATTAGATGTATAAAAACCTCCTCCAGATCAAAGATGTCTTTCAGGAACTAAAGAACATGATCCTACATTGATCCTCACTCATATATTTTCTTCAGAATCAAAACATTAAAATACATAAATTTACAAACTAATAAATACTTCAGTCCTTTTCCTGTCTTCAGTTCATATACATACTCCAACTCCCTCGGGACTCTGAATTAGTTCTCGATTAATGAAAACATTCTTGGTTTATAAACTTCCTATGGGGTCGTATAGTTTATTAAACTGCCATCCTGTCTACCACTGCAGTACTACTCTGTGCCATGTTGGAAGCTGAACTGTGCCATGTTGGAAGCTGTGCCATGTTTGTGTCACCCCCTGCTATAGCTTAGCTTAGTCAGCCAGCGAGCTTGATGCAACCTTTTGGCCTAATCTTGATGAAATCAATATTGTGAGCTGTGAGGTGGACAGAATTGACTGGAAATTACTGGAAATAAATATTATTGAGGTTAAAAATACTGTAGGAATAAAAACAGGCCCAAATGATGTGATTTCAGCTGTTTTTATGATTTTTTAGAAATAAAATATAGATCCAAAACCAAAACCAAACATGCAGGGGCCTTTTTGGCAAAACCAAATCCAGATCCAAAACACAAAGGATATACGGATCCAAAACCAAAACCACAGAGGTCAGCGCACATCTCTAATTCTGAATTAGAAGTAATCCATCTGGTTGTTTTTATAAAAATACTGTGTAGTTCTTCATGAGGAAGAAAGTGTCATCTGGGAAAGCCGTTAATGATGGGAGAGAAAGCAGTAAACTGCTAAATTCATCTTCTCTCATGGGCGACATGATGTATTGCTAAACAGTATCGATCCCAAGCGAGTTGATGAAACAGATAATAATATAGAATACATTAGAGATTTATAGACAAGTAAATAGTATATAAATGTACAGGATCAATGCTGATTATCCAGAATTCTATGTGAGAGCTGCATAGACCAAACACATTTGTAAGTATGTACAGTACTGCATAGTTGTAAATAACATTTCCATTTTGTTCTGCAGCCTACCACATCTCTAAACATGAATGCACATAATTAACATGAATTCAGAATATTACTAACTGCGGTTAAGCGATCCACCTGATCCGGTAGGAAATCCAGATGGAATTGGTATGAAATACCGCCGGCCGCATGACCGGCGGTTCGATTCCCGTCAGCGGCAGCCCGACAGGAGCAGAGTGCGACGCAGCGGAAGCCCGACAGCGCTGGAAATCCCGATCGTGGATAGGTAAGTATTTACTAATCTAACCTAACCCCCCTATAACCCTAACCCTCCTTAGGGGTGCCTAACCCTAACTTCCCCCCCAAGTGCCTAACCCTAATCCCCCCTCTAAGTGCCTAACCCTAACCACCCCCTTCCCGCTGCCTAAACCTAAGTCCCTACGATCGGGATGCTGGGCGCCGGTCTCCCGGCGTCGTTGAAATGCGGGCGTCTACATCTAGACGCCCGGCATGTCACCCTTGCCGGGAAATGACAGTCGGGAAGCCGGCTGCCGGTATTTAGGCAGTCGTCTTCCCGATTGCCTCCCATCCAGATGTCAGGTTCCGCTGTGCTCACTCCTGCTATTAGTGTCTTATTGTGGACAATGTGCTACATGTATGGACAAATGGTTGTCCCAGCAGGAGTTGGGAGAGTCTGCCGGATGTTAGCCATGGTCTAGGGAAGAGCTCTCCTGGCTCCCAAGGAGGCCAGCTTTTATGCCGCAGGAGAGAGGACAGTTGTGGAAGTTATCAGATCGGTGAATCTAGTAAGTCGTATTCTGCATTTATGCTTAAATCATGGAATTGGGAAATCAGTTTTAAAAACCTTTATGAGAAGTTATGGAAGTTGAACTATACTGCAAAGCCGTTCTCTGACTGTGAGAATCACTTACAGAAATTAGAAAATATGCTTGAAAACAGTTGAATAAATAGATTTTTAGGTTTAGAACGTCCCCATTTTTCCAGTTTTTATTGAAATTTAAGCAATTAAATTCCAGTAAATAACCTGAAACGTTACACAGGGGTAACAGCCGCAACTGCTACTGGTTAAACAAAAAAAGTTTAGGTTAGCATAAACTGAAATAAAATGTATACTGTATGTAAGATTTACAAACAAATATAAGAAAAAAAGGCTTTAGCCATTGGTGCCCAGGGGCTAAACGTAAATGTACCGGGAGAGGCACTGGCCGCTCGTTCTCTGAAGTAATGTGATCAAATGAACTTGTGGCGATAGAAAAGTTATCATTATTGGGACTCGATAATTTATATAGATGCTCCTATAACCTCATCATGCTGGCTTCAGGTGAAATAGACTGATGGGTGAAAGCAAAGCTACCTACAAGTTCAACACATCTGTGAGAAGAACTTCAAGTACAATATTTGATTTCCATTGTAGAAATAATGTCTCACACACATATACACAATATGATTCTGCCATTTCTTTCTTATCTCCAATTTTTTATCTGTTAACTGGTTTAATTTCAGAGCACATGGATACATATAGCTGCATACATTTCCATAAACACTGAGAATATGGGGGTGCTCAAAGTTTTCACATTTTATTTACCGGTAGTATATATACAAAGTAACAAAGAACATTTTTCATTGCACACTCTTGGCATTCTTTCCATCAGCTTCATGAGGTAGTCTCCTGGAATGGTTTTCCAACAGACTTGAAGGAGTTCCCAGAGGTGCTGAGCACTTGTTGGCTGCTTTTCCTTCACTCTGCGGTCCAACTCATCTCAAACCAGCTCAATTGGGTTTAGGTCGGGTGATTGTGGAGGCCAGGTCATCTGACGCAGCACCCCATTACTTTCCTTCTTGGTCAAGTAGCTCTTACATAGCCTGGAGGTGTGTTTGGGGTCATTGTCTTGTTGAAAAACAAATGATGGTCCCAGTAAGCACAAACCAGATGGGATGGCATGGCGCTGAAGAATGCTGTGGTAGCCATGCTGGTTAAGTGTGCCTTGAATTTTGAACTCGGGGAAGGTTAGGGCGGCGGGATTCCTTGACGACCAGCATCCCGTCCATTGGCATATGCACTACATTTTATATTTATATTTATATATATATATATATATATATAAATATAAATATAAAATGTAGTGCATATGCCAATGGACGGGATGCTGGTCGTCAAGGAATCCCGCCGCCCTAACCTTCCCCGAGTTAGGCTCCCCCAGGGAAGGTTAGCGTTAGGCTGCGATGATGGGGCTTTAGGGTTAGGCACCACCGGGGGAAGGTTAGGGTTAGGCATCCATGGCAGAGGTCAGGGTTAGGTACCACCAAGGGAGGGTTAGAGGGTAGAAGTGAGGGGGTAGGCTTCTGGAGTCAGGATTTGAACCAGAGACTCTATATAAAAAGGTAATAACCAGGGGTGCACTCACTAGTCTTTATGCAGTATTCATTTATTGTATTATATTACATACAGTAGAGAATAATCAGAGACTTCATGTCAATGTTTCGGTCCGGTACATGAACCTTTGTCAAGATAACCACATAAGTGGCCCAAACACACTATATGGGGGTACGTAGTGTGTTTGGTCCACTTATGTCGTTATATTGACAAAGGTTCATGTACCGGACTGAAAGGTTGACACAAAGTCTCTGATTATTCTCTATGTGATATAATACAGTAAAAGAATGACAGAATATCGTATCAGACGGGCAGGACGGTCCGGCATGCTCGACCAGTCGATATTTTACCCTCGGTCACCCTACCTATGTAATGGTCATCAGACAGGGTGGCAAACTGTCAAGGTGACAAAAGTTCTAATGATGGGTTGGAACTGGGATCCAGGAGGTTGGGTAAAAGTACCCAATGTCTCCAATATGCAGCAACCACACACGACTCCACTCACACCTCTGCTTCACAGCAGCTCACACTATAATCATGCTATAAATGAGAGGGAGTTGCCATGCCCTACCATGTAATAATGCACTCCCACCATACCTGGGCCTGCTGAGTGTCTTGGCAGCCCTGGTGGGACCACCCTACGTGTGTAATGACCATTATGGTATATGGCATGTGTAATGGCCATTATGGTTTATGGCATAATGTGTAAGGGCCATTACGGTGTGTGGCATAATAATGTGTAAGGGACACTACAGTGCAGTGTAATGTGACTGAGGGGCATTACTGTGTGCCATAATGTGAATTGGGGGTACTATCGTGTGGTCACGCCCTTTCCCAGCGAGACTACATCCTGTTTTTTTCCAAAGTATGTCTACGGCGCGCTCTTCCCCTCCTTAGGGTGTGGAGAGGGGCACCAATGCTATTTATGTACACAGAGCACCAAAATATGTACTTTTGGCTTTGCTTTGGTGGCACAGATGTGTCCTCTGTGTTCAGCACCCCTGCCCTAAAACAATTCCTACAGTGATCACTATCTAATCCTCTACAACTGCTAAGCCAGGGCATGGTCAATTGGCATAATGCCTTCCCGCATGCTTGTTTGTGACCTACACCATTGAAGTGCCAGCTTTACCTAACAGAACCAACCAAATACCAAATGTCTGACTATGACACATGTATGAATCCCCTGCAGGATGAGCTCTATTGTATGTATTTTAATACAGAGAACGATGTATACTTGTATGTTGTTAATTATTAATGATTTTATTAATTATATTTATAAAAGCATAGAGTAAGAAGTAGGAGGAGTCAGAAATAGTAAGGGGAGGAGTCTATGCCTGGGGCCAGATGCTGACGCCAAGGTGGGCCTGTGTGTTCTTTAAATGCCAGGGCCTATTTTTAGTCCCAGTCCGGCCCTGCTGTTCAGTATAAGATAGTAAGTTCTCCTCATTAAAAGAGGTGACTGTAGAATACAGTCGACTAAATATACATCAAAAAATAAAAAAACAAACAAACAATACAATCAGGGCCGTAGCTAGGGTAGTGCGGCCGGTGCCATCGCACAGAGCACCACATGTCAGGGGGCGCTGTTTGGGCCGGTCAAATTTCTGTTTATTATCATTCTTGCTTGTAGCTTCCTCTTATTTCATCCCCAGCATCTCCTGGCCTTTCCTATCTCTTCCCCGGCCCTTCCCCATGAAGCCATGGCCCTTTTTTGGGTGCATTATGTCCCTTTGAAAAATGAGGGGGGCGCCAATGCTCTTTCTGGCACAGGGCACCAACAAGTCTAGTTACGGCTCTGAATACAATATGTGGTCTCATATATTAGTGTTAAAACCAATATACAGGCTAGTGACAGGTTCGGTCAGCAGTTACCTAACAACATTTTCCTGGTCACTTTATTAAAGGGGTGCTCCTCCATGGTAAATCCCAGGGATCACTAACATTTGTGGGTACCCTCCAAAATGGGTGTTTTTGGAGGGATATCCTGCAAATATTGTTTAATAAATATTCATCTTAAAGGTGATTGGAACTTTATGTACATCCTACTATTTATCAGCAGATGTATAATTGTACATGTGACTGGCTGTGTCATTGATTCTAAAAAAGAAATGATTGCCTAAGTTCTATTATTTATTTCAGAAATCTATTATGCCCTGTGTCCCAATCAGCTAATTTTGGCCCCAGCTCTTCAGTCTGTCCTCCTGTGTCCTCGGTTTCTGCCGTGGCTGCTCCAGGATCCATCATGTTCTGTGTTATTACTACACTGCGCTGCTCCTGCTTGTTTTTGGTTTGAACACAGCTGTGCAATAAGCCCTATTCTTCTTACCCGTTTCATTGGAACTCCGTATACATTTGTTTTAAACATATTTCTAAGGTAAGACTTGTACATACATGTAGGTAAAGAAGAGATTTTGGGGTCTATGTACTAAGCCTTGGGGGGAGATAAAGTGGATGGAAATAAAGTACCAACCAATCAGCTCCTATTTGTCATTCTTCAAACATAGCCTGTAAAGTGACAGGAGGTGATTGGTTGGTACTATATCACTGTCCACCTTATCTCTCTACAAGACTTAGTACATAGACCCCTCTGTAACAACCCTCCAGCCAACAGAACAACATTACTATTGTATATAGAGGCACATTTTTTGACAGGAACAAACATTTGCACAGACACATTTCTAAATAAATGTTTCCGTCTCTATAGCATTGGTCATTTATCTCTGTTGTGCATACTGGACAGTAGGGTTAATGCAGAGTTGGCTCCAATTGCTCCCCAAATCACAGGCGTAAAATGCGTTGGGGTTTTTCATATACCTCCTGTTAAAAGAAACAAAAGATGCTCGTCCACCTTTATTAAGTGAAACCGCAGTTCAAAATTGGTTGACTCAGGATGAAAAACTGGAAACAAATGTTAGATCCAATGAAAAGTTGAACCATTGGCCCAAGTATTTTTAAGGAATATTTATTATTAAAATATTATACATCGGTACATTCCAGCATTTTCTGCTGTATTCACAAGTGCTGTAAAATGTCATTGCATAGGGATGTACTGTAAGAACAGAGTCCCTGATTCAGAGCCGGACGCTCTGACAGAGCGCTCGCTCTGAATCAGGGCCATCCTTCTCTTTTTTTAGAGCGGCCACCTGGTCGCTAGCATAGCTGTGGGTGACCACCTACAGCTATAGCAAGCGGCCAGGAAGATGTTCGTGATGGTCAAGACCATCGCGACCATCGGGCTTGCGACGAGACCCTTGCGGAAGGGTCTCGTTGCCGCAAGCCCAATAGTGCTTTTGTCTCTGACGGAGCCAAAATCTCTCCCACTGACATCACTAGTGATGTCAGTGGGGCCGGCCCCAGACGGTAGGCGTTCCCATGGGAATGCCTCCGTCTGGGCAGCCATGCCCCTGGCCCGCCCACCAAAGGGGGCATGCTGTCACTCAACATCGACAGCACGCCCCCTTTGTAGCGAGACCCAGAGCGACGGCTTGCCCGTCGCTATCCGGGTCTCATGCATGCGCACGACGGAGCCGGCTCCGTCATGCGCATGTGCACTGGGCCAACATCGACCCGATTGCGAGTGCATAGCGCTCACGAACGGGTCTGAATCAGGCCCAGAGACTATTATAATTTCAAAGTCACTTAATACTTGTCAACTGAATCACCAGATCACAAGTAGGTAGGTTAAATACAAGTGTATTATATGCACAGGGAGTCATTTGGGAGAAGTTTAAGTTTAAAAAAAGCAAAAAAAAAACAAAGTCCATATTCATGTTTCTTCTTTCAACAGAGAACAAACGGCGGTTTGGACTCCAACAAATGTTTAACTCCACCCAGTCCAACAGCAGCGTTACCGTATACAACAATAAGTCCTCAGAGCTTATAAAGTTAAGTTGTTTTGTGGTGATGGTCTCCTTGTTCTGCATCTTCCTGTACCTCATGTGTGTTATACTGAATGCCTTCTTTACCGTTACTCACGTCCGGGAGAACCCTCGCTATATGCTGTTTATACACATGCTTGTTAATGATCTGGCCTATCTAGCCATTTCAATGTTTCTCTTTTTATCTGCTGTGTATTTGATGTACATGCCTTTGCCGATTTGTTACACAATTGTCACCTACTCCACATGTGCATTTAGGATTACTCCTTATAACTTGGCGGTCATGTCTTTGGAACGCTATGTGGCCATTTGCCAGCCATTAAGGCACGCAGAGTTGTGCACTGCGCAGAGGTCTAGTTCTGCTATCGCAATCATGTGGACAGTGGGGCTCATTCCACAGCTCGCCGATTTTATTGTATTTTGTTTTTCAGTAGAAAAACGCGTCTTTTCATTCAATATCATCTGCAATTGGCCACTATTAATAGTTAATGAGCTACAGGTAGTCTTAAGAACAGTAACCATTGTAATTAGCTTTACCACAGTTGGACTAATAATCGCCTTCACGTACATCAAAGTTATACTGGTTGCTCGGAGGATTGCTACTGGGAAATCTGCTTCTAAGGCTGGAAGAACTGTCTTGCTCCACGCGTTTCAGCTCATGTTGTGCATGTTGTCTTTTACTTCTACATATACTGACAGTTATTTCACCCGCTATGTTAATTATATGCCAGTGATCAACTTTTTCCTGCTTATGTGTGTTCCCAGATTTATAAGTCCACTAATTTATGGAGTTAGGGACGAAGTTCTTGGTAAACACATGAGAAGTGTGTGCTCATCATGGTGGTCTCCATCTGTAAATGATATAGAGTAAATATGAGGAGATATGTTATGTAGGTGTAAAATAAATACAAACTCATAATGTAGGACAGGGATCCACCCCATCTTAAAAGTGTCAGATATAGGGCCCCATTTACAAACGAAGGGAAATACCAGCGGCAATTTTCGTTTAGTATCACTGTGATACAAATGAAAATTCCACTGGTATTTAGTAATACTTACCCCTCCGGCGAGGTCCTGCGAAGTCCAGCGGAATCCTCATCCTCAACGAGGTCCTCTGCTGGGCTGCTGGCAGCCTAACGCTACCAGCGACGGGGCTCCAGGGTCATGCGCATGCGCGACGGTCCGTATGCGCATGTGCATGACAGGGAGACCCGGCAGTGCCTGGAAGGCTTCGTTGAAGGCACCGCCGGGTCTCCATTGCCGACAATGGGGCCCGCATCGCTCTCGCCATCTTTTAGATGGCGAGAGCGATGCTGTACAAACAGCGGTAATCTAAGATTACCGCTGTAAACTAAATACAGCAAGGTGGTATAACCCCATTAGCGAGCGCTAAAGGGGTTATATTTTGTTTGTAAATGGGGCCCCTAGTTTGTATTATTGCCCTAGCCCAATGTCACTCCAGGTGGGACCACAAATGTACCTGGGTTAGGATGTACCATTTATCCAGGACCATAGCACATAATGTAGGACAGGGAACCACCCCATCTTCAAAGTGTCAGATATAGTTTATATTATTGCCCTAGCCCAATGTCACTCCAGGTGGGTCCACAAATGTCATATATGTGCACAACACCACAACCTTTTTTCATTATACCCCTATTATACCACCCTTAATGTACTGATTTAGTTATATTTATCCCCCATCCTAACCTCTGGCAGTTGACCCAAAATTAGAACCCTCAGCCCAGTGTTTTTTTTCTTTTTACTTATATACTTAGTATTATTATTAATTATTGTATTACTTTAAATAAACAATTGTTCACCAGTTTCAGCAGCTGAAGCCAAATTACGTACCTGTCACTGAGTGATAAAATACAATAGTATATAACAGGTGCTGCGCTCATTAGAATACATTATATTTGTCTTGGCTGAACACAACAATAGACACGCTTGTGTATTTATCCATTTAAAAAGATTTATTCCCAAATCACAGTACTATTATCTACATTGTGACCAGCATATGATAGTGATAAATGTAAAATACTTATTTTCCAACCATAGATTCTTGTAAACATATATACCATCTGACAATGAAATAAAAATAGAGGATTTTTTATCCATACACCTATAAGAAAACATTTGATATACTGGTTTTTATTACTTGATGTATATAATCAGGATTTTTCTTTAAAAGCTCCAATATGTAATTTCACCATGTGATTCACCATACAAAGAAATCCTCAAGTTCCTTAATTTATGAAGTCTCAATTTTATAGCCAGAAAATGGATTTGTGGATTAATAATGTCCCCAATAATCAATCTGGCAGATCTGCTCTTACCCGCAAGAGTCAGCAGCTAGCAATAGCAGCTATGGTCTGGTCTCTCCTGTTGTCAGTAATAGGAGACCAATTGCAGTAAGCAGGTAAGGATGCCAAGTGTGCACTCTGTGTAGTCTGTATACAAATAGCGGATCTCACCATACGGTTTCCCTATGTATGTCTGGCAGCGTTTTAGATTTGTCCCAATCACAATAAGCGTCAGGTAGCAGGCAGCGGATAGCAGGCCTTGTGGGAGTCACTACAAATGGGCATAGCATATAGTGCAGCACAAGACCACCTATAGAATATCAATCACTAACGCGTTTCGCTCCCATATTGCTCTTTATATGTGTGGACTCTTTGATAAAGCTGCACATGGGAACTCAGAAACTGAGAGTCAGGATAGGTAATACAGCTACTGAACACCTCAGTGCACAGACTGTACAGTATACTGCACACCGAACCAGGCCCAGCAGCAGGGGGGTGAATAGGGGACACTTTTACTGGGCCCCAAGATTCCAAGGGGCCCAGAATCCTGAGGAATTTTGGGAGCCTAGATCACTTGCCCCCTTGCCTCTGCCACCTGCTGAGTAAGCAGGGTACCAGGCACGAAGATTGTGGCTAGATCCTCCCAGCAGTGAAAGGGTGGCCGGGCTGGTGCAGTGTGCATGACATTGCGCCATCAAATCAGAAAGGAGCCACCAGGTCTGGATCTACCACCAGGGAAGACTAAGGAACACAGGCAGCGCAGCAGGTAAGTGATGGCCAGGGCTGGGCTGGTCTAAAGAGGCAGGGGGTGAGTAGTGGAGAGCTGCAGATGTAGGGGTGGCAGACACAGGGGCTAGGGAAGAGGGGTGTGCGTGATGGGCTGGGGAAGAGGGGTGTGTGACAGACACAAGGGTCTGGGGAAGAGGGGTGTGAGACAGATACAGGGGCTGGGGAAGAGGGGTGTGTGACAAATTCAGTGGCTGGGGAAGAGAGGTGTGTGACAGACAGAGGGGACTGGGGAAGAGCGGTGTGTGACACACACAGGGGCTGGGGAAGAGGGGTGTGTGACAGATACAGGGCCTGGGGAAGAGGGGTGTGTGTGACAGACACAGGGCCTGGGGAAGAGGGGTGTGTGACAGAAACAGGGGCTGGGGAAGAGGGGTGTGTGACAAATTCAGTGGCTGGGGAAGAGAGGTGTGTGACAGACACAGGGGACTGGGGAAGAGCGGTGTGTGACACACACAGGGGCTGGGGAAGAGGGGTGTGTGACAGATACAGGGGCTGGGGAAGAGGGGTGCGTGACAGACACAGGGGCAGGGGAAGAGGGGTGCGTGACAGACACAGGGGCTGGAGTAGAGGGGTGTGTGACAGACAAAGGGGATGGAGTAGAGGGGTGTGTGACAGACATAAGGGCTGGGGAAGAGGGTTGTGTGACAGACACAGGGGCTGGAGTAGAGGGGTGTGTGACAGATACAGGGGCTGGGGAAGAGGGGTGTGTGACAGACACAGGGGCTGGAGTACAGGGGTGTGTGACAGATACAGGGGGTGGGGAAGAGGGGTGTGTGACAGATACAGGGGCTGGGGAAGAGGGGTGTGTGACAGATACAGGGGCTGGGGAAGAGGTGTGTGACAGATACAGGGGCAGGGGAAGAGGGGTGTGTGACAGACACAGGGGCTAGGGAAGAGTGGTGTGTGACAGACAGAGGGGCTGGGGAAGAGGGGTGTGTGACAGACACAAGGGTCTGGGGAAGAGGGGTGTGTGACAGATACAGGCTGGGGTAGAGGGGTGTGTGACAGATACAGGTGCTGGGAAGAGAGGTGTGTGACAGACACGGGCTGGGCTAGAGGGGTGTGTGACAGACACAGAGGCTGGGGAAGAGGGGTGTGTGTGACAGACACAGGGGTTGGGGAAGAGGGGTGTGTGACAGATACAGGTCCTGGGGAAGTGGGGTGTGTGACAGACACAGGGGCTGGGGAAGAGGGGTGTGTGACAGACACAGGGGCTGGGGAAGAGAGAGGTGTGTGACAGACACAGGGGACTGGGGAAGAGGGGTGTGTAACACACAGGGTCTGGGGAAGAGGGGTGTGTCACAGACACAGGGGCAGGGGAAGAGGGGTGCGTGACAGACATAGGGGCTGGAGTAGAGGGGTGTGTGACAGACAAAGGGGCTGGAGTAGAGGGGTGTGTGACAGACATAAGAGCTGGGGAAGAGGGTTGTGTGACAGACACAGGGGCTGGAGTAGAGGGGTGTGTGACAGATACAGGGGCAGGGGAAGAGGGGTGTGTGACAGACACAGGGGCTAGGGAAGAGTGGTGTGTGACAGACAGAGGGGCTGGGGAAGAGGGGTGTGTGACAGACACAAGGGTCTGGGGAAGAGGGGTGTGTGACAGATACAGGCTGGGGTAGAGGGGTGTGTGAAAGATACAGGGGCTGGGGAAGAGGTGTGTGACAGATACAGGGGCAGGGGAAGAGGGGTGTGTGACAGACACAGAGGCTGGGGAAGAGGGGTGTGTGTGACAGACACAGGGGCTGGGGAAGAGGGGTGTGTGACAGATACAGGTCCTGGGGAAGAGGGGTGTGTGACAGACACAGGGGCTGGGGAAGAGGGGTGTGTGACAGACACAGGGGCTGGGGAAGAGAGAGGTGTGTGACAGACACAGGGGACTGGGGAAGAGGGGTGTGTAACACACAGGGTCTGGGGAAGAGGGGTGTGTCACAGACACAGGGGCAGGGGAAGAGGGGTGCGTGACAGACATAGGGGCTGGAGTAGAGGGGTGTGTGACAGACAAAGGGGCTGGAGTAGAGGGGTGTGTGACAGACATAAGAGCTGGGGAAGAGGGTTGTGTGACAGACACAGGGGCTGGAGTAGAGGGGTGTGTGACAGACACAGGGGCAGGGGAAGAGGGGTGTGTGACAGACACAGGGGCTAGGGAAGAGTGGTGAGTGACAGACAGAGGGGCTGGGGAAGAGGGGTGTGTGACAGACACAAGGGTCTGGGGAAGAGGGGTGTGTGACAGATACAGGCTGGGGTAGAGGGGTGTGTGACAGATACAGGGGCTGGGGAAGAGGTGTGTGACAGATACAGGGGCAGGGGAAGAGGGGTGTGTGACAGACACAGAGGCTGGGGAAGAGGGGTGTGTGTGACAGACACAGGGGCTGGGGAAGAGGGGTGTGTGACAGATACAGGTCCTGGGGAAGTGGGGTGTGTGACAGACACAGGGGCTGGGGAAGAGGGGTGTGTGACAGACACAGGGGCTGGGGAAGAGAGAGGTGTGTGACAGACACAGGGGACTGGGGAAGAGGGGTGTGTAACACACAGGGTCTGGGGAAGAGGGGTGTGTCACAGACACAGGGGCAGGGGAAGAGGGGTGCGTGACAGACATAGGGGCTGGAGTAGAGGGGTGTGTGACAGACAAAGGGGCTGGAGTAGAGGGGTGTGTGACAGACATAAGAGCTGGGGAAGAGGGTTGTGTGACAGACTCAGGGGCTGGAGTAGAGGGGTGTGTGACAGATACAGGGGCTGGGGAAGAGGGGTGTGTGACAGACACAGGGGCTGGAGTACAGGGGTGCGTGACAGATACAGGGGCTGGGGAAGAGGGGTGTGTGACAGATACAGGGGCTGGGGAAGAGGGGTGTGTGACAGATACAGGGGCAGGGGAAGAGGGGTGTGTGACAGATACAGGGGCAGGGGAAGAGGGGTGTGTGACAGACACAGGGGCTAGGGAAGAGGGGTGTGTGACAGACACAGGGGCTGGGGAAGAGGGGTGTGTGACAGACACAAGGGTCTGGGGAAGGGTGTGTGACTTACACAGGGGCAGGGGAAGAGGGGCTTGTGACTTACACAGGGGCTGGGGAAGAGGGGCGTGTGACAGACACAGGGGCTGGGGAAGAGGGGCGTGTGACAGACACAGGGGCTGGGGAAGAGGGGCGTGTGACAGACACCGGGGCTGGGGAAGAGGTGCATGTGACAGACAGAGGGGCTGGGGAAGAGAGGCGTGTGACAGACAGAGGGGCTGGGGAAGAGGCTCATGTGACAGACACAGGGGCTGGGGAAGAGGGGTGTGTGACAGACACAAGGGTCTGGGGAAGAAGGGTGTGTGACATACACAGGGGCTGGGGAAGAGGGGCATGTGACTTACACGGGGACTGGGGAAGAGGGGCGTGTGACAGACACAGGGGCTGGGGACGAGGGGCGTGTGACAGACACAGGGGCTGGGGACGAGGGGCGTGTGACAGACACAGGGGCTGGGGAAGAGGGGCGTGTGACAGACACAGGGTCTGGGGAAGGGTTTGTGACTTACACAGGGGCAGGGGAAGAGGGGCTTGTGACTTACACAGGGGCTGGGGAAGAGGGGCATGTGACAGACACAGGGGCTGGGGAAGAGGGGCGTGTGACAGACACAGGGGCTGGGGAAGAGGGGCGTGTGACAGACACCGGGGCTGGGGAAGAGGGGCATGTGACAGACAGAGGGGCTGGGGAAGAGAGGCGTGTGACAGACAGAGGGGCTGGGGAAGAGGCTCATGTGACAGACACAGGGGCTGGGGAAGAGGGGTGTGTGACAGACACAAGGGTCTGGGGAACAAGGGTGTGTGACATACACAGGGGCTGGGGAAGAGGGGCGTGTGACTTACATGGGGACTGGGGAAGAGGGGCGTGTGACAGACACAGGGGCTGGGGACGAGGGGCGTGTGACAGACACAGGGGCTGGGGACGAGGGGCGTGTGACAGACACAGGGGCTGGGGAAGAGGGGCGTGTGACAGACACAGGGTCTGGGGAAGAGGGGTGTGTGACAGATACAGGGGCTGGGGAAGAGGGGTGTGTGACAGACACAGGGGCTGGGGAAGAGGGGTGTGTGACAGACACAGGGGCTGGGGAAGAGGGGTGTGTGACAGACACAGGGGCAGGGGAAGAGGGGTGTGTAACAGACACAAGTGTCTGGGGAAGAAGGGTGTGTGACAGACACAGGGGCTGGGGAAGAAGGGTGTGTGACTTACACAGGGGCTGGAGAAGAGGGGTATGTGACAGACACAGGGGCTGGGGAATAGGGGTGTGTGACAGACACAGGGGCTGGGGAAGACGGGTGTGTGACAGACACAGGGGCTGGGGAAGAGGGGTGTGTTACAGACATAAGGGTCTGGGGAAGAAGGGTGTGTGACAGACACAGGGGCTAGGGAAGAAGGGGTGTGTGACAGACACAGGGGCTGGGGAAGAGGAGTGTGTGACTTATACAGCGGCTGGGGAAGAGGGGTGTGTGACAGACACAGTGGCTTGGGAAGAGGTGTGTGACAGACACAGGGGCTGGGGAAGAGGGGAGGTGTGACATACACAGGGGCTGGGGAAGAGGGGGAGGTGTGAGAGACACAGGGGCTGGGGAAGAGGGGTGTGTGACATACACAGGGGCTGGGTAGATGGGGAGGTGTGACAGACACAGGAGCTGGGGTAGAGGGGGAGGTGTGACAGACACAGGGGCTGGGGAAGAGGGGTGTGTGACAGATACAGGTGCTGGGGAAGACGGGTGTGTGACAGACACAGGGGCTGGGGAAGAGGTGTGTGACAGACACAGGGGCTGGGGAAGAAGGGTGTGTGACTTACACAGGGGCTGGGGAAGAGGTGTGTGACAGACACAGGGGCTGGGGAAGAGGGGTGTGTGACAGACACAAGGGCTGGGGAAGAGGTGTGTGACTGGCTAGGATAAGGACTAGGACAGGGGATAGAGGGCCCCAAAAACATAAGTGTACCGGGCCCCAAGAGTTATAAGCTGATAACATGGAAAACCACTGAGTATTGAGTATAACAGTATAAGTAATGTGCATGCACTGTCCCAGCGGTATGATGTAATGAAGACCGTGGCTGAACTCGAGTGGAAGCTGTCACACTGATAGGTGACGGTACACAGTGGCAGATGAACGTGAAATACTTGCTGATTGAAATGAAGGGGTTAATACAGGTCTGTATGCAGCGTGGACACTAAGACACTGACAGATAATGGAACACAGCGGCAGATGGAAGACAGGTCTGTATGCAGCATGGACGCTGCTGTGCTGACAGGTAATGGAATACAATGGTAGATGGAAGACAGGTCTGTATGTAGCATGGACGCTGCTGTGCTGACAGGTAATGGAACACAGCGGCAGATGGAAGACAGGTCTCTATGTAGCATGG
This sequence comes from Taudactylus pleione, assembly GCA_031769625.1. Lineage (NCBI taxonomy): Eukaryota > Metazoa > Chordata > Amphibia > Anura > Myobatrachidae > Taudactylus > Taudactylus pleione. Next base: position 1,831,512 of record JAUIMM010000388.1, read on the forward strand.
ACACTGCTGTGCTGATAGGTAATGGAACACAGCGGCAGATGGAAGACAGGTCTGTATGTAGCATGGACACTGCTGTGCTGATAGGTAATGGAACACAGTGGCAGATAGAAGACAGGTCTATATGCAGCATGGACACTGCTGTGCTGATAGGTAATGGAACACAGCGGCAGATAGAAGACAGGTCTGTATGCAGCATGGACGCTGCTGTGCTGACAGGTAATGGAACACAGCGGCAGATAGAAGACAGGTCTGTATGCAGCATGGACACTGCTGTGCTGACAGGTAATGGAATACAATGGTAGATGGAAGACAGGTCTGTATGTAGCATGGACGCTGCTGTGCTGACAGGTAATGGAACACAGCGGCAGATAGAAGACTGGTCTGTATGCAGCATGGACGCTGCTGTGCTGACAGGTAATGGAACACAGCGGCAGATGGAAGACAGGTCTCTATGTAGCATGGACACTGCTGTGCTGATAGGTAATGGAACACAGCGGCAGATGGAAGACAGGTCTGTATGTAGCATAGACACTGCTGTGCTGATAGGTAATGGAACACAGCGGCAGATAGAAGACAGGTCTGTATGCAGCATGGACACTGCTGTACTGACAGGTAATGGAACACAGCGGCAGATAGAAGACAGGTCTGTATGTAGCATGGACGCTGCTGTGCTGACAGGTAATGGAACACTGCGGCAGATGGAAGACAGGTCTGTATGTAGCATGGACACTGCTGTGCTGACAGGTAATGGAATACAATGGTAGATGGAAGACAGGTCTGTATGCAGCATGGACACTGCTGTGCTGACAGGTAATGGAACACAGCGGCAGATAGAAGACAGGTCTGTATGCAGCAAGGACGCTGCTGTGCTGACAGGTAATGGAACACAGCGGCAGATAGAAGACAGGTCTGTATGCAGCATGGACACTGCTGTGCTGACAGGTAATGGAACACAGCGGCAGATAGAAGAGAGGTCTGTATGCAGCATGGACACTGCTGTACTGACAGGTAATGGAACACTGCGGCAGATAGAAGACAGGTCTGTATGCAGCATGGACGCTGCTGTGCTGACAGGTAATGGAACACTGCGGCAGATGGAAGACAGGTCTGTATGTAGCATGGACACTGCTGTGCTGACAGGTAATGGAACACAGCGGCAGATAGAAGACAGGTCTGTATGCAGCATGGACACTGCTGTACTGACAGGTAATGGAACACAGCGGCAGATAGAAGACAGGTCTGTATGCAGCATGGACGCTGCTGTGCTGACAGGTAATGGAACACAACGGCAGATGGAAGACAGGTCTGTATGTAGCATGGACGCTGCTGTGCTGACAGGTAATGGAACACAGCGGCAGATAGAAGACAGGTCTGTATGCAGCATGGACACTGCTGTGCTGGCAGGTAATGGAACACAGCGGCAGATAGAAGAGAGGTCTGTATGCAGCATGGACACTGCTGTACTGACAGGTAATGGAACACAGCGGCAGATAGAAGACAGGTCTGTATGCAGCATGGACGCTGCTGTGCTGACAGGTAATGGAACACTGCGGCAGATGGAAGACAGGTCTGTATGTAGCATGGACACTGCTGTGCTGACAGGTAATGGAACACAGCGGCAGATAGAAGACAGGTCTATATGCAGCATGGACACTGCTGTGCTGATAGGTAATGGAACACAGCGGCAGATAGTAGACAGGTCTGTATGCAGCATGGATGCTGCTCTGCTGACAGGTAATGGAACACAGCAGCAGATAGAAGACAGGTCTGTATGCAGCATGGACACTGCTGTGCTGACAGGTAATGGAATACAATGGTAGATGGAATACAGGTCTGTATGTAGCATGGACGCTGCTGTGCTGACAGGTAATGGAACACAGCGGCAGATAGAAGACTGGTCTGTATGCAGCATGGACGCTGCTGTGCTGACAGGTAATGGAACACAGCGGCAGATGGAAGACAGGTCTCTATGTAGCATGGACACTGCTGTGCTGATAGGTAATGGAACACAGCGGCAGATGGAAGACAGGTCTGTATGTAGCATGGACACTGCAGTGCTGATAGGTAATGGAACACAGCGGCAGATAGAAGACCGGTCTGTATGCAGCATGGACACTGCTGTACTGACAGGTAATGGAACACAGCGGCAGATAGAAGACAGGTCTGTATGCAGCATGGACACTGCTGTGCTGTCAGGTAATGGAACACTGCGGCAGATGGAAGACAGGTCTGTATGTAGCATGGACACTGCTGTGCTGACAGGTAATGGAACACAGCGGCAGATAGAAGACAGGTCTGTATGCAGCATGGACACTGCTGTACTGACAGGTAATGGAACACAGCGGCAGATAGAAGACAGGTCTGTATACAGCATGGACGCTGCTGTGCTGACAGGTAATGGAACACAACGGCAGATGGAAGACAGGTCTGTATGTAGCATGGACGCTGCTGTGCTGACAGGTAATGGAACACAGCGGCAGATAGAAGACAGGTCTGTATGCAGCATGGACACTGCTGTGCTGGCAGGTAATGGAACACAGCGGCAGATAGAAGAGAGGTCTGTATGCAGCATGGACACTGCTGTACTGACAGGTAATGGAACACAGCGGCAGATAGAAGACAGGTCTGTATGCAGCATGGACGCTGCTGTGCTGACAGGTAATGGAACACTGCGGCAGATGGAAGACAGGTCTGTATGTAGCATGGACACTGCTGTGCTGACAGGTAATGGAACACAGCGGCAGATAGAAGACAGGTCTATATGCAGCATGGACACTGCTGTGCTGATAGGTAATGGAACACAGCGGCAGATAGTAGACAGGTCTGTATGCAGCATGGACGCTGCTCTGCTGACAGGTAATGGAACACAGCAGCAGATAGAAGACAGGTCTGTATGCAGCATGGACACTGCTGTGCTGACAGGTAATGGAATACAATGGTAGATGGAAGACAGGTCTGTATGTAGCATGGACGCTGCTGTGCTGACAGGTAATGGAACACAGCGGCAGATAGAAGACTGGTCTGTATGCAGCATGGACGCTGCTGTGCTGACAGGTAATGGAACACAGCGGCAGATGGAAGACAGGTCTCTATGTAGCATGGACACTGCTGTGCTGATAGGTAATGGAACACAGCGGCAGATGGAAGACAGGTCTGTATGTAGCATGGACACTGCAGTGCTGATAGGTAATGGAACACAGCGGCAGATAGAAGACCGGTCTGTATGCAGCATGGACACTGCTGTACTGACAGGTAATGGAACACAGCGGCAGATAGAAGACAGGTCTGTATGCAGCATGGACACTGCTGTGCTGATAGGTAATGGAACACAGCGGCAGATAGAAGACAGGTCTGTATGCAGCATGGACGCTGCTGTGCTGACAGGTAATGGAACACTGCGGCAGATGGAAGACAGGTCTGTATGTAGCATGGACACTGCTGTGCTGACAGGTAATGGAATACAATGGTAGATGGAAGACAGGTCTGTATGCAGCATGGACACTGCTGTGCTGACAGGTAATGGAACACAGCGGCAGATAGAAGACAGGTCTGTATGCAGCATGGACACTGCTGTACTGACAGGTAATGGAACACAGCGGCAGATAGAAGACAGGTCTGTATGCAGCATGGACGCTGCTGTGCTGACAGGTAATGGAACACTGCGGCAGATGGAAGACAGGTCTGTATGTAGCATGGACGCTGCTGTGCTGACAGGTAATGGAACACAACGGCAGATGGAAGACAGGTCTGTATGTAGCATGGACGCTGCTGTGCTGACAGGTAATGGAACACAACGGCAGATGGAAGACAGGTCTGTATGTAGCATGGACGCTGCTGTGCTGACAGGTAATGGAACACAACGGCAGATGGAAGACAGGTCTGTATGCAGCATGGACACTGCTGTGCTGATAGGTAATGGAACACAGCGGCAGATGGAAGACAGGTCTGTATGTAGCATGGACGCTGCTGTGCTGACAGGTAATGGAACACAACGGCAGATGGAAGACAGGTCTGTATGCAGCATGGACGCTGCCGTGCTGACAGGTAATGGAACACAACGGCAGATGGAAGACAGGTCTGTATGTAGCATGGACGCTGCTGTGCTGACAGGTAATGGAACACAACGGCAGATGGAAGACAGGTCTGTATGTAGCATGGACGCTGCTGTGCTGACAGGTAATGGAACACAACGGCAGATGGAAGACAGGTCTGTATGCAGCATGGACACTGCTGTGCTGACAGGTAATGGAACACAACGGCAGATGGAAGACAGGTCTGTATGCAGCATGGACGCTGCCGTGCTGACAGGTAATGGAACACAGCGGCAGATGGAAGGCAGGTCTGTATGTAGCATGGACACTGCTGTGCTGACAGGTAATGGAACACAATGGCAGATGGAAGACAGGTCTGTACGCAGCATGGACACTGCTGTGCTGACAGGTAATGGAACACAACGGCAGATGGAAGACAGGTCTGTATGTAGCATGGACACTGCTGTGCTGACAGGTAATGGAACACAATGGTAGATGGAAGACAGGTCTGTATGTAGCATGGACGCTGCTGTGCTGACAGGTAATGGAACACAGCGGCAGATGGAAGACAGGTCTGTATGTAGCATGGACACTGCTGTGCTGATAGGTAATGGAACACAACGGCAGATGGAACACAGGTCTCTATGCAGTAGGGTGGAACGGGTTCAGATTTCGGAAATCCGAACCCCCCCGAGCCCCCCCGATCCGAGTCCGATCCGAGTCAGGCTCGACTTTTCCCGCCTGACTCGGATCTGAAATCGAGGCAAAACGTCATCATCCCGCCTTCCGAGTCTCGCGGGTTTTGGATCCTATATAAGGTACCCGCGTCGGCGCCATTTTCTCACTCGGCTGTGGACAGTGAAGAGGGAAGGTGGGAGTTAGGGCTGTGTAGTGTAGTGTAGTGTAGTGCTGCTGTTGTCCACTACTTCAAAGTCCATAGGGGCTGGCTGTGTTGTGCTGTGCTGCTGTTGTTAATAGGGGCTGTGTCCACTACTTCAAAGTCCATAGGGGCTGGCTGGACTGTGTTGTGCAGTCAGTTCTCCATAGAGGCTGTGTCCACTCCAAAGTCCTGTGCAGTGTCCCAGTCCTAAAGGGGTGCTGTAGTGTTGTCCATCAGGGGTGCTCCCCCCAAGTGCTAAAAATATAATATATTTTCTGTGTTTGTGAATTGTGTGCGCAGTAGCCGCACGTGCATCAACAAAGTAGTGCCAAGCGTGCGCCTGTGTCATAAGTAAAGGGCCGGCTGGCTTGACCGTTAAAGGGTGCTGTAACCCCCAAAGTACACTCCAGTCCAAACCAAAAAAAAAATTATTTTCTGTGTTTGTGAATTGTGTGCGCAGTAGCCGCACGTGCATCAACAAAGTAGTGCCAGGCGTGCGCCTGTGTCATAAATAAAGGGCCGGCTGGCTTGACCGTTAAAGGGTGCGGTAACCCCCGAAAGTACACTCCAGTCCAAACCAAAAAAAAAATATTTTCTGTGTTTGTGAATTGTGTGCGCAGTAGCCGCACATGCATCAACAAAGTAGTGCCAAGCGTGCGCCTGTGTCATAAGTAAAGGGCCGGCTGACTTGACCGTTAAAGGGTGCTGTAACCCCCGAAAGTACACTCCAGTCCAAACCAAAAAAAAAATTATTTTCTGTGTTTGTGAATTGTGTGCGCAGTAGCCACACGTGCATCAACAAAGTAGTGCCAAGCGTGCACCTGTGTCATAAGTAAAGGGCCGGCTGGCTTGAGCATTAAGGGTACTGTAACCCCCGAAAGTACACTCCAGTCCAAACCAAAAAAAAAATTATTTTCTGTGTTTGTGAATTGTGTGCGCAGTAGCCGCACGTGCATCAACAAAGTAGTGCCAAGCGTGCGCCTGTGTCATAAGTAAAGGGCCGGCTGGCTTGACCGTTAAAGGGTGCTGTAACCCCCGAAAGTACACTCCAGTCCAAACCAAAAAAAAAAATATTTTCTGTGTTTGTGAATTGTGTGTGCAGTAGCCGCACGTGCATCAACAAAGTAGTGCCAAGCGTGCGCCTGTGTCATAAGTAAAGGGCCGGCTGGCTTGACCGTTAAAGGGTGCTGTAACCCCCAAAGTACACTCCAGTCCAAACCAAAAAAAAAATTATTTTCTGTGTTTGTGAACTGTGTGCGCAGTAGCCGCACGTGCATCAACAAAGTAGTGCCAAGCGTGCGCCTGTGTCATAAGTAAAGGGCCGGCTGGCTTGACCGTTAAAGGGTGCTGTAACCCCCAAAAGTACACTCCAGTCCAAACCAAAAAAAAAAATATTTTCTGTGTTTGTGAATTGTGTGCGCAGTAGCCGCACGTGCATCAACAAAGTAGTGCCAAGCGTGCGCCTGTGTCATAAGTAAAGGGCCGGCTGGCTTGACCGTTAAAGGGTGCTGTAACCCCCGAAAGTACACTCCAGTCCAAACCAAAAAAAAAATTATTTTCTGTGTTTGTGAATTGTGTGCGCAGTAGCGGCACGTGCATCAACAAAGTAGTGCCAAGCTTGCGCCTGTGTCATAAGTAAAGGGCCGGCTGGCTTGACCGTTAAGGGTGCTGTAACCCCCAAAGTACACTCCAGTCCAAACCAAAAAAAAATTATTTTCTGTGTTTGTGAATTGTGTGCGCAGTAGCCGCACGTGCATCAACAAAGTAGTGCCAAGCGTGCGCCTGTGTCATAAGTAAAGGGCTGGCTGGCTTGACCATTAAGGGTGCTGTAACCCCCGAAAGTACACTCCAGTCCAAACCGAAAAAAAAAATTATTTTCTGTGTTTGTGAATTGTGTGCGCAGTAGCCGCACGTGCATCAACAAAGTAGTGCCAAGCGTGCGCCTGTGTCATAAGTAAAGGGCCGGCTGGCTTGACCGTTAAAGGGTGCTGTAACCCCCAACGTACACTCCAGTCCAAACCAAAAAAAATATTATTTTCTGTGTTTGTGAATTGTGTGCGCAGTAGCCGCATGTGCATCAACAAAGTAGTGCCAAGCGTGCGCCTGTGTCATAAGTATAGGGCCGGCTGGCTTGACCGTTAAAGGGTGCTGTAACCCCCGAAAGTACACTCCAGTCCAAACCAAAAAAAAAATTATTTTCTGTGTTTGTGAATTGTGTGCGCAGTAGCCGCACGTGCATCAACAAAGTAGTGCCAAGCGTGCGCCTGTGTCATAAGTAAAGGGCCGGCTGGCTTGACCATTAAAGGGTGCTGTAACCCCCAAAGTACACTCCAGTCCAAACCAAAAAAAAAATTATTTTCTGTGTTTGTGAATTGTGTGCACAGTAGCCGCACGTGCATCAACAAAGTAGTGCCAAGCGTGCGCCTGTGTCATAAGTAAAGGGCCGGCTGGCTTGACCGTTAAGGGTGCTGTAACCCCCGAAAGTACACTCCAGTCCAAACCAAAAAAAAATTATTTTCTGTGTTTGTGAATTGTGTGCGCAGTAGCCGCACGCGCATCAACAAAGTAGTGCCAAGCGTGCGCCTGTGTCATAAGTAAAGGGCCGGCTGGCTTGACCGTTAAAGGGTGCTGTAACCCCCAAAGTACACTCCAGTCCAAACCAAAAAAAAAATTATTTTCTGTGTTTAGCCGCACGTATATATCAAATCGATATAACATAAATGGAGGACCAAACTTTCTCCAATAAAAATAAAATAGAGAAAGATCAAGAACCACTTCCTCCTAGTGCTGAAGTTGCTGCCACTAGTCATGACATAGACGATAACATGCCATCAACGTCGTCTGCCAAGGCCGATGCCCAATGTCATAGTAGAGGGCACATACAATCCCAAATGACAAAGTTCAGGAAAATGACCTTGAAAAAAACATTTAAATCAGCTGAAGAGAAACGTAAACTTGCCAATATGCCATTTACGACACGGAGTGGCAAGGAACGGCTAAGGTCGATCCCTAGTATGTTCATGACTAGTGGTTCAGCTTCACATGACGATGGAAGCCCTCCTCCCACTAAAAAAATCAAAAGAGTTAAGCTGGCAAAAGCACAGCGAAGAACTGTGCTTTCTAAGAAGATATCACAAATCCCCAAGGAGAGTCCAAGTGTGGTGGTGGTTGCGATGCCTGACCTTCCCAGCACTGGACGGGAAAAGGTGGCTCTTTCCACCATTTGCACGCCCCCTGCAAGTGCTGAAAGGAGCACCCACAGTCCACTTGCTGATATGCAAATTGAAGATGTCACTGTTGAAGTACAACAGGATGAGGATACTGGTGTAGCTGGTGCTGAGGAGGAAGTTGGTGAGGAGGATTCTGATGGTGATGTGGTTTGTTTAAATCAGGCTCCGGGGGAGACAGTTGTTGTCCATGGGATGAAAAAGCCCATCACGGTCATGCCTGGGCAGAAGACCAAACATTCCACCTCTTTGGTCTGGCAATATTTCTATCCAAATCCGGACAACAACTGTCTTGCCATATGTACCATATGTAAAGGTGAAATAAGTTGGGGTAGGGACATCAACCACCTAGGAACATCCTCCCTTATACGGCACCTGCAGCGTGTTCATAAAAAGTTACTGTCATGTTCAGAAACTTTGGCTAAGACCGTAAGCAGTCCAGGGACACCTAAATCCCGTTGTCCTGTTGTATCCAAGCGCCTGCAAACCACACCGTCAACTCCCTCCTCGTCAATTTCCTCCTTAGTCAGGATCGGAAGTAGTCCTGCAGGCCATGTCACTGGCATGACTGACTCTCCTATCCGGGATTCCTCCGGAGGATCCTGCATTGCTACAACTACTGCTGCCGCTGCTGCTGTTGCTGCTGCTGGGAGTCGTTCATCATCCCAGAGAAGAAGTAGGAACACCACTACTTTTACTAAACAATTGACCCTCCAACAGTCCTTAGCGAGGAGGATGAAGTACGACAGCAGTCATCCTCAAGCAAAACGTATAACTGAGGCCTTGACTGCTATGTTGGTGTTAGACGTGCATCCGGTATCCGCCATTAGTGCAGTGGGATTTAGACAATTGATGGAGGTAGTGTGTCCCCGGTTCCAAATCCCGTCTAGATTCCACTTCACTAGGCAGGCGATACCGAGACTGTACAGAAACGTCAGAAAAAGTGTTCTCAGTGTCCTGAAAAATGCCGTTGTACACAATGTCCACTTAACCACGGACATGTGGACAAGTGGAACAGGGCAGACTAAGGACTATATGACTGTGACAGCCCACTGGGTAGATGTATCATCTTACGCAGCAACAGCAGCAGCGTCACCAGTAGCACCAGCTCGTTACAAGGCAGGCTACGCTGTGTATCACCGGTTTCAGTAAGAGGCACACCGCCGACAACCTCTTAGAGAAACTGAGGGAAATCATCGCCCAGTGGCTTACCCCACTTAGACTCTCCTGGGGATTTGTGATATCTGACAACGCCACCAATATTGTGCGGGCATTACATCTGGGCAAATTCCAGCACGTCCCATGTTTTGCTCACACAATAAACTTGGTGGTGCAGAATTTTCTGAAAAGCGACAGGGGCGTGCAGGAGACGCTTTGGGTGGCCCGAAAAGTTTCTGGCCACTTTCGCCATTCAGCGACTGCGTGCCGAAGACTGGAGCGCCAGCAAACACTCTTGAACCTGCCCCGCCATCACCTGAAGCAAGAGGTTGTGACGCGGTGGAACTCAACCCTCTATATGCTTCAGAGGATGGAGGAGCAGCAAAAGGCCATACAAGCCTATACATCCACCTATGACATAGGCAAAGGAGGGGGTATGCACCTGACTCAAGCGCAGTGGAGAATGATTTCCGTGTTGTGCAAGGTTCTCCAGCCCTTCGAACTTGCCACACGTGAAGTCAGTTCAGACACTGCCAGCTTGAGTCAGGTCATTCCCCTCATCAGGCTTTTGCAGAAGCAGCTGGAGAAAGTGAAGGAGGAGCTAAGACGGAGCGATTCCGCTCGGCATGTGGGACTTGTGGATGAAGCCCTTCATTCGCTTTGCCAGGATTCCAGGGTGGTCAATCTGTTGAAATCAGACCACTACATTTTGGCCACCGTGCTCGATCCTAGGTTTAAAGCCTATGTGGTGTCTCTCTTTCCGGCCGACACAAGCCTGCAGAGGTGCAAAGACCTGCTGGTGAACACACTGTCAGCTGAAGCAGAACGTGACACGTCAACGGCTCCTTCTTCATTTTCTCCCGCAACTGGGGCTGCCAGGAAAAATCGTAGGTATCCTAAGCAACCCGCTGGCAGTGATGCAGGGCAGGCAGGACAAAGTTTGGACATCTGGTCCGGACTGAAGGACCTGGCAACAATTTCTGACATGTCTACTGTCACTGCATATGATACTGTCACCATTGACAGAATGGTGGAGGATTACATCGGTGACAGCATCCAAGTAGGCATGTCAGACAGTCCATACCTGTACTGGCAGGAAAAAGAGGCAATTTGGAGGCCCCTGTACAAACTGGCTCTATTTTACCTGAGTTGCCCCCCCTCCAGTGTGTACTCCGAAAGAGTGTTTAGTGCAGCCGGGAACCTTGTCAGCGAAAGGCATAGGAGGTTGCTTCCACAGAATGTGGAGAAGATGATGTTCATCAAAATGAATTATCAGCTCTTCCAGGGAGACCAGCCTCCAGAAGGTACAGAGGGACCTGTGGTGGTGGATTCAAGTGGGGACGAGTTAATACTTTGTGAGGATGAGGATGTACACACTGAAGAGGGTGAGGAATCGGTGGATGAGGAGGATGAGGATGACATCTTGCCTACGCAGAGCCAGTTTGTGCAGGGACACATTAATTGCCAGCTTGTTTTGTGGGGGCCCAAACAAACCAATCATTTCAGCCACAGTTGTGTGGCAGACTCTGGCGCTGAAATGATTGGTTTGTTAAAGTGTGCATGTCCTGTTTATACAACATAAGGGTGGGTGGGAGGGCCCAAGGACAATTCCATCTTGCACCTCTTTTTTTTCTTTGCATTATGTACAGTTTGGGGCCTAGTTTTTCTAACTGCCATCCTGTCTGCCACTGCAGTGTCACTCCTAGATGGGTCACGTGTTTGTGCCGCCCACTCGTGTCGCTTAGCATAGTCATCCAGCTACCTCGGTGCAACCTTTTGGACATAAAAACACTATTGTGAGGTGTGAGGTGTTCAGAATAGACTGGAAATGAGTGGAAATTAAGGTTATTGAGGTTAATAATAGCATAGGAGCAGAAAAACCTACAAATTCTGTGATTTTAGCTGTTTTTATGCTTTTTTTCAAAAAAATACAGATCCAAAACACAAAACCCAGAACCCAAAACACGGAAGGGTGGTTTTGGCAAAACCAATCCAGATCCAAAACACGAAGAAAGATCCAGATCCAAAACCAAAACACAAAACACGAAAAGTGGCCGGTGCACACCCCTACTATGCAGTGTGGAAGCTTCGGTGCCGGCAGGTGACGATACTCAAGATGGTAAATGGTGAGAATCCACAAAGTAGCAGATAGAGTCACAGAGGACATGATCACAGGACACAGGAGTAAGCCTGGAAACTAGAACCATCCTGGGTAGAATGATGTTTTTCAACCAACAGGTTGCTCACAAGAACTGGCTTAAATAGGAGGTAGCCAATAGCCATTGTTCTAGCTGACCAGGTGAGCACACAGGTGCATTAGTTAATCACAGGGAGGCATCACTGGGATGTCTTGAAAACTGAAATAAATGCCTTCCTGTGTCTGAAAGGATTGCTAAGACCATGACTTGTTACATGGGGAAGCTGATGTCACCCCCTAGAGCAGCTCTGAATGATTAGTTCTTGTGCTAACCGAGGTCTGCTGTTACCCCAGACAAACTTCCCCACCAGACTCTGCAATTCTCCATGATAGGGTGTGTTTGAAGCAGATAAAGTACTTTTGGAAATACACTAATACCACTTTTCCAGCAAAATTCCGGGTCTGACCCAGAGTTGGAACAGGGTTCCTATCCGGATCAGACCCGGAATTCTGCCGATGCCGAATCGGGATATTCCCGAGTCGGCGCCGCTCACACCGCAGTCGGGTATGCATAGACCCGGCTTTTCCGGTGTGTAAGTGGTCGTTTGGAGATGACGTCATCTCCAAGCGTCACTGATGCCGGACCAATCGGTCGGCTAGCAGTGCACTCCAGGTCATCGTGACCCAGAGTGCGCTGTTCTCATAGCAGGGTTTCACGGGCTACGCCCGTGTTAAACCCTGCTAGTTACCTGGGTTGGATTGCCGGGTCACTCGACCCGGCAATCCAACCCTCTCCCCTTTTACACCAAGGAGCTGCTCGGGTTAACCCTTCAATAACCCGGGTTTTAACAGTGTTCATCCTGCCTAATCATGAGAGGCGTAATGACAACCACTTCTTAATGTCAGCTTGAAACTTATTTTTCAAGGGGGAAAAACGAAAGCTGAAAAAGGTTAGAGATACTGTAGTATTGCACAAAATGACCCTGAGGTATTTAAACTGGGTGCCAGTGAAACGGAAATGTCCCCTGAAGCCCTGTCACTACATGATCAGGTGTCCAGATATTTAAAGCCACTGATTTGGTAAAGTACATCAAGAAAGTAAACCTATAGAACTTGTGCATGAGACCAGGGAGAGAGGGCTGGAAATGTAGGTGCGGAGGTCATTGGCAAATAATATCAATTTATGTTCAGGATCTCCTACCTGAAACCCTTTAATGACTTCATTTTCCTGGATCGCCCTTGCCAAAGCCTCTATACAGAGTACAAATATTAGAGGGGACAGCGGGGAGCTTTGTCTGGTGCCACTTTGCACTTTTCATCTGTTCACATTGAGGGATTTATCACCTAATAGATATACTGGCTGCTGGTGTAGGAATTGAGCTATTTTGTGCACACACACACAGACAAAAATATTTTCAGAACTAACACTGTCGCTGTGGTCATTTTATTTTATTTTTAATATTTTTTTTTCATTTTTTTCCATTATATCTCATATAGATTTGTATGTGGATTATGGTCCTGATTCAGAGCCAGACGCTCTGACATAGCGTTCGCTCTGAATCAGGGCAGTCCCTCTGTTTTTTTTTAGCGGCCTCCTGGCCGCTCGCATAGCTGTGGGTGACCACCCACAGCTATAGCGAGTGGCCAAAAAAATGGTCGCGATGGTCACGACCATCACGACCATCGGGCTTGCGACGAGACCCTTGTGGTAGTGTCTCGTTACCGCAAGCCCTGGAGTGCTTTCGGCTCTATCAGAGCCGAGAGCACTCCCACTGACATCACTTGTGATGTCAGTGGGGCCGGCCCCAGACGGTAGGCGATCCCTCCATCTGGGCAGCCAAGCCCCCGGCACGGCCACCAAAGGGGGCGTGCTGTCACTCACCTTCGACAGCACGCCCCCTTTGTAGCGAGACCCGGAGCGACGGCTTGGCCGTCGCTATCCGGGTCTCGCGCATGCACACGACAGAGCCGGCTCCCTCGTGCGCATGCGCACTGGGCCAACATCGACCCGCTTGCGAGCATTCAGCGCTCGCGAGCAGGTCTGAATCAGGCCCAATGTTTAACAGTAGATGTGATATATATCTACATGTATTTTAGAAGTACAAGTGCCAGAATACAATTATATGTATAATAAATGTTATTTATTTATCATATGTATTTGGGCATATTTTCAGGTTATCTATGATTAGTATTTTATTCTTTACCTCATCAGCGCTGTTCATTTAGTTAATTTCTGTAGATCTTCGGATATCACCCTAGTATGAAGATTGTTGCAGAGATACCTCTGTTGTCTAGGGGACTGATTTAGAGATTGACGGTAATCACCCGAGTGTAGGGACGCCCACTGCTGCCTTCCAGCTATCATTCTAACTCCCTGCTACATGCTCCTTCCTCCCCATCTACCCCATCTGTGTCACACCTGTTTGTCTTCCCCTCCCTTTTAGAATGTAAGCTCTCATGAGCAGGGCCATCTACCCTCTTGTGCTTCTCCCTACTTTAGTTTCATCTACTTTTTCCTCACCACTAGGGCACCTAACACTTGGTTGCTTATGCTCTGTTGCTTATCTGGGTGACATGGTCACTAATGTAGCAATATATATTATCCATGTCCTGTATTGTATTGTTCTATAAGTCGGTTGTCTACAATTTGCTTATGTACTTTGTAAGGTGCTGCGGAACACTTTGGTACGGGTTTCGTACCAAATGGGGCATGATGTCGAGTGACAGCACGCCCCCTTTGGTGGGCGGGCCGGGGGCGTGGCTGCCCAGACAGAGGTGTTTCCATGGGAACACCTGCCATCTGGGGCCGGCCCCACTGACATCACAAGTGATGTCAGTGGGAGTGCTTTCGGCTCTGTTAGAGCCGAAAGCACTCTGGGGGTTGCGGCAACGAGACCCTACCACAAGGGTCTCATCGCAAGCCCGACGGTCGTGATTGTCTAGACCATTGTGACCATCTTCCTGGCCGCTCGCTATAGCTGTGGGTGGTCACCCACAGCTATGCGAGCGACCAGGAGGCCGCTCTAAAAAAACAGAAGGACGGCCCTGATTTAGAGCAAGCGCTGGAAGTCTAGTGGCAACCCTGTGCAAATGTGTAGCGCTGACCGCACTCACTGAGGTCGGCGCTACACTGGATAACTAGGGTGGGCCGGTACCATGGCCGGCAGCGCCTCCCCCCCCGCGCTGCCGGTCTCACACGCCCTGCCCTAGTTATGCCACTGCCTGCAGCGTCACAGTGCTTATATGGATACACTGGGATATGGCCTGCCGCATCACAGTACTTATATGGATACACTGGGGTATGGCCTGCAGCGTCACAGTGCTTATATGTATACACTGGGGTACGGCCTGCAGCGTCACAGTGCTTATATGTATACACTGGGGTATGGCCTGCAGCATCACAGTGCTTATATGGATACACTGGGGTATTGCCTGCAGCATCACAGTGCTTATATGTATACACTGGGGTATGGCCTGCAGCATCACAGTGCTTATATGGATACACTGGGGTACAGCCTGCAGCATCACAGTGCTTATATGTATACATGGGGGTACTGCCTGCAGCGTCACAGTGCTTATATGTATACACTGGGGTACGGCCTGCAGCATCACAGTGCTTATATGGATACACTGGGGTACGGCCTGCAGCGTCACAGTGCTTATATGGATACACTGGGGTACGGCCTGCAGCGTCACAGTACTTATATGGATACACTGGGGTATGGCCTGCAGCGTCACAGTGCTTATATGGATACATTGGGGTACGGCCTGCAGCATCACAGTGCTTATACGGATACACTGGGGTACGGCCTGCAGCGTCACAGTGCTTATACGGATACACTGGGGTACGGCCTGCAGCATCACAGTGCTTATACGGATACACTGGGGTACGGCCTGCAGCGTCACAGTGCTTATACGGATACACTGGGGTACAGCCTGCAGCATCACAGTGCTTATATGGATACACTGGGGTATGGCCTGCAGCATCACAGTGCTTATATGGATACACTGGGGTACGGCCTACAACATCACAGTGCTTATATGGATACACTGGGGTATGGCCTGCAGCATCACAGTGCTTATATGGATACACTGGGGTACGGCCTGCAGCATCACAGTGCTTATATGGATACACTGGGGTACGGCCTGCAGCATCACAGTGCTTATATGGATACACTGGGGTACGGCCTGCAGCGTCACAGTGCTTATATGGATACACTGGGGTACGGCCTGCAGCATCACCGTGCTTATATGGATACACTGGGGTACAGCCTGCAGCGTCACAGTGCTTATATAGATACACTGGGGTACGGCCTGCAGCGTCACTGTGCTTATATGGATACACTGGGGTACGGCCTGCAGCATCACAGTGCTTATATGGATACACTGGGGTACGGCCTGCAGCATCACAGTACTTGTATGGGTACACTGGGGTACGGCCTGCAGCGTCACAGTGCTTATATAGATACACTGGGGTACGGCCTGCAGCGTCACAGTGCTTATATGGATACACTGGGGTACGGCCTGCAGCGTCACAGTGCTTATATGGATACACTGGGGTACGGCCTGCAGCATCACAGTGCTTATATGGATAGACTGTGGTACGGCCTGCAGCATCACAGAGCTTATATGGATACACGGGCGTTCGGCCTGCAGCATCACAGTGCTTATATGTATACACTGGGGTACGGCCTGCAGCATCACAGTGCATATATGTATACACTGGGGTACGGCCTGCAGCATCACAGTGCATATATGTATACACTGGGGTACGGCCTGCAGCATCACAGTGCTTATATGGATACACTGGGGTATGGCCTGCAGCATCACAGTGCTTATATGGATACACTGGGGTAGGGCCTGCAGCATCACAGTACTTATATGGATACACTGGGGTATGGCCTGCAGCATCACACTGCTTATATGTATACACTGGGGTATGGCCTGCAACGTCACAGTGCTTATATGGATACACTGGGGTAAGGCCTGCAGCATCACAGTGCTTATATGGATACACTGGGGTATGGCCTGCAGCATCACAGTGCTTATGTGTATACACTGGGGTACGGCCTGCAGCATCACAGTGCTTATATGGATACACTGGGGTAGGGCCTGCAGCATCACAGTGCTTATATGTATACACTGGGGTATGGCCTGCAGCATCACAGTGCTTATATGGATTCACTGGGGTAGGGCCTGCAGCATCACAGTGCTTATATGGATACACTGGGGTAGGGCCTGCAGCATCACAGTGCTTATATGGATACATTGGGGTATGGCCTGCAGCTTCACAGTACTTATATGGATACACTGGGGTACGGCCTGCAATATCACAGTGCTTATATGTATACACTGGGGTAGGGCCTGCAGCATCACAGTGCTTATATGGATACACTGGGGTACGGCCTGCAGCGTCACAATGCTTATATGTATACACTGGGGTAGGGCCTGCAGCATCACAGTGCTTATATGGATTCACTGGGGTACGGCCTGCAGCGTCACAGTGCTTATATGTATACACTGGGGTACGGCCTGCAGCATCACAGTGCTTATATGTATACACTGGGGTACGGCCTGCAGCGTCACAGTGCTTATATGGATACACTGGGGTACGGCCTGCAGCGTCACAGTGCTTATATGGATACACTGGGGTAGGGCATGCAGCATCACAGTGCTTATATGGATACACTGGGGTACGGCCTGCAGCATCACAGTGCTTATATGTATACACTGGGGTACGGACTGCAGCATCACAGTGCATATATGGATACACTGGGGTATGGCCTGCAGCGTCAGAGTGCTTATATGTATACACTGGGGTACGGCCTGCAGCATCACAGTGCTTATATGGATACACTGGGGTACTGCATGCAGCGTCACAGTGCTTATATGGATACACTGGGGTAGGGCCTGCAGCATCACAGTGCTTATATGGATACACTGGGGTAGGGCCTGCAGCATCACAGTGCTTATATGGATACACTGGGGTATGGCCTGCAGCGTCACAATGCTTATATGGATACACTGGGGTATGGCCTGCAGCGTCACAATGCTTATATGTATACACTGGGGTACTGCCTGCAGCATCACTGTGCTTATATGGATATACTGGGGTACGGCCTGCATCATCACTGTGCTTATATGGATATACTGGGGTACGGCCTGCAGCGTCACAGTGCTTATATGTATACACTGGGGTATGGCCTGCAGCATCACAGTGCTTATATGTATACACTGGGGTATGGCCTGCAACGTCACAGTGCTTATATGGATACACTGGGGTAAGGCCTGCAGCATCACAGTGCTTATATGGATACACTGGGGTATGGCCTGCAGCGTCAGAGTGCTTATGTGTATACACTGGGGTACGGCCTGCAGCATCACAGTGCTTATATGGATACACTGGGGTATGGCCTGCAGCGTCACTGTGCTTATATGTATACACTGGGGTACGGACTGCAGCATCACAGTGCTTATATGGATACACTGGGGTACGGCCTGCAGCATCACAGTGCTTATATGTATACATGTGGGTATGGCCTGCAGTGTCACAGTGCTTATATGTATACACTGGGGTACGGCCTGCAGCATCACAGTACTTATATGGATACACTGGGGTATGGCCTGCAGCATCACAGTGCTTATATGGATACACTGGGGTATGGCCTGCAGCATCACAGTGCTTATATGGATACACTGGGGTACGGCCTGCAGCATCACATTGCTTATATGTATACACTGGGGTACGGCCTGCAGCGTCACAGTGCTTATATGTATACACTGGGGTACGGCCTGCAGCATCACAGTGCTTATATGGATACACTGGGGTACGGCCTGCAGCATCACAGTGCTTATATGGATACACTGGGGTACGGCCTGCAGCATCACAGTACTTATATGGATACACTGGGGTACGGCCTGCAGCGTCACAGTGTTTATATGGATATACTGGGGTAGGGCCTGCAGCATCACAGTGCTTATATGGATACACTGGGGTAGGGCCTGCAGCATCACAGTGCTTATATGGATACACTGGGGTAGGGCCTGCAGCATCACAGTGCTTATATGGATACATTGGGGTATGGCCTGCAGCATCACAGTACTTATATGGATACACTGGGGTATGGCCTGCAGCATCACAGTGCTTATATGGATACACTGGGGTACGGCCTGCAGCATCACAGTGCTTATATGTATACACTGGGGTAGGGCCTGCAGCATCACAGTGCTTATATGGATACACTGGGGTACGGCCTGCAGCGTCACAGTGCTTATATGGATACACTGGGGTATGGCCTGCAGCATCACAGTGCTTATATGGATACACTGGGGTACGGCCTGCAGCATCACAGTGCTTATATGTATACACTGGGGAAGGGCCTGCAGCATCACAGTGCTTATATGGATATACTGAGGTACGGCCTGCAGCATCACAGTGCTTATATGGATATACTGAGGTACGGCCTGCAGCATCACAGTGCTTATATGGATTCACTGGGGTACAGCCTGCAGCGTCACAGTGCTTATATGTATACACTGGGGTATGGCCATGCAGCATCACAGTGCTTATATGGATACACTGGGGTACGGCCTGCAGTGTCACAGTGCTTATATGGATACACTGGGGTATGGCCTGCAGCGTCACTGTGCTTATATGTATACACTGGGGTACGGACTGCAGCATCACAGTGCTTATATGGATACACTGGGGTACGGCCTGCAGCATCACAGTGCTTATATGTATACATGTGGGTATGGCCTGCAGTGTCACAGTGCTTATATGTATACACTGGGGTACGGCCTGCAGCATCACAGTACTTATATGGATACACTGGGGTATGGCCTGCAGCATCACAGTGCTTATATGGATACACTGGGGTATGGGCTGCAGCATCACAGTGCTTATATGGATACACTGGGGTACGGCCTGCAGCATCACATTGCTTATATGTATACACTGGGGTACGGCCTGCAGCGTCACAGTGCTTATATGTATACACTGGGGTACGGCCTGCAGCATCACAGTGCTTATATGGATACACTGGGGTACGGCCTGCAGCATCACAGTGCTTATATGGATACACTGGGGTACGGCCTGCAGCATCACAGTACTTATATGGATACACTGGGGTACGGCCTGCAGCGTCACAGTGTTTATATGGATATACTGGGGTAGGGCCTGCAGCATCACAGTGCTTATATGGATACACTGGGGTAGGGCCTGCAGCATCACAGTGCTTATATGGATACACTGGGGTAGGGCCTGCAGCATCACAGTGCTTATATGGATACATTGGGGTATGGCCTGCAGCATCACAGTACTTATATGGATACACTGGGGTATGGCCTGCAGCATCACAGTGCTTATATGGATACACTGGGGTACGGCCTGCAGCATCACAGTGCTTATATGTATACACTGGGGTAGGGCCTGCAGCATCACAGTGCTTATATGGATACACTGGGGTACGGCCTGCAGCGTCACAGTGCTTATATGGATACACTGGGGTATGGCCTGCAGCATCACAGTGCTTATATGGATACACTGGGGTACGGCCTGCAGCGTCACAGTGCTTATATGTATACACTGGGGAAGGGCCTGCAGCATCACAGTGCTTATATGGATATACTGAGGTACGGCCTGCAGCATCACAGTGCTTATATGGATATACTGAGGTACGGCCTGCAGCATCACAGTACTTATATGTATACACTGGGGTACGGCCTGCAGCGTCACAGTGCTGATATGGATACATTGGGGTACGGCCTGCAGCATCACAGTACTTATATGGATACACTGGGGTATGGCCTGCAGCGTCACAATGCTTATATGTATACACTGGGGTACGGCCTGCAGCATCACAGTGCTTATATGGATATACTGGGGTACGGCCTGCAGCATCACTGTGCTTATATGGATATACTGGGGTACGGCCTGCAGCGTCACAGTGCTTATATGTATACACTGGGGTATGGCCTGCAGCATCACAGTGCTTATATGTATACACTGGGGTACGGCCTGCAGCATCACAGTGCTTATATGGATTCACTGGGGTACGGCCTGCAGCCTCACAGTGCTTATATGTATACACTGGGGTATGGCCTGCAGCATCACAGTGCTTATATGGATACACTGGGGTAAGGCCTGCAGTGTCACAGTGCTTATATGGATACACTGGGGTATGGCCTGCAGCGTCACAGTGCTTATATGGATACACTGGGGTACGGCCTGCAGCGTCACTGTGCTTATATGGATACACTGGGGTACGGCCTGCAGCAATCACAGTGCTTATATGTATACACTGGGGTACGGCCTGCAGCATCACAGTGCTTATATGGATACACTGGGGTACGGTCTGCAGCATCACAGTGCTTATATGGATACACTGGGGTACGGCCTGCAGCATCACAGTGCTTATATGGATACCCTGGGGTACGGCCTGCAGCATCACAGTGCTTATATGTATACATGTGGGTACGGCCTGCAGTGTCACAGTGCTTATATGGATACACTGGGGTACGGCCAGCAGCGTCATAGTGCTTATATGTATACACTGGGGTACAGCCTGCAGCATCACAGTGCTTATATGTATACACTGGGGTACAGCCTGCAGCATCACAGTACTTACTGTAGGCGAAAACTCGGATAGGTAAATGAAGTGAATAGCAAAACTAGTCAAAAGTACAGCAAATTTTTGGAAATCAGGCTGTACCCCATAACAACCCTAACTGACCCTGGGAATCAATATAGAATAGTAGTAGTAGTAGTAGCCCTAATAAAAGTATTTAGTGATCTTATATTGAGTCAAAGCACTGTTATATGCATATTTGCATAAGTGTGGAAAAATGATATAAAGCAATGTTTTTTTGAGAAAAATAAGTACCGTAGTTGAATTTGGGGTACATGTAAATGGGTGCTACTATATTTTGGTGTCTCTAAAGAGAAGATTTAGAAAATCAAAAAAATACACCTGCTGCAGCCTCCTGTAATCCTAAAAACTCCTGTCTCAACCTTATAGTCTCCCAAAGTACCCGGCCCACTACTTTTTACCCATTTTCTAACATTTTTTTACATTTTTCACCCCAATAATGACAAGCCGTTTTAGGGTGTTTTAAGTTTTCTGTTTTTCTTTCTTGCCTTATTAGTCATTAGAGGAGGGGGTGCCCAAAGGGTTCTGAATCAAGTCCCCACATTTGTACCCCAAAATAGAGATTTTGCACCTAATTTCGCCTGCCTCTGGGTGGAGAAACTTATTCGCCTGTTTCTGCCTATGGAGTTTTCGCGCAGGCGAAAATGTCCTGGAATTGAATAGGGCGATACTTCGGAAACAGGCGAAGAGAACAAATCGGTGAAAACTTTTCGCCCATCGCTGCTTTTTGCCTCTAATTGAATACGGCCCTAACCTCCTGGATTTTAATAAGATGAGACAAGAGCTGTATAAGCTTGAGGCTATATGAGTCCTTACTTCTTTGTAATTGGTCAGAATGTTGTCCACTGTTGCTAGGTAGATTATTTTATTTATTTATTTTTTCTGGTTGGTTGGTTTTGGCTAAGGGTGCCCACACACATAGCAATATTTTATTCCGACGCATTGGAACGACAGATCATGTAAAGTATGGCCAAATTGTGAGAAATTCGTGAGTCCCCACTCTTGATCACAATGCGTTGCGCATCCCCGCTGGTCGTACATCGCATCATCAGATCTCCCGTGCTGTAGGGCAGATCTGCCAATCTGGGACCCAATGCACTGGAGAAAAGTCTGAATGCACGATAGATCGTTTGAAGATTGGACACTTCAAACACCAAATCGTGTGCAGGACTGCTGAGGAGAGTTTTCAAGGGAAATCGTGCACAATGTTGGATCGTGAGCACATCGCTGTGTGTGTGGGCATCTTAACACAGAGCTCTAGGGAGTTGCTATATGAGGGCCCCATTTACAAACAAAGGGAAATACCAGCGGGAATTTTCGTTTAGTATCACAGTGATACAAATGAAAATTCCACTGGTATTTAGTAATACTTACCCCTCTTGCGAGGTCCCGCGAAGTCCAGCGGAATCCTCGTCCTCAACGAGGTCCTCTGCTGGGCTGCTGGCAGCCTAACGCTGCCAGCAACGGGGCTCCAGGGTCATGCGCATGCGCGATGGTCCATCTGCGCATGTGCATGACAGGGAGACCCGGCAGTGCCTTGAAGGCTTCGTTGACACCGCCGGGTCTCCATTGCCGGAATCAGATAATACCTGGAATCTGATTGGTTGCTATGGGCAACATCAATTCTTAATAGAATTCCCATCTTAGTAAATTTACCCCTTGGTGTTGTTCCCCTATTCAAATTTTGGACTGCGCTGGAGGCACCACTGTACGCAGGTGCATCGCAAATGTTTCAGGCCAATGTTTTTCAGCCTTAGAAAATTGCAGCCATTTTGTTTCAGATATGCAGCAATAAAAATGACACTTCACCACAATAAACATTATATTGATAAATTCAGATTATTTACACCCAAAGCATATAAAACTGTTCCAGTATATTTTATTTTTAACAAATATAAAAAAAGAGGTGCATACCCCTGAATACCACCACCCCCTCCAAAAAAAAAACCATTGAATACATTTCGTCATTATTCACTTTTTGTATACATTCTAAATCCTGAGATGTTTTTGAGAGTTCCAATGGCCTTATGCTATCACTACATTTGGGATTGTCCTAAGGCGTTTACACAGCACTAATCTCCTTATGTATCTACCGAAGACTTCTTCTCTTATTCCATAAATTAAGGGACTAATGCACCGTGGAAGACACATGAAGAAGAAAAAGTTGATTAAGGGTAACATGTAGAGGTATTTGCGGAGGTACGCTTCTGTCAGGGGGTAGGTGAACGCGGTCAGGCACAGGAGGAGCTGTAGTACATGGAGCATGACGGTTCTCCCAGCCTTGGAAGCAGAGGACTTTCCTGAGTCCACCTTCACAGCCACCAGCATGATCTTGATGTAGGTGAACACGATGATCAGCCCCACCAGGGAAAACGTTAAGACATGGACCAGTGCCCACAAGGTGCTTTGTGCTTGGCTGATTATAAACACGGATTTTAAACAAAGACAATGAAAATAAAAAAAGTCTTGTTTCACCGAAGAGGACAAAATAATGAAATCTGCAACATTAGGCATCAACCCGATTATCCAAATTACTGCAATGGCCAAATACGATTTCTGTCTGGTGCAAAGCGCCCCGTGCCTTAGCGGGAAACAGATGGCAACGTACCGCTCCAGGCACATGACCGCCAGGTTACAAGGAGTCACCGCTAAACCTAAAGAGGTCATCATGACCAGTATGTAGCAAACGGGAGCAGGGAAATAAATTAAATACGCTGACCCGAAGAATAATAAGATTACTAGTACGAGATACACGGTGTCATTGATGAGCATGTGGATAAATAGGATGTAGCGAGCTTCCTCCTGCATGTGAGAAGAGCTGAAGTAGACACTTAAGATTATCACCTTTAAGAAGATGAAAATGCAGAAACAGAGCAGTATCAGGCTTAACAGGACCAGGTAGAGTGGGTCTGAGTGCAGGAAAGCAGCCTTCAGTGCAGTGGTAATCACCGTATAATTCACCATAACTGAGCGCGCTGCAGCTGGATTTTAGTTTTTGAGACTAAAATAAAGAAACATATTTTTATTAAGGATTATTACACTACACAAAGCAATTAGTATAAAGAGCAATTCATCATACATAGTGATTACAAAACATTTTGTTTTTCACAACAATTATTTTCACACCAGGTAAAGGACAATTTGTACTTACAGTGAATCTGCTGTAGAATTATTTGATCAAATATATGAGGAGTTTAAGTAGAGGGGGGCAGGTGGGGCATGTGCCCTGGGTGGTGAAGGGAGGGGGCACCAGTGTGGGAGTTGTAGGCAGCTGTGATTCGAGGAGCAGGGGGAGCAGAGAGGGCGGTCAGCATGTAGTTACCCCCTGCCAAGGACTGTGCTCTGCAGCAATAGGCTGCACAGCCCCTGTCTCCCCGTCTGTCTCTGCTTGGCCCCTCCTCCTCCTCATTGTAAGACGCTTCGATGGGAACAGGACTGTTATGGTAGAACTGAAGACCATTATGTATTGCCGAGAAGCAAACTGGGTGTGGCTGAGAATTTTTAAGTGACATTGTGTTGGATAATGTGGTGCAGTCAAAGGATTTATATGCTTATGTTTATTTAGAGGGAAATTAGTGTTCTCTGGGCCTGATTCAGCACGGATTGCAATTGCAATCGCAGCTGCGTAATCGCACTCAATGAAACTGCAAAAATATGCTAATGTCTGCCACCGCTCAGCCAGCATAGAGACGCCCACAGCTGCTTTCTCACATCCGCCTGTGTTAAACTCCCTATGGTAGATATGTGCACTATACCTTACAGACTTAACACAACTAAAAACTTATCTAAAAATAAACACATGGACAGCAGGAGTTGGATTTAAAATTAAAGGTCAAATTTATTTGACATTAGATTATTAATAATTAATTAATAATTAATAAAATATTAAATTTGGGTTATCGAATTAGATAATTAGAAGTTGCCAATTGAAACTGATAGTGAGTTTAAAGTTAGTATGGTGACGGACAGCAAAGAACGGACACTCCAACAAAACACACGCAGACCAATCACATCACTTGTTGGTGTTCAACTCTCCAGCATAAAGCACGCCCGGACGGGCTGTGTCATCTCCCTGTAGGGACGTTTCTGGCCTATCATTGAACCAGGAGAGCGCACCCATCTAATTGGTAGAACTAAAAGCACATTACCGTTCTTTCCACCACAACACACATAACAAACAACACACCACAAACAGGGAGGGAGGGTGGGATTTCCAGAAACAAAGAGGCTGAGCCTTTGGATAACAGACCTAATATACCAGCAAGGCCAAACCCCCAAGGCACCCTATAGGCTAAGACTAATGATTGACACCAACATCAAAGTTCTTAAAGGTATACTGCTCCCACTACCACGGGGTTTAACCTGGCTCAGTAAGATTGCACCTGCCTTACGCTGTCCTTCTCTGACCACTCCCCCGTCACCCCAAACGCTCACAGCCTGTCACTCACTCTGCGATGGATTCCTGTCTGTGTGCGTAATTGCAGTGCGATCACAGTACGCGCGCAATGCAGTGCATACGCATGTGCAGTACGCAACAATCGACCTGTCTCCGTACGCGGTTGCAATTGTGATCCATGATGAATCAGGCCTTCTGTGCTGAGTACTAGTTGTATAAAGGTATAATGTTGCATATGAGGAGTAAAAATTGTTAGAGAGGAGCACTCAGAGCAGCCTCTGTCGGCAGCCCTGGAGCCACGAGGCACTAGGACCCAGTGGCTCTCTCTCCCCAGAGGTCTGACCTCTGCTATGCGCTTCTCAGCATATGCAGTTACGCCACACATTTTTCTTCTGTGGCGTCCTATCTGTTTGGATGTGCCCCAGAGCTTCTCTTTTACATGGAGGACATGCAAGACCCCACAGTGACCCATTTCCCTGTAGGACCGCCACTCAGTACAGAGGGCCTGATTCACTACCGTTTGCAACTGCGATTGTAATAGCAATTACACACACAGTCTCACTGCGATAATATGCTAATCCATTGGGATCGCTATGCCGTCACAGCACAACATAAGGATGCCCACTTTACCTTACACACATCCATAATGTTTAGCAAGACTGTGAAACCATCGGTACAATCAAGCACCATCGCAGCCTCACGCACACTTGCACAAGCTCTGACCTTACCCAGAAATTGCTAACCTCATCGCACGCTACTATGCGTTAGGCATCACAGTGGATAATTTTATGCACGCCCCTGCAACGACATTCAAATGCACTGGGACACCTGCTTTTCACCGACCCGCCCTCTCTGACACCAACCACAAAAGGTCCTTCCTGGCAATCACCCTGCGATGGGTCTGCATAGTCACTGCGATCGCAGTCCCGATCGCAGTGGCCGGTTCATGCACACGTAGTGCGATGCATATGAATGCGCAGTACGCACCAATCGGATGTTTGCGTGCGTATTAGTAGTTGTGGTCCTTGCTGAATCAGGCCCAGAGAGCTTCCTACTATAATCCTGCAGGGTGTATGTGCACATACACCTGGTGCACCACAATGCCCAGCAGGGTGTGGTACTCCCAAGTTTGTTCCCAAATAGGGGTCCCCCAATATTTTTTTTATGTATGTACACATAGATATACTGCAGCCCCATTCCACATAATAGGCAGGTATAGTGAAATTTGACTGACCTTGCTCTCCCTGAACCCCACTGAGCATGTGCAGACAGGGAGGTAGAAAGTGCCCCTTGGTCGGCGACCCATTTTAGGAGGGAAAATCCTGCCCCATGGATTGGTAGCTTGGGTGTCCAGGCAGAGATCCCTGTAGGCAGACTGTTTCTGAGTCCCCCCTGTCCACTCATAGATGCCGGACCGACAGGGAGGAGAGTGAGGGAGAGGTTATAAATTACCTTCCTCTAGGCTGTCAGTGCTGAGTCTGGGAGGAATTTCTGTAGAAAGAGTCTGTGGAAGAATATCTGGAAAAGGAGTCAGGGAGGATTTGTCTGTGGAGTGCCCCTGGATTTATAAGATAGGGGTACAGAAACCCCTCTCCTTTAAACTGTATTACAAATACTGCACCTGGTATGCTGTCTGTAATGAGTTGCTGTGGAGTGTACATGGATCTGTACAAATAGGGGTGCAGTAACCCCTCTCATTTACCCTGGATTACAAATACTGCACCTAGTATGCTGTCTGTAATGAGTTGCTGTGGACTGCCCTTGGAGCTGTAAAACTAAGGATGCTATAACTTTTCTGTTTGCCCTGGATTACAATTACCAGACTTCATATTAGCCCGGAAGGCTACCTATCCAATCTGCCAGGGGAGGTGCTCTGATGCTGGATGTGGGTCCCTGGAGGAAGCTTGCCTGGGGATTTGCATAGAGCACCCTGCTTTGGAAGAAGCCGCCTCTGAATAAAGGACTGCCTCCCTAAGTGCCTGTTATCAGGAGTCACTGCGCATGCTGGGAGAGAAGAAGAGCTGCCTGGGAAGGAGGTCTCATCGCTCCATCATCGCGGATGAAACCCCAGCTGAGGAAAAGGTCCCACCAGTGACGAAAACCCTGCTGGCACCCGCACAGGCAGAAGAAAAGACAGCCCCAGAGGAAGAGTGCTTCAGGACCCCTCCTGCTGCTGTGTGTGTTTGCTGGACAGAGCCCCTGTGGAAAGGGATTTTCACCTGTTGCTCCTTGTAAAATACCTGCCGGAGGTCTGCAGCTGGGAGCTCTGGTGCGGTGCTGTGCATCCCGGAGTTGCCCTGGACATCGGAGGAGGCTGAATAGCCACTGCCAGGGGTGAGATCATACCAGAACCTCCCTATACTCTGTCCCTCCACAGCTCCTCTCTTCCCTCCATTAAGGCCCTGCCCCTCTGTACACCTATCCTATCTGGGTCCCCTGGGTCTATTGCATTATCCTTTACCTTGTGGCTAAACATGATTAGACTGGGAGACTAGGTTTTGTGTAAAAGCTGGGACTGGGGGTTAGTCTCCCACACAACTGGGTGTAGAAAGGAGTAATAGTGTTTTAAATTAGGTAAAGTGTGTGTGTAGTGATGAAATAGGGGGGAAGTATAAAGATAGGTCACCCCCTCTTTTCCCCAAGAGTTGCATTGGTGGTCATTTACTTTCCTGTGAACCTCTGGCTCATGTCCAGGAGGGGACCTGCCTTATGGGTGTCGGCTCATGTCCGATGCCACTGTGCTTGCAGCTAATTATTTTGCATAGACTATTTGTTGTTACAGCTGGTGCACTACAAGAACCTATCCAACCTACATGTGTATAATCCTGCTTGGAGCTAATTATTTTGCATAGACTATTTGTTGTTACAGCTGGTGCACTTCAAGAACCTATCCAACCGGCAGGTGCATAACCCTGCTTGCAGCTAATTATTTTGCATAGACTATTTGTTGTTACAGCTGGCTCTCTACAAGAACCTATCCAACCTGCATGTGTTTTCCCACGTTTTTCTCAGCAAAAAGGGAGTGTTAACCCAGACTGTATTTCACAGCTATAGACTGCCGGAGCACCTTTGATTCAAGCTAGACCAGCAGGTTTCATTTTTAGGTCTCTCATTTGTTTTTTTGGTAAAGCAAAATTCTGCAGGAATTGTGGTTCTTGTTGGTTTCACATTGCTTGCCAGCTGGGGTCACCGGTAGATGACGGGGAGGTAATAAATAAATACCTTGTCATTGAATAGTGTAATTAATTTAATTCCATCTGTATGTGGTTAAAATCTCCTGTCGTTTGTTGTTAAATATTAACAAATAATAAAATTGAGTTGCACCTTCCCTCCTGACTGGTCATTGTGTCTGCAAAAGGCGAATTCAGGCTTGTCTCTCTGTCACAGTGTGTCCTATCTGAACACGGGGAAATCGGCCACCGAAGCAATCCGAACACACCTGAACCTGGTGCTAGTGGTGCAGCAATGTACAAACCAGTCAGTACATCACATAAATTTTTGGCGTCAACGAACAGGATACGGAGATTCCACACAAGCCTACCCTTACAGATACAATGGAGACCAAACAGTCATCTCCAAGCAGCAGTTCCCAGGAGGGGACCAGCCTTACCCCTATCACTATGCCTTACTACTTTGGGGCCCCATGGCTGCCATGTTATTCCGGTGAAGTGGGAGATAAAGGAACAGGGAGTCTGAAAGACTTCAAAGCAAAACTAAGGTCCATGTTCAGATTATACTCGCTGACTGAAGCACAGAAAGTGGAAGTCCTGATAGGACAATTAAAAGGGTCAGCTTAAGAGAAGTCACATCCTGGCCAAATCGTGAAAAGAACACAGTCGAACAGATATTCGAGAGGCTAACAACAACCTTTGCAAAGAAAACTATGTCAGAGCTGAAGATGCGGTTCTATGCCAGGACACAGCAACATGGAGAATCACTCCGTGATTATGCCCTTAGTCTTCAGGAGGCGTTGAAGGCCATTCAGCAAGTGGATGAAGACGAAGTGAGAGATGCTGATAAAACCCTAATTGAACAGTTCACAGAAGGCGTGAGGGGAGAACCCATGAAAATCCAGCTACGATTATTGCGGCGGCAAGATCCAGAAGCGACCTTCTTGGACTTTAAAGAAACGGCCATCCTTGTTGTAGGTGAAATTACCAGATCAAGAAATGGGGAACGGGACCCAGTAACAGGGTCAGCGGCCCAAAGCAATCAGCAATCTAAAATGGATCCATTAGTATCCTTAAGCAAACAAGTACCTGAAATTGCTAAGGAAATACAGTCCTTAAAAGCCGACCAGCAGGAAGATTCGATCGGATGGAGAGCCGAGAGGAGGCCATACAGAGAATACTGGAGAAACCCAGGACAAAGGCCCATGGATCAGTTTGACCAACAGGGGCGCCCTATCTGTCGGCGATGTCATCAAAGCGGACACCTGGAATGTGAATGCTACGCGGAGGCGTTAAACTCTGAAGTCCTGAGGCCGAGGACCAACCCTCAGGAAGAACAGAGACAATAGGTCCACTCTTAGCAGAAGAGCAACCCAGAACTATGAATCCACGCAATACTACATCCACAAGCATAAGAAGAATGCTGGGTCAGGTGGTGTGGTTTAACGTACAACGCGGATATGGTTTTATAAACCCAAATAACCTCACGTCGGATGTGTTTGTGCACTTCACGGCCATTAAGAAGAACAACCCCAGGAACTACCTGCGCAGTGTGGGAGATGGAGAGATGGTGGAGTTTGAAATTGCAATTGGAGAGAAAGGTGCTAAAGCCATAAATGTGACTGGTCCTGGAGGTCTTCCCATACAAGGCAGCCGATATGCAGCTCGTCGCAACAGGCGTCATTCTAATAACAGAATGCATCGCAAACGGCGGTCATACAGAAGAAACCACAATGTTCCAACTCAGTCACAGGAACATCCACCACAAGTTCCCAGTGTGTCCACTCCCAGTGAAAGGAAGGAAGTTAAGAAGATAGACAAAGGAGTAGGAACAAACATTGTGTGGTCAGGGATAGAAGACTTGGTGAACAACCAAGATACGGAACTGTCTGCACACAAAGAGATTGTACTTAACCCAGGAAAAAGGCAGCACATGAGACAGATCGCCTGCTTCCCTGTCAAGAGCCAATGCATGAGAGCCAACTGAGGGTGAAAGACAGAGATGCTGGTATGGCCTCATGCAAACAACCAGAGTTGCTGACCACAAATCAAGGAGGAGGTCCAGATCAGGTAGCTGACTCATTTGTGACAAAGAGGTCAAGTGTCCCTGCAGACCCGACCATTAGCAATCCAATGGATGTGCTACTGCTCACAGACTTTCCAGTAACATGGAAGAACGTCAACACTCCGGGCCCCAAAGAAACAATTCCTGAAGCCGTGACAGGAGAAGAGGGACTCAGATGTTCTGAGAGAAGCACAAAAGGGGTCTTACCTCTTAGATATAGAGACTGAATCTAGTGTTACGTGAATATAATTTGTTACGTGAAAACTGCATTGTTACTTTGCAAAGCAAACATCCTTACTAGAGGTAATATTGTGTAAGACACAAATTGCTACTGAATATTGTTTGAAATTGTGAAGGTCAATATGTGAGGACACGTATAATTTTAGGGGGGAAGTATGTGGTACCCCCAAGTTTGTTCCCAAATAGGGGTCCCCCAATATTTTTTTTATGTATGTACACATAGATATACTGCAGCCCCATTCCTTATTATAGGCAGGTATAGTGAACTTTGACTGACCTTGCTCTCCCTGAACCCCACTGAGCATGTGCAGACAGGGAGGTAGAAAGTGCCCCTTGGTCAGCGACCCATTTTAGGAGGGAAAATCCTGCCCCATTGATTGGTAGCCTGGGTGTCCAGGCAGAGATCCCTGTAGGTGGACTGTTGCTGAGTCCCCTCTGTCCACTCATAGATGCCAGACCGACAGGGAGGAGAGTGAGGGAGAGGTTATAAATTACCTTCCTCTAGGCTGTCAGTGCTGAGTCTGGGAGGAATTTCTGTAGAAAGAGTCTGTGGAAGAATATCTGGAAAAGGAGTCAGGGAGGATTTGTCTGTGGAGTGCCCCTGGATTTATAAAATAGGGGTACAGAAACCCCTCTCCTTTAAACTGTATTACAAATACTGCACCTGGTATGCTGTCTGTAATGAGTTGCTGTGGAGTGTACATGGATCTGTACAAATAGGGGTGCAGTAACCCCTCTCATTTACCCTGGATTACAAATACTGCACCTAGTATGCTGTCTGTAATGAGTTGCTGTGGACTGCCCTTGGAGCTGTAAAACTAAGGATGCTATAACTTTTGTGTTTGCCCTGGATTACAATTACCAGACTTCATATTAGCCCGGAAGGCTACCTATCCAATCTGCCAGGGGAGGTGCTCTGATGCTGGATGTGGGTCCCTGGAGGAAGCTTGCCTGGGGATTTGCATAGAGCACCCTGCTTTGGAAGAAGCCCCCTCTGAATAAAGGACTGCCTCCCTAAGTGCCTGTTATCAGGAGTCACTGCGCATGCTGGGAGAGAAGAAGAGCTGTCTGGGAAGGAGGTCTCATTGCTCCATCATCGCGGATGAAACCCTAGCTGAGGAAAAGGCCCCGCAAGTGACGAAAACCCTGCTGGCACCCGCACAGGCAGAAGAAAAGACAGCCCCAGCGGAAGAGTGCTTCAGGACCCCTCCTGCTGCTGTGTGTGTTTGCTGGACAGAGCCCCTGTGGAAAGGGATTTTCACCTGTTGCTCCTTGTAAAATACCTGCCGGAGGTCTGCAGCTGGGAGCTCTGGTGCGGTGCTGTGCATCCCGGAGTTGCCCTGGACATCGGAGGAGGCTGAATAGCCACTGCCAGGGGTGAGATCATACCAGAACCTCCCTATACTCTGTCCCTCCACAGCTCCTCTCTTCCCTCCATTAAGGCCCTGCCCCTCTGTACACCTATCCTATCTGGGTCCCCTGGGTCTATTGCATTATCCTTTACCTTGTGGCTAAACATGATTAGACTGGGAGACTAGGTTTTGTGTAAAAGCTGGGACTGGGGGTTAGTCTCCCACACAACTGGGTGTAGAAAGGAGTAATAGTGTTTTAAATTAGGTAAAGTGTGTGTGTAGTGATGAAATAGGGGGGAAGTATAAAGATAGGTCACCCCCTCTTTTCCCCAAGAGTTGCATTGGTGGTCATTTACTTTCCTGTGAACCTCTGGCTCATGTCCAGGAGGGGACCTGCCTTATGGGTGTCGGCTCATGTCCGATGCCACTGTGCTTGCAGCTAATTATTTTGCATAGACTATTTGTTGTTACAGCTGGTGCACTACAAGAACCTATCCAACCTACATGTGTATAATCCTGCTTGGAGCTAATTATTTTGCATAGACTATTTGTTGTTACAGCTGGTGCACTTCAAGAACCTATCCAACCGGCAGGTGCATAACCCTGCTTGCAGCTAATTATTTTGCATAGACTATTTGTTGTTACAGCTGGCTCTCTACAAGAACCTATCCAACCTGCATGTGTTTTCCCACGTTTTTCTCAGCAAAAAGGGAGCATTAACCCAGACTGTATTTCACAGCTATAGACTGCTGGAGCACCTTTGATTCAAGCTAGACCAGCAGGTTTCATTTTTAGGTCTCTCATTTGTTTTTTTGGTAAAGCAAAATTCTGCAGGAATTGTGGTTCTTGTTGGTTTCACATTGCTTGCCAGCTGGGGTCACCGGTAGATGACGGGGAGGTAATATATAAATACCTTGTCATTGAATAGTGTAATTAATTTAATTCCATCTGTATGTGGTTAATATCTCCTGTCGTTTGTTGTTAAATATTAACAAATAATAAAATTGAGTTGCACCTTCCCTCCTGACTGGTCATTGTGTCTGCAAAAGGCGAATTCAGGCTTGTCTCTCTGTCACGGTGTGTCCTATCTGAACACGGGGAAATCGGCCACCGAAGCAATCCGAACACACCTGAACCTGGTGCTAGTGGTGCAGCAATGTACAAACCAGTCAGTACATCACATAAATTTTTGGCGTCAACGAACAGGATACGGAGATTCCACACAAGCCTACCCTTACAGATACAATGGAGACCAAACAGTCATCTCCAAGCAGCAGTTCCCAGGAGGGGACCAGCCTTACCCCTATCACTATGCCTTACCACTTTGGGGCCCCATGGCTGCCATGTTATTCCAGTGAAGTGGGAGATAAAGGAACAGGGAGTCTGAAAGACTTCAAAGCAAAACTAAGGTCCATGTTCAGATTATACTCGCTGACTGAAGCACAGAAAGTGGAAGTCCTGATAGGACAATTAAAAGGGTCAGCTTAAGAGAAGTCACATCCTGGCCAAATCGTGAAAAGAACACAGTCGAACAGATATTCGAAAGGCTAACAACAACCTTTGCAAAGAAAACTATGTCAGAGCTGAAGATGCGGTTCTATGCCAGGACACAGCAACATGGAGAATCACTCCGTGATTATGCCCTTAGTCTTCAGGAGGCGTTGAAGGCCATTCAGCAAGTGGATGAAGACGAAGTGAGAGATGCTGATAAAACCCTAATTGAACAGTTCACAGAAGGCGTGAGGGGAGAACCCATGAAAATCCAGCTACGATTATTGCGGCGGCAAGATCCAGAAGCGACCTTCTTGGACTTTAAAGAAACGGCCATCCTTGTTGTAGGTGAAATTACCAGATCAAGAAATGGGGAACGGGACCCAGTAACAGGGTCAGCGGCCCAAAGCAATCAGCAATCTAAAATGGATCCATTAGTATCCTTAAGCAAACAAGTACCTGAAATTGCTAAGGAAATACAGTCCTTAAAAGCCGACCAGCAGGAAGATTCGATCGGATGGAGAGCCGAGAGGAGGCCATAAAGAGAATACTGGAGAAACCCAGGACAAAGGCCCATGGATCAGTTTGACCAACAGGGGCGCCCTATCTGTCGGCGATGTCATCAAAGCGGACACCTGGAATGTGAATGCTACGCGGAGGCGTTAAACTCTGAAGTCCTGAGGCCGAGGACTAACCCTCAGGAAGAACAGAGACAATAGGTCCACTCTTAGCAGAAGAGCAACCCAGAACTATGAATCCACGCAATACTACATCCACAAGCATAAGAAGAATGCTGGGTCAGGTGGTGTGGTTTAACGTACAATGCGGATATGGTTTTATAAACCCAAATAACCTCACGTTGGATGTGTTTGTGCACTTCACGGCCATTAAGAAGAACAACCCCAGGAACTACCTGCGCAGTGTGGGAGATGGAGAGATGGTGGAGTTTGAAATTGCAATTGGAGAGAAAGGTGCTAAAGCCATAAATGTGACTGGTCCTGGAGGTCTTCCCATACAAGGCAGCCGATATGCAGCTCGTCGCAACAGGCGTCATTCTAATAACAGAATGCATCGCAAACGGCGGTCATACAGAAGAAACCACAATGTTCCAACTCAGTCACAGGAACATCCACCACAAGTTCCCAGTGTGTCCACTCCCAGTGAAAGGAAGGAAGTTAAGAAGATAGACAAAGGAGTAGGAACAAACATTGTGTGGTCAGGGATAGAAGACTTGGTGAACAACCAAGATACGGAACTGTCTGCACACAAAGAGATTGTACTTAACCCAGGAAAAAGGCAGCACATGAGACAGATCGCCTGCTTCCCTGTCAAGAGCCAATGCATGAGAGCCAACTGAGGGTGAAAGACAGAGATGCTGGTATGGCCTCATGCAAACAACCAGAGTTGCTGACCACAAATCAAGGAGGAGGTCCAGATCAGGTAGCTGACTCATTTGTGACAAAGAGGTCAAGTGTCCCTGCAGACCCGACCATTAGCAATCCAATGGATGTGCTACTGCTCACAGACTTTCCAGTAACATGGAAGAACGTCAACACTCCGGGCCCCAAAGAAACAATTCCTGAAGCCGTGACAGGAGAAGAGGGACTCAGATGTTCTGAGAGAAGCACAAAAGGGGTCTTACCTCTTAGATATAGAGACTGAATCTAGTGTTACGTGAATATAATTTGTTACGTGAAAACTGCATTGTTACTTTGCAAAGCAAACATCCTTACTAGAGGTAATATTGTGTAAGACACAAATTGCTACTGAATATTGTTTGAAATTGTGAAGGTCAATATGTGAGGACACGTATAATTTTAGGGGGGAAGTATGTGGTACCCCCAAGTTTGTTCCCAAATAGGGGTCCCCCAATATTTTTTTTATGTATGTACACATAGATATACTGCAGCCCCATTCCTTATTATAGGCAGGTATAGTGAACTTTGACTGACCTTGCTCTCCCTGAACCCCACTGAGCATGTGCAGACAGGGAGGTAGAAAGTGCCCCTTGGTCAGCAACCCATTTTAGGAGGGAAAATCCTGCCCCATTGATTGGTAGCCTGGGTGTCCAGGCAGAGATCCCTGTAGGTGGACTGTTGCTGAGTCCCCTCTGTCCACTCATAGATGCCAGACCGACAGGGAGGAGAGTGAGGGAGAGGTTATAAATTACCTTCCTCTAGGCTGTCAGTGCTGAGTCTGGGAGGAATTTCTGTAGAAAGAGTCTGTGGAAGAATATCTGGAAAAGGAGTCAGGGAGGATTTGTCTGTGGAGTGCCCCTGGATTTATAAAATAGGGGTACAGAAACCCCTCTCCTTTAAACTGTATTACAAATACTGCACCTGGTATGCTGTCTGTAATGAGTTGCTGTGGAGTGTACATGGATCTGTACAAATAGGGGTGCAGTAACCCCTCTCATTTACCCTGGATTACAAATACTGCACCTAGTATGCTGTCTGTAATGAGTTGCTGTGGACTGCCCTTGGAGCTGTAAAACTAAGGATGCTATAACTTTTGTGTTTGCCCTGGATTACAATTACCAGACTTCATATTAGCCCAGAAGGCTACCTATCCAATCTGCCAGGGGAGGTGCTCTGATGCTGGATGTGGGTCCCTGGAGGAAGCTTGCCTGGGGATTTGCATAGAGCACCCTGCTTTGGAAGAAGCCCCCTCTGAATAAAGGACTGCCTCCCTAAGTGCCTGTTATCAGGAGTCACTGCGCATGCTGGGAGAGAAGAAGAGCTGTCTGG
Organism: Taudactylus pleione; assembly: GCA_031769625.1. Lineage (NCBI taxonomy): Eukaryota > Metazoa > Chordata > Amphibia > Anura > Myobatrachidae > Taudactylus > Taudactylus pleione. The sequence continues at coordinate 1,868,056 of JAUIMM010000388.1, forward strand.
GAAGGAGGTCTCATTGCTCCATCATCGCGGATGAAACCCTAGCTGAGGAAAAGGTCCCGCAAGTGACGAAAACCCTGCTGGCACCCGCACAGGCAGAAGAAAAGACAGCCCCAGCGGAAGAGTGCTTCAGGACCCCTCCTGCTGCTGTGTGTGTTTGCTGGACAGAGCCCCTGTGGAAAGGGATTTTCACCTGTTGCTCCTTGTAAAATACCTGCCGGAGGTCTGCAGCTGGGAGCTCTGGTGCGGTGCTGTGCATCCCGGAGTTGCCCTGGACATCGGAGGAGGCTGAATAGCCACTGCCAGGGGTGAGATCATACCAGAACCTCCCTATACTCTGTCCCTCCACAGCTCCTCTCTTCCCTCCATTAAGGCCCTGCCCCTCTGTACACCTATCCTATCTGGGTCCCCTGGGTCTATTGCATTATCCTTTACCTTGTGGCTAAACATGATTAGACTGGGAGACTAGGTTTTGTGTAAAAGCTGGGACTGGGGGTTAGTCTCCCACACAACTGGGTGTAGAAAGGAGTAATAGTGTTTTAAATTAGGTAAAGTGTGTGTGTAGTGATGAAATAGGGGGGAAGTATAAAGATAGGTCACCCCCTCTTTTCCCCAAGAGTTGCATTGGTGGTCATTTACTTTCCTGTGAACCTCTGGCTCATGTCCAGGAGGGGACCTGCCTTATGGGTGTCGGCTCATGTCCGATGCCACTGTGCTTGCAGCTAATTATTTTGCATAGACTATTTGTTGTTACAGCTGGTGCACTACAAGAACCTATCCAACCTACATGTGTATAATCCTGCTTGGAGCTAATTATTTTGCATAGACTATTTGTTGTTACAGCTGGTGCACTTCAAGAACCTATCCAACCGGCAGGTGCATAACCCTGCTTGCAGCTAATTATTTTGCATAGACTATTTGTTGTTACAGCTGGCTCTCTACAAGAACCTATCCAACCTGCATGTGTTTTCCCACGTTTTTCTCAGCAAAAAGGGAGCATTAACCCAGACTGTATTTCACAGCTATAGACTGCTGGAGCACCTTTGATTCAAGCTAGACCAGCAGGTTTCATTTTTAGGTCTCTCATTTGTTTTTTTGGTAAAGCAAAATTCTGCAGGAATTGTGGTTCTTGTTGGTTTCACATTGCTTGCCAGCTGGGGTCACCGGTAGATGACGGGGAGGTAATATATAAATACCTTGTCATTGAATAGTGTAATTAATTTAATTCCATCTGTATGTGGTTAATATCTCCTGTCGTTTGTTGTTAAATATTAACAAATAATAAAATTGAGTTGCACCTTCCCTCCTGACTGGTCATTGTGTCTGCAAAAGGCGAATTCAGGCTTGTCTCTCTGTCACGGTGTGTCCTATCTGAACACGGGGAAATCGGCCACCGAAGCAATCCGAACACACCTGAACCTGGTGCTAGTGGTGCAGCAATGTACAAACCAGTCAGTACATCACATAAATTTTTGGCGTCAACGAACAGGATACGGAGATTCCACACAAGCCTACCCTTACAGATACAATGGAGACCAAACAGTCATCTCCAAGCAGCAGTTCCCAGGAGGGGACCAGCCTTACCCCTATCACTATGCCTTACTACTTTGGGGCCCCATGGCTGCCATGTTATTCCGGTGAAGTGGGAGATAAAGGAACAGGGAGTCTGAAAGACTTCAAAGCAAAACTAAGGTCCATGTTCAGATTATACTCGCTGACTGAAGCACAGAAAGTGGAAGTCCTGATAGGACAATTAAAAGGGTCAGCTTAAGAGAAGTCACATCCTGGCCAAATCGTGAAAAGAACACAGTCGAACAGATATTCGAAAGGCTAACAACAACCTTTGCAAAGAAAACTATGTCAGAGCTGAAGATGCGGTTCTATGCCAGGACACAGCAACATGGAGAATCACTCCGTGATTATGCCCTTAGTCTTCAGGAGGCGTTGAAGGCCATTCAGCAAGTGGATGAAGACGAAGTGAGAGATGCTGATAAAACCCTAATTGAACAGTTCACAGAAGGCGTGAGGGGAGAACCCATGAAAATCCAGCTACGATTATTGCGGCGGCAAGATCCAGAAGCGACCTTCTTGGACTTTAAAGAAACGGCCATCCTTGTTGTAGGTGAAATTACCAGATCAAGAAATGGGGAATGGGACCCAGTAACAGGGTCAGCGGCCCAAAGCAATCAGCAATCTAAAATGGATCCATTAGTATCCTTAAGCAAACAAGTACCTGAAATTGCTAAGGAAATACAGTCCTTAAAAGCCGACCAGCAGGAAGATTCGATCGGATGGAGAGCCGAGAGGAGGCCATACAGAGAATACTGGAGAAACCCAGGACAAAGGCCCATGGATCAGTTTGACCAACAGGGGCGCCCTATCTGTCGGCGATGTCATCAAAGCAGACACCTGGAATGTGAATGCTACGCGGAGGCGTTAAACTCTGAAGTCCTGAGGCCGAGGACCAACCCTCAGGAAGAACAGAGACAATAGGTCCACTCTTAGCAGAAGAGCAACCCAGAACTATGAATCCACGCAATACTACATCCACAAGCATAAGAAGAATGCTGGGTCAGGTGGTGTGGTTTAACGTACAACGCGGATATGGTTTTATAAACCCAAATAACCTCACGTTGGATGTGTTTGTGCACTTCACGGCCATTAAGAAGAACAACCCCAGGAACTACCTGCGCAGTGTGGGAGATGGAGAGATGGTGGAGTTTGAAATTGCAATTGGAGAGAAAGGTGCTAAAGCCATAAATGTGACTGGTCCTGGAGGTCTTCCCATACAAGGCAGCCAATATGCAGCTCGTCGCAACAGGCGTCATTCTAATAACAGAATGCATCGCAAACGGCGGTCATACAGAAGAAACCACAATGTTCCAACTCAGTCACAGGAACATCCACCACAAGTTCCCAGTGTGTCCACTCCCAGTGAAAGGAAGGAAGTTAAGAAGATAGACAAAGGAGTAGGAACAAACATTGTGTGGTCAGGGATAGAAGACTTGGTGAACAACCAAGATACGGAACTGTCTGCACACAAAGAGATGGTACTTAACCCAGGAAAAAGGCAGCACATGAGACAGATCGCCTGCTTCCCTGCTTCTCAAGAGCCAATGCATGAGAGCCAACTGAGGGTGAAAGACAGAGGTGCTGGTATGGCCTCATGCAAACAACCAGAGTTGCTGACCACAAATCAAGGAGAAGGTCCAGATCAGGTAGCTGACTCATTTGTGACAAAGAGGTCAAGTGTCCCTGCAGACCCGACCATTAGCAATCCAATGGATGTGCTACTGCTCACAGACTTTCCAGTAACATGGAAGAACGTCAACACTCCGGGCCCCAAAGAAACAATTCCTGAAGCCGTGACAGGAGAAGAGGGACTCAGACGTTCTGAGAGAAGCACAAAAGGGGTCTTACCTCTTAGATATAGAGACTGAATCTAGTGTTACGTGAATATAATTTGTTACGTGAAAACTGCATTGTTACTTTGCAAAGCAAACATCCTTACTAGAGGTAATATTGTGTAAGACACAAATTGCTACTGAATATTGTTTGAAATTGTGAAGGTCAATATGTGAGGACACGTATAATTTTAGGGGGGAAGTATGTGGTACCCCCAAGTTTGTTCCCAAATAGGGGTCCCCCAATATTTTTTTTATGTATGTACACATAGATATACTGCAGCCCCATTCCTTATTATAGGCAGGTATAGTGAACTTTGACTGACCTTGCTCTCCCTGAACCTCACTGAGCATGTGCAGACAGGGAGGTAGAAAGTGCCCCTTGGTCAGCGACCCATTTTAGGAGGGAAAATCCTGCCCCATTGATTGGTAGCCTGGGTGTCCAGGCAGAGATCCCTGTAGGTGGACTGTTGCTGAGTCCCCTCTGTCCACTCATAGATGCCGGACCGACAGGGAGGAGAGTGAGGGAGAGGTTATAAATTACCTTCCTCTAGGCTGTCAGTGCTGAGTCTGGGAGGAATTTCTGTAGAAAGAGTCTGTGGAAGAATATCTGGAAAAGGAGTCAGGGAGGATTTGTCTGTGGAGTGCCCCTGGATTTATAAAATAGGGGTACAGAAACCCCTCTCCTTTAAACTGTATTACAAATACTGCACCTGGTATGCTGTCTGTAATGAGTTGCTGTGGAGTGTTCCTGGATCTGTACAAATAGGGGTGCAGTAACCCCTCTAATTTACCTTGGATTACAAATACTGCATCTGGCATGCTGTGTGTAATGAATTGCAGTGGACTGCCCTTGGAGCTGTAAAACCAAGGATGCCCTGGATTACAATTACCAGACTTCATATTAGACCGGAAGGCTACCTATCCAATCTGCCAGGGGAGGTGCTCTGATGCTGAATGTGAGTCCCTGGAGGAAGCTTGCCTGGGGATTTGCATAGAGCACCCTGCTTTGGAAGAAGCCCCCTCTGAATAAAGGACTGCCTCCCTAAGTGCCTGTTATCAGGAGTCACTGCGCATGCTGGGAGAGAAGAGGATCTGCCTGGGAAGGAGGTCTCATCGCTCCATCATCACGGATGAAGCCCCAGCTCAGGAAAAGGTCCCGCCAGTGACGAAAACCCTGCTGGCACCCGCACAGGCAGAAGAAAAGACAGCCCCAGCGGAAGAGTGTTTCAGGACCCCTCCTGCTGCTGTGTGTGTTTGCTGGACAGAGCCCCTGTGGAAAAGGATTTTGCACCTGTTGCTCCTTGTAAAATACCTGCCGGAGGTCTGCAGCTGGGAGCTCTGGTGTGGTGCTGTGCATCCCAGAGTTGCCCTGGACATCGGAGGAGGCTGAATAGCCACTGCCAGGGGTGAGATCATACCAGAACCTCCCTATACTCTGTCCCTCCACAGCTCCTATCTTCCCTCCATTAAGGCCCTGCCCCTCTGTACACCTATCCTATCTGGGTCCCCTGGGTCTATTGCATTATCCTTTACCTTGTGGCAAAACATGATTAGACTGGGAGACTAGGTTTTGTGTAAAAGCTGGGACCGGGTGTTAGTCTCCCCCCCAACTGGGTGTAGAAAGGAGTAAAAGTGTTTTAAATTAGGTAAAGTGTGTGTGTAGTGATGAAATAGGGGGGAAGTAAAAGATAGGTCACCCCCTCTTTTCCCCAAGAGTTGCATTGGTGGTCATTTACTTTCCTGTGAACCTCTGGCTCATGTCCAGGAGGGGACCTGCCTTATGAGTGCCGGCTCATGTCCGATGCCACTGTGGGTGATGTATAAAGTATTTTATGTCTAGCTTTAAAGTAAATGTAATGCCATGTGATATGTATTTGGCTCTGTTTACTGTTTGACTCATGTGTTAGCTAAAGTGGTTGATAGTGGCCCTCCGTGGCCCTTTATCTGTTAAAGTACTCTGTAAAGTCGTTCACTGCTCGCTGTGTTATTATTGTCAATTCTGATTAATATTTTGCTTACATGAAATGTTTGAATCTTTACTATATTGGGGTTAATATAAATTGTCTCTTATACACTGCTTGGCCCGGTATCCATTCAAAATCCATTCATGCTGCTGTAATTTATATTACTTGTGCTGTCATCTCATTAGCAAAAGATGTATGCTTACTGTGAATTTGTTGCTTTGTCAATTCCCGTGATGTAATGTACATTACTTGTTTATTTAGCCCTGTGTAACCCCGGCTGGCAATTCTGGTGATAGTAATTTGTGGCATAGGCAATTAGGAAGACTGTTGTCCCTATTTTCTAAAGGCTCAAGGACTGTGTTACATTATTGCAAGTGGCCGGTGAACTACTGCTACCAGCATAGCCTCAGTTGTCTTTATTTTCTCAAGGCGCAAAGACTGTGTAAGTTACTGCAAGTTGCAGGTAAACTACTGCTATCTGCATAAACTGTTAGCCGTTTTCAGCTGATAAACTGTATTTTTAAACTATTTGTTGGTACAGCTGGTGCACTACAAGAACTTATCCAACCTACATGTGCATAACTCTGCTTGCAGCTAATTATTTTGCATAGACTATTTGTTGTTACAGCTGGTGCACTACAAGAACCTATCCAACCTACATGTGTATAATCCTGCTTGGAGTTAATTATTTTGCATAGACTATTTGTTGTTACAGCTGGTGCACTACAAGAACCTATCCAACCGGCAGGTGCATAACCCTGCTTGCAGCTAATTATTTTGCATAGACTATTTGTTGTTACAGCTGGCTCTCTACAAGAACCTATCCAACCTGCATGTGTTTTCCCACGTTTTTCTCAGCAAAAAGGGAGCGTTAACCCAGACTGTATTTCACAGCTATAGACTGCCGAAGCACCTTTGATTCAAGCTAGACCAGCAGGTTTCATATTTAGGTCTCTCATTTGTTTTTTTGGTAAAGCAAAATTCTGCAGGAATTGTGGTTCTTGTTGGTTTCACATTGCTTGCCAGCTGGGGTCACCGGTAGATGACGGGGAGGTAATAAATAAATACCTTGTCATTGAATAGTGTAATTAATTTAATTCCATCTGTATGTGGTTAATATCTCCTGTCGTTTGTTGTTAAATATTAACAAATAATAAAATTGATTTGCACCTTCCCTCCTGACTGGTCATTGTGTCTGCAAAAGGCGAATTCAGGCTTGTCTCTCTGTCACGGTGTGTCCTATCTGAACACGGGGAAATCGGCCACCGAAGCAATCCGAACACACCTGAACCTGGTGCTAGTGGTGCAGCAATGTACAAACCAGTCAGTACATCACATACATTTTTGGCGTCAACGAACAGGATACGGAGATTCCACACAAGCCTACCCTTACAGATACAATGGAGACCAAACAGTCATCTCCAAGCAGTAGTTCCCAGGAGGGGACCAGCCTTACCCCTATCACTATGCCTTACTACTTTGGGGCCCCATGGCTGCCATGTTATTCCGGTGAAGTGGGAGATAAAGGAACAGGGAGTCTGAAAGACTTCAAAGCAAAACTAAGGTCCATGTTCAGATTATACTCGCTGACTGAAGCACAGAAAGTGGAAGTCCTGATAGGACAATTAAAAGGGTCAGCTTAAGAGAAGTCACATCCTGGCCAAATCGTGAGAAGAACACAGTCGAACAGATATTCGAGAGGCTAACAACAACCTTTGCAAAGAAAACTATGTCAGAGCTGAAGATGCGGTTCTATGCCAGGACACAGCAACATGGAGAATCACTCCGTGATTATGCCCTTAGTCTTCAGGAGGCGTTGAAGGCCATTCAGCAAGTGGATGAAGACGAAGTGAGAGATGCTGATAAAACCCTAATTGAACAGTTCACGGAAGGCATGAGGGGAGAACCCATGAAAATCCAGCTACGATTATTGCGGCGGCAAGATCCAGAAGCGACCTTCTTGGACTTTAAAGAAACGGCCATCCTTGTTGTAGGTGAAATTACCAGATCAAGAAATGGGGAACGGGACCCAGTAACAGGGTCAGCGGCCCAAAGCAATCAGCAATCTAAAATGGATCCATTAGTATCCTTAAGCAAACAAGTACCTGAAATTGCTAAGGAAATGCAGTCCTTAAAAGCCAACCAGCAGGAAGATTCGATCGGATGGAGAGCCGAGAGGAGGCCATACAGAGAATACTGGAGAAACCCAGGACAAAGGCCCACGGATCAGTTTGACCAACAGGGGCGCCCTATCTGTCGGCGATGTCATCAAAGCGGACACCTGGAACGTGAATGCTACGCGGAGGCGTTAAACTCTGAAGTCCTGAGGCCGAGGACCAACCCTCAGGAAGAACAGAGACAATAGGTCCACTCTTAGCAGAAGAGCAACCCAGAACTATGAATCCACGCAATACTACATCCACAAGCATAAGAAGAATGTTGGGTCAGGTGGTGTGGTTTAACGTACAACGCGGATATGGTTTTATAAACAAAAATAACCTCACGTTGGATGTGTTTGTGCACTTCACGGCCATTAAGAAGAACAACCCCAGGAACTACCTGCGCAGTGTGGGAGATGGAGAGATGGTGGAGTTTGAAATTGCAATTGGAGAGAAAGGTGCTAAAGCCATAAATGTGACTGGTCCTGGAGGTCTTCCCATACAAGGCAGCCGATATGCAGCTCGTCGCAACAGGCGTCATTCTAATAACAGAATGCATCGCAAACGGCGGTCATACAGAAGAAACCACAATGTTCCAACTCAGTCACAGGAACATCCACCACAAGTTCCCAGTGTGTCCACTCCCAGTGAAAGGAAGGAAGTTAAGAAGATAGACAAAGGAGTAGGAACAGACATTGCAGTAATAGGTCAGGGATAGAAGACTTGGTGAACAACCAAGATACGGAACTGTCTGCACACAAAGAGATGGTACTTAACCCAGGAAAAAGGCAGCACATGAGACAGATCGCCTGCTTCCCTGCTTCTCAAGAGCCAATGCATGAGAGCCAACTGAGGGTGAAAGACAGAGATGCTGGTATGGCCTCATGCAAACAACCAGAGTTGCTGACCACAAATCAAGGAGAAGGTCCAGATCAGGTAGCTGACTCATTTGTGACAGAGAGGTCAAGTGTCCCTGCAGACCCGACCATTAGCAATCCAATGGATGTGCTACTGCTCACAGACTTTCCAGTAACATGGAAGAACGTCAACACTCCGGGCCCCAAAGAAACAATTCCTGAAGCCGTGACAGGAGAAGAGGGACTCAGACGTTCTGAGAGAAGCACAAAAGGGGTCTTACCTCTTAGATATAGAGACTGAATCTAGTGTTACGTGAATATAATTTGTTACGTGAAAACTGCATTGTTACTTTGCAAAGCAAACATCCTTACTAGAGGTAATATTGTGTAAGACACAAATTGCTACTGAATATTGTTTGAAATTGTGAAGGTCAATATGTGAGGACACGTATAATTTTAGGGGGGAAGTATGTGGTACCCCCAAGTTTGTTCCCAAATAGGGGTCCCCCAATATTTTTTTTATGTATGTACACATAGATATACTGCAGCCCCATTCCTTATTATAGGCAGGTATAGTGAACTTTGACTGACCTTGCTCTCCCTGAACCCCACTGAGCATGTGCAGACAGGGAGGTAGAAAGTGCCCCTTGGTCAGCGACCCATTTTAGGAGGGAAAATCCTGCCCCATTGATTGGTAGCCTGGGTGTCCAGGCAGAGATCCCTGTAGGTGGACTGTTGCTGAGTCCCCTCTGTCCACTCATAGATGCCGGACCGACAGGGAGGAGAGTGAGGGAGAGGTTATAAATTACCTTCCTCTAGGCTGTCAGTGCTGAGTCTGGGAGGAATTTCTGTAGAAAGAGTCTGTGGAAGAATATCTGGAAAAGGAGTCAGGGAGGATTTGTCTGTGGAGTGCCCCTGGATTTATAAAATAGGGGTACAGAAACCCCTCTCCTTTAAACTGTATTACAAATACTGCACCTGGTATGCTGTCTGTAATGAGTTGCTGTGGAGTGTTCCTGGATCTGTACAAATAGGGGTGCAGTAACCCCTCTAATTTACCTTGGATTACAAATACTGCACCTGGCATGCTGTGTGTAATGAATTGCAGTGGACTGCCCTTGGAGCTGTAAAACCAAGGATGCCCTGGATTACAATTACCAGACTTCATATTAGCCCGGAAGGCTACCTATCCAATCTGCCAGGGGAGGTGCTCTGATGCTGAATGTGGGTCCCTGGAGGAAGCTTGCCTGGGGATTTGCATAGAGCACCCTGCTTTGGAAGAAGCCCCCTCTGAATAAAGGACTGCCTCCCTAAGTGCCTGTTATCAGGAGTCACTGCGCATGCTGGGAGAGAAGAGGATCTGCCTGGGAAGGAGGTCTCATCGCTCCATCATCGCGGATGAAACCCCAGCTGAGGAAAAGGTCCCGCCAGTGACGAAAACCCTGCTGGCACCCGCACAGGCAGAAGAAAAGACAGCCCCAGCGGAAGAGTGTTTCAGGACCCCTCCTGCTGTGTGTATGTTTGCTGGACAGAGCCCCTGTGGAAAGGGATTTTGCACCTCTTTCCCCTTGTAAAATACCTGCCGGAGGTCTGCAGCTGGGAGCTCTGGTGCGGTGCTGGGCATCCCAGAGTTGCCCTGGACATCGGAGGAGGCTGAATAGCCACTGCCAGGGGTGAGATCATACCAGAACCTCCCTATACTCTGTCCCTCCACAGCTCCTATCTTCCCTCCATTAAGGCCCTGCCCCTCTGTACACCTATCCTATCTGGGTCCCCTGGGTCTATTGCATTATCCTTTACCTTGTGGCAAAACATGATTAGACTGGGAGACTAGGTTTTGTGTAAAAGCTGGGACCGGGTGTTAGTCTCCCACCCAACTGGGTGTAGAAAGGAGTAAAAGTGTTTTAAATTAGGTAAAGTGTGTGTGTAGTGATGAAATAGGGGGGAAGTAAAAGATAGGTCACCCCCTCTTTTCCCCAAGAGTTGCATTGGTGGTCATTTACTTTCCTGTGAACCTCTGGCTCATGTCCAGGAGGGGACCTGCCTTATGAGTGCCGGCTCATGTCCGATGCCACTGTGGGTGATGTACAAAGTATTTTATGTCTAGCTTTAAAGTAAATGTAATGCCATGTGATATGTATTTGGCTCTGTTTACTGTTTGACTCATGTGTTATCTAAAGTGGTTGATAGTGGCCCTCCGTGGCCCTTTATCTGTTAAAGTACTCTGTAAAGTCGTTCACTGCTCGCTGTGTTATTATTGTCAATTCTGATTAATATTTTGCTTACATGAAATGTTTGAATCTTTACTATATTGGGGTTAATATAAATTGTCTCTTATACACTGCTTGGCCCGGTATCCATTCAAAGTCCATTCATGCTGCTGTAATTTATATTACTTGTGCTGTCATCTCATTAGCAAAAGATGTATGCTTACTGTGAATCTGTTGCTTTGTCAATTCCCGTGATGTAATGTACATTACTTGTTTATTTAGCCCTGTGTACCCCCGGCTGGCAATTCTGGTGATAGTAATTTGTGGCATAGGCAATTAGGAAGACTGTTGTCCCTATTTTCTCAAGGCTCAAGGACTGTGTTACATTATTGCAAGTGGCCGGTGAACTACTACTACCAGCATAGCCTCAGTTGTCCTTATTTTCTCAAGGCCCAAAGACTGTGTAAGTTACTGCAAGTTGCCGGTAAACTACTGCTATCTGCATAAACTGTTAGCCGTCTTCAGCTGATAAACTGTATTTTTAAACTATTTGTTGGTACAGCTGGTGCACTACAAGAACTTATCCAACCTACATGTGCATAACTCTGCTTGCAGCTAATTATTTTGCATAGACTATTTGTTGTTACAGCTGGTGCACTACAAGAACCTATCCAACCTACATGTGCATAATCCTGCTTGGAGCTAATTATTTTGCATAGACTATTTGTTGTTACAGCTGGTGCACTACAAGAACCTATCCAACCTACATGTGCATAATCCTGCTTGGAGCTAATTATTTTGCATAGACTATTTGTTGTTACAGCTTGTGCACTACAAGAACCTATCCAACCGGCAGGTGCATAACCCTGCTTGCAGCTAATTATTTTGCATAGATTATTTGTTGTTACAGCTGGTGCACTACAAGAACTTATCCAACCTACATGTGCATAACTCTGCTTGCAGCTAATTATTTTGCATAGACTATTTGTTGTTACAGCTAGTGCACTACAAGAACCTATCCAACCTACATGTGCATAATCCTGCTTGGAGCTAATTATTTTGCATAGACTATTTGTTGTTACAGCTGGTGCACTACAAGAACCTATCCAACCGGCAGGTGCATAACCCTGCTTGCAGCTAATTATTTTGCATAGATTATTTGTTGTTACAGCTGGCTCACTACAAGAACTTACCCAACCTGCATGTGTTTTCCCATGTTTTTCTCAGCAAAAAGGGAGCGTTAACCCAGACTGTATTTCACAGCTATAGACTGCCGGAGCACCATTGATTCAAGCTAGACCAGCAGGTTTCATATTTAGGTCTCTCATTTCTTTTTTTTGGTAAAGTAAAGTTCTGCAGGAATTGTGGTTCTTGTTGGTTTCACATGCTTGCCAGCTGGGGTCACCAGTAGATGACGGGGAGATAATAAATAAATACCTTGTCATTGAATAGTGTAATTAATTTCATTCCATCTGTATGTGGTTAATATCTCCTGTCATTTGTTGTTAAATATTAACAAATAATAAAATTGCGTTGCACCTTCCCTCCTGACTGGTCATTGTGTCTGCAAAAGTCGAATTCAGGCTTGCCTCTCTGTCACGGTGTGTCCTATCTGAACACGGGGAAATCGGCCATCGAAGCAATCCGAACACACCTGAACCTGGTGCTGGTGGTGAAGCACTGTACAAACCAGTCAGTACATCACAAGGGCACACTACAATGTCCTGCATGGGCGGTTTAAGAGAGGAGGTGGCTCGTATGCGGGCACCCTCCTCTCTGTCAGTGCTTTAGATTGCGGAAATGTCTGGAAAAATGGCCACTGTGCCATTTCCCCCGTGATTTCTGTTTGCAGCACTGGCTGATGTGGGACGCCAGAGAGGTAAGCATAATTAAATGTCTGTATCCATTATATATAGGCCAATGTCACCCAGCATAGTGTATACACTCCAGGCTGTATCTGACAAACAGGGTCAGTGAGAGGGGGGTGCGGGTACTAATTACCTGGGCCTGGACTTGTTGGAATGTCCCAATGGGGCCCCGGGTCTGACACCACCCCCTCTGTCCTCTTACCTCACAGCAGCCCAGCACATGCTGCTGTGTGCTGGGCTGCTGTGGGAGACTGCTCCATGCTTGCCGACATTTAGCTCCCTCCTTCCAGGAGGGATCTTTCGGGCTTACAGAGCTGGGGGCGTGATGCAGACAAAGGGGGCGTGGTCTTGCATATGATGCGGCATTGGGGGCAGAGCATGGGGGCGTGACAGCACAATCATGTCATCGTGGCTCCGCCCCCTCTTCACAATGCCGTGATTAATGGCATTGTGCAGCCGGGGGCGGAGCCACGATGACGCGATTCAGCGCGAATCGCGTCACCGGCCCCCCTGCTGCCGGGGTTTTTACTTATAAGCACGCGGGGGGGTGCGGACACATCGCCGGGGCCGGGAGGATTGCCTGCCTTCCCGGGAGGTCGGGAGCGGCACCTGATTTTCGGGAGGCTCCCGACCAAATCGGGAGGGTAGGCAAGTATGGACTTACCACTGCCTGTGGGGAGACGTGATCACACTGATCGTGCCCCCCCCCCTGAATTTGCACCAGGCTGAGTCGCTCACAGCGCCCCCTACCTAGCGCGTTGCAAAAAAGGTTTATAATTATTTATTTTATAAGGTGGCGTAATCCCACGATTAGGCCACACCCATTTCCCCGGGCTCGGAGCGGCTGATAAACCATCTACATCCTGTACCTGTGTGTAACACTGTGTCTCATGCAGCGCCATATCTGGGTGGCAGTGCGCCCCGTGCAGCGGCCGCACCACCCTCCCTACGGCCCTGTTCTCATGCTACCTACTTCTACCTGGCTAATAAACCAATGACCTAGTTAGGCTGTTTGGACTAAACTCCATTCACACACCCCCAGTGCACCCGTCACTGCAGCACCTCTGCTGACACAGGCTGCCATTGGCCATTAGAGTCTTGTGCTACAAAGCTATCAATAGAGAGCCTGACTCAGCATTGCACATACTGTAAGCGCACATAAGTGCAATGCTGAGTGCAGATTCCAAATTATTGCGCCTCTGTTGGCAGACAGAGATTTCCTGGCCTCTTTTGGCAATTTGCGTAGGCCGACTTGCGTGACCGCATGGTCGCTCAGCCGGTAGTGGAACAGGTGGATATTCTGATGCTGCGTCCAAGTACGCAGCTTGGATTGGTAATGCATGCAGGATGCATAACCTGCATCCGCAGCTGAATCACCCCCAGAGACTGTACGAGCCAAGCTGTTGCAGTTTCAAGAGCGCATACCTGTAGAGATTAATTCTGTTCCTCTGTAAAAAAAAAGTACATGTCGACATTCTTGCATGTCAACCTTTAGTGTGTCGACCTTTTGTCCCAGTCGACCTGTTGACTGTAAAACATCTGGCGTCCATTTAGACATTGTCAACCTTTTTTTAATGTCTATCTATAGTCCGGAACCCGTAAAAAAGAACAAAGTCCAAAAAGCCAATGTACGGTACAGATGCTTCAAATGTCATAACGTGGGATGAGCGATTGAACCAAGTGGAGCCTCAATATAAGCGTGATTCACATATACAGTATACAGTATACAGTATATATGTGAATCTATTAATATGATCTATTGATGTAGAACCTGGGTTTTCAATAGGTACCAGCAGAATGTGAAGTGAAGGTTAGTCCACACACAGAGGGCCTGATTCAGACCCGTTCTCTAGCAAACGATTGCTCGGAGCGAGTAATGTTTTCAATGTGCATAAGCGCGCACTTTGTATTGGTGCGCGAACTAGAACGAGCGATGGGGAAACTCTCGCTCACCAAGCATAGACAGCCCAGCTGAATGAGTGACAGGAGAAGCCGTTTGTAGGTGGTAACAGGGGCAGGCCACTGGAAACGGGAGAGTGGAGGTGCGAACGCAGGTGTGACTGAGAATTGTAACGCCATATCAGAGCCATTCATAATTAACAGCCAGCATCTCAGAACACGTCACTTGTTAGAAATATACACTGAAGTGCTCGCAGTGCTTGCGGCAGGGTATAGTCAACCTCAAGCGCTGCGTTCTCATCCGATGGTGCTCGATGTACCAATGGTTTCATGCACTTCCTGGAGATGATGTACGCAAGTGGGCGTATTAAGACAGGCTGCTTGGCGTCTACAAACAAACTGTGATCGCTTGCCAAAACATAGAGGGAGTGCCTATGACTTGCCCTGTGAGCGCCTGCCTTGACGCCACTTAGCTGAATTTCCATACGCTCGGAGCGAGCGATCGCATCTAGCGAACGGGTCTAAATCAGGTCCAGAGTCCTTAATCAGACTTACAGATTTATTGGTAACAAATGGTAACATCAGCTAACAGCAGTAACACCACAGTTATAACAGTGGTACACGGCGGTGATCTCTAGCGTTAGCCTCAACAGGGGAAACGCAGGGGTCAGGGGCGTAGGGAGGGCGGTTCTAGTGGAGCACAAGCTCCAGGCGCCAAAGCTGTCTAAGCTGACAGCCTGCCGGGCAGAGGCGGGCTGGGCTGGGGGTCAGGGTGCCATGTGCCCCCCGGGCCGCAGCGCCATGTGGGCCGCGGGCAACCTGTGTCTCTGTGACACAGCTGCACCGCGCGTGTAGCGCTGACCAGATGGAGTTCGGTCAGCACTAAACAGTGACTGACAAACACACAGCCGCCAGAGCCGGCATAGGGGGAGGGGACTACCACTGGGGGCACTGCATAGGGGGAGGGGACTACCACTGGGGGCACTGCATAGTGGGAGGGGACTACCACTGGGGGGACTGCATTGGGGGACCACTACTGGGGGCTCTATATAAAGGGCAATACTGGGGGTAGTGCATAGGGAGAGGGGACTACAACTGGGGCCACTATTTAATGGGCACTGTATAAGGGTTGCCACTATTGGGGGCACTGCATGGGGGGCACTAAATAAGGGGCACTACATAGGGGGTACCACTACTGGGGCACTGCATAGGGGGTACCACTACTGGGGCACTGCATAGGGGGTACCACTACTGGGGCACCATATAAGGGGCTTACTACTGGGGTCACAAGGGGCACTGCACAGGGGGGACCATTACTGGGGGCACTGCATAGGGGGGATCACTACTGGGGGCACTACTGGAGGCCTGCATAAGGGGGCCCTCTCCTGGGGCACAGGGGGCACTGCATATGGGCTCCACTACAGGGGACAGCTACTGCGCCCACTGCCGGAGCCACTCCATCTTCCAGCTCCTGCAGTGGGTAATGGGAGAGGCATTGCAGGTGCGTGCATAAATTAGCCACTGCGATACCATAGGCAACCTGAGGCCTCATAGCGTGCGCTGAAGTTAGCAATTCCTGAGTGTGGTCTGACCGCCTTACCTGCGTATGGGTAGTGAAACAGGCCCTGCATTGCGTGCCGATTAGCAGAATAGCGATCTTTGCTGAATCAGGCCCAAAGTCCTAAATGGCACAAAATTCTGAATAATTACTGTATGCTAAAGAATTAGAGATAAAACAGTTATTGCAGAAATAGAAGAAATACTATTGTTACCTGATCTAGGAATGAATCTTAGGGGTACATTTACTAAAGTGAGAATTTTTAGAAGTGAGTTTTAAAAGTGATGTTGCCCATAGCAACCAATTAGATTCTACTTAACATTTACCTAGCGCCTTGTAGAACACAGGTTTTCAAACTCAGGGCCTGATTCAGAGCCGGACGCTCTTTAAAAGCGCGCGCTCTGAATCAGGGCATTTGTTTGTTTTTTTTGTAGCGGCCTCCTGGCCGCTCACTAAATTGTGGGTGACCACTCACAGCTTTTGGGAGCGGCCAGGTGATGGTCGCGACCATTGCGACCATTGCGACCATCAGGGCTTGCGACGAGACCCTTGTGGTAGGGTCTCGTCCGTCGCAAGCCCCAGAGAGCTTCCAGCTCTAATAGAACAGGAAGCTCTCCACTGACATCACTGGTGATGTCAGTGGTGCCTCCCATAAATGGCAGGCGTTCCTTCAGGAACGCGTCTGTTTGTGTAGCCACCCCCCTCTCCCTGCCTACAAGACGGGGCGAGCTGTCAATCAACATCGACAGCCGCCTCTTTTGTAGTGAGTCCCGGAGCGAGAGAATTTCTCTCGCGCTCCGGGGCTTGCACATGCGCATGACGCGTGGCGCGTGAGCAGTACCCCACCATCGACCCTTAGGACCCCAAACAGTGCATGTTTTCCGTGTCTCCTCACAGAATCACAAGTGATATAATTAGAACCACCTGTGTATCTTTTAAAATGTGTCAGGGGTCTATTTACTAAGCAGTGTTAGGAGACAGATTGAAAAGTGATAAGAAAGTGATAAGGTGCCAGCCAATCAGCTCCCAACTGTCATCTCACAGGCTGTGTTTAAAAAATGACAGTTGGGAGCTGATTGGCTGGCACCTTATCACTTTCTTATTAGGGATGTGCGCCGGACCATTTTTGCCGGATTTGGATTTGGTTCTAATTCGTCGTCCGCCTTTGGATTTGGATTTGAATTTGCCAAACTACAGTGACAGGCTTTGGATTTGGTTTTGGATTTGGATTTTTAAACAAAAGTTGACAAAAAAAGCTAAAATCACATAAATTGGTCTTTTTTTTCTTCCTAGAGTATTATTAACCTCAATAACATTAATTTCCAGTCAATTTAGACCACATCACAGCTTATAATATTGTTTTCAACATTATTTGCCAAAGGTTGCAGTGAGCTGACTGGTTACTAAGCGACCGAGCAACGGCACAGACACCACAGTATAAAGCACATCTATGACACATTACCACACAGCAGTGGCAGAAATGAAAAGTAGTGCACCCACCCAGTGGGGTACGGCCAGCAGAATCACAGTACTTGTTTACAAAGTGGGCTTCGGCCCAAGGAGTCACAGTGCACAATCTTATTCACATTACACCACACATAGGCCCCGATTCAGACCCACTCGCAAGCGGCTGTCCGCTCGCAAGTGGGTCGATGTTGTGAACTGCGCATGCGCACGACGGCGGGAGCTCCATCGTGCCATGCGCCAGACGCGACAATCGAAGGAAAGTCCTTCGCTCGTTGTGTCTGATCAAAGGGGGCGTGCTGTCGATGTTGATTGACAACACGCCCCCTTTGGTGGGCGTGCCGGGGCGTGCCTCCCTGACGGGGGCGTTCCCAAGGAAACGCCTCCCGTCAGAAGCCGGCCCACTGACATCACTCGTGATGTCAGTGGGAGTGATTTTGGCTCTGATAGAGCCAAAATCACTCCGGGCCTTGCGTTTGAAAACCTCAACCACAGGCTCCGGCTCGCAGTTTCGATGGTCGCGATGGTCACGACCATCGCGGCCATCAAACTGCATGCTCGTATAGGCTGTGGGTGGTGACCCACAGCTATACGAGCGTCCAGGGGGACGCTCCATAGTTATGGAGGACGGCCCTCATTCAGAGCGTGCGTTCTGCTCAGAGCGTACGGCTCTGAATGAGGGCCATAGTGCCCCTGATTCACATTACACCATAAAGTAGTGTCTCTTATTTATGTTACCACACACAGTAGTGCCCCTTTTACACAATGCCCACAGTATTGACCCTTATACACAATACCCACAGTAGTGACCCTTTTACACAATGCCCACAGTAGTAATGCCCCTTATACACAATGCCCACAGTAGTGACCCTTATACACAAAGCCCACTGTAGTAATGCCCATTATACAATGCCCACAGTAGTAATGCCCATTATACAATGCCCACAGTAGTAGTGCCACTTATACAATGCCCACAGCAATAGTGTCCCTTACACAATGCCCCCAGCATTGGTGTCCCTTACACAATGCCCCCAGTAGTGGTGCCCCCTATGCAGTCCCCTTAGTAGTAGGGCCCCCTATGCAGTGCCCCCAGTAGAAGTATGTCTCTCCACTGACATCACTCGTGATGTCAGTGGGGCTGCCCCCAGATGGTAGGCGTTCTCATGGGATGCCTCCGTTTGGGCAGCCACCCATCCGGCCCGCCCACCAAAGGGGGCGAGCTGTCACTCAACATCGACAGCTCGCCCCCTTTGGTGCGAGACCCGGAGCGACGGCTTGCCCGTCGCTAGCCGGGTCTCGTGCATGTGCACGATGGAGCCGGCTCCGTCGTGCGCATGCACTGTGGGCCACCATCGACCCGGTTGCGAGCGCTCAGCGCATGCGACCGGGTCTGAATCAGGCGCTTGCGACCGGGTCTGAATCAGGCTCAGAGTCCATTTAGCAAAGGGTCAGTGTGCTATGTACAACCAGAGGGGACTGTAATTACAGCAGCAACAACCTGGTGCCAACAACTGTATTTCTTGGACACAGGGGAATGTCGTGCGAAGGCAGCTTATGGCTCCAACCAGTCAAAGGAGCCATGGCATAGAAGACGTCACTTAGGGTACAGCAATATACAGAATTTTCTAGATGACATGGTGACAGGATGCCAGTGAACAATCCTGAAAGACTAAGGGGTCTATTTACTGAGCAGTGTTAGGAGACAGAGTGAAAAGTGATAAGAAAGTGATAAGTGGCAGCCAATCAGCTCCCAACTGTCATCTCACAGGCTGTGTTTGAAAAATAACAGTTGGGAGCTGATTGGCTGGTACCTTATCACTTTCTTATCACTTTTCACTCTGTCTCCTAACACTGCTTAGTAAATAGAATGTGAAAGTTATGTGAAGTGTAAGAAAACACATTGCACCTTTCCCAAGTCAGAATCCATCACTAAAGCACCAGAGGAGTTAGTGCATACAGATCTATGCGGACCAATGGAAGCGGAATCCAAGAGTGGGAATGGATACTTCATGACAGTAATCGATGATGTGATGAGAATGACACATTTTTACTTCCTGAGAAACAAAAGTGAAGTTACAGGAAAGATCAAAGAATAGAAAAGTCTCATAGAGAAACAGATAGGCACTTGTGATCCTTGCTTAATCAGGCCCATAGATCATTCAGTACACCCAGGACAGAGGGCTCTACAGTATTTATCAATTTTTTCTTTTTACTAAAATAATGTGAAAAAGGGTGTTTTGTATTTTCATACCCTTTTCACATTATTTTCATATATTTAGGCCGCAAGGGGGGGGTGGTTGGGGTGGAGCTTGCACAGTCACCGTATTTTATGCGAACAATACCATGAGACGCGCACAAGGAGGATTCGCAGGGAGAGAAGCTTTATCACAAGCTCTGTCCCTTAGTACATCCAAATGATATTTCCTAAATTTGCTAAGTGACTATCACACTACAACAGCATTGTAAATGCAGATGGTAGTAAATAGGGGCCATGGGGTCTATGGGTCTGAGTCATTACGGATCGCTATTCTGCTTATACGCACGCAGCACAGGTGCTAATATCAGTGGTGATATGTAAATGTTTGCCTGCATTCGCCCGACCACCCCCCGTCATCACCCACAAACGGGCACTTCCTGTCAGTCGCTCTGTCATGGGTCTGCGTAGCCTCTGAGATCGCAGTCCCGATCGCAGTGCCATGTTTGTGCACACGCATTGCGATGCATACGCATGCTCAGTACGCAACAATCGGCCGATTGCGAGCGTATAAGCAACTGCGTTCCTTCCTGAATCAAGCCCTATGCACTAAGCCTTGGAGAGAGATAAAGTGGACACAGATAAAGGACCTCATTCAGAGTCGGTCATTGCGGCCGCATGGTCGTAAGGTAAAAGGGGCCGGATATGCAAATGAAGCGCTCGCAAGTTGCGTCGTTAAAATGGGTTCGTTAGCTGGACGAGCGAGGGGAGGATGCGGCCGTAAGACTAAAAATATGCCCCCTTCTCGTTCCCTTTACACGTCATCTCCGGCCATATAAGGATTAATCGAGACCATCGGGAACCATCGGAGCTGGTCGTAGTCCTTAAGGCTGACCATACCCTTTCTTGAGCACTACGATCAAGTCAGTGTAAAAACCTCCCATGTCACGTGTGCCATGACACTACTTTGTTAATTATGCACTCCCATAAAACGCCGTTTGCATAGTCAGGCACGCCTGCGTACGGATCTCCACTCCCCCGTTCACAAGCACCTTCCCCTGTTACCACCCACAAATGCCTCATCCTGTCACTCAAACTAACGACCTGGCCAAGTTGAAGGAGAGAGCAATTTCTGATCGTAGCAGCTAGTTTGCGCATTGCGAATTTTACGCATGCGCAGTTTAGCGAACATCAGTGGCGTACGACCCTGCGGCCGCAACGACCGACTCTGAATGAGGTCCAAAGTACTAACCAAACAGCTACTAACTCATTTTTCAAACACAGCCTGTAATGTAACAGGAGCTGTCACTCCATCCACTTTATCTCTCTATAAAGGTGCGTACACACGTTCAGATCAGACAACGATAAAGACATCGCTGTCTGATCGTCCTGTATGTTCTGGATGACCGATATCGATTATCCAGCACAACACCAACCCCCAAACGCCTATAACAACCTGCGATCAATGATCGTGGGTCCCTATAGTAACCTGGTTAACCTGGTCGATATCGACCAAGTTGACCAGCATGCACGGATTGATGGTCATTATCGTTATCGACCATTTGTGCCCGCGCATTGATGGTCGTTGGAAGGGGCCAAAAACTGGATGATATGAACGATATCGTTATCGCTCAAATTGTCAAGTTTAATCGTACCGGGTGTACAGACCTTTAGGCTTAGTACTGTACATTGACCCCAATATGCTTAGTATATTACCATTAGAATGTAATGCATTTGTATAATAATGCATATTAATAACACTTCAGGACAGTAATACAATGCAGGGAAATCAGCCTTTGATTCATGCTTTCATAAATCACTTGTACAATCAGTAAATAAAGTTACAGTTTAAAAAACAAATGTGCAAAAAATTTGTAATATTTTCAACCATATAAAGAGATCATATATTTTCCATGATTTGTCAATTAAAATAAAAAAATAATAATGTTGTTGTAATAATGAATATCCCCCAGCAGTTTGTGTATTTAGCTGTAATGTAACATACTAGTAGTATATAATTAGTGATATGTACAATATGTCTGTCCCATGGTGACGCGCTCGGTACTCACAGCTCACCAGCATCGCAGTTCCAGGCTGGTAATTATGTTCTGTCTTCGTCCTAACAAGTCATCTACCTCATGTTGAATGACCTTATATACGTCAGATAAAGCTATTTATGTTCCATACTCTACCTGGTGTCAGCACATACAGACCCCCCTGATAATACTCTCCTTATGGAGATGTCTATTTTTTTGGCTTTTAATTAGTTTGACATTTTCCAAATAGCCTCAGAGATTAGTTTCCAGATAATAGATTGTCCGTCGCGTCTTCTGTAAATATATTTAACCTTTTCCTGACTAGTACAAGTTTTACTCGTAGACCATACAAATATTATACTGCGTATTTAATTATTTTTGCCTACCAATGTGAATATATATTATCTTACAGGATCTCTTTTTGGTAATATATTGTAATAAATATGTAATCACTGCATGGTTATTATGTGCTACAGGATAACTAGATATATTACTTACCGTTCATTATGATCCAGATAGTTACAGTATATTACTTCCAAAACCAGTCCCATTTTGACCAAGTCAGTCTCTGTAGGGCACACAACAGGTAATAGATGAGTGTTTTACCACCAACCAAAGGTTGACCCTGGCCCAAACACGTGCTACGTGCCGAGGTGAATGACAGAATATATTTACAGCCCTGAAGGCGGGTCCAGTCCACAGCATTATAAAGTTACAGTACGTGAGTCTAAGCCAAATTCCTGTTTGGAAGCACAAGTCACTGCCCTGTTCACAAGTCTACTGTCCAAACAACTCATCACCCCACCGTTGGCTACCCAACCAGAAAGTCAGGGAGACCCCTGAAATAATAGTAGACCTCCCGTTACCCTGCAAGACTAGGCAATGTGTATATAGACTTATCAAAACTTAGGACTGCGCATGTGTGTGTCCAGTGACGAATGAGACGATGTCACCTCGTGACAAATATAAGTCATCCATATAGGAACATCACAAATAACTCTTTGCAGGCTTCAAGCAGCTTCAAGTTATCCACCTCCCCAATCAGATCCATCTGCTACCTCTCTCTCTCTCTCTCTCTCACTGCAAGCTGGACTGACCGGGGTTACTAGTAGAGGAGATGGTCCTTGTTTTCACATTTTGGAAGTTGGGGTGGTTATTCCGCTAAAGTTACTGACACAAAATGTCTCCCAATGTTGCTGGTTCGTGTTGGAACAGTTGATGAAGTAATGGCACTTTCCTCCACAGTTTTAGGACCTGCCATAGAATTGCTGCCCTACGGCGGGACACTAAGAACTTGAGGTGTGGATTAACAGATAGGGCTGAATTCAATTGTTTTCGCGGTCCGGATCTCCCATCTAAAGTGATGGGAGATCGCGGGCTGCTATTCAATTGTTCCTGCTCTCACGCTGGAGAGGGGGGCCCCTTTATTGGGGGGGTCCCCAACTCCCCAGGGATCCCCGACCTGGACTGACTAGCAGTCAGGGATAATGCTTTGGCCGGGGAAACCGGTGAAAGGTTTTCCCTGGCTGTGGCATTAACCCCCCGCTAGAAAGAGTTCGGTGCTGGTTCTGGAATTTTCAGGGGACCCCTACTCGTTTTGTCCCCTGATTTTCCAGAACCAGGACCAGCTCAACAAAGCCCTGTGCTGGTTCTTAATATACAGGGGCCCCCTATGCATTTTGGCCCCTGTATTTTTAGAACCAGAACAGGCTTTATAAAGCCTGGGGCTGGTTATGCTTTTGGGGAGGGGGTGCACATCATTTTTTTTTTATTTAAAAACATTTTACATAAGTACACACAGAAACATGTACATATCTCATGGATATGTGCATGTTTCTGTGTTAATCTGACCTGATCAGGATGTACTCGCTAGCCTGAAGCAGGTCTATTATTTGGGGACTTTTGGTAATCTTTTTTTTGCGAGCCTGAAACAGACACTCTATTACATTGGGCGAGTTGACTGTTTTCAATGTGAAAACATCTGGATGCGAGTTTGAGAATGGAGAGTTTTAGTAACTCTGAAAAATGCGAGTTTTAGTGAACAGACACCCTATTACATTGGAGAGTTGTGAAAAATTGCGAGTTTAGCACCAAACTCGCAATGTACCAAAACTGACACCCTATTACATTTGGCCCATGGTGTCTATCTAGACATTGTCAACCTTTTTACTGTCTATAGTCTGGAACCCCAGAACCTGATTAGCTGTCTTTTGAGTATTGATATTTCCTCTTTACTGTAGTGCTGTATTTTCTCCGTCCTCTAAATATTCCCTCTGTGACCTGTCACCAAAATAAATTTTGGCTGCCTGGGGCAACCTCTTCCTCCTACCAGCCACAGTATCACATCTAGGCTTTGGTACATCTTTCAAATGGAGTTTATGATGAGTATAATTCAAGAGTCTTCTAGATCCCTCTGGAAGATCTGGAAACCTTGGGCCTCTTTCCATTATGTCTAGATATCTTTTTTTTTTTACAACTTTTTGTGACAGCTCTTCTTCTGTATGTATGTTTCTGACCCCTATACACTTCACCCTCCATCCCCTTATATCCATATCCCCTTCTCATCCTCCTCTTTCTTATGTAAGTGGTTTAGGAATGGGTATGAAGTCCCAGCGGCTAAATATCCTGACAACGGATGCCCAAAGGATGAAGATGCCAACAGGGGTGGTAAGTATGCTAACCCTCCCCTCTCACCCCTCTAACACTCCCTTAGTGGTACCTAACCCTAACCTCCCCATGGGGGTTCCTAACCATAACCCCCCCTTCCCGCACCCTTAACCTAACTCTCCCAGGGGTGTGCCTCACTCTAACCTCCCCCAGGGGTGCCTAAAACTAACCCATGTCCTTATACCATGTTCATATATATATATATATATATATATATACACCCCCCCCATAAAAATCCTGCATTTGCCCCTGCAGTCTGCTGTAATCTGACTATACCACAGCTGATTACAGTTACTTAGGGGTCTATTTACTAAGCCATGGATGGAGATAAGGGGCCTGATTCAGGTTGGATCGCAATGCTGCATTCGCACGCAGATGGTCGATATTTCCTTTCTGCACATTAGCATATAATACGCAGTGAGCGTGTGTGAACCAGGCGGTGCAGTCGGGAATGCTTTCGCAGTCAGTAGGCAGATCCATCACTCAGTGATTGACAAGAAGTGCCATTTGTGGGTGGTGACGGGGGGTGGTCGTGCGAACGCAGGGGTGTCAGTGCGCTCGAATGCCGTTGCAGGGGCGTGCATAAATTATTCACAGCGAACCCATACGCAGCCTGAGTACTCACTGCATGTAGGTAGTTTAGCAACTTCTGCGGCAGGGTCATGTCAACCACAAGTGTGCGTACAGCTCCGATGTTACTCCATGTTACCGATGATTTTGCATACTTGCACAATAGTACGGATGTGAGAACAGGGTAAGGGGGCGGCATTCTGTAGTGCTGGGCGTCTGCATCTTGTGCTGCGACGGCAGTACGAATGCGTTCATTAGCATATTTTTGCAGCGGACGGTTGCGTGCGAACGCAGCATTGCGATCCAACCTGACTCAGGCCCAAAGTCCCAACCTATTGGCTCCTGTCATTTTTCAAACACAGTCTGTGACATGGCAGTTAGGAGCTGATTAGTTGGGACTTTGGGCCTGATTCAGAGTTGGGAATAGAGAGAGATCTCTCAACTAATCATCTTGGTGAAACCATTCTGCACTGCAGGGGGGGGACAGATGTAAAATGTGCAGAGAGATTTGGGAGGGAGGTGTAAAAACTGACATCTAAATTGTAGAGTAAAAATAAAGCTGTGCAGTATTTGTGGGCTACATGTAAAAGCAGCCAGTATTTACACTACATGCAAAAAAATTTATGTATTTACACCCCTTGCATTGCAACATGGTTTGTCCAGGTACACAGGTAAGTGCTGTCTCTCTCTCTATTCCCAACTGTGAATCAGGCCCTTTATCTCTGTTCAGTTGAGCAATCTGAAGAAATGTATCCTGTTGTTGCAATTAAAGCTAGATAATAAACTAGTGCTGTATTCCACATTTGCAGTTTCTTTACAATAGTAGAAAAAAGTACACCGAGAGATCAGGCTTTGCAAGGCTTAAAATGGCCCCCAGGATGTTATAAGGATTGCCTTATAATATATAGCCTTATAATTTAGGGGTCTATTTACTAAGCAGTGTTAGGAGAAGTGAAAAGTGAAGAGTGAAAAGTGATAAGGTACCAGCCAATCAGCTCCTAACTGTCATTTTTCAAACACAGCCTGTGAGATGGCAGTTGGGAGCTGACTGGCTGACACCTTATTACTTTTCACTCTTCACTTTTCACTTCTCCTAACCCTGCTTAGTAAATAGACCCCATAGTCTGATCTGTCTATTAATAGAGTATTATAATATCCCTATTGTCTATTCTCTGTTCTTTCCCAACATATCCATTCATCCCTTAAGCCGCATACACACTAGATCAGGGGTCTTCAAACTTGGCCCTCCAGCTGCTGTAGAACTACACATCCCAGCATGCACTGCCACCTTTTTGATATAACAGCATGCTAAAACTATGTGCAGTGCATGCTGGGATGTGTAGTTCCACAGCATCTGGAGGGCCAAGTTTGAAGACCCCTGCACTAGATGATATGTTGGACGATATGAACGGTAATGATATCGTTATCGTTCACCGCGCCTAATATCGTCCAGTGTGTATGTGGTAAACAACCAACGATGTGCTCTCCTGAGTATCGTTGACGCTATCGTTTATCGCCTGGACATGCAGGCCAACCTGACGATATCCATGTTCAGGGTTGAGGGAGGGTGCTGGCACTGAACGATATCGTTAACGACATTGAGCCCGGCAGTTCAGGGGATACACTAGACGATATCGCTCATGGAGCATATCGTCTAGTGTGTACGCGGCTTAAGTCTAACCAGCCACAGGAGCATTACTGTGCGGCTTTAGGATATCTCTACATTATATGACTATAGTTCATTTATTCTCTGGCTGACCTCTACTGTATTAATACTAGAGATGAGCGGGTTCAGATCTCAGAGATCCGAACCCACCCGAATTTTGCATATCCGAGTCGGATCCAAGCCGGCTTGGGTTCTCCCGCCTGACTCGGATCTCAAAGCGAGGCAAAACCATAGAGACAAAATGTTGCGGCTTGCGAGCTTTCGTCTCTATATATAAGGGACGCGGCGGCCACCATTTCTCTCTGGCTGTGGAGACTGAACAGGGAGGGTGGGTAGTGTAGGGCTGGGAGGTACTTACTTACCTGTGCTGGTGCTGGTGCTGTACTGTCTCCTGTGTCCTGGGCTGGTACTGTGCTGTCTGCCGTGTCCTGGGCTGGTGCACTGCTGATCCATCTGGGATGGTGCTGTGCTGTCTGCTGTGTCCATCTGGGCTGGTGTTGTGCTGTCTGCTGTGTCCATCTGGGCTGGTGCTGTGCTGTCTGCTGTGTCCATCTGGGCTGGTGCTGTCTGCTGCATCCATTTGGGCTGGTGCTGATCCATCTGCGATGGTGCTGTGCTGTCTGCTGCATCCATTTGGGCTGGTGCTGATCCATCTGCGATGGTGCTGTGCTGTCTGCTGTGTCCATCTGGGCTGGTGCTGATCCATCTGGGATGGTGCTGTGCTGTCTGCTGCATCCATCAGGGCTGGTGCTGTGCTGTCTGCTGTATCCATCTGGGCTGGTGCTGTTGCTGATCCATCTGGGCTGGTGCTATGCCATCTGCTGCGTCCACCTGGGCACAAGTTCTGGACCCGAAAAAAAAATATACAGTATATATATTGTCTTTTTATTTTTTTTCTCTGTGTGCGTGTTAGGCTTAGCCGCACAAGATACAGCAATGCAACCTAGTGCTGCCCGACTCCAGTCATCATCAATCTGTGCTCTGGGTCCAAGTTCTGGACCTGAAAAAAATAAAAATAAAGTGTCTTATTTTGTCTAATATTTTTCTGTGTGTGTGTGTGTGTGTGTGTGCATATTAGGCTTAGCCACACAAGATACAGCAAGTCAGCATCGCAACCTAGTGCTGCCCAACTCCAGTCACCATCAATCACTGCTCTGGGCTCAAGTTCTGGACCTGAAAAAAAAATAAAAAGAGTGTCTTTTTTTGTCTAATATTTGTCTGTGTGTGCACGACTGCATGTGTGTGAATTTTGTAACCGCAACTTGGCTACACTATTGGTGCTTGTGACACTGCTTCAAGACCGCAGAAAATATGGAGGGCTGTTACATGACAGGAGAGCAAGGCCAAGAACCACATGTTGTAGCTGCCGTCAGCAGTGCAAGGCCGTCAACTTCCTCATCCTCTATGAAAGCCCATGCCCCAGGGCTTAAGTCACGCCATCGATATGGTAAAGCTACTTTTTGTGAAGTTAAGAAAAAAAAATGTAAAGGAAATTTGCCTTTAGATAAACAAAAAATTGTCAATATGCCGAAGTGACAAGGAAAGGATAAGGCCTTGGCCTTGTTTTTATGATAACTGCTGGTTCTGATAGCCCTTCTGCTTGTAGTAGTAGTGGTGGTGGTACCATTAAAAAATTGAAAGTTGTTAAGATGAGTAAGACAGCTCCGGAAAAACCAACTGTGTGCCCTGAGAAATCGAAATCACAAATCCCAGAGGAGAGTGCAAGTGTGTCCACGGTTGCCATGTGTGAGCCAGACCTAAATACTAGTGTACTGGAGGATCCTCCAAGTTCCAACTTTTTTGTTCCCTCTGTAAATGTGGGGAAGGGCAGTCAACATCTTGCACACGTAGTCATTGAGGATGCTTCAGTGGAATTGCACATGGAGGAGGAGGATATTTTGGTAGTTGAAGGTGCTAAGGATGATGAGGATGTTGATTATGAAAATGTTGGTGATGAGGATGTTGATGCCGAGGATGTCCTTTGTGTAAGTAAGGCAACAGCTGTTGCCCATTAATTGAAAAAGCCAAAGTGCATTGTTGTCATGCCGGTGCAAAAGACAAAAAAATATTTCCACCCCAATCCGGACAACAGTTGTCAAGCCATATGTAACCATTGCCAAACAAGAGTGAGTAGAGGGAGGGACCTAAACCACCTAGGAACCTCCTCTTTGTTACGTCACTTGGATCACATTCATCAAATATCAAAGTGTATGTCGCCAAGTTCCAAAACTCAAAACGTAACAAGTCCAGTGTCACCTACCTGCTCCCTCTCTGTGGGATCCAAGCGCCTTTGATCTCCAACACCAACACCTTTATCATCAACATCCTCATTCGTCATCGGGAGTAGTCCTGCTGCATCCAATGTTGTTATTCAAAGCATGATTGACTCCTCTCCTATTCGTGATTCCTTGATGACTACGCCTGTTGCTGCTGCTGTTGCTGTGAGTGGATTTTCATCCCAGAAGTGGACAAGGAGGAAAACTACTTTTAGCGTATCCTCCAAAAAACAAATAACTGTCAAATAATCATTTGCAAGGGCAAGCAAGTATGACAGCAATCACCCAGTTGCACATCGGAGGCTCCAAGGACTATTCCATCTTGCACCTTTTTCCTTTCCATTATGTGCTGGTTGGGGCATTGCTGCCTGACATTTTAAATTAATGTTATGGTTGGTTTAGGAACCAATGATTTATTTTTAAATTAATTTATTATCAATTTTACAGCCAGGTGCTGCACCAATGAATTTCTTTTTATTAATTATTCAGCCAGGGGCTGCACCAATGAATTTTTTTTATTATTAATTATTGAGCCAGGGGTTGCACCAATGAATTGTTTTTTTAATTCATTTATTATCAATTTTACAGCCAGGGGCTGCACCAACTAGTATCAACTATCAATTCTTCAATCCTCAAGGGTATCCCAAACATCATTTTTGCACAGTTCTCAACTCTATTAATAATTATATCAATCAGTTTTGAGCCAGCAAGCTGAATGCAACCTTTTGGCCCTTTAACTAGATGAAAGAATCATCATTGTGAGCTGTGAGGTGGTCAAAATTGACTGGAAGCGAGTGGAAATAAATGTTATTGAGGTTATTAATACTGTAGGAACAAAAAAAGGCCCGTTTTATGTGATTTTAGCTGTTTTTTTTATTTTTTAAGAAAATATCCAGATCCAAAACCAAAACACGAAAACAAAACACAGAGGTGAGGTTTTGGCAAACCCAATCCAGATCCCAAACCAGGGGAGATTCAGATCCAAAACCAAAACACGGGGTCGGTGCACATCTCTAATTAATACCAAGTCTCTCCACCTGCAGCGATTACTCTCTGTACAGGATTGGAAAATGGGGGTGTGGCCTAATTACCATAGACCACTCCCCCTAAATGACATTATTTGGGAGCGTGCCCGTTACATCAGGCTAGGAGCGAGCTCTGCACTCCGTCACTACTGTAGCTGGGCTCCCGCCAGCCCTCACCCTGCACTGAATGGATGCCATGCACATGCGCAGCATCCATTCAGCTACTCCGAGGTCTGGCACCGCTGCACAGCTGTGGTGGTGAAGGAGCCCATCCTCTTGACCACTCTCGGGACATTTTGGCCCACGGGTGGAACATCGGGACAGTGCCCGAAAAGTGTGACGGTCCCGCTGAAATTGGGATGGCGCCACTGTTCGATCGCACTGGTCGAAAATGCCTCGAGCTGGCCCTGCTCTCTGCCCCTATTGCATGCTCACTGCTACGGCTCATTTAGGGTTAGAGGGCAGAAGGGCAGCAGGAGTATATGTATTCTGATTTAAGGAATATGCTGACTGTGGATTGGTGACAGGGGAGCGTCTGTGTGAGTGAGGTGTGGTGAAAACGTTACTCACTCACTGGTACAGCGCTACTGTCTCCTGGTGCCTTTCTCTCTTTGACCACCAAAATTTGCTACTCTGTAGCACTGCTCTGCCCCCAAACTAAGGCCTCTCTCTCTCTGCCACAGCCTGCAGCGGAAATAGCGATCCCCGGCTTCCTCTGCTATGGCCGCTCTCTATAGCAGCCACCGGGCCACTCTCTCCTCTGCAACCGCAGGCAACCTCCGCTCACCACAGCCGCTGGTGCCGCTCTCCCGGTCTCCTAACACTGCCCCACACTGGCCTCTCTCACTGCAACTCCCAGACGCCGCTATTGATATATCTCTAGTTCAGCGCCGGAAAGTCAGAGGAACCGGAAAAAAAACCTGCCTCCCAACTGCGGCAGCCGCTCCCTTCCTGGCCGCGTGACCCTTCAGGAATATTCTCTTGGCAACATGCTCCCCACTCCCCCTACCTTCCCTTCTTCTCTCTTATTAACTACAATGTGGGGGCACATCACATCTTCTTAACGCTCACAATAGAAATAATACATCCAGACATATTAATTTTACAAAACTATCTCCTATCAATAAATAATTCCGCAAACATACTGATCTTTATATAGTAAAAGAACAAACTTTTTAAAAGCACTATTCAATCAAATAACCCATGGTAACCTTAACCCATAGAGATAGATTGTGCCTTTAAATGACCTTTGTTTAGCCCTTATTTAGTTACCAAGGGGTATTACACAGGGAAGCAGTCGGGAAGCCGACGGACGAAATCCCTACCACCGGCTTCCCGACTGTCTAATCCCGGCAAGGTACAAATGACAGGCGTCGAAATCCCGACGCCCGTCATTAGAACTATGCCACATATGTCCTTCCACAAGGAGGATGGCATAGTGGCAGGAGAACATTGGGAATATGGGCAGATTATGGAGCATGTACACACACAGGGCCTGATTCAGAGCCGCTCGTAAGCGGCCGCTCGTTCGCTCTGTGCGATGTTCGCACATCTGCGCATGCATATGGGTTGTAATGCGCATGCGCCAACCAGTCAGTGCGGTCGGAAATCGTGTGCTCGCAAAATAGTGAATGCCTGCTAATTTGAGTGACAGGATGAGGCATTTGTGGGTGGTAACAGGGGAAGGTGTTTGAAAACGGGGAGTGGAGATCCGAACGCAGGCGCGCCAAATGGTCAAAACGGGCATTTTAAGGGTGTGCATAATTAACAAAGCAGCGTCATCGACCACGTCACTTGGTTGTCTTTTAGCCTGAACTGCTCGCAGTGATTGCGGTAGGAAAATACTACCACAAGAATAGCGAGCAGTTCATACGCCTTTCGATGTACTCGATTATTCTAATAAATAGCAGAGATGACGTATGATGCGAACGGCCAAGGGGCGTCTTTACAAAATAGCGAGCGCATGTTTCGGACGCTCGCTCAGACATAGAGGCGTCAACAGACCGCAAAGAGCGAGCGCTCAATTTAAATAGCCGGCCCCTTTTTCTGAACGAGCATCCGGCTTCTGAATCAGGCCCACAGCTCGATTTCGGAAAATTGAGGACGAGATATTCAGTCTTGTCCAATAGGTGGGATAATGGAAGGAAAAGCCTTTGTGGATGTTTTCTAACCATTTTATAAGTGAAATTCTGAAACGATCATTCATACACACTGTACAATAAATGAGGCCGATCGCCTGATTATTGGCAAATCGGCCCAATAATTGTATAGTGTGTAGCTACTGTATCTCTTTTCCAATCAGGACACCAACATTCCTGTATAAAACTAATTCATAACTGAGTTTAAGACATCAGCAGCAGCAACGTCAGGTAGTCAGAGCTGCAATAACAGGTACCAGAGAGCGGTCTAGTGACTGTAAATGGCCAGGTGTGCCCCAATCCCGCCGGCCGGGAGACTTGCCCACTCTTTCAGGAGAGTAGCAAAGTACTGTATGTAATAGGGCCTGCGATGTAATTACTGAACTGTGCATGTTCTGCAGTCTGAGAGCTGAAGGAGAGAAGTCCTCAGACACTGGCATTTACCTACAGTATCACTTTCCTCAGTGTGTGATTCCCTATCACATAGACCAGAAATGACCGGGATAAAGTAACGTTCCCACCGCACATTGCTTATGTTGGGGTGATCCGCGTCCCAAACAATGGCTCAGATTGTCATTCTAAGTGACTTCCTGCCCTATGTATATTGTTACTAACATACAACATTATCTGCCCAGCAGTTACTAATCGTGTATTTATCAGATAACCTGCATAAAGTAAATCATTGTAATCACAATAATAACTACTAATTAATTATTATTAGTATATAAGACTGTCACTCCCCGCCGTACATGTCACAGTCCCTCCATGGAGCGGGCACTGACCAGCAGGGGAAACGCCCGTCATGTACACAATACATACAGTAAATAAAGGGTGACCCTATTAGTAATTAACTATCCCAAATAGTAATTATGAAATAACATGATATTATTATTATTATTATTATTATTATTATTATTATTATTATTTTGGCCTCACAACCTGACCCTAACAGCCCCAGCCAGGTCCCAGCTGTACCTACAGATGCGCTGATCATGCCACAAATGTGTGCATGCATTGCGACATGCGGTTCCCCGCACCTGCATACGCTACGCTATGGTGCGCACTGCGATCGCCCCTTGCATCACTATGGAGGCACGTCCGCACATCTTCTCGCGGGAGCGCATCTCACGCTGTGCGTGCCATGATTCACCACGCCAGCGGCAACAATATAGCTGGGCATATCTGTATGATGTCATTATGATACCGCAGACTGTGCCATAATGGAGCCTGGGCTCAGGGTGGTATAAGGGGCCTTACCAGGCTGTGTCTGGTGATAGATGCAAGAGGAGAAGCAGCAAGACAAAGGATGGGAGCCGAGCATGTGCCTACAGGTGGTAAGTGCCTGCAGGTGGTAAGTGGTTACAGGTGGTAAGTACCTGCAGGTGGTAAGTGGTTACAGGTGGTAAGTGCCTGCAGGTGGTAAGTGGTTACAGGTGGTAAGTACCTGCAGGTGGTAAGTGGTTACAGGTGGTAAGTGCCTGCAGGTGGTAAGTGGTTACAGGTGGTAAGTGCCTGCAGTTGGTAAGTGCCTACAGGTGGTAAGTGCCTGCAGGTGGTAAGTGGTTACAGGTGGTAAGTGGTTACAGGTGGTAAGTGCCTGCAGGTGGTAAGTGGTTACAGGTGGTAAGTGGTTACAGGTGGTAAGTGCCTGCAGGTGGTAAGTGGTTACAGGTGGTAAGTGGTTACAGGTGGTAAGTGCCTAGAGGTGGTAAGTGGTTACAGGTGGTAAGTGCCTGCAGGTGGTGACTACAGGTGGTAAGTGCCTACAGGTGGTAAGTGCGTACAGGTGGTAAGTGGTTACAGGTGGTAAGTGCCTACAGGTGGTAAGTGACTACAGGTGGTGACTACAGGTGGTAAGTGCCTACAGGTGGTAAGTGCGTACAGGTGGTAAGTGTGTACAGGTGGTAAGTGCGTACAGGTGGTAAGTGCCCTTCAGGTGTTTAGTTTTACTAAGCAGATAACAAAAGTTTTCTATTATTTGTGTAAATAGAGACATAGAGGGATATGTAATAGATTCTGAGATAAGGGAACCATCAGCCAGGCGGCTTTACTTACTTTTTATTACCCTTGTATATGACACAGATCTCTTTGTATTGGATACAATTGTAACTACATAACTCTTCTGTATCCAATAATGAAGCTCATAAATATTGGACCTCATTCAAAGCCGCTCACAAAAAGCGAGCGCTCGCTCTGAATGAGGACGGCCGCTTTTTTTTAAAAGCCGGCCTCCCACAGCTTTTGCGATCGGCCAGGTGATGGTCGCGATGGTCGCTACCATCGTGCTTGCGACGAGACCCTTGTGGTAGGGTCTCATCTGCTGCAAGCCCCAGTGAGCTTTCGGCTCTAATAGAGCCGGAAGCTCACTACTGACATCACTGGTGATGTCAGTAGGGCCGCCCACAAACGGCAGGCGTTCCTTTTGTCCAGCCACCCCCCCAACCCCGCCTACACCCCATTTGTAGCGAGCCCTGAAGCGAGTGAATTTTTAACTCGCTACGGGACTTGCGCACGCGCATTGCGCACGCCGCCCGTGCGCAATGCACAAACATCGATCCGCTTGCGAGCTCATAGCGCTCGCAAGCGGGTCTGAATGAGACACATTGTCTGGGTGAAGACACATTGTCGTGCGCATGCACACTGGGCCACCATCGACCCGCTCGCGAGCGCACAGCGCTCGCGAGCGGGTCTGAATCAGGCCCTCTGCTCCACCCTTCACCAACAACCTCAGATACATAAGGAAAAATGCTTAAAATGAGGCAACAGCAAATACAGACATTTGTAAATAATAAAAAAATGTGTGTTCTCATTCTTGACTGATGGTATAATACTTCATGGTATAATGCTCAAACAAGAGTTTTCTACTCAAAGACACTGAAAATAGAAAATAACAGGCACAGTGGTATTGTAGGCTCCGTTCATTACATGGGTTATACTATTATAGGATTGAGTGATTTATATTGTTACCCTCTGCACTGACACATATCATGCTGACATCAGGGGGACCTCTGTGTGAGAAACTGGTGCGTGCCCCTACATTACCAGGGACAGTCTACTTATTGTTAAATACCTTTTAGGTTGCTGAAGGACTCGGGGCCTCATTCAGAGGCGGTCGTAGAATGCAAGCGGTCGCTCAGGAATTGGGCGGCCGCTTGCATCCTGACCGGCCGCCTCTGTTTTGGTCGTTAGGCTGTGGGTTTACACCCACAGCTCTAACGACCGCATCGGTAACATGGAAGTACATTGGAGCCACTGGCACATTTAAGGCCGGTCTGATCCTACCACTAAATTGCTAACTTTCCTGCACGCAGTGCGAGCTCAGGCTGTGTATGCCATCGCAGTGCCTAATTTATACACGCCCCTGCTACGGCGTTCAAACACACTGACACACCTGCATTTCTTCGACCACCCCCGTCCTCGCATCACCACCTCCAAACCGTACTTCCTGTCAATCACTCTGCGATGGTTCTGCATAGTCACTGCGATCACAGTCCCGATCGCAGTGGTGCCTTCACGCATGAGCACTGCGATGCATAAGCATGCACAGTGGCAAACAATCGACCGTCTGTGTGCGCTTAAGCAGTTGCGATCCTTGCTGAATCAGGCCCTAACTCACACACTATGCACCATTCAGAAGCTCTGATATAGAGGCAAATGTACTAAGCTCTGGAAAGTGATACATTGGAGAGTGATGAACTACCAGCCACTCAGCTCCTAACTGTCATTTTTCAAACACTGGGCCTGATTCAGACCCAGTCGATGGTGGCCCAGTGCTCACTCGCTCCGGGACTCACTACAAAAGGGGCGGCTGTCAATGTTGATCGACAGCCCGCCCCATTTTGTAGGCGTGGCAGGGGGGTGGCTTCACAAACGGAGGCGTTCCCATGTGAACACCTGCCGTTTGTGGGCGGCCCCACTTACATCACCAGTGATGTCAGTAGGAGAGCTTCCGGCTCTATTTCAGCCAGAAGCTGTCTGGGGATTGCGGCCACGAGACCCTACCACAAGGGTCTCGTCGCAAGCCCGATGGTCGTGATGGTCTTGACCATTGCGACCATCATCATGGCCGCTCGCTATAGCTGTGGGTGGTCACTCCTAAAAAAAACAGCGCCCGCCCTGATTCAGAGGGAGCGCTCGCTTTTTGCGAGCACTTCTGAATCAGGCCCACAGCCTGTAACATGACAGTTAGGAGCTAAGTGATTGGTAGGTTATCACTCTCCACATCTCTTTCCAGAGCTTAGTACATCTCCCCATTTGCTCATTCAGCTTAATGTTTACTCTTATCAGCTGGTCGTGAGTATGGAATTTAAAGGTAAAATTACAACTCTCATCGCACGCAGTAAGCTGCGTTTGCCGTCACAGTGGGTAATTTATGCACGCCCAAGTAACGGCGTTCAAACGGACTGGCACGTCTGCGTTTCTTTGACCACCCCCAAGTCACCTCCAAATGCTGAGGACTCGTCACTGTATCTGTGATGGCTTTCTTTCTGCATGCGTGATCGCAGGGCGGTCACAATGCCGTCTCATGCACGTGCACTGCAATGCATACACATGCGCTGTACGCACCATCGACTGATCTGCGTACACGGTTGCAATTGCGATCCGTGCTGAATCAGGCCCAGAGTACAATATTGCAAGTGACTGTGAACCTGGACAGACCATATTGCAATGCAAGGGGAGCAAATACATACATTTTATTTGCATGCAGGGTAAATACTGGCTGCTTTTGCATGTAGCCCACAAATGCTGGACAGTTTTATTGTCACACTGCAAATTTAGATTTCATTTCGGATACCCCCCTCCCAAATCTAAATGTTACTGCGCATTTTAAATCTGCCCCACCTGCAGTGCTGCGTGGTGTTACCAAGATTCACAGTTACTTACAATATCGTACTCAGGGCTGGATTCAGACCCACTCGCTAGATGCGTTCGCACGCAGCCGTCAGCTGCTAAATTATGCAAATCCTGCGATCGTACGGCAAGACATTAGTACGCCTACTATGTCTTAGCGTGCGACTGTGGTCTTTATTAAAGACGCCCACCAGCCAGTCATAAGATGCCCACTTTCCCTTAGTAACACGCGTCATCTCCAGGAAGTGTATGCAACTTTCAGTAACATCGAGTAACATCGGACCCATACGCAGCACTTGTGGCTGACCATACCCTACCGCAAGCACTGCGATCGCTGCAGTGTGTAATACAGCCAGGTGAGGTGTACTATGACGCTGCATCTAAAGTATGCATGCCCCAGCAACGGCGCTATAACGCTCAGGCACGCCTGCGTTCGCACCACCACACCCCCATTTTTATTGACCTTCCCCTGTCAACACCCACAAACGGCGCGTCCTGTCACTCATTCTAGCGAGCCGTGTGAATTGAACGTTCGATTGCTTCCCGATCACAGTGACTGGTTCGCGCACTGCGCCTTTTACGCATGCGCAGATGTTGTAAATCGGCCAGCACCGTGCAAACGCTGCCTAGCGAGCAGGTCTGAATCGGGCCCTGTATTCCCAAAGCTGAATCAGGCCCTTTGTTTGTACCAATTGTCCCTCCTTACTATGCCATGTTTTCTGTATGTCTTTTGTGTAGACTTTCTGTATGGTGAAGGGTTACACATTTCATGATGTCAGAGGACTTCCTGAGCGGTGGGACCTCCGGCATTTGTTCTCAGAGTGATTGCTATATGTACACTTTTGTATCTTGTATAACCTGATGAAAGAGCCCAAGTAGAGCATTCTGAAACGTTGATAGGATAACATTGGGTCCTGAGTGATTGGTCCATAGTCACCCGAGTGCCGCCCATCTGCTGTTATGGTTATGGATTCCGTTCCCCAGGTGGGAATCGGTAATTAAGGTAGGCACCGGTGCATTAGGGAGAAAGGGAGTGCCGGCTACAACATTCTGTCTAAATATAATTGTGTATATAAAAATTTATATATTCTTCATTATTTACTCATATCATACATTGGTTACATTATCACAATCAGGCAACTTTGCCTTTTGGGAATGAGACTAAGCAATTCTGCCTTGTCACCAACCTACACAGCTAATCTCCCCCCCTTATCTCTATACCCATATGGGTCTAAGGTCTCCCATCCTCACTGAAGATCTGCACCTGGCTCTGCTTTTGTAGGGTCGGAACCCAGCGCTCACCAACCATCATGTGGGACTTCCCCTGGTCCTGGGATCAGATGGCAGTCACCCACGTAGGGCATCTTAAGCCCTGAATTCACACAAATACGATGGGATAGCAGAACCAAAAAAAGGGTTTTATTAAAACATTTTATTACAAATCAATGTAGACATAGTAGCTGTAATATAGTCTTCTGTGTCTTAACATTGTTACCATTTTCAGCCAACCATACAGTAGGTGGTTACTTTACTCTAAGGGGGATATGTACTAAGGGCCTGATTCAGCAAGGATCGCGGTAGCAATCGCGCACGCAGTTCAGCTGTGAAAGTATGTTAATATGTGCAATCGCAAAGCTCTCTCACGGACAACATGCAGGCGCTCCCACTTCCCCTCTCGCACATCCGTAATACGTTGCAATACAGCCAAAACATCGGTAACATCGAAGTACACCGGAACCACTCGCACATTTATGGCAGGTCTGACCCTACCACTAAACTGCTAACTTTCCTGCACGCAGTGAGAGCTCAGGCTACATAAGGCATCGCAGTGCCGAATTTATGCAGGCCCCCTGTAACGGCGTTCAAATGCACTGACACACCTGCGTTTCTCTGAAACCACGTCACCCCCCCCAAACAGTTCTTCCTGTCAATCACTCTGCGATGGGTCTGCGTAGTCACTGCAATCACAGGGCCTAATTCAGACCCGCTCGCGAGCGCTGAGTGCTCGCAAGTGGGTCGATGTTAGCCCAGTGCGCATGCGCGAGACCCGGATAGCGACGCTAAGGGTCTCGCTACAAAGGGGACGTGCTGTCGATGGTGAGTGATAGCACGCCACCTTTGGTGGGCGTGCTGGGGGCGTGGCTGCCCAGACGGAGGCATTCCCATGGGAATGCCTACCGTCTGGGGCCGGCCCCACTGACATCACAAGTGATGTCAGTGGGAGTGCTCTCGGCTCTGATACCACAAGGGTCTCGTTGCAAGCCCGATGGTTGCGATGGTCTTGACCATCGCGACCATCTTTTTGGCCGCTCGCTATAGCTGTGGGTGGTCACCCACAGTTATGCGAGCGGCCAGGAGGCCACTCTAAAATTAGGAAGGACGGCCCTGATTCAGAGCGAGCGCTCTGTCAGAGCATCCGGCTCTGAATCAGGGCCACAGTCCCGATCACAGTGAGCCATTAGCACACACGCACTGCGATGCATATGCATGCGCAGTACACAACAATTGACCGTCTGCGGACGCTTTAGCAGTTGCAATCCTTGCTGAATCAGGCCCTACACCTAGGAGAGTGATAAAGTACCAACCATTCAGCTCCTGTCAGTTTGCAGTTTGAAAAATGTCAGTTGTGTTTGAAAAATGACAGTTAGGGGCTGATTGGTTGGTACTTTATTTTCAGCCACTTTATCTTAGTACATAGATCCCTAGATCACATGGAAACTAAAACACCACATTTACAGTAATACCATATTGGCTTAAATACTTAGGGGAGTATTCAATTTGGAGCAAAAAGTCTGGGCTTTTCACATGCCGGACTTTTCGCGCCACATCGGAGCTTTTGACTGGGATAAAGTATCCCCGTATTCAAATCCAGAAGCTGCGGAATCGGGACCCAGCAGAAAGGTAAGTATGGAAAAAATCGGGGAATTTTCGGGAAATCATCCAGGGACCCCCTAATGATGTCCTGGCATGTGGGATCACTATGGGTGCCCCCGTTTTGGTCTGCTGAAGGAAGTCGGGGTTTTTAATAGCCGCGGCAGGTGCATAAATGCGGCTTTTAGAAGAAGGGGTGAAGAATAGCATTTAGATTTTTTTTTTTTTTAAATAACTATTTCCATCAAATTTGGGGTACATGAAAATGGGTGCAAGCATTTTTTTAAGTCCCTAAAGTTATTTTTAAAAATTCTTCAAAAATGCACCTGCCGCTACCACCCGCAATGAAGAAAACACCTGCCGCATACTTGGGAACCCCTCTGGAATCTATTTAGCTACTTTAGGTTTTTGTCCCCCATATTTTTTATTTTACCCCAAAATTAAACTTAATTTTTTGGGGTGTCCCGATTTTTTTTTGTTACTTTGTTTGACATACATTACTTTTAGGGGTGCAGGCTATTTTTTTTATAAGCCTGCACCCTTAAACCCCTATTCTGCACCTTTTTTTTTCGCACCAGCAAAAAGTCTTTGAAATTGAATACGGGGATAATTAAAACAGGTGAAAATGATCGCCGATAACGGGTTTTTGCCTGAAATTGATTACTGCCCTTAATCAGATTGTTCCCAAGTGAGCTTATTCCAACTGCAAAATACACATTTCTGTCTTTACCTATTAATATAATTTTATTTGAATTGTCTTTTCCAGAATATTTGCGTCAACCATTCTTAAGTCATGTTGTAAATTTTGCTTTAGATTTAAATATATCATTAAAGTTATGTTTTATTGTTACAAACTTTGAAACTCCTACATCCACCTACAGTGATGCTCCCTTAACTTCTCCTCTTCAAATAACATTTGCCTTTTTTTTCTTTTCTGCATGTTTAAATGAAAAAGGTCTCTAGCCTATTTTGGGGATT
Organism: Taudactylus pleione; assembly: GCA_031769625.1. Lineage (NCBI taxonomy): Eukaryota > Metazoa > Chordata > Amphibia > Anura > Myobatrachidae > Taudactylus > Taudactylus pleione. The sequence continues at coordinate 1,908,711 of JAUIMM010000388.1, forward strand.
TTTGTCTATTTGAAACCATTCATCCCCTTCATGCACCCCTTTGTCCCTTCTTCTACTTGGGGTACCAAAATACAGAGGCGCATACCGGTTTTGAGACTGTGAATGGCTGAATGCCACATGGGTGAGATCTCTTTCCATGTTGAACAGAGAAGAAGATTGAGAAGCTGAACTGAATTTCCCCTTTGGATATTGCATCACTGTTAGAAGCGAATAGGTTATCACACAAAAAGGTCTATGGGCCTAATTCAGACCCGCTCGCGATGGTGCCCAAGTGAACATGCGCACAATGGAGGGAGCTCCATCGTGCGCATGCGCGAGACCCGAATAACGACGGCCAAGCCGTCGTTATGGGTCTCGCACCAAAGGGGGCGTGCTGTTGATAGTGAGTGACAGCACGCCCCCTTTGGTGGGCGTGCCGGGGGCGTGGCTGCCCAGACGGAGGCGTTCCCATGGGAAAGCCTACCGTCTGGGTCCGGCCCCACTGACATCACTAGTGATGTCAGTGGGAGTGTTTTTGGCTCTGATAGAGCCAAAAGCACTCCCGGGCTTGCGGCAGCGAGACCCTACAACAGGGTCTCTTCGCTAGTCCGATGGTCCCGATGGTCTTGACCATCGCGACCATCTTTTTGGCCGCTCGCATAAGCTGTGGGTGGTCACCCACAGCTATGCGAGTGGCCAGGAGGCCGCACCATTTTCAGGTCGGACGGCCCTGATTCAGAGCGAGCGCTCTTGTCAGAGCGTCCGGCTCTGAATCAGGCCCTATATCCACGATATTTTCAAAATTAGTTCTTATTAGGGGAGGCCAGGCAACATTACACAAAATTGAACAGCAAAAAATAAAAGAGGAGTAGCTCTGATTTGTTGCTAAAAAGATGTTTCAGAAATTGATACTTGAGAATATTTAAAAAAAAAACGTTAAAAATTATAAATAAAATATATACCTACTGTATGACTGCAGGCATCCAATAATGCATACAAGAAGTGTAGTGCCTAATTCCCCTTTTCCACCAAAATCCCGGTTTTTACCCGGCATTTTCTGGGGTTGTGCCAGGCTTAGACCATGTTTCCACTGCACCCTCGGCCAGGGTTTTTCCCCATCACCTCCGTTTCCACTGAATCCGGGTAAGCCCAGCAAAACCTGTGGATGTCATTAAAAATGGCCTTTATTCAGGTCATTTTTAATAACATCCATATTTAATGAAATTTTTTAATGACATACTTTATTATTTCTTCTTATTATTAATTTTTTTATTATTATTATTTATTTCATTTAATTCTTATTATTTATTTTATTTATTTATAATTTATTTAATTATTATTATTTATTCATGTAATTTAATGACATTATTTATTCAGGCGTCTCCTCTGGTCTCTGGGTGATTACATCAGCAGCCAGCCCCCCGGAAGGACCAATCAGTCGGGTAAGTACTGTTTCCACTGCAGTGTTACCAGGTTTTACCCGCTAAAAACCATCCTCGATACCCAGGAAGAAATCCTGGGTCAGTATACCCAGGATTTTTTCCTTGGAGCCATTTCCACTGAGCTGAGTCCCGGCACGGGTAGACAATTAACCAGATTTTTTAGGCACTAGGTGGAGGGTTAGAGATAGGCACTAGGGAGTGGGTTAGGGTTAGGCACTAAGGGGGAGGGTTAACTTAAGGGTGTGGGAGGAAGTTAGGTTTAGGCAGTAGGGTGGAGGGTTAGGTTTAGGTTGTGGTTTAGGGTGTGGGAGGAAGTTAGGTTTAGGCACTAGGGGGAGGGTTAGGCTTAGGGTGTGGGAGGAAGTTAGGTTTAGGCACTAGGGGGAGGGTTAGGCTTAGGGTGTGGGAGGAAGTTAGGTTTAGGCACTAGGGGGAGGTTAGGTTTAGGTTGTGGTTTAGGGTGTGGGAGGAAGTTAGGTTTAGGCACTAGGGGGAGGTTAGGCTTAGGGTGTGGGAGGAAGTTAGGTTTAGGCACTAGGGGGAGGGTTAGGCTTAGGGTGTGGGAGGAAGTAAGGTTTAGGCACTAGGGGGAGGGTTAGGCTTAGGGTGGGGGAGGAAGTTAGGTTCAGGCACTAGGGGGAGGGTTAGGCTTACGGTGGGGGAGGAAGTTAGGTTTAGGCACTAGGGGGAGGGTTAGGCTTAGGGTGTGGGAGGAAGTAAGGTTTAGGCACTAGGGGGAGGTTAGGCTTAGGGTGTGGGAGGAAGTAAGGTTTAGGCACTAGGGGGAGGGTTAGGCTTAGGGTGTGGGAGGACGTTAGGTTTAGGCACTAGGGGGGGATTAGTCTTAGGGTGTGGGAGGAAGTTAGGTTTAGGCACTAGGGGGAGGTTAGGTTTAGGTTGTGGTTTAGGGTGTGGGAGGAAGTTAGGTTTAGGCACTAGGGGGGGATTAGGTTTAGGGTGTGGGAGGAAGTTAGGTTTAGGCACTAGGGGGAGGTTAGGTTTAGGGTGTGGGAGGAAGTTAGGTTTAGGCACTAGGGGGAGGATTAGGTTTAGGGTGTGGGAGGAAGTTAGGTTTAGGCACTAGGGGGAGGAATAAGCTTAGGGTGTGGGAGGAAGTTAGGTTTAGGCACTAGGAGGAGGGTTAGGCTTAGGGTGGGGGAGGAAGTTAGGTTTAGGCACTAGGGGGAGGGTTAGGCTTAGGGTGTGGGAGGAAGTAAGGTTTAGGCACTAGGGGGAGGGTTAGGCTTAGGGTGTGGGAGGAAGTAAGGTTTAGGCACTAGGGGGAGGGTTAGGCTTAGGGTGTGGGAGGAAGTTAGGTTTAGGCACTAGGGGGGGGATTAGGCTTAGGGTGTGGGAGGAAGTTAGGTTTAGGCACTAGGGGGGATTAGGCTTAGGGTGTGGGAGGAAGTTAGGTTTAGGCACTAGGGGGAGGTTAGGTTTAGGTTGTGGTTTAGGGTGTGGGAGGAAGTTAGGTTTAGGCACTAGGGGGGGATTAGGTTTAGGGTGTGGGAGGAATTTAGGTTTAGGCACTAGGGGGAGGTTAGGTTTAGGCACTAGGGGGAGGATTAGGCTTAGGGTGTGGGAGGAAGTTAGGTTTAGGCACTAGGGGGAGGGTTAGGCTTAGGGTGTGGGAGGAAGTTAGGTTTAGGCACTAGGGGGAGGGTTAGGCTTAGGGTGTGGGAGGAAGTTAGGTTTAGGCACTAAGGGGAGGGTTAGGTTTAGGGTGTGGGAGGAAGTTAGGTTTAGGCACTAGGGGGAGGTTAGGCTTAGGGTGTGGGAGGAAGTTAGGTTTAGGCACTAGGGGGAGGTTAGGTTTAGGGTGTGGGAGGAAGTTAGGTTTAGGCACTAGGGGGAGGTTAGGTTTCGGCAGCATAGAGAAAGGGTTAGGGATAGGGAGAGGGGATGCCAGAGTCCGGATTCTGACCCCCGGCATCCCGTACCAAACCCTGCCACATTGTGTGCTCAGATATAATTGTGAATACCCACCTGTTTTCAGAGTTAGTGCCCCCAACCATCTGCTTGTGAAAGCAGCCAACATCACTAGCATGCACAATGCCATTGCTCGTATAGAGGGTGCCATGTGCTCGCCTCACACCCTGAACATGTGATGTCATGATGTCACGATAAGGGGGCAGGGCCATCAGCACTAGGGGGAGAAGCTAAGCTTCCGGAGTGTCCTCAGGATGCTCTGGATGCCGAAGGTCACCCCAGGTGTCAGTCCAGGCATCCGCGATGCCAAATACAAGGGCCATTGGGCAGCATCTGTGTCGCCCAGTGGGCCCTGTGCCCTGGGTGGCGACATTGTTCACCCAGCCCTGAGCAAACATTTACACCACCATCTTTGCTAACATCTGAGTAACCCACATTTCCGTCTATATGACAATGACATTTCCATGACACTACTGCTAAGTGTGAGTGCTGCAACGCCGCCCAGTTACCCCCACCAGGCCATAAGTGGAGATGTGGCTGAGATGCCAACAACTATGAATAACCTGTAGTGGCACAAGGTTGTATTTACAGTCTCTGACAAATGCACAGTCACAGCATCAACCCGCAGAGCGGACTTGCGTGTAACTCAAGCCACGCTCCCAGCCTCAGTCATGATCCGGGCAGCCAATCACGCTTAGCAGAGCAGACCTTGGTCCTCCAGCGCGATAAGTAACCCGTCACCTTGTCAGTATCATTGGACATGGCAGCCATGAATCGCTCAGCTACCACGGTGATGACAGACAGCGACATTACAGTAATTACAGTAATTAGTATCAGAAATGCAGTGATAAAAATGACACTTTGCCCCAACTAACGTCATTATGATAAATCTGGCCTCCTATGAGATGAGAGAGGCTTCGGGTGATGTGACACTACAGCATTGAGAAATATTTATCCTCCATATTGTCAGATATCGCAGGCCGGAATGGTTATGCGAGTGGGAACCAAATTAAATTTTTTGCCGCAAGTCTTCTGCTAATAAACCATGAACCTGTGACGTATAATTGATATTCAAATATAAAATTGACCTAATTCTTCTAAACAAATCTTACAGATGGGACAAATCTCCACACATACTGTATATCATTAATCTCCTTTTATATATACTGTAAATCTTGAGATGTTTTTGAGAGTTCCAAAGTCCTTATGCTGCCACTAGAATAGGGATTGTCTTATGGCGTTTACAAAGCACTAATCTCTTTATGTATTTACCAAACACTTCATCTCTTATTCCATAAATTAAGGGACTAATGAACCGTGGAAGACACATGAAGAAGAAAAAGTTGATTAAGGGCAACATGTAGAGGTATTTGCGGAGGTACGCTTCTGTCAGGGTGTAGGTGAAAGCCGTCAGGCACAGCAGGAGCTGAAACACGTGGAGTATAATGGTTCTCCCAGCCTTGGAAGCAGAGGACTTTCCTAAGTCGACCTTCACAGCCACCAGCATGATCTTGATGTAGGTGAATACGATGATCAGCCCCACCAGGGAAAACGTGAAGACATAGGCAAAAGACCACAGGGTGCTTTGTACTTGGCTGATTATAAACGCGGATTTTCCACAAAGACAATAAAAGGAAAAAAAGTCTTGTTTCACCGAAAAGCACAAAATAATGAAATCTGCAAAATTAGGCATCAACCCGATTATCCAAATCGCTGCAATGGCCAAATACGATTTCTGTCTGGTGCAAAGCGCCCCGTGCCTTAGCGGGAAACAGATGGCAACGTACCGCTCCAGGCACATGACCGCCAGGTTGTACGGAGTCACCACCAATCCCGAAGAGGACACCGTGACCAGTATGTAGCAAACAGGAGCTGGGAAATAAATTAAATACGCTGACACCAAGAAGACGAAGAGTCCTAGTATGAGATACATGGTGTCACTGATGAGCATGTGGATAAATAGGATGTAGCGAGCTTCCTCCTGCATGTGAGAAGAGCTGAAGTAGACACTTAAGATTATCACCATGAAGAAGTTGAAAATGCAGAAACAGATCAGTATCAGGCTTAACAGGGCCAGGTAGATTGGGTCTGAGTGCAGAAAAGCAGCCTTCAGTGCAGTGGTAATCACCGTAGAATTCACCATAACTGAGCGCGCTGCAGCTGGATTTTAGTTTGTGAGACATAAAATAAAGAAACACAGTTTTTATAAGGGATTATTACACTGCACAAAGCAATTAGTATAAAGAGCAATTGATCATGCAAAACTGATTTATGTGATTGCACTTTGTACAACAATTATTTGTAAGGGGCGGTTTCAGAAAGGAGGGTGGCCCTGTGCTGGTTCTGTGTGGGCCCCTCCCCTGTGCAGGCTCTGTGTGGGCCCCTCCCCTGTGCAAGCTTTGTGTGGGCCCCTCCCCTGTGCAGGCTCTGTGTGGGCCCCTCCCCTGTGCAGGCTCTGTGTGGGCCCCTCCCCTGTGCAGGCTTTGTGTGGGCCCCTCCCCTGTGCAGGCTCTGTGTGTGGGCCCCTTCCCTGGGCAGGCTCTGGGTGGGCTCCTCCCCTGTGCAGGCTCTGTGTGGGCCCCTCCCCTGTGCAGGCTCTGTGTGGGCCCCTCCCCTGTGCAGGCTCTGTGTGGGCCCCTCCTGTAACAAGCAAATAAAGAGTTAAAAGTTAAAAACAATTTACGTGAGGTCCACCCGCAAAACACAACAAGCCCCAGACTTTTTAAACCCAGTCCTGGTTGACTAAGTACAGGGTAAAAATTGTGTAGGGTCTCCCTGTACTTAGTTCGACCAGCACTGGGCTATGGGAACCAGTCCTGGTTCTGGAATTACAGGGAAAAATTTGCGTAGAGCCGTTCATTGGCTGAGAGGCGTGGGGTTGACCTTTCTCAGCCAATGAACGCTCAGACACGGACCTACAAAGGAGGAAGCCGCGTCTGAGCGCTTCATTCGGGAAGTAATAACCACCCTGGTTAGGATGGTTATTACTTAGTGCGAGGGTCGTGTCTTTCGTTTATTTATTTTAAGAAGACCATGGATGCCTACTGGACAAGGGGACCACTCCAGGTAATGTAGATGAGTATGTGTGAATGTGTATGTATGTATGGATTAAAACTTTACTGTGTACGGTGTGTGTGTGTGTGTGTGTGTGTGTGTTTATTTCAAAATTTCTTTACAAGTGAACTACAGGTCCCAGTGGGCCCTTAATGCCCCGCATGCTGGTACTTGTGGTTCTCCAAGTACCAGCATGCGAGGGAGGTTTGCTGGGACCTGCAGTTCTCCTGTAAAGACAATGTTAAACATATTCTTTTTCTACACTTCATTGACACAATCAACACGCCACCCACCGCCCAGGGGTGGCGGGGATAGCCCCAGGCTATCAGCCTAGGCTTGGGGTGCCCTGGAGCGGGGACCTCTTTATTGGAGGGGTCCCCAACTCCCCAGGGATCCCTGGCCTGGGCTGACTAGCGGTCAGGGCTGATGCTGTGGCTGGGGGGCCCGGCGATAGGGCTCCCCTGGCTGTGGCATCAGTCCCCTGCTAAAAAGGGTCCAGGGCTGGTTCTGTGAATTACAGGGAGACCCTACACAAATGTTTCCCTGTAATTCCAGAACCAGGACTGGTTCCCATAGCCCAGTGCTGGTTGAACTAAGTACAGGGAGACCCTACGCAATTTTTTCCCTGTACTTAGTCAACCAGGACTGGGTTTGAAAAGTCCGGGGCTGGTTGTGTTTTGGAGATGGCCCTCACGTCAATTTTTTTAACTTTTAACTATTTGTTTGCTTGTTACAGTCAGATACATGCAGGCATCTCACTGATGTCTGCATGTATCTGTGTTAATTAGACCTGCTTTTGCTGAAATCGAAAGCATGAAGTAGATCTATTCATTTGGGGATTTGAAGTTCGAATGATAGTAAATAAGGGTTTGTGTGTTGGTCTATGTAAAATTACCAATGTTTTCCCGATGTTCGATTTGAGGTTGATTTGACTAAAATTCAATTTGAAATTCAATTTTACATTCGATTTGGCCTTTAGTAAATACCCAAATGCAAAATTGAATACAAATCGATTGAAAATCGCATGCCAAATCACTCAAAATGCCAAATCGACCTTTAATAAACTTACCCCCAAGTCACTGAAGAGGACAAGGGGTCAGCCCTGTCCTTGAGAGCTAACATAACAAGGGAAAAGGGTGAACATCTGTAGGGTGAACTGGGAAGGGTATAGAAGGTATTGCAAGAGAAGAAGTGTTAAGAGGACGGCTGGTGAGCTTTGGCTAAAAAATGCTTGTTAAAAGGTGGAGAGGCTGACAACTTGATTAGGAGATGGAGTGCATTGCAGAGGGTGGGGGCACCTTCAGCAAAACCCTAGAGGCGAGCATGAGACAATCTGTCCAGGGTGGATGAGAGGCAATGGTCAGAGGGGTAAAGAGGGCAGAAGGGAGAGCAAAGAAAGAGGAGTAGGTTACAGTAATCTAAGTGGGAAAATGATGAGAGCATGAATGATAGTTTTGGTGGCATCAAGAGTAAGGAAGGGCTGGATTGTGGTGATGTTCTGGAAGTGGTAGCAGCAAGAATAGGAGATGGCATAACTGTTGGGAGTGAAAGAGAGTGAGTGAGAGAGTGAGTGAGTATGACACAGAGGAAGCAGACTCAGGGGACAAAGGAGAGGATGGTGAACACAGAGAAAGAGGGGGATAACCATGGAAGGAGGGGATTAATAAGTTTGGTCTTTTCCATAGTAAGTTTCTGGAAGAGTTGGAACATCTCAGAAGAGATGGCAGATGGGCAGTTAGTGACACAAGAGAGGAAAGACGTGGAAGAGACAGGGTAGGAGAGGTAGATCTGAGTGTTATCAATTTATAGATGGTTTTGAAGTCAAATGTAGCTGATGATATTTCCAAGGGAGGAGTTGTAGAGAGAGAAGGGTACAATAATGGATCCTTTACAGATGCCTAGGTAGAGGAAGTGAAGAGCAGGTGAAAACAGAGGTAGAGATAGAAAAGAATGGTGAGATAGGAGGTGAACCTACTGTAGATAGGGTAGAGTCATGGAGGCCAATAGAGTGGAAAGTGTGGCAGTGGAGAGGGTGGAGATGGAGAGGGTGGAGGCAGAGAGGGTGGAGGTGGAGAGGGTGGAGATGGAGAGAGTGGTGGTGGAGAGGGTATAAGTAGAGATAGTGGAGGTGGAGAGGGTGAAGATGGAGAGGTTGGAGATGGAGAGTGTAGTGATGGAGGTGGGGAGGTTGGAGGCGGAGAGGGTGGAGATGGAGCGTGTGGTAGAGATGGTGGAGGTTCATAGGCTGGAGCTGGAGAGGGTGGAGATGGAGAGAGTGGTGGTGGAGGTGGAGAGGGTGGAAGTAAAGAGGGTGGAGATGGAGAGAGTGGTGGTGGAGAGGGTGGAGGTGGACAGAGTAGAGATGGAGAGAGTGGAGGTGGAGAGGGTGGAGATGGAGAGTGTGGTGGTGGAGATGGAGAGGCTGGAAGTGGAGAGGGTGGAGAGGGTGGAGATGGAGTCAGTGGAGGTGGAGAGGTTGGAAGTAGAGAGAGTGGAGGCAGAGAGGGTGGAGGTGGAGAGGGTGGAGATGGAAAGAGTGGTGGTGGAGAGGGTATAAGTAGAGAGAGTGGAAGTGGAGAGGGTGGAGATGGATAGTGTAGTGATGGAGGTGGGGAGGGTGGAGATGGAGAGGTTGGAGATGGAGAGTGTGGTAGAGATGGTGGAGATTCATAGGCTGGAGATGGAGAGAGTGGTGTTGGAGGTGGAGAGGGTGGAGAATGAGAGAGTGGTGGTGGGAGAGGGTGGAGGTGGACAGAGTGGAGGTGGAGAGGGTGGAGATGGAGAGTGTGGTCCTGGAGTGGGTGGAGGTGGAGAGGGTGGAGATGGAGTCAGTGGAGGTGAAGAGGTTGGAAGTAGAGAGAGTGGAGGTGGAGATAGTGGAGGTGTAGAGGGTGGAGATGGAGAGTGTGGTGGTGGAGAAGGTGGAGATGGAGAGTGTGGTGGTGGAGATGGTGGAGGTGGAGAGGGTGAAGGTGGAGAGTGTGGTGGTGGAGAGGGTGGAGATGGCAAGTGTGTTAGTGGAGATGGAGAGTGTGGTGGTGGAGATGGTGGAGGTGGAGAGAGTGGAGATGGAGAGTGTGATGGTGTTGAGGGTGGAGATGGCGAGTGTGGTGGTGGAGATGGTGGAGGTGAAGAGGGTGGAGGTGGAGAGGTTGGTTGACAGTGTTTAAGGTGGAAGAAAAATGAAGGAGGTAGTGACCATGCTGACATCATGTCTATATGGCCATGATAGAATGTCAACCTCATGTCCCTGGTGACCCGGCAGTCACTGACCTGATCCTGATGGCTGCAGTGTCTCCCAACTCATCTTCAAGGTCCTGGCGGTCATGTGACCATACTTCTGATGGTGCGGTGGCTTTGGTAAGTATCTTAATACTATGCCCAAACCTACTTCCTGCCCTTAACATTGAGATGTCGATATATTGAACCAAGCTGACATCCTAGTGTCGAGATTGTGGTGTTGACATTATGAATATTGATTTGGTCACTGTCAACAATGTGACTGGATTTGATATATCAGATACGAGCGCTAATGAATATTAATACTAAATATGTAGATTATTATATAGTGGCTAGTGTATTGTTGAGAATACGTGCTCTACACCACCATAAATCATATAACAGTGGCACCTATGTGTACTGAGTGATGTGTAAATGGTTCAAATTAAAATAAAAACAATAGAAGCACTTGGGATATTGGTAACAATAATTTGATACCAATACTGGATGTATGAATTGTTACTTAATGACTAGTGTGTTTGCTGACATGTAAGCTTCGCAACACTGTATCTTATTCACCTCTTTGAATAGTTAGTGATGTATATTTGATTATGTGTTGAGTGGGAGCATTCAATTAAACATTAAAACCAATGTTTGGAACACAAGGATAATTAAAAGCAAAGCCAAAATTGCTTAGATAAAAATGTTTTATGTTTATAGCTCTTATGAGATATATGTTTGGAGAGTCCGTCAGTCTGTACACGGCTGATATGCCGCCAATGGATGCCGCACCTGGCAGTGAGGCCAAAACAATGGAGGTAATGCGTCACCCTGACTGTCCCTATCTTACCTCCTAGGCTTCTTCTGTTGGTGCGGCAGGTCTTCTCCTCGCTGCTGCCGTAAGCAGATGCAGGAAGGGAGCCGCTGGTAGTGTAGCTCTGCCAGGACAGGTGATATGACGTCACCCGCTTCCATGCACAGTGCGTCTCCTCTGTTATCAGACACCGGTTCTCTCTCCACCTTCTCCAATGTGTTTCATACCATAGCGGGTACTTTTTCAAGGATAAGGTGTTCCAGGACTGCTGCTCATTTTATACGAATTTTAATTAAAATCCTCACAAATAACTTTATTGTTCCTTTTAAAATTAGAGCAGGAAGTTCAAAAATAAAAAGCGGTAACCTTGTGTTCCTGTTAAAAAATTGCTCCCATGCTTATAATGGTAATAAAATATGTACGGATATGATAAAATAATTGATGTTGTTTTTAAAGTGCAATATGTTAATTTTAATGTAACTTGTATTGGGATATGATAAATCCAAATTAAAAGCATTAATAGAAAAAATTAAAAATAGGAGGTAAGATAGGGACAGTCAGGGTGACGTATTACCTCCATTGTTTTGGCCTCACTGCCAGGTGCGGCATCCATTGGCGGCATATCAGCCGTGTACAGACAGACGGACTCTCCAAACATATACAGTCAGGTGCATAAATATTGGGAATTTCATATTTTGGCCTCTATTCACCACCACAATGGCTTTGACATGAAACAAACAAGATGTGCTTTAACTGCAGACTTTCGGATTTAATTTGAGGGTAATTACATCCAAATCAGGTGAACGGTGTAGGAATTACAACGGTTTCTATATGTGCCTCCCACTTTTTAAGGGGCCAAAAGTAATGGGACTATCAACTCAAAAGCTATTTCATAGACAGGTGTGGGCTATTCCCTCATTATTTCATTATCAATTAAGCAGGTAAAAGGTCTGGAGTTAATTCTAGGTGTGACATTTGCATTTGGAATCAGTTGCTGTCGACTCTCAATATGACATCTAAAGAGCTGTCACTATCAGTGAAGCAAGCCATCATTAGGCTGAAAAATCAAAACAAACCCATCAGAGAGATAGCAAAAACATTAGGTGTGGCCAAATCAACTGTTTGGAACATTCTTAAAATGAACCGGAGAGCTCAGAAACACCAAAAGACCCGGAAGACCACGGAAAACAACTGTGGTGGATGACAGAAGAATTATTTCCCTGGTGAAGAAAAACCCCTTCACAACAGTTGGCCAAATCAAGAACACTCTCCAGGAGGTAGGTGTATATGTGTCAAAGTCAACAATCAAGAGAAGACTTCACAAGAGTGAATATAGAGGGTTCACCACAAGATGTAAATCATTGGTGAGCCACAAAAACAGGAAGACCAGATTAGAGTTTGCCAAACAACATCTAAAAAAGCCATTACAGTTCTGGAACAACATCCTATGGACAGATGAGACAAAGATCAACTTGTACCAGAGTGATGGGAAGAGAAAAGTATGGAGAAGGAAAGGAACTGCTCATGATCCAAAACATACCACCTCATCAGTGAAGCATGGTGGTGGTAGTGTCATGGCGTGTGCATGTATGGCTGCCAATGGAACTGGTTCCCTTGTATTTATTGATGATGTGACTGCTGACAAAAGCAGCAGAATGAATTCTCAAGTGTTTTGGGCAATATTATATTCTCATATTCAGTCAAATGCTTCAGAACTCATTGGACTGTGCTTCACAGTGCAGATGGACAATGACCCGAAGCATACTGCAAAAGCAACCAAAGAGTTTTTTAAGGCTAAAAAGTGGAATGTTGTGCAATGGCCAAGTCAATCACCTGACCTGAATCCGATTGAGCATGCATTTCACTTGATGAAGACAAAACTGAAGGGAAAATGCCCCAAGAACAAGCAGGAACTGAAGACATTTGTAGTAAAGGCCTGGCAGAGCATCACCAGGGATGAAACCCAGCGTCTGGTGATGTCTATGCGTTCCAGACTTCAGGCTGTAATTGCCTGCTAAGGATTTGCAACAAAGTATTAAAAAGTGAAAGTTAGATTTAGGATTGTTTAGTTTGTCCCATTACTTTTGACCCCTTAAAAAGTGGGAGGCACATATAGAAACCGTTGTAATTCCTACACCGTTCACCTGATTTGGATGTAATTACCCTCAAATTAAATCTGAAAGTCTGCAGTTAAATCACATCTTGTTTGTTTCATTTCAAAGCCATTGTGGTGGTGAATAGAGGCCAAAATATGAAAATTCTGTCAATGTCCCAATATTTATGCACCTGACTGTATCTCATAAGAGCTATAAACATAAAACATTTTTATCTAAGCAATTTTGGCTTTGCTTTTAATTATCCTTGTGTTCCAAACATTGGTTTTAATGTTTAATTGAATGCTCCCACTCAACACATAATCAAATATACATCACTGACTATTCAAAGAGGTGAATAAGATACAGTGTTGCGAAGCTTACATGTCAGCAAACACACTAGTCATTAAGTAACAATTCATACATCCAGTATTTTTATCGAATTATTGTTACCAATATCCCAAGTGCTTCTATTGTTTTTATTTTAATTTGAACCATTTACACATCACTCAGTACACATAGGTGCCACTGTTATATGATTTATGGTGGTGTAGAGCACGTATTCTCAACAATACACTAGCCACTATATAATAATCTACATATTTAGTATTAATATTCATTAGCGTTCGTATCTGATATATCAATTCCAACATTTATTTTACTGAGCTGCTTAAAACATTCACAAGCGCAGAATATTTGTATTTTTCTTACCAATGTGACTGGATCCCTTGAAGTTTTGACCCTGTCATTAATATGCTTCCGTCCTAGGGGAAGTTACCTTATTACACATGGCCGTGGTTGGCAGAATACCATGTTTTGTTTCTTCATTTAATTCTCCTTCCCTCCACTTTACATTTGCATTAACACCATCCACCACCCCACCCCCCACTGCGCAGATGTGTCCTCATACACTGTGGCCCCTCTCAGCGTGCCAGGTCGTGGGTGTCTATGCCAAATGTCTTTCTCACTTCAAATGTGCATCTTATTCTCATTAATAAAACAACTGGGAGTGACAAAACGACTCTGCGAGATTACTAGGATCAATTTGATGTGCGACATTTGTACATCTGTGTGCGCATAAGTGTCGCTCTGTGTACAAAATGCTTCCAGGCAGCGACCGTTGTGCATCATCTGTGACTTTGTATTTACAACTAATTCCTGTACAGGTAAAGTCATAGCGCAGTGACTCTAGTACACTTTCAGTGCTGTTTCGCTGCGTCTGCAGTGCCAATAAGAAGCAAAATTTTAAAAGTGCTAGAAGTCCCGGTCACGCTCGGTGTCTCACTCCATATGGCATATAGACTATGGGTGGGATGTACTAAGCATTGCATCTGCGATGCCACACATAACACCAATTATCAGGTACATACCGGTGATAATATTGCTGGTATGTACCTAGAAAATTGCAAAGGACAGCTCTCCCGAAAACTGTATTTATAATATGTCTCATTTGCTAAAATGAGTTTTATTTTTACATCCCATCACAAACACTTATATGTGGTGCCTGCTTTAATGTGGGTTATTTTAGATGGGGAGATTCAATGTTTGGGTCGCGCTGTTTGTTCCGTTTCAGGGTATGGCTGGGGGCTGGAGACTGAAGGCTGGGGGCTGGAGGCCTGAAACTGGAGGCTGGAGCTAGAGGCTGAAGGCTGGAGGCTAGAGGCTGGGGCTAGAGGCTGAAGGCTGGAAGCTGGAGACCTGAAACTGGAGGCTGGGGCTAGAGGCTGATGGCTTGTGGCTAGAGGCTGAAGGCTGGGGGCTTGAGGCTAGAGGCTGGGGTCTGAGGGCTGGAGGCTAGAGGCCGAAGGCTGGGGGCTAAGGGTTTGGGGCCGGAGGCTAGAGGCTGAAGGCTGGGGGCTGAGGGCTTGGGGCTGGAGAATGGTGGCTAGTGGCTGAAGGCTGAGGCCTTGGGGCTGGAGGCTAGTGGCTGAAGGCTGGGGGCCAGAATCTGAAGGCTGGGGTCTGAGGGCTTGGGGCTGGGGGCTGGACACATGGATGAGTCAGAGAGGAAGAAAGATAAAAAAACAAGCACTGACTCCTGTCAAATTAGATAGTACTGTAATCTAAGTTATAGTCAGCTGAACTGCATTGTACTCACTAGCAATAAGGGGCTGGTACATGCTGTCCTCTTTGTATCCATATCTCCTGTGGCCCATTTCGGGCAGGTGAATAGAAGTTGCACACAGGTGTTATACAGATAACAGAGCGAGAATATGTAGAGAGTGCTCTATTCTCTATTTCTGATGTGCTATAATTCCCCCTCCCTGCCTCAGTCATCTGTATCTGTGTCTGTCTTTCCTCTGCACTCGTGACAAAAAACAGCATGGAGGGGAAATGGATAACTAGACCCCAGCGGGCACAAAATATTACTCCAGCAAGTGCTGGGATGTGCTGCAGTATTAAGCTTTGAGTCTCCCGGCAATTTTACATGTTACCTAACTGACCGAATCAGCTGAACGGTCTCAGATGGGCAACATGACAGCAACATTTTGGAGTTTGTGTCTATAATTTGGATTAAAAAGCTTTTCGAACACAATAAACACAGTATATATATATATATATATATATATATATATATATATACAAAACATATATATATATAATTCGACCAAACTTAGGCATAGCAATGTCTCCCCTAGTTTGCTCCGCATTTGAACCCAAGGTGCACAGCTCCTATCCCATTTGGCTAGTACATCACCTATTAGGTTTATCCTTCAAAACAGGGAGTTTGAGTGTTGCCAATCAGAGCATTTATTTTCTGGGTAAGGGGACCCTGGCCTGCGTGGCCTGGATTTATCAGGCCTGGTTCTAGCATAAATGGGTCTAGTGCCACCATTTCTGTGCTTTCTGGTGGCCCTTCCCTGAGACCAGCTTGTGATGTCCTGCTCCACCGCGGATCAGCAATCCATTCCTTTTCTTCTTTCCCTCCCTTGCCTCCACACTTCCCGTCTGCAGGCACGGCTAATGTAGAGACCCCATTAAAGCAAAAACTATGTGTTAATAAGTGAAAGGTGTAATTAAAATGCTAAGAAAAATATATATACACACTATAAATATACAATAAAAAAATTTAAAAAATTTAAAAGGTAAGCTGGCTCTCAATTCAGGTATATTTGTATGTGCCATTATCATATGGCCTTATATTGGGCAATTATTACCCAAATTGGATATAGTTATCAGTTTTGGGGATGAGTTTGGGGTGCGGTGCCCCTTGGGGTTGGTGTGGCTGGGCTGCTCTGGTGAGGCACACATTAACACTTTATTTAGCACTTTCACACTTTCTAATAAATTTTTTTTATTTTTGTATTTTATAGTGTGTATATATATTTTTCTTAGCATTTTAATTACACCTTTCACTTATTAACACATAGTTTTTGTTTTAATCCTGTACTAACGCTTTAGTCTCTCACTAGTGTGCTTTGCTGGGGTGGCTGGCTATCGCCGGCTTTCTTGGGGTTCTGCACCCCAGATTCTGACCAAGTGATAGGGACCTCTGGTATCAGAGACGCCGTGACGCGGCCTGGAGGCTTAGCCATATCTTTGCAAATATATGCAACTGAGATCTCTGAATTATCTACCACCATGTAGTTTTTCAAATCTTATTGCTGATTTCATTCTGGGGGAATACTTTTGTTGTTTCTTGTATAGACTAACCTCCCTTACATGCACCTGAGTGATATTACTGAAGTGATTGAGCAGCCTGTGTCTAATTTTAAATGGGAGACCTGACATCCCTATACACCAAGGGTTCCCAACCATGGTCCTCAAGGCACACTAACAGTCCAGGTTTTAACGATAGCCATACTTGAGCACAGGCAACTTAATTAGTACCTCAGTTATTTTTATTAAACCATCTGTGCTTTAGCAGAGATATCACTAAAACCTGGACTGTTAAGCTGGCCACACACTAGACCAACTTACATCCAACCAGCCAACTTGTTAATTGGTTGGAATGAAAATCTGGTAACGGATGGGAGTAACTGGTGATCAGCAATTTGCTCCTAAATGCCAGAAAACAGATTAAAATGGTCGGTCAGACAAGTTGTTAAATGTTTGATCTAAACAATTTGTTCAAACAACAGTTTTTGTCCATTTTCTGGCGTTTGGGAGCAAATTGCTGATTGTCATTTGCTTTCATACCTTACCAGATTTTCATTCCAACCAATCAACTAGTTGGCTGGTTGGACAGATAATCTTTAGATGTGTGGCCAGCTTTAGTGTGCCTTGAGGACCGATCAGCAATCCTAGCCCATTCAATGCAGCAGGGACCTAGTGACAGACTCATTTCTTCCACCTCTAATACACTGTCTATAGAGAATAGCATAACACAATACACTATAATGCACAATAACACTGCAGGAATTCAGTTCAGCAGTTTGAAATCAGCCTTTGATTCATGTTTTCAATAATCAGTTATATAATCCGTAAATAAAGTTACAGTTTAAAGAATAATTTACAAAGAAATGTGCAATAAATTCAACCGTATACTGCAGATATAATATATGTTTTATAACTTGTCAATTAAATATGTTACACAATTGTAATAAAAAAAATCCCTCAGCATTGATTTTGTAATTAGAATATAATTAGTGATATGTAGGATATGTCTGGCTCATGTTGTTGTGCTCGGTACTTACAGCTCTGCAGCAGTGCAGGTAGGTAGCAATGCTCTGTCTGGCACCTGTTATTTCCCATTCCATTACCTTATATACTATTTATATTCCATTCTCCCCTGGCGTCAGCACCTGCGGACACCTGATAATACTCTCCCCGTGGAGCTGTCATTACATTTTCTCTTTCATACAAATGGCCTTTAATTAGTTTGACAATTTCCAAATAGCCTCAGAGATTAGTTTTTATAAATAGATTGTCATATTATATTTTACTAAACATAAAAACTACATCAACTTGTCTCAGCTCTTTCATGTTCATTCATTGGTATTTAACCTTTGCCTGACCAGAACCATCTGCACCCACGAGGGACAGATACAGCGTTAGGACCAATTTGCACCTTAGTAAAACCATGGTGTACTGCATGGGGGGCAGATTTACAATATGCAGAGATATTAAGATTTTGGAGGGGCTGTCATTGAGGTCTTCAGTGGGCGCACTTGGTTGATGTCACTAATGGAAGAATGAAAATAATTAATTATTCAGCGCGTTTCGCCCTTTGGTTGCCAAGGAGGGGAATACTCAGGGGTGATGGTGACCTTCATCGTGAGGGTGAATGGTCATCACAGGTACGGTTGCCTCGGCCACCTAGGTTTCAGCTATTACAGATGGGCCCAGCTAGTTTGTTGCTCATGGCGCACCATTCAGGCCTGTTTCACGCCATGGAATGTTATGTGATGGCTGGACTTTGGCATACCATGGTATTCTTCAATGAAAGATACGCTATGGTATGTAATAGAGTGGTTAAGCGCCGGGTGGTGAGTGCTCCACTGTTGTAATTTGTACTGAAAACTTTACTGTTAAATTGGATGGATATCACATTCACACACTGTATTTGCATGTTCACACAACCAATCTTTTTAATATCACATAAGCTCTTAGAACGGGGCGCAAATCAGTACACATACATGACTGTACAGTAGTGTAGTTGCCGTGTTGTTATGACGGTATAACCGATACTGTAGATTAATAAGATGCACGCACAGCTTTCAATGAGATGGGATGAATTATTCTCTAATGGTTGGGTACTGTGTATATATGTACTATTATAATATTTTGAAAGAAAGACACATTTTTTTATTATTAAAAACAGCAGCGGGTGGGTGGAGTGCACAAGGATGAACCCGCTACTGTATGTGCGGTTCTTGATATAGGTGATCGTTTTGCAGCAGTGCTTGTCCTGGGTTCAAGCCCTGAAAAATAATTTATTTTTTTTTGGCACTGTCAGCGCTGTCCCAGACTTAATACAAACTAGTAGTGGTCTGTTTAAAAGTGAGGCACAATGGGATCTCTGGCGCATGCCCAGTGGAGCCGCTCCATTCGCCAGTTCGCACTATACCATGGCATATGGAAGATCATAGCACTGCGCATGCCCAGTGGGTCGGGAGTCACACACAATGGGATTCCTGGTGCATGGCCAGTGGAGGGGTTACAATGGTATCTCTGGCGCATGCCCAGTGGACCCACGCCATACACCAATTTGCGCTATGCCATGGCGTATGGAAGATCATAGCACTGCGTATGCCCAGTGGGTCGGGAGTCACACACGGTGAAAGTGGAATGTCTATATTACATACTGACTGTGCGGTTGAAGTTGCACACTTGCGACAGTGTTAGCACTGTTGGCGCTGTCCCAGACTTAGACACCATAGTGATTTCGTGACTTTAGAAACTAGTAGTGGGCTCTGTTTAGAAGAGAGGTCCCTGTATTACAAACTGATTGTGCATTTAAAAACACAAACTTGCGCCAATGTTGGCACGTTGGCACTGTGGTGGCTGTCTGCTCCGAGGAGTTGCATTGGGATCTCTGGTGCATGCCCAGTGGAACCGTTCCATAGTAATCGGTACGAAATACTACCGATTCCCGGCAGCGCCTGGCCAACAAAAGCAGAGATCCCAGCAGCGCAAGCCCAACAGCGCTGGAAATCCTGATCATTGCTAAGGTAAGTATAAACTAACCTAACCCTCCTTAGGAGTGCCTAACCCTAACCTCCCGCCCTAAGTGCCTAATCCTAATCCCCCCTCTAAGTGCCTAACAATAATCCCCCCTTCCCCACTGCCTAAATCTAAGTCCCCCGGGGGGGTGCCTAACCCTAAGTCCCCCCCAGGGGTGCCTAACCCTAACCCTCCCTCCCCCTAGCCTAACCCTGCCGGGGGGTGCCTAACCCTAAATCCCCCCCGGGTGCCCTAAACCTAACCCTCCCCCCCGCAGCTGTCTGCTCACGGCGCCCGGCAACCCTTCGATCGGGATGCCGGGCGCCTGTCTCCCGGCATTGGGGAAATGACAGGCATCTAGATATAGACACCCAGTCGAGAAGCCGGCTGTCGGTATTAAGGCAGCCGGTTTCCCAATTGTATACCGCTCCATATGCCAGTTCACGCTATGCCATGGCGTATGGAAGATCATAGCACTGCGGATGCCCAGTGGGTTAGGAGTAACACACAGTGAAAGTGGGATGTCTGTATTACATACTGACTGTGCGGTTGAAGTTGCACACTTGCCCAGGGCTGGCGCTACCACTAGGCAAACTTAGGCAGCTGCCTAAGAGCACCGGCCACTGCAGGGCGCCGCTGGATTGATGTGTAGTGTGGACCGCACATAAGTGCAGTCCGCACTACATTACTAGTAACAAACACACAGCCGCCGGCGCCGGCAGTTGTGTGTTTGTTTTAGCAGCTGAAGAGAGTCAGACAGACTGTCATCGGCTGCTGCGCCCAGTGCCGGAGCAGGCTGGAGCTCACTCATGAGCTCCATTTTCCGGGTCCTGCAGTGGGTGATGGGAGAGACGTCATGAAGTCTCTCCCATCATGCAGAGCGGGCCGGCCCAGGGGGACAGAGGAGCGGATGACCGAGCGGGGATTAAGGTAAGTGGAGTTTTTGTTTTTCTTTGTGTGTCTGTCTGGCCCTGGGATTACTGCTGGGGGGAACTACTGCTGGGGGGTACTACTTCTGGGGGGACTACTACTGGGAGCACTGCTGGGGGGACTACTACTGGGGGCACTGCTGGGGGGGACTATTGCTGGAGTCACTGCTGGAGGGGATTACTACTGGGGGCACTGCTGTTGGGGATTACTACTGGGGGCACTGCACTGATGGGACCACTACAGGAGGCACTGTATAGGTAGGGATTACCGGTGGGGGCACTGCATAGGTGGGGGACCACTACTGGAGGCACTGCAGTGGGGGGGAGGTTACTACTAGGGGCACTATATAAGGGGCACTGCACAGAGGGGGACTACTACTGGGGGCATTATATAAGGGGCACTGCATAGGGAGATCACTACCTGGGGCACTATATAAGGGGCACTGCATAGGGGGACCACTACCTGGGGCACTATATAAGGGGCACTGCATAGGGGGACCACTACCTGGGGCACTATATGAGGGGCACTGCATAGGGGGACCACTACCTGGGGCACTATATGAGGGTACTGCATAGGGGGACCACTACCTGTGGCACTATATGAGGGGCACTGCATAGGGGGAACACTACCTGGGGCACTATATGAGGGGCAATGCACAGGGGGACCACTACCTGGGGCACTATATAAGGGGCATTGCATAGGGGGACCACTACCTGGGGCACTATATGAGGGGCACTGCATAGGGGGACCACTACCTGGGGCACTATATAAGGGGCACTGCATAGGGTACCACTACTGGGGGCACTACTGTGGTCACTGTATAAGGGGCACTGCATAGAGGGGACCACTGCTGGGGGCATTGTATAAGGGTGTAGATATAATAGTGTACTGTAGCTATGCTGAAGAAATGCCTAGGGCGCCAAGAAACCTTGCACCGGCCCTGCACTTGCCACACTGTCAGCACTGTTGGCGCTGTCCCAGACTTAGACACCATAGTGATTTCATGACTTTAGAAACTAGTAGTGGGCTCTGTTTAAGAGAGAGGTCTCTGTATTACAAACTGATTGTGCGTGTAAAAAATGCAAACTTGCGTCAATGTCGGCACGCCAGCGTTGTCCCAGACTTAGGCCCATATTTAATTTGGAGCCAAAAGTCTGAGGCTGGACTTTTTGCCGTCATCTGAGGTTTTGTCTCCTAAAAAGTATCGCGCGCGTCCCCGCGTGTCCCCGTATTCAATTACAAATGTGTGAAAACAGGACCCGGCGAAATAGAAACCGGCAAAAAGTCATGTCGTATTTGGGGAAATCAGCCTGACACCCCCCATAAAGATGCTCTGACATCGGGGTTCACTATGGGTACCCCCGATTAGCACTGCTGAAGATATTTGGGGTTTTTAAATGGTCTCAATAGGCGCTATTTAGCATCTTTGAGCAAGTGGCGAAGAAAAGCATTTTGAAACATTTTTGGGGAAAATAAGTATTCCCATCAAATATGGGGTACATGAAAATGGGTGCAAGCATATTTTCAAATTGCTAAAGTAAAGCAATAAATAGCGCCAAAAATGCACCTTAAGCAAGCACCTGCAATCAAAAATAAAATACACCTCCCCCATATTTCCAGACACCCCCAAAAGCTTTTTCACTACTTTTTTAATTTTGTACCCCCACTTTGATTTTTTTCAACCATTTTTTCAAAGTGCTTTTTTGGGGTGTCTTTAGTGTGTTTTTTTGCATTTTTTTACGCAATTTGCATCAAGGGGATGTAAAAAGGGTTTAGGGGGTTTGCCGCAATTTTGCACCCCAAAACCCCGATTCTGCAATTTTATCCGCCGGGTATTCATAGGCGAAACTTTTCTATTGGTTACAATGATCAAACTTTTCGTACCGGTGAAAAGTCGGAGAAATTGAATACAGGGATCAATGGAATCGGCGAAAATGAAGTGATATATAGTATCACAGATTTCTCCTGCTTACCTTCCTCTCCCGGAATGGCCCACTGTCCCCATACACTAATATCACAGTTATTTCCTGCTTACCTTTCTCTCCAGGAATGGCCCGCTGTCCCCATACACTAGTATCACAGATATCTCCTGCTTACCTTCCACTCCCGGAATGGCCGCTGTCCCCATACACTAGTATCACAGATATTTCTGGCTTACCTTTCTCTCCCGGAATGGCCCGCTGTCCCAAAACAATGGCATCACAGATTTCTCCTGCTTACCTTCCTCTCCCGGAATGGCCCACTGTCCCCATGCACTAGTATCACAGATATTTCCTGCTTACCTTTCTCTCCCGGAATGGCCCGCTGTCACTAAACAATGGTATTACAGATTTCTCCTGCTTACCTTCCTCTCCAGGAATGGCCCACTGTCCCCATACACTAATATCACAGTTATTTCCTGCTTACCTTTCTCTCCAGGAATGGCCCGCTGTCCCCATACACTAGTATCACAGATATCTCCTGCTTACCTTCCACTCCCGGAATGGCCGCTGTCCCCATACACTAGTATCACAGATATTTCTGGCTTACCTTTCTCTCCCGGAATGGCCCGCTGTCCCAAAACAACGGTATCACAGATTTCTCCTGCTTACCTTCCTCTCCCGGAATCGCCCACTGTCCCCATACACTAGTATCACAGATATTTCCTGCTTACCTTTCTCTCCCGGAATGGCCCCCTGTCCCAAAACACTAGTATCATAGATATCTCCTGTTTGCCTTCCTCTCCCGGTATGGCCCACTGTCCCCATACACTAATATCACAGTTATTTCCTGCTTACCTTTCTCTCCCGGAATGGCCTGCTGTCCCCATAAACTAGTATCACAGATATCTCCTGCTTACCTTCCTCTCCCAGAATGGCCCGCTGTCCCCATACACTAGTATCACAGATATTTCCTGCTTAACTTTCTCTCCCGGAATAGCCCGGTGTCCCCAAACAATGGTATCACAGATTTCTCCTGCTTGCCTTCCTCACCCGGAATGGCCCACTGTCCCCATACACTAGTATCACAGATATTTCCTGCTTACGAATAGCCCAGTGTCCCCAAACAATGGTATCACTGATTTCTCCTGCTTACCTTCCTCTCCCGGAATGGCCCGCTGTCCCCATACACTAGTATCACAGATACAGTATCTCCTACTTATCATCCTCTCCCAGAATGGCCCGCTGTCCCCATAAAATAGTATCAGAGATATCTTCTGCTTACATTTCTCTCTCAGATTGGCCCGCTGTTCCCATACACTAGTATCACAGATATTTCCTACTTACCTTTCTCTCCCAGATTGGCCCGCTATCCCTATACACTAGTATCAAAGCCATCTCTTGCTTACCTTTCTCTCCCGGAATGGCCCGCTGTCCCCATACACTAGTATTACAGATATCTAGTGCTTACCTTTCTCTACCGGAATGGCCCGCTGTCCCCTTACAATAGTATCACAGATATCTCCTGCTTACCTTCCTCTCCCGGAATGGCCCGCTGCCCTATACACTAGTATCATAGATATCCCTGGCTTAATTTTCTCTCCCAGAATGGCCCACTGTCCCCATACACTAGTATCTTAGATATCTCCTACTTACCTTTCTCTCCGGAATGGCCCGCTGTCTCCATACACTAGTATCACAGATATCTCCTGCTTACCTTCATCTCCCGGAATGGCCGCTGTCCCCATACACTAGTATCACAGATATTTCTGGCTTACCTTTCTCTCCCGGAATGGCCCGCTATCCCAAAACAATGGTATCACAGATTTCTCCTGTTTACCTTCCTCTCCCGGAATGGCCCACTGTCCCCATACACTAGTATCATAGATATTTCCTGCTTACCTTTCTCTCCCGGACTGGCCCCCTGTCCCAAAACACTAGTATCATAGATATCTCCTGTTTGCCTTCCTCTCCCGGTATGGCCCACTGTCCCCATACACTAATATCACAGTTATTTCCTGCTTACCTTTCTCTCCCGGAATGGCCCGCTGTCCCCATAAACTAGTATCACAGATATCTCCTGCTTACCTTCCTCTCCCAGAATGGCCCGCTGTCCCCATACACTAGTATCACAGATATTTCCTGCTTAACTTTCTCTCCCGGAATAGCCCGGTGTCCCCAAACAATGGTATCACAGATTTCTCCTGCTTACCTTCCTCACCCGGAATGGCCAGCTGTCCCCATACACTAGTATCACAGATATTTCATACTTACCTTTCCTAACGTAATGGCCCACTGTCCCCATACACTGGTATCACAGATATCTTCTGCTTACCTTTCTCTCTCGGATTGGCCCGCTGTTCCCATACACTAGTATAAAAGCTGTCCCCTGTTTACCTTTCTCTCCCGGAATGGCCAGCTGTCCCCATACACTAGTATCACAGATATCTCCTGCTTACCTTCCTCTCCCAGAATGGCCCGCTGTCCCCATACACTAGTATCACAGATATCTTCTGCTTACCTTTCTCTCCCAGAATTGCCTGCTGTCCCCATACACTAGTATCACAGATATCTTCTGCTTACCTTTCTCTCCCGGAATGGCCCGCTTTCCCCATACACTAGTATCACAGATGCTTATCTTTCTCTTCCGGAATGTCCCGCTGTCCCCATACACTAGTATCACAGATATCTCCTGCTTACCTTCCTCTCCCGGAATGGCCCGCTGTCCCTATACACTAGTATCATAGATATCCCCATGCACCAGCAGCTGTATAGGCAATGTATGTGATATTCCTTGCCATCCTGCAAACCACAACTCCTAATCTATATTTGCACTAATGCAAAATTAGCTGGGTATTTAAAGTATGTGTATAATTTTGTACATGTCTGTAATTGGTTTTGTTTAAATATATGGGAATCTTTTATGACTTGCTAGCAATAGTCATTACCTGTGTTTGGATGGGGATCACTGAAGCATAGTTTATAGTGTCATACTGCCTGTTTTCTTAAACTTAGAGCAATGTATGTCCACTGATCAATTTGCATTTCAATCAACTGACCAATTGGCTCAGATGAGGCTAGTGTCTTAATCAGCCATACTATTTCTGAACATTCAGTCCTAGGGCAGCTTGGTGTGGTTATGCATTAAGTGTGGTTAAAATCAAGTGTGCTTTCTGAACAGTTAAAAAAGCAGTTGAAAAACATTGAACAACATCTAATACCAGGTAATTACAAACCCATTACTAAACAATTTTGTTTGGACTAATATAAAAAACATAATGTATCAAAAACTTCTATTTCTTATCTCACTACATGGAATATCTCTAAGGCTACTATATCTTTTACTCTCCCTGCAGCTCATCCTTCTGTACATATTGCTGCCTCATTAATCCATTCTCCTCTTACAAACACACATGAGCTTTTATCTTATCTATACACATTGACAATGACATCCACAACCTGTCGCCAAAAACATCTATCATACAAATCCCGCCAATATATTTATATCTCTCTCCTTCTGCTTCTATTAGCTGGTGACATATCACCAAATCCAGGCCCAACACACATGCCACACCCACAACGAGCTATAAATCCAGCTAACCTTATAAACATTGCGTGCCTCCCCTCACCCTCCAAGTCACTAAAATGTGCCTTATGGAACGCATGCTCTGTCTGCAACAAACTAACATCCATCCATGACCTCTTTATTTCAACTAACCTCAACCTTCTGGCGATAACAGAAACATGGCTCACGCAATCAGACACTGTCTCCCCTGCTGTACTTTCATATGGTAACCTACACTTCTCACACACCTCCAGGCCTAGTAATTGTAAAGGAGGTGCGGTAGGACTATTACTCTCCCAATCTTTTACATACACAGTTCTCCCACAGGTACCTTCACTCACATTTACATCATTTGAAGTACATTCTATCAGGACTTTCACCCCTTTCTCTCTGCGAGTTGCTGTTATCTATCGCCCACCTGGGCCACCTCAACAATTTCTGTAACATTTTTCTGCCTGGCTCCCTCACTTTCTATCCTCTGACATCTCCACCATCATTATGTGTGATTTCAATATCCCCATTGACAGTCCACAATCTCCTCATGCCTCCAAACTACTCTCTCTAAGCTCCTCTCTTGGCCTCTCCCAATGGACTGACTCCGCTACTCATAAGGAGGGCCACTGCCTTGATCTTGTATTCACCCGACTATGCTCAGTCTCTGATTTCACTAATGCTCCTCTCCCTCTCTCAGATCACAACCTTATCACCTGCACACTCTCCTCAATTACATCAACCTCAACATCAGTGAAATCAACCAAACCTCCTAAAACCCGCAGAAATATTAATGCTATTAACTTTCATCAACTATCTACCTCTCTACAACAACAACTCTCACCAATTTCTACATTCACTTCTCCTGAGACTGCTGCATCACACCTAAACCAGATTCTAGAAAAAGCCCTCGATGAAGTAGCTCCAGCTACCCATCACACACCACGTAAACTTAGACGTCAACCGTGGCATTCTAACTTTACAAGGCATCTACAAAAACTCTCACGTAAAGTAGAACGTCAGTGGCGAAAGTCTCATACTCCAAGTGACTTCCTCACATATAAGACTATCTACAACTCTTATCGTACTGCTCTGGACACTGCCAAACAAACATATTTCCAATCTCTTATCTCTGCTCAAACCTCTAACCCCAAGCAACTTTTTAATACATTTAAACTGCTTCTTACCCCTCCCTCACCCAAACCACCTGCTACTATCTGTGCACAAGATTTTGCTTCCTATTTTAGGGACAAGATTGATGAGATCCGAAATGAAATGGTATGCTCTTCCTCAGCTAGTGACCTGCTCAATTCGCTACCTGTATCCTCTGGCACATTCTCTTCATTTGATCTCACAAATGAAGATGAAGTATCTTCCCTCTTCTCATCCTCCTACTCTATTATCTCTCCTCTAGATCCTATACCCTCACAAATCAGAAAAGCTCTGTCTCCTGTGCTTATCCCAACCCTAACTAAAATCTGTAATCTTTCTCTCTCTACTGGCATCTTTCCATCACTGTTCAAGCATGCAGTGATTACTCCTATTCTTAAAAAACATAACTCTGACCCCAACACTCTCTCAAATTACCATCCTATCTCCCAGCTCCCATGCCCCTCAAAGCTACTTGAGAGACTTGTCTACACCTGCCTTACACACTTTCTTAACTCACACAACCTATTGGACCCACTTCAGTCCGGCTTCCGTTCCCAACACTCCACAGAGACAGCACTGACTAAGGTAGTAAATGATCTGGTCACTGCCAAGGCTAAAGGCCATTACTCACTCCTAATTCTTCTAGATCTCTCTGCTGCTTTTGACACTGTTGACCACTCTCTTCTCATACAAACACTACAATCCCTGGGTTTTAAGGACACTGCTCTTTCTTGGTTCTCTTCCTACCTATCTGATCGCTCTTTCACTGTTCGTTTTTCTGATTCTGCCCCCTCTTCGCTACCTCTATCAGTTGGAGTACCTCAAGGCTCTGTGTTAGGGCCTCTGTTATTCTCAATCTATAACTCCTCTCTTGGCAAACTAATCAGCTCTTTTGGATTTCAGTACCATCTGTATGCGGATGATACTCAAATCTACCTATCTTCCCCAGATTTATCACTAACTGTACTGGTCCGTGTCACTGAATGTCTTTCTGCCATTTCATCTTGGATGTCATCTCGCCACCTGAAACTTAATATTTCTAAAACAGAATTAATTATATTTCCACCAGCCAACAACAGTTACCAACCTGATCTCTCTATCACAGTTGATAAGTCGACAACCCACCCTGCCCCACAAGCTCACTGCCTTGGTGTCATCCTTGACTCTGAACTGTCCTTTGTTCCCCACATTCAATCTGTCTCTAAATCATGTAACATACATCTAAAAAATATATCCAAAATTCGACCATATCTTACACAAGACACTGCAAAAACTCTAATCCATGCACTTATTATTTCCCGCCTTGACTATTGCAATAGTCTCCTTACTGGTCTTCCCAAAAACAGGCTATCGCCATTAAAATCAATTATGAATGCAGCTGCAAGGCTTATCTTCCTTGCCAAATGTTCCTCGTCTGCTGCCCTGCTCTGTCAGTCCCTCCATTGGTTGCCGGTTTTCTACCATATTCAATACAAAATACTCTTACTTACACATAAGGCTATTAACCAAACCACACCAACATACATCTCTTCACTCATCTCAAAATATTGCCCTACCCAACCTCTCCGCTCAGCACAAGATCTGCGTCTCTCATCCCTATGCATTACTTGCTCCCACTCATGGTTACAGGACTTTTTTCGGGCTGCACCCACTCTATGGAATGCCTTACCACGCACAATACGACTTTCCTATAGTCTCCAATCCTTCAAGCGATCCCTGAAAACTCACCTCTTCAGGCAAGCTTATCAGATCCCAGAACCGCCCACACAACCTTCATAGTTTCCATATCTAATTACATCCCCTTTTACAGTCCACACACAACCTCACAAATCGTCTTTCTCTCACATCCTCATGACATTTGGCCGACATTCCTGTGTGACTGGATCATGCAGCCAACCAAGAAACTGTTCATTGTGGCTGGACAAGATGCAATATATAGCACCTATACTTGTGTATTACTGCCTATTTCCCTATAGATTGTAAGATTGCGAGCAGGGCCTTCCTACCTATATATCTGTCTGTTATTATCCAGTTTTGTTCTATCAATGTTGACAATTGTAAAACGCAACGCAATATGCTGCGCTATATAAGAAACTGTTAATAAATAAATAAAATAAATATCCCTGGCTTAACTTTCTCTCCCGGAATGGTCAGCTGTCCCCATACACTAGTATCAAAGATATTTCATACATACCTTTCCTAACGGAATGGCCCACTGTCCCCATACACTGGTATCACAGATATCTTCTGCCTACCTTTCTCTCTCGGATTGGCCTGCTGTTCCCATACACTAGTATCAAAGCTATCCCCTGTTTACCTTTCTCTACCGGAATGGCCAGCTGTCCCCATACACTAGTATCACAGATATCTCCTGCTACCTTCCTCTCCCGGAATGTCCCGCTGTCCCCATACACTAGTATCACAGATATCTCCTGCTTACCTTTCTCTCCCGGAATGGCCAGCTGTCCCCATACACTAGTATCGCAGATATCTCCTGCTTATCTTTCTCTTCCAGAATGTCCAGCTGTCCACATAAACTAGTATCACAGATATCCCATATCTTTCTCTCCCGGAATAGCCCGCAGTCCCCATACACAAGTATCACAGATATTTCCTGCTTACATTTCTCTTCCGGAATGTCCCGCTGTCCCCATACACTAGTATCACAGATATCTCCTGCTTACCTTTCTCTCCCGGAATGGCCAGCTGTCCCCATACACTAGTATCTCACAGATACCTTCTGCTTACCTTTCTCTCCTGGAATGGCCCGCTGTCCCCAAACACTAGTATCATAGCTATCCCTTGCTTACCTTCCTCTACTGGAATGGCTCGCTGTCCCCATACAATAGTATCACAGATATCTCCTGCTTACCTACCGATCCCGGAATGCCCCGCTGTCCCCATACACTAGTATCACAGATATCTTCTCCTTACCTTTCTCTCCTGGAATGGCCCGCTATCCCCATACACTAGTATCACAGATATCCCTTACCTACCTTTCTCTCCCGGAATAGCCCGCTGTCCCCATACACTAGTATCGCAGATATCTCCTGCTTATCTTTCTCTTCCAGAATGTCCCGCTGTCCCCATACACTAGTATCACAGATATCTGCTGCTTACCTTTCTCTCCCGGAATGGCCAGCTGTCCCCATACACTAGTATCACAGATATCTCCTGCTTACCTTTCTCTCCCGGAATGTCCCGCTGTCCCCATACACTAGTATCACAGATATCTTCTGCTTAACTTTCTCTCCCGGAATGGCCAGCTGTCCCCATACACTAGTATCTCACAGATACCTTCTGCTTACCTTTCTCTCCTGGAATGGCCCGCTGTCCCCAAACACTAGTATCATAGCTATCCCTTGCTTACCTTCCTCTACTGGAATGGCTCGCTGTCCCCATACAATAGTATCACAGATATCTCCCGCTTACCAACCGATCCCGGAATGCCCCGCTGTCCCCATACACTAGTATCACAGATATCTTCTCCTTACCTTTCTCTCCTCGAATGGCCCGCTATCCCCATACACTAGTATCACAGATATCCCTTACCTACCTTTCTCTCCCGGAATAGCCCGCTGTCCCCATACACTAGTATCGCAGATATCTCCTGCTTATCTTTCTCTTCCAGAATGTCCAGCTGTCCACATAAACTAGTATCACAGATATCCCATATCTTTCTCTCCCGGAATAGCCCGCAGTCCCCATACACAAGTATCACAGATATTTCCTGCTTACATTTCTCTTCCGGAATGTCCCGCTGTCCCTATACACTAGTATCACAGATATCTCCTGCTTACCTTACTCTCCCGGAATGGCCCGCTGTCCCCCTACAGTAGTATCAGATATCTCCTGCTTACCTTTCTCTCCCAGAATGGCCCGCTGTCCCCATACACTAGTATCACATGTATCTCCTGCTTACCTTCCTCTCCCGCAATAGCCACTGTCCTCATAAACTAGCGTCACAGATATCTCCGGCTTACCTTCCTCTCCCAGACTGTCCGGTGTCCCCATACACTAGTATCACATATATCTCCTGCTTACCGGTCTCTCCTGCAATGGCCCGCTGTCTCCATACACTAGTATCACAGATATCTCTTGCTTACCTTTCTCTCCCAGAATGGCCGCAGTCCCCACACACTAGTATCACAGATAACTCCTGCTTACCTTTATCTCCCAGAATGGCCACTGTTACCCTACACTAGTATCACAGATATCTCCTGCTTGCCTTCCTCTCACGAAATAGCCCGCTGTCCCCATACACTAGTATCACAGTTATCTCCTGCTTAGCTTTATCTCCCGGACTGGCCTGCTGTCCCCATACACTAGTATCACATATATCTCCTGCTTACCTGTCTCTCCCGGAATGGCCCGCTGTCCCCATACACTAGTATCACAGATATCTCCTGCTTAACTTTATCTCCCGGAATGGCCTCTGTTACCATACACTACTATCACAGATATCTCCGGCTTACCTTCCTCTCCCGGAATTTCCTGCTCTCCCCATACACTAGTATCACATATATTTCCTGCTGACCTGTCTCTCCCGCAATCGCCCGCAGTCCCCATACATTAGCAGCACAGATATCTCCTGCTTACTTTTCTCTCCCAGAATGGCCGCTGTCCCCATACACTAGTATCACAAATATCTCCTGCTTACCTTCCTCTCCCGCAATAGCCACTGTCCTCATACACTAGCATCACAGATATCTCCGGCTTACCTTCCTCTCCCAGAATGTCCGGTGTCCCCATACACTAGTATCACATATATCTCCTGCTTACCGGTCTCTCCTGCAATGGCCCGCTGTCCCCATACATTAGCAGCACAGATATCTCTTGCTTACCTTTCTCTCCCAGAATGGACGCAGTCCCCACACACTAGTATCACAGATATCTCCTGCTTACCTTTATCTCCCAGAATGGCCACTGTTACCCTACACTAGTATCACAGATATCTCCTGCTTACCTTCCTCTCCCGAAATGGCCCGCTGACCCCATACACTAGTATCACAGTTATCTCCTGTTTAGTTTTCTCTCCCGGACTGGCCCGCTGTCCCCATACACTAGTATCACATATATCTCCTGCTTACCTGTCTCTCCCGGAATGGCCCGCTGTCCCCATACACTAGTATGACAGATATCTCCTGCTTAACTTTATCTCCCGGAATGGCCTCTGTTACCATACACTAGTATCACAGATATCTCCTGCTTACCTTCCTCTCCCGAAATGTCCTGCTCACCCCATACACTAGTATCACATATATCTCCTGCTTACCTGTCTCTCCCGCAATGGCCCGCAGTCCCCATACTTCAGCAGCACAGATATCTCCTACTTACTTTTCTCTCCCAGAATGGCCGCTGTACCCATACACTAGTATCACAGATATCTCCTGCTTACCTGTCTCTTCAGCAATGGCCCACTGTCCCCATACATTAGCAGCACAGATATCTCCTGCTTTCTTTTCTCTCCCAGAATGGCCGCTGTCCCCATACACTAGTATCACAGATATCTCCTGCTTACCTTTATCTCCAGGAATGGCCACTGTTACCATACACTAGTATCGCAGATATCTCCTGCTTACCTTCCTCTCCTGGAATGTCCTGCTCTCCCAAAAAATTAGTATCATAGATATCTCCTGCTTACCTTTCTCTTTTGGAAAGGCCGCTTTCCCCATACACTAGAATCACAGATATCTCCTGCTTACCTTTCTCTCCCGGAATGACCGGCTGTCCACATACATTAGCAACACAGATATCTCCTGCTTGCCTTTCTCTCCCAGAATGGCCCGCTGTCCCCATACACTAGTATCACAGATATCTCCTGCTTACCTTTATTTCCCGGAATGGCCACTGTTACCATACACTTGTATCACAGATATCGCCTGCTTACCTTTCTCTCCTGGAATGGCATACTGTCCCCATACACTAGTATCACAGATATCTCCTGCTTACCTTCCTCTCCTGGAATAGCCCGTTTGCCCCATACACTAGCATCACAGATATCTCCTGCTTACCTTTCTCTCTCGGAATGGCCACTGTCCCCATACACTAGTATCACAGAAATCTCCTGCTTAACTTCCTCTTTTGGAATGGCCCATTTTCCCCATGCACTAGTATCATAGATATCTCCTACTTACTATTCTCTCCCGGAATGGCCCGCTGTCCCCATACACTAGTATTACCTATATTTTTCCTGCGTACCTTTCACTCCCAGAATGGCCCACTGTCCCCATACACTAGTATCACAGATACCTCCTGCTTACCTACCGATCCCTGAATGTCCCGCTGTCCACATGCACTAGTATCACAGATGTATTCTTCTGATTAACTTTTCTCTCCCGGAATGGCCCGCTGTCCCCATAAACTAGTATCACAGATATTTCCTGCTTACCTTTCTCTTCCGGAATGTCCCGCTGTCCCCATACGCTAGTATCACAGATATCCCTTACTTACCTTTCTCTCCTGGAATGGCCCGCTGTCCCCAAACACTAGTATCACAGATATCTTCTGCTTACCTTTCTCCACCGGAATGGCCCACTCTCCCCATACACTAGTATCACAGATATCTCCTGCTTACCTTCCTCTTGCGGAATGGCCGTTGACCCCAAACACTAGTATCACAGTTATAACCTGCTTACCTTTATCTCCAGGAATGGCCGCTGTTACCATACACTAGTATCACAGATATCTCCTGCTTACCTTCCTCTCCTGGAATAGCCCGTTTGCCCCATACACTAGCATCACAGATATCTCCTGCTTACCTTTCTCTCTCGGAATGGCCACTGTCCCCATACACTAGTATCACAGAAATCTCCTGCTTACCTTCCTCTCCTGGAATGGCCCATTTTCCCCATGCACTAGTATCATAGATATCTCCTACTTACTATTCTCTCCCGGAATGGCCCGCTGTCCCCATACACTAGTATTTCCTATATTTTTCCTGCGTACCTTTCTCTCCCAGAATGGCCCACTGTCCCCATACACTAGTATCACAGATATCTCCTGCTTACCTACCGATCCCGGAATGTCCCGCTGTCCACATGCACTAGTATCACAGATGTATTCTTCTGATTAACTTTTCTCTCCCGGAATGGCCCGCTGTCCCCATAAACTAGTATCACAGATATTTCCTGCTTACCTTTCTCTTCCGGAATGTCCCGCTGTCCCCATACGCTAGTATCACAGATATCCCTTACTTACCTTTCTCTCCAGGAATGGCCCGCTGTCCCCAAACACTAGTATTACAGATATCTTCTGCTTACCTTTCTCCACCGGAATGGCCCACTCTCCCCATACACTAGTATCACAGATATCTCCTGCTTACCTTCCTCTTGCGGAATGGCCGTTGACCCCTAACACTAGTATCACAGTTATAACCTGCTTACCTTTATCTCCAGGAATGGCCGCTGTTACCTAGTATCAGAGATATCCCCTGCTTACCTTTCTCTCCCGGAATGGCCCGCTGTCCGCATTCACAAGTATCATAGATATCTCATTCTTACCTTTTTCTCCCGGAATGGCCCGCTGTCCCCCTACCCTAGAATCAGATATCACCTGCTTACCTTTTTCTCCCGGAATGGCCGCTGTCCCCATACACTAGTATCACAGTTATCTCCGGCTTACCTTTCTCTCCCAGAATAGCCACTGTCCTCATAAACGAGTATCACAGATATTTCCTGCTTAGCTTCCTCTCGCAGAATGTC
Organism: Taudactylus pleione; assembly: GCA_031769625.1. Lineage (NCBI taxonomy): Eukaryota > Metazoa > Chordata > Amphibia > Anura > Myobatrachidae > Taudactylus > Taudactylus pleione. The sequence goes on from JAUIMM010000388.1 coordinate 1,943,107, forward strand.
CGCTGTCCCCATACACTAGTACGACAGATATCTCCTGCTTACCTTTCTCTCCCGGAATGGCCCGCTGTCCCCATACACTAGTATCACAAATATCTCCTGCTTACCTGTCTCTCCTGGAGTGGCCCGCTGTCCCCATACATTAGCAGCACAGATATCTCCTGCTTACCTTTCTCTACCAGAATGGCCGCTGTCCCCATACACTAGTATCACAGAAATCTCCTACTTACCTTCCTCTCCCGAAATGGCCCGCTGTCCCCATACACTAGTATCACAGATATCTCCTGCTTACCTTTCTCATCCGGAATGGCCCGCTATCCCCATGCACTAGTATCACATATCTCTCCTGCTAACCTTTCTCTCCCGGCATGGCCACTGTCCCCATACACTAGTATCACAGATATCTCCTGGTTACCTTTCTCATCCGGAATGGCCCGCTGTCCCCATACACTGGTATCACATATATCGCCTGCTAACCTTTCTCTCCCGGCATGACCACTGTCCCCATACACTAGTATCACATATATCTCCTGCTTACCTGTCTCTTCTGCAATGGCCCGCTGTCCCTATACATTAGCAGCATAGATATCTCCTGCTTACCTTCCTCTCCCGGAATGGCCCGCTGTCCCCATACAATAGTATCACAGATTTCTCCTGCTTAAATTTATCTCCCGAAATGGCCACTGTTACCATACACTAGTCTCACAGATATCTCCTGCTTACCTTCCTCTCCCGGAATGTCCTGCTTTCCTCATACACTAGAATCACAGATATCTCTTACTTACCTTTCTCTCCCGGAATGGCCCACTGTCCCCATACACTAGTATCACAGATATCTCCTGCTTACCTTTCTCTCCCAGAATGAAACGCTGTCCCCAAACATTAGCAATACAGATATCTCCTGCTTGCCTTTCTCTCCCAGAATGGCCCGCTGTCCCCATACACTAGTAACACAGATAACTCCTGCTTACCTTTCTCTCCTGGAAAGGCCCACTGTACCCATACACTAGTATCACAGATATCTCCTGCTTACCTTCCTCTCCTGGAATGGCCCGTTTACCCAATACACTAGCATCACAGATATCTCCTGCTTACCTCTCTCTCCCGGAATGGCCCGCTGTCCCCATACACTAGTATCACAGAAATCTCCTGCTTACCTTCCTCTCCTGGAATTGCCCAGTGTCCCCATTCTGTGGTATCACAGATATCTCCTATTTACCATTCTCTCCCGGAATGGCCCGCTGTCCCCATACATTAGTATCACCTATATCTCCTGCTTACCTTTCTCTCCCAGAATGGCCCACTTTCCCCATACACTAGTATCACAGATATCTCCTGCTTACCTTTCTCTCCCAGAATGGCCCACTTTCCCCATACACTAGTTTCACAGTTATCATCTGCTTACCATTATCTCTTGTAAAGGCCGCTGTTACCATACACTAGTATCACAGACACCCCCTGCATACCTTTCTCTCCCGGAATGGCCCCCTGTCCACATACACTAGTATCACAGATATCTCATTCAACCCTTTCTCTCCTGGAATGGCCCGCTGTCGCCCTACACTAGTATCAGATATCTCCTGCTTACCTTTCTCTCCCGGAATGGCCCGCTGTCCCCATACACTAGTATCACATGTATCTCCTGCTTACCTTCCTCTCCCGGAATAGCCACTGTCCTCATACACGAGTATCACAGATATCTCCTGCTTACCTTCCTCTCCCAGAATGGCCCACTGTCCCCATACACTAGTATCACAGATATCTCCTGCTTACCTTAATCTCCCGGAATGGCCACTGTTACCATACACTAGTATCACAGATATCTCCTGCTTACCTTCCTCTCCCGAAATGGCCCGCAGTCCCCATACACTAGTTACACCTATATCTCCTGCTTACCTTTCTCTCCCAGAATGGTCCACTGTCCCCATACACTAGTTTCACAGATATCTCCTGCTTACCTTTCTCTCCCGGAATGACCTGCTGTCCCCATACACTAGCATCCCAGATATCTCCTGCTTTCTTTTCTCTCCTGGAATGGCCCCTTTTCCTCATACTTTAGTAGCACTGATATCTCCTACTTACCTTTCTATCCCAGAATGGCTCGCTGTCCCCATACTCTAGAATCACAGATATCTCCTGCTTAACTTTATCTCCCGAAATGGCCACTGTTACCATACACTAGTACCACAGATATCTCCTGCTTACCTTCCTCTCCCGGAATGTCCTGCTGTCCCCGTACACTAGTATCACAGATATCTCCTGCTTACCATTCTCTCTCACAATGGCCCGCTTTCCCCATACACTAGTATCACAGATATCTTCTCCTTACCTTTCTCTCCCGGAATGGCCCGCTGTCCCCATACACTAGTATCACAGATATCCCTTACCTACCTTTCTCTCCCGGAATAGCCCGCTGTCCCCATACACTAGTATCGCAGATATCTCCTGCTTATCTTTCTCTTCAAGAATGTCCAGCTGTCCACATAAACTAGTATCACAGATATCTCTTATCTTTCTCTCCCGGAATAGCCCGCTGTCCCCATACACTAGTATCACAGATATTTCCTGCTTACAATTCTCTTCCGGAAAGTCCCGCTGTCCCCATACACTAGCATCACAGATATCTCCTGCTTACCTTACTCTCCCGGAATGGCCCGCTGTCCCCCTACACTAGTATCAGATATCTCCTGCTTACCTTTGTATCCCGGAATGGCCCGCTGTCCCCATACACTAGTATCACATGTATCTCCTGCTTACCTTCCTCTCCCGCAATAGCCACTGTCCTCATACACTAGCATCACAGATATCTCCGGCTTACCTTCCTCTCCCAGAATGTCCGGTGTCCCCATACACTAGTATCACAGATATCTCCTGCTTACATTAATCTCCCGGAAAGGCCACTGTTACCATACACTAGTATCACAGATATCTCCTACTTACCTTCCTCTCCCGGAATGGCCAGCTGTCCCCATACACTAGTTACACCTATATCTCCTGCTTACCTTTCTCTCCCAGAATGGTCCACTGTCCCCATACACTAGTTTCACAGATATCTCCTGCTTACCTTTCCCTCCCGGAATGGCCTGCTGTCCCCATACACTAGCATCACAGATATCTCCTGCTTTCTTTTCTCTCCTGGAATGGCCCCTTTTCCCCATACATTAGTAGCACTGATATCTCCTACTTACCTTTCTCTCCCAGAATGGCTCGCTGCCCCCATACACTAGAATCACAGATATCTCCTGCTTAACTTTATCTCCTGAAATGGCCACTGTTACCATACACTAGTACCACAGATATCTCCTGCTTACCTTCCTCTACCGGAATGTCCTGCTGTCCCCGTACACTAGTATCACAGATATCTCCTGCTTACCTTTCTCTCCCACAATGGCCCGCTTTCCCCATACACTAGTATCACAGATATCTTCTCCTTTCCTTTCTCTAGGAATGGCCCGCTGTCCCCATACACTAGTATCACAGATATCTCTTACCTACCTTTCTCTCCCGGAATAGCCCGCTGTCCCCATACACTAGTATCGCAGATATCTCCTGCTTATCTTTCTCTTCCAGAATGTCCAGCTGTCCACATAAACTAGTATCACAGATACACCTTATCTTCCTTTCCCGGAATAGCCCGCTGTCCCCATACACTAGTATCACAGATATTTCCTGCTTACATTTCTCTTCCGGAATGTCCCGCTGTCCCCATACACTAGCATCACAGATATCTCCTGCTTACCTTACTCTCCCGGAATGGCCCGCTGTCCCCCTACACTAGTATCAGATATCTCCTGCTTACCTTTCTATCCCGGAATAGCCCGCTGTCCCCATACACTAGTATCACATGTATCTCCTGCTTACCTTCCTCTCCCGCAATAGCCACTGTCCTCATACACTAGCATCACAGATATCTCCGGCTTACCTTCCTCTCCCAGAATGTCCGGTGTCCCCATACACTAGTAACACATATATCTCCTGCTTACCGGTCTCTCCTGCAATGGCCCGCTGTCCCCATACATTAGTATCACAGATATCTCTTGCTTACCTTCCTCTCCCAGAGAGTCTGGTGTCCCCATACACTAGTATCACATATATCTCCTGCTTACCGGTCTCTCCTGCAATGGCCCGCTGTCTCCATACACTAGTATCACAGATATCTCTTGCTTAAATTTCTCTCCCAGAATGGCCGCAGTCCCCACACACTAGTATCACAGATAACTCCAGCTTACCTTTATCTCCCGGAATGGCCACTGTTACCCTACACTAGTATCACAGATATCTCCTGCTTACCTTCCTCTCCCGAAATGGCCCGCTGTCCCCATACACAAGTATCACAGTTATCTGCTGCTTAGCTTTATCTCCCGGACTGGCCCGCTGTCCCCATACACTAGTATCACATATATCTCCTGCATACCTGTCCCTCCCGGAATGGCCCGCTGTCCCCATACACTAGTATCACAGATATCTCCTGCTTAACTTTATCTCCCGGAATGTCCGGTGTCCCCATACACTAGTATCACATATATCTCCTGCTTACCGGTATCTCCTGCAATGGCCCGCTGTCCCCATACATTAGCAGCACAGATATCTCTTGCTTACCTTTCTCTCCCAGAATGGCCGCAGTCCCCACACACTAGTATCACAGATATCTCCTGCTTGCCTTCATCTCCAGGAATGGCCCGCTGTCCCCCTACACTAGTATCAGATATCTCCTGCTTACCTTTCTCTCCCGGAATGGCCCGCTGTCCCCATACACTAGTATCACATGTATCTCCTGCTTACCTTCCTCTCCCACAATAGCCACTTTCCTCATACACTAGCATCACTGATATCTCCGGCTTACCTTCCTCTCCCAGAATGTCCAGTGTCCCCATACACTAGTATCACATCTCTTGCTTACCGTTCTCTCCTGCAATGGCCCACTGTCCCCATACATTAGCAGCACAGATATCTCTTGCTTACCTTTCTCTCCCAGAATGGTCGCAGTCCCCACACACTAGTATCACAGATATCTCCGGCTTACCTTTATCTCCCGGAATGGCCACTGTTACCCTACACTAGTATCACAGATATCTCCTGCTTACCTTCCTCTCCCGAAATGGCCTGCTGTCCCCATACACTAGTATCACATTTATTTCCTGCTTAGCTTTCTCTCCCGGACTGGCCCGCTATCCCCATACAATAGTATCACATATATCTCCTGCTTAACTGTCTCCCGGAATGGCCCGCTGTCCCCATACACTAGTATGACAGATATCTCCTGTTTAACTTTATCTCCCGGAATGGCCTCTGTTACCATACACTAGTATAACAGATATCTCCTGCTTACCTTCCTCTCCCGGAATGTCCTGCTCTCCCCATACACTAGTATCACAGTTATCCCCTGCTTACCTTTCTCTCCCAGAATGGTCCACTGTCCCCATACACTAGTTTCACAGATATCTCCTGCTTACCTTTCTCTCCCGGAATGACCTGCTGTCCCCATACACTAGCATCCCAGATATCTCCTGCTTTCTTTTCTCTCCTGGAATGGCCCCTTTTCCCCATACTTTAGTAGCACTGATATCTCCTACTTACCTTTCTATCCCAGAATGGCTCGCTGTCCCCATACTCTAGAATCACAGATATCTCCTGCTTAACTTTATCTCCCGAAATGGCCACTGTTACCATACACTAGTACCACAGATATCTCCTGCTTACCTTCCTCTCCCGGAATGTCCTGCTGTCCCCGTACACTAGTATCACAGATATCTCCTGCTTACCATTCTCTCTCACAATGGCCCGCTTTCCCCATACACTAGTATCACAGATATCTTCTCCTTACCTTTCTCTCCCGGAATGGCCCGCTGTCCCCATACACTAGTATCACAGATATCCCTTACCTACCTTTCTCTCCCGGAATAGCCCGCTGTCCCCATACACTAGTATCGCAGATATCTCCTGCTTATCTTTCTCTTCAAGAATGTCCAGCTGTCCACATAAACTAGTATCACAGATATCTCTTATCTTTCTCTCCCGGAATAGCCCGCTGTCCCCATACACTAGTATCACAGATATTTCCTGCTTACATTTCTCTTCCGGAAAGTCCCGCTGTCCCCATACACTAGCATCACAGATATCTCCTGCTTACCTTACTCTCCCGGAATGGCCCGCTGTCCCCCTACACTAGTATCAGATATCTCCTGCTTACCTTTCTATCCCGGAATGGCCCGCTGTCCCCATACACTAGTATCACATGTATCTCCTGCTTACCTTCCTCTCCCGCAATAGCCACTGTCCTCATACACTAGCATCACAGATATCTCCGGCTTACCTTCCTCTCCCAGAATGTCCGGTGTCCCCATACACTAGTATCACAGATATCTCCTGCTTACATTAATCTCCCGGAAAGGCCACTGTTACCATACACTAGTATCACAGATATCTCCTGCTTACCTTCCTCTCCCGGAATGGCCAGCTGTCCCCATACACTAGTTACACCTATATCTCCTGCTTACCTTTCTCTCCCAGAATGGTCCACTGTCCCCATACACTAGTTTCACAGATATCTCCTGCTTACCTTTCCCTCCCGGAATGGCCTGCTGTCCCCATACACTAGCATCACAGATATCTCCTGCTTTCTTTTCTCTCCTGGAATGGCCCCTTTTCCCCATACATTAGTAGCACTGATATCTCCTACTTACCTTTCTCTCCCAGAATGGCTCGCTGCCCCCATACACTAGAATCACAGATATCTCCTGCTTAACTTTATCTCCTGAAATGGCCACTGTTACCATACACTAGTACCACAGATATCTCCTGCTTACCTTCCTCTACCGGAATGTCCTGCTGTCCCCGTACACTACTATCACAGATATCTCCTGCTTACCTTTCTCTCCCACAATGGCCCGCTTTCCCCATACACTAGTATCACAGATATCTTCTCCTTTCCTTTCTCTAGGAATGGCCCGCTGTCCCCATACACTAGTATCACAGATATCTCTTACCTACCTTTCTCTCCCGGAATAGCCCGCTGTCCCCATACACTAGTATCGCAGATATCTCCTGCTTATCTTTCTCTTCCAGAATGTCCAGCTGTCCACATAAACTAGTATCACAGATACACCTTATCTTCCTTTCCCGGAATAGCCCGCTGTCCCCATACACTAGTATCACAGATATTTCCTGCTTACATTTCTCTTCCGGAATGTCCCGCTGTCCCCATACACTAGCATGACAGATATCTCCTGCTTACCTTACTCTCCCGGAATGGCCCGCTGTCCCCCTACACTAGTATCAGATATCTCCTGCTTACCTTTCTATCCCGGAATAGCCCGCTGTCCCCATACACTAGTATCACATGTATCTCCTGCTTACCTTCCTCTCCCGCAATAGCCACTGTCCTCATACACTAGCATCACAGATATCTCCGGCTTACCTTCCTCTCCCAGAATGTCCGGTGTCCCCATACACTAGTAACACATATATCTCCTGCTTACCGGTCTCTCCTGCAATGGCCCGCTGTCCCCGTACATTAGTATCACAGATATCTCTTGCTTACCTTCCTCTCCCAGAGAGTCCGGTGTCCCCATACACTAGTATCACATATATCTCCTGCTTACCGGTCTCTCCTGCAATGGCCCGCTGTCTCCATACACTAGTATCACAGATATCTCTTGCTTAAATTTCTCTCCCAGAATGGCCGCAGTCACACACTAGTATCACAGATAACTCCAGCTTACCTTTATCTCCCGGAATGGCCACTGTTACCCTACACTAGTATCACAGATATCTCCTGCTTACCTTCCTCTCCCGAAATGGCCCGCTGTCCCCATACACAAGTATCACAGTTATCTCCTGCTTAGCTTTATCTCCCGGACTGGCCCGCTGTCCCCATACACTAGTATCACATATATCTCCTGCATACCTGTCCCTCCCGGAATGGCCCGCTGTCCCCATACACTAGTATCACAGATATCTCCTGCTTAACTTTATCTCCCGGAATGTCCGGTGTCCCCATACACTAGTATCACATATATCTCCTGCTTACCGGTATCTCCTGCAATGGTCCGCTGTCCCCATACATTAGCAGCACAGATATCTCTTGCTTACCTTTCTCTCCCAGAATGGCCGCAGTCCCCACACACTAGTATCACAGATATCTCCTGCTTACCTTCATCTCCAGGAATGGCCCGCTGTCCCCCTACACTAGTATCAGATATCTCCTGCTTACCTTTCTCTCCCGGAATGGCCCGCTGTCCCCATACACTAGTATCACATGTATCTCCTGCTTACCTTCCTCTCCCACAATAGCCACTTTCCTCATACACTAGCATCACTGATATCTCCGGCTTACCTTCCTCTCCCAGAATGTCCAGTGTCCCCATACACTAGTATCACATCTCCTGCTTACCGTTCTCTCCTGCAATGGCCCGCTGTCCCCATACATTAGCAGCACAGATATCTCTTGCTTACCTTTATCTCCCGGAATGGCTACTGTTACCCTACACTAGTATCACAGATATCTCCTGCTTACCTTCCTCTCCCGAAATGGCCTGCTGTCCCCATACACTAGTATCACATTTATTTCCTGCTTAGCTTTCTCTCCCGGACTGGCCCGCTGTCCCCATACACTAGTATCACATATATCTCCTGCTTAACTGTCTCTCCCGGAATGGCCCGCTGTCCCCATACACTAGTATGACAGATATCTCCTGTTTAACTTTATCTCCCGGAATGGCCTCTGTTACCATACACTAGTATCACAGATATCTCCTGCTTACCTTCCTCTCCCGGAATGTCCTGCTCTCCCCATACACTAGTATCACAGTTATCCCCTGCTTTCCTTTCTCTCCCGCAATGGCCCTCAGTCCCCATACATTAGCAGCACAGATATCTCCTACTTACTTTTCTCTCCCAGAATGGCCGCTGTACCCATACACTAGTATTACAGATATCTGCTGCTTACCTGTCTCTTCAGCAATGGCCCACTGTCCCCATACATTAGCAGCACAGATATCTCCTGCTTACTATTCTCTCCCAGAATGGCCGCTGTCCCCATACACTAGTATCACAGATATCTCCTGCTTACCTTTATCTCCAGGAATGGCCACTGTTACCATACACTAGTATCACAGATATCTCCTGCTTACCTTTCTCTCCCGGAATGTCCTGCTCTCCCCATACATTAGAATCATAGATATCTCCAGCTTACCTTTCTCTTTTGGAATCGCCGCTTTCCCCATACACTAGAATCACAGATATCTCTTACTTACCTTTCTCTCCCGGCATGGCCACTGTCCCCATACACTAGTATCACAGATATCTCCTGGTTACCTTTCTCATCCGGAATGGCCCGCTGTCCCCATACACTAGTATCACATATATCTCCTGCTAACCTTTCTCTCCCGGCATGGCCGCTGTCCCCATACACTAGTATCACATATATCTCCTGCTTACCTGTCTCTTCCGCAATGGCCTGCTGTCCCCATACATTCGCAGCATAGATATCTCCTGCTTACCTTCCTCTCCCGGAATGGCCCGCTGTCCCCATACAATAGTATCACAGATATCTCCTGCTTAAATTTATCTCCCGAAATGGCCACTGTTACCATACACTAGTATCACAGATATCTCCTGCTTACCTTCCTCTCTCGGAATGTCCTGCTTTCCTCATACACTAGAATCACAGATATCTCTTACTTACCTTTCTCTCCCGGAATGGCCCACTGTCCCCATACACTAGTATAACAGATATCTCCTGCTTACCTTTCTCTCCCAGAATGACATGCTGTCCCCATACATTAGCAGTACAGATATCTCCTGCTTGCCTTTCTCTCCCAGAATGGCCTGCTGTCCCCATACACTAGTATCACAGATAACTCCTGCTTACCTTTCTCTCCTGGAAAGGCCCACTGTCCCCATACACTAGTATCACAGATATCTCCTGCTTACCTTCCTCTCCTGGAATGGCCCATTTTCCCCATGCACTAGTATCATAGATATCTCCTACTTACCATTTTCTCCCGGTATGGCCCGCTGTCCCCATACACTAGCATTACCTATATTTTTCCTGTGTACCTTTCTCTCCCAGAATTGCCAACTGTCCCCATACACTAGTATCACAGATATCTCCTGCTTACCTACCGATCCCGGAATGTCCCGCTGTCCACATACACTAGTATCACAGATGTATTCTTCTGATTAACTTTTCTCTCCCGGAATGGCCCGCTGTCCCCATACACTAGTATCACAGATATCTCCTGCTTACCTTTCTCCACCGGAATGGCCCGCTCTCCCCATACACTAGTATCACAGATATCTCCTGCTTACCTTCCTCTTGTGGAAAGGCTGTTGACCCCAAACACTAGTATCACAGTTATCACCTGCTTACCTTTATCTCCAGGAATGGCCGCTGTTACCATACACTAGTATCACAGATATCCCCTGCTTACCTTTCTCTCCCGGAATGGCCCGCTGTCCGCATTCACAAGTATCATAGATATCTCATTCTTACCTTTTTCTCCCGGAATGGCCCGCTGTCCCCCTACCCTAGTAGCAGATATCACCTGCTTACCTTTTTCTCCCGGAATGGCCGCTGTCCCCATACACTAGTATCACAGTTATCTCCGGCTTACCTTTCTCTCCCAGAATAGCCACTGTCCTCAGAAACGAGTATCACAGATATTTCCTACTTACCATCCTCTCCCAGAATGGCCGCTGTCCCCATACACTAGTACCACAGATATCTCCTGCTTACCTTTCTCTCCCGGAATGGCCCGCTGTCCCCATACACTAGTATCACAAATATCTCCTGCTTACCTGTCTCTCCTGGAGTGGCCCGCTGTCCCCATACATTAGCAGCACAGATATCTCCTGCTTACCTTTCTCTACCAGAATGGCCGCTGTGCCCATACACTAGTATCACAGATATCTCCTGCTTACCTTCCTCTCCTGAAATGGCCTGCTGTCCCCATACACTAGTATCACAGATATCTCCTGCTTACCTTTCTCATCCGGAATGACCCGCTATCCCCATACACTAGTATCACATATATCTCCTGCTAACCTTTCTCTCCCGGCATGGCCACTGTCCCCATACACTAGTATCACAGATATCTCCTGGTTACCTTTCTCATCCGGAATGGCCCGCTGTCCCCATACACTAGTATCACATATATCTCCTGCTAACCTTTCTCTCCCGGCATGGCCACTGTCCCCATACACTAGTATCACATATATCTCCTGCTTACCTGTCTCTTCTGCAATGGCCCGCTGTCCCCATACATTCGCAGCATAGATATCTCCTGCTTACCTTCCTCTCCCGGAATGGCCCGCTGTCCCCATACAATAGTATCACAGATATCTCCTACTTAAATTTATCTCCCGAAATGGCCACTGTTACCATACACTAGTATCACAGATATCTCCTGCTTACCTTCCTCTCCCGGAATGTCCTGCTTTCCTCATACACTAGAATCACAGATATCTCTTACTTACCTTTCTCTCCAGGAATGGCCCACTGTCCCCATACACTAGTATAACAGATATCTCCTGCTTACCTTTCTCTCCCAGAATGACACGCTGTCCCCATACATTAGCAGTACAGATATCTCCTGCTTGCCTTTCTCTCCCAGAATGGCCCGCTGTCCCCATACACTAGTATCACAGATAACTCCTGCTTACCTTTCTCTCCTGGAAAGGCCCACTGTCCCCATACACTAGTATCACAGATATCTCCTGCTTACCTTCCTCTCCTGGAATGGCCCATTTTCCCCATGCACTAGTATCATAGATATCTCCTACTTACCATTCTCTCCCGGTATGGCCCGCTGTCCCCATACACTAGTATTACCTATATTTTTCCTGTGTACCTTTCTCTCCCAGAATGGCCAACTGTCCCCATACACTAGTATCACAGATATCTCCTGCTTACCTACCGATCCCGGAATGTCCCGCTGTCCACATACACTAGTATCACAGATGTATTCTTCTGATTAACTTTTCTCTCCCGGAATGGCCCGCTGTCCCCATACACTAGTATCACAGATATTTCCTGCTTACCTTTCTCTTCCGGAATGTCCCGCTGTCCCCATACGCTAGTATCACAGATATCCCTTACTTATCTTTCTCTCCTGGAATGGCCCACTGTCCCCAAACACTAGTATCACAGATATCTCCTGCTTACCTTTCTCCACCGGAATAGCCCGCTCTCCCCATACACTAGTATCACAGATATCTCCTGCTTACCTTCCTCTTGCGGAAAGGCCATTGACCCCAAACACTAGTATCACAGTTATCACCTGCTTACCTTTATCTCCAGGAATGGCCGCTTTTACCATACACTAGTATCACAGATATCCCCTGCTTACCTTTCTCTCCCGGAATGGCCCGCTGTTCGCATTCACAAGTATCATAGATATCTCATTCTTACCTTTTTCTCCCGGAATGGCCGCTGTCCCCCTACCCTAGTATCAGATATCACCTGCTTACCTTTTTCTCCCAGAATGGCCGCTGTCCCCATACACTAGTATCACAGTTATCTCCGGCTTACCTTTCTCTCCCAGAATAGCCACTGTCCTCATAAACGAGTATCACAGATATTTCCTACTTACCTTCCTCTCCCAGAATGGCCGCTGTCCCCATACACTAGTACCACAGATATCTCCTGCTTACCTTTCTCTCCCGGAATGGCCCGCTGTCCCCATACACTAGTATCACAAATATCTCCTGCTTACCTGTCTCTCCTGGAGTGGCCCGCTGTCCCCATACATTAGCAGCACAGATATCTCCTGCTTACCTTTCTCTACCAGAATGGCCGCTGTGCCCATACACTAGTATCACAGATATCTCCTGCTTACCTTCCTCTCCCGAAATGGCCCGCTGTCCCCATACACTAGTATCACAGATATCTCCTGCTTACCTTTCTCATCCGGAATGGCCCGCTATCCCCATACACTAGTATCACATATATCTCCTGCTAACCTTTCTCTCCCGGCATGGCCACTGTCCCCATACACTAGTATCACAGATATCTCCTGGTTACCTTTCTCATCCGGAATGGCCCGCTGTCCCCATACACTAGTATCACATATATCTCCTGCTAACCTTTCTCTCCCGGCATGGCCACTGTCCCCATACACTAGTATCACATATATCTCCTGCTTACCTGTCTCTTCTGCAATGGCCCGCTGTCCCCATACATTCGCAGCATAGATATCTCCTGCTTACCTTCCTCTCCCGGAATGGCCCGCTGTCCCCATACAATAGTATCACAGATATCTCCTACTTAAATTTATCTCCCGAAATGGCCACTGTTACCATACACTAGTATCACAGATATCTCCTGCTTACCTTCCTCTCCCGGAATGTCCTGCTTTCCTCATACTCTAGAATCACAGATATCTCTTGCTTACCTTCCTCTCCCAGAGAGTCCGGTGTCCCCATACACTAGTATCACATATATCTCCTGCTTACCGGTCTCTCCTGCAATGGCCCGCTGTCTCCATACACTAGTATCACAGATATCTCTTGCTTAAATTTCTCTCCCAGAATGGCCGCAGTCCCCACACACTAGTATCACAGATAACTCCAGCTTACCTTTATCTCCCGGAATGGCCACTGTTACCCTACACTAGTATCACAGATATCTCCTGCTTACCTTCCTCTCCCGAAATGGCCCGCTGTCCCCATACACAAGTATCACAGTTATCTGCTGCTTAGCTTTATCTCCCGGACTGGCCCGCTGTCCCCATACACTAGTATCACATATATCTCCTGCATACCTGTCCCTCCCGAAATGGCCCGCTGTCCCCATACACTAGTATCACAGATATCTCCTGCTTAACTTTATCTCCCGGAATGTCCGGTGTCCCCATACACTAGTATCACATATATCTCCTGCTTACCGGTATCTCCTGCAATGGCCCGCTGTCCCCATACATTAGCAGCACAGATATCTCTTGCTTACCTTTCTCTCCCAGAATGGCCGCAGTCCCCACACACTAGTATCACAGATATCTCCTGCTTGCCTTCATCTCCAGGAATGGCCCGCTGTCCCCCTACACTAGTATCAGATATCTCCTGCTTACCTTTCTCTCCCGGAATGGCCCGCTGTCCCCATACACTAGTATCACATGTATCTCCTGCTTACCTTCCTCTCCCACAATAGCCACTTTCCTCATACACTAGCATCACTGATATCTCTGGCTTACCTTCCTCTCCCAGAATGTCCAGTGTCCCCATACACTAGTATCACATCTCCTGCTTACCGTTCTCTCCTGCAATGGCCTGCTGTCCCCATACACTAGTATCACATTTATTTCCTGCTTAGCTTTCTCTCCCGGACTGGCCCGCTGTCCCCATACAATAGTATCACATATATCTCCTGCTTAACTGTCTCCCGGAATGGCCCGCTGTCCCCATACACTAGTATGACAGATATCTCCTGTTTAACTTTATCTCCCGGAATGGCCTCTGTTACCATACACTAGTATCACAGATATCTCCTGCTTACCTTCCTCTCCCGGAATGTCCTGCTCTCCCCATACACTAGTATCACAGTTATCCCCTGCTTACCTTTCTCTCCCAGAATGGTCCACTGTCCCCATACACTAGTTTCACAGATATCTCCTGCTTACCTTTCTCTCCCGGAATGACCTGCTGTCCCCATACACTAGCATCCCAGATATCTCCTGCTTTCTTTTCTCTCCTGGAATGGCCCCTTTTCCCCATACTTTAGTAGCACTGATATCTCCTACTTACCTTTCTATCCCAGAATGGCTCGCTGTCCCCATACTCTAGAATCACAGATATCTCCTGCTTAACTTTATCTCCCGAAATGGCCACTGTTACCATACACTAGTACCACAGATATCTCCTGCTTACCTTCCTCTCCCGGAATGTCCTGCTGTCCCCGTACACTAGTATCACAGATATCTCCTGCTTACCATTCTCTCTCACAATGGCCCGCTTTCCCCATACACTAGTATCACAGATATCTTCTCCTTACCTTTCTCTCCCAGAATGGCCCGCTGTCCCCATACACTAGTATCACAGATATCCCTTACCTACCTTTCTCTCCCGGAATAGCCCGCTGTCCCCATACACTAGTATCGCAGATATCTCCTGCTTATCTTTCTCTTCAAGAATGTCCAGCTGTCCACATAAACTAGTATCACAGATATCTCTTATCTTTCTCTCCCGGAATAGCCCGCTGTCCCCATACACTAGTATCACAGATATTTCCTGCTTACTTTTCTCTTCCGGAAAGTCCCGCTGTCCCCATACACTAGCATCACAGATATCTCCTGCTTACCTTACTCTCCCGGAATGGCCCACTGTCCCCCTACACTAGTATCAGATATCTCCTGCTTACCTTTCTATCCCGGAATGGCCCGCTGTCCCCATACACTAGTATCACATGTATCTCCTGCTTACCTTCCTCTCCCGCAATAGCCACTGTCCTCATACACTAGCATCACAGATATCTCCGGCTTACCTTCCTCTCCCAGAATGTCCGGTGTCCCCATACACTAGTATCACAGATATCTCCTGCTTACATTAATCTCCCGGAAAGGCCACTGTTACCATACACTAGTATCACAGATATCTCCTGCTTACCTTCCTCTCCCGGAATGGCCAGCTGTCCCCATACACTAGTTACACCTATATCTCCTGCTTACCTTTCTCTCCCAGAATGGTCCACTGTCCCCATACACTAGTTTCACAGATATCTCCTGCTTACCGTTCCCTCCCGGAATGGCCTGCTGTCCCCATACACTAGCATCACAGATATCTCCTGCTTTCTTTTCTCTCCTGGAATGGCCCCTTTTCCCCATACATTAGTAGCACTGATATCTCCTACTTACCTTTCTCTCCCAGAATGGCTCGCTGCCCCCATACACTAGAATCACAGATATCTCCTGCTTAACTTTATCTCCTGAAATGGCCACTGTTACCATACACTAGTACCACAGATATCTCCTGCTTACCTTCCTCTACCGGAATGTCCTGCTGTCCCCGTACACTACTATCACAGATATCTCCTGCTTACCTTTCTCTCCCACAATGGCCCTCTTTCCCCATACACTAGTATCACAGATATCTTCTCCTTTCCTTTCTCTAGGAATGGCCCGCTGTCCCCATACACTAGTATCACAGATATCTCTTACCTACCTTTCTCTCCCGGAATAGCCCGCTGTCCCCATACACTAGTATCGCAGATATCTCCTGCTTATCTTTCTCTTCCAGAATGTCCAGCTGTCCACATAAACTAGTATCACAGATACACCTTATCTTCCTTTCCCGGAATAGCCCGCTGTCCCCATACACTAGTATCACAGATATTTCCTGCTTACATTTCTCTTCCGGAATGTCCCGCTGTCCCCATACACTAGCATGACAGATATCTCCTGCTTACCTTACTCTCCCGGAATGGCCCGCTGTCCCCCTACACTAGTATCAGATATCTCCTGCTTACCTTTCTATCCCGGAATAGCCCGCTGTCCCCATACACTAGTATCACATGTATCTCCTGCTTACCTTCCTCTCCCGCAATAGCCACTGTCCTCATACACTAGCATCACAGATATCTCCGGCTTACCTTCCTCTCCCAGAATGTCCGGTGTCCCCATACACTAGTAACACATATATCTCCTGCTTACCGGTCTCTCCTGCAATGGCCCGCTGTCCCCATACATTAGTATCACAGATATCTCTTGCTTACCTTCCTCTCCCAGAGAGTCCGGTGTCCCCATACACTAGTATCACATATATCTCCTGCTTACCGGTCTCTCCTGCAATGGCCCGCTGTCTCCATACACTAGTATCACAGATATCTCTTGCTTAAATTTCTCTCCCAGAATGGCCGCAGTCCCCACACACTAGTATCACAGATAACTCCAGCTTACCTTTATCTCCCGGAATGGCCACTGTTACCCTACACTAGTATCACAGATATCTCCTGCTTACCTTCCTCTCCCGAAATGGCCCGCTGTCCCCATACACAAGTATCACAGTTATCTCCTGCTTAGCTTTATCTCCCGGACTGGCCCGCTGTCCCCATACACTAGTATCACATATATCTCCTGCATACCTGTCCCTCCCGGAATGGCCCGCTGTCCCCATACACTAGTATCACAGATATCTCCTGCTTAACTTTATCTCCCGGAATGTCCGGTGTCCCCATACACTAGTATCACATATATCTCCTGCTTACCGGTATCTCCTGCAATGGTCCGCTGTCCCCATACATTAGCAGCACAGATATCTCTTGCTTACCTTTCTCTCCCAGAATGGCCGCAGTCCCCACACACTAGTATCACAGATATCTACTGCTTACCTTCATCTCCAGGAATGGCCCGCTGTCCCCCTACACTAGTATCAGATATCTCCTGCTTACCTTTCTCTCCCGGAATGGCCCGCTGTCCCCATACACTAGTATCACATGTATCTCCTGCTTACCTTCCTCTCCCACAATAGCCACTTTCCTCATACACTAGCATCACTGATATCTCCGGCTTACCTTCCTCTCCCAGAATGTCCAGTGTCCCCATACACTAGTATCACATCTCCTGCTTACCGTTCTCTCCTGCAATGGCCCGCTGTCCCCATACATTAGCAGCACAGATATCTCTTGCTTACCTTTCTCTCCCAGAATGGTCGCAGTCCCCACACACTAGTATCACAGATATCTCCAGCTTACCTTTATCTCCCGGAATGGCTACTGTTACCCTACACTAGTATCACAGATATCTCCTGCTTACCTTCCTCTCCCGAAATGGCCTGCTGTCCCCATACACTAGTATCACATTTATTTCCTGCTTAGCTTTCTCTCCCGGACTGGCCCGCTGTCCCCATACACTAGTATCACATATATCTCCTGCTTAACTGTCTCTCCCGGAATGGCCCGCTGTCCCCATACACTAGTATGACAGATATCTCCTGTTTAACTTTATCTCCCGGAATGGCCTCTGTTACCATACACTAGTATCACAGATATCTCCTGCTTACCTTCCTCTCCCGGAATGTCCTGCTCTCCCCATACACTAGTATCACAGTTATCCCCTGCTTACCTTTCTCTCCCGCAATGGCCCTCAGTCCCCATACATTAGCAGCACAGATATCTCCTACTTACTTTTCTCTCCCAGAATGGCCGCTGTACCCATACACTAGTATTACAGATATCTGCTGCTTACCTGTCTCTTCAGCAATGGCCCACTGTCCCCATACATTAGCAGCACAGATATCTCCTGCTTACTATTCTCTCCCAGAATGGCCGCTGTCCCCATACACTAGTATCACAGATATCTCCTGCTTACCTTTATCTCCAGGAATGGCCACTGTTACCATACACTAGTATCACAGATATCTCCTGCTTACCTTTCTCTCCCGGAATGTCCTGCTCTCCCCATACATTAGTATCATAGATATCTCCAGCTTACCTTTCTCTTTTGGAATCGCCGCTTTCCCCATACACTAGAATCACAGATATCTCTTACTTACCTTTCTCTCCCGGCATGGCCACTGTCCCCATACACTAGTATCACAGATATCTCCTGGTTACCTTTCTCATCCGGAATGGCCCGCTGTCCCCATACACTAGTATCACATATATCTCCTGCTAACCTTTCTCTCCCGGCATGGCCGCTGTCCCCATACACTAGTATCACATATATCTCCTGCTTAAATTTATCTCCCGAAATGGCCACTGTTACCATACACTAGTATCACAGATATCTCCTGCTTACCTTCCTCTCCCGGAATGTCCTGCTTTCCTCA
The DNA here is from genome assembly GCA_031769625.1 of Taudactylus pleione. Classification (NCBI taxonomy): domain Eukaryota; kingdom Metazoa; phylum Chordata; class Amphibia; order Anura; family Myobatrachidae; genus Taudactylus; species Taudactylus pleione. Next base: position 1,961,863 of record JAUIMM010000388.1, read on the forward strand.
TACACTAGAATCACAGATATCTCTTACTTACCTTTCTCTCCCGGAATGGCCCGCTGTCCGCATTCACAAGTATCATAGATATCTCATTCTTACCTTTTTCTCCCGGAATGGCCCGCTGTCCCCCTACCCTAGTATCAGATATCACCTGCTTACCTTTTTCTCCCGGAATGGCCGCTGTCCCCATACACTAGTATCACAGTTATCTCCGGCTTACCTTTCTCTCCCAGAATAGCCACTGTCCTCAGAAACGAGTATCACAGATATTTCCTACTTACCATCCTCTCCCAGAATGGCCGCTGTCCCCATACACTAGTACCACAGATATCTCCTGCTTACCTTTCTCTCCCGGAATGGCCCGCTGTCCCCATACACTAGTATCACAAATATCTCCTGCTTACCTGTCTCTCCTGGAGTGGCCCGCTGTCCCCATACATTAGCAGCACAGATATCTCCTGCTTACCTTTCTCTACCAGAATGGCCGCTGTGCCCATACACTAGTATCACAGATATCTCCTGCTTACCTTCCTCTCCCGAAATGGCCCGCTGTCCCCATACACTAGTATCACAGATATCTCCTGCTTACCTTTCTCATCCGGAATGGCCCGCTATCCCCATACACTAGTATCACATATATCTCCTGCTAACCTTTCTCTCCCGGCATGGCCACTGTCCCCATACACTAGTATCACAGATATCTCCTGGTTACCTTTCTCATCCGGAATGGCCCGCTGTCCCCATACACTAGTATCACATATATCTCCTGCTAACCTTTCTCTCCCGGCATGGCCACTGTCCCCATACACTAGTATCACATATATCTCCTGCTTACCTGTCTCTTCTGCAATGGCCCGCTGTCCCCATACATTCGCAGCATAGTTATCTCCTGCTTACCTTCCTCTCCCGGAATGGCCCGCTGTCCCCATACAATAGTATCACAGATATCTCCTACTTAAATTTATCTCCCGAAATGGCCACTGTTACCATACACTAGTATCACAGATATCTCCTGCTTACCTTCCTCTCCCGGAATGTCCTGCTTTCCTCATACACTAGAATCACAGATATCTCTTACTTACCTTTCTCTCCCGGAATGGCCCACTGTCCCCATACACTAGTATAACAGATATCTCCTGCTTACCTTTCTCTCCCAGAATGACACGCTGTCCCCATACATTAGCAGTACAGATATCTCCTGCTTGCCTTTCTCTCCCAGAATGGCCCGCTGTCCCCATACACTAGTTTCACAGATAACTCCTGCTTACCTTTCTCTCCTGGAAAGGCCCACTGTCCCCATACACTAGTATCACAGATATCTCCTGCTTACCTTCCTCTCCTGGAATGGCCCATTTTCCCCATACACTAGTATCATAGATATCTCCTACTTACCATTCTCTCCCGGTATGGCCCGCTGTCCCCATACACTAGTATTACCTATATTTTTCCTGTGTACCTTTCTCTCCCAGAATGGCCAACTGTCCCCATACACTAGTATCACAGATATCTCCTGCTTACCTACCGATCCCGGAATGTCCCGCTGTCCACATACACTAGTATCACAGATGTATTCTTCTGATTAACTTTTATCTCCCGGAATGGCCCGCTGTCCCCATACACTAGTATCACAGATATTTCCTGCTTACCTTTCTCTTCCGGAATGTCCCGCTGTCCCCATACGCTAGTATCACAGATATCCCTTACTTATCTTTCTCTCCTGGAATGGCCCACTGTCCCCAAACACTAGTATCACAGATATCTCCTGCTTACCTTTCTCCACCGGAATAGCCCGCTCTCCCCATACACTAGTATCACAGATATCTCCTGCTTACCTTCCTCTTGCGGAAAGGCCATTGACCCCAAACACTAGTATCACAGTTATCACCTGCTTACCTTTATCTCCAGGAATGGCCGCTTTTACCATACACTAGTATCACAGATATCCCCTGCTTACCTTTCTCTCCCGGAATGGCCCGCTGTTCGCATTCACAAGTATCATAGATATCTCATTCTTACCTTTTTCTCCCGGAATGGCCGCTGTCCCCCTACCCTAGTATCAGATATCACCTGCTTACCTTTTTCTCCCGGAATGGCCGCTGTCCCCATACACTAGTATCACAGTTATCTCCGGCTTACCTTTCTCTACCAGAATAGCCACTGTCCTCATAAACGAGTATCACAGATATTTCCTACTTACCTTCCTCTCCCAGAATGGCCGCTGTCCCCATACACTAGTACCACAGATATCTCCTGCTTACCTTTCTCTCCCGGAATGGCCCGCTGTCCCCATACACTAGTATCACAAATATCTCCTGCTTACCTGTCTCTCCTGGAGTGGCCCGCTGTCCCCATACATTAGCAGCACAGATATCTCCTGCTTACCTTTCTCTACCAGAATGGCCGCTGTGCCCATACACTAGTATCACAGATATCTCCTGCTTACCTTCCTCTCCCGAAATGGCCCGCTGTCCCCATACACTAGTATCACAGATATCTCCTGCTTACCTTTCTCATCCGGAATGGCCCGCTATCCCCATACACTAGTATCACATATATCTCCTGCTAACCTTTCTCTCCCGGCATGGCCACTGTCCCCATACACTAGTATCACAGATATCTCCTGGTTACCTTTCTCATCCGGAATGGCCCGCTGTCCCCATACACTAGTATCACATATATCTCCTGCTAACCTTTCTCTCCCGGCATGGCCACTGTCCCCATACACTAGTATCACATATATCTCCTGCTTACCTGTCTCTTCTGCAATGGCCCGCTGTCCCCATACATTCGCAGCATAGATATCTCCTGCTTACCTTCCTCTCCCGGAATGGCCCGCTGTCCCCATACAATAGTATCACAGATATCTCCTACTTAAATTTATCTCCCGAAATGGCCACTGTTACCATACACTAGTATCACAGATATCTCCTGCTTACCTTCCTCTCCCGGAATGTCCTGCTTTCCTCATACTCTAGAATCACAGATATCTCTTGCTTACCTTCCTCTCCCAGAGAGTCCGGTGTCCCCATACACTAGTATCACATATATCTCCTGCTTACCGGTCTCTCCTGCAATGGCCCGCTGTCTCCATACACTAGTATCACAGATATCTCTTGCTTAAATTTCTCTCCCAGAATGGCCGCAGTCCCCACACACTAGTATCACAGATAACTCCAGCTTACCTTTATCTCCCGGAATGGCCACTGTTACCCTACACTAGTATCACAGATATCTCCTGCTTACCTTCCTCTCCCGAAATGGCCCGCTGTCCCCATACACAAGTATCACAGTTATCTGCTGCTTAGCTTTATCTCCCGGACTGGCCCGCTGTCCCCATACACTAGTATCACATATATCTCCTGCATACCTGTCCCTCCCGAAATGGCCCGCTGTCCCCATACACTAGTATCACAGATATCTCCTGCTTAACTTTATCTCCCGGAATGTCCGGTGTCCCCATACACTAGTATCACATATATCTCCTGCTTACCGGTATCTCCTGCAATGGCCCGCTGTCCCCATACATTAGCAGCACAGATATCTCTTGCTTACCTTTCTCTCCCAGAATGGCCGCAGTCCCCACACACTAGTATCACAGATATCTCCTGCTTGCCTTCATCTCCAGGAATGGCCCGCTGTCCCCCTACACTAGTATCAGATATCTCCTGCTTACCTTTCTCTCCCGGAATGGCCCGCTGTCCCCATACACTAGTATCACATGTATCTCCTGCTTACCTTCCTCTCCCACAATAGCCACTTTCCTCATACACTAGCATCACTGATATCTCTGGCTTACCTTCCTCTCCCAGAATGTCCAGTGTCCCCATACACTAGTATCACATCTCCTGCTTACCGTTCTCTCCTGCAATGGCCTGCTGTCCCCATACACTAGTATCACATTTATTTCCTGCTTAGCTTTCTCTCCCGGACTGGCCCGCTGTCCCCATACAATAGTATCACATATATCTCCTGCTTAACTGTCTCCCGGAATGGCCCGCTGTCCCCATACACTAGTATGACAGATATCTCCTGTTTAACTTTATCTCCCGGAATGGCCTCTGTTACCATACACTAGTATCACAGATATCTCCTGCTTACCTTCCTCTCCCGGAATGTCCTGCTCTCCCCATACACTAGTATCACAGTTATCCCCTGCTTACCTTTCTCTCCCAGAATGGTCCACTGTCCCCATACACTAGTTTCACAGATATCTCCTGCTTACCTTTCTCTCCCGGAATGACCTGCTGTCCCCATACACTAGCATCCCAGATATCTCCTGCTTTCTTTTCTCTCCTGGAATGGCCCCTTTTCCCCATACTTTAGTAGCACTGATATCTCCTACTTACCTTTCTATCCCAGAATGGCTCGCTGTCCCCATACTCTAGAATCACAGATATCTCCTGCTTAACTTTATCTCCCGAAATGGCCACTGTTACCATACACTAGTACCACAGATATCTCCTGCTTACCTTCCTCTCCCGGAATGTCCTGCTGTCCCCGTACACTAGTATCACAGATATCTCCTGCTTACCATTCTCTCTCACAATGGCCCGCTTTCCCCATACACTAGTATCACAGATATCTTCTCCTTACCTTTCTCTCCCAGAATGGCCCGCTGTCCCCATACACTAGTATCACAGATATCCCTTACCTACCTTTCTCTCCCGGAATAGCCCGCTGTCCCCATACACTAGTATCGCAGATATCTCCTGCTTATCTTTCTCTTCAAGAATGTCCAGCTGTCCACATAAACTAGTATCACAGATATCTCTTATCTTTCTCTCCCGGAATAGCCCGCTGTCCCCATACACTAGTATCACAGATATTTCCTGCTTACTTTTCTCTTCCGGAAAGTCCCGCTGTCCCCATACACTAGCATCACAGATATCTCCTGCTTACCTTACTCTCCCGGAATGGCCCACTGTCCCCCTACACTAGTATCAGATATCTCCTGCTTACCTTTCTATCCCGGAATGGCCCGCTGTCCCCATACACTAGTATCACATGTATCTCCTGCTTACCTTCCTCTCCCGCAATAGCCACTGTCCTCATACACTAGCATCACAGATATCTCCGGCTTACCTTCCTCTCCCAGAATGTCCGGTGTCCCCATACACTAGTATCACAGATATCTCCTGCTTACATTAATCTCCCGGAAAGGCCACTGTTACCATACACTAGTATCACAGATATCTCCTGCTTACCTTCCTCTCCCGGAATGGCCAGCTGTCCCCATACACTAGTTACACCTATATCTCCTGCTTACCTTTCTCTCCCAGAATGGTCCACTGTCCCCATACACTAGTTTCACAGATATCTCCTGCTTACCGTTCCCTCCCGGAATGGCCTGCTGTCCCCATACACTAGCATCACAGATATCTCCTGCTTTCTTTTCTCTCCTGGAATGGCCCCTTTTCCCCATACATTAGTAGCACTGATATCTCCTACTTACCTTTCTCTCCCAGAATGGCTCGCTGCCCCCATACACTAGAATCACAGATATCTCCTGCTTAACTTTATCTCCTGAAATGGCCACTGTTACCATACACTAGTACCACAGATATCTCCTGCTTACCTTCCTCTACCGGAATGTCCTGCTGTCCCCGTACACTACTATCACAGATATCTCCTGCTTACCTTTCTCTCCCACAATGGCCCTCTTTCCCCATACACTAGTATCACAGATATCTTCTCCTTTCCTTTCTCTAGGAATGGCCCGCTGTCCCCATACACTAGTATCACAGATATCTCTTACCTACCTTTCTCTCCCGGAATAGCCCGCTGTCCCCATACACTAGTATCGCAGATATCTCCTGCTTATCTTTCTCTTCCAGAATGTCCAGCTGTCCACATAAACTAGTATCACAGATACACCTTATCTTCCTTTCCCGGAATAGCCCGCTGTCCCCATACACTAGTATCACAGATATTTCCTGCTTACATTTCTCTTCCGGAATGTCCCGCTGTCCCCATACACTAGCATGACAGATATCTCCTGCTTACCTTACTCTCCCGGAATGGCCCGCTGTCCCCCTACACTAGTATCAGATATCTCCTGCTTACCTTTCTATCCCGGAATAGCCCGCTGTCCCCATACACTAGTATCACATGTATCTCCTGCTTACCTTCCTCTCCCGCAATAGCCACTGTCCTCATACACTAGCATCACAGATATCTCCGGCTTACCTTCCTCTCCCAGAATGTCCGGTGTCCCCATACACTAGTAACACATATATCTCCTGCTTACCGGTCTCTCCTGCAATGGCCCGCTGTCCCCATACATTAGTATCACAGATATCTCTTGCTTACCTTCCTCTCCCAGAGAGTCCGGTGTCCCCATACACTAGTATCACATATATCTCCTGCTTACCGGTCTCTCCTGCAATGGCCCGCTGTCTCCATACACTAGTATCACAGATATCTCTTGCTTAAATTTCTCTCCCAGAATGGCCGCAGTCCCCACACACTAGTATCACAGATAACTCCAGCTTACCTTTATCTCCCGGAATGGCCACTGTTACCCTACACTAGTATCACAGATATCTCCTGCTTACCTTCCTCTCCCGAAATGGCCCGCTGTCCCCATACACAAGTATCACAGTTATCTCCTGCTTAGCTTTATCTCCCGGACTGGCCCGCTGTCCCCATACACTAGTATCACATATATCTCCTGCATACCTGTCCCTCCCGGAATGGCCCGCTGTCCCCATACACTAGTATCACAGATATCTCCTGCTTAACTTTATCTCCCGGAATGTCCGGTGTCCCCATACACTAGTATCACATATATCTCCTGCTTACCGGTATCTCCTGCAATGGTCCGCTGTCCCCATACATTAGCAGCACAGATATCTCTTGCTTACCTTTCTCTCCCAGAATGGCCGCAGTCCCCACACACTAGTATCACAGATATCTACTGCTTACCTTCATCTCCAGGAATGGCCCGCTGTCCCCCTACACTAGTATCAGATATCTCCTGCTTACCTTTCTCTCCCGGAATGGCCCGCTGTCCCCATACACTAGTATCACATGTATCTCCTGCTTACCTTCCTCTCCCACAATAGCCACTTTCCTCATACACTAGCATCACTGATATCTCCGGCTTACCTTCCTCTCCCAGAATGTCCAGTGTCCCCATACACTAGTATCACATCTCCTGCTTACCGTTCTCTCCTGCAATGGCCCGCTGTCCCCATACATTAGCAGCACAGATATCTCTTGCTTACCTTTCTCTCCCAGAATGGTCGCAGTCCCCACACACTAGTATCACAGATATCTCCAGCTTACCTTTATCTCCCGGAATGGCTACTGTTACCCTACACTAGTATCACAGATATCTCCTGCTTACCTTCCTCTCCCGAAATGGCCTGCTGTCCCCATACACTAGTATCACATTTATTTCCTGCTTAGCTTTCTCTCCCGGACTGGCCCGCTGTCCCCATACACTAGTATCACATATATCTCCTGCTTAACTGTCTCTCCCGGAATGGCCCGCTGTCCCCATACACTAGTATGACAGATATCTCCTGTTTAACTTTATCTCCCGGAATGGCCTCTGTTACCATACACTAGTATCACAGATATCTCCTGCTTACCTTCCTCTCCCGGAATGTCCTGCTCTCCCCATACACTAGTATCACAGTTATCCCCTGCTTACCTTTCTCTCCCGCAATGGCCCTCAGTCCCCATACATTAGCAGCACAGATATCTCCTACTTACTTTTCTCTCCCAGAATGGCCGCTGTACCCATACACTAGTATTACAGATATCTGCTGCTTACCTGTCTCTTCAGCAATGGCCCACTGTCCCCATACATTAGCAGCACAGATATCTCCTGCTTACTATTCTCTCCCAGAATGGCCGCTGTCCCCATACACTAGTATCACAGATATCTCCTGCTTACCTTTATCTCCAGGAATGGCCACTGTTACCATACACTAGTATCACAGATATCTCCTGCTTACCTTTCTCTCCCGGAATGTCCTGCTCTCCCCATACATTAGTATCATAGATATCTCCAGCTTACCTTTCTCTTTTGGAATCGCCGCTTTCCCCATACACTAGAATCACAGATATCTCTTACTTACCTTTCTCTCCCGGCATGGCCACTGTCCCCATACACTAGTATCACAGATATCTCCTGGTTACCTTTCTCATCCGGAATGGCCCGCTGTCCCCATACACTAGTATCACATATATCTCCTGCTAACCTTTCTCTCCCGGCATGGCCGCTGTCCCCATACACTAGTATCACATATATCTCCTGCTTAAATTTATCTCCCGAAATGGCCACTGTTACCATACACTAGTATCACAGATATCTCCTGCTTACCTTCCTCTCCCGGAATGTCCTGCTTTCCTCATACACTAGAATCACAGATATCTCTTACTTACCTTTCTCTCCCGGAATGGCCCGCTGTCCGCATTCACAAGTATCATAGATATCTCATTCTTACCTTTTTCTCCCGGAATGGCCCGCTGTCCCCCTACCCTAGTATCAGATATCACCTGCTTACCTTTTTCTCCCGGAATGGCCGCTGTCCCCATACACTAGTATCACAGTTATCTCCGGCTTACCTTTCTCTCCCAGAATAGCCACTGTCCTCAGAAACGAGTATCACAGATATTTCCTACTTACCATCCTCTCCCAGAATGGCCGCTGTCCCCATACACTAGTACCACAGATATCTCCTGCTTACCTTTCTCTCCCGGAATGGCCCGCTGTCCCCATACACTAGTATCACAAATATCTCCTGCTTACCTGTCTCTCCTGGAGTGGCCCGCTGTCCCCATACATTAGCAGCACAGATATCTCCTGCTTACCTTTCTCTACCAGAATGGCCGCTGTGCCCATACACTAGTATCACAGATATCTCCTGCTTACCTTCCTCTCCCGAAATGGCCCGCTGTCCCCATACACTAGTATCACAGATATCTCCTGCTTACCTTTCTCATCCGGAATGGCCCGCTATCCCCATACACTAGTATCACATATATCTCCTGCTAACCTTTCTCTCCCGGCATGGCCACTGTCCCCATACACTAGTATCACAGATATCTCCTGGTTACCTTTCTCATCCGGAATGGCCCGCTGTCCCCATACACTAGTATCACATATATCTCCTGCTAACCTTTCTCTCCCGGCATGGCCACTGTCCCCATACACTAGTATCACATATATCTCCTGCTTACCTGTCTCTTCTGCAATGGCCCGCTGTCCCCATACATTCGCAGCATAGTTATCTCCTGCTTACCTTCCTCTCCCGGAATGGCCCGCTGTCCCCATACAATAGTATCACAGATATCTCCTACTTAAATTTATCTCCCGAAATGGCCACTGTTACCATACACTAGTATCACAGATATCTCCTGCTTACCTTCCTCTCCCGGAATGTCCTGCTTTCCTCATACACTAGAATCACAGATATCTCTTACTTACCTTTCTCTCCCGGAATGGCCCACTGTCCCCATACACTAGTATAACAGATATCTCCTGCTTACCTTTCTCTCCCAGAATGACACGCTGTCCCCATACATTAGCAGTACAGATATCTCCTGCTTGCCTTTCTCTCCCAGAATGGCCCGCTGTCCCCATACACTAGTTTCACAGATAACTCCTGCTTACCTTTCTCTCCTGGAAAGGCCCACTGTCCCCATACACTAGTATCACAGATATCTCCTGCTTACCTTCCTCTCCTGGAATGGCCCATTTTCCCCATACACTAGTATCATAGATATCTCCTACTTACCATTCTCTCCCGGTATGGCCCGCTGTCCCCATACACTAGTATTACCTATATTTTTCCTGTGTACCTTTCTCTCCCAGAATGGCCAACTGTCCCCATACACTAGTATCACAGATATCTCCTGCTTACCTACCGATCCCGGAATGTCCCGCTGTCCACATACACTAGTATCACAGATGTATTCTTCTGATTAACTTTTATCTCCCGGAATGGCCCGCTGTCCCCATACACTAGTATCACAGATATTTCCTGCTTACCTTTCTCTTCCGGAATGTCCCGCTGTCCCCATACGCTAGTATCACAGATATCCCTTACTTATCTTTCTCTCCTGGAATGGCCCACTGTCCCCAAACACTAGTATCACAGATATCTCCTGCTTACCTTTCTCCACCGGAATAGCCCGCTCTCCCCATACACTAGTATCACAGATATCTCCTGCTTACCTTCCTCTTGCGGAAAGGCCATTGACCCCAAACACTAGTATCACAGTTATCACCTGCTTACCTTTATCTCCAGGAATGGCCGCTTTTACCATACACTAGTATCACAGATATCCCCTGCTTACCTTTCTCTCCCGGAATGGCCCGCTGTTCGCATTCACAAGTATCATAGATATCTCATTCTTACCTTTTTCTCCCGGAATGGCCGCTGTCCCCCTACCCTAGTATCAGATATCACCTGCTTACCTTTTTCTCCCGGAATGGCCGCTGTCCCCATACACTAGTATCACAGTTATCTCCGGCTTACCTTTCTCTACCAGAATAGCCACTGTCCTCATAAACGAGTATCACAGATATTTCCTACTTACCTTCCTCTCCCAGAATGGCCGCTGTCCCCATACACTAGTACCACAGATATCTCCTGCTTACCTTTCTCTCCCGGAATGGCCCGCTGTCCCCATACACTAGTATCACAAATATCTCCTGCTTACCTGTCTCTCCTGGAGTGGCCCGCTGTCCCCATACATTAGCAGCACAGATATCTCCTGCTTACCTTTCTCTACCAGAATGGCCGCTGTGCCCATACACTAGTATCACAGATATCTCCTGCTTACCTTCCTCTCCCGAAATGGCCCGCTGTCCCCATACACTAGTATCACAGATATCTCCTGCTTACCTTTCTCATCCGGAATGGCCCGCTATCCCCATACACTAGTATCACATATATCTCCTGCTAACCTTTCTCTCCCGGCATGGCCACTGTCACCATACACTAGTATCACAGATATCTCCTGGTTACCTTTCTCATCCGGAATGGCCCGCTGTCCCCATACACTAGTATCACATATATCTCCTGCTAACCTTTCTCTCCCGGCATGGCCACTGTCCCCATACACTAGTATCACATATATCTCCTGCTTACCTGTCTCTTCTGCAATGGCCCGCTGTCCCCATACATTAGCAGCATAGATATCTCCTGCTTACCTTTCTCTACCAGAATGGCCGCTGTCCCCATACACTAGTATCACAGATATCTCCTGCTTATCTTTCTCATCCGGAATGACCCGCTATCCCCATACACTAGTATCACATATATCTCCTGCTAACCTTTCTCTCCCGGCATGGCCACTGTCCCCATACACTAGTATCACATATATCTCCTGCTTACCTGTCTCTTCCGCAATGGCCCGCTGTCCCCATACATTAGCAGCATAGATATCTCCTGCTTACCTTCCTCTCCCGGAATGGCACGCTGTCCCCATACAATAGTATCACAGATATCTCCTGCTTAAATTTATCTCCCGAAATGGCCACTGTTACCATACACTAGTATCACAGATATCTCCTGCTTACCTTCCTCTCCCGGAATGTCCTGCTTTCCTCATACACTAGAATCACAGATATCTCTTACTTACCTTTCTCTCCCGGAATGGCCCACTGTCCCCATACTCTAGTATCACAGATATCTCCTGCTTACCTTTCTCTCCCAGAATGACACGCTGTCCCCATACATTAGCAGTACAGATATCTCCTGCTTGCCTTTCTCTCCCAGAATGGCCCGCTGTCCCCATACACTAGTATCACAGATAACTCCTGCTTACCTTTCTCTCCTGGAATGGCCCATTTACCCCATACACTAGCATCACAGATATCTCCTGCTTACCTTCCTCTCCTGGAATGGCCCATTTACCCCATACACTAGCATCACAGATATCTCCTGCTTACCTTTCTCTCCCGGAATGGCCCGCTGTCCCCATACACTAGTATCTCAGAAATCTCCTGCTTACCTTCCTCTCCTGGAATGGCCCATTGTCCCCATACACTGGTATCACAGATATCTCCTATTTACCATTCTCTCCCGGAATGGCCCGCTGTCCCCATACACTAGTATCACCTATATTTCCTTCTTACCTTTCTCTCCCAGAATGGCCCACTTTCCCCATATACTAGTGACACAGATATCTCCTGCTTACCTTTCTCTCCCAGAATGGCTCACTTTCCCCATACACTAGTTTCACAGTTATCACCTGCTTACCATTATCTCTAGGAATGGCCGCTGTTACCATACACTAGTATCACAGATATCCCCTGCTTACCTTTCTCTCCCGGAATGGCCCGCTGTCCACATACACTAGTATCACAGATATCTCCTGCTTACCTTCCTCTCCCAGAATGGCCCACTGTCCCCATGCACTAGTATCACAGATATTTCCTGCTTACCTTAATCTCCCGGAATGGCCCGCTGTTACCATACACTAGTATCACAGATATCTCCTGCTTACCTTCCTCTCCCGAAATTGCCCGCTGTCCCCATACACTAGTATCACATATATCTCACTAGCGCACGCAGGGGGGGTTTCTGAGTACCTAGAAACCCCCCCTGACAGACCAATTTTTTTTTTCAGAGATGGAGACAGCCTTGTCTCCTTCTCTGCACCAGCCGCGGGCCACCCTCCAACGATCGGAGCTGCTCGGGCACTGCCTACAGTTCTCCCAGAGCAGGGAGTGTGGGAGAAGGAGGATCACCCAGCAGCCCGGCAGTAACACAGGCAGCCTGCATTCCTCACCTTTCACTTCTCCAGAGTCCCGTTCAGCCCGGCTAGCTGACCGAGTTGTAAATGATTAACTCCTTGGATGAAGCTGTGGGGCACATGGTGTGTGCTGTTGCTGTATGTGGCAGGGGAAGGTATGAATGGGGACTATAATTGCTTAATTGTTTGTGTTGTCCTGGTCGGAGTCTGAGATTATCTCTGTTTATGTGCAGCTGGGGTTAAAATATGACCTGTGTACCAGCATGCAGCTTGGAGTTTCCACTGTGTGAAGTGACAACAGTGGAAGTTCCTATACACATAACATTATCTCCTTCTCCCTGTTCCAAAAAACAATATGCTTTTTGGTCATGATAGTCTATGCATGGAATATATAAATATATATATATATATATATATATATATATATATATGTAATGTGTGTGTATATATATATATATATATATATGTATAGTGTGTGTATATATATAGTGTGTGTGTGTATATATATATATATATATATATATATATATAGGTTTTTTTTTTAAATCAACCGTTTGGAATCCCCCCTTTAAAATTCCTGCGTTTGCCCCTGTATCTCCTGCTAACCTTTGTCTCCCGGCAAGGCCCACTGTCCCCATACACTAGTATCACATATATCTCCTGCTTACCTGTCTCTTCCGCAATGGCCCTCTGTCCCCAAACACTAGTATCACAGATATCTCCTACTTACCTTCCTCTCCTGGAATGGCCCGCTGTCCCCATACACTAGTTTCACAGATATCTCCTGCTTAACTTTATCTCCTGGAAAGGCCACTGTTACCATACACTAGTATCAGATATCTCCTGCTTACCTTTCTCTCCAGCAATGGCCCGCTGTCCCCAAACACTAGTATCACAAATATCTCCTGCTTACCTGTCTCTCCCGGAGTGGCCCGCTGTCCCCATACACTAGTATCACATATATCTCCTGCTTACCTGTCTCTCCCAGAGTGGCCGGCTGTCCCCATACACTAGAATCACATATATCTCCTGCTTCCCTGTCTCTCCCGCAAATGCCCGCTGTACCCATACATTAGCAGCACAGATATCTTCTGCTTACCTTCCTCTCCTGGAATGGCCGTTGTCCCCATACACTAGTATTAAAGATATCTCCTGCTTACCTTTATCTCCCGGAATGACCACTGTTACCCTACACTAGTTTCACAGATATCTCCTGCTTACCTTCCTCTCCCGAAATTGCCCGCTGTCCCCATACACTAGTATCACATATATCTCCTGCTAACCTTTGTCTCCCGGCAAGGCCCACTGTCCCCATACACTAGTATCACATATATCTCCTGCTTACCTGTCTCTTCCGCAATGGCCCTCTGTCCCCAAACACTAGTATCACAGATATCTCCTACTTACCTTCCTCTCCTGGAATGGCCCGCTGTCCCCATACACTAGTTTCACAGATATCTCCTGCTTAACTTTCTCTCCCGGAATGGCCCTCTGTCCCCATACACTAGTATCACATGTATCTCCTGCTTACCTTTCTCTCCCGGAATTGCCCGCTGTCCCCATACACTAGTATCACAGATATCTCCTGCTTACCTGTCTCTCCCGGAATGGCCGCTGTCCCCATACACTAGTATCACAGATATCTCCTGCTTACCTTTCTCTCCCGGAATGTCCCGCTGTCCCCATACACTAGTATCACATGTATCTCCTGCTTACCTTTCTCTCCCGGAATAGCCACTGTCCTCATACACTAGTATCACAGATATCAAGGTCCATCAAGCAACAAACCTCAACAAACTAAAGACTCAGACTACAACTGGACTCCCTGTACAATCACGGCAAGAACACTTCTATTGCTATTAATAATGCTGGCCTTCTGATTCTCGCATACAATTCAATGCTTATCGTACTTTTTGACATGTCAGTTTACATCTATCTACTTTGAAACACTGTCCTTTATCTCAGCTCTCCTGCCTAGCCTCACATCCTCTATCTGCTTACATTCTGCATTATTTTTCATATTCTGCACACATTTAAACCCCACTTTTAATCCTCCCTATAACAATCTTGTTAATCTGCATACATATTGATACACTGTTTTTTGATACATCACTGTTTTTTTTTCACTTGCATTCCTACAAATCTCTTGCACTCATACCTCATTTACACTTCCAAATATCATTCCTCTTGTTTACCTATAAACACCATGACAAGGTTTTCGTCAACTCCCTCCTTCACTCAGTCTCTACCTAATCCTCTATTCTGCCCCATGCTTCCACCTTTATCCTTTCCTCCTTATCTCTTCCACCTCCTCCTCCCCTTCTCCCCCCTCCTCTGTCTGCCTACTCTTCACTCCTCTCCCTTTACTCCACTTTCTTCATGTTCTACCCCCCCTCTGTCCTACTACCCCACCACCAAACCCTCCTCCTACACTCCTCTCCCTGTCACTTCACCCCACTGCCATCCACATCTCTCTCCCTACCCACCTCCTACATATTCCCTTTCTAGCTCAGGTGCCCGCACCATCACTAAACTCGCTTCATATCGGTCCTCCAAATTACGCTTACCTCCACGTTACAGCAACCCGGATAATCTTATTCACATCTCCCCCACAAATGCTATCTCTCTATCCTGTGCCCTCTGGAATGCCAGGTCAGTCTGTAATAAACTGGTCCCCACCCATGACCTTTTTATCTCCAACTCTCTGAATCTCCTAGCCATCACTGAAACTTGGATCTCACCCTCTGACACCACTTCTCCTGCTGCTCTATCCTCTGGGGGCCTCGCCTTCTCCCACACCCCCCGGCCTGGGGGTCGCCATGGTGGTGGTGTTGGGGTCCTTCTAGCCACCAGTTACTCCTACCAGCTAATACCCTCTGAACCATCCCTTACATTCCCCACATTTAAGGTTCATGCTATACGCCTCTTCCAACCAGTAAACCTCAGAGTAGCTGTCATTTACCGTCCCCCTGGCTCTCCCTCCAAATTCCTTGACAACTTTGCTTCCTGGCTTCCTCACTTTCTCTCCTCAGACCTTCCCTCCATTATCCTAGGTGACTTTAATATTCCTATTGACATTCCCACAGAATCCTCTGCAGCTAAACTCCTTACCCTCACCTCTTCATTTGGTCTCGCCCAATGGACCTCCTCACCCTCCCATTTGAGTGGGCACTCACTTGACCTGGTCTTTACGCACCGTTGTGATATTTCTGATTACTTCAATTGCCCATTCCCCCTCTCTGACCATCACCTTCTCTCTTTTAACCTATCCCTCTCTCCTTCCCCTCCTCTAACTCCTAAAGCTACAATTACTAAGCGTAATATTGAGGCTATTGACACTGTTGCCTTTTCCTCCCTGCTGGACTCTCTTCTCTCCCCTATCATTTCTCTCTCCTGTCCTGAACAAGCTACTTCCCTGTATAATTCCTCCCTTACTTCTGCTCTTGATTCTGTTGCTCCAGCAATAACCACTCACCCTCGCAGATCCACACCACAACCCTGGCATTCCAAATGCACCAGATACCTACAAAAGTGTTCAAGAATTGCAGAGCGTCAGTGGAGAAAGTCACGCTCTAAGGCTGACTTCCTCCATTTCAAATTTATTCTCTCTTCCTACAGTGCTGCCTTGTCTCTCTCCAAACAAACATATTTCAAGAACCTCATCTCCTCCCAGTCCTCAAACCCCCGGCGTCTCTTTGCCACTTTCAACTCCCTACTCTGCCCTTCCCCTCCTTGCCTTCCCTCCTCGCTCTCTGCCCTCGACTTTGCCACCTACTTTACATCTAAAATTGACTCCATACGTGAGGACATCATATCCCATCTGACCCTCAGCACTCCTCCCCCTCCTTGCCCTTACCACCCCTCCCCTTCTGTCTCACCAACTCTGACATCCTTCTCCCCTGCTTCTGGAGAGGAAGTCATGGCCCTCATCCGGTCCTCCCCCCCTTCCACCTCCACTCTTGACCCTATCCCTTCCCGTCTCCTCTCCCACCTGTCTCCTTCTGTCTGTTCCCATCTGGCTCACCTCCTTAATCTCTCCCTATCATCTGGCACTGTCCCTTCTGCATTCAAACATGCTCTTGTCTCCCCCATTCTTAAAAAACCTACCCTTGATCCTAACATACTTTCCAACTATCGACCCATCTCTCTTCTCCCTTTTGCTTCCAAACTCCTTGAGCGTATTGTCTACAACCGCCTTACCACCTTTCTTTCTTCCCACTCCCTCCTTGACTCATTTCAATCTGGCTTCCGATCTCTCCACTCCACTGAAACTGCCCTCACGAAAGTCAGCAACAACCTCCTTGCTGCCAAATCCAAGGGCCACTACTCTCTGCTCATTCTCCTTGACCTCTCTGCTGCATTTGACACTGTAGACCACCCTCTCCTCCTGCAAATCCTTTACTCTCTCGGTCTACGTGACACTGCCCTCTCCTGGCTTTCCTCCTACCTCTCTGATCGTTCCTTCACTGTGTCCTCTCATGACTCCTCTTCCCCTCCACTTCCACTAAAGGTAGGAGTTCCCCAAGGTTCTGTTCTTGGACCTCTCCTTTTCTCCCTATATACATCCTCATTGGGTGAACTCATTAACTCCTTTGACCTCCAATATCATCTCTATGCAGATGATACTCAAATTTACCTTTCCACCCCTGAGCTCACCCCTGTGCTCCTTAACCGTATCTCCAACTGTCTCTCTGCTGTCTCTTTGTGGATGTCCCAGCGCTTTCTTAAACTTAACATGTCTAAGACTGAGCTGATCATCTTCCCACCCTCTTCCACTACATCACTTTCCACAATTTCATTATCTATTGATGGCACAACTATCTCCTCTAGCCCCAAAGTGCGCTGTCTTGGAGTTATCCTAGACTCCTCCCTCTCGTTTAAACCGCACATTCAGCACCTCTCGCAGTCCTGCCATTTTCACCTAAAAAATATCTCCAGGATTAGACCCTTCCTCACCCAGGATGCCACTAAAACCCTCATCCACTCACTGGTCATATCCAGATTGGACTACTGTAACCTTCTCCTAGCTGGCCTCCCAGTCTCTCACCTCTCTCCACTACAATCGGTTCTTAATGCTGCTGCTCGGCTCATCTTCCTCTCCAGACGTTCTACATCTGCTTCCCTTCTCCTCCAAGCCCTACACTGGCTCCCCTTCCCCTTCAGATGCCAATTCAAGGTTCTTACATTCGCCTACAAAGCCCTCACCAAATCCTCTCCCGCATACATTTCTGACCTTCTCTCCCTTCACACTCCCGCCCGCCCACTTCGCTCAACTAATGCATGCCGCCTCTCTTGCCAACAGATTACTTCCTCCAACTCCCGCATCCGAGATTTTGCCCGTGCTGCTCCCTACCTTTGGAATGCTCTCCCTCTCCCCATCAGACTCTCCACCTCTCTACAAATCTTCAAACGGGCTCTCAAGACCCACTACTTCATCAAGGCCTTCCAGCACTCATCCTAACCCACCTCATGCTCTTTCCTTCCCATCTTCCCCTTCTGTGTCACGCCTGTCTGTCTGCCCCTCCCCTTAGAATGTAAGCTCTCACGAGCAGGGACCTCTTCCTTCATGTGCTTCTCTTTACATTTTCTTCTACTCTCTACTCCCCATTAGGGCACCTAACACGGGACCGCCAATTCCCGGCAGCTTATTGTGAGTGCTTTAATCACTATTTCAGCAATGTATATAAGTTTTGTCCTTGTCCTGTACTGTAATGTACTGTATGTTACTTGTTTCTTGTTCACCCATTAGTTGTATGTACTATGTAAGGCGCTGCGGAACACTTGTGGCGCCATATAAATAAAGGATAATAATAATAATAATCTCCTTCTCACCTTCCTCTCCCAGAATGGCCCGCTGTCCCCATACACTAGTATCACAGATATCTCCTGCTTTCCTTTATCTCCCGGAATGGCCACTGTTACCATATATTAGTATCTCAGATATCTCCTGCTTAGCTTTCTCTCCCGGAATGGCCCGCTGTCCCCATACACTAGTATCACAAATATCTCCTGCTTACCTGTCTCTCCCGGAGTGGTCCGCTGTACCCATACACTAGTATCACATATAACTCCTGCGTACCTGTCTCTCCCGCAATGGCCCGCTGTCCCCATACATTAGCAGCACAGATATCTCCTGCTTACCTTCCTCTCCTGGAATGGCCGCTGTCCCCATACACTAGTATCACAGATATCTCCTACTTACCTTCCTCTACCAGAATGGACGCTGTCCCCATACACTAGTATCACAGATATCTCCTGCTTACCTTTATCTTCCGGAATAGCCACTGTTACCCTACACTAGTATCACAGATATCTCCTGCTTATCTTCCTCTCCCGAAATGGCCCGCTGTCCCCATACACTAGTATCATAGATATCTCCTGCTTACGTTTCTCTCCCGGAATGGCCCGCTGTCCCCATACACTAGTATCACATATATCTCCAGCTTACCTGTCTCTTCCGCAATGGCCCACTGTCCCCATACATTAGCAGCACAGATATCTCCTGCTTACCTTCCTCTCCCGGAATGGCCCGCTGTCCCCATACACTAGTATAACGGATGTCTCCTGCTTAACTTTATTTCCCGAAATGGCCACTGTTACCATACACTAGTACCACAGATATCTCCTGCTTACCTTCCTCTCCCGGAATGTCCTGCTGTCCCCGTACACTAGTATCACAGATATCTCCTGCTTACCTTTCTCTCCCACAATGGCCCGCTTTCCCCATACACTAGTATCACAGATATCTCCTGCTTACCTTTCTCTTTTGGAATGGCCCGCTTTCCCCATGCACTAGAATCACAGATATCTCCTGCTTACCTTCCTCTCCTGGAATGACCCGTTTGCCCCATACACTAGCATCACAGATATCTCCTGCTTACCTTTCTCTCCCGGAATGGCCCGCTGTCCCCATACACTAGTATCACAGGAATCTCCTGCTTACCTTCCTCTCCAGGAATGGCCCATTGTCCCCATACACTAGTATCACAGATATCTCCTACTTAACATTCTCTCCCGGAATGGCCCGCTGTCCCCATACACTAGTTACACCTATATCTCCTGCTTACCTTTCTCTCCCAGAATGGTCCACTGTCCCCATACACTAGTTTCACAGATATCTCCTGCTTACCTTTCTCTCCCGGAATGACCTGCTGTCTCCATACACTAGCATCACAGATATCTCCTGCTTTCTTTTCTCTCCTGGAATGGCCCCTTTTCCCCATACATTAGTAGCACAGATATCTCCTACTTACCTTTCTCTCCCAGAATGGCTCGCTGTCCCCAAACACTAGAATCACAGATATCTCCTGCTTAACTTTATCTCTCGAAATGGCCACTGTTACCTTACACTAGTACCACAGATATCTCCTGCTTACCTTCACCTCCCGGAATGTCCTGCTGTCCCCGTACACTAGTATCACAGATATCTCCTGCTTACCTTTCTCTCCCACAATGGCCCGCTTTCCCCATACACTAGTATCACAGATATCTCCTGCTTTCCTTTCTCTTTTGGAATGGCCCACTTTCCCCATATACTAGAATCACAGATATCTCCTGCTTACCTTCCTCTCCTGGAATCACCCGTTTGCCCCATACACTAGCATCACAGATATCTCCTGCTTACCTTTCTCTCCCGGAATGGCCCGCTGTCACCATACACTAGTATCACAGATATCTCCTGCTTACCTTTCTCTCCCAGAATGGTCCATTGTCCCCATACACTAGTTTCACAGATATCTCCTGCTTACCTTTCTCTCCCGGAATGACCTGCTGTCCCCATACACTAGCATCACAGATATCTCCTGCTTTCTTTTCTCTCCTGGAATGGGCCCTTTTCCCCATACATTAGAAGCACAGATATCTCCTACTTACCTTTCTCTCCCAGAATGGCTCGCTGTCCCCATACACTAGTATCACAGATATCTCCTACTTATCTTTCTTTCTCAGAATGGCTCGCTGTCCCCATACACTAGTATCACATATATCCCCTACTTACCTTTCTCTCCCAGAATGGCCCCCTGTCCCCATACACTAGTATCACAGATATCTCCTCCTTTCCTTCCTCTCCCAGAATGGCCTGCTGTCCTCATACACTAGTAACAAAGATATGTCCTGCTTACCTTTCTCTCCCGGAATATCCCGCTGTCCCCATACACTAGTATCACAGATATCTCCAGCTTAACTTCCTCTCCCGGAATGGCCCGCTGTCCCCATACACTAGTATCACAGATATCTCCAGCTTACCTTTCTCTCCCGAAATGGCCCATTGTCCCCATACACTAGTATCACAGATATCTCCTTCTTACATTTCTCTCCCGGAATGGCCCCTGTCCCCGTACATTAGTATCATAGATATCTCCTGCTTAGCTTTCTTTCCCGGAATGGCCCGCTGTTCCCATACTCTAGTGTCACAGATATCTCCTGCTTACCTTTCTCTCACGGAATGGCCCCCTGTCCCCATACACTAGTATCACAGATATCTCCTGCTTACCTTCCTCTCCCGGAATGGTCTGCTGTCCCCATACACTAGTATCACAGATATCTCCTGCTAACATTTCTCTCCCGGCATGGCCACTGTCCCCATACACTAGTATCACATATATCTCCTGCTTACCTGTCTCTTCCGCAATGGCCCGCTGTCCACATACATTAGCAGCATAGATATCTCCTGCTTACCTTCCTCTCCCGGAATGGCCCGCTGTCCCCATACAATAGTATCACAGATATCTCCTGCTTAAATTTATCTCCCGAAATGGCCACTGTTACCATACACTAGTATCACAGATATCTTCTGCTTACCTTCCTCTCCCGGAATGTCCTGCTTTCCTCATACACTAGAATCACAGATATCTCTTACTTACCATTCTCTCCCGGAATGGCCCACTGTCCACATACACTAGTATCACAGATATCTCCTGCTTACCTTTCTCTCCCAGAATGGTCCACTGTCCCCATACACTAGATTCACAGATATCTCCTGCTTACCTTTCTCTCCCAGAATGGCCCGATGTCCCCATACACTAGTATCACAGATAACTCCTGCTTACCTTTCTCTCCTGGAATGGCCCGTTTACCACATACACTAGCATCACAGATATCTCCTGCTTACCTTTCTCTCCTGGAATGGCCCGCTGTCCCCATACACTAGTATCACAGAAATCTCCGGCTTACCTTCCTCTCCTGGAATGGCCCATTGTCCCCATACACTGGTATCACAGATATCTCCTATTTACCATTCTCTCCCGGAATGGCCCGCTGTCCCCATACACTAGTATCACCTATATCTCCTGCTTACCTTTCTCTCCCAGAATGGCCCACTTTCCCCATACACTAGTTTCACAGTTATCACCTGCTTACCATTATCTCTAGGAATGGCCGCTGTTACCATACACTAGAATCACAGATATCCCCTGCTTACCTTTCTCTCCCGGAATGGCCCGCTGTCCACATACACTAGTATCACAGATATCTCGTTCAACCCTTTCTCTCCCGGAATGGCCCGCTGTCGCCCTATTCTAGTATCAGATATCTCCTGCTTACCTTTCTCTCCCGGAATGGCCCGCTGTCCCCATACACTAGTATCACATGTATCTCCTGCTTACCTTCCTCTCCCGGAATAGCCACTGTACTCATACACGAGTATCACAGATATCTCCTGCTTACCTTCCTCTCCCAGAATGGCCCACTGTCCCCATACACTAGTATCACAGATATCTCCTGCTTACCTTTATCTCCCGGAATGGCCACTGTTACCATACACTAGTATCACAGATATCTCCTGCTTACTTCCTCTCCCGAAATTGCCCGCTGTCCCCATACACTAGTATCACATATATCTCCTGCTAACCTTTGTCTCCCGGCAAGGCCCACTGTCCCCATACACTAGTATCACATATATCTCCTGCTTACCTGTCTCTTCCGCAATGGCCCTCTGTCCCCAAACACTAGTATCACAGATATCTCCTACTTACCTTCCTCTCCTGGAATGGCCCGCTGTCCCCATACACTAGTTTCACAGATATCTCCTGCTTAACTTTATCTCCCGGAAAGGCCACTGTTACCATACACTAGTATCACAGATATCTCCTGCTTACCTTTCTCTCCAGGAATGGCCCCTGTCCCCGTACATTAGTATCATAGATATCTCCTGATTAGCTTTTTTCCCGGAATGGCCCGTTATTCCCATACTCTAGTGTCACAGACATCTCCTGCTTACCTTTCTCTCCCGGAATGGCCCCCTGTCCCCATACACTAGTATCACAGATATCTCCTGCTTACCTTCCTCTCCCGGAATGGCCCGCTGTCCCCATACACTAGTATCACAGATATCTCCTGCTTACCTTTCTCTCCCAGAATATCCCGCTGTCCCCATACACTAGTATCACAGATATCTCCTGCTTACCTTCCTCTCCCAGAATGGCCCGCTGTTCCCATACACTAGTAGCACAGATATATCCTGCTTACCTTTCTCTCCCGGAATTGCCCGCTGTCCCCATACACTAGTATCACAGACCTCTCCTGTGGATCAGCTTAGCAGAATCAGCACCCTAGAGGATCAGGACAGCCGTCCCTCCTGCAGGCTGGCCCCAGGTTGTCAGTCATCAGCTCCAGGGGAGGTCTCTGGGTGGCTCCCTCCTGTGCAGCTTCCTGCCGGTAGCGCTCTCACAGCTCTCTGGCTGTCTGTATCCCGGCTGACATCTTCCTGCTGCAATGGGCCCACTCCTTCGGTAGGCGCAGCACTTTCCTCACGGCTGGCTTACCTCAGGCACCCAGCAACCTCCGTGGGCTGCTTGTATATCAGCAGTCGCATGCGGGGACCTCTTCCCGCCAACCACACGCACAGCTCTCTCCACTGCCCCCCTGATAAGTTCAGAGGAAGAAGGTTTCCCCTCTGCTGTGGCAGCAATGTCCCGCTCCGGGCCGCGTACCCACAGGATCCCTGTTTCCAGTGTGGGCAGCGGGTTCCACTGTTTCTCCATGGGGGGGCAGTCCATATACACATCAACTGTACATGTTTTGTCTATAGGCACTGTATATATATATATATATATATATACCAATCAAACAGCACATACATGTTTATATATGATTGGCAAGCTTTTACATTAAACTTGTGTACATATATAAATTGACATTGTATTAAAAGATTGACATTATATTAAAAGACAATGCATTCTATATGTTCATTACCATGTACTCCTATGAACTGGCCAATACACTTTCAGGGGTATCACACAGATATCTCCTGCTTACCTTTATCTCCCGGAATGGCCCGCTGTACCTATACACTAGTATCAGATATCTCCTGCTTACCTTCCTCTCCCAGAATGGCCCGCTGTCCCCTTACACTAGTATCACAGATATCTCCTGCTTACCTTTCTCTCCCGGAAAGGCCCCCTGTCCCCATACACTAGTATCACAGATAGCTCCTGCTTATCTTCCTCTCCCGGAATGTCCCGCTGTTCCCATACACTAGTATCACATATATCTCCTACTTACCTTTCTCTCCCGGAATGGCCCGCTGTCCCCATACACTAGACATCACAGATATCTCCTGCTTACCTTCCTCTCCCGGAATGGCCGCTGTCCCCATACACTAGTATCACAGATATCTCCTACTTACCTTCCTCTCCCAGAATGGCCCGCTGTCCCCATACACTAGTATCACAGATATCTCCTGCTTACCTACCTCTCCTGGAATGGCCCCCTGTCCCCATACACTAGTATCACAGATACCTCCTGCTTACCTACCTCTCCCGGAATGGCCCCCTGTCCCCATACACTAGTATCACAGATATCTCCTGCTTACCTACCTCTCCCGGAATGGCCCATTGTCCCCATACACTAGTATCACAGATATCTCCTTCTTACCTTTCTCTCCGGGAATGGCCCCTGTCCCCGTACATTAGTATCATAGATATCTCCTGCTTAGCTTTCTTTCCCGGAATGGCCCGTTGTTCCCATACTCTAGTGTGACAGATATCTCCTGCTTACCTTTCTCTCCCGGAATGGCCCCCTGTCCCCATACACTAGTATCACAGATATCTCCTTCTTACCTTCCTCTCCCAGAATGGCCCGCTGTCCCCATACACTAGTATCACAGATATCTCCTGCTTACCTTTCTCTCCCAGAATATCCCGCTGTCCCCATACACTAGTATCACAGATATCTCCTGCTTACCTTCCTCTCCCGGAATGGCCCGCTGTTCCCATACACTAGTAGCACAGATATATCCTGCTTACCTTTCTCTCCCGGAATGGCCCATTGTCCCCATACACTAGTGTCACAGATATCTCCTGCTTACCTTCCTCTCCCGGAATGGCCCCCTGTCCCCTTACACTAGCATTACAGATATCTCCTGCTTACCTTCCTCTCCCGGAATGGCCCACTGTCCCCATACACTAGTATCACAGATATGTCCTGCTTTCCTTTCTCTCCCGGATGTGGCCCATTGTCCCCATACACTAGTATCACAGATATCTCCTTCTTACCTTTCTCTCCTGGAATGGCCCCTGTCCCCGTACATTAGTATCATGGATATCTCCTGCTTAGCTTTCTCTCCCGGAATTGCCCGCTGTCCCCATACACTAGTATCACAGACCTCTCCTGTGGATCAGCTTAGCAGAATCAGCACCCTAGAGGATCAGGACAGCGGTCCCTCCTGCAGGCTGGCCCCAGGCTGTCAGTCATCAGCTCCAGGGGAGGTCTCTGGGTGGCTCCCTCCTGTGCAGCTTCCTGCCGGTAGCGCTCTCACAGCTCTCTGGCTGTCTGTATCCCAGCTGACATCTTCCGGCTGCAAGGGGTCCACTCTCTGGTAGGCGCAGCACTTTCCTCACGGCTGGCTTACCTCAGGCACCCAGCAACCTCCGTGGGCTGCTTGTATATCAGCAGTCGCTTGCGGGGACCTCTTCCCGCCAACCACACGCACAGCTCTCTCCACTGCCCCCCTGATAAGTTCAGAGGAAGAAGGTTTCCCCTCTGCTGTGGCAGCGATGTCCCGCTCCGGGCCGCGTACCCACTGGATCCCTGTGTACACTAGTAAAATACCATATTTTCAGAGCTTGACTGCGACAACGTTTGCATTGTTTTCCCTATGGGAAGGAGTTCCGGGTTGCGAAGAGGGAGCCTTGTGGATCTCTCCGCCCCTGTCCAGCTCCTGCAACCAGCTGTCAGGGCTCTTGTGAACATGCGCAAGGCGCACTTGTCTCACATTTACAAAAGGAGCAGTGAAGCCATTTGCGGAGACATCTGATTTTCGCATCAGCTGTCTCTGCTTCGCAGCAATGAATAATTGCTGAGGTGCTCGTGGCGAGTTAGTATGTTAAGTATGGGGGCTGTATCAGTGTGCAGGTGGGCGTCTCAGGACATTCCTCAGCATCTTCGACATTTGCATATATTCACTCAGCAGCTGCATACGGGATGGTAGCTGCGATGGGATTAGCGCACATCTCTGGCTCTATGGAAGCAATGTGATAGCATCCAATATTGTGACATCGTCAGAATTCTGGAAATATGTAATAGAGGTTAAACTGCTCATAAGATAACCGAGGTTCGGATAGAACAGAGGGCACATAAACCCCTAGGCAGGGATGCGTGGGGTTAATAAAGTTAGGTAGGGGAGTGTTAGTTTTTATGGTCAGATTCACATTAGGTTAGGATTGGTGGAGTGTTATGTAAGGGGTGTGGTTATTAGGAGTGTGGCTATGTCAGCACTGTTACTCTGCCTCTTGGGAATCTGATCTCCCACCCTCCCTTCCACTTTTTTCCTCTTGTGTCTTGTGTCGGCTTTATTTCAAGGGCGGGAAAGAACGGCAGTATCTATAAAGCGTCCACCTTGCTGCAGTATGAGCGGTGCGCCTCCTTCAATGCACTGGTTAGGCTGATTTTACCCTACTGGGGTCAGCGGCACCTCTCGTCGGAGAGGCCTAAAATAGTGCATTGGGATGGGGCTGGATACCGTCTCACTTGCCAGAGAGGGATATCGGCCCTTGCAAGTTTTATATCACTATTACACTTGAATTGGGATATTGGCCCGTTCAGTGAGTGTTTTTACATCCTTGCATAAGTCAAGTGTGGGGCGTCAGGTTACTGGCCGTTCTTTCTTATGCCACCATACTCTGATTGTAAAATAAATAAAGCAGACCATATATTTTTGATCGCATATATACTTGGTCTGTCTCTTTATTATATTTAAGCTTGGTTTAATAACTTTGTGGTTGCACGCATTATCTGCCGATAGGGAGTTTAAACAAGTTGCCAAAGTCTCCATTCCATTTTTATTAAATATTAAAAACACAAGTCAACTTTTACCATTCACCCTCTGTAATAATTTAAGGAAATTTTAGTTTATTATTTTATGATGCATTATTTTTTACTTTTTTTTAAATCAAGGTGGACAAAACGCTTTAATTTATCAATATGCCTGGAATTTGTTTTATTTATTTAATTATACGGGAGCAATATTTTATTATTTATTTTATTAGTAGACACTACTTTTTTTAATTGGTGCACTAGTTTATAAATACTAATGTTGTAAAACAACCACAAATATTTATAATTTTATAAGGGGGCAATATTTGAATATTTAAATTATTATTACCCTGGTAATTACTCTGGTATCTACATACCAAGGGTACCAGAATAGGCCCAGTGCTATTTCAGTGTCTTTGCCCATTTTCACGTAGTGCTTGTCTATATCGGACGCAATGGAGCGATTTTTGGCTTCTGTGCATGCGCCAGAGCCGCACTGCGTACTGGAGGTGAAGGCTTTGAGACACTGGTCGCAGTGAGGATTTGTTTGCAAAGTGAGTGACAGGTAGTCATCTTTTAGGAGTGGTAAAGGGGGGTGGCTACAAAAAACACAAACGGGTTGAGACCAACAAAATGACACCCCTGCCCATGTCATAGCAACCATTGCCTTAGGCGGAATGGGTATGATATATCGGTGGCTCAATAGCTGGCAGTTCAAATCCCGACGCTGGAAGACTGAACTGTGAAGATCCCGACAGGGGAGGTAAGAACCCTAACCCTCCCACTCTCCCTACCCTAACCCTCCCTTAGTGGTGCCTAACCCTAACCTCTCACCAGCTGTTGCATGACTTATGGTCCTGAGTTCCCTGTGTGTTACCCAGCACAGCGAACGATACTCCAGTCTGGAGTGATATTCCAAGTCCATTCCACGATACTCCAGTCCGGAGTGATATTCCAAGTCCAGTCCACGATACTCCAGTCCAGAGTGATATTCCAAGTCCATTCCACAATATTCCAGTCCAGAGTGATATTCCAAGACCATTCCACGATACTCCAGTCCAGAGTGATATTCCAAGTCCATTCCATGATACTCCAGTCCTGAGTGATATTCCAAATCAATTCACACTACTCCAGTCCGGAGTCAAGTTCCAAGTTCATCAGTTCAATTCTCACTACTCCAGTCCGGAGTCAAGTTCCAAGTTCATCAGTTCAATTCACATTGCTCCAGTCCGGAGTCAAGTTCCAAGTTCATCAGTTCAATTCACATTGCTCCAGTCTGGAGTCAAGTTCCAAGTTCATCTGTTCAATTCACATTGCTCCAGTACGGAGTCAAGTTCCAAGTTCATCAGTTCAATTCACATTGCTCCAGTCTGGAGTCAAGTTCCAAGTTCATCTGTTCAATTCACATTGCTCCAGTACGGAGTCAAGTTCCAAGTTCATCTGTTCAATTCACATTGCTCCAGTACGGAGTCAAGTTCCAAGTTCATCAGTTCAATTCACATTGCTCCAGTCCGGAGTCAAGTTCCAAGTTCACCAGCTCAGTCCATGTTACTCCAGTCCGGAGTCCAAGTCCAAGTTCTTCAGTCCAATCCACATTATTCCAGTCCAGAGTCAAGTTCCAAATCCTTCAAGTTCAAAACGCCTGTCCAGAGATCCAGTACCAGTTCACTTAAGTTTCAAGTCTACAGTTTCTTTTCCAGGTTCAGCAATTATTGGAAGACTCTTTCCTTCAGTTTGTTCAGCTAATCTTCCTGCCGGTCCCAGTCCGGTTCCAACAAGTCACCTACTGATATCCTGTCCAGTTCAGCAAGTCTTCCCACCGGTCCCGGTCTGGTTCCTCCAAGTTTTCTACTGGTTCCACTGCAACGTTACAAGTTTCCTGTTCCTGTCATTTATCACCAAAGGCAGTTCTCACTGCTATACAATTCTTTTGCAAATAGAACTATTTACCTCAACCATGGTTCCAGTTAAGCCGGTCTCTGCTGAATCCACTTCAACACCTGAATCAGGCAATTCTCAGACTCCAACCATGACGGACCCTCTCACACCAACTGATAGGCCTTCAGTAATAGTTGAGCAATGGATTTATCTGTAAATCCAGCTAGTCTATCTTGATAATCTACTGTACCAAACAATGAAAAGACCTACATCTCCCTGTAATTCAGCACTGGGTGCAAAAGGGAGTAAATTAGCTCAATGTAATGATGAGGGCGCAACACACCCACCATTGCCGTTCAAGCTTCCTGCAAACAAAAGCTGCCCATCAGAATGACCCTGCAGCTGCAGTTCAGCAAATCCAAAATATTCTGCTTATGCCATAGGACACCCAGTGGCAATCACCAAAGGGAGCCACCAGACCTCTCCACCTGTAGAATTTGTCGCTATGGAAGTGGCATCAGCAATCGGGTGTATCGACCTCGATACACAAATATGTTGACCTTGGGGAGGGCCCATCAGTATTTTCCTTCTCAGCTGGTTCACCGAACTGGTGGAACACGAGCTTGAAAAGGAAACATTAAATACATACAGTGAGAGGAGTAAGGGGCCCAACCGTTAGGAAACTCTCCAAATAATGGGCCACACCCTGCTCTTCCATCCCAGCCATGATGCCCTAATCCACATAATATTCTCTAATTTAAATTCATATTTCAAAAGGAATTGGGTGCAAAGACATAAGGCAAAAGGCCAATTCCACATTTATCTTCCCCAATAGGGCCCTTACCCATGAGCTTTCACCAACCCCAGGGCCTCATAGAAGGACTGATATGTCACGCCTCCCTCCTCCCCCAGGATGGCCACATTCACTGAAGACTGATCCAGATAAGTTTTGGATCAAACAAAACTTCTCAACCTTCTATTTGGGGACCAAACCATTATGTACATCAAGTAGGTAATAGGTGGCTTACAAAACGGCATACTCATATGTCCCAAAGCAACCTAGGACCTGATTCAGACCCGCTCATGAGCACACAGCGCTTGCAAGCAGGTCGATGGTCCCCGACTGTGCATGAGCCACCTCCGGCGCATGCACAGACCCGTACTGCGATGGCAGCTCCGTCGCAACGGGTCTCGCTACAAGATGGGGCGGCTGTCGATGTTGATTGACAGCTCACCCCGTTTTGTAGGCGGGGAGGGGGGGTGGCTGCACAAACGCAGATGTTCCCTTAAGAACGCTTGGCGTTTGTGGGCGGCCCTACTGACAATGCGTTTGTGGGCGGCCCTACTGACAATGCCCTACTGACACTGCTCATCTATTAGAGCAGGAAGTCCACTCGGGCTAGCGAGAGCTGAGACCCTACCACAGGGTCTCCTTGCAAGCCCGATGGTCGCAATAATCACGACCATCGCCAGGCCGCTCGCAAAAGCTGTGGGTGGTCACCCACAGCTTAGCTGGAGGCCAAAAATAAATAAATCCCCGCCCTGATTCAGAGCGAGCGGCTCTGAATCAGGCCCCTAGTTCCTTACCTACTTCTGCACCAATTAAGAATCTCCTGGGGAGATTTTAGATTACCTTGGACTCCAGTAACTAAAAGCCTACAGAAAACCCTTTGGAGAAAAAGGCTGCTTTCTCCTAGTGAGTTTACAATGCCAACCACTTGGATATGGCATCCAAAGAAACCATCAAAAATGCCATATTTACAGTAGCTCCTGCCCATGCTTTTGGCTTTCCAGGGGTCAGGGGTCCACAGTTTTTATGGTTGACCCCACAATGCAAGCAGAGTACTGAGAAGCACATTGAACCCCACACATGCACTGTCAGGGGCGCAGAGAGAGGGGGGCAGCAGGACCCGGGTCCGCCGCTCCCTTCTCTCCTGCCTCCTGTTAGCGGCAGCAGTGCCCAGCACACACTGCTGTGTGCTGGGCTGCAGTAAGTACAGAGAGACTGCTGCTGCCACTGAGCGCAGCAGCAGTCTCCAATGCATGCACCCACCAGGAGGGTGCAGAGCGATCACACTGATCGCGCCCCCCCAGTCCCTGGATCTGCCACTAGCTAACAGGCAAAATGGCGTGGTGGCGCTGTGCATCACTGCAGATAATAGTTTTATTTTATTTTGGGGTGTGGCCACGCAGCCTTACTTTAGGCCACTCCTCCTTGCCATTACCCAAGCCTGGCCAGGCACTCTACAGCCCTGGCTAGTGTAGATACAGTCAAATGTGGTAAGAGACAGAGGAGTCTATTTACTAAGACTTAGATAAAGTGAACAGAGATAAAGTACCAGCCAACCAGCTCCTAACTGCCATTTTTCAAACACAGCCTGTGATATGGCAGTTAGGAGCTGATTGGCTGGTCTTTTATCTCCGTTCACTTTATCTCTTTCCAAGGCTTAGTAAATAGAGCCCTGGGATACTTACCATCTTATATATTCTTTTTTAGTCTCAGGGGTCAATCCTATTATGTGCGAAGGGTGCATCAGTAAGAACATTTCTTGCTTATTATTATTATTAATATCATTTATCATATTGCACCAGCATATTCTGATGTGCTTTACAATTGGGGACAATACAGTAGTAAAATGAGACTGGATAACAACAGACAGAGAGGTAGGAGGGCCCTGCCTGGAAGCTTACAGTCTATAGGGAAAGTAAATGTATTATTTGTATTTGCAATAGTTCGGGTTTGGGTGTTGAGGATGCCTTAGTGTGGGCTGAGTGACCGGGGGAGCAGCCTTATATCTGTTTATGTGCCATGTAGTCATCCTGTCGGCATTCAGAATGTTGACAATTTCAACTTTCACAATGTCGACACTGGTATAATATCGACACTGTGAATGTCAACAGCTAAAATGTCAACATGATATTAGGGTTAGAGTGAGGCTGTGATTAAGGTTATTCACTGAATGTGAATCACACCCTCTGTGATAAAGAGGATAGGGTATAAGTGCAGGCGTACCCCAACTCACGCTCAGTGGTGCAACATTGTGCATATATAGGTTTCTTTTTCCACCACCGTGTTTGTATAGTGGATATACCGTATCCAAGAGTATCATCAAGATATTTATAAGGCGTTCCCCACTCACTGGTAATTCAGGGAGGTGTCAGGCCAGGGGCGGATTGGGATGCTGGGACGCCGGGCCAGTTCCCGCTGGGCCGGTCCTTTTGGTGGCCGCGGCCGCCCAGCCCGTAATTCATTGATTGACACCCCCCCTCTCTCCCCTGGACCTCCGCTCCCCCATCCCACTGCCACGACCGGAGCTCAGCTCCGATCGGGCACTTGTACAGCTTCTGCCCGGCAAGGCAGCTCAGATGTTAGAAAAAAAAAAAAAGCCGACGGTGCAGCTGCTGCCCATAAGCCTTTGCGGAGCCGGGGATGTCAGTCACCACTGACGGCACCGCCTCCAGCCCTCCGCGACCCGCCTCCAGCCTTCTGCATTGATGTTACACTGCACACGCACAGGGGCAGTGAGCATGAATTGAGCAGACATACAGCGCGAACAGCGAGTGTCTAAACCAGAGGAGGTGGCATCGGCGGCCGGAAGCAGCGGGCTGGTTTTTCATCCCAATCCACCCCTGTGTCAGGCACATAAATCTTTTTACAATGAAAAGAATGAAATGGACACAACTCGATCACATATGTGAAAATATACAATTTTAATCAGAAAACACTTAAAGTATCTATTACATATCTATAAAACTAATATCATTTAAGTTGCATATATATTAATGTTAATACATCCAGTTAGCATCTTACAAAGATAAAAAGCCTTATAATATAGATAGCTACAATAATATAGACAGCATCACACATGCAAATTATACTAAACGGCCACTTAAAAGATGTGTGTAATCAGGATATGTCCATGCGGCAATTCTGTTTTAAATTAAATCCTGTGTTTTGTGTGTCTGGAAAAATAAATAAAGAGTCACGTAGATGTAATTTGTTCCTTATCCAAGATGAATAGTAATGTATCACCTTAAATAAACGGAAATGCCAGACTTAAAATCCAAATCCACACTGTAAGCACTGAATAATATCAAATAATTGTATCACACAACTGTATCAATCATTCCTTAGAGGGATACCTGTCCGGTTTAGATTGTAAGAAGCGTGATTTATGTATCTAAAAAACCACGGCTGCAATAGTTCTGTGCACTGCTCGGGATACTAACGGCACAACTGACGTGTGACAATATCTCTCAACTCTACAACTGGACAGCCGAAAGGCTGACTTACTGTACATCGAAGTCGCATTGCTTGCCCAGGTAAAGGGTAAAGCCGTAGTGATCTCTCGTCAGCAGGCATGGGAGCATATGGTTTGCTGGAAACTTGTGTACAAGGATACTGGTGCTTTGTAGCTGATTTGGTTGGTGCAAGCTGAAGGCTGGTGCTAGGCTGGATATCAAAGTCAAAAACTGGGGATCACCTGATGCTTTTCGCCCCACTTTCTACTATAGGAGCTTTATCAAAGAGACATAAATCTTTTTGTCATCTCCTTTTCATCAAATGAAGCATCATAAAACGACCTTTGCAATGGATATGGAAGTTCACAGCAATAGTCCAGACTGTCCTTCTCCTTATATTCTCCAATTAGTGTATAGTGTCATGAAAAAAACAAATATATACATGTGTAGAGCAATCAAGCTGACTTTCAATGCATGTGGTCTTTAAAAAGTGGAGGCGCTACCAACCTAGAGTAAGACCTTCTTCTATTACCTCTTAACCAAAACCAACAAACCGTCAGCTGCAGTACATGTGATATTGTGATGTACAATTGTTATTATTATTGTTAAGTTGCCGACATACGCGCTCATCGTTATCATCATTGAGAGTGGAGATCTGGGGCACTCAGAACTCCACCGTCAAAATGACAAATAAAAAATACAAAATCAAACATTAAAAACAGAACATGTGCGGATGAATAAGCAGGTTCAGAATAGTATAGAGAAGGGCATTGAGGTTGGTGTCTACAGGTGTGGAAAATAACAAATGTACTAAATGTCAGTATCTACTGAACAAAGCTAGCACAGTTCCATTTAACTCAGGGGAGAAGAACGATGAGATCACCAGCTTTATAAATTGTAACTCTAAACATCATCAAAATGGTGCAAACACTCAGGGGTATATTTACTATAGGTCGATTTTGATCGATTTAAAATCTATAAAAATCGATGTTGTATTTCTGGGGTTAAATTTTAGTGAACACCATAAAAGAGATCCCCAAGTCATTGGTACTTACAGGTGTTGAGTGGATACCTACTAAGAAAAGGGGAGGATGGATTTTCAAATTCAATTCTCTGACCTCCAATGGCCTCAATGAGGCAGTAGAATTAAATTCTATTATTTTAATTAAAGTTCCCTCCAGTATTTGTTCATCACTTGTCATTTCCTCTGCAATCCAAGAGCACCTTTGCCTTTCACCCTATCCCCTCCTTATATCTTCCATCACTAAGGAAGTTACCAGTCATAAGCACCAGTCTTACAAATTGTCACTTAGAGACTATATTTATCCCAATTAGTCATCAACGTTGAGTCAACAATCCGGCTGCATGGCCTATAGTTTACATCCGCAGTCATTTACCTATTATAGGTGTTGTCTATATATACGTATATTATTGTCTGAGTGGTTCCCAAACTTTTTTGAATCAGTGCACCCCAGTTTATCAGCATTTTTTTTCATGACACTCCTAGGCCAAAAGTTTCTTGTTGAGAAATTTAAAAAAATATATAAACTAAGTGACTTGTGCTTACCTGTCATCTTTAGGTTCCATTATGTTGTGTTAGATAGAGTTGCACTTCTCCTTGTCCACATATTTTCCGATTGGCAGCCATCAGCCCTGGGGTTTGCCTATTACAATCACCATTAATCATAAATTTAGTCCTGGACCTCCAACCTATGGAACCCCTACAAGTTCCCAGTGGCACCCCAGAGTGCCACGCCACCCAGTTTGGAAACCACTAATTTATCTAATCATGATATTTATATTTAAAAAAAATGTTTGAACTACAAGTAGCTAAGTTTCAGCCATCGCTCCCACCCTGCATTGCATGTTGGTAGTTTTTTGGACGGCTACAGATAGACACACACCCACACTATTGCGTCACCACTGGCTGTGCACGTGATGTTTTTTATAACATGCCGCTGGGCCTGACATTTTGGCAACTTTCAATGAGGCTTCCATTAATGTTCACTCTGATGTCTGCTGTATCTGGACGTCTCTGCAGCTGAACGCGGCTCAACTCTGCGGCTTAAAGGTGGATGGATCACCGGTGATCGGTATGTATTCTCACTGCGGGGCATGTGATATTTGTTTATATCACGTCACCAGCGGGCCTGGCCAGCCAAAGCTGATTGCTATGTATGCAACCATATAGTTATTAGAATATTGCTTTAAGGAAAGTTTCATGTGTGGTACCCCCAAGTTTGTTCCCAAATAGGGGTCCCCCAATATATATATTTTTTTTATGTATGTACACAAAGATTTACTGCAGTACCATTCCACATAATAGGCAGGTATAATGAACTTTGACTGACCTTGCTCTCCCTGAACCCCACTGAGCATGTGCAGACAGGGAGGTAGAAAGTGCCCCTTGGTCAGCGACCCATTTTAGGAGGGAAAATCCTGCCCCATTGATTGGTAGCCTAGGTGTCCAGGCAGAGACCCCTGTAGGCGGCCTGTTGCTGGGTCCCCTCTGTCCACTCATAGATGCCAGACCGACAGGGAGGAGAATGAGGGAAAGCTTATATAATAACTTTCTCAGGGCTGTCAGTGCAGAGTCTGGGAGGAATTTCTGAAGAATGATTGTCTGTGAGGAGTTGCTGTGGAGTGTCCCTGGATTTATAAAATAGGGGTACAGAAACCCCTCTCCTTTAAACTTGATTACAAATACTGCACCTGGAGGCTGTCTGTAATGAGTTGCTGTGGCGTGTCCCTGGATCTGTACAAATAGGGGAGCAGTAACCCCTCTCATTTACCCTGGATTACAAATACTGCACCTAGTATGCTGTCTGTAATGAGTTGCTGTGGACTGCCCTTGGAGCTGTAAAACTAAGGATGCTATAACTTTACTGTTGCCCTGAATTACAATTACCAGACTTCATATTAGCCCGGAAGGCTACCTATCCAATCTGCCAGGGGAGGTGCTCTGATGCTGGATGTGGGTCCCTGGAGGAAGCTTGCCTGGGGATTTGCATAGAGCACCCTGCTTTGGAAGAAGCCCCTTTGAATAAAGGACTGCCTTCCTAAGTGCCTGTTATCAGGAGGAGCCACATGAGGATGTCTGCGCATGCTGGGAGAGAAGAGGATCTGTCTGGGAAGGAGGTCTCATCGCTCCATCATCGCAGATGAAGCCCCACCTGAGGAAAAGGTCCCGCCAGTGACAAAAACCCTGCTGGCACTCGCACGGGCAGAAGAAAAGACAGCCCCAGAGGAAGAGTGCTTCAGGACCCCTCCGGCTGCTGTGTGTGTTTGCTGGACAGAGCCCCTGTGGGAAAGGATTTTGCACCTGTTGCTCCTTGTAAAATACCTGCCGGAGGTCTGCAGCTGAGAGCTCTTGTACGGTGCTGTGCATCCCAGAGTTGCCCTGGACATCGGAGGAGGCTGAATAGCCACTGCCAGGGGTGAGATCATACCAGAACCTCCCTATACTCTGTCCCTCAACAGCTCCTATCTTCCCTCCATTAAGGCCCTGCCCCTCTGTACACCTTTCCTATCTGGGTCCCCTGGGTCTATTGCATTATCCTTTACCTTGTGGCTAAACATGATTAGACTGGAAGACTAGGTTTTGTGTAAAAGCTAGGACCGGGAGTTAGTCTCCCACACCACTGGGTACAGAAAGGGGTCATAGTGTCTTAAATTAGGTAAAGTGTGTGTGTAGTGATGAAATAGGGGGGAAGTAAAAGATAGGTCACTCCCTCTTTTTCCCAAGAGTTGCATTGGTGGTCATTTTCTTTCCTGTGAACCTCTGGCTCATGTCCAGGAGGGGACCTGCCTTATGAGTGCCGGCTCATGTCCGATGCCACTGTGGGTGATGTACAAAGTATTTTATGTCTAGCTTTAAAGTAAATGTAATGCCATGTGATATGTATTTGGCTCTGTTTACTGTTTGACTCGTGTGTTAGCTAAAGGGTTGATAGTGGCCCTCCGTGGCCCTTTATCTGTTATATTACTCTGTAAAGCTGTTCACTGCTTGCTGTGTTATTATTGTCAATGTTGGTTAATATTTTGCTTGCATGAAATGTTTGAGTATTTACCCATATTGGTGTTGATGTTCCATTCATGCTGATGTAATGTATATTGCTTGTTTATTTAGCCCTGTGTAACCCCGGCTGGCAATTCTGGTGATAGTAAATTGTGGCATAGGCAATTAGCAAAGACTGTGTTAAGTGCTGCAAATCTGCCGGTGAACTACTGCTTCCAGCATAGCCCTTGTTATTTTTGTCAGTAGGGCCAAGTATTAGCAAAGACTGTGTTAAGTGCTGCAAATCTGCCGGTGAACTACTGCTTCCAGCATAGCCCTTGTTATTTTTCTCAGTAGGGCTAAGTATTAGCAAAGACTGTGTTAAATGCTGCAAATCTGCCGGTGAACTACAGCTTCCAGCATAGCCCTTGTTATTTTTCTCAGTGGGGCCAAGTATTAGCAAAGACTGTGTTAAATGCTGCAAATCTGCTGGTGAACTACTGCTTCCAGCATAGCCCTTGTTATTTTTCTCAGTAGGACCAAGTATTAGCAAAGACTGTGTTAAGTGATGCAAATCTGCTGGTGAACTACTGCTTCCAGCATAGCCCTTGTTATTATTCTCAGTAGGGCCAAGTATTGGCAAAGACTGTGTTGGGTGCTGCAAATCTGCCGGTGAACTACTGCTTCCAGCATAGCCTAATTGTTGTCCCTATTTTTATCAGCAAAGGCTCAATGACTCTGTTTAAACTATTGCAGGTTTCATATTTAGGTCTCTCATTTGTTTTTTTTTTGTAAAGTTCTGCAGGAATTGTGGTTCTTGTTGGTGTCACATGCTTGCCAGCTGGGGTCACCGGTAGATGACGGGAGGTAATAAATAAATACCTTGTCATTGAATAGTGTAAGTAATTTCATTCCATCTGTATGTGGTTAATATCTCCTGTCATTTGTTGTTAAATATTGACAAATAATAAAATTGCGTTGCACCTTCCCTCCTGACTGGTCATTGTGTCTGCAAAAGGGGAATTCAGGCTTGCCTCTCTGTCACGGTGTGTCCTATCTGAACACGGGGAAATCGGCCACCGAAGCAATCCAAACACACCTGAACCTGGTGCTAGTGGTGCAGCACTGTACAAACCAGTCAGTACATCACACATGTAGACAGAAAGCTAATTACAGACGGCTGCAGACTGTCAGCATATTGAATAGGGTATGACAGAAGTAGTTCTGAGTAGGGTAACATACCTTTTGAGAAAGCTATAAGTTGTGGACAGCAAAACGCGTCAGTAGATCTGCATTTACAGCAAGTGGACCTAATTGAGGACTTTACACTCCTCTACCATCTATTCACATCACCAGCCACTATCTCTGTGCCAAGAGGACCTGACTGCAATGCAAAGTAACTCTTCACTAAAAAGGACTCCGCAATACATACCTGGGACTGCTAATATCCAACTATTGCTGGACTGGATGGGACTTTTGTGGCCTAATACATTTTTACCATCTTATTGTACGATTGAATAGAACTCACACAAGTGTTTGTATACTAAGGAGAAGTGGGATGTATGCACTATACTACAGTATACATCCCTGCTGCCTATGGTCCTTGTGTGGTACCCCGCAAATAGGGGAACCAACCAGTGGGGCACCAGAATGCTGTTAACATGTTTAACATAAATGGTCTTAACCTAGGCCCATTTATTTATGTGCTGGACTGGTGTAAGGAGAATAGGTTGGAGGACTGACCCCTATTATGGGGGGAGGACTTGGTGATGCCCAGTAGAACACCTACTAACTTGTGGAGGGACACGAGGACAGAACTTACCAAAGGAGAGTAATAGGGTGGAAACTGCCCTGTCTGGGCAAAAGGGGAGTGTGGACAGATAGCGCGTGAGTAGGAGAGGGCCGTTGAAAGGAGCTCGAGGGAGAGAGGTCTGCCTTAAAAAGGACCTGGTAAGCGCGGCAAGTGCGCAGTTGTTCCGGACGGAAAGGAGGGAGAGGCAGTCCCTGTCGCGTTGCGGTTACCTGTAACACTTGGAGGGCAATCCAGAAAGCCAGAGGGTACCACTGCTGGTA
This sequence comes from Taudactylus pleione, assembly GCA_031769625.1. NCBI lineage: Eukaryota > Metazoa > Chordata > Amphibia > Anura > Myobatrachidae > Taudactylus > Taudactylus pleione. Next base: position 2,001,014 of record JAUIMM010000388.1, read on the forward strand.
GTCCGGTGACATCGTGGCGGCTGAAGGAGGCATCCCATAGAAAGTGGAAGGAGTCATCCGAAGGGGGTGCGGCTGAGGCGGAGTCTGGTGGTCGACGCTGCAGTGGAGGAGAGGCTAGTCAAAGCAGCTGGGGGCAGGCATTGGCTTTACAAGATAATAGAAGAGACGGAGCGGATTAACGGAGGCATCCGGGTGGTAAGAGGCTGCACAGCACACACCTCTACATCAGCGTTCAGCACAGTTAGCGGCAGATAGTGGGACTAAGCTGCGCTATTGGCATCACCACGTTTCCCCCATAAACCCCGCCTGTTAATAAGCCCTGCAGTGCATTTATGCCCTACCACTGTGCTTTCATAGTAACCACCTGCCAGATACGGGAAGATTAACAGCAGGGTGTCACATTGCTGTTACGTTTGGCAGTGTAAAGGAGTCAACAGAGGGAAGAGACAGCTCGAGAGACTGTTTATCTCACCGCTCCCAGTGCCAACGCAGCTCCCTATGTAGGCAGATTGAAAGGAGCATTATATGTATAGCTACTTTAGTCACAAGCAGACTGCCAGCCGGGAGATTTAACTAGGGCTGTTTGGAACATTGAACTGTAACAAAGTAGCTCTGGGAAGGGTTTCTAGCCCATGTAGATGCCTGTAAAAGTTACAAAGTAGCTGCTACTACCAGCCAGAGCAGTCAGTGGAATTTTAGTGACATTCAGGGAAAAAGAGACAGTAGACAAGCAGAACAAATTAAGTCTATCTGTACGAACTGACCTACAACTAAGGCACTAAAGGTTGAATTGCAACTTCAGGGACTTCTGGAAGTGTAGCCAACCACAAATTCCCCCAGCTCGAATTGTATTAAATTTAGCCACAACACTTGTCAGGATTAATAAGGAGACAGTCCTCACAGCAGCAAGTCCCTTTTTACTAAGCTAATTTACTGTAAGAAAAGCAACAGTATAAGTGACAACCTAAGTCAGTGATAGCATAAAAGTGAACTAGCACCCGGGCAACATTGTGTAAGTGGAAAGATAGGAGAGGTATGTATGGTCTAAAGTGTCTGTAAAGGGGCATGGGGGGTGTGAAGATTACTAAAAAGAGTCAAAAATTGAAAAACACCGGGTACATCAATAAATTCTAATTGGTTTGATTTGTCTTGGAAAGATACTGTTTACATTAAATATTCTATGTATGTACAGTATGTATGTACTGTATGTATGTACAGTATGTATGTACAGTATGTATGTACTGTATGTATGCATGTATGTATGTACAGTATGTACTGTATGTATGTACAGTTTGTATGTGTGTGCCTATACTGTGTATATAAAAGATAAACTTGGCCCTTCCCGATATCTATAGATAGCTGTTATATCTAGCTGATTGCCATTACTGCTCTAGACTGTAAGCTTGGGCAGGTGATTCTCAATCCTGTGTGAAAACAAGAGATACTGTACTGTAAATAGATTGTGAACAATATTGCAAATTTGTTCAATAAATGAATAATTAATGCTGGGCATACACGGCCAGATAAAATGCCTGTCAGACCGACAGACATTTTATCTGGCCGGCTGCCAGCCGCAGATGTCTCCGGCATACACTGTGAGATTTTCCCGGGTGAGGAGACAGACAGAAAATGTCTGTCTGTCGGCCGCGGCTGGGCATACACTGCCCGATGCGGCTGACTGTTTAATGGGAAATAAAATCATCGGATGGGCATGCTGGACAATCCGGCATGCCCGACCGAGCAATATGTAACCCTCGGTCGCCCCCCCACACGCTACAATTATCGGGGCGATCCGCCGATATCAGGCGGATCGCCCAGATAATTGTAGCGTGTATGGCCAGCATAAGTAATGTGGATAGAGCTAAATGATATATATTTATTAAGCACAATAAATTAATGTTAAAAATATTTCATAGTAATTTATAAAACCTTTGGTCCAAGTGTAACACCCCTATTTGATAGGTCAGACGTAAGAATGGGGTTTCTCGGTTCTCATTCAATACAGAGAGGACAAGAGGTAAGTATTTTATTAGGGTAGAAGAAACTGGATTATACTGCTTACACTTGAACGGAAGAATTAGAAGTTAAATTACAATCTGAATAACTCTTCTTTTTGCAATACACAATAAAAATAACAGACAGTTCAACTTTTATTATACTGGAACACAGCCTCCTGGTTATCGGCAAAGAATCCTCTCCTCCTGCTGGTTCCTAAAATTAATACACACAGTACTTTTCCTAGAACAAATTAACTTAAACCACCATAACCATACAGTGATGACACTAAGGCCCTCATTCAGAGCCACTCGCTAGCGGCAGTACGCTCGTTCCGAGCGATGTTCGCACATCTGCGCATGCGTACGGTTTTTAGTACGCATGCGCGAACCAGTCAGTGCGGCCGAAAATCGTTGGTACACAATATAGCGAGGGCTGCTATTTTGAGTGACAGAATGAGGTGGGATGGTGGGATGCTGTGTCGCAAAGTCTGTAGTGCATCACATTGGGGCTATTTGAGGATAGGTCTATGTGGACACATCTGTATATGGGGACATAGGCATATATATACTGGGTGCAGAGTGTGCAGTGCACATGGGCACCTGGGTCCAGGAGGGTCCCACACTGCACACCCTTCACTTAAAGTATATTATACCTTGCTCCCACAAGAGGGGTTCTGCCCCCTCTGCGGAACCATCTTCCCAGTGACATTTTCAGGAAGATGGCGCCGCACAGTGACAGCAAAGACTCTGACGTGGTGCCAAAAACTTTGCTCTATATGTGCAAATGCGCCATCTTCCCGAATACCACTGGAAAGGTGGCACCGCAGAGGGGGAGGTACCTGCTAGTGAGGTTGGGGGAGCCCCACTGCTCAGAGGAGGTTTTCGTTGCAACAGGTTCCCCTCAGACGTTAATACACCCCTGTTGTTACCAGGCAGCTGTTGCATAGGGAAGCGTTGCTCACTCTTGTCAGTGGGCATGAGTGGGGTGAAGGTGATTGCTATGGAGCGCTGCTAGAGGTGGCACACTGCCACACTGCCCCACTACCGTATGATTATTGTCGCTTCCTCAATCCCTCAGGACAGCTATTCTGTCATTCTTTTAATCTTATTATCTTATAAATACCATTATTAATAATCAGGGCCACCTCCAGGGGTCGGAGCACCCTGTGGCGGCTCTCAACAGGGCATCGAAAATGGGGGCATGGCAAATTACTTTAGGTCACGCCGCCTATGTAAAGTTATTTGGAGGCGTCAGGCTGGGGGGAGCCTCACTAGCTGGGTTTCCCCAGCCCTCTCCCGTCACTGAATGGATGCCGCACACATGCGCGCAGCATCCACTCAGACTCTGGGGTCTGGCACCGCTGCACAGCTGTGGTGGTGGGGGTCCCCAACCTCCCAATTTGGCCACCAGCGGGCCACTTCAGCCAATGGGTGGAATCAGGATGTTGGGGAGGGGTGCGCCCTCTATGGGTGGCACCCCTGTGCGACCGCACTGGTCGAACACCCCTAGAGCCGGCCCTGTTAATAATAATAATAATAAAATTAATTTAAAAAACTTACATAAGCGCTGTGCCTAGGGATTGATGCAGCTCTGACAGACACCCAACACTACACTGCGCACTCATGGCTGGGGAGAACGGGGGAGAGATCTGCAAGATGGCGCTATTTTCTCAAAGCTTCCCTCCGGTATTATTTCATAGTTTGACCTTAGTATATTTGAACAGATCCAATTTCCTTTTACAAGTATGGGAAATGCGATCTACTCAGGGGCATTTTAAGAGAGGAGGGGGCTTAGTACCAGAATCTATTGCGCATGCACAGGTATCTGGGAACATGGCGCCCATGGCAGTTTCCCGGTGCAGCAGTACTGCGTAAGTGCGGGTCACCGGGAAAATGGCCACCACCATTTTCCTAGTGATTTTTGCTGCTCTGCAACACCAGCTCGGCCCTGCAGAGAAGCACTATGGACAGGTGAGTATAAGACAGGCTTGCCTACCCTCCCGATTTGGCCAGGAGCCTCCCGATTTTCGGGTGCCGCTCCCGGCCCCCCGGGAAGGCAGGCAAGCCTCCCGCAAGCCGCCATCCCTCCCTACCCCCCTGCACAGTTACTAGGGAAACCCCCGCAGCGGGGAGGCCCAGTGACGCAATTCGCGCTGAATCGCGTCATCGTGGCCCCGCCCCCCGCTTTACAATGCCATTGTGATGAGGGGGCGGTCCACGATGACTCGATCTCACGCCCATACCCCCGGTCCGCACTGGCCACGCCCCCGCTGTAAGCTGACATTCAGCCCCCTCCCGGAAGGAGGGAGCTGAATGTCGGCAAGTATGGTATAAGACTATATGGGTGCAGGGTGTGCGTTGTGGCCCCCTGTGGACCCAGGGGCCAGTGTGCACTGCAAACCTTGCACCCATTACCAATATGTCCCTGGATCTGCTTATTAGAAAAATTTGAATTTAAGAGCTTGGAGGAGAATTTTGTGAATTCTCCTCCATAAACCCTGTCATGCATTTCAGTGACACTAAAATAATGCAAAAATGGTGTGAAAACACCTGTTATCACTTTATTTTAGTAAATTAATTAATGATAAATAATATGCCCCTATATACAGTATTACTTCTTTACTTGCTCTAAGTTTAGGTTATAGTGGGCAATATTAGAGATGTGCGCTGACCCATGTGTTTTTATTTTTGGATCTGGATTCATCTTCATGTTTTGGTTTTAGATCTAGGTTCTGTTTTTTTTTTTTTTTTTAATGATAAAAAGTTTTTAAAAATAGCTAAAAAAAAATTAATTTTTGTAATCCAAAACCCGAAATTTGGATTCAAAATCCAAATTCCAAAAAGTGGAACGATCAGAACCGTGAATTTGGATAAACCTCAAATCGGATCTGTCCATATTCACAAAATTCGGGTGGATTCGGATTCCTGGAGAACTGATAAGAAAATCTGTAATTAAAATGGAGATTTTCAATTTCAGAACTAAGGCCCTCATTCAGAGCCGCTCGTTAGCGGCAGTACGCTCGTTCCGAGCGATGTTCGCACATCTGCGCATGCGTACGGTTTTTAGTACGCATGCGCGAACAAGTCTGTGCGGCCAAAAATCGTTTGTACGCTATATAGCGAGTGCCTGCTATTTTGAGTGACAGAATGAGGCGTATGTGGGTGGTAACAGGGGAAGGTGCTTGAAAATGGGGAGTGGAGAACCGAACGCAGGCGTGCTTAAAGGTCAAAACGGGCGTTTTATGGGTGTGCATAATTAATACAGCAGCGTCATTGACCACGTCACTGGGTTATTTTATAGCCAGAACTGCTCGCAAATTTGTGGTAGCAAACACCAACCACAAGAATAGCGAGCAGTTCATACGCTGGTCGATGTACTCGATTAATCTAATAAATAGCGGACATGACGTATGGTGCGTGCGGCCAGGGGGCGTTTTTATCAAATAAACGAGCGTATGTTTTGCTCGCTCGTTCAGACTTAGAGGTGTGAACAGACTGCAATTTGCGAACAGATAATTTGAATAGCCACCCCTTGTTTTTGAACGAACTACCGCAAATAGCGAACGGCTCTGAATCAGGCCCTAAATGTTTAAATTGTTCAATTTGTGGCTTAATATTTTGTAAAAAGAAACAGTTAGGGCCAAATGTAATAGGGTGAGAGTTTAGAAAATGTGAGAGATTAGCAGTAAACTCTCACATTGGTTGAGTTTTATCTTCAAAATGGGAAAACATCTGAATGAGATTTTAAATCTTGAGAGTTTTTTAAGTCTAAAAAAATAAGTTCGCTCTGTTACTTTGTTTTTGGACTCTATTACATTGGAGAAAGTTTAAAAAGTGTCAGAAACTCTCACTTTTCTAAACTCTCACCCTATTACATTTGGCCCATAGTGTTAAGTTTTATTAAGCAGAGAGTGACCATAGGCAAGTATTCCTCACTGTAATACCTAGGTGTAGGCCCGCCAAGAGCCGCGCCGGGCCCCGGTAAAATAGGGGGCATGGCCTAATCGGGGGAGATGTGGCCACGCCCCCTTAGGTTATAAAAAAAAGTTTTGCAGCATCACGAAGCGGCACTGCACGTTGGCGAGAGGGATGCAGTGAGCCCCCTCAGCCCGGCGCATAACCAGTTGGGGGCGCAATCAGCTTGATCGCTCCCCCCACAGGCCTAGGAGACTGCTGTGGTTGCTTGTTAGTAGCTGCGAGCAGTCTCCCAGTGCAGCCCAGCACACAGCAGCATGTGCTGGGCTGCTGTGATGGAAGAGGGGGGGGGAGCGGTGCCAGACCCGGCCCCCGATGGGCCCCTCCAGCAAGCCCGGGCCCGGGTAATTTGAACACGCTCCCCCCCTCGGCGCCCCTGCCTAGGTGGACCCGACGAATAGATGTTATCATTGCGATAATAATATATTGCTATATTATATTGTTTTGGGGTTAATTTGGCCTCTCATTTGGATCATAAACAAGATTTGTGTTATTTTTTGGGCTGGGGCAACTGATCTCTGTGTAACACTCAGGTCTGCGCCTTTTTGTATGACTGTGAGACAATTAAAATACGTCTGTGCCGCGCTCTTTGGGGGGGGACAGTATATTAGTGCTGGCGAGTGAGTTGGGGAACGGGATATTTTTATTATTGAATTTTTCTTCTTATTAACTGAAGTGCAAGGAACATAAAGTCCCTGTAATCAGTAGCTAGAGGTCAGTGCTGAGACCAAATGTCCCTGTAATCAGCAGCTAGAGGTCAGTGCTGAGACCAAATGTCCCTGTAATCAGCAGCTAGAGGTCAGTGCTGAGACCAAATGTCCCTGTAATCAGCAGCTAGAGGTCAGTGCTGAGACCGAATGTCCCTGTAATCAGCAGCTAGAGGTCAGTGCTGAGACCAAATGTCCCTGTAATCAGCAGCTAGAGGTCAGTGCTGAGACCAAATGTCCCTGTAATCAGCAGCTAGAGGTCAGTGCTGAGACCAAATGTCCCTGTAATCAGCAGCTAGAGGTCAGTGCTGAGACCAAATGTCCCTGTAATCAGCAGCTAGAGGTCAGTGCTGAGACCGAATGTCCCTGTAATCAGCAGCTAGAGGTCAGTGCTGAGACCGAATGTCCCTGTAATCAGCAGCTAGAGGTCAGTGCTGAGACCGAATGTCCCTGTAATCAGCAGCTAGAGGTCAGTGCTGAGACCGAATGTCCCTGTAATCAGCAGCTAGAGGTCAGTGCTGAGACCGAATGTCCCTGTAATCAGCAGCTAGAGGTCAGTGCTGAGACCGAATGTCCCTGTAATCAGCAGCTAGAGGTCAGTGCTGAGACCGAATGTCCCTGTAATCAGTACCTAGAGGTCAGTGCTGAGACCGAATGTCCCTGTAATCAGCAGCTAGAGGTCAGTGCTGAGACCGAATGTCCCTGTAATCAGCAGCTAGAGGTCAGTGCTGAGACCGAATGTCCCTGTAATCAGCAGCTAGAGGTCAGTGCTGAGACCGAATGTCCCTGTAATCAGCAGCTAGAGGTCAGTGCTGAGACCGAATGTCCCTGTAATCAGCAGCTAGAGGTCAGTGCTGAGACCGAATGTCCCTGTAATCAGCAGCTAGAGGTCAGTGCTGAGACCGAATGTCCCTGTAATCAGCAGCTAGAGGTCAGTGCTGAGACCGAATGTCCCTGTAATCAGCAGCTAGAGGTCAGTGCTGAGACCAAATGTCCCTGTAATCAGCAGCTAGAGGTCAGTGCTGAGACCGAATGTCCCTGTAATCAGCAGCTAGAGGTCAGTGCTGAGACCGAATGTCCCTGTAATCAGCAGCTAGAGGTCAGTGCTGAGACCGAATGTCCCTGTAATCAGTACCTAGAGGTCAGTGCTGAGACCAAATGTCCCTGTAATCAGCAGCTAGAGGTCAGTGCTGAGACCGAATGTCCCTGTAATCAGTACCTAGAGGTCAGTGCTGAGACCAAATGTCCCTGTAATCAGCAGCTAGAGGTCAGTGCTGAGACCGAATGTCCCTGTGATCAGCAGCTAGAGGTCAGTGCTGAGACCAAATGTCCCTGTAATCAGCAGCTAGAGATCAGTGCTGAGACCAAATGTCCCTGTAATCAGTACCTAGAGGTCAGTGCTGAGACCAAATGTCCCTGTAATCAGTAGCTAGAGGTCAGTGCTGAGACCAAATGTCCCTGTAATCAGTACCTAGAGGTTTAGTGCTGAGACCAAATGTCCCTGTAATCAGTAGCTAGAGGTCAGTGCTGAGACCAAATGTCCCTGTAATCAGTACCTAGAGGTTTAGTGCTGAGACCAAATGTCCCTGTAATCAGTACCTAGAGGTCAGTGCTGAGACCAAATGTCCCTGTAATCAGCAGCTAGAGGTCAGTGCTGAGACCAAATGTCCCTGTAATCAGCAGCTAGAGGTCAGTGCTGAGACCAAATGTCCCTGTAATCACCAGCTAAAGGTCATTGCTGAGACCAAATGTCCCTGTTATCAGTAGCTAGAGGTCAGTGCTGAGACCAAATGTCCCTGTAATCAGCCGCTAGAAGTCAGTGCTGAGACCGAATGTCCCTGTAATCAGTACCTAGAGATCAGTGCTGAGACCAAATGTCCCTGTAATCAGCAGCTAGAGGTCAGTGCTGAGACCGAATGTCCCTGTAATCAGTAGCTAGAGGTCAGTGCTGAGACCGAATGTCCCTGTAATCAGTAGCTAGAGGTCAGTGCTGAGACCAAATGTCCCTGTAATCAGTACCTAGAGGTCAGTGCTGAAACCGAATGTCCCTGTGATCAGTACCTAGAGGTCAGTGCTGAGACCAAATGTCCCTGTAATCAGCAGCTAGAGGTCAGTGCTGAGACCGAATGTCCCTGTGATCAGCAGCTAGAGGTCAGTGCTGAGACCAAATGTCCCTGTAATCAGCAGCTAGAGGTCAGTGCTGAGACCAAATGTCCCTGTAATCAGCAGCTAGAGGTCATTGCTGAGACCAAATGTCCCTGTAATCAGTACCTAGAGGTTTAGTGCTGAGACCAAATGTCCCTGTAATCAGTACCTAGAGGTCAGTGCTGAGACCAAATGTCCCTGTAATCAGCAGCTAGAGGTCAGTGCTGAGACCAAATGTCCCTGTAATCAGTACCTAGAGGTCAGTGCTGAGACCAAATGTCCCTGTAATCAGCAGCTAGAGGTCAGTGCTGAGACCAAATGTCCCTGTAATCAGCAGCTAGAGGTCAGTGCTGAGACCAAATGTCCCTGTAATCAGCAGCTAGAGGTCAGTGCTGAGACCAAATGTCCCTGTAATCAGCAGCTAGAGGTCAGTGCTGAGACCAAATGTCCCTGTAATCAGCAGCTAGAGGTCAGTGCTGAGACCGAATGTCCCTGTAATCAGCAGCTAGAGGTCAGTGCTGAGACCGAATGTCCCTGTAATCAGTATCTAGAGGTCAGTGCTGAGACCAAATGTCCCTGTAATCAGCAGCTAGAGGTCAGTGCTGAGACCAAATGTCCCTGTAATCAGCAGCTAGAGGTTTAGTGCTGAGACCAAATGTCCCTGTAATCAGCAGCTAGAGGTCAGTGCTGAGACCAAATGTCCCTGTAATCAGCAGCTAGAGGTCAGTGCTGAGACCGAATGTCCCAGTGATCAGTACCTAGAGGTCAGTGCTGAGACCAAATGTCCCTGTAATCAGCAGCTAGAGGTCAGTGCTGAGACCGAATGTCCCTGTGATCAGCAGCTAGAGGTCAGTGCTGAGACCAAATGTCCCTGTAATCAGCAGCTAGAGGTCATTGCTGAGACCAAATGTCCCTGTAATCAGTACCTAGAGGTTTAGTGCTGAGACCAAATGTCCCTGTAATCAGTACCTAGAGGTCAGTGCTGAGACCAAATGTCCCTGTAATCAGCAGCTAGAGGTCAGTGCTGAGACCAAATGTCCCTGTAATCAGTACCTAGAGGTCAGTGCTGAGACCAAATGTCCCTGTAATCAGCAGCTAGAGGTCAGTGCTGAGACCAAATGTCCCTGTAATCAGCAGCTAGAGGTCAGTGCTGAGACCAAATGTCGCTGTAATCAGCAGCTAGAGGTCAGTGCTGAGACCAAATGTCCCTGTAATCAGCAGCTAGAGGTCAGTGCTGAGACCAAATGTCCCTGTAATCAGCAGCTAGAGGTCAGTGCTGAGACCGAATGTCCCTGTAATCAGTACCTAGAGGTCAGTGCTGAGACCAAATGTCCCTGTAATCAGCAGCTAGAGGTCAGTGCTGAGACTGATACCCCTTTTACACCAGAGCAAAAACCTGGGTTTTTGCTGGGTCTACCCAGGTCGCAGCTCAGTGTAAAAGGGTCCCTGAAAAATAACCCAGGTCAATTGACCCAGCAATCCAACCCAGGTAGCTACCAGGGTTGGACCCAGGATTGACCCGGGTAATGATGCAGTGTAAATGGTGCAACCCGGGTTATCTGACCTGGGTCATGCCTAAAATGAGCTGATTGGTGGTTGTGGGGCATTCACCTCCCACTTTTTATGACATCACAGGTTTAGCAGGGCAGACCTGAGTTCAGTGTGAACAGGGCTGACCTGGGAGTAACCCAGATCGAAGGTGTAGTGTAAATGGGTCTGACCTGGGACTGACCAGGGTTGGAACCATGTCCAAAAACCCAGGTCGGATCTGGGTTTTTGGTGGAAAAGAGGTATGAATGTCCCTGTAATCAGTAGCTAGAGGTCAGTGCTGAGACCAAATGTCCATGATTTCATATTTTACTGTCACACAGGCGCTTATGAATATTAATCTGTATTTTGCTCATCTGCAACATGACACAGCGAGCGCAGAACACGGGGGACCTGGGGGCTAAATGAGCATCTTCACGGAATCCAAAGTCAACTTCACCCACCGGTATTCATTAAAACAACAACCACCACAATCCTAATGACAATATTTTGTCTCATTAAGGCAATTAGTCTCACACGTTGATGCTAATTATCTCTGCTAAACAGGCTGCTAAACAGTAAACAAGTTATATCCTGTAACAGAAGCCCAGCAGGGAGATGGGGTGATGAGAGGTGAGTCTGCGGGGAGATCTCCGTGTATCTTACAGAACACTGAACGCACCACGGGTCGGTCTCTGGATGAGCTGAGCCCTGACTCCATAATCACTAAGCATTGCTGTTAATTACTAGCATGGACCTGTGCAATTAATTCTCAAACATAAGTTTCATAGTTAAAGCTGGCTCTAATTTCTTAATAAAGAAAACTAACATTTATTTGAACAATAAAGGGTGTATTTACTAAAGGTCGATTTTTATCGATTTAAAATCGATTTAAAAAAATTGATCAACATCGATGTTGTGTTTCTGGGGATAAATTACACATTTACTAATAATTTTAAAAAAATTGTCTGTAAATGTGTGATTTAGCCCCAGAGACACAACATCGATGTTAATCGATTTTTCATTAAGTTTTAATTGATCGAAATCAATTAAGATCGACCTTTAGTAAATATACCCCTAAGTATGGCTCTATAAAAGCATCTTAATCATAGAATATTCATATTATATACTCTGTGTTGCAGGCTAATCTGCTTTGCTGAGGGACCCTTCATGCAGCACAATTGCAGGGGATGGTATAAAGTCACAGTGCCACGGTCATTGCTATCTCCTGCACCTGCGTCATCTTTCTGAAATACATCGCCAGAAAAATGGCACCACTTGCTGCAGCTCCACTTATACCCCTTTTACACCAGAGCTAAAACCCGGGTTATTGCAGGGTTAACCCGGGCAGCTCTCTGGTGTAAAAGGGGAGAGGGTTGGAAAGCCGGGTCGAGTGACCCGGCAATCCAACCCAGGTAAATAGCAGGGTTTAACACAATGACCTGGAGTGTGCTGCAAGCCGGCCGATTGGTCTGGCTTCAGTGGCGCTTGGAGATGGTGTCATCTCCAAGAGTCCACTTTCACGCCGGGAAAGCCAGGTCTATGCAGACCCGACTGCGGTGTGAGCGGCGCCGACTCGGGAATTTCCCGAGTCGGCATGGCTAAATTCCGGGTCTGATCCAGATAGGAACTCTGTTCCAACTCCGGGTCAGACCCGGAATTATGCCCAGCGCATTACTATGACAGCACTGTATCCCTGGATTAAGCTTTCCTGGTGCTGCAGAGTTATACCCCTTTCAGCCTAGCAGCAAAATCCTGGGTTATTGCACGTGAACCCGAGACTTTGTTTAGTCTGAAAGGTTCCTTAAAAAAAAAAAAAACCTGGGTAGGTGCAAGGGTTGAACCCGGGATCTACCCCGATCGCTGTGCAGTGCAAACAGGTAACCCAGGTCATCTGATACTGGATCCATTTACAGCATAGGAAGAGCTGGTGCTTTGGAGATGATCTTATGTCCAAGCGATGGCACTGCACCAATGTGGCCGAATAAGCTGCCTGTCTGAAAGGGGTCTTTAAATGGTGTTACTCAATAAAAGCCTATGGGCTTCTATTCGCATTTCCCTCATGCCACCGTTAATATCAGCATTGTCATTGTCACTTGTTAAAAAATAACATTCAGTAGGTGCCGTACCACCATTACTATCAATGCTGTTAGGCGATGTAGATCACGATCAGTCGATAGAAGAGGAGCAGCAACCAAATACTAGTGCTGCAGCTACTTCCAGTCATGATGATACTAGTACTTCAACATCTACTGTACTAAAGCCAGAATAATGCATGCATGTAACGTCCATTCAGTGCAGGGAAAGGGCTGGGGGAAGCCCAGCTACTGAAGGAGTGCTGGGCTTGCCCACAGCTTGACATTAAACGGGAGGAGTGTAATATGGGCACACCCCCAAATAACATCAATAGCATCATTTAGGGGGGTGTCATGCATGGGGTTAAGGGGCGACCCATTCTGGTTCTACACAGGGTGCTGCTCCTCGTGGAGCCGGCCCTAGACTATATTTTTGGGGGGGACATTGCGGACAGTCTTTTTTCTTTTTTTCATAGATAAACATTTTTATTGGTTATTGCACTAATACATTACTATACATTTTTAAAAAGAAAATAATATTAATAATACAATGTTAATGCCATGAATTCCCGACAAGGGTTAGAGAACATGTCACAAATATTAGGAGACTGACCTGCTGGCCATACTACGCCCTCCTACATTTGTCAATCAAACAATTAAATTAACTATCTAATCAATCCTTTCTTCCTAGCCTTTACCTGCCTTTCACTTCACACATACTGCACCTCCATTTCTCTGTACTGCCCTTAGGACTCTGATCTAGATCTTGATTAATAAAAACATTTTTTGTTTCTAATGGGTCATATAGTTTAGTAAACTGCCATCCTGTCTGCCACTGCTGTGTGGCAATGGGCCTGATTCAGAGATGCACGCTAATGCATTGGCAGCTGCAATTTCCTATGGATCGCAGCTGTGAAAATATGCTAATGGATGCAAAGTTTACCAAAGCAGTAGGACGCCCACTGTTGCCTTCTCATAAGTGTACGACAGCGCTTACCTGCGTAAATATTGGTAACAATGACGCACATTGAGCAGCCATCTTGCCCTTGCGGCAGGTCTGACATGCTGCAGCCTTTGGAGCTCTTTTGACATGCAGAGCTGCGTATGCAATCGCAGTGGCTAATTTATGCATGCCCATGAATCATAGTCGCAATGCAATCACTGCACACGCGCAGTGTGGCTTATACGCATGCGCGATTGCTAACAATCACTCAATCTGCGAGTGTAATCACCTTTGCATCCAGCTCTAAATCAGGCCCAATATGAGCTGTGAGGTGGTGTTTCCGGTGGAAACGAAAGATTCAGGAAGACAGAAACAGAGTGATAGAAATGACACAATACACACAGTTTAAGTTAAATAATTAATTAAAAGGATTTATTGCTACTTAACTTCTATTTCTAATTAACTCTGATAATGGTCCAATACAGCACAAAGCCTCACCCTATTAAAATAGGCTGGGTGGGTACACCAAAAAGCCCAAATCTACCAAAATTGACTTTCAATAAATATACCCCCATGTCTCAGGTGATCTGTCCAAACCAATGAACCCGTATGACCCTTCAGACTTCAATATCAGAGTAAGAATTAATAGTCCAAATGATTAATCTTATAACACTAAATGGCTGAGATGTCAAACACCATGCAATGCACTCAGTTCATGTGTCTGACCGTGTGGTGGATGGTGGTGGGATAGGGTGGTGGGAATTAGCATGGAAGCAGACTCAACACATGTTATTACAGAGGGTACAACTTCAGTTTATCATAGCAATCAAGTGCATCCCTATTTCATATGAGTATTATGTGAAAAATTGTAAGTATTAATTTCCACGGAAATACATGATACATGCCAACAGTTAAAATTTCCCTAGACATGCACTGTTAGGGGTCCCTGTGGACTGGAGTTACAGATGTGTTATCTTGCATCTGAGTGTGCAGCCTGCTCAGTGGGAGGAGCTGGTGACGCATTTCGCTCTCCTGACAACTGCTGCATTCTGTGACAGAAAAAGTGAATCACCTGCATGCATGACACATCTATATTACAAAATATTGATGCTTCTCTGTGGATGATTGGCTACTATTGACACTGGGGCCAATCCTTAATCGATGTACAATATCAATGCAGGGCGTTCAATTGTCCATCCCTACATAAATGGAAAACATAAATCAAAAGTACAGAGCCCAATAAAAACAAAATCAACATGCCCTGGGGATGGTCCTTGGCTGGAATCTTTTGGGGCACCTTGCTTCTCGGGCGTGAACCCCTTAATGTTTGGGACACCAGTATAGAGGAGTCTTGACGATGGCCTGGCACTTATTCATATATTTGCAAATGTATGTATATAATACCTCTGAATCTCTATTATCATGTAGGATTTAAGTATTTTTTGTTGATTTTGCTGCAGTGTGCTGGAGGGCAAATCCCTTTTTTTCTGTGTTCAGTGTAAACCCCACCCTTTTACAAGCACCTGTGCTATGTCATTAAGCTGATATGAGCGACCACCATACTTTTTGTTTGCATTCTTCTCCCCTGTATCTGGAGAGGAAGTCATGGCCTCATACGGTCACCCCCTTCCACCTCCCCCCTTGACATTATCCCTTCACATCTCCTCCGCTACCTCTATCCATGAGCCTATTCCCATCTTGCCCACCTCCTCAATCTCCCCATCTCATCTGGCACTGTCCCTTCTGCATTCAAACATGCTGTTGTCTTCCCCATTCTTAAAAAAAACCTACCCTTGATCCTAACACTCTCTCCAACTACCAACCATCTCCCTTTTGCCTCCAAACTCCTTGAGCATATTGTTTACAACCACCTCTCTTTACTCCCACTCCCTCCTTAACCTTTTTCAGTCTGGCTTCTATTCTCTCCACTCCACTGAAAATGCCCTCACAAAAGTAAGCAATGATCTCCTTGCTGCCAAATCCAAGGGACACTACTCTTTGCTCATTCTCCTTGACTTTTCTGCTGCTTTTGACACTATGGACCACCCTCTCCTGCTGCATATCCTTCACTCCCTTGGTCTATGTGACACTTCCCTCTCCTGTCTGTCCTCCTACCTCTCTGACCGATCATTCTCTGTCTAATTCATGACCCCTTTCCCCCCCCCAGCCTCTTACAGTACGTGTTCCCCAAGATTCTGTTCTTGGACCTCTCCTATTCTCTTTCTATGTGTCCTCTCTAGGTGAACTCATCAGCTCTTTTGACCTCCATTATCATCTCTATCCTGATGATACTCAGATCTACATTTCCTACCCTGACCTCTCCACCTCTCTCCTCACAGGTATATCCAACTGTCTCTCTGCTAGCTTCCTGGATGTCCCAGCCATTTCTTAAACTTAAAATGTCTAAGACTGAGCTGATCATCTTCCCACCCTCCCACATAACCTCACTTCCCCTATTTATCTCAATTGATTGCACAACCATCTCCTCTAGCCCCAAAGTGCTCTGTTTTGGACTTATACTGGACTCCTCCCTCTCATTCAAACCACATATCCAAAACCTCTCACAGTCCTGTTGTTTCCATCTCAAAAATATTTCCAAGATCAGACCCTTTATCATCCAGGATGCTACTAAAACCCTCATACACTCACTGGTCATCTCTAGTTTGGACTACTGTAACCTCCTATCTGGCCTCCCCAACTCCCATCTCTCTCCTCTCCAGTCTGGCCTCTATGCTGCTGCTCGGCTCATCTTCCTCTCCAAATGCTCTACATCTGCCTCCCATCTCCAACAAGCCATCTACTGGCTCCCCTTCTCTTTCAGAACCCAATTCAAGGTTCTCACGCTCACTTACTAAGCCCTCACCCAATCTTCTCCCATTTACATCTCTGATCTCATCTCCCTTCACTCTCCTGTCCCCCCTGTTCATTCAACTAATGCACATGCCAACTGATTTCTTCCTCCTACTCCTGCCTCCAAGATTTTGCCCTTGTTGCTCCCCATCTTTGGAACTCTCTCCCTCTCCCCATCAGACTCTCCACCTCTCTACAAACCTTCAAACGGGCTCTCAAGACCCACTACTACATTAAAGCCTTCCAGCTCTCATCCTAACTTGCTGCTACATGTTCCTTCCTCCCCGTCTACCCAATCTGTGTCACACCTGTTTGTCTGCCCCTCCCTTTTAGACTGTAAGCTCTTACGAGCAGGGCCCTCTACCCTCTTGTGCTTCTCCCTACATTACTTTCATCTACTTCTTACTCCCCACTAGGGCACCTAACACTTGGTTGCTTATGCTCTGTTGCTTATGTGGGTGTTATGGTCACTAATATAGCAATGTATATTATCCATGTCCTGCATTGTATTGTACTGTACTGTAAGTCACTGGTCACCTATTTGTTTATGTACTTTGTTAGGCGCTGCGGAACACTTGTGGCACCATATAAATAAATGATGATAATAATAATAACATATAAAATAAAGACCTTACAGGCCTCTGGTGGCTAATAATAGGGATGTTTTGAACAGCTCTGGACCCAAAATTGGTACACTAAGACTTTGGCAAGAGAGCTGCCAAAGAGGGACTTGCTTTTGCTGTGTATGTCAACAAGCTTAGGGAGATGCTGTTACTGTCTTTAATAAAACAATATATGAAATAAGAGGCTGGATGTGTATACTAATATAGCGCATACTTGCCGACTTTCTGGCTGCTCCTTCCGGGAGGCAGCAGCCAGATTGGCAGGAGGTGGTGTGGGCGGGACAAGGGGGAGTGGCTGGGCAGGTGACAGGCACTTGTGGGCATGATGGGGTGGGGCCACATGATCACGTCAGTTTGGCTCCACCCCCGCTACTTAATGCCGATAATATAGGCATTGTGAAGCCGGGGATGGGGCCAAAATGATGCGAAACGCGTCACTGGCCCCCCCGCTACGGGGTTTGCAGGTGTTATTGCGGGGAGATAGGAGGGGTGGGCGGCAGCCAGGTGGATTGACTGCTTTCCCAGGAGGTCAGGAGCGGCACCCGATTTTCGGGAGGCTCCCGACCAAATCGGGAGGGTAGGCAAGTATGATATAGGGTATGTTCTACTGAAACTGTAACATTAGGATAAATGTGAGCACACAAGGACAAGGGTCAAAGCAAATTGACCAAAATTGCACCTGCATGCAGAGAGGTGTATGTGTCTATGCCATCACATGCAGGGGCATAAATAGTATTCTGTGGGCATATAGCAACATTTGTCAGGTCCACCTGTACTGCCCATTGGCAAAAGCACTCACATAGGCAGGTGAGACAGACGAGGAAGCCAGGCCTCCCATCAGATATGGGTCCCATAGCAGCTGCACCTGTTGCACCTACAGGATGGTAGTTAGGCCTCTGATTGTACCGACCCTATTCACACGCTCACTTTTATCGCTGTCATCATCAGTGCACACCTGCGCCATCCCTATCCTCGGTGCAAGTGATCCATTTGACAACATGACGTCTGATGCAGAGCTGGACGCTATTCCGATGTTTTCGCAGTGGAACGATAATCGGCAATCTGCACGTGTCAGGATCGCATGGCGCATGAGTCAAGGTGTATTACCGCAGTCGCTCGCAGCAACTATTTATTCGCAGTGTGATTGATACCCAAGGAGCATTTGGGGGAGGTAACCGGGATCGGCAGCAAAGAACGCAGGCGCGTTGTGACCATTTCAGGAGGCATGTCACATCCTGCGTCTTTGATCTTGTCTCAGTTATGGCGGCCATTCTGAGTGACCATAGACTAACTCTTATGTGGGATAGTAAAAAGGACATGCACAGTTTAACAAACCAAGCACTTTAGTCACTAGGACCGACACTTTTGTGTCTGAACTCCTTGGTTTGTTTGGGGCCCACAAAACATTTTTTGGAAGAACTACCTTCAATTATTAAGGAGGAGGTTAATGATGAGGGTGTTGGTGGTGGAGATTGCATGTGCTGGTCCAAACTGCTGGTAGCTGATACTGGACTGCTTGTTATTAATGTACAAATTATAATTTTGGTAAACAAATTGCATGAACTTGCTGCAAATGATGTAACAGGGAGGAGGTGCCTAGATGGCTAATGTCCCTTCCTCTGCTAACTTTGGCTTTACAAATGAAACAGATGCCTTCACAACTGTTGTCAGAATTTAGATTAAAATAATTCCACACCCAAGATGTGACTTTTCTGGCTTTCTTTTTATCATGAGAAAGAACTGCTGCCACTGTTGGCTGATTTACGCAAACCACATCCTTATCATCAACATCCACATTAGCGTCAGATAGGACACAAATCAACCTCCTTTTGCACTTCCTCCACTCTATCATCCTCATTTTTTATTATATCACCATCTAATACTAGCACAGCCGTCATGGCGTCAGTGGTCCACTGTGAAACTGGGTGACAGCCGTTATACTTACTTCCTCTATCAAAGGACTGTTTAATAGTCAATTGTTTTTTTAAATTACTTCCGATCACGAATGAGGATGTTGATGATGATGCTGGTGTTGGAGATCGGAGTCGCTTGGATCCCACAGAGAGGAAGCAGGTAGGTGACATTGGACTTGTTACATTTTGAATTTTGGAACTTGGCGACATACACTTTGATATTTGATGATTGCGCTCCAAGTGATGTAACAAGGAGGAGGTTCCTAGGTGGTTTAGGTCCCTCCCTCTACTCACTCTTGCTTTGCAATGGTTACATATGGCTTGACAACTGTTGTCCGGATTGGGGTGGAAATAATTCCACACGTGAGAATTGGATTTTTTTGTCTTTTGGCCCGGTATGACAACAATGGGCTTTGGCTATTTCAATCCATGGGCAACAGCTGTTGCCTTACTTACACAAAGGACATCCTGGGCATCAACATCCTCATTACCAACATCTTCATCATCAACATCCTCATCATCCTTAGCACCTTCAACTACCAAAATATCCTCCTCCTCCATGTGCAATTCCACAGAAGCATCCTCACTGACTATGTCTGCAAGATGTTGACTGCCCTTCCCCACATTTACAAATGTTGGAACTTGGAGGATCCTCCAGTACACTAGTACTATTTAGGTCTGGCTCACACATGGCAACCGTAGACACACTTACACTCACCTCGGGGGTTTGTGATTTAGATTTCTCAGGGCACACAGTTGTTTTTTCCAAAGGGCTATCAGAATCAGCAGTCTTCCTAAAGAAAGGCCAAGGCCTTATCCTTTCATTGCCACTTCGTGTAGAGAAGGGCATATTGCCAATTTTTTGTTTATCTAAAGGCAAATTTCCTTTCAATTTTTTTTTCTTAACTTCAGTACAAGTAGCTTTACCATATCGATGGCGGGACTTAAGCCCTGGGGCATGGGCCTTCATAGAGGACGAGGAATTAGATGGCCTTGCACTGCTGTGGTTCTTGGCCTTGCTCTCCTGTCATGTGACAGCCCTCCATAGTTTCTGCAGTCTTGAAGCAGTGTCACCAGCACCAATAGTGTAGCCAAGGTGCAGTTACAAAATTCACACACATGCAGTCGTGCACACACACAAAAATATTAGACAAAAAAAGACAATTGATTTTTCCTTTTTTTATGTTCAAGAACTTGAGCCCAGAGCAGTGATTGATCTTGACTGGAGTGGGGCAGCACTAGGTTGCAACTTGTGTTGCTGGCTGGATCTTGTGCGGTTAAGACTAACATGCGCAGACACACACACAGACAGTAAAAGATAAAAAAAGACAATTGATTTTTATTTTTTTTTCAGCTCTAGAACTGGGGCCCAGAGCAGTGATTGATCATGACTGGAGTGGGGCAGCACTAGGTTGCAACTTGCTTTTCTGGCTGGATACACACATACACACAGACAGTAAAAGATAAAAATAGACAATTGATTTCATTTTTTTTTTATGCTCAAGAACTTGGGCCCAAAGCAGTGATTGATCACGACTGGAGTGGGGCAGCACTAGGTTGCAACTTGCATTGCTGGCAGAATATATGCACACACACAGACAGTAAAAGATCAAAAAAAAGAAAATTGATTAAAAAAAGTTATGCTCGAGAACTTGGGCCCAGAGCAGTGATTGATCATGACTGGAGTGGGGCAGCACTAGGTTGCAACTTGTGTTGCTGGCTGGATACACGCACACACACACAGACAGTGAAAGATAAAAAACAAGACAATTGATTTACATTTTTTTTATGCTCAAGAACTTGGGCCCAGAGCAGTGATTGATCACGACTGGAGTGGGGCAGCACTAGGTTGCAACTTACATTGCTGGCTGGATACACATGCACACACAGACAGTAAAAGATAAAAAAAAGACAATTGATTTAAAAAATATTTATGCTCAAGAACTTGGGCCCAGAGCAATGATTGATCATGATTAGAGTGGGGCAGCACTAGGTTGCAACTTGTGTTGATGGCTGGATACACTCACACACAGACAGTAAAAGATTAAAAAAAGACAATTGATTTAAAAAATATTTATGCTCAAGAACTTGGGTCCAGAGCATTGATTGATCATGACTAGAGTTGGGCAGCACTAGGTTGCAACTTGCGTTGCTGGCTGGATACACGCACACACACAGTTAAAGTTAAAGATTAAAAAAAAGACAATTTTTTTTAGTTTATGCTCCAGAACTTGGGCCCGGAGCAGCGATTGATCACGACTGGAGTCGGGCAGCACTAGGTTGCAATTTGCGTTGCTGGCTGGATCTTGTGTGGTTAAGCGTAACACGCACACACACAGAAAATTATTACACTAAAAGACACTTTTATTTATTATTTTTTTTACAATATATATTTTATTTATTTTTGGGGGGAGTTCAGAACTTGGGCCCAGATGGACGTAGCACCAGCCCAGATGTATTCTGCACCAGCCCAGAATGGATAAGCACTGCACCACCAGCCCAGGACACAGCGGACAGCAGATCACCAATCAAGAATGGATCAGCACTCAGAAGCACCAGCCCAGGACACAGGACACAGCAGACAGCACAGCACCACACTCCCAGCCCTACACTGCCCACCCTCCCTGTTCAGTCTCCATGGCCGGAGTGAAATGGCATCTGCCGCGTGGTCCCTATATACTACATTGATCATAGAGATGTAAGCTTGCGAATCGTGAGATTTTCAACTCTATGGTTTTGCCTCGGTTTCGAGATCCAACTCAGGCGGGAAACTCCGAGCCTGCTTGGATCCGACTCGGATCTGCAAAATTCGGATGGGTTCGGTTCTCTGAGAAATGAACCCGCTTATCCCTAGTTCTAGGTTTTGTGTTTTGGATCTGTATTTTTTGGGAAAAAAGCATAAAAGCAGCTAAAATCACAGAATTTGTTTTTTCCTATTCCCACACTATTATTAACCTCAATAACAATTTCCACTAATTTCCAGTCTATTCGGAACACCTCACACCTCACAATATTGTTTTTAGGCCAAAAGGTTGACCCCGAGGTAGCTGGATGACTATGCTAAGCGACACAAGTTGGCGGCACAAACACGTGACCCATCTAGGAGTGGCACTGCAGTGGCAGACAGGATGTCAGTTTGTAAAACTAGGACCCAAAGAGTACATAATGCAAAGAACAAAAAGAGATGCAAGATGGAATTGTCCTTAGGCCCTCCCACCCACCCTTATGTTGTATAAACAGGACATGCTCACTTTAACAAACCAATCATTTCAGTGCCAGGGTCTGCCACACGACTGTGGCTGAAATGATTGGTTCTTTTGGGCCCCCACAAGCTGGCAATTAATCTGTCCATGCACAAACTGGCTCTACAGAGGCAAGATGTCGTCCTCATCCTTATCCACCGATTCCTCACCGTCGTCAGTGTTGTGTACATCCTCATCCTCACAGAGTATTAATTTGTCCCCGCTGGAATCCACCACCAAAGGTCCCTCTGTACTTTCTGGAGGATGGTCTTCCCAGAAGAATTGATAATTAATTTTGATGAACATCATATTCTCCACATTTTGTGGAAGCAACCTCCTACTCCTTTCGCTGACAAGGTTCCCGGCTGCACTAAAAACTCTTTCGGAGTACACACTGGAGGGGTGCAACTCAGGTAAAATAGAGCCAGTTTGTACAGGGGCCTCCAAATTGCCTCTTTTGCCTGTCAGTACAGGTACGGACTATCTGACATGCCTACTTGGATGCTGTCACCGATATAATCCTCCACCATTCTGTCACCTCTGCAGGCTTGTGTCTGCTGGAAAGAGAGACACCACGTAGGCTTTAAACTTAGGATCGAGCATGGTGGCCAAAATGTAGTGGTCTGATTTCAACAGATTGACCACCCTCGAATCCTGGCAAAGCGAATGAAGGGCTTCATCCACAAGTCCCACATACCGAGCGGAATCGCTCCGCCTTAGCTCCTCCTTCACTTTCTCCAGCTGCTTCTGCAAAAGGTTGACCTGACTCAAGCTGGCAGTGTCTGAACTGACTTCACATGTGGCAGGTTCGAAGGGCTGGAGAACTTTGCACAACACGGAAATCATTCTCCACTGCACTTGAGGCAGGTGCACACCATCTCCTCTGCCTAAGTCATAGGTGGTTGTAAAGTCTTGAAAGGCCTTTTGCTGCTCTCCATCCTGAAGCAAATAGAGGGCTGAGTTCCACTGCATCACAACCTCTTGCTTCAGGTGATGGCAGGGCAGGTTCAAGAGTGTTTGCTGGTGCTCCAGTCTTCGTCACTCAGTCGCTGAATGGCGAAAGTGGCAAGAAATATTTCAGCCCACCCAAAGCGTTTCCTGCACGCCCTTGTCGTTTTTCAGAAAATTTTTGCACCACCAAATTTATTGTGTGAGCAAAACATGGGATGTGCTGGAATTTCCCCAGATGTAATGCCAGCACAATATTGGTGGCATTGACAAATATCACAAATCCCCAGGAGAGTCTAAGTGGAGTAAGCCATTGGGCGATGATTTCTCTCAGTTTCTCTAAGAGGTTGTCAGCAGTGTGCCTCTTACTAAAACCGGCGTAGCCTGCTTTGAAATGAGCTGGCATTTCTGAGATGCTGCTACTGGTGATGCTGCTGTTGTTGCTGCGTAAGGTGATACATCTTCCCAGTGGGCTGTCACAGTCATATAGTCCTTAGTCTGCCATGTTCCACTAGCCCACATGTCCGTTGTTAAGTGGACATTGGGTACAACTGCATTTTTTAGGAAACTGAGAACACTTTTTCTGATGCCTCTGTACATTCTTGGTATCGCCTGCTTAGTGAAGTGGAATCTAGACGGGATTTGGTACCGGGGACACACTACCTCCATCAATTGTCTAAATCCAACTGCACTAATGGAGGATACCGAACGTACATCTAACACCAACATAGCTGTGAAGGCCTCAGTTATCCACTTTGCAACAGGATGACTACTGTCGTACTTCATCCTCCTCGCTAAGGACTGTTGGAGGGTCAATTGCTTAGTAAAAGAAGTAGTGCTGTTCCAACTTCCTGGGATGATGAATGACTTCCAGCAGCAACAGCAGCAGCGGCAGCAGTAGGCGTAGTAATGCAGGATCCTCCGGAGGAATCCCGGATTGGAGAGTCAGTCATGCCAGTGACATTACCTGCAGGTCTACTTCTGATCCTGACTGAGGAGGAAATTGACGAGGAGGGAGTTGATGGTGTGGTTTGCAGGTGCTTGGATACAACAGGACAAAGGGATTTAGGTGTCCCTGGACTGCTTATGGTCTAAGCCACAGTTTCTGAACTTGGCAGTAACTTTTTATGAAGGCGCTTCAGGTGACATATAAGGGAGGATGTTCCTAGGTGGTTAATGTCCTTACCCCTACTTATTACACCT
Source organism: Taudactylus pleione (assembly GCA_031769625.1). Classification (NCBI taxonomy): domain Eukaryota; kingdom Metazoa; phylum Chordata; class Amphibia; order Anura; family Myobatrachidae; genus Taudactylus; species Taudactylus pleione. The sequence continues at coordinate 2,025,162 of JAUIMM010000388.1, forward strand.
TTACATGCGCAACATATGGCAAGACAGTAGTTGTCCGGATTTGGACTGAAATGTTTCCAGACCAAAGAGGTGGAATGTTTGGTCTTCTGCCCAGGCATGACCATGATGGGCTTTTTCATCCCACGGACAACAACTGTCTCCCAGATGCCTAATTTAGAAAACCACATTACCACCAGAATCCTCCTCGTCAACTTCCTCCTCAGCGCCAGCTACACCAGTATCCTCATCCTGTTGTACTTCAACAGTGACATCTTCAATTTGAATATCAGCAACTGGACTGTGGGTGCTCCTTCCAGCACTTGCAGAGGGTGTGAAAATGGTGGAAGGAGCCACCTCTTCCCGTCCAGTGTTGGGAAGGTAAGGCATCGCAACCATCGCCACACCTGGACTCTCCATGGGGATTTGTGATATCTTCTTAGAATTAGAAAGCACAGTTCTTTGCTGTGCTTTTGCCAGCTTAACTTGTTTCATATTTCTAGCAGGAGGAGGGCTTCCATCATCATGTGAAGCTGAACCACTAGTCATGAACATAGGGAAGGACCTTAGCCGTTCCTTGCCACTCCGTGTCGTAAATCACATATTGGCAAGTTTACGTTTCTCCTCAGACGATTTAAATTTCTTTTTCAAGGTCATTTTACTGAACTTTGTCTTTTTGGATTTTACATGCCCTCTACTATGACATTGGGCATCGGCCTTGGCAGACGGCGTTGATGGCATTTCATCGTCTATGTCATGACTAGTAGCAGCAGCTTCAGCACTAGGAGGAAGTGGTCCTTGACCTTCCCCTATTTTATCTTCCATTATTTTTATGGAGTGAATAACCCCTGTAAAAGGTTTTTTTTTTTTGAAGGGAAGCATACGCCTGCACCACACAGGACAGCACCTGTAAAAATTTAAGAAGGGCAGCGGCCTACACCACAACACACAGGACAGCACCTGTAAAAAATATTTGTATTTTATATTTTTGGGCAGCATAGCCTGGCACCACACAGAACAGCACTTGTAAAAATTATTTGTATGAGCGTACCCCTACAGCAGACAGGGCATCCCCTGGACAACACAGCACTACAGCCAGCCAGCCCCTATGGACAGGACAACAGCCAGCCTCTATATGGACAAGGACAACAGTAGCCAGCCAGCCCCTATGTATTGTATATGGACAACAGTAGCCAGCCAGCCCCTATGTATTGTATATGGACAACAGTAGCCAGCCCCTATGTATTGTATATGGACAACAGCAGCCAGCCAGCCCCTATGTATTGTATATGGACAACAGTAGCCAGCCAGCCCCTATGTATTGTATATGGACAACAGTAGCCAGCCAGCCAGCCCCTATGTATTGTATATGGACAACAGTAGCCAGCCAGCCCCTATGTATTGTATATGGACAACAGTAGCCAGCCAGCCCCTATGTATTGTATATGGACAACAGTAGCCAGCCAGCCCCTATGTATTGTATATGGACAACAGTAGCCAGCCCCTATGTATTGTATATGGACAACAGTAGCCAGCCAGCCAGCCCCTATGTATTGTATATGGACAACAGTAGCCAGCCAGCCAGCCCCTATGTATTGTATATGGACAACAGTAGCCAGCCAGCCCCTATGTATTGTATATGGACAACAGTAGCCAGCCAGCCAGCCCCTATGTATTGTATATGGACAACAGTAGCCAGCCAGCCCCTATGTATTGTATATGGACAACAGTAGCCAGCCAGCCCCTATGTATTGTATATGGACAACAGCAGCCAGCCAGCCCCTATGTATTGTATATGGACAACAGTAGCCAGCCAGCCCCTATGTATTGTATATGGACAACAGTAGCCAGCCAGCCAGCCCCTATGGTCAGCATCAGCAACAGCTACCTCCTTCTTCAAAGTAGCCAGCTGTACTTTATTATTTTTATAACAGTCCGTCTAACACACTGAGGGCCTGATTCAGAGCCGGACGCTCTGAACGAGCGCCCGCTCTGAATCAGGGCATTTTTTTTTTTAATTTTGCGGCCTCTTGGCCGCTTGCATAGCTGTGGGTTACCACCCACAGCTTATGCGAGCGTCCATGATGATGGTCGCGATGGTAAAGACCATTGCGACCATCAGGCTTGCGACGAGACCCTTGCGGTAAGGTCTCGTCTGCCGCAAGCCCAGGAGTGCTTTCGGCTCTATCAGAGCCGAAAGCACTCCCACTGACATCACTTGTCAGTGGGGCGGCCCATGGGAACGCCTCCGTCTGGGCAGCCACGCCCCCGGCACGCCCACCAAAGGGGGCTGTGCTGTCACTCACCATCGACAGCATGCCCCCTTTGTAGCGAGACCCAAAGCAACAGTGTGCCCGTTGCTATCCGGGTCTCTCGCATGCGCACGATGGAGCCGAGTCCGTCGTGCGCATGCGCACTGGCCCCACACCGACCCGCTTGCGAGCGCTCAGCGCTCGCGAGCGGGTCTGAATCGGGCCCTGAGCTCTCAGCTCCCTCCTAACTGACATCCGGAATAAAAAATGGCGGCAATCACGGGACCTTTTATAGAATCCAAAACCCATGAGAATCTGACAGCGGGATGATGACATTTTATTTCAATTTCAGATTCGAGCCAGGTGGGAAAACCCGAGCCTGACTCAGTTCCCGGCTTGGATTGGTGGGGCTCAGGGGGGTTCGGATTTCGAAATCCGAACCCGCTCACCCCTAATTATAACATACTCATCCTGATGTTAGGACCACCAACTCCCGGCAGCTTATTGTGAGTGCTTTAATCACTATTTCAGCAATGTATATAAGTCGTGTCCTTGTCCTGCACTGTAATGTACTGTAAGTTACTTGTTTCTTGTTCACTTATTAGTTCTATGTACTATGTAAAGCGCTGCGGAACACTTGTGGTGCCATATAAATAAAGGATAATAATAATATTAATAATTATGAAGTTCTGGACAATACAGCAAAATGAAAGAAATTTCCATGGAATATTGAAAAATCTTCTGTAATGAAATCACTTTGTAATTGTCTGGTAAACACCGATTCCCACGGGGAACCTTCGCTGCCGCTCATTTGCAGCCGACATGTTCTGGGGATTCCGTTCAGACCTGGCTGAGTAAATATTTCCCAGTGCTATTAATTAAACTGGTTCTTCAGAATAGCGCAGTCCTGTAACTCGTTAAGACAATTAGATCAGCAATTAGGATGCTATAGTGAATATTGAGAGATTTCTAAAAGCTGCAGAGGGGCCGCAGTAAGCAGGGAGAGCACAAGAGAGCAATCTACTTATACGCGGCTGCGTGTTTCCCGAAGGGACGCTTTTCATCATGTATGGAGAACTGATAACTTACTAATAAACTAATTTGTCTTTAATATATATTTGTAAAACCCTAAAACATTGTGATTTTTAACATTATTTCTGCACTGCACACCCTACCTGACCCCACATGGTACACAGCTACTTATTACCAATAAACTGATACTATTGTCTGCAGTCAAATACCCCTTTTACACCAAAGCTAAAACCCAGGTTATTGCAGGGTTAACCCGGGTAGCTTCTGGGTGTAAAACGGAACAGAGTTGGATTCCCGGGTGGAGTGACCTGGCAATCCAGCCTAGGTAACTTGCAGAGTTTAAGACGGACACGACCCGTGAAACCCTGCAGTGTAAACGGCGCAATGCGGGTCATGATGACCCGGATCGTGTGGCCGGCTTCAGTGATGCTTGGAAATTACATCATCTCCAAGTGTCCACTGCAATGCCAGAAGAGCTGGGACACTGCAGACCCGGCTCCGGTGTGAACGGTGCCGACTCAGGAATATCCTGGGTCAGCGCCAGGGAAGTTCCGGGTCTGATCCGGATTGAAACCGTGTTCCAACCTGGGGACAGGCCCGGAACTTTTGTATAAAAGTGGTATTATTAGTCTGGATCCAAGTTAAGCTGCATACAGACTAGATGATAAGTTGGACGATATGAACTCAGGGCCGTAGCTAGAGTAGTGCGGCACCACAGGTCAGGGGGCACTGTTTGGGCCTGTCAAATTTCTGTTTGTTATCATTCTTGCTTGTAGCTTCCTCTTATTTCATCCCCAGCATCTCCTGGCCGCCCCTATCTCTTCCCTGGCCCTTCCCCATGAGGTCATTCCCCTTTTTTGGGTGCATCATGTCCCTTTGAATAATGAGGAGGGCACCAATGCTCTTTCTGACACAGGGCACCAAAAAGTCTAGTTACGGCTCTGTATGACCTATATCATTATCGTTCATTACGTTCAATATCGTCCAGTGTGCATGCAAGACATCATTAATGATGCGTGCTCCCATGGATCTTTAACAATGTCTTTCATCGCCCGTACTTGCAGGACAACTTGACGATATCATCAGGTTCTGCAAGTACAGGGATGAGGGAGGGTGCCGGCACTAAACGATATTGTCAGGTTCTGCAAGTACGGGGATGAGGAAGGGTGCCGGCAATGAACGATATCATCAGGTTCTGCAAGTACAGGGATGAGCAAGGGTGCCGGCAATGAACGATTTCATCAGGTTCTGCAAGTAGAGGGATGAGGGAGGGTGCCGGCACTGAACGATATTGTCAGGTTCTGCAAGTACGGGGATGAGGGAGGGTGCCGGCAATGAACGATATCATCAGGTTCTGCAAGTACAGGGATGAGCGAGGGTGCCGGCAATGAACGATATCATCAGGTTCTGCAAGTACAGGGATGAGGCAGGGTGCCGGCACTGAACAATATTGTCAGGTTCTGCAAGTACAGGGATCAGGGAGGGTGCCGGCACTGAACGATATCATCTGGTTCTGCAAGTACGGGGATGAGGGAGGGTGCCGGCACTAAACGATATTGTCAGGTTCTGCAAGTACGGGAATGAGAGAGGGTGCCGGCACTGAACGATATCATCTGGTTCTGCAAGTACAGGGATGAGGGAGGGTGCCGGCACTAAACGATATCATCTGGTTCTGCAAGTACAGGGATGAGGGAGGGTGCCGGCACTAAACGATATCATCTGGTTCTGCAAGTACAGGGATCAGGGAGGGTGCCGGCACTGAACGATATCATCTGGTTCTGCAAGTACGGGGATGAGGGAGGGTGCCGGCACTAAACGATATTGTCAGGTTCTGCAAGTACGGGGATGAGAGAGGGTGCCGGCACTGAACGATATCATCTGGTTCTGCAAGTACGGGGATGAGGGAGGGTGCCGGCACTGAACGATATCATCTGGTTCTGCAAGTACAGGGATGAGGGAGGGTGCCGGCACTAAACGATATTGCCAGGTTCTGCAAGTACGGGGATGAGGGAGGGTGTCGGCACTAAACGATATTGTCAGGTTCTGCAAGTACGGGGATGAGGGAGGATGCCGGCACTAAACGATATTGTCAGGTTCTGCAAGTACGGGGATGAGGGAGGGTACCGGCACTAAATGATATCACTAACGACATTGAGCCCGGCAGTGCAGGGGAAACACTTAACGATATCGCTCATGGAGCATAAAACATCGAGAGCGACAGCCCAATGTTTAACCTTTGCGCATGTTTACGCAGATGCGGATCGAAACTGCATGGCTATCCATACAATTTCGATGGGCCTTTCTGGGTGGTAGCGGGGGGCGGTGGCTAAGATTCACAGGTGCACCATGGGCATGTCAGGGACTGTGTCTAAAGACATACTTGCACTGACACTGGCGGTAATGGACACTCGGATATTCTGCGTCTGCCATAAGCAGGTGCAATGTCCGATGGTGCTCCAACAGTATGTCTTTTATGATGCCAGGGAGTTGGCTTGGTTGCTAATGTGTTATTCCTCTGCTCCTACTTCTGACCTCTTAGGACACCCATTGTTGCATCTCCCACCCTCATAGTGTCAGGGTAGTGCTGAGCTAGTGTAGGGCCCAGGGGTCCTGTTGCCGCCGCATAGTTTGATCCTATGGCAATCATGGCTATTGTCACGGTCCTGTGGGCCGACCCTCAAGATACGCCAATCTGAGAATCGCCGCCCGTGACTTTTACAGGTTACCTCAGCACAGGTGGTTAAATAAACCAGGTAACTGCCATCAGCAGAAGTAAAATAAGGTGAGCTTCTGCTCTCACCTACATACACAATTATCAATACTTAGAAAAATAGGTAACAAGAGCCATATGAGGCCTTGGGTCATAAAAACACAGATCCAGAACTAAAATTAATGTTTAATTCAAGAATACAATAATGTTAAAGAGAATCACACCGTTACTTACACTTTCCAGAAAATAAAATAACAAATTGGAGAAACAAACCACTCAAATCACATTGGATTAAATGGTTCTGGGATGAGGCCTTCCCAATGACGAACTCTGGATCATCTGTATCCTTCGATAGCCTCATGCAGAATGAACGATGGGCCAGGGTTGAGTCACATACTTTTGCCTGCTTTTCCAGGCACCCCCCTGGGTGATTTTAACACTTTACAGCCCAGAGTGGCTTGTCCAACTGGCTGAAGCTCAGGCTTTCCTGGCCACATGAGCAGGAGTTCTTTAATTACACATTCAGCTCTCTTTGAAGTTGGGAAGCAGGCTGAGGTCCATAAACATGCTCGGTGACTAGGTGAAGAAATTCACACCTGCTAAGACTGAGTGTCTCCCTGTGTAAACAACTATTTTTTGATCACTGTTCCCAAAACAAACACAGGGCTCTTAATGATTGTTTTATCAAGGGTCCGGCCAGCTGTCCTATAATTTCCACAGACATATTTCTTTTATGCCCTATACAGCAAGACTGGTTTACGACTGACTCAGGAAGACAGACCTTCCTATAACCTCTCTTGTCCAGCTTCAAAAGGCTTGTCATCTTTCCACACACAAAGGATGCTACATAAATGGACAAGGGAAAATTACATGTTTTTACCAACACAATATCATGTGCAGTTATGCCCATGCTGATGTGAAATGAGCTTTTCCACTACAGCTATGTAGACTTCTATGGCTAATGATTTTGCACCATTACTTGCTGCATTGGCTCCAGTGTTTATTCATGGGCCACCTTGGCATAATTCTGCACAGGCTACCATTTTGGCAGAGGCTACCCCTTTAGCAGAACAATGCCTGCAATCCATGCAGGCTTCGGATCTGTCATCTGTGCAGCACAGTCCTGCCCTCACAACGCTTGCGGATGACGTTGCCCCATGAAGCAAAATATGCCAGTTTGGATGCGTCTATGTGTGTTGGGAGAAGCAAGCATTCCCGCGGATTGAGAGCTAGCTGTCATTGCAAGATTAATAAGAAGTCTTACGTTGAGGTTGTGACTGAGCAGGCTAAGAAGCAGTTCAAGGTGGTGAGAAGAGAAGGTGGCATGGGGCTTGTTGCTTTCACATCTTAAGGCAATTAGCTTGCCAGATTTTATGTAATTGCAGCATGTTATTTAGAAACCAGCTGAATATGTCAATATAATCTGGTATTTCCACCTGATACCATGCAGCATGGCTTGAGGGGGACAGCATGGCAATCATAAAATGAGAATTTCAGTTGTAAGGACGTGGAGGCAGGGTTGCCATCAGAAAATATGGGTCCCGGGACTATGAAAATAGAACTGGCCCCCCATAACCCCAGACACTTACCTTAGTTAGTTGGCGCCTTCTTCTATTCTGGCTACCCCTCACATACCGCTGCTCCTCTCTCATTCAGTGGGTCTGGCTGCCTTTCTCAGGCCTAGATTGACAAACTACAGGTACCATCGGAGCATGTATGGCTGTACATTAAATTACACTACATCTGGCCCAGTCAGTATTGGGCTTGTTGAACTTTGCAATGCAATGTTATGTTTCTAGCTTGTCATGTGCCTGTGGGTCAAGAATGAGGTCGCAAAAGATGTTGTTTCAGTGTGCTAGATTTTGGTTTCTGGACCCTGAGGCAGATGAGGTAGGGGAGCTTTGCCTTTCTTATGTTTGGCAGATCATCGAGCTAGAATGGAGTGCGATCCTTGGCCCCAGTTACTTTGCATGCTCTTGGAAAGAGTTGGAAGCCTCTTCCCGTAGACACAGGCATACAGGTAAGAATCGGCATTGTTTGAAGCTTTCTTATGTGTGGAAGATTTATGAGTCTGGCAGATCCAGGGCCTCAGTCTCTCGCTCCCTGGTTGAGATTTAATTTGTCTTCACGTGGAATGTCTATCCCGACCTTACCAAGAGCTTTCTTATTGTGAAGGCTTTGAAAGGTTGGGCTCATCTTTCTCCCATTGTTGCCATTAGGTATCGTCCAGTTGACTTAGCGTTACTACTATTATAGCGGCCGTTGTCGGTATGATGGTTTCCGAGTACATAGACTTGTTTATTTCCACTTGCTTTTTCTGTGACCGTTCATGGGGTCCTTCAAGTTTCGAAGTTGGTTGCCCCTTCCAAAAAGGCAGTTGCGATCATGCTCTGCTTCAACATTCTTGCCGGGAAGAGGTCCATGCTTTGCAGGTTGCGGCACTTCAAAACTGGCCAGACTGACAGAGGCAGGTGGAATTTGTTAGTTCCTAATAATGACTTTCAAGTCTGCCATGTTGACCTACCAAAGTCTTCTATGTCTATCTGGTTATGTCCGGAACCCAGTTGACCAACTCTGATGGTATGACTCTAACTAGGCACCAATTTAGCTGGATTTTCAAGCATTGTTTCTCCGCTGTACATAACGCAGACCCCTGTGGGTGGCACCACAGTCCCTGCATTTGGCTATCAGGGTGCCTGCAATGGTGCAGTGTGCATGTCTGATTTGCCGCCTGGATCATCCTTTGGCAGCTTTAGACGTGCACACAGCAGCTCTTACAAACCCCCTAGAGCAACCTGAGGATGCTTCCGACAGGAGAAGCCCGATAGGGGCATAAGATAGGTGTCGAAGTACTGACGCCTATTTTAATCCTGATGCCAGAACGCCAAAGGACACCAGCCTGAACGAGGTAAGTCCAGGGTGTCCTTAGTGTTAACCATGCGGGGGGAGGGTTAGGTTTATGCAGTGTTGCAGGGTTAGGGTTAGGTTTTGGAGGGGAGATTATAGCTAGGCACCCATCGGGGTAAGGGTTATGGTTAGGCACCTCCCGGGGTAGGTTAGGCACCCCCCCCGGGAGGGTTAGGTTTAGGGTGCCGGAAGGCAGGGTTAGGCACCACCCCGGGAGTTTTAGGATTGGCACCCCTAAGGGAGGGTTAGGGGGGGAGAGGGGAGGGTTAGGGTACTTAGCAGCCATCATCGGGACCTCCTCTTGCCAGGCTTCTCCTGTCGGGAACAGCCGCCGGTATTTCATACTGATCCCGGCATCATGCGCTCAGAGAGCTTGGCTGGCACAAGGCGCAGAAAAGCCCTGTTATGGCACTGAATAGGTAGATATGTTATAGACAGGTGGACACACCTGGCACAGGATAAGTGCTCTGTGATGAAGCAGAGATAATCATTCAAATCCACCGGGGGGGTACACAAACTTAACGCATCTGTAGGCAGTGCTGTGCATGCGCTGGTTTTACAGATGTAACAGTGCATGCGCAGCACTGTTTCCAGATGCGATAAGGTAGTGTAGGCAGGAAAAGTATCTCTATTTCCCGAAAAGCTGTCATCGCAAAAATGACAGCTTTTCGGAATAGATACTTATGGAGAGGTGGAATGATGAATTCCACCTATAATTAGCTAGAACTCCATGCAAGTTCTAAAGCTAATTATCTCCAGAGAATTTTTAGGTTTAATGAATAGGCCCCTGTATGTAGTACATTCATCTACTACAGTTTCTACTATGTTGTGTTACTGCAGTGCCGCCTGCTGGCCACATTTGATAATTGTTTAGTATAATTGACATAATATTGCTCAACAGGGGTGTGGATTAATGGATCAACAGTAAAAAGGTCGACAAGAAATAGGTCGACACCAGATGGTCGACATGGGCAGAAGGTCAACAGGTACAAACTGTCGACACACAATGTTGATATGGGTGTAGGTTGACATTTACAAGATGTTGATAGGGTTTCAAAAATGCTTGACACTTTTTTTTTTCTAACCATAATCTTCACCCAAACCTTCCCATGTCAACCTTTTGTACCTGTTGACTTACATCCATGTCTACCTTTTGTGTGATGATCTTTTGTACCTGTCAACCATCTGGTATTGACCTATTGTGTCAACCGCTCACCAGTGTTGGCTCCGTGATTTGGGTGAAATCTCCGAGGGCTCTCATACAGCGGGATGCTTTCCTCCAACAATGCTAATGTTTTAAGCGAAGTCTGATCTGCGGAGAGAGTGCTCCTACTGCAAATTTAGTGAAGTTGTCTATTATCACAAGATTATATTTTCAGCCACTGCTGCATTTTTCCATGGCCAGATAGACCATAACTACTAGCTGCAATGGTTCATAGGATTGTAAATGTTGTGGTGAAGCCTTCAGTTAAATCTGGAAGCGATGGGTATTTAGTACTGGTTTGATGCCACTCATTTTAGCAATGCGAAGTCTAACAAGTTGCTGGTTTTTACCCAGGACCGATGCAAGTAACTATGGGCTTAGTTGCAGACACTACGCAGGTCATGGCCCCTCAAATCAGCACCAAACATGACCAGCAGGAATGGGTTGACCACATAGATATCAGGGTGATAAAGGTGGATATGTTTGGTGGTGCCAAGGGAAAAGGTACAGGAACTTGACTATATTAACGGCTGATGGTGCTGGGAACACAAGGCACCGGAAAAGCAAACACCAGCAGATTGACCATGCTATAGGCACCGGAAAAGAAAACACCGGCAGATTGACCATGCTATAGGCACCGGAAAAGCAAACATCGGCTAATTGACCATGCTATAGGCACTGGAAAAGCTAACACCGGCTGATTGAACATGCTATAGGCACTGGAAAAGCAAACACCGGCAGATTGACCATGCTATAGGCACCGGAAGAGCAAAAACCGGCAGACTGACCTTGCTATAGGCACCAGAAAGCAAACATCGGCAGATTGACCATGCTATAGGCACTGGAAAAGCAAAAACTGTCAGATTGACCATGCTATAGGCACCGGAAAAGCAAACACCAGCAGATTGACCATGCTATAGGCACCGGAAAAGAAAACACTGGCAGACTGACCATTGCTATAGGCACCGGAAAAGCAAAAACCGGCAGATTGACCATGCTATAGGCACCGGAAAATGAAACACTGGCAGATTGACCATGCTATAGGCACCAGAAAAGCAAACACTGGCAGATTGACCATGCTATAGGCACCAGAAAAGCAAACACTGGCAGATTGACCATGCTATAGGCACCGGAATAGCAACCACCAGCAGATTGACCATGCTATAGGGTCGGCACTGGAACTCTAGATAATGGGAGAGTGGCAGTTCAGGAAGAAGAGGCACTGGGCTTTCAAATAATGGCAGTTACAGCACAGGAGGCTTGTGGTATGGAACTCCAGATAATGACAAGATAGACATGAAGTATCAGAACTCCAGACAATGGCAGTGTGATACCACTGGAGGCACGGGAACTCAGTATAATGGCTGAGTGATACCACTGGAGGCACGGAAACTCAGGATAATGGCTGAGTGATACCACTGGAGGCAAAGGAACTCAGGATAATGGCTGAGTGTTACCACTGGAGGCACGGGAACTCAGGATAATGGCTGAGTGTTACCACTGTAGGCACGGGAACTCTGGATAAAGGCCGAGTGTTACCACTGGAGGCACAGGAACTCAGGATAATGGCTGAGTGTTACCACTGGAGGCACGGGAACTCAGGATAATGGCTGAGTGTTACCACTGTAGGCACGGGAACTCTGGATAATGGCCGAGTGTTACCACTGGAGGCACAGGAACTCAGGATAATGGCTGAGTGTTACCACTGGAGGCATGTGGCATCGATGAAGAAGACTGGATATAGAGGAAAAAAGAGTCCTGAAAGGTGCACTCTGTAGGTTTAGACACCCTGCGCTATGAGAATGAGGTTGGCCATCGGCAGAGCGGTTATGCCACTACATCTTTACAAAAGTCTGAGACTTTGAGAAGGCCCTGGCACCACCAATAGCCCCACACAGAGCGTGCCTCACCTAGATGAGTACATTGGAAGTTCAGGCATGTGATTTGCATACTGTGGGCAAATGTACAGTCAGGTGCATAAATATTGGGACATTGACAGAATTTTCATACTTTGGCCTCTATTCACCACCACAATGGCTTTGAAATGAAACAAACAAGATGTGCTTTAACTGCAGACTTTCAGATTTAATTTGAGGGTAATTACATCCAAATCAGGTGAGCGGTATAGGAATTACAACTGTTTCTATATGTGCCTCCCACTTTTTAAGGGGCCAAAAGTAATGGGACTATCAACTCAAAAGCTATTTCATGGACAGGTGTGGGATATTCCCTCGTTATTTCATTATCAAATAAGCAGATAAAAGGTTTGGAGTTGATTCTAGGTGTGACATTTGCATTTGGAATCATTTGCTGTCGACTCTCAATATGAGATCCAAACAGCTGTCACTATCAGTGAAGCAAGCCATCATTAGGCTGAAAAATCAAAACAAACCCATCAGAGAGATAGCAAAAACATTAGGTGTGGCCAAATCAACTGTTTGGAACATTCTTAAAAAGAAAGAATACACCGGAGAGCTCAGCAACACCAAAAGACCCGGAAGATCATGGAAAACAACTGTGGTGGATGACAGAAGAATTATTTCCCTGGTGAAGAAAAACCCCTTCACAACAGTTGGCCAAATCAAGAACACTCTCCAGGAGGTAGGTGTATATGTGTCAAAGTCAACAATCAAGAGAAGACTTCACAAGAGTGAATATAGAGGGTTCACCACAAGATGTAAACCATTGGTGAGCCTCAAATACAGAAAGACCAGATTAGAGTTTGCCAAACAACATCTAAAAAAGCCATTACAGTTCTGGAACAACATCCTATGGACAGATGAGACAAAGATCAACTTATACCAGAGTGATGGGAAGAGAAGAGTATGGAGAAGGAAAGGAACTGCTCATGATCCAAAACATACCACCTCATCAGTGAAGCATGGTGGTGGTAGTGTCATGGCGTGGGCATGTATGGCTGCCAATGGAACTGGTTCCCTTGTATTTATTGATGATGTGACTGCTGACAAAAGCAGCAGTATGAATTCTGAAGTGTTTTGGGCAATATTATATGCTCATATTCAGTCAAATGCTTCAGAACTCATTGGACGGCGCTTCACAGTGCAGATGGACAATGACCCGAAGCATACTGCAAAAGCAACCAAAGAGTTTTTTAAGGCTAAAAAGTTAAATGTTATGCAATGGCCAAGTCAATCCCCTGACCTGAATCCGATTGAGCATGCATTTCACTTGATGAAGACAAAACTGAAGGGAAAATGCCCCACGAACAAGCAGGAACTGAAGACATTTGCAGTAGAGGTCTGGCAGAGCATCACCAGGGTTGAAACCCAGCGTCTGGTGATGTCTATTCGTTCCAGACTTCAGGCTGTAATTGCCTGCAAAGGATTTGCAACAAAGTATTAAAAAGTGAAAGTTCGATTTAGGATTGTTTAGTTTGTCCCATTACTTTTGGCCTTTTAAAAAGTGGGAGGCACATATAGAAACCGTTGTAATTCCTACACCGTTCACCTGATTTGGATGTAATTACCCTCAAATTAAATCTGAAAGTCTGCAGGTAAAGCACATCTTGTTTGTTTCATTTCAAAGCCATTGTGGTGGTGAATAGAGGCCAAAATATGAAAATTCTGTCAATGTCCCAATATTTATGCACCTGACTGTATATCACACTTTCCCCATGTCTAGGTATATATAAGTAAAGATTACTGAGTTGGACACTGCAGCGTCTGTGTGTGTGTCTTTTGTCCGTATTGCCTCTGCAACTTTATGGTAATACAGCTACAAGGCCTTGCCGGGTGTACAGCCGTGCGCCTGCATGTGCTAGGACTGAGGACCTCATTCAGAGTTGGTCGCAAGCGCCGATGTGCTCGCAACCGACTCGATGGTTAGTCCTGCGCACGCGCAGCGGCCGCACTGCGCTGGCACAAGCCCTGGAGCGAGAGAGAAAATCTCTCGCTCTGGAGCTCTCTACAAAAGGGGCGGATGTCGATGATGATCGACAGCTCGCCCCGTTTTGTAGGCGGGGCGGGGGGGTGGCTACACAAACGGAGGCGTTCCCATGCGAATGCCTGCCGTTTTGTGGTGCGGCCGCACTGACATCATCAATGATGTCATCATCAATGATGTCAGTGGGGAGCTTCCTGCTCAAACAGAGCAGGAAGCTCCCTGGGGCTTACGAGTGCTGAGACCCAACCTTAGGGTCTCGTCATGAGCCACGATGACCATCGCGACCATCAACCTGGTCGCAAGCTAAAGAAGCCGCACTTTATTAAATGAAGCGCCCGCCCTCATTCAGAGAGAGCGATCGCTTCTTGCGACCGCCTCTGAATGAGGGCCTGAGACCCCACTATCAGCTACTTTAAACTCTCAAATACCGCTATTCGGTCGCACCAGCAAAACTTGCACCGGCCCGTGCTACAGAATCTGTAGGTGCAGCATCTCCATCAGAGTATGGCCTCCAGTGTGGGCGATTAAACATCGGAGTTTTCAGTGACACACCTGGGTCACTCCCGTAACACGCCCATAAGCCGGACCATCTCTGTACGTCCACTTTGGCATTTTTGTGGCCAAAGTGTCTACATAGTTGATGGGTACAACTGACCTCAGACAACACATCCTAGAACCCCTTCCAGAGATTCATTCAACGGCACACCACTTGTTTGTGTAAATCCACTGTGTTATCCTATATCAGACATTAGGGGACAGTTATTCCCTTTCCTTATAAATAGACTCTTTCCACTTCTTGAGCAAAGGTGAGAAGCTGATAGGTGCACTATGCAGGTGTAAAGGTGCAGTACGATGAGAAGGCAGGCCATTGGTAGTGTGGTCATGTGACCTCATCTTTACTGGATTGGAGAGCATAAGAAAAAGTCCAAGGGGTAAATTCCCTCAACGTCAGTTTTGTGTTTCTGGTCCATTTTTTGTCGATTTTCCAAACTGACAGAAACTGCAAATTTGCTAAAGGCAAAACCAATAGAAAACTGAAAAATTGACCAACTTTACAACATCGGGCCCACAATTGATACTTTTCTATACAGACAAAGATTTACTATTGGTTGTTTTTAATACGGTATCAGTAAATCCCGGACCGCTCATCCTAGGCTGCTATGGTAAAATAAGGGGGTAAAACGGCATGGGGTTCCACCAATATTACTATAACCAGCACCAGGCTTAACCAGTTGGGGGGGGAGGGGGGTAATTCCAGGGTTGGACTAGCCCACTGGGGAACAGGGGAAATCCCTGGTGGGCCCCACAGCCTGAGGGCCTAACCCCCCTCCTTTAGGTGTCAGGTTCCAGACCTCCAATCATACATTGATACTCTAATAGATGGTCAGTTGGTGGAGTAATACCACTGATCAACATGGGTACATGGTTCCTTTCTATGGGAACTATATCAAGATTTGCCTATTGGTTAGCTAAGCATATGTGGTGGCTGGCCACACCTCTTAAGCATGGGCCCCTACCACTGCATTCACCCGGTGGGCCTTTCATGCCCCAGTCCCACACTGTGTAATTCTATAGCAGGTGGACATAAAGAGGGGGAATCCCCCTGACATCACATTACCCAGTCCCAAACTGGTCAGCTCAGAGCTGGAATAAATCAGAAAGTGGGGACCCCATATTATTATAAATAAATGAATAAAATGGGGTCCACCCTCCAGAAGAACTTAGCTCAGGGATATATGCTGCATCCCTGGTGGTGGTGGGTGCGGGGTTAATGGTGTAAGAACACAAGTGCCAGCATGCCTGCACTTTAGGGCTCACTGGTTTTGTCTATGAGAGCAGAGGGGAGTCCTGGATAGAACATTGGGAGGACACAGACAAGCTACAGGAGTAATGCTGAATTGGGTCAGATACAACTCATACAGTATGTTGTTGTGTTTCTTGATGGGGGGGGGTGGATTCCATATGAAATCCATGGAAGGAGAGCCCAAGGTCGAGTAGGTTTGGACAAATAGTGTAATGTGCAGAGGAACTTTATGTTCCGCACAAACCATTCATGTTTCCACATTATTTTTTTTTAAATCCTGGCAGACAGAAGCCTATAAACATTCCTGGGAGATGTGTTCCAGGATATTCGTACACCAGCATGACCTGGGAAGGGAGTGGAATGAGAATGCAAAGGTCAAAGCATAAGAAAAATACAGTCCACCAGGCTTCCCAGGGGATTTAAACACAGAGCTGTACACCATCGCTTGGTAGTGAGACCATTAAAGTAACTACTGTATCTCCATTCCTCCAGAGACAGCATCATGACCAGGCGGGTTTTTATCACCACTGATATAGTTTTTTTCAGCTGGCAGAAATTCCTAGAAAAGAAATGAAAGGGATGTAACTTCTCTTCAGAGGATCCTTCTTGGGAAATAGTTGCTCTAACTCCAAGACAGGAGGCATCTCCCGTACTTCCAGGAAAAAGTTGCCAGTTATCTGGCTGCTTGAGTATAGGGAGAGTGAAAAAATTTCAAAGCAAGAAAGGTTTCTGATGGTCATACCTTGGCGTAATCTTTTGTTTTATGTTTTTTACTCAGAGTGGTGATTGGCGCAATCAAAATAGATTATCCACAGGTAAACAGAATAAGGCAGACCATCGTCAGCGCGGTCAACGCATAAATATAAAAGGGTTGTCTGCGCTCCCGGGAGTCCAAGATAACGGTGGCTGGTAAGGACAGACTGAGCATGTGTGACCATGGGGAGTAAGCCTGGAGTTCTGGTGTGACAGGTTTCATGCCCCCATTTGTGGCACACTACAGGCACATGCATAACACATATTGAGGTGTAGAGTAGAAATAGTATCTGACTTGTTGCAGTCTATGGGCCTGATTCATTACAGATCGCTATTGCTGGGCTGCGATTACACACGCGGGTCTGCTAGTGAATGCAATCACAAAGCCATTGCACAGCCAACATAGAGACGCCCTCTACCGCTATCTCACATCCGTAATACCTCGCAGTCCTGCGTATATATCGGGAACATCAAGTAACATTGGCCTTCACGCACAATTACAGCACCTCGGTCCTTGCTCAGAAATCGCTAGCCTCGTCGCACGCTGTAAGTAACTCAGTCGTGCGTATGCCGTCACAGTGGCTAATTTACAGTATGCGCGCCCATGCAACGGCGTTCAAATGGACAGGCACGCCTGCTTTTCTCCGACCACTCCCCCCGTCACCACCCCCAAATGCTAACAGCCTGTCATTCACTCTGCAGTGGGTTCCTGTGTTCTGAGTGATCGCAGTGCGATCGCAATTCAGCTGCTGCGCACGTGCACTGCATATGCATGCGACCATCGGCCGATCTGCGTACGCTGGCCCTATGTTTGTGGCCAAGGTGTCTACAAAGTTGATGAACTGTCCTCACTGAGATAACTGCCATTCATCCTGGCATCCCATGTGTTAGTTCATATATTGACACAACTTTAGATTGTGTAGTTCCAAGCATTCCTGATGTCTTACAACATTTCAGGCATTAAGGGACAATTGTTATCCTCTCCTTTTAAATAGACTACTTCCACTTTCTGTAACACCAATTGTACCTCCTGAATGATGCGCCATTCCTCCCTGGAGTAGAGAGTTAAAATGTCTACTTTACTGCAGTTGAGAAGACATTTTGAATCCTTGTATAGTTGTGTATAGTGGTCCTGATTCAGACCCGGTCGCAAGCGTTGAGCAATCGCAACCGGGTCGATGGTGGCCCACTGGGCATGCGCACAACGGTGCCGGCTCCGTCGTGCACATGCGCGAGACCCGGATAGCTCCAGGTCTCGCAACAAAGGGGGCGAGCTGTCGATGGTGAGTGACAGCTCGCCCCATTTGGCAGGCGGGCCGGGGGCGTGGCCGGCCAAACGGAGGCGTTCCCGAAGGAACGCCTGCCATTTGGGGGTGGCCCCACTGACATCACCAGTGATGTCAGTGGGAGAGCTTCTGGCTCTATTAGAGCCGGAAGCTCTCTGGGGCTTGCGGCCACGAGACCCTACCACAAGGGTCTCGTCGCAAGCCAGATGGTCGCGGTGGTCTTGACCATCGCGACCATTATCCTGGCCGCTCGCAATAGCTGTGGGAGGCCGCTCCTTAAGAAAAAAAACGCCCCGGGGGTGCCTAACCCTGACCTTCCCCCGGGGGTGCCTACCCCTAACCCTCCCTCCCCCTAGCCTAAACCTAACCTCCCGGGGGGTGCCTAACCCTAAGTACCCCCTGGGAACCCTAAACCTAACCCTCCCCCCCCCCGCGGCTGTCCGTGCTTCGATCGAGATGCCGGGCACCGGTCTCCTGGCGTAGGTTAGTTAACCCTCGCCAGGATTCTGTAGTCTAGATGCCGGCGGTGGCATTGTGACCGCCGGCATCATAAACGTATACCAGTAAATAGAACCCTATATTTTCTTTTACTACATTTGTCTTAAACAACCTGCAGCTTTCCAACCTTCGTGGAAACACAAGTCCCAGCTCCCAGTTCCACCCAGAGACCCATGGGTCATGTAAGACTACCTATACCCAATAGGCTGGTACTCTGCTTCACTCCCCATCTAGCACCAGAAGGTGGCTGGCACAGTGATCAGCAGTAGGCTTGGCCTGTTTATTTACTTGGTCCTACACTGCCACCATGGAGAATGAGGGAGGCTAAAACAGGAGTTTTGGAAAATCTCTCGAAGACATGTTTGGGGATTACAATTTTGCCAGAAAAGGGGCTATTTCACTAAATCTAGCAACACATAACTTTTGGTTGAGCTGGGTATGACCCCCATCACAGGCATTAGGGCATTTTATTATAATTCCCACCCAGTGGCATAAGTTCATTCCAGTCACCAGGAGGCTAGTTAGAGTTTGGTGCCCTTCCAGAAAAAAGAGGAAAATAAATTATATATATACATATATATATATATATATATATATATATATTTATATTTATATTAATTCCAGGCAGGCGGCACTCCCATTAACCGGGTACTGAATCCCTGGTGCCATCCGTAGGTGCCACTTTATCGAAGAAAGGGACCCAAATATACAATACCACTTGTGGAGGCACTCAGGTATAAAGATGACACAGGGGCAGAATAAACTTCCAACGTTTCGATGCACAAGTTTACTGCATCATCCTCAGGGCATAAACACACAAAAAACATAATCACATACCTATATACCATCACCAACACCACCTTAGTGCGCGTCTTTCAGCTCACGGCATGTGACGCCCACAGATGACGTCCACACCCTGCGTCCATTACCGCTGCTACTGGGTATACAAATACAGGGCAGATAAACACAAGATTATACAATACATAAAGGCATATAAATTACAGCATCACAATTACTCCAGAGGTGATGCACTGCTTTACACCACAAGGTAACAAAAACCTATTCTGACTTAATGATATAGTATATTAACATCATACAATTCAAAAACAAAAAATGTACTGTATGATTTTCCTACACAGTTACACCACCTTCTCACATAGCTATACCAGATACATCATTATGACATACACAATTATAATCTCCATTGCACAAAGATATATGTGTGTATCTATCAAAAACGTATCATCCATAAAGAAAAAAAGGAAGCATTAAGGTCAAATAAAACAATGCAAGGCTGACCCCATCAGTAATCCCCCTGGGCATAAGGGTCCCCAATCTAAGGATCCAATGAGACTCGCACTGCAATAGTCTCCTAGATCTATCGCCTCCTCTAATTGAAGGAGGTATATGATCAATGATCATATACCTTAACACAGCTAGACTGTGACCCGACTGCACAAAGTGACGAGCTACAGGCTGGTCACTTTTACCCGACTGGATGGCCATCCTAATCGCAGAATGATGAAGGGCCATATGTTCGCGTAAAGTCCTGTCAGTCTTCCCTACATAATAGAGATCACACGGACATTTTATTATATACACAATGTACTTACTCATAAAGCTAAGCCTATGCCTAATGAAGAATCTCTTACCACTATATAGATGGCAAAAATGGTCACCCGTCATCAGGTAACCACAAGTCGTACAATTTAGGCATTTAAAGCACCCATTCTTTTTCCTTAAAAAGTGGTCAACTTCACTTTTATCCTGATTGGTAACATCTGTCCTCTGTTTTCTAATGCTTTGGTCCTAGCATCAATAAGTAACTCCCTACTGTATCCGCGCTACAGGAGTTTGTCAAACATTTGATCAATCTGACCCATGGCAGGTGTCCGATAAATGCATATTCTCAAAACCCGGATAAACTGCGAGTAGGGAAGCCCATACTTTAGCGGCTTGGGATGGAAACTAGATGCATGCAAAATGGTATTTCTATGGGTAGGCTTATTGAATAAAGAAGTAGAAATTATTCCATCCGATAAACTGACCATAACATCCAAAAAACTGACTCTTTCTGAATTAATGCTGTAAGTGAACTTAATTGGGTTATCAGATTTATTGAGCAATTCAATGAATCTCTCAAATTCTGCAACAGTGCCAGTCCAAATGATAAATAAATCGTCTATATAGAGCTCTATTTATTAACATTATTTTTACTAAAATAAAGTGAAAAAGGTTGTTTTCACACCCTTTTCACATTATTTTAGTTTCACCTAAAGTTACTAAATAGAAATTGGAGTAGAATTCGTAAAATTCTACTCCAACCCCTAAGTATCCCTTATTTTTAGTAATCAGATCGCATTTCCCATAATTGTAATGGGAAATGTGATCCGACCAAAGTTACTAAAAATAAATTGTAAAAAAATACCGGGGAAAGCCCTGTGATAATAACGCCACCTGGAGGTGGCGTTATCCAAGGTCTCCCCCGGTCACCAGACTCCTGCTCTGCTCTGACGGGGAGAACAGAGCCCAGAGCCGGTCCCAGTAATCAGCTGTGTGGTCTAAACAGACCACACACTGATACAGTGTAAAAAAAAGTAAAAAAAAAAAATTACTTACCTGAGTCCAGGGACCGGTGGTCGGGACTCCGGTGATGTCTCCCCTCTGGTCAGCTGGTCTCCCATGCTGCACTGCGGCCCGGTCATCAGGTGATCGGGTCCCAGTGCAGTATGGGATATCACCTGACCGGAGGACATGGAAGACATCACCGGAGCCCGGATTATGCAGGTAAGTGTAATTAAGGGAGAGGGTGGGTCGCGGGGGGAGGGGGTTCACGGGGGGGTCCAAGATCGTGGGGGGTGGGGCTTAACAATGGGGATGGGGCTTAGCACCGGGGGGGTAGCAGCGGCGTCCAGTCATGACTAGTGTGCGGATGGGATTCGCAGGGACATAGCTTTCTCGCAAGCTCTGTCCCTGCAAGTGATTTGTAGTGAATCTCTGTGATATTGCCTGAATTCGCAATGCGAATTCAGTCGGTAATATCACACTACAATCTGCATTACAAATGCGGATTGTAGTAAATAGAGCCCTATAAGTGAACTTAATTGGGTTATCAGATTTATTGAGCAATTCAATGAATCTCTCAAATTCTGCAACAGTGCCAGTCCAAATGATAAATAAATCGTCTATATATCTGGCATAAAAATAAATTCTGCCATATATATAGTCATCACTGAAAAAGATGTCTCTTTCGGTCTGAAACAAAAAAGCATTGGCGTATGGTGGGGCCACATTGGACCCCATAGCACAACCAGTAAGCTGCATATAGAACTTGCCATCATGTAAGAAGTAGTTTTTAGTCAATATCATTAATAACAGGTCCAACAGCAAACTTATCTTAGGTCCTGAATACAACGGGTCATCTGTTACCAATTTTCTCACAGCCTCCAACCCTTGAGCTTTCGGTATAACCATATACAAATTTGATACGTCAATGCTGCAAAGCAAACTATTATCAGGAATATGTTCCAATGCACATAGCTTTTCCAAAAACAAGGTTGTATCGAGCAAATACATACGATGATGTATTATACATGGTTGCAGAAGTGCATCAAAGTATACTGAAGTTGGTTGAAATAGAGATCCCCGGGCCAATATAATCGGCCTACCAGATGGATCGGCCAAACCCTTGTGCACCTTTGGCAATGTGTATAATAATGGTACCAGGGAGGGTTTTGGCAATAAAGAATCACATACAGATTGAGAAATGACACCATCACTGGTAGCATCCTGCAAGACTGCTGACAACTCCCTCCTAAAATGGTCAGTGGGATCCTTTTCCAACACCTTATAAACAGATGGGTCAGATAATCGTCGTGTGATCTCCTTTTTGTATTTGTCCAGGTCCGGCACTATAATTGCCTCGCCCTAATCCGCAGGACGGGTGACAATATCAGTGTTCCTGGAAACATCCTGTAACACTTTATATTCCCCAGCAGACAAATTATTGATACTCATATTTTTCATATTATCACCAGATATCATGCTCAAAACTTCACTATCTAACATGCGACAAACGGTTTTTATAGCTGCATTATTAGAATAAGACTCAAAATCAGATCTTGGTAATATCTTACCTAGCTGAACTGGGATATTAGTTAAACCATCACAATTCGGTGGTACTTTCCTGCCATTAAAATGTTCATGTAATTTCAATTGGCTATTCAGACGGTACTTTTCTATTTCCCAGCTCATCCGATTAAACCGTGTCATAGGTACAAATGAAAGCCCACGACTAAGTACCTTAGTCTCTAATTCAGTCAGAGGATGAGAGGACAAATTGAATATTATTGTCTCCTTGGTAGAGGTGGTCTCCCTAGCCTTTTTCGACCTCTTCTACTGGCTTCCGTGCCTCGCTCTATTCCCTGTGGGCCTGATTCAGAGACGGACGCTCTGAAAGAGCGCTCGCTCTGAATCAGGGCTTTTTTTTTTTTTTTCTGGTGCGGCCTCCTGGCTGCTCGCATAGCTGTGGGTGACCACCCACAGCTATTGCGAGCGGCCAGGTTGATGGTCGCGATGGTCAAGACCATCGCGACCATCGGGCTTGCAGCGAGACCCTTGTGGTAGGGTCTCATGGCCGCAAGCCCAGAGAACTTCCGGTTCTAACAGAGCCGGAAGCTCTCCCACTGACATCACTGGTGATGTCAGTGGGGCCGCCCACAAACGGCAGGCGTTCGCTTGGGAACGCCTGCGTTTGTGAAGCCACCCCCCCCACACACCTACAAAACGGGGCGAGCTGTCGATCAACATCGACAGCTGCCCCTTTTGTAGTGAGCCACGGAGCGAGAGAATTTCTCTCTCACCCCGGGGCTTGTGCACGCGCAGTGCGGCCGCTGCGCATGCGCAGAGGCCACCATCGACCCGCTTGCGAGTGCTCAATCGCTTGCAAGCGGGTCTGAATCAGGCCCAGTGTTCGGGTACAATCCCCAAAGGGACCTGAGATATACCCCCACAAAGAGCGGTACCATTATCAGAGTCACTAGTTGTTAGTAGCTCTTGTGAGGAATCAAAATCGTATTGGGGTCTGTGGGTGCTTCTCCTAAAGGGCCTCCCCCATTCTCTCTGTCCTCCGTGAATCCACTGCTAAACTCGGATTTGGTCATAATCAGATATAACCTTAGTGAGCTTCAATTTTATGAATTGTATCAAGTCACGCTTATATATGGAAATCTGGTTGTTGAGATTTTCCAAAGTACTTTTATGCATAGACTCAAAACTGGCTATTTGTTCCTTAGTGCTCTGTAGCTGACGCTCTGCCTCCTCTATTACCAGCAACATAAGGTCATAGCTACATTTATTCAATATCGAAATCCACCTTTTACAGAAAGTGGTATTGTAGCGACCTATAGTAGGGCAGTTCTTTACGCAGAAGGCACGTGGTATTCTTTTTTCCTTTATAATAATCGCTAAGGGTGACGCCGTGGTAAAAGAAGTCCAATTCCCGTTGTTTCAATTTCAATAGATCTCGATATACTGTAGCTGCTGTATTGTTTTTGTATCCAAATCGTCACAGAGATGTTCCTTAAAAAGGATAGACTCAGCCTCATTGATCATATACCTCCTTCGATTAGAGGAGGCGATAGAACTAGGAGACTATTGCCATGTGAATCTCGTTGGATCCATAGATTGGGGACCCTTGTGCCCAGGGGGATTACGTTTTTGATAGATACACACATATATCTTTGTGTAATGGAGATTATAATGATGTATCTGGTATAGCTATGTGAGAAGGTGGTGTAACTGTGTAGGAAAATCATACAGCACATATTTTGTTTGTGAATTGTATGATGATAACATACTATATCATTTAGTCAGAATAGGTTTTTGTTACCTTGTGGTGTAAAGCAGTGCATCACCTCTGGAGTAATTTATATCCCTTTATGTATTGTATAATCTTGTGTTTATCTGCCCTGTATTTGTGCACCCAGTAGCCGCGGCAATGGACACAGGGTGTGGACGTCATCTGTGGGCGTCACATGCCGTGAGCTGGAAGACGCGCTAAGGTGGTGTTGGTGATGGTATATAGGTATGTGATTAGGTTTGTTGTTTGTTTATGCCCTGAGGACGATGCAGTAAACTTGTGCATCGAAATGTTGGAAGTTTATCCTGCCTCTGTGCCATCTTTATAACTGAGTGTCGCCACAAGTGGTATTGTGTATATATGTATATATATATATACTTGGATGACTCCTTCCCAGTGAGGATGCTCTAGTACTTTTGTATCAGTGTCTTCCACAGCAGGATGTGTGTCAGGTGTCTAGGAATATTCCCTGTAGCTGAGCTATAGATGTAAAAGGCAAATAGCTGTTCTGGGGGACCGCCAAGTGATTGCTGAGCAAGGACCGCAGTGACTGCAGGAAATTACTTATGAAATGTGTGAAGAAAGATAAATCACAGCTGTCGTGGCTCAGCAGCCACAAACAAAGAAATGCCAGCTGGAAAATAGGGAATGTCAACATGATGCACCACTGTTTCTCATCACTCTGGGAACATTCATTTCCATTCCATATGCACCTTAATGCACCCAGTAGTAGTGCCCCACTTGCAATGCCCACTGTGTCAGTACTCCTTATGCAGTGCCCCATGTGGTAGTGCCCCTTTTACAGTGCCCCCAGCAGGGCACCCTTATATAGTGCCCCCCAGTAGTGCTCCTTATACAGTGCCCCCAGTAGTGGTCTCCTCTATGCAGTGCCCCCAGTAGTGCCTCTTATACAGAGCTCCGAGTAGTGGTCTCCTCTATGCAGTGCCCCCAGTAGTGCCTCTTATACAGTGCCCCCAGTAGTGGTCTCCTCTATGCAGTGCCCCCAGTAGTGGTCTCCTCTATGCAGTGCCCCTTATACAGTGCCCCCAGTAGTGGCCCCACTTTTGCAGTGCTCAAAGTAGTGGCCTCCCTATGCAGTGCCCCTTACACAGTGCCCGCAGTAGTGGTGCCCCTATGCAGTGTGCCCAGTAGTGGTCCCCATTATGTAGTGCCCCTTATAAATACACATATACAGACAAGAACAAAAAACAATACTTACCTGAATCCTCACTCATGCGTCCGCTGTTGTCCACTCCTCCGTCCTCCCGGCCCGCTCGGCACTATGGGAAAGACGTCATGACGTTTCTCCCATCACCCACTGCGGGAGCTGAAAGGCGGAGTTTGAGTGAGCTTTAGCCTGGCTCCGGCTGTGGTTGCAGCAGCCAATGAGAGTCTGTATGAGCCAATGAGAGTCTTGCTGCTAAAACAAACACAGTACACACACTACACTGACTGATACAGACCTGGACCACGACTGGCTGTGCCCCTCCTCTCCAAATCTCCTAGTTGGTGCACAAGTGTATTCATTACTGGCTCACACAGTTTAAAAGATCAACAGACGGTGCTAATTATTTCATTTATGATACTAAGGGCATCTTAAAAACATGCAGCTTTGGTATTATATGTTATTTCTATTGTTGTCATTATGGTTTGGGCTACATTTGCCCATGACTCTCCTGTATGACATAGCACCTGAATTACCCAGGGAGGACATGTAATCCAAAACACACGAGATCCGGTTTTGTGATCTGAGGGCCTGATTCAGAGCCGGACGCTCTGACAAAGCGCTCTCTCTGAATCAGGGCCGTCCTTCTTGTTTTTCAGAGCGGCCTCCTAGCCGCTCGCATAGCTGTGGGTGACCACCCACAGCTATAGCGAGCGGCCAGGAAGATGGTCGCGGTAGTCAAGGCCATCGCGACCATCGGGCTTGCGACGAGACCCTTGTGGTAGGGTCTCATTGCCGCAAGCCCCAGAGTGCTTTCGACTCTAACAGAGCCGAGAGCACTCCCAATGACCGGCCCCAGACGTTAGGCGTTCCCATGGGATTGCCTCCGTCTGGGCAGCCACGCCCCCGGCCCGCCCACCAAAGGGGGCGTGCTGTCATTCAACATCGACAGCACGCCCCCTTTGGTACGAGACCCAGAGCGACGGATTGCCCATCGCTATCTGGGTCTCGCGCATGCGCACGACGGAGCCGGCTCCGTCGTGCGCATGCGCACTGAGCCACCATCGACCTGCTTGCAAGCGCATAGCACTCGCAAGCGGGTCTGAATCAGGCCCTGAGATCCAAACTTGGCGAGAAGTCCCGAATCAGGACTCCGTTCTACTCGGAACCCCAAAGGTCGGGTGTGTTCGGTTTTCAGCAAAACCGAACCGCTCATCTCTGGAATTAATCTGAATCTTTGATACAGTGTCAGGTCTAATTGCGCAGCCCTCACTTTTCAGTAAGAGACATCGCAATTTATTAAGAACACACCTAAAAAAAAAGATTTTCCCCACACTCAACTTTGTTATTGTTGTGATTGTTTGGGTTCTGTTTTTGTCCTTTTTTTTATATATATATATCTGTGCAAAACTTACTGTGGCCCCTCTGATACCCAAAGACAACTTGCTCTAGAATTTGTGTAGTATTTGTATTCATCCTGGGAACATCTATTTACTGTAGAAATCAAAGCTTGCATGTTGTCTAGACTGGAGACTGAATTAAACTTTGCATTCAGCACGGCCCCTCCCCGGGCAGACGGACCCACCCTATTATTGTATGGCATTAGCGAATAAATACAGGGAGAGTGTGATAGTCGTGTAATCAACAACATGATCTGCTGCCTCCGGACCCTGGTGCTGCTGCTGCTGCTTCTGGCTGTGGTGCTTGGTGCGTATATAATAAACCCGTCATTGTTGTGTTTAGAGCTTATTTCCTTTGTTCTGCAGTTTAATGACATTTAATTGAAGCCGGCTGTGATGGAAAACTCAGCGATAGGATTTAAATATGACGCTGTTGTTTATAGTCACTGACGCGTGCTTCTAAATAGAGACGGTAATATATCAGTGGACGGAGGAACGCAGGCTGTCCTGCTTCTTTCTACGCGCAGAGAATCACATTTTGTACGAACATACAGCCTGATTCGGCAGCGTGCGCAATTTGCAATGGCTGCTGCGATTTCGTTCAGTACGCAGCTGGGAAAATATGCTAATACCAGCCAAAGCTCAGCCAGCTAAAACATGCCCACAGCTGCCTCCTCATTTCCTTCCAATGTAGCGTAAACATCAGTACCATCGACGTGCATCGGTCAGTCGCGCAAAATTTACAAGACAGACAGCAGACACGGCAAGTCTCCTCTCAACATGCTGCATAGGCAATCGCAGTGACTAATTTATGCACGCCCATGACACGGCGTTCAAACGCGCAAACATGCCTGCGGTCTTCTGACCCCCCCCCCGTCACCACACCCAAACGCTGCCAGCCTGTCACTCACTTTGCGATGGATCTGTGCGTCCGTAATCACAATGCGATCGATGCGCACGGGCAGTGTGTGATGGCGCTGTTGTCAATTCACACAACAGCACTCATATTTTATCTGCTCTAAAATGACAGTACTGGTTGTACTTCTCTAACCCATGGTCATATATATGACATAGCCTATATTTTCTATGGGAAGAACCATACTCTATATCTGTACTAATATAATAAGTGCGTTGTATCTGCTGTTTGTTCCAAGTTGGTGCAAAAACTACTGAACGGCATCATTGTGTAGTGGAAACTCCTAGATATAATCTGCACTTTGTTTCATCTCCATCCATCGAGTTAAAGCTGAGCAATAACAAAAACAAAATCTATTGACATCATCAATGCAAGAGATAGTTGTGGCACCATGCTTGTGGCCGGTAAGGGGTGGGGGGGAGAGTTGCTTTGGGCCCGTGGTCACTGGAATAGGATAGGCTACATAGCAGCCTGTGCACAGGGCACACAGTGACATTGGTGAGATAGGTGTGACACCAGTAAGGGCAGGGGGGAGAGGTGCTTTGTGCAGGGCCGAACCTAGAAGCTTTGTCACCCGGGGCAGTAATTTAACACACACACACACACACACACACACACACTCCCACATCCCGCCCCCCTTCCTAGTTAAGTGGGCAGGATGGAGAGATTTACCTGGCATTTTCGGGTCCATAGGGAAGGGGCGGGGCTAAATGACGCACATCGCGTCATTTAGCCCCACCTCACAGACCCATGAATTGTGGGGGGTTTCTGTATATGGGTGGGGCCTAATGCCATCTATCGTCTGGCCCCGCCCCCCCTGAAGAGGAGAGCAGCAGGTCCCCTCCTGTAGCTCCCGGAAAACTGCCCAGGAATGTCGGTAAGTATGGTGTGGTGAGGAGGGGAAAGGTGAGGCAACTCCTCCTCCTCTTCTTAGGCCGGACCACCTATCCTTACCCACGGCAGCCATTAGCATACCATTATGAGTCAGTCTGACTCATTATAGTACCTGGCTGGCCACTGACTGCGGACCCCTTCATTGCGGCGGGCTCTGATGCAATGCACCGGTTGCACCGCCACTAGTTCCTCATGACCCTAGAGCAGCCCTGCGGCACCCCCTCTAGTCTGTCTCCCGATGCTTACACACCCCTAGCCCACCCCCCCTGGTTGCGGCCCTGCTTTTTGGCATATTTACCAACTTGTTGCTGCACCTTCCCGGGAGGGGACCTGCTGCTGTCATCTCCGGGGGGCGGAGCCTGATTATAGCCATCATTAGGCCCGCCCCCTTTATACGCAGGTCCAAGAGGAGGGGTCAGGGGTTGAATGCAACAATTTGCGACATTTAGCCCCGCCCCCTCCCTACGGACCCGCAAATTGCTTGGAAACTCTCCCCACCCTGGCCACTTCACTAGAAAGTGGGCGGGATGCAGGAGATTTGCCTACTCTTTCAGGGGTGCTCCAATGCACCTCATATGCCCTAGGTGTAACCCTAATGAAATTGGGGCCTGATTCAGCAAAGATCGCTATTCTGCGTGTACGCACGCAACGCAGGTGCTGATATCAGTGGTGACATGTAAATGATTGCATTCACATTGCGACCGCATCCTGACATAAAGACGCCCACTTCCTATTACATCCATACACTAGGACAACACAGCGAAACAATCGGTAACATCGAGTAACATTGGACCCATACGCACAGTTAAGGTAGGTCAGACCTCACTCAAGAACTGCTAACTTCAGTGCACGATATCAGGCCTCTGGCTGCGTATGGCAGCGAAGTGGCTAATTTATGCACGCCCATGCAACAGTGGTGAAATGCACCTGGCACGCCCGCGTTCGCCCGACCCCTCCCCGTCACCACTCAGAAACGGCACTTCCTGACACTCACTCTGCCATGGGTCTGCGTAGCCTCTGCGATTGCAATCCCGGCTGCAGCGTCTGGTTCGCACATGCGCACTGCGATGTATATGTATGCGCAGTGCAAATTAATCGGCCGATTGCGTGCGTATAAGCAAACTGCGTTCCTGGCTGAATCAGCCCCTTAGTGAGCTGTATCTTTTTCCTCCCAACAGGCAGCAGGGAGGACTCGAGTTTATCTCTATGGACATGTGGAAACCAACAAGGCTTCTGCCGCCGATACTGCTTTACGCATGAGAATTTTGTAGGCGCATTCGGCTGTCCTCGTAAGTTCAGGTAACACAATAATTTTGTGGCTTCCACGATGTTGTTTAACACTATTTGTACACGCAGGACCTGGTTCTGAGTCACACACATGACCAAACGCACGTCTCCGGGGATTTATTTATTTTTTTCTGCAGATTGTACGTGTGCCGCAGAGAACATGGGGTCTATTTACTAAGCAATGTTAGGAGACAGAGTGAAAAGTGATAAGGTGCCAGCCAATCAGCTCCTAACTGTCATCTCACAGGATGTGCTTGAAAAATGACAGTTGGGAGCTGATTGGCTGGTACCTTATCACTTTCTTATCACTTTTCACTCTGTCTCCTAACACTGCTTAGTAAATAGACCATCTCTGAGCGATTCTTAGTCGGATGCATGTTCTATGTGAAATGGAAGTTACTGGGTGGCAAACGGGTGTATACATGTATCAGAACTGTCTTGAAGGTGTGTAGGGGGTGTAACCCCTATATGCCGATGGGATGCCTAATTCAATCATATTCCTTACACTTGGGGAAACATTTGGAAAATGTTTACTCGATAAGTTACAGTCACGGATACATCTGCATTATTCCAAGAATAAAACATCGTACTCGCCCACTCACTTGGAACGGCCGGGAGGCTCCTGAAAATCATACGGCATTCCCGGACACCTGTAAAAGTGGACACAGCTCCCAGAGCAGCCCCTGGTCGCCCACTTCCCGAGTGAAGTGGGCGGTACAGGCAGGCGATGCCGCCATTCGCTCTGCATCGCTTCATCTTGCCCCGCCCATCGTTTTACAATCGTGATATTGTATAGCATGGGCGGGCCTACAATGATACAATTGCATTGCCACGCCCCCCCAGTGCTCACACTTCTGCCGCTCCACACCCCCGAGGTGCTGGCCTGCCTGCCTCCTACTGGAGGAGGTAGACCAAAGGTCGGCAAGTAGGGACTATACAGAGTGGAGGCTTCCATGTTACAGACTGCAACATGATCAGCGAGAAAGCAGCCAATCACATTATAACACGTGAAGAGATAATGGTCAATGCTGAGGAATTGACATAACTCTCTACTGTTCTAGGTGCTGTATTCCTGGGATCTAACGACACTTCAATAAGCAGAATAATGCAGAAATCTCCAGCAGATGCGCTGAGCAGCGGCTCCTGTCCGTGTGATCACTTTGTTACAATATCTTCAGGTTTCACACAGATTGCAGCATAATGCAACCTACACTCTACAATCCCTCAATAATGTGAATATTACGCTGTAACCATGTTAGCCACTATGTATTAAAGTATATTTCTTCATACTCACTGTTTCCATTGTGTAGTAATAACATTTCTGCCATCTTCCCCTTTAGCTGTGAATTTAATTTAATGCAAATGTCATCAATTTGTGTTCATGTTTTTTATTTTTCTTATTTTCATTTTAGATTTTTCTTGACAGCACTAAAAACAAAAAGACAAATTTGTTCAAAATTTCAAAACTTTTTAGACTGATCTTCACGAACTGATTCCTCAGCCACAAAACATCAATATTTTGTAGAAACTCAGAAGTCACCCAATAGTTTTGCTAACTTGTACATAAGCCGGTTCTGCTATATTAACGATTACAGTATAAACACCGACATAGTAATGTCATTCTTGTTGTATATTTAAAAATGTCCATAATTAAAGCAAGTCATCCGTTAACCTTCAATGATAGCCAGGGACCTCATTCAGAGCCGTTCGCTGCTGGCGGGCGCTCGCTCTGAATGTGGGTGTTTTTTGTTTGTTTTTTCTCTCCTGCCGCTCGCTAAGCTGTGGGAGACCGCCCACAATTTGTGTGAGCGGCCAAGAGACCGTCGCGATAATCGCGACCATCAGGCTTGCGACGAGACCCTGGGGTAGGGTCTAGCTGCCGCAAAGCCGAGTGGATTTCCTGCTCTAATAGAGCAGGAAGTCCACTACTGACATCACTAGTGATGTCAGTAACCCCTCCCAACAAACTCAAGGTGTTCCTAGGGAACGCCTGCATTTGTCTGGCCACCCCCCTACCCGCCCCACAAAACGGGGTGAGCTGTCAATCAACATCAACAGCCGCCCCGTCTTGTAGCGAGCCCCGTAGCGACTGAACTTCAGTCGCTCAGCGGGGCTCACGCATGCCGAACGCGGCGCATGTGCAGGGCATTAACATCGAGCCGCTTGCGAGCGGCTCTAAATCGGGCCCCAAGTGAGGAAGTCAGGACCATTGGTCTTGTGTTCAGCTAACACAAAAATGCTAAGTGCTTCTATATAAATAAAGAACATCCAGTGGTGTCATACTATGAGCATTAGAATATCAGCCCTAATATACCATCCCCGGGGTCATTATTATAACAGAACAATATTATAAGTATCCGGAGAAAGTAACAACATTAAGCTAGGACACAGGTGAATCAAAAAGGACCTGCCCTGTGTACTGTACCTCCATGGAATCTCTCCTCCCCACAGACAAGCAAGAAGTACATACAGTAATTACAGGGGAAGTCCTAGGGTGAGTGCCTAGGAGCCTCTTGGAGGACAGAGACAGTCACTATACCATCAGGCATGGAATTCTCCCCTCTTTCTGAATTTGGGTACGTCATTTCAAGCATATCTCAGGAGGGAGGGGATTCCCCTTATTATTTAGTTCCACTCAAACATACTGTATCTTTTATTATACAGCAAACACTCCACATAGGAGAAGGAACTGACATGGTCATCGTCCTAGCTCACAGGTTCTCACACCCGGTCCTTGGGACCCCAAACAGTGCATGTTGTCCAGGTCTCCTCAAAGAATCGCAAGTGAAATAAGTAGCTCCACCTGTGGATCTTTTAAAATGTGTCAGTGAGTAATGAGTACACCTGTGCACCTGCTGAGTGACCTGGAAAACGTGACCTGTGTGGGGTCCTGAGGACTAAGGACCTGATTCAGACCCACTCGCTAGCAAGCGGCCGCTTGTTGCAGACGATGTTCGCTAATGTGCGCATGCGTGTAGTTAGCAGTGCGGGTGCGTAAACTAGTACGAGCGATCGGATTTAGCTCGCTCGCCCGGCAAAGACAGCCCAGTTGAATGAGTGACAGGAAAGGCCATTTGTGGGTGGTAACGGGCAGTAGTAACAGGGGAGTGGAGTTGCGGACGCAGGCGTGCGGTCAGATCCGATGGAACATGATGTACCGATGGTTGTATATACTTCCTGGAGATGACGTGCGCTAGTGGGCGGCTAAAGACAGGCTGGTGGGCGTCTATAAAAATAAAGTGATCCCTCGCCAAGACATAGTGGGCGTGCTTATGCCTTGCCGAGCGAGTGGCTGCCTTGATGTCACTTAGCAAAATTTACATATGCAGGGAGCGAGCGGCCGCAACTAGCGAGCGGGTCTGATTCAGGCCCTAAATTTGAGAACCACTGTCCTAGCTCAATATATTCCATAGAACCGAGAAGAACAATCAAAAGTCTTCTTGCCAGATTATGCACCTGTGCTCATCCGCAGTCATATCTACTGTAGAAGGTTCATCCATAGACTCTCCTCCGTCTTCTATTAATAAAGGGTCAACTTTGTCCTTTTAGTGCCACAGAAAGAATGGCCCATTACTATGTGACCATGAATATACGTTGCGTTCTCAACTAGACAATATAATCTATATACACAGAATGCCTTTACTGAAGCCAAAAATGACATATAGTGGCTTCTATAGGCTACCTTGCTAAAAACAGTGTACCTAGATGTGAGATGCCAACCTATATGGATATATTCCTTACACAATCTATAATAATTACTTCTATATGAGTCATGCAAATTATAAAAGACAAATAAATTAGGTTATTGCTACATCAATGAAAGTGGGACAGTTGGAAGGCATGGGGTAGGGGGCATGGGGTATGGGGCATGGGGCATGGAGTATGGGGCATAGAGTATGGTACATGGGGTATGGGGCATGGGGTGTGAGGTAGATTCATTGCCTTAGAAATATTTCTGTACCCTTTTCCTGATTGGTGCTTCTCAATGACCTTGTCCCGGATCTGCTTGAAATGTTCTTTTGTCTGCATTTTGCAGTCTTTGCTTGTAAATACTCCAACTCCCTGGGGGAGCCGCGTAGAGACAGGTGTATTCATGCTGCAGTCGTGACACACCGGCGTGGTAACAGAGGGGTAGAAAAAAGGGACACTCGAGTCTGGATGAGCTCAAAACCAAAACACTTAGTGGCCGATATGCCAAGCACCTAATATGAATAAGGGGCCGTGCCGGTTGGTGCAATACTGTCAAACTAAAAATCAAAGGTAACACAGCACACCCCACAGACCCATCCCCAAGTACCCCCATTATATAGTGCGCTGCCACTGGGCATACACCAGAGTAATCAATGATGCAGTCCTTCTATGTCCCTCCCTCCCTGCCGCCACCTAGGAAGAGCACGTACTGGGAGCAAGTGCACGGCCTAGCAGCAAGCACCAACCTATGGCACTGCAGAAACCATCACCATCCATCATTCAGTGCACCCCTGAGGCAGCACAGCAGCGGACCCGGTACAAGGTCAGCGTTATCTACTAGTAGCATTCTTGCTGACCTGTGGGCTGTCCCCTTCGGGACAGCCAGGTCGACACTGCTGGGCACGTGATGTGGGTGATGTCGGGGGTATGGCATTGGCAAGCCGGTTGCATCATTGTGGCCCAGCCCCGCTAGACAATGCCGCAATTACCAGCAATGTGAAGAAGTGGTTGGGGAACATGATGACGCAATTCAATGTGAATCATGACATGGCCAAGATTGGGAGAGGCTCCGGGAGACTTGCCCACTCTTGTGGGCGGCTGAGAGCGTCACCTATTTTTCGGAAACCTCCTGGCCATTCTGGGATAGTAGGTAATTATGACTGGCAGTCTACTGACCAGTGACTACTGAGAGTCTGCGACTACACACTGGTGACAGACCAGTGGTGGAGCGTGTATGTGAATACAGGTATGTGATACAGTCCAGAAGAAGAAGTACACACTGGTGGCAGCTCAGTGGTGGAGCGTCTATGTGAATACAGGCATGTGATACAGTACAGAAGAAGAAGTACACACTGGTGGCAGGCCAGTGGTGGAGCGTCTATGTGAATACAGGTCTGTGATACAGTACAGAAGAAGAAGTACACACTGGTGGCAGCTCAGTGGTGGAGCGTCTATGTGAATACAGGTCTGTGATACAGTACAGAAGAAGAAGTACACACTGGTGGCAGGCCAGTGGTGGAGCGTCTATGTGAATACAGGTATGTGATACAGTACAGAAGAAGAAGTACACACTAGTGGCAGGCCAATGGTGGAGCGTCTATGTGAATACAGGTATGTGATACAGTACAGAAGAAGAAGTACACACTGGTGGCAGGCCAGTGGTGGAGCGTCTATGTGAATACATGTATGTGATACAGTACAGAAGAAGAAGTACACACTGGTGGCAGGCCAGTGGTGGAGCGTCTATGTGAATACAGGTATGTGATACAGTACAGAAGAAGAAGTACACACTGGTGGCAGGCCAGTGGTGGAGCATCTATGTGAATACAGGTATGTGATACAGTACAGAAGAAGAAGTACACACTGGTGGCAGGCCAGTGGTGGAGCGTCTATGTGAATACAGGTATGTGATACAGTACAGAAGAAGAAGTACAATCTGGTGGCAGGCCAGTGGTGGAGCGTCTATGTGAATACAGGTATGTGATATAGGACAGAAGTAGTAGTACACACTGGTGGCAGGCCAGTGGTGGAGCGTCTATGTGAATACAGGTATGTGATACAGTACAGAAGAAGAAGTACACACTGGTGGCAGGCCAGTAGTGGAGCGTCTATGTGAATACAGGTACGTGATACAGTACAGAAGAAGAAGTACACACTGGTGGCAGGCCAGTGGTGGAGCGTCTATGTGAATACAGGTACATGATACAGTACAGAAGAAGAAGTACACACTGGTGGCAGGCCAGTGGTGGAGCCTCTATGTGAATACAGGTATTCACA
Source organism: Taudactylus pleione (assembly GCA_031769625.1). NCBI lineage: Eukaryota > Metazoa > Chordata > Amphibia > Anura > Myobatrachidae > Taudactylus > Taudactylus pleione. The sequence continues at coordinate 2,060,976 of JAUIMM010000388.1, forward strand.
TAGACGAGTAGCAATTAGATAGATTCCAAATGTTTTTTTTCCAGCAAAAGTATTCATATAAAGTATCAGATTAAAGTAGCAAATTTAAAAAAAAATCACAAGGCGTGGATAATACACAGATTTAAAGGCATGGCAAATTTGGTGACACGGCTCAATTTTAGGAAAGGTGTATGTGGACACATCTGTATGCTCAAATGACGTAGGCAATCATAGTTGAGAGGATTTAAGTTGGGAGTGGAGAAAACTATTAATTTGAGTGTATTAATATTGACACGAGGAGGGAACGCCAAAATGTTCCTGAAATTCACTAAATGAGGAAGGGGCAAAATTCCCTTTGATGTGAAGAAATCAAGTTATGCCACGCTTACCCCACAGTGCAGCCATTGGAGGAAAATCAGGATGATTCCAAATTGGAGACAAGGGTGATGGATAGAAGGAGAGGTTGTGAGTAGTACATGTTTTGTCCCATAGATTGGGAGTAAAATTGACAGTGGGAATTGAGTAGGCCGAAGTTGGTCTACGTCGCCTGGGAAGCCAAATCAGGGAGTCAAGTGAATTGCCTTGAAGCAATGAATTTTCAATATCTACCCATTTTTTCACCTCTGGAGGGGAGTGCCAGGAAATTACAGTATATGGTTACATTGGTATGCAGTGTAGTATGATTGTAACATGGGGAGGCCCAAGCCACCTGAGGTTGCACTTTTACTTAGAATCATACGTTTGACCCGAGGCTTAACATTCGCCCAAAAAAACTTGTGACAGTGTTTCTGTGGGGAAGCTAAAGTGTTGCGTGGAATGGTCACAGGTACCGTTTGGAATTGGTATAATATACGAGGAAGGAAATTCATTTTGAGAACATCAATCCTGCCTAGCCATGACGGCTCCATCTAACCAAATCATGTGTGAGTGAATTTATCATAGGGATATAATTAGCACGATAAAGAGCAGAATAGGATTTGGAAATAAAGATCCCTAAATATTTAATGGCTAAAGGTCTCCATAAAAATGAAAATTTAGAGGTTAAAATCGAGTAATCATGGGAAGGGATGTTTAACGCCAGGGCTTCGGATTTAGAGGGATTAACCTTTTATCCTGAAAGAGAGCCATATAAAAGCAGTTCCTTTTGTAAATTGGGGAGGGATATTAAAGGATTAGAAAGTGTTAGGAGGACGTCATCTGCGAACAAAGATAGTTTATATTGTTTATGTCCCACAGAGATCCCTCCAATATTAACGTTGTATCTAATATGGGCTGCCAGGGTTTCTATGCATAAAGCAAAAATTAAAGGGGATAACGGACAGCCTTGATGGGAACCGTTATTTAAATTAAATCAAGGGGAGCAAAGACCATCAGTATTATAACTATAGATGTGGGGCGGGAATAGAGAGCCTTAATAGCTGTAAAAAAATGACCTTGGAAACCAAAAGAGGACAACGTGTGAAAATAAGAATGGCCAAGAGATGTGATCAAACGCCTTTTCTGCGTCTAATGCAAGAACTACTGAAGGTATAAGAGAGCTATTGATTTGGTGTATCAAATTGATGGTACACCTAGTGTTATCTGAGGCTTGATGCTTTGGGATAAATCCCACCTGGTCAAGGTGAATCAATGAGGCTAGAACTGTGTTTAGCCTGGTGGCCAAGACCTTGGCAAAAAGCTTAAGGTCCATACTCAGCAGGGAAATGGGTCTATAATTGGCGCACAGGATGGAGTATTTAACAGGATTAGGTATAAATATGATATGGGAAGTCGTTGAGTCTGGGTGAAAAGGAGCACCATGCAGAATTTTGTTAAATAGATGGGCCATGTGTGGGATAAGTTGTGGAGCAAAAGTTTTGTAGTATACCATTGGGTAGCCGTCCGGACCTGGTGCCTTTGAGGGTTTCTGAGATTTAAGAGCCATCTCTAATTCCTCTAGTGAAATATCATCATTCAAGAAGGAACGAGAGGCTTCATCAAGTCGAGGCAGATCACAAGAGTCAAGATACTGCTGGGTTTCATAAGCTAAGACTGAGGGGTCACAAGGGGAGCCTAAATTGTATAATGCTTTGTAGTAGTCGGAGAAGATATTGTTAATTGATTTAGGATCATAAACTGATTGGCCAGATGAATCCTTGATAGAGTAAATGGCTTGCAGTGCCCGCTTAGCGCAAAGTTTATTTGCTAACAGGGTATGAGCTTTATTGCTTTTATCATAAAACATTTGGCTAGTCCATCGTAGTGATAGTTCAACTTTTTTAGCTAAGAGAGATTGTAACTCGGCTCTCGCTTTAGAAAGGCGTGTAAGAACCTTCCTAGAGTGGGTACATTTGTGTTCTCTATCTAGATCTGCTATAAGTTGGGTCAATAAATCAGCGCATTGATCCTGCTCTCTTTTTCTACATGGACGCATATTGAAAAAGAACTCCCCGAATGACAGCTTTATGGGCTTCCCAAACCTTAGACTCACTACATTCTTCTTGGGAGTTGAGAGAGAAATAGTCCTGAAGTTTAGCTTGAATCAATTCCTGAAATTAAGGGATCTTCAATAGAGTTTCATTTAGCCTCCAAGATGGTCTTCCTCCCGTCGCTTCAAAGATTTCAAAAGATGCCATCAGTACTGAGTGGTCTGACCAAGTTATCGGGACTATCGAGGACTGGCATGCTTCTTGTGAAAAGGCACAACATAATAATAATAGGTCTATCCGAGAATAGACGACATGCGGGTTAGAGTAGAAAGTGTAGGCACAATACGAGATCCTGCCTCGGCCATGTATTTATGCAAAGAAGCTGAGTTTGGGATTTCTCCCAGTCGAGAGGGGCCTGATTTATCCATGTGAGTAAGTACCATATTAAAGTTGCTGTCTATCAAAGTTTTGCCCTTTTTATAAGGGCAAAGTTCATGAAAAAACTATCGGGATTGGCCTGTATTGGGGTAAAGGTAGTCCAGCATAACCTCCTCATGTCCAATTGTTGCATCTAAAGACGCACTAAGTGGGTGACCCTTTGGGGTGCCAAGTCGATCAGAGTCCCGGATCGGACCTTCCTGCGGTTCGGAACTCGGATTTTAAAACTGAACTCGGGTTCTAGATTGCATGTTAACAGGTCAAAATGACATTTAAATGGTTTTTATTTTATTATTTTTTTAAAAAAATACAGATCCAAAATCAAAACCAAAACACGAAGATGAATCCAGATTCAAAACAAAAACGGAGGTCGGCACCCATCTCTAGTAGCTACACAGGACATGGTTACTACAGGCAATCCTCCCGCGAGGTGCCCAGTGTGATGCTTTGGGAGATAAACAATGTCACACGTGACCTGCCTGCCCCCTCTGCAGACGGTCATTGCGCTTTGTGTCAGATGCTGGTTACACATCTGCAAATCCCCTGTAATCTGTTTACTTGGACGCTGGACAGAGTCTCATTCCCACTGGGCGCACAATACCTGCCCTGCAGCAGCATTCACATTCCCTGCTGCAGATCGGGCTCCGGAGTCTGTGTCTGCCAATGGGGCGACGTCACAGCCGAGATGTTCATTATCTCTCCAGCACATACGGCTTTGTCTGTGGGCTCTCTATGCGGGCAGCTTGCTGAAGCAGCAGAGATTATGGCCCTCATTCAGAGCCGCACGTTAACAACAGTACGCTCGTTCCGAGCGATGTTTGCACATCTGCGCATGCGTACGCTTTTTAGTACGCATGCGCGAACCAGTCAGTGCGGCCGAAAATCCTTTGTACGCTATATAGCGAGTGCCGGCTATTTTGAGTGACAGAATGAGGCGTATGTGGGTGGTAACAGGGGAAGGTGCTTGAAAATGGGGAGTGGAGATCCGAACGCAGGCGTGCTTAAAGGTCAAAACGGGCGTTTTATGGGTGTGTATATTTAAAACAGCAGCGTCATTGACCACGTCACTGGGTTATTTTATAGCCCGAACTGCACGCAAATTTGTGGTAGCAAACACCAACCACAAGAATAGCGAGCAGTTCATACGCTGGTCGATGTACTCGATTAATCTAATAAATAGCGGACAGGACGTAGGATGCGTGCGGCCAGGGGGCGTTTTTAACAAATAAACGAGCGTATGTTTTGCTCGCTCGTTCAGACTTAGAGGCGTGAACAGACTGCAATGTGCGTACGGATCATTTGAATAGCCACCCCTTGTTTTTAAACGAACGACCGCAAATAGCGTACGCCTCTGAATGAGGGCCTATGTTCTCAAATTAAAAACACATTGGATTTTCCTAACCCACAGGAAGAAGAAGCAGCAGCGATCTCAGGGCCAAAATCCTGGGGCTATGGCTGCGTCAGTGGTACTGGTCCTCGAGGAAAGACCATAAGGATCAATACTCATTCATTACTCCACCGTATTCCTCATCAGTATTGTAAGAATTTAGTGTACACACTTTAATAAATCCATGCAGACATAGGGGCGATTTGGGAACAGACTAAAATAGAGCAAGTAACTGTGCACCTGGAGAAACCATGCTGCAATGTAGGGACGTTACGAGACCTGGGGGACCCCATAGCAAAATCTTTTCTGCCCCCCTAGGTCCAATGCCCCTCACCCCACAGCCCCTCCCCCCCATGGACTCCCTCACCGCAACTTACATCGGCTCCATGGTCGCATCCTCCTTCAGCAGTGTTCTGCGCAGGGCAGGCACATGTCTCCATCTCTCCTCACTGACTGATGCGGGGAGGAGCCGTGCTGAGCCTGCTGAGACATTCCCGGATCACGGCCACGCCTCCTCCCAGTATCAGTCAGTGAGGAGAGACGGGGGGCGGAGCTGACCAGGAGGGCAGATGTGCATGTCCTGCGCTGTGCAGCACCCTTTGAGCATGTGATCGCATCATTGTGGTTCCGCCCCCGCTACACAATGCAGAGATTACTGGCATTGTGAAGCAGGGGGCAAGGCCATGATGATGCAATTCATAGCATCATCGCCCCCCCTCCCCCCTTCACTGCGGGGGGTGCAGGGGGGTAGGCGGCAGTCCGGGAGACTTGCCTGCATTTCTGGCTGGCCAGGAGCGCCACCTGATTTTCATGAGCCTTCAGCCATTCTAGAAGAGTGGTATGAGTTACTTGCTCTTTCTTATACCCCTTTCAGACATAAACTCTGGCTTTAACCCAGCTCGGACCCTGGACACAGGTTGAAGCTGGGGTTTCAGTACTTACTCCCTTTCACACTTGGTGATGATCCTGGGTTATTACCAAGTTATCACCCTTCACACCAGACTCGGGTCTTCTGTCTACCAGTGGATGCTTTGAGATGATGTCATCTCCAAGTGCTACTGTATCCCCCAATCAAGTCTTTTTAGGTATGACCCGGGTCATCGAGACCTGGGCTATGCCTTTCAGACATAAGCCGGGGCACTATGGCTGCCGGCGCCTACATTCTGCCATGTCCCCGCTGCTGCAGTGCTGAAAGTAGTATCTGGCCCCCCCAAGCCCCAGCATTGCAATACTCATTCATATGCTTGCTCTGTTTAATTACTGGAGAGAGAGACTGGGGGCATACCATCAGCTCCTGGAGTGGAGGGCATGCCCGCAGCATGATAAAAAAAAAAAACAAGGGGAGTGGCTTGTGGGCATGGCAGTTCACATGAGGCCACACCCCTTTCCACACGGTCACATCCACTATTTTTGAGGCACGCACATAAGAACACTTTCAGGATTTTTTTCCAGGGCCACTTTAAATTCCCAATGCGCCCCTGATAGTAGGTTACTGCATTTCCAAAAGCCTGATCCACAGCCTGGGGCCAAATCTTCAGCTGGCACCTCTGGACAAGAGGATTTAACAAAGCAACCACGCGGGCGATTTCATAATCATAAGGTGGCCTTATTAACAATTTTTATATAGCGACCACATATTCCACAGCGCTTTACCTGGAATATTTCAGTCATCCCTGCCCCAGGGGAGCTTCCAATCTACGTTCCCTACCACATGTATAAACACAATAAGGTTATTTGTCAGAAGCCAATAAACCTACCAGTATGGTTTTAGATTGCGGGAGTAAACCCGGAGCACCCTGAGGAAACCCACTCATACACGGGGAGAACATACAAACTCCACAACAATAAGATCTTGGTGGGGATAAAAGCCAGGACCTCAGCACTGTGAGGCAGTAATGCTAACCACTTTGCTAACCATTTCATGGTGGGCTACATGTTTCTTGTGGCAACACTAGTTCCCTCTTGGGAATGGTTGTGCATGAGTCCTACACACAACATACTGAGTGGGCTATTTATATATTTTTTGTAAATAGGCCCCATAATTACCATGCATAGGACACTTACCGACATAGTTACTATTATTTGCAACAGTGTATACCACGTCTGTGTGACTGTTTTAAGTGGCTGGTATCTAAAGACATTCACTGCAGAAATTAAAATTTTGTGTTAACCCTCTGGTGGCCATCTGGTCTCCTCCTATAGAAAGAATGAGCTTCTGTTCAGAAACTCATTCTGTCTAAGGGCCGGGCGGATGCGGATCACGGCCAAAAGTCATGACTGGCCTGGCCATCCACTGCGCTGCCCGATTTGAGAGCTCCGATCGTGGCAGCGCCCTGGGAGGGAGGGTAGCAGCGCTGGCCTGGCGGAGACAGGTTCATTGATAGCGTGGTAAGTGGGGGCAGCGGCTGGCTGGTAGAGGCAGAGCCCTGGAATGCCCCTAGGGCATTTGCTTATAATGCCTATGCCTGGGGCCGGCTCTGGTTGGAATGAAAACCTGGTAATGTATGGGAGCAAATGACAGTGGATCATATGGCCTTAAACACTGAAAAAAGGACAAAAAAAAAAAAAATTGTTGAAATTGGTTACATTTGTGCGGTTTAACCAATTTGCCTGAACAACCATATTTTGGCTATTTTCCAGTGTTTGTGAGCAAATGGACAATTGTCATTTGCTCCCATACATTACCAGGTTTTCATTCCAGGCAGCCAGATTGGACAGATATCTGACAGATAATTGTATAGTGGATGCCCAGCTTAATGGTACGTACACACTGGGCGATTAAAGTCGACGACTGAACGATAACGATATCGTTATCGTTCAGTCATCCACTTTATCGTCCATTTTTAACACCAAAACGATGAACTGTAACGACAATGCGCGTTCCCGCGGGTCGTTCGTCATCATCGTTCATCGGGCTGCATGTCAGGGAATGGGGGAGAGAGCCCGGCCCTGAACGATATCGTTAATGATATCGTTCAGCGGGTGTGCTCAATGTCATGAACGACACTGAGCACAGCCTGCCGGGGGGACACTACACGATATCGCTCAGGGAGCATATGGTCTAGTGTGTACACTCCACAAGCCTACCTATACAGCCAATAATAATATTCAATACAGGTGTAAATCTCTCAGAGAGAAAAATAGTTCCTACATCTAATTGTGAGCTTTACAATAAAAATTATCTCTCTTTATACATAAAATAACTACTCTATCACTCAGAATTGTAAACATTACAATTTCTACCATATTAAAGTTAAACATAAATTATGCTCATTTTATACAAATTGTGTCAGGTGCTTTCCTAGGTGTGTAACAGCTGTATGGAGGTCTTATGGGGCCTATCCATTACACCACTTTTTGCATGATCCGACCAAAACCAGAAGGTTTTGGTTGCATCATACAGAAAGTCGGATAATGGATAGCCGGCAAGGCCCAGCGATGCGCGTGCACGCTGGGTCCTTGCCGTCCCCAACTATCTACTGAACATGCCCGTCAACCTGACGACGATTGTCAGGTTCGGCATGTTCAGAGGTCTCCCCTACCGAATGACGTTCGGTGAACGCCATTCAGTGTGGGCACCGCAGCTCGGCGACCTGAAGATCTGAGCGCTTGTCGTTCAGTCTTTCAGGTCGCCTAGTGGATCGGTCCCTTTACAGTACTTTTAAAAGCCTGTGTGCAGATGAGCTTCAAAGCAGTTATGCATAACACTAATGTGATAGTAATTATTACTAGATGTATAATTCTGAGTGATAGAGCGGCACTGACCAGACGGGGGAAGACTTTGGTGCAGTTGGGCAGCTTAACCAATGTTGCAACAATTGAAATTAACTAGGGGTGAGCGGGTTCGGATTTCTGAAATCCGAACCCCCCCCGAGCCCCCCCGATCCGAGGCCGTTCCGAGTCAGGCTCGACTTTTCCTGCCTAACTCGGATCTGAAATCGAGGCAAAACGTCATCATCCCGCCTTCCGGGTCTTGCGGGTTTTGGATCCTATATAAGGTACCTGCGTCGGCGCCATTTTCTCACTCGGCTGTGGATAATGAAGAGGGAGGGTGGGAGTTAGGGCTGGCTGAGCTGTGTAGTGTAGTGTTGTAGTGTAGTGTAGTGTAGTGCAGTGTAGTGTTGTGCTGCGCTGCTGTTGTCCATAGGGGCTGTGTCCACTACTTCAAAGTCCATAGGGGCTGGCTGGACTGTTGTGCAGTCAGTTGTCCATAGGGGCTGTGTCCACTCCAAAGTCCTGTGCAGTGTCCCAGTCCTAAAGGGGTGCTGTAGTGTTGTCCAGGGGGTGCTCTGTCCGTCAGGGGTCCTCCCCCCATGTGCTAAAAAAAAAAAAATTCTGTGTTTGTGAATTGTGTGCACTGTGGCTGCACGTGCATCAACAAAGGAGCAGCGCCAAGCGTGCGCCTGTGTCCCATAAGTGAAAGGGCGGCTGGCTTGTCCGTTAAAGGGTGCTGTAACCCCCAAAGGGCACTCCAAACAAAATAAAAAAATATATTTTTTTGTGTTTGTGAATTGTGTGCACAGTAGCCGCACGTGCATCAACAAAGTAGTGCCAAGCATGCGCCTGTGTCCCATAAATAAAGGGCCGGCTGGATTGACCGCTAAAGGGTGCTGTAACCCCCAAAGGGAACTCCAAACAAAATAAAAAAATATTTTCTGTGTTTGTGAATTGTGTGCGCAGTAGCCGCACGTGCATCAACAAAGTGGTGCCAAGCATGTGACTGTGTCATAAGTAAAGGGCCGGCTGGCTTGACCGTTAAAGGGTGCTGTAACCCCCAAAGGGCACTCCAAACAAAATAAAAAAAAATGTCTGTTTGTGAATTGTGTGCACTGTGGCTGCACGTGCATCAACAAAGGAGCAGCGCCAAGCTTGCGCCTGTGTCCCATAAGTAAAGGGCCGGCTGGCTCATTTCTTAAAGGGTGGTGTAACCCACAAAGTGCACTACTCTCCAGTAAAAATAAAAAAATATTTTCTGCGTTTGTGTGCGCCTTAGCCGCACGTATATATCAATATAACATAAATGGAGGACCAAACTTTCTCCGATAAAAATAAAATAGGGAAAGATCAAGAACCACTTCCTCCTAGTGCTGTTGCTGCTGCTGGGAGTTGTTCATCATCCCAGAGAGGAAGTAGGAACACCACTACTTTTACTAAACAATTGACCCTCCAACAGTCCCTAGCGATGAGGATGAAGTACGACAGCAGTCATCCTGAAGCAAAACGTATAACTGAGGCCTTGACTGCTATGTTGGTGTTAGACGTGCGTCCGGTATCCGCCATTAGTGCAGTGGGATTTAGACAATTGATGGAGGTAGTGTGTCCCCGGTTCCAAATCCCGTCTAGATTCCACATGCATCCTCAAAGCAGCAGCGACAAGCATGCGTCTGTCTGTTAAAGGGTGGTGTAACCCTCAAAGTGTGCTCCAACAAACAATAAAAAATTCTTCTTTTTTTTTCTGTCTTTGTGAATTGTGTGGGCTGTAGCCGCACTTGCATCCTCAAAGCAGCAGCGACAAGCATGCGTCTGTCTGTTAAAGGATTACATCGGTGACAGCATCCAAGTAGGCATGTCAGACAGTCCATACCTGTACTGGCAGGAAAAAGAGGCAATTTGGAGGTCCCTGTACAAACTGGCTCTATTTTACCTGAGTTGCCCCCCCTCCAGTGTGTACTCCGAAAGAGTGTTTAGTGCAGCCGGGAACCTTGTCAGCGAAAGGCGTAGGAGGTTGCTTCTACAAAATGTGGAGAAGATGATGTTCATAAAATGAATTATCAACTCTTCCAGGGAGACCAGCCTCCAGAACGTACAGAGGGACCTGTGGTTGTGGAATCCAGCGGGGAAGAATTAATACTCTGTGAGGATGAGGATGTGCACAACACTGAAGAGGGTGAGGAATCGGTGGATGAGGAGGATGAGGATGACATCTTGCCTCCGTAGAGCCAGTTTGTGCAGGGACAGATTAATTGCCAGCTTGTTTTGTGGGGGCCCAAACGAACCAATCATTTCAGCCACAGTCGTGTGGCAGACCCTGGCGCTGAAATGTTTGGTTTGTTAAAGTGTGCATGTCCTGTTTATACAACATAAGGGTGGGTGGGAGGGCCCAAGGACAATTCCATCTTGCACCTCTTTTTTTTCTTTGCATTATGTACTGTTTGGGGCCTAGTTTTTCAAACTGCCATCCTGTCTGCCACTGCAGTGTCACTCCTAGATGGACCACGTGTTTGTGCCGCCCACTCGTATCTCTTAGCATAGTCATCCAGCTACCTCGGTGCAACCTTTTGGACATAAAAACACTATTTTGAGGTGTGAGGTGTTCAGAATAGACTGGAAATGAGTGGAAATTAAGGTTATTGAGGTTAATAATTGCATAGGAGCAGAAAAACACACAAATTCTGTGATTTTAGCTGTTTTTATGCTTTTTTTAAAAAAAATACAGATCCAAAACACAAAACCCAGAACCCAAAACACGGAAGGGTGGTTTTGGCAAAACCAATCCAGATCCAAAACACAAAGAAAGTTCCAGATCCAAAACCAAAACACGAAGAGTGGCCGGTGCACACCCCTAAAATTAACATTCCCTGTTAATAAAGTATAGGGAATACAAGTTGGAGGGTCTAAGGGGCATATGTATCAAAGCTTGATGTGAGATAAAATTGTGAGATATACATCACCAACCAATCCGCTTCTAACTTACATTTTGCAGGCTGTGTTTAAGAAATGATAGTTTGGAGCTGATTGGTTGGTGACATATATTTCACAATTTTATCTCACATCAAGCTTTGGTACATATGACCCTAAATGTTATATGGTGAGTGCAGAGTTATGGGAGTAACTGACAATCAGCAATTTGCTCCCAAACGCCGGAAAATGGACAAAAACATTTAACAAACTTTTCTGAACGACCAATTAAATCTGTTGTCTGGCATTTAGGAGCAAATTGCTGATCATCAGTTACTCCCATACGTTACCAGGTTTTCGTTCCAACCAATCAACTAGTTGGATGGTTGGACAGAATATCTTTACATGTGTATGCGGCTTGAGACTGAGCAGCAGCAGCAACACCTGTGGGGGGGGGGCAATAGGGATCTGATCGCGCCCCCTGTGTATTTGTGCCAGGCTGGAGGGCTCACAGCACCCCTGTCCCCCGTGCCCCTACGCAGGGCTGTAGAAAGATTTTTTCTTCTCTTTTCCTAAGAGGGCGTGGGTGAGGTTTCTGTAGATCCAACAGAAAAACAATCTACAATGAGAGGAAACCAATGGCGCCCTCTAATGCGGTATTTTATATATATTTCTGCCTTTTGTGTGTCATTAAATCTTCAAACGCTGTTGGAGTGTTCTCCTTGGAAAACTGGATATTTATATGAAATAAGATCAGTGTAATAATGTAACATAAAAGTCTCAATAGGTTGCGCTTATATGTATCTGCGTACCAAGGGCCTGATACAGCAGCGTGCACAATTGCAATTACATACGCAGATAGAGCAATTCTTTGAAATTGCGCATGCGTACAAGCTGCACTGCGATTACGGACGCACAGAGGAATCCATGGCAGATTGAGTGATAGGCTGTGAGCGTTTGGGGGTGGTGACAGGGGAGTGGTTGGGGAAATGCCGGAGTGCCTGTCCGTTTGAACGCCGTTGCCTAGGCATGCATAAATTAGCCACTGTGATTTCATATGCAGCCCGAGTACTCACTACGTGCGATGAGACTTGCAGGTTAGACTTGCTGTAAATTCTGTGTGACGAGCCAACGTGCGTCGATGGTTCCGATGTTTACGCAGGAGTGCGAGGTTGGACGGATGTGCGATAGCAGCAGTGGGTGTCTTTATGCCGGCTGAGCTGTGGCAGGTATTAGCATATTTTCGCAATAGCGTAACGCTGCTGAATCAGGCCCCAAGTGCACAAATATATAGTTCTCAAAAACTTGTGGATAGTGATGATCCTTCAAAATCATTGCATATAAAAATATATATATGTATAAAGATCCAGTTCACCGCAGTCACCCCCCCCCGAACTGTACCCCAACCCTTAAGCTCCGTACACACGAAGCGATATAAATGAATTTGAATGATAACGATATCGTTATCATTCAAATCATTAATATTTGTCCGTGCACACGTTGGCCAACCTGCTCGATGTCGAGGTTACTATAGAGACTCACGATCGCTGAGCGCCGGTCGCTAGTAAGTTGGTGGTGTGCTGGATGATCGATATTAATCATCCAGCACACCAGGGAGGGTGCAGGACGATCAGCCAGCGATTCGTATCGCTGCCTGATTGCTCCGTGTGTACGGAGAATTTCGCTCATCATTACGGCTGCACCTCCCCCCACTCACTCTGTCCTCCTCTCCCACATTTACCCAGGTAGACGGTCCACTTTTCCGATGTCAGACCTGTCTCCCTCACAGTGGGGCAAATGTACTAAGCCACGGAGAGAGATAAAGGACCAACCAATCAGCTCCTGTCATTTTTTTTCAAACAGTCTGTAACATGATACACACACATCATATCACAGCACTGTACTAAATAATATATACAATAGGTTACTGCTGTCTGCAGATGATGTAGATATTTCATCACTTCATAGACCTCTGTGGACTAGAGACCTGAAAATGAGTTAATTGAAGCCCCCGATCCAGGTCATTGTAGGTCAGTAACTCAGGACACATAGGGACACCATCCTCACTGCTATCCCTGTGTAGAGCATGTGAGGGGTAGCTGGAGAATAAATGTTCCCAAGTTTACACACCTCTAATAATGTTATTCTGTGTGCATTTTTCAGCAACATTTGTCTAATAGTGCGATGGAGCTGAATTATAGAATCATACGGTACAAAAGTTATTTGTATCATAGTAAGGATGGCAATGCAAAGCTGCCTAAGTGCATAGATCATACATCTATAGCCTGCGTGCATACATCATACATCTATAGCCTGCGTGCATACATCATACATCTATAGCCTGCGTGCATACATCATACATCTATAGCCTGCGTGCATACATCATACATGTATAGCCTGCATTCATACATCTATAGCCTACGTGCATACATCATACATCTATAGCCTGCGTGCATACATCATACATCTATAGCCTGCGTGCATACATCATACATCTATAGCCTGCGTGCATACATCATACATCTATAGCCTGCGTGCATACATCATACATCTATAGCCTGCGTGCATACATCATACATCTATAGCCTGCATTCATACATCTATAGCCTACGTGCATACATCATACATCTATAGCCTGCGTGCATACATCATACATCTATAGCCTGCGTGCATACATCATACATCTATAGCCTGCGTGCATACATCATACATCTATAGCCTGCATTCATACATCTATAGCCTACGTGCATACATCATACATCTATAGCCTGCGTGCATACATCATACATCTATAGCCTGCGTGCATACATCATACATCTATAGCCTGCGTGCATACATCATACATCTATAGCCTGCATTCATACATCTATAGCCTACGTGCATACATCATACATCTATAGCCTGCGTGCATACATCATACATCTATAGCCTGCGTGCATACATCATACATCTATAGCCTGCGTGCATACATCATACATCTATAGCCTGCGTGCATACATCATACATCCATAGCCTGCATTCATACATCTATAGCCTACGTGCATACATCATACATCTATAGCCTGCGTGCATACATCATACATCTATAGCCTGCGTGCATACATCATACATCTATAGCCTGCGTGCATACATCATACATCTATAGCCTGCATTCATACATCTATAGCCTACACGTGCATACATCATACATCTATAGCCTGCGTGCATACATCACATCTCTATAGCCTGTGTGCATACATCATACATCTATAGCCTGCGTGCATACATCATACATCTATAGCCTGCGTGCATACATCATACATCTATAGCCTGCGTGCATACATCATACATCTATAGCCTGCGTGCATACATCATACATCTATAGCCTGCGTGCATACATCATACATCTATAGCCTGCATTCATACATCTATAGCCTACGTGCATACATCATACATCTATAGCCTGCGTGCATACATCATACATCTATAGCCTGCGTGCATACATCATACATCTATAGCCTGCGTGCATACATCATACATCTATAGCCTGCGTGCATACATCATACATCTATAGCCTGCATTCATACATCTATAGCCTACGTGCATACATCATACATCTATAGCCTGCGTGCATACATCATACATCTATAGCCTGCGTGCATACATCATACATCTATAGCCTGCGTGCATACATCATACATCTATAGCCTGCATTCATACATCTATAGCCTACGTGCATACATCATACATCTATAGCCTGCGTGCATACATCATACATCTATAGCCTGCGTGCATACATCATACATCTATAGCCTGCGTGCATACATCATACATCTATAGCCTGCGTGCATACATCATACATCCATAGCCTGCATTCATACATCTATAGCCTACGTGCATACATCATACATCTATAGCCTGCGTGCATACATCATACATCTATAGCCTGCGTGCATACATCATACATCTATAGCCTGCGTGCATACATCATACATCTATAGCCTACACGTGCATACATCATACATCTATAGCCTGCGTGCATACATCACATCTCTATAGCCTGTGTGCATACATCATACATCTATAGCCTGCGTGCATACATCATACATCTATAGCCTGCGTGCATACATCATATCTCTATAGCCTGCGTGCATACATCATACATCTATAGCCTGCATTCATACATCTATAGCCTACGTGCATACATCATACATCTATAGCCTGTGTGCATACATCATACATCTATAGCCTGCATGCATACATCATATCTCTATAGCATGCAATCATACATGTATAGCCTACGTGCATACATCATACATCTATAGCCTGCGTGCATACATCATTCATCTATAGCCTTCGTGCATACATCACAGATCTATAGCCTACGTGCATACATCACACATCTATAGCCTACGTGCATACATCATACATCCATAGCCTGCGTGCATACATCACATCTCTATAGCCTGTGTGCATACATCATACATCTATAGCCTGCGTGCATACATCATACATCTATAGCCTGCGTGCATACATCACAGATCTATAGCCTACGTGCATACATCACACATCTATAGCCTACGTGCATACATCATACATCCATAGCCTGCGTGCATACATCATACATCTGTAGCCTGCGTGCATACATCATATCTCTATAGCCTGCGTGCATACATCATACATCTATAGCCTGCATTCATACATCTATAGCCTACGTGCATACATCATACATCTATAGCCTGTGTGCATACATCATACATCTATAGCCTACGTGCATACATCATACATCTATAGCCTGCGTGCATACATCATATCTCTATAGCCTGTGTGCATACATCATACATCTATAGCCTGCGTGCATACATCATACATCTATAGCCTGCGTGCATACATCATACATCTATAGCCTGCATTCATACATCTATAGCCTACGTGCATACATCATACATCTATAGCCTGCGTGCTTACATCATATCTCTATAGCCTGCGTGCATACATCTATAGCCTACATGCATACATCATACATCTATAGCCTGCATGCATACATCATATCTCTATAGCATGCAATCATACATGTATAGCCTACGTGCATACATCATACATCTATAGCCTGCGTGCATACATCATTCATCTATAGCCTTCGTGCATACATCACAGATCTATAGCCTACGTGCATACATCACACATCTATAGCCTACGTGCATACATCATACATCCATAGCCTGCGTGCATACATCACATCTCTATAGCCTGTGTGCATACATCATACATCTATAGCCTGCGTGCATACATCATACATCTATAGCCTGCGTGCATACATCACAGATCTATAGCCTACGTGCATACATCACACATCTATAGCCTACGTGCATACATCATACATCCATAGCCTGCGTGCATACATCATATCTCTAAAGCCTGCGTGCATACATCATACATCTATAGCATGCATTCATACATCTATAGCCTACGGGCACACATCATATATCTATAGCCTGCGTGCATACATCATACATCTATAGCCTGCGTTCAGCTTTGCAATTGCGTTCCTTGCTGAATCAGGCCCATAGTTTACTCAGAAATCAGGATTTACTTACTGTACCTTTATCTCTTTTACTTTAAAAATAGGACACGTTTACCCATTGTTATAATTATTCTATCATACATTATACAGGCGCCATTAATTCAATGTGACAAAAGAAAATAAGCAGCAACAGTTTGTACTGAGAGCGGTACGGACAGAATTTAATTTCTAGAACAGATCCATAGTAAATATGCTGCACCAGTCCCGTATATGCTACGTCCAGGTTTCCTTTACTGCAAGGACACCGATGACATGACCACAATAGTCAACAAAATGTCAACTACACATTCTGTTTAAATACATTGCCAGTCGCTTCACCCTGCCAGGTCATATGAGGCCACAGTGACTCTACAATACTGTGCATCCTATAGGCAGTACAGGTTGAGTCTCCCATATCCAAAATGCTTGGGACCAGGGGTATTTTGGATATCGGAATATTCCGTATTTTGGAATAATTGCATATTATAATGAAATGTCTTGGAAATGGGACCCAAATATACACACAGAATGCATTTATGTGTTATATACACCTTATACACACAGCCTGCAGGTCATTTTAGACAATATTTTTTATAATTTTGTGCATCAAAAAAAGTTTTGTATTTTATACAATCTTTTTAATAATTTGTGCCTTAGACAAAGTTTATGTACATTAAACCATCAAAAATCAAAGGTTTCATTATCTCAGTCATGCTGAAAATATTCCGTATTTCGGAATATTTGGATATGGGAGACTCAACCTGTATAACATCAGTCATTTCAGAAAATGCAGATCTCCTCCTTCACTCATTCTCAGGGAGAGCAGGACCCCTCCACGGCCGATTTGGTTTAACACTTTTTATTATTATTATTATTATTATTATTAAAAAAGTTAGATAAAAGAACCATTGACTGCAAATGTTAAACTTTGTGAATGTGATACAATGAGAGCGTTCTGCCCCTCACTATGTGTCTGACAAATTTGGAGCAGACAGCATAACCAATACTCTATCTTCCAATAACCCAGTCAGATGTGATCCGAAGAACTGAGTATATTGGTCAATAGAGGAACTTGTATGAATGTACACAGATACACGTGTATAAGCGAGTGTGGTAAAACTGTAAATGTAAACAATAAAAGGCAATTACAATATGCACATGGAAATGCAAGGCAAACATATACATAACATGGAATATGCAAACAGCTTGAAATATACAGTATGCAAAGTATGGCTGCAGTGTGACATAATACAGCTAACATACATAACTGGCTAAGCAGATCTATGATGGCACCGTTGAAGCTTAGAACTCACCATTGGATGCTGTACCAGGTTGAGCATATGAAGTAATGACTGTCTGGGACCATGTGTGTGGAGGAAATGGCTGCTTACAGCTCCTTTAGCCCAGAATGCTTTGCTAGACTGCTAAGGCATGTTAGGAGAGACAAAATAGGTCCTATTTAAAATGCTACTGTCCTGACCACTAGATGGGGCTGCTAATATGAATTAATATAACATAACAAACCCTATGCTGAAGGCACGACAGAGAGTGATGCCCGACAGCATTATCTCCCTCGCTGTTATCATTGGCTGTAACCCCTCTGATCGGGTGCTCTCCCAAGCGCTGACCCCTCTGATCGGGTGCTCTAAACAGCGCTGACCCCTCTGATCGGGTGCTCTCCCCAGCGCTGGCCCCTCTGATCGGGTGCTCTCCCCAGCGCTGGCCCCTCTGATCGGGTGCTCTCCACAGCGCTGACCCCTCTGATCGGGTGCTCTCCCCAGCGCTGGCCCCTCTGATCGGGTGCTCTCCACAGCGCTGGCCCCTCTGATCGGGTGCTCTCCCCAGCGCTGACCCCTCTGATCGGGTGCTCTCCCCAGCGCTGACCCCTCTGATGCATAAGACAAAGCCATTTTAACAGGCAATAGGGCTTTTCACCCTTTCTTAAATCTGGCCCTTGGTCATACCTCCCAGCTGTCCCGATTTCAGCAGGACAGTCCCACTTTTCAGGCAGCGTCCCATGGCGGTTAGGGGGGATACCCTGACAGTGCCGCTCTGCAAAGATTGAATGGATGTTGTGTGCATGTGCGCCTCATCCACATACACAGTGCCAGCTCTGGGAGGGGCTGAGGGGTGTCCAGCAGCTCCCGGAGCACTAGCAAGCCCCCAGTAAGAAAAAAATGATGGTGTGTGACTCATGGGGCCGTTTTCCCTTGCAACTAAGCCACGCGCCTAATATCAGACTCATGCTTTCCGCATGCATTGTTCTGACCTCCACCTCACATAGGTTGGGCGGTACGGTGTGCCTTAGTTCTTTTAATACTCTCAGATGTACATCTGGTCCCTGGACACACTTTCATACATTCAGTTTTAGTTTATGTATCGCCTCCTCTGCAGTAAATGTGTTTGTGCCTACAGTACAGAAGGGTACATCTCTTTCCCTTCAGGATATGAGGAGTTTGCTCCAGGACAATATAGATTTACACATCAATACTGAATTCAGGATCACAAGATCACATTTGTATAAATAACACTTTAATTTTAATAACACCTTATCAACTATACCACAAATATGGATTAAATGGCTATTCCCTAATAAATAAAATCAACTTATCTGGGGTATATTTACTAAGCATTGGTTTGGGCTTCAATTCCAAACTGATGGTTATCGCCAGCAGTTTGGTCCATCAAAACACGGACTTTACTAAGCATTGGTATGGGCTGTCTTTTGCAAACTGCTGGTAATGGCCATCAGTTTAGGAACCCCTATCCTACTGCAAATAAGACAAGAAATATATAAAAATAGTTAAATAAACCATAAAAACCAGCCCCAGGCCCCTGAAATTAGACTGATATTGACTTGCCCACATTTCCAGGAGCCTCACGGGAGAGTAGTGAAGTATGGTGTAAATTCATTTGAAATAATATTGTTCTTTACAGGAAGTCTACAGATACCAGCTAGCCTGCCCAGGCATGATGTCACTTGTTGCACCACAAGGGCCAGCATGCCCAGACTTCAAGGGCCAGTTGGCACTTATATACAAATATTAAACAAAAGATGGGAATCACACACGGACTGTTGGAATATTTTATAAAATAGACAACCCCGACACAACCCTTTTTTACCCATTTAATTCTCACAAAATAATGGTGTCACAGCCTCTTCGATTGCTGTAACACATCCGGGGGGAACTTATGGTTTGGCACCCTCCGGGGAGTGTTAGGGTTAGGCTACAGGGAGGGGAGTATGGGTTAGACACTCCTCCCCGAGATACTTAGATTTAGTGTGGGGGTAACACACTCAATATAAGCCTCAGAGATAGTCATGCGAAGACATCTAGCCAAAGTTTGTTTATTGGCTAGCCATCCTCTCTTGTGGAAACCATAAAGTACAAACAAAGAGTCTGATGTCTGGAGAGAACTGGTACAATCCACATAAATCTTGAGGACACATACCACATCCAATGAGGCCTCTACTTGCGAGAGGTCTGGGTAGTTAAAGGCCGGCACAATAATTTCCTCATTAATGTGGAAACTAGAGACCACCTTAGGAAAGAACCCAGGGCGAGTTCGAAGCACTGCCCTGTCCCTGTGAAAAACTAGAAATGGGGAACGACGAGAGCCCCCAAATCGGACACCCTTCTGGCCGAAGCAGTCTTGGCAGTAAGCCATTTGAAGTCCACTGAGCTTCGTGGCTCAAAGGAAGGGCCCTGGAGAGCCCTAAGGACAAAAGCCAAATCCCAAGGCGCTACTGGAGGAACAAAGGGAGGCTGGATACAAAGGACCCCCTTAAAGAAAGTGCAGACATCAGGAAGAGGAGCAATCCTACGCTGGAACCATACTGAAAGGGCTGAAACATGGACCTTCAGTGAGGCAAGGCGGAGACCTAGGTCCAAACCCGCCTGTAGGAAAGCCAACATCCTGGTTATCCTAAACACATGGGGGTCGTAACCTCTGGGATGAAACCATTCAAAATAGGTATACCATACCCTGTGGTAAATTGTAGCAGAAGCAGGTTTACATGCTCTGAGCATGGTGTTAACCACAGAGCCAGGAAAACCCTTGGATCTTAGAAGGGATGTCTCAAGAGCCACGCCGTGAAAGACAGATGACCCAGATCCAGGTAAAGGCAAGGACCCTAAGACAACAGGTCCGAACATTGAGGCAACAGAAATGTAGTATCGATTGAGAGACTCTGAAGATCTGAGTACCATGGACTTAGACAAGGGCCACGCTGGAGCCACCAGCAGGACCGTGCATTCCTCTTGCTTGAACTTTCGAAGAACCCGAGGAAGAAGAGAGAACGGAGGAAACAGGTACACAAACTGGAATGTCCACTTGCCTGACAGAGTGTCCACCAGGAGGGCCTTGGCATCTCTTGTCCTGGACCCTTACCCTGTCAGTTTGTGATTTAGTCAAAAGGCCATGAGGTCTACGTCTGGAAGACCCAACCTGTCCACTAGGAGCTGAAACACTTCTTGGTGAAGAAACCATTCCTCTGGATGCACGTCTTGATGGCTGAGGAAGTCCCCTTCCCAATTCAGCACTCCTGGAATGAACATTGCCGATGTCAGAATGCATGACACCTCTGTCATTGCCGCCTGACTTAGAGTTCCTCCTTGACGGTTTAGGTAAGCCACTGTCGTGGCGTTGTCTGACTGTACTTGCACGGACAGTCCGTGACGTAGAAGCCCGGTTAGTTGCAGAGCCCTGAATACTGCTCGAATATCCAATATGTTTATTGGTAGTGCAGACTCCTCTGTGGTCCATTTTCTCTGGAAGGAGTGGGGACCTGTCACTGTGCCCCAGCCCCAGAGAATGGCATCTGTTGTCAGAAGGACCCAGTCCGAGATCCAAAAGGGACGCCCCCTGGAGAGGTGGCCAGCCTGCAGCCACCACGTGAGATAGGCGCACCTCTGGAGGGAGCACCATCATTTGAGTCCGCATATGATGGGGTAATCCGTCCCACCTGGAGATGCCGGGAATGAAACTGGGCATACTCCACCATGTCGAACGTTGACACCATTGATCCCAGTAACTGCATGGCTGAGTGTACTGACACTTGGCAATGTTGAAGACATCTGCGTACTCGCGTCTGCAAAGTGGAGATATTTTCTGCTGTCAATAAAGATCCTTTGCTGTTGTGAATCCAACAGCGCTCCCAGATGGAGCATTCATTGAGACGGAACCAGTGGGGACTTTTTCCAATTGATCAGCCACCCGTGTCCCTGGAGCATAGATATTGTCAGGTGCAGGTGGTGGTGGTGAAGTACCTCTGGAGACCCGGCTAATAGTAAGAAGTCATCCAGGTATGGTATGGTAATAGGCGGACCCCCTGCAGCTGCAGATGGGCTGCCATTACTGTCATGACCTTTGTAAATACCCGAGGTGCAGTTGCAAGGCCAAACGGCAGAGCCCAAAACTGGAAGTGTTGTTCTGATACAGCAAACCTGAGAAATTGCTGGTGAGCTGAAGTAATTGGAATATGCAGGTATGCATCCTGAATATCCAAGGACACTATAAAATCCCCAGGTTCCATAGCCAGTATAACTGAGCGCAGGGTTTCCATCCTGAACCTGGGTACTCTGAGAAATATGTTCAGGGATTTGAGATTGAGAATAGGATGGAAAGAACCAATTGGTTTCTGGACCAGAAAAAGGCTGGAATAATAACCCGTGCCTGCAGCATGGATTGTACCACCTCTTGCATAACCAAAGCCTTGTCTAAGTCTTTCGGAAGTCTTGTGCAAAAGAATTGATGGGGAGGCCTTCTGTGGAAGGAGAGGGCGTACCCCAGAGAGACCACTTCCTTCACCCAGGAATCTGTGGTAGTCTGGCACCAATACTGGGTGAACTGAAGAAGTTGGCCTCGCACCCTGGGGTCCCCCAGGAGGCCCTTGCCATCAGGTGGAGGGCTTGTCATCAGGTTTGGCAGCTGGACGTCTTGCACTCCAAGCCTGTTTCTTAGGCCTGGTGGTTTTCTTGGTGGTTGATGGCCCAGGAAAGGACTGAGCTCTAGCCCTACCAGGGGCCCGATAAATCCGAAAGGACTGAGGCCCTCATTCAGAGACGATCGCAAGAAGCGATCGCTCACTCTGAATGAGGGCGGGCACTTCTTGTTTAGAAGTGCTGCCTCCAGGTCGCAAGCTAAGCTGTGGGTTACCACCCACAGCTTAGCTTGCGATCAGGGTGATGGTCATGATGGTCATCACCATCGTGACCATCGGGGCTTACGACCAGACCCTAAGGTTGGGTCTGGGCTCTCGTAAGCCCCAGGGAACTTTCTGCTCTGTTTGAGCAGGAAGTTCCCCACTGACATCATCTATGATGTCAGTGGGGCCGCATCCAAACGGCAAGCGTTCCGACTGGAACGCCTCCGTTTGGCCGGGCAAGCCCCCGGCCCACCCAGCAAACGGGGCGAGCTGTCTCTCAACATCGACAGCTCGCCCCATCTGCTACGAGACCCCTAGCGACGGAGTGCCCGTTGCTAGCCGGATCTCGCGCATGCGCACGACGGAGCCGGCTCCATCGTGCGCATGCTCTGTGGGGACCATGGACCCGGTTGCGAGCGCATCGGCGCTTGCAACCGGGTCAGAATGAGACCCTGAGTCCTAGATTCTGAAAGAGCAGAAGCAGAGGGCAGACAGGCTAATTTAGCTGTATCCACAATTTTATCCAAATCAGGACCAAACAAAACTTTACCGTCATAAGGTAAACACTCCAAGCCCTTCTTAGAGTCTGCATCTGCCCTCCAAGAATGTAGCCACAGAGAATGGCGAGCCACAATGGTCGCCCAGGAAATCCTGGCATTTAGTATGCGAATATCCAATGCTGCCTCATTTATATATGTAGTGGAAACTTGAAGGTTTCCCACCAGATTCAGCTGTTCTCTAGTAGTATTTGGAGCCAAAGAGGTTTCTAGGTTGTTAGCCCAACATTCCATGGCCCGAGCCACCCAGCAAATGGCCATAGATGGCCTGCATGCAGCCCCCGAAAGGAAATAAACAGATTTAAGACAGACCTCTACCTTTTTATCTGTAGAATCCTTCAGGGAAGACATGGAAGGCATAGATAGTGTTGCGCTCTTAACCAAGCGAGTGACATGGAAGCAAAAGGATAAGCAGAAGCTAAACGCTTCTGCAGCTGGTAACGCTTCCCTGCCATTTTCCATATTACCTCTAAATAATTCACCAGTTGGTCAGAAAACAGGAGCACAGCCTCCACTCCTTTTTCTTCCATGAAATATGCATGCCTAGATTTAGGTGCAGGAGGTTCATCCTCCTCAATGATTAGCGCTGCCCTCATAGCCTATATTAGACCTGGAATGTATATTCTTGACTTACCCTCCTGAGAAGGGGGTTCAGAGTCAGAATCATCCGGGAGCAGCCCCTCATCAGATGGCACATCATCATCATCATGTACAGTAGACTGTGACGACAGCAAGACCCTTTTTGTTGGTCTGTTGACAGATGCAACATTCTGCTGTACCTCAGTCGCATCTTGTAATACAGCAGGAATTGTATTAACCCACTGGGGGTAAACAATTGCATGGGTGTAGATAGTTGCAGCAGGTTTTGTACAGGAAAATAAGAGTTATGGTATAACATACCTTCGTTAACTTTTTTTTCGAGGTCCATGGGGTCCACAGCCAATACGTTGGAGGATATATGGTCCAGACACCAAACAGTTAAACGAGCTCTTAGCTCCCAGGATGCACCGGGTCCTCCCCACATATACCCCACTCCCAGCCATAGGTAGTTAGTTGGTTCCCAAGCCCAAACAGGAGAAAACAAAAGATCAGAAGGAACCAAGGCCCTGAATCAGAGCCGCTCGTAAGCGGCCGCTCGTTCGTTATGAGCGATGTTCGCACATCTGCGCATGCGTACGGATTTTAATACGCATGCGCGAACCAGTCAGTGCGGCCGAAAATCGTTTCTTCGCTAAATAGCGAATGCCTGCTATTTTGAGTGACAGGAGGAGGCGTATGTGGGTGGTAACAGGGGAAGGTGCTTGAAAACTGGGAGTGGAAATCAGAACGCAGGCGTGCTTAAGGTCAAAACGGGCGTTTTATGGGTGTGCATAATTAATACAGGAGCTTCATTGACCACGTCACTTGGTTGATTTATAGTCAGAACTGCTCGCAAGATTGCGGTAGGAAAAACCAACCACAAGAATAGCGAGCAGTTCATATGCTGTCCGATGCAGTCGATTAATCTATTAAATAGCGGACATGACGTATGGTGCGAGCGGCCAGGGGGCGTCTTTTTCAAAATTACGACCGCAAGTTTTGTTCGCTCGTTCAAACATAGAGGCGTGAACAGACCGCAAAGTGCGAACGGTTCATTTGAATAGCCACCCCTTTTTAATGAACGAGCGAGCGCAAATAGCATCCGGCTCTGAATCAGGGCCCATGTTCTCTAGACCACTCTCTCACAGAAGAGGGAAATTATAGAGATACCCAAAACACCAGGTTGCATTAAGGTGGGTGTCCTGTGGACCCCATGGACCTCGAAGAAAAAGAGTTAACAAAAGTATGTTATACCATAACTTATTTTCTTCTTCTGGGTCTATGGGGTCCACAGCCAATACGTTAGGGGTACTGCTTTGGGATATCCCCAAGGGCAGGGACGCTCCTGTGTATCGGAAGAAAGGAGAATCCTACACCCGAAGGAGGCATCCTGAGAGGCAAAGGTGTCCAAAGCGTAGAATTTGACAAAGGTGTGGATGGAAGACCAAGTGGCTACCCTGCACAACTGTTCAGCAGAGGCACCCCGGCTGGCCGCCCATGAAGGTCCCACTGACCGTGTAGAATGTGCCATTACTGAGTCTGGCACCACCAGGTTGGCCAAAGTGTATGCCTGAGAAATTGCCATACGAAACCATCTGGCCAGCGTCTGCTTATTGGCTGGCCAGCCATGCTTATGACGGCCATACAGCATGAAAAGAGAATCAGACTTCCTCATGCTGTTGGTGCGATCCACATAAAATACGTAGCGCACGGACAACATCCAGAGAAGCCTCACCTACCGAGAGGCCTGTAGTCTGAAAAGCTGGGACCACAATTTCTTCATTCATATGAAAACGGGATACCACTTTGGAAAGGTATCCCGCCCTAGTACGAAGTAGCACTCTACCCGATTGAATATTAAAAAGGGAGAGCGGAAGGAAAGAGCTGCCAATCAGAGACCCTACGGGCAGAGGCGATAGCGAGAAGAAATACCGTCCACTGTCAACCACTTGAGGTCTACTGATTTCAGGGGCTCAAATGGCCTGTAGAGCCCTGAGAACTAACGTCAAATCCACGGAGCTACCAGGGGGAACAAAGGCAGGCTGAACTCTTAGAACACCCTGAAAAAACATCCTCACATCCGGCAGTAGAGCAATTTTCCGCTGAAACCAGAGCGAAAGAGCAGAAACCTGAACTCTCAAGGTGGCCAAGCGGAGCCCCTTTTCTAACCCAGTCTGAAGAAAGGAAAGCACTCTAGAGACCCTAAAATCTCAGGGTCATATTTCCTCAGTTCGCACCACTGAAAACACGAGTGCCAAACTCTATAATAAATGTGGGCCGAAGCAGGTTTACGTGCCTTCAACATGGTCTGTATCACAGAATCAGAAAATCCCTTTATCCTCAAGACTGAGGCCTCAAGAGCCATGCCATCAAAGACAGATGAGGTAGACCCGGATACAAGCAGGCACCCTGTATTAACAGATCTCGCCTTATCGGAAGAGGCCACGGAGTGTCTATAGAGAGACACTGTAGATCGGTGAACCAATAGCGTCTGGGCCACGCCAGAGCTATTAGTATCACCGTACTGCCTTCCTGTTTGCTCTTCTTCCCAGGGTCATCAGGAAGTTCAAACAGCGGAAAGAGATACGCTAGCCTGTAATGCCATCTTACTGCCAGTGCGACTACAAACTCTGCCATCGGATCCCTGTTCCTGGATCAGTATCTGGGTACCCTGTGGTTTCTCCTTGAGGCCATGAGGTCTATCTCTGGAAGACCCAATCTGTCCACCAGGCTCTGAAATACCTGTGGATGCAGAGCCCACTCTCCGGCATTTACCTCTTGCTGACTCAGGAAGTCCGCTTCCCAATTTAGGACCCCTGGTATAAACACGGCTGATATTGTCGGGAGGTGACGCTCTGCCCAAACCAGAATATTTGATACTTCTGTCATGGCCGCCCGACTCCGTGTGCCTCCCTGATGATTGAGATAGGCTAACGCGGTGCGATTGTCGGATTGAATTTGAACAGGTCTGCCTTTTAGTATTCCCTGAGCCTGAAGTAGAGCTCTGAATACTGCCCTTAGTTCCAGGATATTTATGGACAGAAGACTTTCTGCCTTCGTCCACTTCACCTGAAATGTGTGCAGACCTGTCATTGCCCCTCAGCCATGAAGACTGGCATCGGTCTTGAGAAGTATCCAAAATGGGTGACCCTGGTTGAGATGCCTTGTCCGCAACCACCATGACAGGGATAACCGAACCTCCGGTAAGAGATGAATTATCTGAGACTTGATTGTGCGGTACTCCCCATTCTAGTGCAAGAGATTCAACTGCTACAATGGTCTGGAGTGAAACTGGGCATATTCCACCATACTTAAAGTGGATACCATCGACCCCAGCACCCGCATTGCTGATTGTACAGACACCCGCCTGTTGTGAAGCAAACTGTGTATCCACAACTGCAGGGTCACAATCTTGTCCTCCAGCAGATATATCCTCTGAACCACGGAGTCCAAGCGTGCCCCCAAATGAATTATCTGCTCCACTGGTAGAAGCAATGACTTCTTCCAGTTTATGACCCAGCCATGACTGTGCAGACAGGACACCGTTAGTCTCAAATGATTCCGCAACTACCGTGGCGACTGTCCTAGTAACAGGAGATCATCCAAGTATGGCAGAATCCTGACGCCCTGGCATCTGAGACATGTCATCATAACCGCCATAACCTTGGTAAACACTCGAGGAGCTGTTGACAGGTCAAACTGCAGTGCCTGAAACTGGAAGTGCTCGTCCCCTACCGCAAACCGCAGAAATGCTGGTGGGGCAGGGTGATTGGTATATGCAGATACGCATCTTGGATATCCAAGGATACCATAAAATCCCCTGGTTCCATTGCCAACACAACCGACCGCAGTGTTTCCAAACAAAACCTGGGCCCTCGGATAAATGTGTTGAGCCCCTTTAAGTTTAGAATAGGCCGGTAGGACCCATTTGGCTTCTGAATCAAAAATAGATTGGAATAAAATCCTTTCTGTAATTGATTCTCTGGAACCGGGATAATGACTCCCGACATCAGCAGGGTTTGTATAGCCTGTTGAAGGGCCAAGGCCTTTACAGAACCCACCACTGGGTTTATGTAAAAGAATCTCTGGGGAGGACTTCTCCAGAATGTCAGGGCGTACCCCTGGGAGACCACTCCCCAAACCCAGGCATCTGTTGTCGTGAGATGCCAGACGTCTGCAAACCAAAGAAGTTGGCCATTTACCCTGGGGGCCCCCAGGAGGAGGCCCGTCCTATCAGGCCACCGGCTTATCCTGGGCTCTGGAAGCCAGATGCTTGTTCGGCCAGGGTTTCTTAGACCCCGGTCTTTTTGCTGAACTAAATCTTGCTGAGGGCTGACCTCTGGCCTTACCCTGTGGTCAAAAAGTCTGAAAGGACAGCAGTCTAGGTCTGGTCACAGATGCTGAATGTAGGCCAGCCATTTTAGAGGCTGCCACCGTAGCCACAATTTTGTCTAATTCTGTGCCAAAGAGAATACCTCCCATAAACGGAAGGTATTCTAGGGCCTTTTTCGACCCCGCATCCACCTTCCAATCTTTTAACCACAGGGCTCTGCATGCCACGACCGAGACCGCTGATGCTTTGGAAGATAGTATACCAGCATCTAACGCCGTGTCTCCCAGATAAGACGCTGCTTCCTTGACATAGGAAATAATCTCCAGCTGTTCCTTGGATGCCTCTGGTAGAGATTCTGCCAGTGTCTTCATCCATTCTTCAATGGCTTTGGAAACCCAAGCCGTAGCCATAGCCAGACGAGTGGCCGCTCCCGAGAGCGAGAAAATTGCCTTAAGACAACACTCAAGCCTCCTATCCATGGAATCTTTAAGAGATGATGCAGATGGTATGGGCAGTGTGGCACTCTTTACCAGCTGTGCCACATGTGCATCTACAGACAGCGGGATTTCCCACTTAGCACACTCTTCTGATGAAAATGGGTATAAGGCTGCCACCTTTTTAGAAGGATGGAATTCCCTACATGGACAACTCCATGCTTCCCCGATAAGCTCAGACAGATGCTCCGATTTGGGGAGCTCCGCCTTGACCACCTTTTGGCACTTAAATACTGGCACCTTTCTCTGCGGAGGCTCCCCCTCATCTATATTCAGTACAGTCTTGACTGCCCTAATCAAAAAAAGGACATCAGCCACTGAAAAATTATCCTCATCTTCCCCGGAGATAGACTCCTGAGAGGAATCATGTACCTCTTCCTCCTCTGAGGATGTACCAGAGTAATTGCCCCTCTCTGTGGCCTGGCCTGCGTGAGGGGCCAAACGCTGTCTGGTCTTTGGCTGCATAGCTCTAGCAGCTTGTAGCGGTTGCTGAAAAGCTGAAGATGACGCCATGCCTCGACCAGCACACATGTCCATCCATGATGGAAACAGCAGGCATAACCATAGAGGGCTGCATCTGCTGCGGGTACCCCCATACTGGGGGTGCTGGGGCAGCCAAACGTTCCGCCACTTGTGCCATAATCTGGGAAAAAGAAGCCCAAGGGGATTTTGGTCCAGAGGCTGGTAAACTTGACTGATGCGGTGTTTGTCTAAAGCAGTTACCACACAATCCATTTTGTATGAAATCATGTGGGGATAACCCCGCTTTACAGGCCATACAAGACACCAGCACAGGGGCTTCAGCCACCTGTCTTTCAGATTCTTTAGACAATGATTTCTTATGCCAAGTTCTGAGTACACGTGATTTTGTTTCACCCCAACTACCCACATACCTGTAGCAAAGGGTTATAGGGAGAAAACAGCAGTGATAGGTTATAAACTGACAATTATTCAGACATAAAAGGTAGTAAAGGAATATGCCCGCACTCGGTTTTACCCATATCATACATGGTACCAGCAGCGTGGCAATATTAATGCCATAAATGTATACAAAACAGAAAGACTTTCGCTATCGGCGCTAACAATAATAATATGCTACACACATAAATGTGCAGTATATTATTGTTAGCAAAAGTTTTTCTGTTTTGTATACATTTATGGCATTAATATTGCCATGCTGCTGGTACCATGTATGATATGGGTAAAACCGAGCGCGGGCATATTCCTTTTCTGTTTTGTTTAACAATTTTGCCTTGTGCTATCATGGCAGCTTTCAATTAAGGCTATAAAAGGCTTAGTTGGGTGTGGCTAACAGCCAGCCCTGTATAGATGTGTCCTTCTATATCTAGGAGGTGAGTACATGTAACTGCAATGTAATGATGTGCTGGGCATATATGCTAGTGTTAGGGACCTGCAGAAAAATGGGGTCCCTTGATGCTGGGCTGCAGGCTTAAATGCTTTGATCAAATCATGACAAAATCCCCTTGGTTTTATTTGCTGCACACACATAAATTTGCAGTATATTATTGTTAGCGCCGATAGCAAAAGTTTTTCATGTTTTGTATAAAAGGCAGTACCTCACACAGCATACAAATCACATGCAATGCATAAAACACCCCTAGTGAACATATGCAATCTAAGCTCTTGTCACCATGAACAGCCCCAGGCTTAGTAGGGTAGAGAGCTCAGTTAAACCTGTCACCGTGGGAGAGGTATACAGGGAGACTGATCCAGCCTCCTGCGTACAGCCACTGAAAGCTCCGGAGAGTGGTTTCGAGGAGCAACCCAGATGCGGGAACCTTTAGACTGGGCCAGCGTGAGGGTTGGGGGGGAGGGGCCACCGAGGAAAAGCGAACCTCCCCTATGCTGCATGGATCCACCAAGGCACGCTGACCTTGCCGCCAGAGCCGGCCCTAGGCGTAGGCATTCTAGGCAAATGCCTGGGGCATTTGGAATGCCTAAGGGGCATCCAGCGGCTCAGTACTGTTAGCAGGTGCAATGCACTGGGTCCCGCAACAATTAAGGGGCCTGCAGTCGGCAGTAATAATGAGTCACACACACTGACTCATTATTACAGTACTCTGCGCTGTAGCTGGCCTCGGGCAGTCTGACTGTGGCTCCTTCTTATCCTCGCTCGCTCTGACCAGGGCTGTCACTATGCCTGAGACCATCCCCTCCCCTCCTGTCTATACTACATACATGGCCACTCGTTTCCCTGCCCAAGAACACGCCCTCTAACCTAAGTCTCCATCCCCTGTTCTACATGCACACTGCTTTCCCTACCTGAGACCCCAACCCCTAACCCTGGGTCCCCGCCCCCTCCTCTACAGTCTCTTCTCTGTCATCATCTCACAGGCTCTTCCTCTCCTATCCGGTGCCATGGAGCCCAGTCCCAGCAGAGACCACACAACTTCTTCCAGGACAGGTAAGTGCCAGTATCATCTAGGGGGTGGTCATGGTGGATTAGTGTGTGTTTGTTGGGGGGGAAGGTGTATTCATTTTGTGTGTGTGTAAGGGGTGTGTTTATATTATCTGTGTTATAAGTTATATGTGGGCCACTGATCACTGTTGTTTTATGGTGCTCACTGCTGCACTCTCTGCACTATATGTCCCTCACTGTGACACACTTTACATTATATGTCCTCACTGTGACGCACACTGCATTATATGTCCCTCACTGTGATGCACTCTGCATTATATGTCCCTCACTGTGACGCACTCTGCATTATATGCTGCTCACTGCTGCGCACTCTGCATTATATGTCCCTCACTGTGACACACTCTACATTATATGTCCTCACTGTGACGCACTCTGCATTATATGTCCCTCACTGTGACGCACTCTGCATTATATGTCCTCACTGCTGCGCACTCTGCATTATATGTCCCTCACTGTGACGCACTCTGCATTATATGGTGCTCACTGCTGCACACTCTGCATTATATGTCCCTCACTGCTGCGCACTCTGC
This sequence comes from Taudactylus pleione, assembly GCA_031769625.1. NCBI lineage: Eukaryota > Metazoa > Chordata > Amphibia > Anura > Myobatrachidae > Taudactylus > Taudactylus pleione. The sequence continues at coordinate 2,092,429 of JAUIMM010000388.1, forward strand.
ATTACATGTCCTCACTGCTGCGCACTCTGCATTATATGTCCCTCACTGTGACGCACTCTGCATTATATGTCCTCACTGTGATGCACTCTGCATTATATGGCCTCACTGTGACACACTATGCATTATATGGCCCTCACTGTGACTCTCTCTGTGACGCTCTCTGCATTATTTGTCCTCACTGTGACACACTCTGCATTATATGTCCCTCACTGTGACGCACTCTGCATTATATGGCCTCACTGTGACGCACTCTGCATTATATGGCCTCACTGTGACACTTTCTGCATTATACTGTATGTCCTCACTGTGACGCACTCTGCATTATATGTCCTCACTGTGATGCTCTCTGCATTATATGTCCTCACTGTGACACACTCTGCATTATATGGCCCTCACTGTGATGCTCTCTGCATTATGTCCCTCACTGTGACACTCTCTGCATTATATGTCCCTCACTGTGACGCTCACTGCATTATATGTCCCTCACTGTGACGCACTCTGCATTATATGTCCCTCACTGTGACGCACTCTGCATTATATGGTGCTCACTGCTGCGCACTCTGCATTATATGTCCCTCACTGTGACGCACTCTGCATTATATTGTGCTCACTGCTGCGCACTCTGCATTATATGTCCCTCACTGTGACACACTCTGCATTATATGTCCTCACTGTGACACACTCTGCATTATATGTCCCTCACTGTGACGCACTCTGCATTATATGTCCTCACTGTGACACACTCTGCATTATATGTCCTCACTGTGACGCACTCTGCATTATATGGTGCTCACTGCTGCGCACTCTGCATTATATGTCCCTCACTGTGACCCTCTCTGCATTATATGTCCTCACTGTGACGCTCTCTGCATTATATGATCTCACTGTGACACACTCTGCATTATATGTCCTCACTGTGATACACTCTGCATTATTTATCCCTAACTGTGACGCACTCTGCATTATATGTCCCTCACTGTGACACACTCTGCATTATATGTCCTCACTGTGACGCACTCTGCATTATATGTCCTCACTGCGACGCACTCTGCATTATATGTCCCTCACTGCGACGCACTCTGCATTATATGTCCCTCACTGCGACGCACTCTGCATTATATGATGCTCACTGCAGCGCACTCTGCATTATATGTCCCTCACTGTGACGCACTCTGCATTATATGTCCTCACTGTGACGCACTCTGCATTATATGTCCCTCACTGTGACGCACTCTGCATTATATGTCCCTCACTGTGACGCACTCTGCATTATATGGCCTCACTGTGACACTCTGCATTATACAGATGTGTCCTCATACACCTTTCCTTTTTTTCTTCATTTGGCACAAGATGCCGTCACGGCTAAGATGCACCACGACCAGTAGCAATTCGATAGATCCCAAATTTTTTTATCCTGCAAAAGTATTCATGTAAAGTATCACATTAAAGTAGCAAATTTTAAGAAAAATCACAAGGCATGGATAATACACAGATTCAAAGGCATGGCACATTTTGTGACACGGCTCAATTTTAGGGAAGGTGTATGTGGACATATCTGTATGTCCTCACTGTGACACACACTGCATTATATGGCCCTCACTGTGACTCTCTCTGCATTATATGTCCTCACTGTGACGCTCTCTGCATTATATGTCCTCACTGTGACGCACTCTGCATTATATGTCCCTCACTGTGACGCTCTCTGCATTATATGTCCCTCACTGTGACGCTCTCTGCATTATATGTCCCTCACTGTGACGCTCTCTGCATTATATGTCCTCGCTGTGACGCTCACTGTATTATATGTCCCTCACTGTGACGCACTCTGCATTATATATCCCTCACTGTGACGCACTCTGCATTATATATCCCTCACTGTGATGCACTCTGCATTATATGGCCTCACTGTGACACTTTCTGCATTATACTGTATGTCCTCACTGTGACGCACTCTGCATTATATGATCTCACTGTGATGCTCACTGCATTATATGGCTCTGACTGTGACGCACTCTGCATTATATGTCCTCACTGTGATGCTCTCTGCATTATATGTCCTCACTGTGACACACTCTGCATTATATGTCCCTCACTGTGACGCACTCTGCATTATATGTCCCTCACTGTGACGCACTCTGCATTATATGGTGCTCACTGCTGCGCACTCTGCATTATATGTCCCTCACTGTGACGCACTCTGCATTATATCGTGCTCACTGCTGCGCACTCTGCATTATATGTCCCTCACTGTGACGCACTCGGCATTATATGTCCCTCACTGTGACGCACTCGGCATTATATGTCCCTCACTGTGACGCACTCTGCATTATATGTCCTCACTGTGACGCACTCTGCATTATATGTCCTCACTGTGACGCACTCTGCATTATATGGTGCTCACTGCTGCGCACTCTGCATTATATGTCCCTCACTGTGACCCTCTCTGCATTATATGTCCTCACTGTGATGCTCTCTGCATTATATGATCTCACTGTGACACACTCTGCATTATATGTCCTCACTGTGACACACTCTGCATTATATATCCCTCACTGTGACGCACTCTGCATTATATGTCCCTCACTGTGACGCACTCTGCATTATATGTCCTCACTGTGACGCACTCTGCATTATATGTCCCTCACTGTGACGCACTCTGCATTATATGTCCTCACTGTGACGCACTCTGCATTATATGGTGCTCACTGCTGTGCACTCTGCATTATATGTCCCTCACTGTGACGCACTCTGCATTATATCGTGCTCACTGCTGCGCACTCTGCATTATATGTCCCTCACTGTGACACACTTGGCATTATATGTCCCTCACTGTGATGCACTTGGCATTATATGTCCCTCACTGTGACGCACTCTGCATTATATGTCCTCACTGTGACGCACTCTGCATTATATGGTGCTCACTGCTGCGCACTCTGCATTATATGTCCCTCACTGTGACCCTCTCTGCATTATATGTCCTCACTGTGATGCTCTCTGCATTATATGATCTCACTGTGACACACTCTGCATTATATGTCCTCACTGTGACACACTCTGCATTATATATCCCTCACTGTGATGCACTCTGCATTATATGTCCCTCACTGTGACGCACTCTGCATTATATGTCCTCACTGTGATGCACTCTGCATTATATGTCCCTCACTGTGACGCACTCTGCATTATATGTCCCTCACTGCGACGCACTCTGCATTATATGATGCTCACTGCAGCGCACTCTGCATTATATGTCCCTCACTGTGACACACTCTGCATTATATGTCCTCACTGTGATGCACTCTGCATTATATGTCCCTCACTGTGACGCACTCTGCATTATATGTCCCTCTCTGTGACGCACTCTGCATTATATGTCCCTCTCTGTGACGCACTCTGCATTATATGGCCTCACTGTGACACTCTGCATTATATGGTGCTCACTGCTGCGCACTCTGCATTATATGTCCCTCACTGTGACCCTCTCTGCATTATATGTCCTCACTGTGACGCTCTCTGCCTTATATGATCTCACTGTGATGCTCTCTGCATTATATGATCTCACTGTGATGCTCTCTGCATTATATGGCTCTCACTGTGACGCTCTCTGCATTATATGTCCTCACTGTGACGCACTCTGCATTATATGGCCCTCACTGTGACTCTCTGTATTATATGTCCCTCACTGTGACGCTCACTGTATTATATGTCCCTCACTGTGACTCACTCTGCATTATATGTCCTCACTGTGACACACAGTGCATTATATATCCCTCACTGTGACACACTCTGCATTATATGTCCTCACTGTGACGCACTCTGCATTATATGTCCTCACTGTGACGCTCTCTGCATTATATGATCTCACTGTGATGCTCTCTGCATTATATGGCTCTCACTGTGACGCACTCTGCATTATATGTCCCTCACTGTGACACACTCTGCATTATATTTCCCTCACTGTGACACACTCTGCATTATATGTCCCTCACTGTGACACACTCTGCATTATATGTCCTCACTGTGACGCACTCTGCATTATATGAATGAGGGATGCTGACAGCTGGATAAGAGTTGCATAATGAGGCCAGGGGAGCTATTCTGGATGTGGGGTGCTGGATGAGGCCAGAGGTGCTGTGAGATGGGCAGCAACTGGATCAGTGTGTGTGCTGTGTGGAGAGAAGAGAGAGAGATCACAATTTTATGTCCTCTGCCAGACTCCTAAAGCAAGGAAGAGTATGTATGAAGAGGTGGGGGAGAGTGTCTGCAGAGTGTAGTGTGGTGGGATTATCTGCTAGGGGGCACCATCCAAAATCTTGCCTAGGGCACCAAATTGGTTAGGGCCGGCTCTGCAAGGGCCACCACTAGTCCCCAGCTGTCAGGATCCTTCACGTCCCGGTGGTTTAGTGCGGGAGATGGTCTACCTGGCTCCTCACTGAAGTGTGCCTCCAGCCAGTCTCCACCGTCGGAGGCCAGACCGCCATGCGGTCCCGGCGTCAGCAGCCGCCGACACCACCTTACCTGCATACCCTGTTTCGGTTGCAGTCCAGGGCCCTGCGCCCCTACCGTAATCACTGGCTTCACACCAGTGTTGCGGCGCCGCAGGGGGTAGGTGGAGCCGCGACACGGGCGTCCACTGGATGCTTAGCTACTTCCGGCTCTCCCTTCAGTCAGCACGTGGCGCCAGTTCAGGTGGAGAGCCAAACTCTCTTCTATTTTTTTTTTTCTGCGGGACTGCTCCTGCAGTCCTACTGCATGTGGTGACAACCACACCAAACAGAAGAACTGACTACATATGGCCGTGGTACATGTGGGGAGGACCCTGTGCATCCTGGGAGCTGAGAGCTCGTTTAACGGTTTGATGCCTGGACCTTATACCCCCCAACGTATTGGCTGTGGACCCCATGGACCCAGAAGGAAAAACTGTTGTTGACAACCGAAATGTGGAAACACAGGAAGGCCTGCCCAATGTCCTGTAATGGTCATCAGTGCTTTAGCAAAGCACTCCCATGGTGGCTCCAGTTGAGTGGCAGAAGTCGCAAAGGAACCTGGAGGAGCATAACACTGTACACAACTCCTTAGATACTATGAGGGGAATTCAATATGGGAGCGAAAAGTCCGTGCTGGACTTTTCGCTCCACATCGGACATTTTTCTGGGATAAAGTATCGGGCGCGCGCCCACTTTATCCCCGTATTCAATATAAAACCTCCGAAAACGGGACCTGGCGAAGTGGGATTTGCGTAAAAAAACGAAAATTTACCTGGAAAAAATTGTAGGACCCCCCCCTAAAGTTGTAAAAACATGGGGGATCACTATTGGTCCCCCCATTTTAGCCTGCAAATGAAAGTCAGGGATTTAAATAGCTGCGGCAGGTGCTTTTTTCCCCGACATTGAAGAAGTGATGCAGAAGAGCACTTAGGTTATTTTTTTCGTTTTTTTAAGTGGTCCCATCAAATTTGGGGTACATGAAACTGGGTACTGGCATATTTTGATGTCCCTAAAGTAAGTTTTTAAAAATTCTGCAATTGTGCACCTGCCGCTATTAATCTATTCTAGAATACACCTGCCGCTATTAATCTATTCTAGAAAACACCTGCCGCTAATAATCTATTCTAGAAAACACCTGCCGCTAATAATCTATTCTAGAATACACCTGCCGCTAATAATCTATTCTAGAAAACACCTGCCGCTAATAATCTATTCTAGAATACACCTGCACTAATAATCTATTCTAGAATACACCTGATGCTAATAATCTATTCTAGAATACACCTGCCAATATTAATCTATTCTAGAAAACACCTGCCGCTAATAATCTATTCTAGAATTCACCTGCCGCTATTAATCTATTCTAGAATACACCTGCCGCTATTAATCTATTCTAGAAAACACCTGCCGCTAATAATCTATTCTAGAAAACACCTGCCGCTAATAATCTATTCTAGAATACACCTGCCGCTAATAATCTATTCTAGAAAACACCTGCCACTAATAATCTATTCTAGAATACACCTGCCGCTAATAATCTATTCTAGAATACACCTGATGCTAATAATCTATTCTAGAATACACCTGATGCTAATAATCTATTCTAGAAAACACCTGCCGCTAATAATCTATTCTAGAATACACCTGCCGCTAATAATCTATTCTAGAAAACACCTGCCACTAATAATCTATTCTAGAATACACCTGCCACTAATAATCTATTCTAGAATACACCTGATGCTAATAATCTATTCTAGAATACACCTGATGCTAATAATCTATTCTAGAATACACCTGCCGCTAATAATCTATTCTAGAAAACACCTGCCGCTAATAATCTATTCTAGAAAACACCTGCCGCTAATAATCTATTCTAGAATACACCTGCCGCTAATAATCTATTCTAGAAAACACCTGATGCTAATAATCTATTCTAGAATACACCTGATGCTAATAATCTATTCTAGAAAACACCTGCCGCATACATGCAGAATAGCCCTGAACCTATTGCCCTAGTTTTAAAAAAAATTTTCCCTTTTTTTTTTTTTCACCCCAATTTTTAAATAAATTTTTTGGGGTGTTCCTATTTTTTTTTTTTTCTTTTCTTTTTTCGAGTTATTTTTAAAATGACATTCCCAGGGGTGCAGGCTATTTTTTTTAAGCCTGCACCCCTAAACCCCAATTCTGCACTTTTTTTCGACACCTATTCAATGGTGAAGTTATCCCCGTTTTTTATCAAAGACTTTTCAAACCTGCGAAAAGTCTTTGAAATTGAATACGGTGTAAAACTAAAACCTGAGATCATGACGTCATACCTCCGATATGAACGCAAAATCTGAGTTTTCGCTCCATATTGAATTCACCTATGTCTCCTGCCTCTAATACAGCTTATTAGGAACATAATTAGTCATATCACTCTCACTGCCAGACATAGTGAAGAGGATACCATGGGGTAGAGGGTGCGCTCGCACTATGGGTGTAATGCTGGAGTAATAGTGTGTTGTGGTCTTTTGTGTTCGATGTTGTGTGTGGAGTGATGGGGTGTAGGGAGGGAAGGGGGTCTAATGGACTGGAGGTGGTGGGTGAGGAAATGAAGACAGAGGCAGAAATGGGGGCCAAAGGGTTTATTGGAAAAAAACAGTACTAATCCTGTTTGGTCCCAGGCACCCAGGTGGGGTGAGCAATCCACTTTGGGTGTGTGTGTGGGTGGAGACTGGGGAGGTGAGTGGACCCGTTTAGGGGGCTCCTTTCCGTGCAGTTCAATAGACTGGCACGTTACCCCAGCTGGACCTTTGGTCAACAGTCTTAGGATGTCTCGGAGGGAGGGGAGTGGTGGGTTGGCAGCGGGTCTGGCGGTTGTGGATGTACACCCTGGCGGCGTCCCGTGCAGGGGTATAAGTCTCGGAGTCACTTACCTACCGGTAGGATTTGTTGGTGAAAAAGGCTTGGGCTGCTGGTAGCTGGTGTTAGAGTTTCCTTTTGCAGATGTGATGTTGGATGGCTGCTGCGGTGTCAGCAGTTGGAGGAAGCTCTGTGTGTGGTAGTGGCTTGCTGGTGCACTGTGGGGCTTGGTGCCCCGCGTTGCTGGCATTCTGTTCCCGGTGCCTGCTGGTGTGGATCGCTTATGGATTGCTGCTGGACGAACAGCTGTGAGTGGAGCTGGTGTTGGTTGCTCCCAGGGGGCGGTGCGTGGTCGCCTGGGTCTAGCAGGTGGAGTGGTGATCAAGAGGGGTGCGCAGGGCTTTGCTAGGTGTGATGCCCAGCGCGGCCCTGCGGGTGGTGGGTAGAGAGGGTTCTGGAAGCAGCAAGGCTCGACCGAATTTTCCGCGGGAATGAAGAGCTCTGGTGTAAGCTGGCTGTGGTGACAGAATGTAGGGGGTCTCCGACGCGTTTCGGCAGGGGCTCTGCCTTCTTCAAGGAGGTAAGACTGCGTATAAAGTCACAGACTGCGCTATTTGCCGCACCCACACAACACCAGTGCTATGGCTTCAAATTGCGAAATAAGTACAGGGATAGCAACAAAGCTGACAGTATAGAGAAAACACTCAGACAGCGCTAGCATACAGTCACAGACAATGCAAAATAAATGACAATTAATGGCACTTACTGGTCAACGACCTAGACTTAGCGTCTAGTAGGACAAAAGTGCTACATCTGACCACAGCCCGAAGGAGGATTATGTAGGGGGATCCGGACTCCACACCGTCCACCGAGATCTGCGACTAACAGCCAGGCAATGGGCGCCGAAGAAGTCTTGGAGGTGGAGCTGGAAGGAAGCTGTCACAGCCTGGCCAGACCGTGGTGGAAAGGAGCGCTGTGCAGCGGGGAGGAGCTGGCTGTAAACAGGGAAGGCTACCTCCCCTGGCTAGCGTCTAACCCCTAGGACGCTGGAGCGTTCCGAAAAATTTTATCCCCAGTGTCCCAGGCGGCTTTGTGGAAGTGCAGGTGCCTGGCTCCAGACACGCTGTCAACCCCAGGGAGTCCCCACAGCTCTGAAGGCAAAAGACTGCGTTTGGCACATACCACCATGGCATGTGCCACTTACCTGCTCCCTCATAGCGTCCAGCCACAGTCTAGGGAACCTCCAGGGTCCCTGCTAGCCAAGACCCCAGAGGCCCACCAAGGTTCCCCGGATCAATACCAGTGTCTCAGTCCCAGCGGAGTGATGACGCAACAGTGCGACTTCCACTGGACTGTCTGCGCTGTTGCAAAAGAAGAAAAGTATTATTCTACTTCAAACTTCAGGGCTGTTTTAGCAACAGCCCCACTACGTGTTCAGTGACCAGACTCCAGCTGGTCACCTAACGAAACTGAGGAGGCTCTGGCTGGGGGGTGGGGTATATAAGGAGACTCAAGCGCATCCTGGGAGGAAAAATTTACTGCGCAAGGTGCCCGGATGACCCTGCATCACCTATACCCCAAGGTTTCCCTGTGGACCTTCTGTGGACCCTGAAGTAGAAAGAAAAAAAATTTTCAAAGAAAAATGTGTAAGGTGTACGGATAGGGCTGTGAGGGATTAACCCTCCTGAATGGCCTCTGATTTGTGAGCTCCGATTGGCTTGCGACCGGCGCCAGATTCAATTTGCACCGACACTGTCTGTCCATTTCTGCCACTGCCTGCCGTTGTGCCATCTGGCGACTCGGCATACCAGGGACCCAGCACCTGAACTCCCCTTTAAGCTCTGTCCCATTCCCACAGTGGTGTGGATTTGGCAGGGCTGTTCTTTTATTATAATTATCTGCTGGACTGGGTAACTGTTCAGCCCCTGAGCGTTCTATAAATTCTCAGCGTGCAACAGGCAGTGCTGTGTGGGGTCTGGGAGAGTCAGACTAGATTAACTGGAGAACAATGGGCACCCACTTTCCAGGCAATAAAGGGTAACTCGGTTAAGTGTTTTTTGTTTATTCGTCAGGTAACAGCATAGTGACTTTTTAGCTTAGAGTGGTCCTGCAGCTAAACAGCACTTTGGCTCCTGATGGCCGACCACAATAGGAGAAAGTCCTCCAAAGCCTAAGGCCAGAGGGACATCTCATGGTGAAAAGAGCACTCTTGACATGTTGAAGGATTGAGCAGCATCTAACAAAATCAACCTTAAATATTTAATAGATAAAACACAACACTTCAAATATATGTCATCTAAGTTAATAAAGGCTATTCATTGCAATACTGGATGAGGGGAAACACAGGTGGGGTAAACCTTTATAAGTAAATTGCATGCGTCCTGCTATTTCCACACCCCCAGAAGACCAACATCCGGAGGTGCAGCAGATGTCAGGCTGTCCGCAAATCTTCCCACTGCATCGATAAAAGTAAGAAAGCAAAAGGCTGCAAAGATAGCACCAAAAATACAAATGTACACAGCCCACAGAGACGCTACAGAAAGGACAGCGAGTTACCAATCCTCCTGTATTGGAGAAATGTCCCTAGACGTGTTTTGTTGGCAGGTCATGTACTGTGGATTAATTAATAACAATAAAGCTATTGCATTGTACTTCAAAAACCGTAAAAAAGTCATTGAAACAAGGAATTAGGGGACGGTTTTTCTTTTTGTGTTGAGCTGTAGAAACCGCTATTAGAGGTAATTCAATGACAATTTGCACCCTTACATAATGGATTTCAGCTACTTCAGCTAGCATATTAGCACGTTTCCATGCAATTTGTACTCCAACAATTCTGTTCCTAGATTTTATAATGGAATATATATAAGTTGGACCTGTAGGCCCATAGTGTAAAATATCACCAAAAACCGTTTAGCTCATTTATTTATTGAATTGGAGACTAGCCCATCCTACATCCTTCACTGCACCTCCATAAACAAACATCTGCCCTGCAATGAGCTGCGATTGCTTGGATCTGGCCCTGGTTGGACACCACCTCCTCGCTGCATTGAGAGATGCAGCAGTCACCACCAACACTGCGACAAACGAGTATCGTTACTGCGCAGCATATCGGCACTTCACCTCATCCTCAGGTCATTGGTACCTGTTACTAGACCATTTATTTTTGTATTTTACTTTGCTTTATGTGTGCAGCTGTGGCTGTATCTGCCTGCGAAATGCTACGTTACAGTGTCAGCAGCTGTGATACTAACGTAGCATATCGCATGCAGATACAGCGGCACACAGAGTATAGCCATGCCGCATATCATTTTAATCAGATTTAGTTGCTTGTGCAACTTATTCACATCGCTTTACAAATAAGTCAGGGGAACACATTGCACTAGGAAACGCTCGGCGCTACAGAGTCACGCCACGGCATGACACAACTAGAAGGGCAGCTTAACACGCAAGGAATTCCAGCAGCCTGATCGTAAGTAGAACGGGGTGAGAAGTATTAGCAGGGGGGGGGGGTTAGGTTAGGGTTAGGCTCCAGGCAGGGGGGAGTTTGGCTCCAGGCAGGGGGGAGTTTGGCTCCAGGCAGGGGGGAGTTTGGCTCCAGGCAGGGGGGAGTTTGGCTCCAGGCACCACTGGGGGGGGAGGGTTAGGCACTTACCGGGAGGGCTAGGGTGCGGGGTAGGGTGGGTTAGTATTAGGGTACAAAAAAGGAAGGTTAGGGGGTAAATAGGACAGGGGAACAGTACTCACCGTTCCAGTCGAGATTCCAACCGTCGGGATTCCGATGTCAGTGCACTGACAGCCGGCATCTCCTCAGTCCTCCATATTATATCAGTTCAATTTAACAAATTGCTGCCAACATACCATAGTTCAACATGGGGGGGGGGGGGGGGGTGGTCCTAATCCAAAAGGCCCTTACAGACATTCATAAAGTACACCAGAGAGGAGCTCCTTACAGTCACTGTAGTCTTACGGTTCAGCAGTGGATGAGGCTATAGTAACTGAACTCAGTATAGAAAGAGGAAAAAGACACAAATATAATAAGGTTAACAAATTGGATGCAATGAAAGAAAACAAAAATTTATTACCAATAAGTCAATAACCAAACCTGAGGCATTTCAGGTTTGTGTAATATACTGTGGTGTGTAATATACTGTGCATTTATAAATAATATTGCATGTTACACACACTCTACAATAACATCAACTCCAAAAGGCAAAACTCCAAAAACTTCTATAATTTATCATTTGGTATTCATGTTCCCACACTGGCAGATGTAAAAATAACCGTGCCTATACAGCAGGGCACAGGGCCAGAGTCAGGTGACCAGGGACAGAGTCAGGTGACCAGGGCCAGAGTCAGGTGACTATATATAATTATATATTCAGGTTGTGCAGTCCAGGAATCTTTCCCATATACACTAGAGTCAGGTGACCAGACGATTGCGGCTTTGCACCGAGTTCAAGCGTCTCAGTGTAACATTAAAATTCAGGGGGGAAGGAACAAAATACTTATTCCGATATCAATGCCAAAACTTAATTTGTCTTAGAAAGGAGATAACGCCACTCCATGCACTGAGTCTCTTGCAGTAGAGCACACATCTCCTCTCTCTGGGCTCCCGGAACATTAGAAGTTGGACAGTCTTCACCACTTGTAATTGTAACCCATTTACCTGTAGTGGTTTATATATGAAAATCAGGGCTGTACAGGCAGCTGTAATGTCTGCATAAATAGTTTTACACGGTAGGCAGCCATATTGTTTCCAGCTTTTTTGCTACTAAAATCCTGTTTAAGAAAATCTTTAAATGTTATATTTCCCTATAGAAGAAGGATTTCTGGTCTAAAAAAAAAAAACAAGAGTTCCTGGTGAACGAAGAGATGGAATATGGATTCAGCTCACAAAATGGCAGCTTAAGATGGGTGCACACAGAGCTATGTGTACCCAGCCGATACGTCGGCACGCCATCAGATATTGGGTGCACATCAGAACGATACAACAATCGCTTGTTCCGTCCTTCATTACACTGAATGGCGCCGCGGTGCAGCACATCAAACCGGACGTTGCATGTGACCGCGGGTGCGTGAATGCACCCTGCACAATATGCGCGATTTGTCATTCCGATTTGGCTCCAGTGTGTACCCAGCTTTATTCTGTGTACAAAAGCTAGGTCCGCTGTAATGTTAGTGTAACAATGGGGCCTTTCCATTATTAGCGGCGCGCTAGCCACATTTTCACAGCGTATTTAGCACTGCTGGGAAAGTCTAAAGTGCTCGTACATGCGACAGGGTCTGCGGAAATGTATGGGGAATGGAGCGCGCTTGGCTGCAGCATGTCGGACAAATTTCATCAGAACTCAATACTGGGTTTTGGAAGCCTCTTGAATACTACAAGAATATTTACCCACATTAAACTGAAAAGTGTACCCAAAATGAAATGTAACTAAAAGAAGGGTGGCATGAAACTTTGGCAAATATTTAAGTATCTTATCCAACAAATGGGCATCATCCCAGAAACAAACTACTAAATTCATAGAAGTAACTAAAGCGGTTGGCTCGTTACTGTATGGCGGCTACAGGTAGTAGAGCAGGCTGGCCAGGGAATTATGTGGCTCCTTGTGTATACTCTGCCCTACCAGGAAGGCAAGCTTGTGGGCATACTGGCACGGAGCTGGAACTCTGATCACTCCCTGGAAAGTAAAGGAAAAGAATGTAAGTGCAGTGCTCATACAATGAATCTCCATAAGAGTAACGTACAGGAGGACATACAGGCCAGTTATAGTACTGGTGGCACAGTTTGTAGGTCAGTCGTTGCATGTGGTCTGGTTTCAATCCTCCGCTGTCATGCACAACATTGTAGTGTGTTGGGGACACTGTGCCCACTCTCACAGATTGGCTGATAATGAAGAAGTCATACCTGGTGAAACCACAGAAAAACATTATAGTGAATAAAAGCTCCACCCACAGCATTACAATAAGCAGAGTCAGCCCGTTAAATGCGGAGAAAAAAAAAAAAAAAGAGCTAAACACAAACCCCAAGACACTACCTCCATCTAAGCCACCCAAGAGGCCACAGATAAGGAGGGCTGGGATAACTGTAGCAGCACCTTCCCCCGGCATACTTGGGGGCCAGTGAGTCCAGTTCTGCTAGACCCACTATCTTCAGGGCAGTTGGGTATGATATCCCGGCTGCTAGGATGCTGCTGGTCAGAATACTGATAGCGGCATCCTGACAGCCAGAATCCATATACCCATAGGGAAGACATGTCAGTGTTTTTCTAACCCCTACCCTAAACCCTCCCCCCCCTAGTGCCTAAGCCTAATCTCCCCGCACCCTAAACCTAACACCCACTCCTCGGTGCCTAAACCTAACCTCCCCGGTGCCTAACCTTAACCCTCCCCCTAGTGCCTAACCCCACACCCTAACCTCCCCCTAACACCCCGATACTTACCTTCGGAATGCCGGCGGATACTGGTACCGGGACGCAGCCTGTCGGGATTTCGGCACTAGTATTCAGACAGCCGGCATCCCGCATGCCGACTACATCCCCTTCAGGGTACATTCAGAGCACCGCACAACCATAGTCCTAACACTTCATTTTCTATAAGAAACATTTCAGCACCTTACATACCATTCAGGTCTGGTGACTTCAATGTCAACTATTGTGCCCGGAGGTGGATTTTGCAGTCTGCCACCAAAAAATCCAAAGAATCTGGCATTTATACGTTTCTTAACCACAATTACTGTCAGTTTAGGGCTGGAAAGATACAAAAAAAAAAAAAAAGAAAAACATTCAACCACTTCTATAGGAAAATTTACCAGCTTAACTTAATTCTGTAACCAAAAAACTGCAAAACGCGTCTGCTCTCAGTGGGTGAAACAATCACAGTGTATGCTGCTACATACTGTATATTCCTTACCTATAGTCTTTACCAGCAGACTTTATGCAATCGATAAACTGCTGAATTTCATAGTTCACAACTGTTTTAAGCTGCCCATCGCCCACTCCATCTCGGTAGATGACAATACGTGTTGGTAGGGTACCATTACATTTGTACCAGGCATGCAATGAAGCTGCAGAGAAACACATGACTATAACTTGGAGATTAAAGTTACGCAACTTAAAATAACTGACCATGTCCAACCAAAAGAATCTACCAGCAGGGTGGGGGAGATCATTCCACATGTTACACAGCCTAGAGAAGCATTTTGATCTATTACATTAACTAAATATTTTTCTTACCATGTTTTTCTCTGAACATTGTGGAGGCAAACACGGAGAGGGCACAGGTGCTTTTCAGGAGGCAGCTTAGTAATACTAATATTTCATTGCACAGTGAAAAGCGGTTTGTCCGGGCACAAGGACACCTCACATAGAGGCTCCTGGCTTAAAGAGGCTCAAAACCGTAAACTGGCAGGGCAATGCCTGAATGAAGGATTTCTCAGTCAACGCGTTTCGTTCTCTAATAGAGCTGTTTCAATACCTTGAAAGAGTTCAGTTAGAGAATGAAACTTATTGCCTGAGGAATTTTTAATTCAGAAATTGCATTGCCAGTTTACAGTCGGGCCTTTGAGACTATCCACTCAGCCACATAGCAACTAGGCAATACAAAACTGAACTCAACGCTGCAGTTTGATTAACCTTCTGTGGTGATTTAAACCAAATCACTCGACCAGAACTGCGCAATTGAAACAGTGTCTCTAAATTTTCACAGTACACTTTATTGCAGGTAAAATGGAACATAAAAAAAAAAACAATACAAAGTTTCACTGATAAGAGAAACAAAAAAAAAAAAGGAGGAAAAGGAAGATTATCCTGCATGATCAGGATTAAAAAGTTGCACACTTGATTAGTGACATACAGTAGTAACTAGGAACTCTATTTAGGTGTCATTGTCCATAAAGAACGCATTCCAGTGCGCACTGAAGCAAGAGAAAGACGCTGTAGCCAGTGCCTGAGAGCATACGGACCATCACAGGAGAATGGCATACCTGGGGAACCTGCAACAACCTTTGAGTATACTATTGCCCTATGTAGGACTAACATGAAGGTATGAGGTCTGATTTATACACGGAACAGTATCAGGTCCAAGGTAGTTTAGAAATAAGCTAGTGTGCTGTAGCATAATTAGAATTACTTTTGAAAGTTCATTTAAAGTTGCAGAGTAAATCAATTGATTGTGCTCTAACATTTGCAAAAAGTACAAACACACACACACACATTTATTTTATGGTTGTTACAAATGCATCTTCTGTTTTATTTGAATGAGAAGCCTCCTTGCATACTTAGAGGCGATTACACACGATCCGGCGGATCGGGGCAACATATCGTCCACATCGGCAAGTGTGTATCCACTACACTATGAGCGCCCATGTTGGTCGTTCATTAGTTCAACAGATCGAGCCTACATGCTTCTCAATCTGTCAATTTGATGAACGACCCATTGCTTGTGAAAGTAGCTGGTGAATGACATATCGTGTGGTTCACCAGATCAACCGGCATCAAACGACCGCACGATATGTCGTTCATCACATCGTGTGTTGTAATTTATAATCTAGAATATAAATAACTGACTACAGGTTGTGTATAAATTGAATGCCATCATTTATTTGGGTAGCCACATTTAAAAAAAAAAAAAAAAAAACTACAAAAAAAAAAAAAAAAAAAAAACAACCCCACCACAAGAGGAACGATTGGTTTCACTAATCATGTAGATTGGGGGTCAGAGCAACAATACACATTGACAAGGCCAGGAAGTATCGCCAGAGGGAATCAAGTACGTCCAAGGGGCAGAACTGCAGCACTTCCCCGTCCACTGACCACAGAAACCGATGTGATCCGATGATTAGCACAATCACTCTACGATCAATTATAGCAGTGACATAGATGACATAGCTTATCGCCGCGGCTACATGGGAGCATCGAGTGTTATGCACGTGACACGGAGAGGATTAAATAATTGTAAACCAGAATGTAAAAACAATTGCAACGGTACTGGTTAGTCATTTTACCTTGCATACAGACTTTAAGGCCATCAACAATCTCTTGCTTCTGGTCCTGGATAACACAGCGGGAAAACCAACTAAAAAAAAGTTACAGAAAAAAAAAAGGTAATACAAAAACCAAACCTACAGAAATTAGACAGCATTCCTCAATGAGGACAAAACTTTGTGGTCTTTTCTATTTATTGGGTTTTCTAGACATGTCTATTTAGGGCACATTTACTAACACTGCAAACTTTATCCAACTTGCACTTGACATATAAAAGACAATTGGTTGCTGTGGGTCAAGCAACGTATAGAACATTGGGGGAGATGTATTACCGGCAATATCGCAGATGCGATACATCCCCCCCCCCACTTCACGTACATACCGCGGTTAATTACCGCGGTATGTATCAAGAATATCGCAAAGAACAGCTCTCTCGATGAGAGCGGTCCTTTGCGATGCTGCCGGGCAGAAGGACTTCCGGATCCCTCCCAGCCCCGAGCGTCGCGCTAAGAAGCCCATAGGCTTCTATTGGCATTACCTAGCGACGCAAAGCTGCATTCTGCTGCTTAATAAATGCGGGGAATGCGGTAACACCCCCGAAAACTGCATTTTCGGGGGTTTTACCGCATTTTGCCGATGATACATCTCCCCCATAAAGTAATAAGTAACAATAAGTAATCACTGTTGACTAGTCTTTTTCAAATTAAAATTGATTCCACAGTACAAGTCCTCCTCTTTAGGCACACTCCTCTGTTTAGTGGACGATTCCCCCATGGACCATCACAATGGGGAGAGAAGAGAGTTGTGGAAGCCAGCTTGATTGAACAGCTGGGGTAAAAGGTGCTAAATGTTGGAGCCCCATCTCCTGTCCAAACATGACTGAGCGAGTGGAAGTAAGCGGATAATGGCAGGAGTCCATGGCACAGAGTTGTGTAGCTGGGGACGTGCAGTAATATCAGGACATTCAATAAAGATGCAACTTTTTAATGTCTATTAAGCACAGCAGACAAAATTACCGAGTCATCCCTTTGTTCATACTGGCCACAAAGCCGGCAATCGATCTTCGTCCGGATAAGGTATCGTGGTAGCAATCGATCCCAACTATCATCATTTTTTCCACCTATAAACAACATTACGGCTTCTGGTTTGTGACAGGTTTCTGATTTTATCACATCTAAATGGCCATGCAAAGTACAATTTGTCCCCATAGGGATGAATCTGCTCTTAGCTTTATAAAAAAAATAAAAAATAAAAACACACCACCAGATAGGTTGCTGACATAGGGGCTGAGCCACAATTGAAGACAAGTCCGTATATCGAGCGTACTGTATATTGAGTGTTTTCACGGTGCTTGCTCAGCATCTACAGGGAATGCAGAGTCGTAAACAATTCTGCTGCATCTCCACTAGCGACAAAAAGGGCATTATTGTAATTGGGATCTAACATGGCGTTCACACATAGGCAGAGTTCCGTGAGGAAGTGTTGATGGGGGGGGGGGGGGGATACATACAACTCTGCATTGGGGCAGATATATGCTTTTACTTTTGTGCACACAAAGCTCTGCATCAGGCCTATTTACTGAGTGAGCAAAACTCTTTGCAAAGAACTAAAATTAAAACTATGTAGCTGGATGGGAGGGTGGGCTGCAAATTAACGCTTTGTAATTGTTCAGTAACACCCTCATCCCCAAATACCATTAAATCAGATTATCGGAATATTCGGCAACAAGGAAGCTAAAATAAAAAGACTACTATACGGCCTGAAATAACCAGTAAGCCGAAGAACGCCATGAACGCCTGAATTTATTGGTCTCAGGAGCCGTATACAGCTGAATATAGGAATCACTCTACACTATTCTGGATGTCAGTGTAGCAGGTATACTTAAGACAAATCCACTATTTACATTTAACCTAGACCCCAAATAATACACTTGCAGGAAATAAACTTCCTACCGTCCCTTGTTTACCTTGTTAAATACAGTCTAGTTGATTATAAAGATTTACATTTTTAAAAATAAATAAATAAAAGCAATGAGATAATCAGAATTATTGGTGAATCCAGTCAGGAAAGGTGCCAGTGGCCTCTGGGCCTGATTCAGAGCCGGATGCTCTGACCAGAGCGCTCGCTCTGAATCAGGGCCGGCCTAGCTGAAAATGGAGCGGCCTCCTGGCCGCTCGCATAGCTGTGGGTGACCACCCACAGCTTATGCAAGCGGCCAAAAAGATGGTCGCGATGGTCAAGACCATCGCGACCATCGGGCTTGCGACGAGACCCTTGTGGTAGGGTCTCGTTGCCGCAAGCCCTGGAGTGCTTTTGGCTCTATCAGAGCCAAAAGCACTCCCACTGACATCACTGGGAACGCCTCCGTCTGGGCAGCCACGCCCCCGGCACGCCCACCAAAGGTGGCGTGCTGTCACTCACCATCGACAGCACTTCCCTTTGGTGCGAGACCCCGAGCGACAGTTCCCCGTCGCTCGCCGGGTCTCGCGCATGCGCACGACGGAGCAGCCTCTGTCGTGCGCATGCGCATTTGGGAAACATCGACCCGCTTGCAAGCGCTCAGTGCTCGCGAGCGGGTCTGAATGAGACCCTCTGTACGGTGATCTACACAATGCTCCAACGAAGCCAGAGGAGAGTGGTATGAAAAGTTGACACATTCAGAAAGGTCGACACCAGAATGTTGACATGTTCTGAATCGCGATCTTCTATTGTATTGTGACCAGATACCAGCCAGCATGCCCCAGCCAGGGCCAGATTAAAGGGGGGGGGGGGGCAACAGGGGCGATCATCCCTGAGCCCCCACACCTGAAGGGCCCCCACACCCAGCCATCGGGGTTAAAGTGAACCGGAGGAGACGGAACCAGTTCCACCTCCTCCGGACACCTAACCCTGGTGCCGCACGGAAACACCAGGCGCCCCCTGAGATTGTAACCAGCGGGCGCCCGGCTCCCTCCCCGCAGCGGCAGCCAGAGCCGGAGACTAGAGCTCACTCGTGAGCTCTGGCTTCCGGCTCAGGCAGTGCACTATGGGAGAGGCGTCTTGCGTCTCTCCCATAGTGCAGAGGAGCAACGCCAGCCGAGCGGATCAGAAGGCAGTGGGCGCGGGGCTTAAGGCAAGTATGATTTTTATTTTTCTCTTTAGCGCAAGCGGCTTTTCCACTGCTGGGGGGGGGACATTACTCGGGGGGACATTACTACAGGGGGCATTACTACTGGGGGCATTACTACTGGGGGGGCTTTACTACTGGGGGGGCTTTACTCGGGGGGACGGGACATTACTACAGGGGACATTACTCGGGGGGGACATTACTACAGGGGGCATTACTCGGGGAGGGACATTACTACAGGGGGCATTACTACTGGGGGCATTACTCGGGGGGGCTTTACTACTGGGAGCATTACTCGGGGGGGGGCATTACTAATGGGGGCATTACTCAGGGGGGCTTTACTACTGGGGGCATTACTCAGGGGGCTTTACTACTGGGGGCATTACTCAGGGGGGGACATTACTACAGGGGACATTACTCGGGGGGGCATTACTACTGGGGGCATTACTCGGGGGGGGACATTACTACTGGGGGCATTACTACAGGGGACATTACTACTGGTGCCACTACCACAGGGGGCACAACTACAGGGGTATTACCACTGAGGGCATTTACTATTGGGCACACACAGGGGGCACGACTACTGGGGGCACAACTACAGGGGTATTACTACTGGGGGTATTTATACAGGGGGCATTACTATTGGGAACACTACTACTGGGGGTATAACTACAGGGGGCATTGCATAAGGGGCAACACTCCTGTGGGCACTACTACTGGGTGCACTGCATAAAGGGCACGTAATAGGGGCCCCCACATGTTTGTTGCCCAGGGGCCCCCACAGACCTTAATCCGGCCCTGGCCCCAACAATCAAGCTAGTTACAGAATGTAGATACGGGATCTGCAATTCCAGCACTTACAGGTATTTCCACGCTCCAGAGCTCCCCTCCTAGCTTACAGTTCATCTGCAATGCGATCTTTGAACAGACTGAAAGTACAGTTTGGGGTTTGCTTAAAGTCCTGGCAATCACACACTGACTCGGGATGGGGGAGTCCAGACACAGGAACTTCTTAATGGAGTCATATTTCATCTTATTATTACTGGAGAGGACACAAACTACCTACGCGGAAACAAAAACAATTAATTAATGGCAAAGAGCCCCTGCATTTCAATGTTTAAAGGGAAAATAAATATATCCATACGTACCATCTCTGTATGCTCTGTAATATTCTGTTGAAATGCCTTTAAATAGCCACCTACTGTATCCTCAATTTCAACCCTAAAAATAAGCAACAAAAAGGTGAATATATAGATAGAAACTCCTCTTTCCATAGACCCACACTGCACAAAGCTTGGTTATTCTCTAACCAAGCCAAAATAAAACAACTTTCCCCAAAAGCTTAGAGTGTTGAAATTAAAATAATACTGTAGAAGAGGAGCGTAAAGGGTGGGTGCACAGTGTCCCCCAATGTATTCAGATAATGATTTAACACAAGTATAATAAAAACTGGATTTTATAGGTCTAATAAATCCTTTTCTCTGCATATATTGGGGAACGATGAAACATTGTGGGGTGTAAAGGCTCGGTCTGGAGTTTGGGCACTTTTTTTTTTTTTTACACACAAGTATGAAACCCTTTTCCCCCTGTACATCAGTTGGCCAGCCGGGAATCATCTCTGTAACCAAGCCCAACAGGACCGAACATATCGGAACTAAGGAAGAGGGGAAAAGCAACGTACTCTAAAGGCACGTATCCACTAGATAAGAAAAATGAGCGACTGAACGATTACGACATCGTTATCATTCATTAATCGTGCATGAAAATGCCAGCAACGACCAGCGATGTGTTATTCCACAGGTCATTGCCGGCATTACTCATCGGCTGAACGCGCGCAAGCCAACCTGACGAGATCGTCAGGTTGTGCATGTTTGGGGATGAGGGAGGGTGCTTGCGCTGGATGACATTTCGTTCACTGTGGGCACATTATCCACTGCACAGGTTGGTGAACAATTGAACAATTTAAATGTTGTAACTGTACAGTCGTGGATAGGCCCCTTAACAACATGACTTCGAAACCAGGAGAAAAGGTGGGAGTGAGATATAAAGTTGGCGTTCAGAATGCCAACATGATCTGAATGTTGACATTGACATACAGATGTGTTACAATACGCCATGCAGCGCAATATGCCTGGTGTGAGCGAGCCGCTAGCTGCCGTGCAATTCTATCTTTGGGCATATTTTATGGCGGAAAATGCGCCTAAGTGACAATGCGATTTGACTAGGACGCACCAGGAGACTGAGCTGATTAATTTGATATGTGACACTTTTATGGAAGTCTCACCCCCCAAAGTCCAGCATCAAGATCTGCTATAGGAGCATCCACCTTGGGAAGAAGCTTACTAGAACCCACACTCAAACCCAAGAAATCCTCCCACCCTTCAGCCACCTCACCATCCTCCTGGGAGGAGCAGTCAGTGGCAGATGCCACGATCCTATTCTAAAGGAGAGATTTTGCCAAAGATTTGGCAGAGGCGCAGAATTAGACTCCAGCACAACTCAACAGCCCATCTCTGCAATATTGCCAGTGATGCCGGGATTCCCAAGAATCTTCGTATACATGCTATTCCAATAGAAGAGTTTGGAATCAGACTGGTATTTGCCTTACATAGAAGAGCTATGGGAGCGTCTACCTTAGGCAGAGACTGCCATGTTATTGAATTCTCACAAGAGGGGAGAAAGACACTACAACCTGTAGGTGACTCAAAACCTTTGATGATCTTGTTTCACACTTTTATTCAAAGGTACTTCAGCTACGGGAGAAGATGCTAATTAAATTCATTGAATATTTAGTGACTCTTTCTACTCCCTGCTGGAGTCCTCATCAGAGAACAGGTAAAACCTCAGGAGTCTGAACCCTGTCCAAGACTGAAGAACCGTGGGAAGATGCGGCTTCTGCTGTCTAGCCGTGTTGGAGAATTCCATAATCCTTTGCAAGGAAGAGACAAAACCTGAAACATACCCTATACCGACCACTCCAGGACTTTTGGAACAAAGCAGCATGTCAGGTTAGAGTCCAAGGGGGATGAAAAATCAGTGCCCCATAGCACCCCATGGGATAGAGCCTGCTGGGCTCCATTATGGCCTAGGCTGGCTCTGATCTGCAAGGGCCCTATAGGTTAGTGTGGAGACTGGTCCCTCTGATTCATATGCTTTGCATAGAGCCCCAGACAAGGCAATTCAACATGGCATTTGGAAAACGCACATACTGTTGCCATTGTCCAGGGCCCAGCATCAAGGAATGTCATCCATCAGGACACCCCCACCCTGTGCATGACTGCTATGAGCGGATGCACACACCTGACGTCCCCCACCCCCCCGGCACTGGGTACCCTCCAACTACTCATCTCATATCACTATCTTGAGACGCAGATCCAAAAAATAATGGAAACAAAAACCCCACAAAACACATTTGTGCTCACATATGTGCAGATCACAAGAAAGCTGCATATGGGCAATGGTGTCAATCATTAGATGAGATCAGAAGTTACCGCTAAAGATAAAAGAACAATGCGTATATTAGCATCTTACATGACGGCTTCCCTCATTCGGATTCCCATTTGCTGGGTGATTTTGTACAGATTTTGGAGAAGCGCGTTTGCAGCGTCATAGTTCCTCCGGGTATAGACCAGCAGCCAGCTATTCAGGTCCCGGGTGCTGATCAGAGTCTGTCCTCTCATCTCTCTCGACCAGTCGGCAAACTGAGGATTATACTCTGCCTGTATAGAGCCACAGGGGAAACTCAGAATCACTTCCCATCCAAAGGGTTTTCATTGAGAACACATTTAACGTGGTTAATATGGGTTGTAGCAAACAAACAAAATACATGTGGTGATAAAATGGTAACGTCTAATATAAATATATAAATGTACTAATTAATTAAGATTACAATATGTGAAATAAAACTTATAAATCTGGGAGAAACATTTTCTTAAGACACACACAGCATCAGGCTTGGTCCCGTGTGGTTCCATAACTTCATAACCATGTCCTATTATCCTTCCACACTCTTCTAAGCATTCACTTTGTCAGCACTGCCTATTCTGGTGGGTGTGATATGTATTCCCGACAGCGGCTGCCCGACAAAGGAGGAAATCCCGATCGTCCTAAAGGTAAGTAATGACTAATCTAACCTCCCTAACCCTTCTTAGGGGTGCCTAACCCTAACCTCCCCCCCCTGTGCCTAACCCTAACCCCCCCTTCCCCGCTGCCTAAACCCAAATCCCCCGGGGGAGTGCCTAACCCTAATCTCCCCCCGGGGGTGCCTAACCCTAACCCTCCCTCCCCCTAGCCTAACCCTAACCTCCTGGGGGGGGTGCCTAACCCTAAGTCCCCCCCCCGGAAGCCCTAAACCTAACCCTCCACCCCCCGCGGCTGTCCGCTGCGGCGCCCGGCATCCGCTCGATCGGGATGCCAAGCGCCGGTCTCCCGACGTCGGGCAAATTACAGGCGTCTACATTTAGACGCCTGTCATTCGTCCCTAGTCGGGATAAAGCAGTCTGGAAGCCGGCGGTCAGCATTTAGACCGTTGGGTTCCAGACTACATCCCATTCTAGTCTATTACATTACAGAAGCATCAGGCTTGGTCCCGTGTGGTTCCATCACTTTGTCAGCACTGCCTATTCTGGTCTATTACATTACAGAAGCATCAGGCTTAGTCCCGTGTGGTTCCATCACTTTGTCAGCACTGCCTATTCTGGTCTATTACATTACAGAAGCATCAGGCTTAGTCCCGTGTGGTTCCATCACTTTGTCAGCACTGCCTATTCTGGTCTATAACATTACAGAAGCATCAGGCTTAGTCCCGTGTGGTTCCATCACTTTGTCAGCACTGCCTATTCTGGTCTATTACATTACAGAAGCATCAGGCTAGGTCCCATCACTTTGTCAGCACTGCCTATTCTGGTCTATTACATTACAGAAGCATCAGGCTTAGTCCCGTGTGGTTCCATCACTTTGTCAGCACTGCCTATTCCGGTCTATTACATTACAGAAGCATCAGGCTTGGTCCCGTGTGGTCCCATCACTGTCGGCACTGCCTATTCTGGTCTATTACATTACAGAAGCATCAGGCTTGGGCCCCTGTGGTTCCATCACTGTCGGCACTGCCTATTCTGGTCTATTACATTACAGAAGCATCAGGCTTGGTCCCGTGTGGTCCCATCACTGTCG
Source organism: Taudactylus pleione (assembly GCA_031769625.1). NCBI lineage: Eukaryota > Metazoa > Chordata > Amphibia > Anura > Myobatrachidae > Taudactylus > Taudactylus pleione. Next base: position 2,117,019 of record JAUIMM010000388.1, read on the forward strand.
GCACTGCCTATTCTGGTCTGTTACATTACAGAAGCATCAGGCTTAGTCCCATCACTTTGTCAGCACTGCCTATTCCGGTCTATTACATTACAGAAGCATCAGGCTTGGTCCTGTGTGGTTCCATCACTTTGTCAGCACTGCCTATACTGGTCTATTACATTACAGAAGCATCAGGCTTAGTCCCGTCACTTTGTCAGCACTGCCTATTCTGGTCTATTACATTACAGAAGCATCAGGCTTGGTCCCGTGTGGTTCCATCACTTTGTCAGCACTGCCTATTCTGGTCTATTACATTACAGAAGCATCAGGCTTGGTCCTGTGTGGTTCCATCACTTTGTCAGCACTGCCTATTCTGGTCTATTACATTACATTACAGAAGAGGACTTCTACATTTTTATTTTCCAGATTGCTCTGAAAATATTGTTTAGTAATAATGGTATGTATGTATATATGTATGTATTAGAGATGAGTGGCTTCGGATCTCAGAATTCCGAACCCACCCGAACTTAGGGGGATCAGTCTCAGTTCAAAGCTGGCTTGGGTTTTCCCGCCTGACTCGGATCTCAAAATGAGGCAAAACGTCATCATCCCGCTGTCGGATTCTCGCGGGTTTTGGATTGTATAAAAGGTCCCACGATCGCTACCATTTTTCATTTCGGCTGTGGAGAGTGAAGAGAGAGGGAGCTGTGCTGCTGTGTATAAGGGCTGGCTACAGTAGTGTTGTCACTCAGGGGCTCGCTGCTGAATATCCATAGGGGCTGGCGGTTGTCCATATAGGGGCTGGCTGGCTGTTATGAGCTTGTGTGGAATCATTTCCACCCAAATCCGGGCAACCTTTGCCAAGCCATTTGTAACCGGTGCCATGTAACAGTGAGTACGTCACTTGCAGCGCATTCATCAAATTGTAAAGGGTATTTCAAATTCTGAAACTTTGGGGACAAAAAAAAAAACGAACAATCAGTCTAGTGTCACCTAGCTGCTCCTTTCTATCTGGATCCAAGCGCCTACAATCTCCACCACTAACACCTGCATCATCATCAACATCCTCATTTGCGATCGGAAGTAGTCCTGCATCCAATTTCATAAGAATGACTGACTCCTCTCCTATCCGTGGTTCCTTAGAAGGATCCTTGAGTGCTACGCCTGTTGCTGCTGCTGGGGGTGGATCTTCATCCCAGAAAGGGACCAAGAAGACTACTACTCGTAGTAATTTAAGAAAAACAATTGACTATTAAACAGTCCTTTGATAGAGGAAGTAAGTATAACAGCTGTCACCCAGTTTCACAGCGGATCACTGACGCCATGATGGCTGTGCTAGTATTAGATGGTGAAATAATAGAAAATGAGGATGATAGTGTGGAGGGAAGTGCAAAAGGAGGATGAGGGGGAAATTTGTGTCCTAACTGACGCTAATGAGGATGTTGATGATGAGGATGTTGATGATGAGGATGTTGTTTGCATAACTCAGCCACCAGTGGCAGCAGTTCTTGCTCATGATAAAAAGAAAGCCAGAAAAGCAACGTCTTGGGTGTGGAATTATAATCTAAATTCTGACAACAGTTGTGAAGGCATCTGTTCCATTTGTAAAGCCAAAGTTAGCAGAGGAAGGGACGTTAACCATCTAGGAACCTCCTCCCTGTTACGTCATTTGCAGAGAGTTCATGCAATTTGTTTAACAAAATTCTAATTTTATAAAACCAGCAGTTTGGACCAGCACTGCAATCTCCACCAACAACACCCTAATCATCAACATCCTCCTTAATAATTAAAGTCAAACCACAGTCAAAACACATTTTAGAATAGAATAGAACAGGACTGTCATTTAGAAACTGCTGCAAAGCCAAACCCCCGGGGTTTAGAATAGAATAGAAACCGCCACCAAACCGTCAGGGTTTAGAATAGAATAGAAACCGCCGCTTAGTAAATTTTGCCCTCTGTTGCTTACTTTAGCCAGCCAGCTCGCTGCTGCCTTTGATCTATATTGGTGAAAAATAGTGAAATCAATATTGTGAGCTGTGAGGTGGTTAAAAATGCCTAGAAATGCCTGAATGATTGATATTACGGTTAATAATACTGTAGGAACAAAAACAGGCCCAAATTATGTGGTTTTAGCTGTTTATACAATTTTTGGGAAAAAATACAGATCCAAAACCAAAAAACAAAATACCAGGGAAAAAGATCCAAAACAAGAGGAGATACAGATCCAACACATGTATGTATGTATGTATGTATGTATGTTCATACACAAACACTCTGCTAGACACTCAATTTTCTTCATCATGTCTATAGGTACACAGGGACAACGCTGGGGTAAAGGGCTGTGCAGGAGGACTGGGCACCAACAATTAATCTTTAACATATCTCAGAGCAGCCCAGCCTCCTTATACCCCCTATACCCTTCCCCCAAGCAGGCCAGTTCAGGTTTGGTGCCAGCAGGATCCAGGCACACTAACAGGGGGCTGCCATTGCAGCCTCTAATCTATATTTTACTTATTTTTGAGTGGGCAGCCTAGAGCGTCCTATAGGGTGCTCAGTGCTGCCGCTCCATCAATCCCCGGTGCTGGTAGCCGCGGCGCAAGCGACCGGGTCAGCGCCCTCGGCCAGGTCCTTCACAAGTACAAAAAGACCCCCAGCTGCAGTCGGACGCTGGGGGGGGGCCACAGGCAAGGCAGCCGCATTGGCGCGGCTTCACCCACAGGTGCTGGAGAGCGCCGGTGGGTCTCTGACAAGTGGGGGCCATATGCCCGCACTCCCGCTGGACCACCAGGGCATAAGGTAAAGTGGCACTGCTAATGGCAGTGGCCATTTTCCCTAGGGGATCTCTGTCAGAAGGGGGGCTCTCCCCTGGCCCCTGGTGCAGTCCATCACAGAGGCTTCCCGCCAGAGGATTGTTCCTCCTCTCCCTCCCACAAGAGACGCTGAGCGGCCATTTTCTGAACACAGCCGGCTGCAGTTTGATCTCTGGAGAGCTGGGCTCCTAATCTCCCTGTATACCTCACTACCAGGTCAGGTTATATAGTTTAGCTCTTTCCAGCCGACTGGGGCGTGTACGGTTGAGCACTCGCTGATCATTATACTACTTTGCATTGAATGTACTGTGTGCTTGTTTTTATATAGAGGTATTTTTTTTTTCCCTATCCCTTTGCCGGTTATTTTTTCGGTCCTGTTTAACACTGTACATTAACTGTGTTCTAGCAATTAACCCTTGTATTAACAGGGCGAGGTGCTCCACTAGATTTCCTATACTCAATAAAAGATTAATGTAGAGGATTAGTAGTGGTGCTACTCAGAGTAAAATTAGTTCAGCAAAACAAAAAGGTTTATAAATAAACCAAAAGGACTCTATGTGGGAGCACTCTTAGGATAAAATAGAATCTTTATTTAATTTTTGCTAAAGGTTCAAAAAAATTATATAATTGACTCACAAGACCGACAGCAAGGTAAGGGGAAAAGGGGGAGTGTATGGGGTTATGAGGGGTGAACCCTCTGTGGACGGCGAAATATGGAAACATATAAAAGTTAGAAATACCATGTATCATAAAATACAGCCAGAATCCAGATGTGTAATATAATTACTATTAGTCACTGTACCAAAAATGTACAAAAAGTAGATCTGTTCTGAAGCACTTTACGCTTAGTGAGAGATAGGTGTGGAAAAAGTCAGGGAGATGGAGATCTGTCGGAACTTGGGTTCTGCTGCTTGCCAATAAATTCAGGCGTAGGATGAGAAGTGAGAGACACGTATTTATTAACTATAACTCATCTGGATTCTGGCTATATTTTATGATACATGGTACAGTATTTTTAACTTTATATGTTTGTTTCCATATTTCGCCATCCACAGAGGGTTCACCCCTCATAATGCCATTACATACTCCACACTCCCCATTTTTCCCCTTACCTTTCTGTCTGTTGTGAGTCAATTTTATCATTTTTTTGATCATAAATAAAGGTTATATGTTATTCAAATTTTTGCTATAAAAGAGTGTTCCCACAGAGAATCCTTTGGTTTATATATAAACCCTTTTTGTTTTGCGTTCATTGCACCTTCCACACACACATTGCACACATCTGTTACTGTAACCTCGTGTGTGAGGATTACCCTTGATTGTGTACTATGTCTTCCAAAGGCAAAACACCTAAAGAGGTGTCTAAAGAGATGAGAGCTCCTGTATCACGCACCATTAGATCTTGATCTGTTGGTCTCTCCCCGAAGGATCAAGTCCGGGACAGTCTTTGTATTCGGTGCTGCACAGATGCGCAACGAGAGGCTCCATCCACACCCTCCGACCAGGAGCCGGCTTGGGCTATCTCACTGTCACAGGTAATAACGCAGCTTGTTGACACACCCTGCCGTGATTCTGCAGTCATCTGTTTTGGAACCGCTATTATTGAGTTTCTTCTCCCAGTCAGTTCAGGGTTTGGCGCAGGTGCTGGATAAGGACCATACTTCCAAATGGGGACCATCCCGGCAGGAAGGTCCTACCCCCTCAATCAACCTATGCTTCAGACTGAGATTTCCTCAGTCCTGGAGAGGTCGGGTCCGTTGCTTCGAAGCCTCCTCTGTTCAGGTTTGAATCCATATCTCATATGGATGTAAAGGCCGTGATTAAGGCGGTTAAAACTGGTTCTGCAGACTGAGGACAAGGAGCCGGCCCCTAGGTCCAAGGCTCCAGTTTTGAAGCTGAAAAAACGGGTTTCAGTAGTCAGAACAGCTGGAGGATCTATTAGCTGAGGCTTAGACCATTCCTAAGAAACCTTTTCAGATCTCCAAGCGCATTGCAACCTTTTACCTCCCCCAGTAGATGCGCATGTGGCCTGCCTAATTAGAAATTCTACCATTCCTATCTCTAATACGACCTCCCTTAAGGACCCGAAGGATAGGAAGTTGGAAATCTTCCTCAAGGCGATTTATTCCCATGCATGTGCGATTGAATGTCTCGCTACGGCTTCCGCCTGGGTGACTTAGGCTATCTGCAGTTGGACGAACTAGAGAATGGTCTTTCCTCTGGTACTCCCAGGAACCAGTTATCTTTAGTGGCGCATATTAAGGAGCCGGCTTCCTATCTGGATGAGGCGGCCCTTCACACTTGAATCCTAGCCTCCAAAGTGTCAGCTTCCTCAGTCACGGCTAGGAGAGCCTTCTGGCTTTGTTCCTGGTACACCGATTCTGGTGCATCGCTGGGGCCTTCCAGATGTCTATTTGATGGTGCCTCGACTGAATCACAAGCTGCTGAGATACTGTTCTCGCACCAGGGATCCAGGAACTTTCCTGGTGGACGCCCTGGGGGTTGGTGGGTCTTTCATGTACATATTCCCTCCGATCTCGCTCATTCTGCAGGTTCTCCGCAAATTGAAATGCGGATCTTCAGGTCCCCTCCATCGATGCTTCCCTGCATTTTCCGTTACATCTGGATATCCTGTCTAAAGGCCAGTGCTTCTATCTGGATCTGGCCCATCTCACTTTGACAGGGTGGCTGTTGAGACACCCATCCTAAAGGCCAGGGTTTTTTCCAGGTCCATAACTCGTACATGCTCTGTGCCCGCAAACAAGCTCCAGCTAAGATTTATCAACGGGTTTGGAGATCTATTTTTCTTGGTGTTCGGCCAGGGGTCTTAAACCTCGGTCCTTTTGCCTCTCCCTGGTTCTCTCCTTCCTGCAGGCGGGTCTGAATTTGTGTCTTTGCCTTTTGTCCCTGAAGGCTCAGGTTTCAGCCACCTTTTTTCAGGTGATTCTCCACGTGCAGCCCCCCCTTCGTTCCTCCGGTGGCTCCATGGGACTTGTATTTAGTTCTTCAGGCTCTGTTGTCTTCTCCTTTGGTGGACATTCGATGACTTATGTGGAAAACGCCGTTCCTTCTGGCCATTGCATCAGCCCGGAGAGTGTCAGACTTGGGCGAGTTGTCGCGTCGCTCTCTGTTGTTTTAGTCTTTCACTCGGACTGGGACATTCTTCGGATGAGCTTAGGCTACCTTCCAAAGGTAGTTTCTTGGTTCCACATCAACCAGATTATTAGTTTTGGCTTTTCTATCACCTGATTCTTCTCCGGATAGGTCTCTTTGGATGTGGTGTGGGCTCTCCGAATCTACGTAGACCGCACTAGGGATCTCCGTAAGTCAGATTCCCTTTTTGTGCTTTATGGATTTCACAATGGGGCTGGCTGGCTACAAAGCAGCCCTTGGCTCGCTGACTGTTTGACCATACGCCGGCAGACCTCCCTGCTCTTGCCGTGGTGATGGCTCATTTCACCAGGTCGGTCGGAACTTCTTGGGCAGCTCACCGGGGGCCTTCGGCGAAGCAGCTTTGCAGGGCAGCTACGTGGTGTCACAATTGGTGTTTGTGATTTACCTGACTCTGGTGATGAACCGGATTCAGCGGAGACCGACTTGACTGGAACTATGAGTAACGTGAATAGCTCTTTTAACATAAGAATTGGATAACAGTGAGAACTGTCTGATGATGAATGACTGGAACTGGAAACTTGAAACGTTGGAGTGGGACCAGAAGGAACCGGACTGGGACCGGCAGGAAGGCTTACTGAGCTGGACGGGGTACCAGTAGATGGGCTTGAAGACGGATGGTAGCACGGAAGCTACTTGGTGCGGCTGGGAAGCCGTGTAGAGACTGATGGTAGCACGGGAGCTACTTGGAGTGGCTAGGGAGTCGTAAGGTGAGTGGTGGTAGCTCGGGAGCTACTTGGTGCGGCTAGTGAGCCGTGAGGTGAACAGTGGTAGCACGGGAGCTACTAGGTGCGGCTGGGTAGCCGTAAGTAGACTGATGGTAGCTCGGAAGCTACTTGGAGTGGCTAGGGAGCCGTGAGGTGAGTGATAGTAGCACAGGAACTACTTGGTGCGGCTAGGGAGCCGTAGATGGTTAGTGGTAGCGAGGAAGCCACTTGTCGCGGCTAGGGAGCCGTAGGAGGTTGGTGGTAGCGAGGAAGCTACTTGTCACGGCTAGGGAGCCGTAGGTGGTTGGTGGTAGCGTGGAAGCTACTGGTTGCAGCTTGGGAGCCGTAGATGGTAGCGTGGAAGTTACTTGTTGCGGCTTGGGAAGCCGAATGGAGATGGCGGTAGCAGGATTGCTGGACACAGCAGGTTTTCAGATAGAACTGGTCTAGGAACCAGCAGGAGCCTGGGATACCCTTGTACTCAGAGGTACAGCTATAGCATAAGCTGTACACCATGGAACGTAACAAGATGTTCAGGCCCAGAATGCTATCAGGGGAGGATATATATACCCTGGGTCTGGCTGCAATTGGTGGATATGGACAGGCGGTCTGGTAGTAGCATTCTGAGTGGTGGAAGGCACAACATGCAGAGGGAGTATTCATCTCTGCAGCATTGAGTCAGAACTACACCTGTGATTCCAATCAGGGCTAGCAATGTTCACAGACAGAGGAGAGTCCAGGTGGCTAATCACTGCGGGAAGAAGAGCAGTCTGCACACACAGAAATGTTACAACCAGCATGATTCAGAGCAGATCTCCCAGGTGAATTACAAACACAGATCCATGGAGCAGCTGGCAGAGGTAAGTCTCAAAGCAAGGTAAAAACTAGCCAGGGTTGTGACACGTGGTCTTCGGTACACACGTTTGTCCAGTTCTATTCCTGCGCCTCTGCAGATGTGGCATTTGGGTTCTCAGTGCAGCTCATGAGTATTAGGGGAATTGCTTTGGGATGTCCCCAGCATTGCCCCTGTGTCCCCTATGGACGAGAAGAAAAGGAGGCGATTTAAAGATGTGTCCACATATATCTATCCTCCATGCACTAAAGTTGCGCCACACAATGCGGCAGCTCTGTGTTCCTCAGTAGCACCAAGCATTTTTTGTGCAACTTTTTACCTTCTATTCGCATCACTGTGTGAATAAGATGCATTTGAAAGCACAAGCAGCTTCTGCTCATTAAAATGGTATGCAGCATGTCTATGTTCTCAATGCGTCTGCGGGTGTATCTGCATGCGAAATGCTACGTTAAAGTGTCAGCGGCTGTCACACTGTAACGTAGTGTTTAGCATGCAGATACACCCGCACTCGCTCACAGAATATAGGCATACTGCATATCATTTTAATCAGTAGTAGCTGCATGTGCGTTCTATTCGCATCACTGTGTGTGAGACTGTTTACCTTTAAATGTCTCTTTTTTTCACAAAGACACTTGGCGCTACAAAGTCACGCCACAGCATAGTGCGACTAGAAGGGCTGTTTAACGCGCAAGGAGGCTAGATGTAGGAGGACACATCTGCATGATCTTACCTCTTTAAATCCATTTCTTCAAGTTCCATAAGGGACGCAGGGTGTCCCCCCTGACGCACCTGGCTTGCGGGTGTTTTCTTTTTCAGGTTCTCCTGTACTTCTCTGCGGTGTGTTTGGATTTGTGTGTGTGCCAGTCTTCCTTCTTTTCTCGCTCCTGCCTTATGCTTGCTAACTAAACTGGCCTGGCTGGGCGCGGGGTATAAGGGAGAAGGAGGCTGGGCTGCTCTGAGATCTGTTATAAAGTGTTTGGTGCCCAGTTCTCCTGTACAGCCCTATACCCCAGCTTTGTCCCATAGTCCCCTATGGAACTCAAAGAAAAGCATTTAACGAGGTTAGAACATAAATCTCCCTTTTCTAACCAAGCCACAGAGGACAAAACCAGAAGAAGAAAAATAGAAATAAACAAAAGCTCCCTGTAAAAAAAATTGACCTGTAGTCACGTCTATAAATTTCCCAACATCGCTGGCATCTTACTGTGGAACACTGAGGACAAATTAAAACTGCTCCTTGATGGTATACTCAGAGCTGTACGCCTAAAACTGGTATCTTTAATTGGTAAAAGCATGCACCGGAGACCATTCTTCTGGTCGGCACAGCTGCTGCACCGTGCCACATCTCCCGGGGTCTGATATGGTAGAATTGGCCTTTGCTTGTAAGGAGCAGGTTTCCCTAACCAAACATAAATGTGATGAATCACAGCAGTGGGCTGGTTGGACAATAGGCCAGTAGCCCCTTTAGGCATAACAGAAGACCATCCAATTTTTTGGCATCCAATGTCTTTCCACTGTAGATCTTAAAAGCCCCAATGAAATCAAAGGAATGATGAGACCTCTCTACCTTCATAGGTTGATTCAGACTTCTGGTACTTACGTTGCCATCATGTCTTAATTTAAATGGAACTGGGAAACCTCAAAATGAAAAGAGGTTGTTTTTTTGTCTATATCAGCAAACCAGAATACATTGCGTTGTTCAGCAATTTCCCCCCTACACAGCAGTTGTACTGGCTGTGTTACTTTTCAAATCGAAGCATTGGAGAAAATCACTTACAGTTCTGCCTCTTAGCAAAATCTTCTCTGGAGGGGCAACTCTCCCGGCAAACTGCAGAAGTTTGGTGTCGAAGTTTAAGCCCCAGTCAGACAGCTCTTTTTGAACGCCGTCGTCCCTGAAAAATAAAGACACAAAGCACTCTTATGTTTACACAGTCCTTGACATTGCAGGAGGCTTCACATGACATACTGGGGTTTTGTGGCTGCACCCCGATAGAGTCTCCTCTTCTATGTCCCCACCCTGCAGGAAGCTCAGTCATTTGCTTACCGATCCTCACAGAACAGAATTGAAAGAAAAAAAAAAAGTGTGAAAACTTTTTCCAAAAACCAAACTGGGTGCATAAAGTCCCCAATGGCTTTCAGAGATAATAGCGCAGTATAACAGTCCTGTTTTCTCTAACATCTTAAAAGTCTACCGGACTTTGGGGACATACTGTACAATGTGTGGGAATGCTCAGAAGTTGGGGTGCAATGCATCTGTCCAAAACGATTACAGGTCTGACCACATACATTTATCCTCCGTGCATTATAAGTCACATTATACAATACGTGACACTGTAACATAGCATTTCACATGCAGAAACAGCTGCAGTTGCAAACAGCATATAGGCATGCCGAATATTTTAATCAGCAGAAGCTGCTTGTACGTCCTATTCACATCCCTTTACTAATTAGACACATTTAAAAGGAAAAAAGTGGCACGGAAAGACACTGCGCTACTGAGTGGAGCCACAGCATGGCGCGACTAGAAGGGCTGTTGAATGCGCAAGAGGCCAGATGTATGAGGACACATCTATCTTTGTACATGAAAATATTGAACTAATAAGAAATCTTGGTAAACTAATACATCAAGGATCAGTTGGCTGACTGACCACTACTCAACCAAAACTTCGTAGCATCCCGCATAGAACGTAGAATGTGACCTTGTGTTGTCAGGAAACCCTTCCTTCTCTAACGTAAACCTGTTGAATTACTGAAGTAATACACCTAGGATCCAACCTCTGCCTAAAGTAACTATGACTGTATCCCAGATTAAGCAGAACTTGGATACCACACTTTAAGCTAAAAGGAGGGCTTAGGGGCCTATTCATCAACACTAAAATAACGTTTTTAAGGACATTTTCCTTAAATAACGTTATTTTGGTATTCATGTAGCCACTTAGCATAGGAGATATCTGTGATATCTCCTGTGCTAAGTTCCCCTGCGTTAATTTCCACACTCCCCATACATTAGTACATTATTATGGGGATGTGGAAATTGTGGTATTCATCAAATTCCGAAAATTATCAATTTTCGGAATTTGATGCAGTTACTATTCGCCACTGTGAGGTGGCGAATAGCAGAATCGACTTACCTGTATCCGCGTGTGCAGGTCCTCCGGCGCTCTGCTCCGTCCTCAGGCTCCGGAGGCTGGTCTGTCATGTGTGCTCCCCAGCAGAGCACAAGAAAGTTTAGATTAAAAAAAAAAAATTTTTTTTTTTTTTCTCTAATCTGTCATTTGGTCAGCTGGGAAATCACATGACAGACCAGCAGGACGGAGCCGGAGGCTGCTGCGCGGACAGGTAAGTCGGGGGGGGGGGGGAGGTGAGCGGAGGGGGGGGGTGCACAAACTTAACGCAGGCAGTGCTGCGCATGCGCTGGTTTTACAGATGTAACAGTAGGCAGGGAAAGTATCTATTTCCCGAAAAGCTGTCATCGCAAAAATGACAGCTTTTCGGAATAGATACTTATGGAGAGGTGGAATGATGAATTCCACCTATAATTAGCTAGAACTCCATGAGAGTTCTAAAGCTAATTATCTCCAGATAATTTTTATGTTTAATGAATAGGCCCCTAAGTCAGAAAAACATGAAAAACAATATTTAAAGGATCTGTAAGACTCCATAGCTCGTCTAGCCTCCTCATTGTAGACATTGCAAAAAATTTGAGGGTTTGGTTAAGTTTTAAAGACTAGATTTGAATCCCAAAGGGCGACTAGAGGACTGTATGGAGTTTGCAAATGCATCTCTCCATGCAGGAACATCTGTATCCAGTGCCAGATTAATGTCCACATGGGCCTGGAGCTGAAATTTATGATGGGCCTATTGTATGCCGCTGAAGGGGGTGGGACAAGTGCCGTAGCAGTGTGACTGGTAATGTGGGGCCATGACCAGTGCGGTGTGGTTGTGGTTTACATAGGGGTGTGGCCAGTGCAGCATTCTCCCAGGACGCTCCGGGCAGTGCTGCATTTTCAGGTGCCGGTGGCCTCAGTACCTCTACGCAACGGCATGACGTTACGAACTTAAGAGGCACGGGGCTGGCACAAGGTGCTCCGGAGTTAGCCCTGCTATGCCGCTGACTGTGCATGTGTAGGCCAGCACTCCTGTGCAAAGTATAGTGCTATAGCGTCTGGTGCCCTCCTAATTACCTCTGGCTGTGAAGGGCGGGAACCATGTAGCAGTCGAATGGGCGGCACTCTGGATGACTTGTATAAAACACATTAAAATCCATTTAAGTTAACAACATTTCAGAACTTGTATTCATCCTTTCAGTAATCCTGACGAAAGAATAAATACAAGTTCTGAAGCGTTGATAACTTAAACTGAGTTTTAGTGTGTTTTATAAAAGCCGTCCAGAGTGCCGCCCATTTGACTGCTATATATATATGTGTATGTGGGTGTGTACATACATACACACCCACATACACGTAAATTGTGTAGGTACAGGGGCTTGAGGCACACTTAAGGGGACTGAAGCAGGTGTGGTGTAGTATGTTGACAGTCATGAAAATGTCGACATTAGGGTTAGGCTACATGGGGGGGTTAGGCACTAGGGGAAGGTTAGAGTTAGGCTACGGGGGGAGGAGGATAGGGTTAGGCACTAGGGGGAGGTTACAGTTAGACTGCGGGGGGAGGAGGTTAGGGAAAGGCATTATAAGGTAAGGGGTAGGCATTAGGGTTAGTGAGGTCATGACCCAATCCAGAAGCCGTGCTGGAGTCACTGCAGCCATTAGGAGCAGGTCAGTGAGCGCTGGGCCAACAGGGATGATATGTCGACATTCCATCACTATCTACATGAATGTTCGACACGGACAACTTCAACATTATGACCATCTTGACATTCTCCTATTAACATGATGAATGTTTACATATCATTCCACATCCGCTTCAGTCCCCTTAAATGTGTCTGAAACTCCTGTACCATCCCTATTTACCACCATGTGTGTGTATGTATATATACGCACACACGTACGTGCATATATATACACGTGTGTATATATATATATATATATATATATACACACACACATATATTCACACAAGTACGTACATATATACATGTGTGTGTGTGTATATACACATACATATCCACAAACATACATTTACACACATACATATACACACACAAGTACGTACATATATGTATGTGTATATATATATATATATATATATATATACATACACACACACATATATATACACACAGACACAAGTACGTGCATATATACACGTGTGTGTCTGTGTATACACATACATATACACAAACATACATTTACACACATACATATACACACACTCAAGTACGTACATATATGTATATATTAGGGATGTGCAGGCTCGGTTCTACTCGGTTCCGTTCACCGGATCTTATTGGGTTTCAGCTGTCACGAGTTTTGGATAGCCAATAAGATTCGGTAAAAAGAACCGAACGGAACCGAGTAGAACCGAGCCTGCACATCCCTAGTATATATATATATATATATATATATATATATATATATATATACACACACGCATATATATACACACATACACACAGACACAAGTACGTGCATATATACACGTGTGTATATAAACATACATATACACAAACATACATTTACACACATACATACATATATATACACACACAAACAAGTATGTGCATATATATACACATATATAAAGTACATGTGTGTGTATGTATATATATATATATATATATATATATATATATACACATATATACACACACACACACACATATACGTGTGGGTGTATATATATATATATATATATATATATATATATATGTGTAGATACACAAGCTCTTATACCCACCTAATATTATAGATAGATAATAGATAATTACATACATATATAGAGTAGACAGAGGCCAGACATTACACTGACCTGAGTAAAGCTAATCCTGACATGCTTGGCTGAGCTGCCTTCCCTCTTCAACTAGGCGCTTGACACCGCTTTGGAGTAGGATGGTTCAGGAGGCGGAGCCTCAGTATAATGGAGGTGGAGCTTCGGCGGGGCTTCCGAGGTGGGCGGGGCTTCAGCGGCCCACGGGTGGGCGGGGCTTTGTCCTGGCCTGTCGATCCTCCAAGAGGAGGGGAACGGGTGGGGACCGGGGAGGTCAGAATGGGCTAAGCTCTATTTATGACAGCCATTAGGTGAGAGAGCTGGCTGAGCTGTTCCTTAGTGTTGACAGGAAAGAAAAAACTTTTTTTTCCTGCCTGCACTGCAGTCGGTGTGGGCCTATTTTCAATGGGAGGCCTGGAGCTGTAGCTCCACCCGCCCCATTGTTAATCCGGCCCTGTCTGTATCAGTAAAATTGAGAACTGAAAATTTTACCTAAAACACTAAGAACCTCATTCAGAGTCGGTCGTGAGTGCCGATGCGCTCGCAGTCGTCTCGATGGTTGGTCCTGCGCACGCGCAGCGGCCGCACTGCGCTTTCGCAAGCCCCGGAGTGAGAGAGAAAATCTCTCGCTTCGATGTTGATCGACAGCTCGCCCCGTTTTGTAGACGGGGCGGGGGGGTGGTTTCACAAATGGAGGCGTTCCCATGCGAACGCCTGCCGTTTTGTGAGCAGCCGCACTGACATCAATGATGTCAGTGGGGAGCTTCCTGCTCAAACAGAGCAGGAAGCTCCCTGGGGCTTACGAGTGCCAAGACCCAACCTTAGGGTCTCGTCGTAAGCCCCGATGGTCGCAATGGTGATGACCATCGCGACCATCACCCTGGTCGCTAGCTTAGCTAACAACCAGGAGGCCGCACTTGAATAATGAAGCGGCCGCCCTCATTCAGAGCGAGCGGTCGCTTCCTGCGACCGCCTCTGAATGAGGTCCTAAGTGCCAACCCCTCTGGCTGAGTGACAGGAAGATGAGGTAGGGAAGTTTCTCTTCCTGCACCAGTCTCGCTAATCAATGATGATAAAACGCTTCGGACATAACTGCCTTGGAGGAATATCTGTGATAACGGTCTTCTTGGCCAAACTAGTGTCACCAGACTTTGGAACTTTGTACCCTAGTCATCACGGGTAGACACATTGCCATCAGAGGGAACAGGTAAATTAAATGAAAATTAAAAAACCTAGGACCATTTTGAGCATTAATGGGCAGACAGTACCTATTTTTCTATGTGGGTTTTGGTTTGCTTATTAAGGCATAGGGCAGGGTACACATTAGAACGACGGCCAATTGTGCAGATGGTCAGGCGATTTCCCGTCGCCCCGGACCGTCACAGATTGGCTGTACACACTGCACGATTTAATGAACGACAGAGCGATACCTAGTTCCATCCTTCAATAAGATGCATAGCCGTACACATGATATCGTTTGATTGAAGTGCATTCGGATGACGTCCGCAGAAGCGTCAAATTGTGCATACACAGACAATATGCACGATTTTTCTTTCTGATACGGCAAATCGTGCCACTATCGCTCTAATGTGTACCAGGCCTTAAGCAGGAGTGAAATCTTAGCCCCAATTAGTCCCTCCCCTTCGATGATCTGTACATCAGGCATGTGCTCAACAAAATTGAACCATTTCCATTCTAAATCCTGTAAACCCAAGCCAAGGCTAAGATCTGTCTAAGAGTCCCCACTCGCAACATACAGATATGTCCTCATACTGTATATGTAGCATCAATACGCCACACGGTGCAAGACATTCAGCGTGACAGAGTTGCTCCGCGATTTGTAGTTTCTTCTTTTTCTTTAAAATTTGTTTTTTATTTGCATCTCAGATGCAGTGACACACTCAGGGTCTCATTCAGACCCGCTCGCAAGTGGGTCGACGTTGGGCTCTGCGCATGTGCAAGCCCCGGAGCGAGAGAGAAATTTTCTCGCTCCGGGGCTCACTACAAAAGGGACGGCTGTCGATGGTGATCGACAGCTCGCCCCGTTTTGCAGGCGTGGCGGGGGGGGGGGGTGGCTTCACAAACGCAGGCGTTCCCAAACGAACACCTGCCGTTTGTGGGCGGCCCCACTGACATCACCAGGCAAACCGCCGCTACGGGTTTCGTACCAAATGGGGCATGATGTCGAGTGACAGCACGCCCCCTTTGGTGGGCGGGCCGGGGGCGTGGCTGCCCAGACAGAGGTGTTCCCATGGGAACACCTGCCATCTGGGGCCGGCCCCACTGACATCACAAGTGATGTCAGTGGGAGAGCTTCCGGCTCTGTTAGAGCCGGAAGCTCTCTGGGGCTTGTGGCAGACGAGACCCTACCACAAGGGCCTCGCCGCAAGCCCCGATGGACGCGATGGTCTTGACAATCGCGACCATCAACCTGGCCGCTCGCTAAAGCTGTGGGTGGTCACCCACAGCCTAGCGAGCGGCCAGGAGGCCGGCTCTTTTTAGAGATGCGGCCGCCCTCATTCAGAGCGAGCTGCTCGCATTTTGCGAGCGGCTCTGAATGAGGGCCTCAGTGTACTAGAGACGCTGGGCTGCAACTTAATCCGCACAAGAATTAGTTTTAAAACCGGTACAAAGTCGCACATCAAGCTCAATGTAAGTTTGTGTGGAACAAAGCTGCGGCATCATAGCATAGTATAGACTCATTCGCACAAAGATGTACAAATGTCGTACATCAAACTGATCGGTGTTATCTAGCAATGTAGTTGTGTCACTTCCAGTTCTCTTTATGCGAATAAGACGCACATGTTGAGCGAGAGGCCGCAGGCTACACACTTGCTGATAGGTGGGCAGAGAAAGTTGCTCCCCAGCCGCTCCGATTGTGGATTACACACAATCATAGCAGTGCGTTACCTTATAGAAAGTCTGATGGGAATTATGCAAGTTGTGCATTCCCCAGCACACTATCGGTATAGTGTTCTGTCTCCCTGCAGTAACACAGGAGAATGGCTCTACATCAGCTTGTTATAAGCAGGTGACTGAAACAGCGGGGTATAATGGGGGGGTGCAGGGGTAGCTCTCATCAGTCAGTGGTACGCAAGTACAAAGTGACCTGGGCATACACCACCCTTCCTGCATACTACAAGGTGATCTCTCCTCTGCTGCCCCGCACAGCACAGGGGAAGGGACCAGCGGTCGCACAGACACTTCCAGCACATCTTCAAGGGCCCCTAGAATCATGGGGCCATAGGCAGCTGGCTAGCGTGCCCGTATGTTAAGACAGCGCTGATTATTCTATTGGCCAAAGATGATAATAATAATACTTTGTCATTGACAACACAAATGATGCCAAAGAAAAACCAAACAGCACTATACCACATAATTAAACAGGCAGCAATTACATTAATATTTAAACAGAATTAGCCAATCAACAATTTAAATCAAACATTTAGCACACGCACAGCAGTTGGAAAGAAACTATTATGCGAGTGCGCACAGCTCTGAAATGCCTGTTAGATATCAGTTCTCAAAAAGATCATGGATAGGATGGCTGGGATCTGCTAGAATAGATTTCCACAGCAGCCTTTTTTCATATATCTCCTGAGTGTGTGGTAGCACAACTTCTATAATTCTACTAGCCGTCCCCAGAGCCGGCCCTAACCAATTTGGTGCCCTAGGCAAGATTTTGGTGCCCCCTAGCAGATAATCCCACCACACTACACTCTGCAGACACTCTCCCCCACCTCTTCATACATACTCTTCCTTGCTTTAGGAGTCTGGCAGAGGACATAAAATTGTGATCTCTCTTCTCTGCACACAGCACGCACACTGATCCAGTTGCTGCCCATCTCACAGCACCCCTGGCCTCATCCAGCACCCCACATCCAGAATAGCTCCCCTGGCCTCATTATGCAACTCTTATCCAGCTGTCAGCACCCCTCATTCATATAATGCAGAGAGCGTCACAGTGAGGGTCATATAATGCAGAGTGCGTCACAGTGAGGTCATATAATGCAGAGTGCGTCACAGTGAGGACATATAATGCAGAGTGCGTCACAGTGAGGACATATAATGCAGAGTGCGTCACAGTGAGGACATATAATGCAGAGTGCGTCACAGTGAGGACATATAATGCAGAGTGCGTCACAGTGAGGACATATAATGCAGAATGCGTCACAGTGAGGACATATAATGCAGAGTGCGTCACAGTGAGGACATATAATGCAGAGTGCGTCACAGTGAGGACATATAATGCAGAGTGCGTCACAGTGAGGACATATAATGCAGAGTGCGTCACAGTGAGGACATATAATGCAGAGTGCGTCACAGTGAGGACATATAATGCAGAGTGCGTCACAGTGAGGACATATAATGCAGAGTGCGTCACAGTGAGGACATAATGCAGAGTGCGTCACAATGAGGGACATATAATGCAGAGTGCGTCACAATGAGGGACATATAATGCAGAGTGTGTCACAATGAGGGCCATATAATGCAGTGTGTGTCACAATGAGGGCCATATAATGCAGTGTGTGTCACAGTGAGGGCCATATAATGCAGTGTGTGTCACAATGAGGGACATATAATGCAGAGTGTGTCACAGTGAGGGACATATAATGCAGAGTGCGTCACAGTGAGGACATATAATGCAGAGTGTGTCACAATGAGGGACATATAGTGCAGAGTGTGTCACAATGAGGGACATATAATGCAGTGTGTGTCACAATGAGGGACATATAATGCAGTGTGTGTCACAGTGAGGGCCATATAGTGCAAAGTGTGTCACAATGAGGGACATATAATGCAGTGTGTGTCACAATGAGGGACATATAATGCAGTGTGTGTCACAGTGAGGGCCATATAATGCAGTGTGTGTCACAATGAGGGACATATAATGCAGAGTGTGTCACAGTGAGGGACATATAATGCAGAGTGCGTCACAGTGAGTGACATATAATGCAGAGTGTGTCACAGTGAGGGACATATAGTGCAGTGTGTGTCACAGTGAGGGACATATAATGCAGAGTGTGTCACAGTGAGGGACATATAGTGCAGAGAGTGCAGCAGTGAGGGACATATAGTGCAGTGTGTGTCACAGTGAGTGACATATAATGCAGAGTGCGTCACAGTGAGGACATATAATGCAGAGCGCGTCACAGTGAGGACATATAATGCAGAGTGCGTCACAGTGAGGACATATAATGCAGAGTGCGTCACAGTGAGGACATATAATGCAGAGTGCGTCACAGTGAGGACATATAATGCAGAGTGCGTCACAGTGAGGGACATATAGTGCAGAGAGTGCAGCAGTGAGCACCATAAAACACAGAACAGTGATCAGTGGCCCACATATAACTTATAACACAGATAATATAAATACACCCCTTACACACATATACATAAAATGAATACACCTCCCCCCCCCCCCCCCACAAATACACACTACATTAATCCACCATGACCACCCCCCTAGATGATACTGGCACTTACCTGTCCTGGAAGAAGTTGTGTGGTCCCTGCTGGGACTGTGCTCCATGGCACCGGATAGGAGAGGAAGAGCCTGTGAGATAACAGAGAAGAGACTGGAGAGGAAGGGGCGGGGACCCGGGCTTAGGGGGTGGGGTCTCAGGTAGGGAAAGCAGTGTGCATGTAGAACAGGGGATGGAGACCCGAGGTTAGGAGGCGTGGTCTCGGGCAGGGAAACGAGTGGCCATGTATGTAGTATAGACAGGAGGGGAGGGGATGGTCTCAGGCATAGTGACAGCCCTGGTCAGAGCGAGCGAGGATAAGAAGGAGCCACAGTCAGACTGCCCGAGGCCAGCCGCAGCACAGAGTACTGTAATAATGAGCCAGTGTGTGCGACTCATCATTACTGCGGCTGCAGGCCCCTTCACTGTCGCGGGACCCAGTGCATTGCACCTGCTAACAGTACTGAGCCGCTGGATGCCCCTTAGGCATTCCAAATTCCCTAGGCATTTGCCTAGAATGCCTAGGGCCGGCTCAGGCCGTCCCAACGCCCTACGCTCAGCCACAGTACAATTCCTGTACCTGCCAACAATCCCATAAGTCAAGATACTTTCCACAATGCTAGGATAAAACTTTAGAAGGGTCCCCCTACTCACACACGCTAATCTTAAGTGACGCAAAAAAAAAAAAAAGAAGCAAGTGTTGATGTGCTTATTTAGCCAAGAAGGCTGAGTTCAGGGACCATGTCAAGGTATCCGAAATAAAAAACACCAGCAATTTAAAAGACGACACTACCTCGATGGTCAGACCACAAACAGGGGCCTTTATAGGAGCATTTCGTGTCCTGAAATCGACGATCATTTCCTTTGTTTTTATTGTGTTTAGTAGTAGGCAGTTTCCACTGCTCCACTTTCACATTCCAGCCACCTCAGCTCTATAGGAAAGCTCATCCCCGGTATTTATTAGACCAACGACAGTGATGCCGTCTGCAAATTTAACGACCTTAACAGACCGGGACTGAGAGGCACAATCATGGGTGAACAATTAATACAGAGCTGGGCTCAAGATACACCCCTGCGGGACTCCAACATTCAGCACCAACTCCTTGGAACTGGATTTCCCCATCTTGCAGATGAAGGTAAAACAACTGATATAAAAAAATAAAAGAAGAAAACTGTTGCTATAGGCAGCATAGTGCAGAGGCACTAAATTCCTGGGGCATTAAAGAGAACGGAGCATCCTGTAAGGTGGGCATAGAGATGTCGAGGGGTTACAAAATGTGCAACAGCAATTATAAGGGGGTTACTTTTAAGTAAGTCACCCTGCCATTTAAACCAGCTGCACTTCTTAGCCCCATGTGTCCTTCGTAGTGAAGAGGTTAAAAGGAACCCGTGGGAGAATATAAGAGGCTAAAACGCCCCACTTTAATATACAATCACCCAAATAATAGAGTATATAATGCAGTATTGGGAGGAAGGTAACACCAGACTGGATTAATCTTTATCTTCAAGTACGTACCAAGACATACAGGTACAAATAGAGCCCTTGTAATGCACTGTAATATGACCTTAAAAGGACAGCTAGGCAATCTACCTCCTGACTAGTATAAATCAGACATTATGTGGCATGAAAAACAAGGTATTAATAATCTGAGCGCTTCACGTGTAAGAAGGAAATGCTTCAACAGGTTATAAAGATGTATACCCACAATACACCCAAATTAGAACAGAAAAAATACACAGATAAACCTTGCGCAGAACCTTCAATGGGGGTAATTATTAAATGGTTTGTTATAATGAAACCACCATAGAAAATCACTTTATAAAAATTTCCCACAACAAATGTTCTTGAAGCAATATGTTCAATATTAAATAATTTTCATGCTTCTAAATCCTCTTCTTCAGAGTGTATCGGTCTGCCCAAAAAGTCACAAATGTCACTCGCTGATTTCTTCATATACACTGTGGTATCTCTTTGTTCCTCAATGAAAAAAAATATGAGATATGGTAAGAACTTACCCTTGTTATCTCTATTTCTACGAAGTCCATAGGGTTCCACAGGATACCTTGGGGTATAGGTGTGACGTCAGTCGCAGGGCACCAAAGAGTTAAGCTTTCAGCCTCCCAGGATGCACTAGGTCCCCCTCCTATACCCCGCCCCCAGGCCAAGGCACCTCAGTTAGTTACCAAGCCATAGGCCGGAGGAGGAGAAGGAAGAGAGAGAACAAAGATCTGGACACATACAAGAATCACATTCTCACCAGAGGGAGACGGAAAACCGGTGACCAGAGCAAAGCCCATCTGCAGCACAGGTGCGACAGGGCGGGAGTCCTGTGGAACCCTATGGACTTCGTAGAAATAGAGATAACAAGGGTAAGTTCTTACCATATCTCATATTTTCTACTTCAGGGTCCATAGGGTATCCACAGGATACCTTGGGGATGTCCCAAAGCAGTATCCTTTAAGGGTGGGGACGCTCCTGTGCAGAAAGGAGAATCCGCCGCCCGAAGGAAGCATCCTGAGAGGCGAAGGTGTCAAACCTGTAATACCTCACGAAGGTATGGACAGAAGACCACGTAGCAGCCTTGCAGATCTGAACTGCCGAGGCACCACGTCAAGCTGCCCACGAAGGACCCACAGACCTAGTGGAATGAGCCTTCAGAGAAGGAGGAACCGGTAGGCCTTCATGAAGATAAGCTTCAGAAATAGCCATACGGATCCAGGCTGCCAAAGTTTGCTTTGAAGCAGGCCAACCCTTTTTACAGAAGCCATAGAGGACAACAAAGCGTCCGACTTCCTAAACAAAGAAGTGCGGTCCACATAAGTCCTTAAGGCCCGCACAACATCCAAAGAGGCCTCACCCACGGAAAGACCCGGTGAGTTAAAGGCCGGAACAACTATTTCCTCGTTAACATGAAACTGGGAAACAACTTTGGGAAGAAACTTGGGCCGAGTGCGGAGCACTGCCCTGTTCCCATGAAAAACCAAGAAAGGGGGTCTACAAGAAAGAGCCCCTAACTCAGAAACACGTCTGGCTGAAGCAACGGCCAGAAGGAAAACAGTCTTAGCTGTTAGCCATTTAATATCCACTGAGCCCAGTGGTTCAAACGGCGGTCCTTGGAGAGCCCTCAGGACCACAGCCAAATCCCAAGGCGCCACAGGTGGAACAAAGGGCGGCTGAATACGGAGAACACCTTGCATAAAGGTGCGCACATCCGGGATTGTAGCAATCCTACGGTGAAACCAGACAGATAGGGCCGAAACCTGTACCTTCAAAGAAACAAGGCGAAGCCCATGATCTAGTCCCGCTTGCAGGAAGGCGAGAATCCGAGACAGACGAAACTCCCGCGGTGCATAACCTCTCGGTCGACACCACTGGAAGAACATATGCCACACGCGATGGTATATCCTCGCGGAAGACGGTTTCCGAGCTCGTAACATGGTACGCACCACAGAGCTGGAAAACCCCCGGGACCTCAGCATGGCCGTCTCAATAGCCACGCCGCCAAAGACAGCCGAGTCAGGTCCGGGTGAAGACAAGGACCCTGAGACAGAATGTCCGGTCGTAGCGGCAACCGCAGAGGACTGTCCACGGACAGACCCTGAAGGTCTGAGAACCAGTGCCGTCTGGGCCACGCGGGAGCTATCAACAGGAGCATCCCTCCTTCCTGTTTGAATTTCCGGACTACCCGTGGAAGAAGGGAGACCGGAGGGAACAGGTATGTGAACCTGAACGTCCACCGGACGGACAGAGCATCCACCAGAGACGCCCCTTCGTCTCTTGTGCGAGACCCGTATACCGGCAACTTGTTGTTGTGCCGGGACGCCATGAGGTCGATTTCTGGAAGACCCCACCTGTCCACCAGTAGTTGAAAAACGTCCGGGTGCAGGGACCATTCCCCTGGATGAACGTCCTGGCGACTTAGAAAGTCCGCCTGCCAATTTAGCACTCCCGGGATGAAGACCGCTGATATGGCCGGAAGATTGCGCTCCGCCCAAACCAGGATCCGAGAGACCTCTACGAGAGCCTCCCGACTGCGAGTTCCTCTTTGCCTGTTTATGTAGGCCACGGTGGTAGCATTGTCCGACTGGACCTGCACCGGGTGACCCTGGAGAAACCGCTGTGCCTGCAGGAGAGCATTGAAGACCGCACGGAGTTCCAAGATATTTATTGGAAGCTCCGCTTCTGTCGGCGTCCACCTGCCCTGGAACAAGTGTGGACCCGAAACTGCTCCCCAGCCCCGAAGACTGGCGTCCGTTGTCAACAGGACCCAATTTGGAACCCAGAACGGACGTCCCTTGTTGAGGTGGGTCGTCTTTAACCACCACGCAAGGGACAGGCGAACCTCCGGGGTGAGCACAATCGTCTGGAACTTCAGAGACTGAGGCAGCCCGTTCCACTTGGACAGGATCAGGTGCTGCAGAGGTCTGGAGTGAAACAGGGCGTATTCCACCATGTCGAACACCGACACCATGGAGCCCAGTAACCTCATCGCCGAGTGTAAGGACACCCGGCGGCTGTGCAGACAACTGCGCACCCTTGACTGTAAAGCAGAGATCTTGTCCTCCGTCACGAAGATCCTTTGCTGTCCCGAGTTCAATAAGGCTCCAAGATGCAGAATCCTCAGAGACGGGATTAGAGTGGACTTCTGCCAGTTGATTAGCCAGCCGTGCCGTTGCAGCAGTGCAATGGTCAGGTCCAAGTGGTGTAACAGGAGCTCTGGAGATCCTGTCACCAATAACAGGTCGTCCAAGTACGGCAACATGCGGACTCCTTGCAGCCGCAGAGAAGCCGCCATGACCGTCATCACCTTGGTGAAACACGTGGTGCTGTCGCCAGGCCAAAAGGTAACGCCCGAAACTGGAAATGGTCGCTGCGGTTGCAAACCGAAAGAACTCTTGATGGCGCAAAAGAATAGGGACATGCAGGTAAGCGTCCTGTATGTCCAATGACACCATGTAGTCCCCAGGTTCCAGCGCCAGAATGATGGACCGTAGGGTCTCCATCCGAAACTTCGGGACCCGCAAAGACTTGTTGAGTGCTTTGAGGTTGAGAATCGGACGATATGACCCATTGGGTTTCTGTACCAAAAATAGATTTGAATAGAAACCCTGGCCCCTCTGGGAGAATGGAACAGGCACTATAACTCCAGCCTGGAGCATAGTGTGCAATACCTTCCGCAGCTCCGTAGCCTTGTTCCGGTCTGATGGTAGACCCGTGGTGAAGAATCGAGCCGGGGGTCTGTGCCGGAAGGAGAGGGCGTACCCGTGAGAGACCACCTCCAGAACCCAAGTGTCTGTCGTAGTGAACGACCAACACCGGGAGAACTGCAGCAGGCGGCCTCCCACCCTGGGATCCCCCAAGGGGAGACCCGGACCGTCAGGCCGCAGGCTTGTCATCTGGCTTGGGGGCCGGACGTCTGGTACTCCATGCCTGTTTCCGGGGCTTGCCCGATTTCTTAGGGCCAGCCTGTCGAGGAAACGACTGTGGTTTGGGCCTGCCCTGGGCCCTAGATGACCGAAAGGACGATGGTCCAGAACCAGAAGGAGCAGCGGCCGACGGGAGACAAGCAGATTTGGCTGCCGCCAGCGTGGCCACAATCTTATCCAGATCCGGACCGAAGAGAACTTCTCCGGTAAACGGCAACGCTTCCAGACCTTTCTTGGATCTGCGTCCGCCTTCCAGGATCGCAGCCACAAGGTGCGACGAGCAGCTACCGCTGCTGAAGAAATTCTAGACACCAGAGTACTAATATCTAGAGCCGCCTCGTTGATGTAGGTGGCCGAATCACGGAGATTGCCAATCAACTCCGCTTGTTCGGCCGGACAGTCGGATTCAAAAGAAGCCTCTAATGAATCCGCCCAGCGCTCCATCGCTCTGGCAACCCAGCAAATGGCCATAGCCGGCCGTGCTGCCCCCCCTGCAAGGGAATAAGCGGACTTCAGGCAGATTTCTACCTTGCGGTCCGTAGCATCCTTAAGGGAGGACATGGATGGCATCGGCAATGTGGCACTACGGACAAGACGGGTCACGTGAGAATCCACCTGTGGAGGGGATTCACACTTAGCAAAATAATTATCCGCGAACGGATAAGCCACCGCCAGGCGTCTCTGCGGCTGGTATCTTTTGCCAGGTTGTTTCCACGCCTCCTCTAAATGGTCCACCAACTGACCCGAAAGAGGAAAGACTGTGGCATCGCCCTTCACATCTTTGAAAAAGGCATACTTAGATTTAGCCGCTGGGGGAACTTCGTCCTCAATCACCAAGGCTGTGCGGACCGCCCGAATAAGTCCAGGAATATATACTTTGGACTTAGCATCAGCGTCCTTAGTATGGAAAGGTTCCTGATCGTAAGGATCCAGAATCTCCCCATCATCAGACGTCCCTTCGTCATCCTCATAAGGAGCGGACAGAGACGCCACCGGCCTTTTATGAGGCCGCATCACAGACTCCCCTTGCAATACATCCGACAAGTGCTGTAAAGAACTCGTCAGGGAGTTAACCCACGCTGGCTCCTGAGAACCCGGGAGCGGGGAAATAGGGAGACTGTGGGGTACCACCAATTGTCGTGGGAACCCCTGCATGGGTGACGACACCACAGACTGCTGGGACAAACCCATCGGAGTAAACGCGGGCTGCGGAGCTAACTGGCCCACTAAAGCTGTTAACGCCTGAGCGAAACAAGCCCAGGGCGGCTCCTGTACCGGTGCTGTAACCGTAATAGGCCGCGCCATGGACAACACTGCCGGCAAAGGCCCTCCGCGCTACCCTCCCCCTCCGCTAACGGTACTTTGCACGTGGTACACTGTAGCCGGAGGGGAAAATCACTTTCAGACATGATGGCACCACGTATGTGACCTCTCTCACCAATTAAGTATTAAATAGGCGAGAGACCACCCTGCAGCACCGCACCGCAAGGGCTTTAGCAGAAAGAACAGGGACAGTAATAAAGCTGACAGTTTAGTGAAGAATAGTTACAGGCAGCGCTAGCACAGTCACATACAATGCAGAGAAATAACAATTCCTGCACTAACAGCGCTGATCACTCAACTACACAGACACAGGGCCTGGTAGGACACAGCGCTGCATACACAGACCTGAGCCACAGCGGAGGAGAGGTATGCGGGGGGACCCAGACCACGATGCTTCCTTCCAGACTTCCAGCAGCGTTCACCATGCGTTGCAGAGAAGATGGCCGCCGAGGAGCAGAGAGAAGCTGGCCTGGGGGAGGAGCGCTGACACAGGACCAGTCAGCACAGTGCAGAGAGGGCTGTGTGCAGCGGGGGAGGCGCCGGCTGTGAGACAGGGAAGGCGCGCTCCCCTGGCATGCATTTAACCCCTGGGACGCCGCAGCGCTACCGCTCTGCTGCGGTCCGCTGTCCCAGGGGGTAGTGGAAGCGCAGGTTGGTCGCCTGGCTCCACGCTGCAGCCAGTCCCCAGGGAGCCCCCTGCCTGGGGACTTAGGACCATGTGATCAGCGGGGACCCACCGCGGGACCCCGCTGCTTACCTCTGTCCCCCTTGAATCCGGCCATGGTCCGGAGCATCTGGGGTCACCGCTAGCTGTGACCCCAGACGCCCACCAGCATCCCCGGATCAGTACCGGCGTTCTGGTACCGGCGGGGTGTAGGGAAGACAGCATGGACGTCAGGACTGACTGTCCATGCTGTTCATCCAGTTGTGCAGCCACAGCTGCATGAAGAATAAGCTTCAGGGGCTCTTCTAGCCCCCACTCCAACAGGTGCACCCGACTCCGGCCGGGCACCAAACTAAACTGAGGTGCCTTGGCCTGGGGGCGGGGTATAGGAGGGGGACCTAGTGCATCCTGGGAGGCTGAAAGCTTAACTCTTTGGTGCCCTGCGACTGACGTCACACCTATACCCCAAGGTATCCTGTGGATACCCTATGGACCCTGAAGTAGAAATGGGAGACAAAAGAGGGCCACAATAGTGTAATACAATTTTTATTTGACAGTGTGTTTAAAATATATTGAGGCTGCGTACCAGATTATAGGGTGTATAATAACACCATCAAGCGTGTGTAGATAACAACAACAGGGTACCTCCTGGGTTCAAGAATCCACTCTCATCGCTTTCCAGTCTGGGATAGCTGGTCCTCAAGATAGTCCCCAACGCGTTTCAGCTTACTGAAGAGCCTTTGTCAAGGTGGGTTTGGGCTAGACCACAGATCTTCCTTATATCCCTCCCCATGTGTTATGATTGGTTAATACCCGTTTCTTACAGTCAATAGGGATATACCTTCATTAACAACAAATACATCATAAAGGACGTTTTATGTGTCCCCCCTTGACTATTTGGATGTCAATAACTGCCGCACAATGTGTATTATTCGTTAAAATCCGTATGCGTTCCACCGCGATTTCCGCATGGAACGCTTACACTTCCGGGGTCCCCTTCCGGGGCTCTGCTTGTTGTGCGTTCCATTGATGCTTATGGGTGGAACGCATCAACTTCCGGCTTCCGCCGGAGGGATTGCTGTAATGTTCGTCTGCCGGAAGTAGGTGGTGTCCACAGTGTTCCATCTCTTTGCCGCGTGGAACGCAGACACTTCCGTACCTCCCTGCTAAGTACAGTTATGTAGTCATTGCAACGCGGTATCCATTAGTCCAATTACAGAACCATCACATACCATGCAATGGATTTAGTGTGGCCCATACCATCCAATAATCGGGGACACATAATTACAGTTACATAAAGTGCATAAGTGTATATAAATATATATATAAAAATAAATAAATATATAAAAAATTCAAGCCAATCTGAAGAAATTAAAAATGGGAACAATAAAAGGGATTAATATACATATAAAAGGAAACAATTAAAAATGTATCTTCAGCTCATAATCCATATTTAATCCTTTAGGGTGGAGCGTTCCCATCTCATAGATCATTTTCATTTCTGTTTTTGCTAAACTGTTATCTATTTTCTTTTTCCTCCAATGCTTTTCAACTATTTTTATACCCATTATCTTGTTAATACCGGAAATAGAGCTATTGTGGTATTCTTTGAAATGACTGGAAACTGAGTGTTTGTCAAACCCTTTTTTAATGTTTCTCACATGCTCAGACCATCTTTCTTTCAGGGAACGAGTGGTGCGGCCTATGTATTGGAGACCGCACTTACACTCAATGAGGTATATGCAATTGGTACTGTTGCATGTGATAAATTGAGAAATATCATGTACAAATTACCTGCTTTCCTATATATAAAAGTCGGTTTGTCTGGAATAAATGGTTTTAAGACTGGATCTTTTTGTAAAAGGTACCAGTATTTTCTAATCAATTTTTCAATAGTTTTATATTGTCCATTAAAGGTGGTGATTAATGGTATTTTCAAAGTCTCTTGATTTGTATTTTTAGGTTTTGGTACCAGTAAGGATTCTCTGTTGATTTGTTCCATTTCTCTGATCGGGTTCTCTAACTCTTTGTTGGAGTAACCTTTGGCATAAAATTTCTTTTGCATAACTCCTGCTTGTTCCAAGAAAACGTCTTTTTCCGTACAGTTTCGCCTTATTCTTCTAATTTGTCCTTTCGGTATGTTTTTGAGCCAAACTGGATGGTGGTTACTTTTTATATTTATATATGAATTACTATCTGTAGGTTTCGTATGGTTCTTCGTATGTATGTGATTATCCTTAATATAAATATTGAGGTCTAAAAATATAATATCTGTTTTACTATGATTGAATAAAAGACAAATATTAAAAACATTCAGATTCAATGTATCGCAAAAGGTTATTGACATCCAAATAGTCAAGGGGGGACACATAAAACGTCCTTTATGATGTATTTCTTGTTAATGAAGGTATATCCCTATTGACTGTAAGAAACAGGTATTAACCAATCATAACACATGGGGAGGGATATAAGGAAGATCTGTGGTCTAGCCCAAACCCACCTTGACAAAGGCTCTTCAGTAAGCTGAAACGCGTTTGGGACTATCTTGAGGACCAGCTATCCCAGACTGGAAAGCGATGAGGGTGGATTCTTGAACCCAGGAGGTACCCTGTTGTTGTTATCTACACACGCTTGATGGTGTTATTATACACCCTATAATCTGGTACGCAGCCTCAATATATTTTAAACACACTGTCAAATAAAAATTGTATTACACTATTGTGTCGACCTTTTTCATGTCGATCTTTGGACCCTGTAGACCATTTGCATCTGTCGACCTTCTTGCATGTCGACCTCCTTGCATGTCGACCTTTTGTACCTGTCGATCTATTGACTGTCTAACAACTGGGGTAGATCTAGACATTGTCTAACTAATTTTTGTCTATCTCTTATACCACACCCGTCCAAACAGCCTCAGGCTACTGTAGTTTGCACAAGCACCTCCCATGAGCGGTTTTAATGCAACCCAAGGCTGCAGCACAAACACGTTACTTAATATACAGTAGCTGCAGGCAAGGACCTCGGCTCTTACACTTAGCAATGGTCAGCCCATGAATGCTGAACACCTGGCCTCCAGTTTAATAAACAATACTGATGCCAATCTTTAAAGCCAAAATGAACCCATCTGCTTACTTGTGGATATGTTTTAAAAATCTCCCCAATTGTTGTTCCCTCTGGTCTGGCGGCAAGCGGGTGTGAACTGCGAGATCTTTCATGACGCCAAAGTCACTTCTCATTCTTTCAGTTAAACCTTTTTGAAAGGGAGACAAATAATATAAGAACAAACGCTTGGTGCTTGCAGATATTTCTACAGCAAGTTTTCAAAACTGTCCGATTCCAATAGAGTGTTCTCCAAAGAGCCTTTATCATGGGCGCAACTCCCTGGGACTTTTCTTACAACGCCCATCTTACGGTTGTGGCATCAGGCACCCAGGCCTGGCCCGACTTACAGAAGAGTACAGTAGGCTGGCGCCCTTAGCAACAGAGCCGTCCCTGCCGGAAAGAGGAACCCGGCTGCCCCTACACCTCGGCCCCTGCCATTTGTTGTTGGAGGCAAGCATTGCAGCCTCCCCCTCTCCTGTCCAGAGCCCACCAAACATTAGAGCAATGCGGGTAAGAGGGTGGACAATGGGCAGCTGTTTACCTCCTGTAAAAGGGTTCAGTGTCCACCCCCATCTCCCCCTGGCTACCTCATTATGCACCCAGCTTTAAAAACATTTTTGGGAGAACACTCCAATACGTGTGACAACACAGAACCAGAATACATATGACCGAACCAGAAGAAACATTTTTTTTTTTTTTTTGCAATAATGCTAAATCCTTTTCTGATAGATGATTGAGGGAAACTAGAACACTGCGGTATAGGGGTGAATGCAAGGGCCTGGGCACTTGAGATAAAATGTATGAAGTCTGAGCACCGGAAACCAAAAACAAGAGTCTCTTCCCAGTGATCAGTTAATGAAAGTAAAAGCATTGCGTGCAGATGCAGACCTTTAGGTTTCGCTCTTAGGGGTCTACCTATCAAGCTATATTTACATAAGGTTATGTAGAAACTGCAGCTGCTGCATAATGCTATGTATTGTAGCCATGTATTGTAGCCATGTATTGTAGCCATGTATTGTAGCCATGTATTGTAGCCATGTATTGTAGCCATGTATTGTAGCCATGTATTGTAGCCATGTATTGTAGCCATGTATTGTAGCTATGTATTGTAGCTATGTATTGTAGTTATGTATTGTAGTTATGTACTAATGGAACAATGCAGGAGATTTCACAGAAATCCCTGGCAACGTGCTAATTAGCGCTGCAGATCGCAGTCCCCATTATTATCAATGGAGACTATGGTCTGACCCTTCGGCAAAGCTTTTTGGATTTTGGCCCCGGTAGTCTACACCATCTTCTATGGAGGCTTGGGAGCAGGAGAGAGATCTTTCTAATGCTCTCCCGCAGCCCTCGGCCAGTTCATGTGCCCATGCGCAGTGTCAGCTTTCACAGGAAAAGTCTTTCACAAACTACAATTTGCCGGAGATATACAGTAACTTGCAGGGACAGCTGTTACCGCAACCTCCGTCCCGGCGAGTTCCCCTTTGTACAAAGCGGGGTTACTTTCATTAAAAAAGTGAAAATATTCTCTGCGATACGGATACTTAATCACGGCAGTGCAGCGATTATTAGTACATAAACACCTAAATACTTCCCACCTGCCTTCTGGACCTACCAGGTAACTTTACGAACAAGACAGAACCATCATTTGCACAATTTTTCAACAGATTTTATAAATTATAGACACTTGTTTTACACAAGGACTTACATTGAAATGTTCTTATATCAAAAGGTCAGCGATTCCCAACCTCGGTCCTCAATGCACACTAACAGTCCTGGTTTTAATGATATCCATGGTTGAGCACGGATGGTTAAATCAAAATAACTGAGGTACTTATTTAAGTCACCTGTGCTCAAGTATGGTTATCCTTAAAACCTGGACTGTTAGTGTGCCTTGAGGACCGTGGTTGGGAACCCCTGTCATAGGTTATCCACCAACCACTGAAAATGATTTATACATCTGCATGCTTTTATACACTTTTAATACACATTTTTATATGTATATGTTTCAGTATCAGCAGTCGCTAATACAGAGAGTACTCCTTCGGAGAAGTCTGCTTCCCAGTTCTCTAGTCCGAAATAAACGAAGCAGACATTAACTTCCAACCCAGGGTGCCCAGGGCATAGACTTCCAACCCAGTGTGCCCAGGGCATAGACTTCCAACCCAGTGTGCCCAGGGCATAGACTTCCAACCCAGTGTGCCCAGGGCATAGACTACCAACCCAGTGTGCCCAGGGCATAGACTACCAACCCAGTGTGCCCAGGGCATAGACTTCCAACCCAGTGTGCCCAGGGCATAGACTACCAACCCAGTGTGCCCAGGGCATAGACTACCAACCCAGTGTGCCCAGGGCATAGACTACCAACCCAGTGTGCCCAGGGCATAGACTTCCAACCCAGTGTGCCCAGGGCATAGTCTTCCAACCCAGTGTGCCCAGGGCATAGACTTCAAACCCAGTGTGCCCAGGGCATAGACTACCAACCCAGTGTGCCCAGGGCATAGACTACCAACCCAGTGTGCCCAGGGCATAGACTACCAACCCAGTGTGCCCAGGGCATAGTCTTCCAACACAGGGTGCCCAGGGCATAGACTTCCAACACAGGGTGCCCAGGGCATAGACTACGACTTAGTGCACAAACTGATTTACGCTACTACTGTGGTATTGTTGGATTTGATCTTTATGGGTCTTCCCCTTAGAAGAGATTGAGATTTTTTACAAGTGTGTTGAAGACCGCTTTTAGTTCCAGGACATTGATGGATAATGGACACCTGTCATAACCAAACACTCTGAAGGCGGCACGGATGGATCACCGGCCTCCCTCATCCCTGAACACTGGCACTGATGTTACAATTGAGACTAGACCACCTCTGTTGACATTGTAAAAACATTTGCGTTCCTGGGAACAAACTGAAGAACAACTGACTAGGACAGGTTCTAATGAGACTTGTGCCATTGCGCTAACTGAAGCTTTGTAAAATAGGTCACGGGAACGAGGGGGATAAGGGAAAGGGAGACTGTTTCTTCCTCCATCCTGCCCGAGCATTTTCGGATCCAAGAGACTGTTCTGAATGCTTAGCATATCCCATATGGCACACACTGTGGGGGTCTATTTACTAAGCAGTGTTAGGAGACAGAGTGAAAAGTGATAAGGTGCCAGCCAATCAGCTCCCAACTGTCATCTCACAGGCTGTGTTTGAAAAATGACAGGTGGAGCTGATTGGCTGGTAACTTATCACTTTTCACTCTGTCTCCTAACACTGCTTAGTAAATAGACCCCTAAAATCCCCTACTCCCTGCTGCCCACGCCAATCACAGCACGACAAAACAAACAGGTCCACATCACCCATCACTTGAGAGAACGGCCGTCTCACACCAATGAAGACTGAAGCACGATAGGTGTCTCCAGTTTCCATAGGTTGTTGGAGACAGATCCCGACATCCTATTTAGAGGCCAAGCTGGCCTGTCTGGTGACGTAGCAGCAGGGAGGAAGGGAGAAAAGAAAAAAAATGAGGAGGATATTTAGGGGACAGTTGAATTGCACACGTCTTATTGACTGCTATCTACCCCAGGTCAGCACAAGGGAGACTTGTATGGCTGTTATTCCCCTCCAATCAGCGCGATAGCTGTCCCTTTCCTAATAGTATATGTCAGAGTTTCCCAAACTCTGCCATTACAGTCCAGGATTTAATGATACCCATGCTTAAGTGCTGATGGTCAAATGACATTGACTGAGGTACTAAATAAGTCACCTGTGCTCAAGCATGGCTATACTTTAAACTATTACTGTGATGGCGGAATTTGGGAAGCCCCTGGTATACTGTATGCCAATAGCCTTCTGCAGAAAGCTGGCAGCTGTTGGGGGAAACAAGTATATTGATAACTCTGACAGCCACTACAATTAAAAATTGGAAAAGGCCAAAAGTATGGTCCTCCTGGTCAACAGATTTCCCCGATTTTACATTTTCTACCCGAATTTTCAAACAATTTCCATCAATATTAAAATGGATAAAATCGGCCGAAACCTCATGAAATTCATCTAAGATTTCTTAAAAGACCTATCTCACAAATCACAATGGAGCCACATAACCCATTCTGATCCTGCCTGTTGTCCAAAACGTTCTTTTTCCTCTGCAACCTTTATTTATAATGTATGGCAATGCTCCAAGATGAAAAGATTTTGGTACAAAGTGTTTCATTTTATTCGTCAGATCACGGGGGAAACAACTGCCTTTCACTTGGGAATCATTCCTATTAGCAGATTTTACCTCTTGGTCCCCAATTTTAATACCTAAAACAGTATTACCATTGTTAGCGGTTCTTGTGACCGTAGCTAGAAAACTGATCTTACAGTACTGGCTCTTGAAGACCGTCCCTTCAGTAGAATTGTTGTCCATACTCTATTTTGATAGGCGTTCTTGCTCATTATGATATTCAAAAGGGAGTCAAGTCATTTTACGCAAAATGGGCTTTGTATTTAGATTATTTACCCACAGAAACTTCTGATAAAATGATGAAAGTATTTGAAGATACCACCTGGTCATTACTTCGACGTCTCACCTAGTTCTATCTGTTCAACAAGACATTCCTTTTATACCGTTTGGTGTTTTAAGATTGTACCTGATATAGTTTCAATAACTGTTTGACAATTTTTCTTATTTTGTTTTATATTTTATTTTAATTTTCCCTTTTTTATATCCCTCTACTTTTCTTTTCCCCATAAAATAAAAATGTATTCATTATTACTATTGAATACATTTATTTAATGACATTTTCTATGTAATGCAAAGTTTTATATTTTCTTGTACTGTCTTATATTGAATACAATAAAATGGTTTTAAAAAAACAAAATTGGAAAAGGCCACTCAGACACAAATGTTGCAGTAGCCATACTGAGAAGCTGTGTGTTGCCTGCTTGGACGCTGGTCTATCATCTTCTACAGTGTATGGATCAGGGAGGGATAGCAGTTGTTCAAATACCTCCAGTGCTGTATGGAGGTGACGCAGGAGCAGGTATAGTACTTTTGTTTTAGAGACTACTATACCTAAACCAGGACTCTGCTAAATGAATCCAGTGGGACGAATATTTATGGTTCCATATGATAATCTGCGCTGCATTACCACAATTTACATCTTTATACAGAGCTGCAGATTGCGTCTACAAATGAATCCTTACTATATTCAATTCATAACCTCCCAAGCTTTTATGATATATTTTAATGGTTTTAATTGCTATTAGTCTCTGCTTAGCTTCATATTCATTTGCATTAAGTGGGCTACTTATTGCTGTGTTTAGAAAGTTCAGAGCAACCCGTAGACCATAAACCACTGTTGTGTCTGATTTTTGGCAGGTTTCCCTTTGTGAAGGAAACCTTATGGAGGATGGAGGTGTATAATAGGAATTACCACCAAAAACAATCCCTAGAGCACTTCAGTTAGTTGGTCGCCGTCAAGAAGATGCCCCCATCCTCATCAAATCATATACTGCTTAGTGTGTGGTTGTCCGGGACGCCACACACTAACACACGCCTAACACTGTGCACACCCCAAGGTCACACTTTCCCTGGACAAGCCACAGGTTCAAGGGTGAAGACGACTAAGAGCAAACCTCATTTTCCATAGGAGAGGAGGGAGCACGCACTTTACAGTGGCTTGTCCAGTGCCAGCCCATAACCAGGTGTGCTATAAAAGAGGTCCACAGACAAAAGGTCGACAGGGGTATATGGTCGACACTTATTTTAAGCCTATCATAAACCCTCCCTCTAGTGCCTAACCCTCCCTCTAGTGCCTAACCCTCCCCCAAGTGACCTTTTGCCCCTCTTGATCTATACATTATCAATCTTTTGTCTGTCGACCCTTCATCCGGATACTTCCACAACCTAGCGGTTGTAATCACTAGCAGCAGCTGCAGTGGCAGGGTCTGTTCCCAGAGGTGACCATACATAGAGAGTGGGTAGATAGCAGAATTCTATATAGTATACTCCATATACAGTACACTATAGGGTTCAGTCATGGTTCAAAGTAGAACAGTAGTTTATGTAAAACTCACTAATGTTGGAGAGAGGAAAGCACTATTACGGGACAGATTTTCACACTAACTCAGAAGTTGAACCCTCCCCAGTGACCTCGGGTTTTTTTTTTTTTTTATTCAAATGATTGTATTCTCCAGATCTACATAAATCAGAATAATATTCTGCTTCCAGCGCGATCTGATTTTCTGTGTGAGGGCGGCAAAGCCCAGACTGTTAAATATGTAAATAAAAGCCACCGGCGCTGCAAAGAACAATCACTATCTATACACACAAACCAATTGGTGTTAATAATGTAGGTGTTTTACACTGCTGTTAAATGTTGCTAACCATAGAAAAAACAAACAAAAGAGAAGATAACAGCGCTGTGAAACACCTGAAAGTTTGCAAATATGAGATGAACAATGTATATATAGCGTTCCCGCTAGGCTGTTTTAGCGGGGTGCTGTGCCCTGCCCTCCTTCAGGAGGGCAAAAAGCACCCTACCCTCACAGCCGGCGGGTGCCGTCTTCACCCGCGGGTCGCAGTGTTCCGCGGGTGGGGAAATGTGCGGTGACCCGGTCACCGCCGGTGAATAGACGCTGGGCGCATGCGCCGGGCATCTATTCTCCCTGTCAGCAGCGCTTGGGGGCTGCACGGCGTGTCCGTAAGTGCCGGGTACGCCCCCAAGAGTAACGAAAAGGTGACGCGTCTTATAGACACGCCCCCTTTTCAATGGCCACACACCCTTTGAGTCCGGGGAGTCTGCTCCATGCCACTACCCCGCAGCACAGATTTCAGCCGGACTCACCCCTCACATTGCCGGGACCCAGTGGAATTTATCTTTTACGCACTTATTAAGGCTCATTACATTTGGAGGACACTGGTGAGTGATCAATCATCACACTATCATAGGTCATAAAAGTGAGACATTATTGCTAGAATTTTTATGGGAGACCACAACTACTTAACCAACAGGAATTGACCTGGAATATACTAGCTTATTCAAGTCGCTACTAAGTGAGTCTCTTTCGTGGAAACTGTTTCACTTTGATTGATACTTTTCGTTACACCTTTGCTGGAAATACATCAATTTTTCCCCTATTTGTGGGAAGTGAAAAAATACTTATCCACCTTAAATGGTAGTTGACCTATCACTGTGGTGACCTAACATATTAACAATATTTACCAGTTTTTTTTTTTCCCTAATATTTACATATTGATTGACATCAATTGGTTGTCATTGTTGCATTTTTATTGTACTTTATTTTAAATGTGTATTCTCATTGGCCAATGATGTCCGTTCTATACTGAATTTTATCCTTCATAATGTATTATTAAATTGATTTAATTGTGATTGACATAGTTGCTCTATTTTTATTTTCAATTTATTTTACCATTTTTTTCTCATTCATTATTTATATACATTGTTCATCTCATATTTGCAAAGTTTCAGGTGTTTCACAGCGCTGTTATCTCTTTTGTTTGCCAGACTGTTAAATGCCTAAATCAGGGGTCAGGGAACTTTTTTTACCTTTTACACCAAAATATATTTAGATACCCCGACGTTACCCCCTTGATTTGAAAGGAAGGAAATCATATAGTAGTGCCCCCATATAATGCCCCTGTAGTAGTGCCCCCATATAATGCCGCTTGTACAAAAAAAAAAAAAAAGAAACAATCCCCGCTCCTGCATCCGCCGCCGTCATGTCCGCCCATCTGCTCCTCGGAACTATGGGAGAGAGACGTGATGACGTCTCTCCCATAGTGCGCATGGAGAGAGGTGGAAGCTGGAGTTCAGAAGAGAACTCCAACGCGATGCTGTAGGGAAGGAGCCGGGCGCCCGCTGGTAATAACATCTCAGCGTGCATGCCTGGCTGTCTGTCCATTACCCCCAGGAATTTCATTTTTACCCCATGTGGGGTAATTTACCCCTGTTCCCTGACCTAAATAAAGTAGTAGTATTTCCAATGGAAGGTGGACCTAGACAGCACTATTCATGGAATTCTGCACCACCGCTACAGGATTTAGGACAGCATAAAAACAACTGCAGATCTGTGGTCACCTGTTAGATTACATAGCTCTGGCACCAAAACAATGGCTCCGTCAGTCACACCGGGCTTCGGTTTTCTGGGTATGTTCACAAGCATTGCCTGAGTCGGATCTCGAACGTCTATGTTGTATTGCTGTGCAAAAGAGACAAAGAAAAAAACTATTTTGCCATTGAAGAAAAAGGTATTAACATAAACCTATTATATTACAATCAGACAATTATATCTATATCGGGATGTAGCCACAATCCCGGCAAGTGGGATGCCGACACTCAGAATACCGGTGCAGACATCCCAAAGGTAAGTAGTGGGGTTAGGGTGCGGGAGGGGTAGCTTTAGGCTGTGGGGAGGGAGGATTAGGAAAAGTCTCTCTCTCTCATAAAAGAGGGGTACCTAGGAAGTCCACATGCAGAGAGGCTGCTACAATAAGTAGGGGATTAGGATTATGGAAGACCTTCCCACACTGGCATCATGAACAGTAGTGTAATTGGTTTATTACAAGCTATTAGTGGTTTGTTTTTAAAGGACCTCATTACTTTTAAGTCTGTGATATCATTTAAGCCATAGGCTTATAGCTCCCGTACTATCGTCATAATGTTGTCCACGTCCATATAATACAACCTAAGGAATCATTCCCCCCAAGGAGCCCGGGGAGGATCTTCTCCAATGGGCATGCAGAACTGCCATAGCCACATTCCTCAGGTGTCTCATTAAGGACTTTTTGGATTATATGAGCAATATGGTAAACACATTCAAGAGACAAAAACTAAAAAGCCAGTCATGTTAAGTCCTGCTGAAATTTGGAACCCTGCAGGTTTCTGAGTGCCAGTCAACACATGGCGAGCTTATCCGTAACCCATGCTCATTTCCGCCAATCTAGCGCAATCGGGATGAATGGCACCACCTTTCTCTAACTTTTCAGGAACCGAAGGCATCAAAATAACTGAGGGAAATGAGTACAGATGTGACCTCACTGGTTTTTGCTGCAGTTGCACCAAACAGCCCATCTTGAAGTGCCTGGTCCTGTGAGACACTGCTAGCGATGGGCATCTTTTTTTGACAAAAAAGCATCTAGGGTGCACCAGGACACTGTGCTGATTAATTTGATATGCAACACTAGTATATCTGTGTGCGACTGAGTCTCTGTATGCAAAGTCCTACGATGCAGCAGCTGAGGCTGTTTCCACAACAAGTTCTGTTGTACTTCATATACAGACTCAGTCGCACACAGACATACAAGTTGCAAAGGGCCTGTCACGCTGCATGTCTTGTTGAGGCTAGAGGAGGGAGGACACATCTGTACACCAGATACATCCAGGGGAATATACCATTCTCTGGGGTGAATGTCCTGTCTGCTTAGGAAGTTGGTTTCACCAATTGTCCACCCTGAAAATGAAGATCACTGAGATTGCTGGGACATGAAGTTCCACCGACCTACAGTAAGATCATGGAAGTCTCCTGTATTGCCAAATTACTCTGTCTCTTCTTGGTGGTTGATCTAAGACACACCAGTAGTCCTACTAGATCTTTATGGATCTACTTCCGAAAGACTTGGGCCCTTTTGAGAGCATTAAGAATGGATTTTAGCTAGAGCGCATTTATAGGTAGTAAAGTCTCCTACTGACACATGAGACACTGGAATAGTAGGCATAAGGTCACGGCCTCTGAACCTCTCAGACTGGCATCTGCGGTGACAACAGTCCAGTCCCATGTTAAGAATGGACAACCACTGCTGTGGTTCTGAGGTTTCGGCCACCAAAACAGTGATTGACAGGTCCGGGGAGTCGGACAAAAGAAATGTGATGCCAGTAGGGACTGAGATCTCGAGCTGGAAGGGACTTTGGAATTTAGCAAACTGAATTGTTGCAGGCGGTCACCAAATAGTTTAATGCACTTTAAAATGGAGACGCTTAGCTGTCAAAAAAATCACTACTTGGTCTGGACCCAACAAATTTTCTCCCGTTCGAGAAAAACCTCTGGCAACTGGTGTCAAATAGATGACACAGAAAGCACAAAGGTTTTTATTTTTTCAAAATTCCAGCGCTGAGTGTACATTAGACCATCTCCATATGTAAAGAAGCATAGGAGTACTGCATAGGGCAGTATTTAAAATATATATATTTAACGAAAGTATAAACAATAAAAAGCAATGAAGTGGCTACTTGTACCAGGATAGAAGGAAAGTCAGTTGCATCGATACCACAGATGACCCCTATGGATTTCGAAGAAAGAGTTAACACAGGAGTTCTCACTATAACTCATTTTCTTCTTCAGGGTCCATAGGCTCCACAGGGAGACTTTGGGGTTGTCCCAAAGCAGTCCTTTTAAGGGTGGGGCTTTTCCTGCGCTGAGAAAAGAATCCGGCGCCCAAAAGGAAGTATCCTGAGGGGCGAAGGTATCAAAGGCATAGAACCCTAGAAGGGTCTGGACCGAAGACCACGTAGCCGCCTTACACAACTGAAAAGCCAAGGCGCGACAGCGAGCTGCCCACGGGGGACACACAGACCAAGTAGAATGAGCTTTAACAGAAGTCGGCACAGACAGTCCTGCCTTAAGCTTTTGAGATAGTCAAATGAAGCCATCTAGCCAATGTTTGTTGACTGGCCATCCCTTCTTGTGAAATCCATAGAGCACAAACAAGGAGTCTGATTTCCGAAGAAAACTGGTACGGTCCACAAATTCTGAGGGCACGGACAACATCCAAGGAGGCCTCACCTGCCGAGAGGTCTGGTGATTGAAAGGCCGGTACTATAATCTCCTGATTAATATGGAAACTACAAACAGCCTTAGGAAGGAACTCAGGGTGAGTGCGAAGCACAGCCCTGTCCTGGTGAAATATCAGAAAGGGAGAACGACAGGAGAGCGCTAACAATTCTGACACCCTACTGGTAGATGCAATAGCCAGAAATAAAAAATCTCAGCTGTTAACCACTTAAATTCCACCGCATCTAGTGGTTCAAATGGAGGACCCTGGAGGGCCCGAAGAACTACTGCCAAATCCCAAGGAGCCACTGGGGGGACAAAGGGATATTGAAACCGGAGGACACCCTGGAGAAAGGTCCTGGAATGAAACTGAACATATTGCATCATATCGAAGATGGACACCATGGATCCTAGAACCTGACACCCGGCGACTGTTGAAGTATCTGTGTACTCGTTGCAGTAGCGTGGAGATCTTTTCTGGAGTCAGAAAGATTCTCTGCTGGTGAGAATCCAGAAGGGCCCCCAAATGAACCATCCTCTGTGAGGGAATTAGGGAGGACTTCTTCCAATTGATTGACCACCCGTGCGCCTGTAGAAAAGCAATTGTCAGTTGCAAATAGTGGCAAAGCACTTCTGGAGAACTCGCCAACAAAAGGAGGTCGTTCAGATATGGTAGTAGCCGGATACCCTGACTATGCAGGTGGGCCACCATGACAGCCATAATTTTGGTAAATATCCTGGGAGCCGTGGATAGGCCAAAGGGCAGCGCCCGAAACTTGAAGCATTGCTGCAGTATAGCAAACCATAGCTTGTTTCTGCTGGTGAGAAGGCGTTATGGCAACATGTAGGTATGCATCCTGAATGTCCAGTAAGACCATATAATCCCCAGGTTCTATAGCCAGTATAATGGAGCGTAAGGTTTCCATCCTGAACCTGGGCACCCTGAGGAATTTGTTCAGAGCTTTGAGGTTAAGGATAAGCCAATTAGACCCATTCGGTTTCTGAACCAGAAAGAGTAGAACAACCAGTCCCTTGTTGAGATAGTAGAACTGGTACAATTACCCCTACTTGCAGCAAGGACCGTATGGCTTTCTGGATCTGCAAGGCCTTGTTCTTGTCCGAAGGAGGACCTGTGCAGAAAAAACTGGTGGGGAGGTCTACGAAGAAATGAGAGGGCGTACGCCTGAGAGACCACTTCTCTTACCCAAGCATCATTGGTAGTTTGACACCAGCACTGGGTGAACTGAAGAAGCCGGCCTCCCACTCTGGGGTCCCCCAAAGGGAGGCCCACCCAGTCAGGCCGAGGCTTTATCCTCTGGTTTGGAGGCAGGACATCTTCTGCTACAGGCCTGTTTCTTAGGCTTGCCGGCCTTCTTATCAGTGGACTGTCTAGTATAGGACTGCCCTTTGAGTTTTCTTTGGGGACGAAGGGACCTAAAGGAGGAGGTGAGAGACTTTGAAGAAGCAGATGCTGAAGGCAGAAACGCAGATTTTTGCCAACGTGTCAACGATCTTGTCCAGATCTGGACCAAACAAAATCTCCCCATTATAGGGCAAGGCCTCCTTTCTTAGAATCAGCATCCGCGCTCCAAGAGTGCAGCCACAGGGAACGGCGAGTAGACAGGGCCGCTGTCGAGACCCTTGAGGTCAGTAGACTGGCATCCACAGCGGCCTCACCGATATATGCAGCCGCATCTCGGATGCCGCCAACCAGTGACACCGGATTCTCCGAAGCTCCTCAAGTGCATAGGCCCAACTCTCTATAGCCTTAGATAGCCAGGAGATAGCAAATGGATGGGCGGGTCACAGCTCCTGAAAGAGTATTGATTTCAGACAAGTTTCCACTATCCTATCTGTAGGATCTTTGAAGGAAGAAATGGAAGGCATAGGTA
This sequence comes from Taudactylus pleione, assembly GCA_031769625.1. Taxonomy (NCBI): domain Eukaryota; kingdom Metazoa; phylum Chordata; class Amphibia; order Anura; family Myobatrachidae; genus Taudactylus; species Taudactylus pleione. The sequence continues at coordinate 2,159,061 of JAUIMM010000388.1, forward strand.
ACGTTGCACTTCTAAATCAATCATGTAACGTGGGAATCCACTGCAGGGGGCGATTCCCACTTTTTACAATGAGCCTCAGAAAATGGGTAACATGAGACCAAACGTTTTTGAGGTTGATCTCTCTTACCAGGCAGCAGCCATGTGATCCAGTAGCTGATCTGACAGAGGGAATACTGCCGAATTCACCTTTATCTGTTTAAACAGAGGGTGTTTGGATTTAGGGGCTGGCTCGTCATCCTCTATAACCAATATGGATCTGACCGCACGCACCAAGGCAGGGATATTAATCCTAGACTTAGTCTTTGCCTCTTGTAACGGGGAGTCTGGGTTAGAGGTGCTAGCCACTTCTTAGTCATCAGATGACATCTCAGACTGTGATAGCTGTGTGGATTGAGAACACAGGACGCTTAGCTGGCCGTACGGGCTTCTCACTTTCCAACATGGTCTGAATGGCCGTAGAGGAAGCTGCCAGACTCTGCACTGAAGTAGAGAAAACATTCACCCATGGTGGAGGTATACCCTGTGGTAATCCTGGACTGGGAATGATAGCCTGCTGTGGCACAGGAGGGGTGTGCATAATTAGTAGTCCCTGCGAGGGAATGACAGGCTTCTGAGGTAACCCCATAGGAGGAAATGCAGCACCTCATCAGTCCAGTATACCAGTCCCTGTACAAGAGCCATCTTGGGTGTCCTCCTCGTCTCAGGTAATGAAGCAATTTGTGGATCGTATACTGCATTCTTATATGGGGTATCCACACCATGCTATGTTTGCACCTCCTATATATCCTTCCTGGGTGGATTACTTATGCCCACTCAAGTCATGTGGGTCGTGATGAAACGCATTAAGGATCCCACACCGATTCAGCTCATCACAGCAAGAGCCAAGTGGCAATAATCTATTGTGCTTTCACCCAGCTGGGAACTAGCAGCAGTCTATTAGGAGGACCGCTCCCTGCAGAATCCGAGGACGCTCGGACTAAGGGCCCAGACATTCCAAGGCTACAGTGACATAAGTTAGCACACGGCTAACACCTACTCGTGCACTTATATTTATTGTGCTTCCTCATTGGAAGCGGGCACATTTATCAAGTGGCCATTACCACGGCTGGAGCCTGGGTAGCCAAAGCTACTGAAGAATGGATGGGGGCATTGGAAGACTCTCTACCAGATGCTACCAGAGAACAGATGATGACTATCTCCCACAAACAGGAAGCGGCCTCCTATTTGGGAGGAGCTGCAGTAGATGCTGAAATTCTAGCTTCTAAAGCAGGGATGGGGAACCTCCTGCCCAGGGGCCATATAAGGCCCGCAGAATCATTTGGTCTGGCCCTGAGTTTTTCTGCTAGCCTCATCTGGCTAGCAGGGTGCCTAGAATGGCACCCTGCAGCCAGAATCTATGCAGCAGTGCCACCTGGAGTGTCCTTAGGACGCTTCAGACAGTCACACTGCTGCCCTTACAGCTCCCTCGGAGCATCCTCAGGATGCTCCGGGCACTTCTGTAATCACCAGCATTTGTGGCACCGTCCCCATGTGACGTCACACGGAGGGGGCGTGGCCTGCACCGGACCCGAGAATAATTTTTTATATATATATATATATATATATATATATATATATATATCTATATCTATATCTCTATATCAAAATGTCCCTCAGCAGAAGAAAAGGTTCCCCACCCCTGTTCTAAAGCATCACCAGCTTCAGTAGATGTGTGCAGGGTCCTTTGGTTAATATCCTGGAAAGCAGATACAGGATCAAAGAAGGCTGTGGAATTCTTACCTTTCTATGGAAATATACTGTTTGGAGCAGAGTTAGATTAGATAATAGCTACTCTGGAGGCTTCAAAGTCTGCAGGTTTGCCATACACTGTTACAATAAAATGTAGGCAGTTTTCTTTTCGGTCCTTTCGTCCTCCGGGACGAGCAAAGGAACAGTCTTCCTCCAAGCCATCTAGTTTACGCAGAACATCCAGGCGACAAGCCAAGAGGTCTGGGTCGGCCAGACATCCAGTTTCTAAGCCGGGCGATAAACCCTGGGGCCTGATGGGGCGGACCTCCTCCTGGGGGATCCCAGGGTGGGAGGCTGACTTCTTCAGTTTGTGGATTACTGGCATCAAACAGATGCCTGGTTCCGAGAAGTGGTCTCTTAGGCTTGCCCTCACTTTCCGGAGGCATCCTCCCCAGAAGTTTTTTTGTACCGATCCTCCATCAGGTGGTCAATTATTTTGGCAATGGAGCCTGGGGATTTTATGGTTTCCCTATACATATCTGCATGTTCTTATTACGCCATCCCAACCACGGTTTGCTGCCCTACAACAACATTCCCAATTTCAAGCACTGCCCTTTGGCGTATCAACGGCCCCTCGGGTATTTACCAAGATAATGGCAGTCACGACGGCCTCTCTCTGGAGTCAGGGAATCAGAATACTACCATATCTGGACGACCTTCTGATATTGGCACAAACTCCAGTTGTTTTACAAGGCCATCTTCAACTGACCATAGCCTGCCTACAAAAGCACGGCTGGGTCATCAATTGGAAGAAATCCTCTCTTTCTCCAACACAGCAGATGGTACATGTGGAAGCACTTCTGGATTCTCAGACACAAAGGATGTTTCTACCAGAGGACAAGATTGCAGCCCTATCATTGAGAGTACGCAAAATGCTATGCAAGCGAAGGGTATCCATTCTATCAGCGATGCAGGTCCTGGGATCAATGGTATCCACCTTCAACATGGTGAGGTATGCTCAGTTTCATCCCAGGCCAAAATCGATTCTCTCCAGGTGGAACAGACAGTATAATCTAATAAAGTCCCAGAGGATCCTTCTCCCGCCAGAGGTTCATCTCTCCCTCCTGTGGTGGCTGAAAAAGGATCATCTGGACAAAGGGTGCCCATTCTGGATTCCAAATTGATTGCAGACACTGGCTCGATAGTTACGTATGACTTTCTCAGGTGTACCCACAGGCTGATCTCCCTGTCCCAAACACGGTGACAGCACATTCTACTCTTTCTGTAGGCCCATCGTGGGCACTAGTCATTCTTTTCTTTCAGTCACGGATTCCCCTCATCTTGTGAGAGAGTGTTTCCGTTGTACGATTGTTCTTCTTTCTCCTGCCTTGAGGCTTGTTTACAAAACTGAAGGCCTGTGGCTGGCGGTGGGGTAGATATGGAGAACGACCCAAGGCATCCTGGGAGCTGAAAGTCGTAGGTTTCAATAATTTAGACACAAAACCAAGGGGTTAATTCTGAAATAATAGTATGTTTATAATGAATGACATGTGGTGCAACCTGAATTATTCCAGATCCCAATAATGTAGCGGTCTGCGCCCCCATGCACAAAACATGGCTCCACCTTCTCCGCTTAGGCAGACTGTATGGTTACTCAGGAGGCTGATTATAGAAGGATGTACGTATGCGGTTGCTTGGATTTGCAATGGCGTCTGTAGGCATCTCAATACAAATCCTTGTGTCTGCCACATTAGCATACTTTCATGTATCCTCTGCGTACATAAACGCAGCAGTGATGGCAATAGTGTTAGTCTAGCTCTGAGATGTACCACAGTCTCCTTGAGGTCACATGCGTACCTCGTGTGTACTGCATAGAGTCAATGAGCCAAACACTGTATGGAAGTTCTGAGGCCCCACTATATCCTACTAACTGCCAACTCATGCTGGATTCTTTCAAAAATCTTTGGTGCAGGATTACAACAGGAACTGCCGGCAATGGGTCTGTTTTGGCAGCCTCCAGTCTGTGCAGTAAAAGCCTGCCGCGAAGGCGGAACCATTCCGACTCAGGGATGCATCTCCGCCCAGGGACCAGCACAAAATCGGCCACTTCCCCGTCATGGTCAATCGTACTTAACATTAGAAGACAATGTATTTCGTTGAAAGTAGCGACAATAAGATTTTAAAGACTCAAATTTGATGCTTAACTTTTGCAAATTGCTTCTCTGATAGATTTGTGCGTTTCAGAATACAGTAAGGAGCACAGCCCACATTCAGCCATCGTCGTCTGTTAGTTTCTAGTCTTGAAGCAGGTAGAGATTGTGGTCAATGGTGTAAGGGGAGCACCTGCTACTTTCACTATCAGAGTACAGAGACACATTTTGGAGTCAGAGGCATCTCTATGTGAAGTTAATACATCTTAATGTGAGCCATTCACCTTATAATAAAAGGCAGTGAAATGCATGATTATAAATGGGTAGGAAACATGTCATGATGAGCAGTGAACAGCACACACATCGCTCTAATCTTACACTTTTGTAGTAATCCACAAATCTGATCTCAGTTCCATCTGCTTTTTTAAATGTAGACTCGGGAGTCATATTCCAGGCAATCTCATCTATGCGATAGGTTTTATTGTTGTATCTGGCAGAGAGAAGAGAAATCATGTAACAAACCCTGCACAATTGCACCTTCCAAAACACAAATGGTGTCTAAACTTCATACCGTGGCACATTCCACAGGCTTAATCTTACTTGGTGAGAACGATCTGTCCAATCAGCTCCTTGATGCAGATATCATGGAAATTGTGTTGTCCACATGAAGAATAGAGGTTTCTCATTACATCATGAACAGTTTCATTCCTCAGTACCTTATGGCTGACGTCTATGCTCAGCATAATGCTGGTTTCATACTGCAGGATAGAGGTTGAGAACCCGGGCCAGATAGTCAGGCTAAAGGAAAATGTATAAGAGTTACACATGCACGACAGAGGTCTCTGCATTTACACTACATCAGGGGTCACATCAAAAAAAACTTTATATTCAGTCATTGGTCACATGATTCATTTTCAAAGTGTCCTAAGAACTGATCATGCTTTGACTACAAAATACTAGACACTTGTACTAGTGTAGCAACCCCTGAAATTGCTGGGTAGGGGGATGTATAAATTAGTCCAGTATTAAAGAGAAAAAAAAACCTAGAACACCAATTATACACAAGGACGGACAAGCTCTCACTTGTATCCAGCCCCTTCTTGCTTTGTACTCATATTTGCTTGTTATCTATTGTAGCACTTAACAGGCCTGCTGATACAGAGATGTCCTCATACATCTGGCCTTCTTGCGTGTTAAACTGCCCTTCTAGTTGCGCCATGCGGTGGCGTGACTCAGTAGCTCCGAGTGTCTTCATGTGACTTTTTACCTTGAAATGAGTCACAGCGGTGCGAATAGGTAGCACAAGCAGCTTCTGCTGATTAAAGGGATATGCAACATGCCTATGTTCTGTGTGTGACTGCGGGTTTAGATGCACGCGGAATGCTACGTTACAGGATCAGTGGCTGTGACACCAACGTAGCATTTCTCATGCAGATACAGCCGTTGATGCTCACAGAACATAGGCACGCTATGCTGCATGTCGTTTTAATCAGCAGTAGCCGCTTGTGCTACTTATTCGCATCGCTTTGACTCATTTGAGGGTAAAAAGTTGCACAAAAGATGCTCAGCACTACAGAGTCACACGGAGCCCCTGTGTTATGTGTAGCGCACAAAGTAGCTTGCAGCTGTTGTAAGGGAAAGGAAAAATGTAACCTTTCTGAAAACAAATGAAAAGGGGGAAGGATTTAAAAAAAAAAAAAAAAAAAGTACATATTTATATATATATATATATATATATATATATATATATATATATATATATATATATATATATATATATAATACTAGTATACTATTTAAGTGCTTCATCTACAAATCAACAAATATTTTATAGCTGTATCCAACTACATTATCTAACATGACCAGCCTCAGAATAAGCATAATACTGTATCTGTCCACTGGTTCTAGACATTTTGTTCCTTCACAGCAATGGTTATTTCCAAGCTTTAAAGGGCCCATAAAATCACGGCCCCGATTCCCCCGTGCTGCCGATCCGTGAAATGGCAGCCATCGATGATCGGCGATCCGACGGACCGTGGAAATTCAACATGTAGAAAATCCCCAACTCGACGATTCTGACAATTGTCAGGTTGGGATCAGGGAATCGAGATTTTTCAACATGTTACATATCCCCGATTCCAAGTCCTCGCCGTCAGCAGAATGGGTACCTGCAGCTATCTATGTCAGATGTATGGGTCCCATTACACTCCAGGGTGGAGTATAACGCATGCAATTTATCATTCTTACACTGCCCCAGGAAATGAGCCTCTCAACTTAACACTGGAGCAATCAAGGCACCTGGCTGCAGTTTCATTTCGCAAAAGAAAGAACAATCTTTATTTTATTACAGTACCGGTGAGCTCTGACTTCTGTTGCATCATTTGGGTTGTAGTAGTTGCGTCCAATCTGCTTCATGTTCATTATCTTGAGAATCCTAAGTACATAAAATGGAGGTCAGCTAACCAGTTAAAGTAAGGGGGCAGTATCAGCAATAATGAACTATCAGACTATGGAACTGCACCTCCTCAGCCCAGTCCAGTGCTTAGTCTATTGTAGCTGCGGATTATAGAGGATGTAGGACAAACATATTGAATATTTCCAAAATGGCAGCCTTAGAGGAGTATAATCCAGTTCAGTTGAACAGAAAAAACACAGAAATTGATCAAATTTAATGGTGGAATTCTATTTCCTTGGAATACAAAATGGCAGCCATAACATACATGGTAACTAAGTTAGTAAGCTGAGTAAGCCGGAAAAAGAAACAACTCATGAAAGTAAATGGTGTGTGTCAGAACCTCCCCAAGCTGTCCTACAAACATGAACAAACATCATAGGTGGGGACATTGGGTTGTCAAGTAGTATTTCAAAGAAACTAAACTAGGCTAAACTAGGTTAGGCATAAATCAATGTAAAAAAAAATGCAACATTTTTTTATAAATAACCATGTGAAGGATTTTATTGCTACGTTATCAGCAGAACTCGCATCCAGAAGAGAATATCTGGTAACGACCATATTTCTGCTTTCTATGGAAGAGGTTGCCATCACCCTTGCCGATTGTGCGCTTAGGATTTCTGGCTCCTCATGTCCGTTCCCTTTGTAGGCCCATGCTAAGTAAGACCTGATCCATCTGGCAAGAGCATGATTGGACAGAACATGCCCTCGATGGGATCTTACAAAAATGTAGATCAAAATGTGGATTGACCTTTCTGAATCAATTTGTTCTGGTGAGGTAAAAGACGCCCTGACAAGACTCAGGGAAAGTAATCATTCTTCCTTATTAGTTAGTTGTGGTCAGAGAGATGGAAGTATGAACTTCTGATTTATATGGAGGGGAAGCTACCTTAGGTAGGATTAGTCTGCAACATCAATGTCCACAAAAAAGGGGCTGATTGCTAGCTGCACGTAATGCAGTTGCATCTCTGGACACGTACTGTACTGTATATATTCTATGAGACCATCTGTACCGAGTCGAACGCATCTATGTAACAGTCATCATTGCTAGCAAAGGCACTTACGCCTACCCTATACAAGGTGTCGGTGCTGTAAAATGGCTCCCCGCCTCCGCAGCTGACCTAACTACTGAGCCACGGTCGCCAAGCAAGAAAAGGACACTGCTTCCCGCAGTATGGCCAGCCTGCAACATGCAAGACACGGGTCACGGTCCAGCACTAACCATCACGCTGTGACAACACTCCTCCCGACAGCGCCGCCTCAGACCATGGCCAGTAGGAGGGAACCCATAAACCGCTAGCAGGGACTGAAACGCTGTACTATAAAATATAGATTATAAATTAAACATAACTAAAAGGTTAGACAAAATAAAAATGTGCCTTACTCCTGAGGCACTAAACTACAACTTAGGCGATGTGCAGGTGGGAGAGGTTAGAGGGGGTGGGTTTTCATTTGTTCTTTTCTTAACCAGTTTAGTGCCAAGCTCCTATACCTGGACTTCTTACCCACAATGTAATGGCTAACCCCAGTGTTCCCCAGATGGATGATAGATGAATAATGTGTGCAATCCATCCGCATGACGCAGAACAAGTCACAAGTCTGACTACAGACCCACGGGATGCTTCTCCTACATGCGAACACCCAGTTAGCACCCACCCGGCCGTTGGTGAGAAGTGACAGATGTGTACAACTCAATCATTCAAAGCTGTAGGTCTGCTGCGACGTGAAAAAAAAATTTAAATCAGGTGTTCAAAATAGGTTGCTGAAACTACAAGTCCAAGCATACCCTCACACTGATCAGCTGGTAAAGCATGCTGGGCCTTGTAGTTTCACAACAGTTGGAGAACCACAGGTTGGCCAGGCCAGCTCCAGGGCTTGTGATTCTCTAAATGGACAGCAGAAGTGATTGCTACCAGAAATACTTAATTGCGAGACACCTACAGGGTTAGAAATAGTTGAGCATCCAAGATCAGAGTAAGAGATGACTTGATACAAGGAGTAATTCTCTTTACAGCCTGAAAAATAAGGTCATCAGATACCACTTGTGTGTCCAGAAAGACACTAAAACACACAGACACCTGAACTTTCAGGTTAGTAAGAGAAAGGCCTTTGTCTAATCCATTCTGAAGAAAAGCAATAATCTGTGTAATGGTGCATACACACGGTCAGATTTTGTAGGACAATATAAACGATATCGTTAAATCGTTAATATCATCCATTTTTTTTGGCCCCTTTCAACCCCCAAACAACGGACGATGCGCGGGCACGAATGGTCGATAACTACCATCGCACGTGCATGCAGTCCAACCAGGTCTATATCGTTTGGGGGTTGGTGCTGTGCTGGATGTTCGATAACGATCATCCAGCACATGCAGGACAGACAACGATATCTTTATCGTTGTCTGATCTGAACGTGTGTATGCACCTTAATGCAACTGTAGAAGCATCAGCATGATGAATCTCTACCAAATACTATAGTAACTAGAGGAAGAATATTGATTTCTGATATAAGTACCTAAATTACTTTGCTAGACCAGTTTCCATCTCAGAACAGCACAATGTCCCACGCTCTCAAAAACAGGACATTTCAATTTGAAGATCTGGCCAAGGCTTTTCCAGAAGGCACAAGGGTGGTGGGTGGGGAGATGGACTAGAACTGCAAAATTACATAACATCTGGGGAAATTAAGGTGTAGAATTTGTGAAAGGAAAATGAAAAGAATCCTATTTTAGTTATTGAGGTAAGGAAACCGCTCTACAGTATAAAGAATGGACTGTACTCAATATATGCAGAAACGTAAACAATTTCATTGAATCGCCTCAGATCGAGAATTATTCTAATTCCCTGGCTTGAAATAGAAGCCAGTGCGCCCTGCTGTACCAAAGGAACAGGAGAAAACACTATACTATAGTACTACTTCTAGCAAAGGCTGCCATGTCTTCAGTTGCACTGGGGAGGATGGTACAAGGATGGGACTTTACAAAAATATTCCTCTTTTTGGTAGTGAGAGGAATGTTTTTTTTGTACCCTTTGTTGACTATGTTGCAAAACCAGTGACTGAGTTTCCATCATCATCATCATCCACCTCTGCCCAGTATTAAATTCTGCTACCCACCAGGCTCTTTGGTGGTTCTAGAGAAGATTAATTCAGAGGCCTTTTGGCCGAGGCTTACCTTCCTTATTCCTGTGGTAAGGCTGCATAGAGGCCTTACCACAAATCTGCCCAAAAAAACCCATCAACCGTGGCTGAAAGAGCTGAGCTTCTCTGACGTGCTAGCAGGACCACGGCAAACCCCCAATTCTCCTGTCTTGTGACAGATTATGTCATTTACTTCTAGTGACTGAATGATTGCAGTATTCGCACACATGAATAAAAAAAAACATGCACATGGAAGTATGGTTACATAATTCTTTAGCTGTGGGTCTGTCACACAGGCAGAGGGTCTCATTCAGACCCGCTCGCGAGCGCTGTACACTCACAAGTGGGTCGATGTTGCCCAAATGCACATGATGGAGGCGCCTCCGTCGTGCGCATGCGCGAGACCAGAGTAACGACAGGGTAGCCATCGTTATGGGTCTCGCAACAAAGGGGGCATGCTGTCAATGGTGAGTGACAGCACGCCCCCTTTGGTGGGTGTGCCGGGGGCATGGCTGCCCAGAGAGAGGCGGTCCCATGGGAACGCCTTCTGTCTGGGTCCGGCCCCACTGACATCACTAGTGATGTCAGTGGGAGTGATTTTGGCTCCGATAGAGCCAAAATCACTCCAGGGCTTGCGGCAGACGAGACCCTACCGCAAGGGTCTCGTCGCAAGCCCGATTGTCGCGATGGTCTTGACCATCGCGACCATCATCATGGACGCTCGCATAGCTGTGGGTGGTAACCCACAGCTATGCCAGCGTCCAAAAGGCCGCTTCGCAATAAAAAAAAAAAAACACGCCCTTATTCAGAGCGGGCGCTCGTTCAGAGCGTCCGGCTCTGAATCAGGCCCAGAGTCTTAAGGCTCTCCTGAAGACTACTATTAAAGCCTCTCTACAATCCTTCAAACGGGCTCTCAAGACCCACTACTTCATCAAAGCCTTCCAGCTCTCATCCTAACTTGCTACTACATGCTCACTCAGTCCTCCCTTTCTACCCCCATCTGTGACACCTGTTTGTCTGCCCCTCCCCTTTCGAATGCAAGCACTTACGAGCAGGGCCCTCTACCCTCTTATGCTTCTCCTTACTTTACTTTTATCTACTTCTTACTCCCCACTAGGGCACCTAACACTTGGTTGCTTATCTGGGTGTTATGGTCGCTAATGTAGCAATGTATATTATCCTGGTCCTGTATTGTATTGTACTGTACTGTAAGTCACTGGTCAACCATTTGTTTATGTACTGTGTAAGGCGCTGCAAAACACTTGTGGCGCCATATAAATAAATGATAATACTTTTAGAGGGTAACTGAATGAGAGAAGCTTCACAAAAGGAACATAACCCTTTTCTGCATCACTTTGTTTAAAGTTTTTACGTATATATTGTCTATTTATTCTCTTTTGTACATCCTTTAGTACTATTCCTGAAGACACATCAACTTTATTAAAGCAGATCAACAAGGGTCTCTTCAGCAAAGGTATAGGATATACAATCCCAGCATATTATACAAATCTTCAAAAAGGGGCAAATATGTCCCACATTGATGATACCACCCAGGAAATAATGTCACAGCACCGCCATAGTTTCTTTGGGCTGAGGATTACAAATCCACATGCAAAAGGACATTATCCTCAGATAAGAGAATTACTGCTTCTCTTTTCTTCAGCAGGCTAAAAAGAATACAGAGTAGGAAATTAATTACTATCTAAAAAGTTCTAGATATGGACTCTCTACACCAAGGGTGGGGAAACTTTTTTCTGCCGAGGGCCATTTTGATATATATAACATTATTCACGGGTCCGGAGCAGGCCATGCCCCCTCCCTGTGATGTCACATGGGGGCGGGGCCACACGCGCCAGTGATTACAGCAATGCCCAGAGCATCCTGGGGAACTGTAAGGGCAGCAGTGTGACAGTCTAAAGCATCCTAAGGACACTCCAGGTGGCACTGCTGCATAGATTCTGGCTGCCATTCTAGGCACCATGTTAGCCAGATGAGGCTAGCAGAAAAAAGCTCTGAGGGCCAGACCAAATTATTCCGGGGGCCTTATACGGCCCCTGGGCCTGAGGTTCCCCATCCCTGCTCTACACCTTTTGTGGGGATAGGTGCAGGCCACATTTCCAAAAAAATATTCTTGTGAATGTTTCAGGTCACACAGTTCATAACACTGTGCACAGCTTCGCTATCAATCTCCATAGTGTGACGAGGAAGTGATGTAATGTGCACAAGCTCAACACCAACGTGTGCACAGTACACAGAGAAATATGGCTGGGTCTCCAAACCCAATACTTGCAGGTGAACGTAGCATCTACAGTCCCAAGAGCACCACTAGCATGGACCACCTGCACTCACCAGGAACAGGTAATCCACTTCAGATAAACAACAAAAATACACTATATTCATGTACAAACACAGCTTTACTCAGCTAAGAGACCCCATGGGAAGGATTGGTCACTATATACCTTCTGGGGGACATTTATTGTGGTCTCTACTCAGCTGACTAATTGAGTTAACCCATTCGTTATGGCTACCATTAAGTTTGACAAGGGTAAACCATTACAGGATGTTATAACATTACGTCACATGCACTATAGGGCATTAACAGTTTTCAGCAGTGTATTTATTGCCATTCATTAGAACCGTCAGGCAGAAAAAAACACTGGATCTCAGTATATTTAGAGAGTAGACACAGCCATTTTATATTCATTAGAATTCAGCGATAACCTGCATTCTGGAGATCAGCAAGTATCATCAACAAATAATCAGTCCACAATTCCAAGTGATTCGAGATTGGTTTGGGGTATAAAATGGCTGCCTCTACCATGTATGTAGTGGACCATGTGTAGAGGCAGTTTAAGAGAAGCGGAGGCCCATATGCTGCACGCCCTCTCACCGTGCATCACCTTACACCCACAATAGCGATGTGCTGGCGGTGGTTGTGTCCATGCTACATGGCCCCTGATTTGCTCCTCAGTTTGAATTTCAAATTGACCTCATTAGACTATGTGACGTGACCGCTTATCTTGTGCATGACAAAGAGGAAATGGTGAGGAGACCAACGCAGAGCAGTGACACAGAGCAGAGCAGGGACGCTCAGAAGGAGCTTAGAGTGAGAGAAGGAAGGAAAACAGAAGGAGGTTCAGAGGACAATTATACTTCATGGGGGGATAAACAAGAGCCATAATCAGACCTCCTAAAAATGATGTTGTAGAACTGAAAGCAGGTCGGTGAAGTAGGCGGTAACTCGTTAGTTAGAGTAATTGTCACCTTTACATTCTCTCCATTTCGGGTTTGGCTGAACACTTCAGTAACCTTCAATTAAAAGTATAAAAATTATCAATCTCAACCACCTTATGAACCCAATTCTATCCCAGGCTTACCCGGAGGAACTTACCTTATTAAGTCGCTTTGGTAAAAATAATATTGAGCCATCGAAGGCATGCGCTTTCCCTATGGTGTCTTCATGCTGGTATAGTAAAGCCGTCCTCAGACGCCTGGACTCCATTGGAGGATTATAGTCAATGTGGTACTGGTACAGAGCCCACTGTGGCCGGGAGACCAGCTTGATGTGGTTGGTGACCAGCTGAATCATGTTGCCGGAAACACCTTTCAGTAAAGAGTCGGGAAGGGCAGGAAAGTAAAGAGGGACGTTTTTATTCAGTGTGTAACATACATCAAGAAACATTACACCTGCACACTGCTACATGATCAGTGATGGTTCTCAGTCTGTCTTGTATACAGTACATGTGCCTCCAAGTTCTGCAGAAAATTATTGTTTTTAAATGGAGAATTATACCCAGATGTAAAGAATTTAATTATTTTTCAAATAAAAGGAAGCAAAAAGGAAGGACTGACTAAGCACCTGGTCACATCTGTATCCCCGTGCTGCAAGTTCACATAGATGGCACTTCATTATGTACTGTGGTAGCAGCAATTTTTTTTAAATCATGTTATTCTATTAAGAGAAAGATTTTGTTTTTTGCAGAAAAAAAAATACACAAACATAAGGCGAAAGAACACAACACAATAAGATAGCATAAAAAAAAAAAAACATGGAATTTTAAGCCACCAATAGAAAGAAGATTTACGGTCTTACCTGGTTAAATCCTTTTCTTCGACTCCATAGGGGGCACACAGGGACACGATGGGTATAGCCTGGAGAGGAGAGTGTCTGGGCACCAAACAGTTACAAATTCTTTCCCATCAGCCCAGGCCTCCCTCTCCACTATACCAATCCCCCAGCCTGGGCTATTCAGTTAAGATAACAAGCCCAAGGCAGGAGTGAGGAGAAAGAGGGAGAAGGAAGACCAGCACACAGAGGGTGTTCGGGAAAAAAAATGTACAGAAGGAAGAAGACCCCACAAGCCAAGTGCGTCAGGGTGAGCGCCTTGTGCCCCCTATGGAGTAGAAGAAAAGGATTTATCCATAATCTTTTCTTCTTCCTCCACTAGGGGGCACGGGGACACAATGGTATGTCCCAAAACTGTACCCCTATTTGTGGTGACACTCCTGGGCTGTGCTGAAAACTCCTCGCCCAAAGGCAGTGTCCGAAGATGCATAGGTATCAAATGCATAGAATTGAAGGAAAGTATGGGCAGATGACCAGGTGGCAGCCTTACAAAGCTGCTCCGTTGAAGTACCATGGTGAGCTGCTCAAGATGCTCCTAACTGCCCTGGTGAAATGAGCAGTCACCACAGGAGAAGCAGGAAGACCCACAGTTGAGTAAGCGTGATGGACAGTCAAGCAGAGCCACCTGGTCAAAGTCTGTGTCGAAGCCGGGTAGCCCCGCTTGTGAAATTTATAGGACAGAGTGTCTGATCTAAAGATCTGGCAAATTGCTCTCCTTCCAGACATACAACCTTTTTGTCAGGGGTGTCCTACATGTACAGCCTCCGTTTGATCCTGCTGTTGCCACATGGGATTTGTCCTTGGTTCTTTGGGCTCTCCAGTCTGCTCCTTTTGGATCTTTGCACATGTTGGACATTAGATGGCTTACATGGAAGACTGTTCTTACTTGCCATCACATTGGCCCGGCAGGTGTCTGACTTGAGCACCTTGCCTTGTTGTTCCACCTTTCTTATTTTTCATTTGGATCAGGCGGTTCTCAGGAGACATTTGGGTTACCTCCCTATAATGGTTACTCAGTTCCATATCAACCAAGAGATTGTTGTACTGTCTTTTCTCCTGAGGAAGCCTCTCTGGATGTGGTGAGGGCTCTCCGCATTTATGTGGACAGGACCAGTACAAAAAAGTGGATGGGCCATTCATCTATTATGTATCAATCTAAAGGGGCCTATCCATTAGGCGACCTGAAAAACTGAACGTCTAGCGGTCAGTCCTTCAGGTCACCGGGTGCAGTGCCCGCAACAAACGGCGTGCACTGAACGTCTTTCAGTGCAGGATCCCGAACTCCTATCTCGGAACATGGGGAACCTGACTATGGTCGTCAGGTTGACCGGCATGTTCCGTAGATAGTCGGGGTCAGCAAGGACCCAGCGTGCACACACACTCATTGCTGGTCCTTGCCGGCTATCCATTACACGACTTTGTGAATAATGCGATCGTTTAAAAAAGTTGTGTAATGAATAGGCCCCTTAAGAGGGTGATGCAGACATTGTAAGTTAACGGCAGCAGGCATAAGGGTTTAAATTAGGGAGCATAATTAGGAGCTGAACTATCGTTTCTGGAATAACCTGATGTTGCTGTGCTATCCTTCATTCATAAACTGAAAACTGCATTTCAGTCCACATTTATATAAAGGACCAATAAAAGGGACCCAGCATACAGATGTGTCCCACCACATCTTTGCTCAATACGCCATGCAGCGCGCCCTGCCGTGCCCCTGCTTATCGTTCTATGTCGCAATGCAACGTACTGAGGTGCTGTAAAAGCTGGAGTGTGTAATACAACTTTATGTCCACCAGATGTCACTTTTCCTAAACTGCACTGAGCATTCGTCATATAGCCAGCGAAGCTTCTGTAGCGCCACCTGCTGATTGGCTGGTGAACCGGTCATTCGTAACACTATACAGTAGTACTGAACTGCGTTTTGTCATGAACCCAGAGCTGCAGTTGCCGTGTAATAAAGGATTTAATTATTTTGTGTATGAGTCCTGCGAATTATAAGAATACATATCTGCGTTGGTGTGAAGACGCATGCGCAGCATTTCATAAAGACAGAGCAATTCAAGTTCTTAAGGTACTCTGCCATACTTAATACATTGCTCCGAATGTGCCACCACCTTTCATTTCTATGTTATGCCACCCAGCTGCATTTTACTCTAAGCCTAGGGACGCAAGGGCAGTCTCTCATAAAAAGATAATTTCAGCTGCAATACTCTAAAGGTGCGTACACACTGGGCGATATTACTGAGCGATTGCACGATTACGACATCGTAATCGCGCAATCGCTCAGTAATAGTGCACAAAGCGTGCACTAAACGACCAGCGATGCGGGCGCCCGCTGGTCGTTTCCGACATTGTCCATCGCCTGAACATGCAGGCCAATCTGCCGATATCGACAGATTGCCCATGTTCAGGAATGATGGAGTGTGCCTCCACTGAACGACTGATCGTTCAGTGTAGGCACTGCAGGGGGATCAGGAACGACGGTACGATTACAATGTCGTTATCGTACTGTCTTTCCTGATCGCACAGTGTGTACGCACCCTTAAAGTTCTGCTCAACTTTATGTATTGCTCCGCATTTTCCTCACCCCTTCATCTCTATGTTATGCCACCAGCTGCATTAGACTGTAAACCGCTAGTGACAGATGAAGGGATGAGGAAAGTGCGATGCAATGCATGAAGTTGAGCAGAGTACTTTGAGAGAGAGTATTGAACCTGAAATTATCTCCCTTTATGACAAGCTGCCCATGTGTCTTTACACCATGTTCAGACAGTATACAGTACAGACGGCCCGTAATGAGCACAATACAAGGTCTATAGCGGTTTAGAGTAAAATGCAGCTGGGTGGCATAACATAGAAATGAAAGGTGGTGGTAAGTTCGGAGCAATGTATTACGTACGGCAGAGTACCTTAAGAATATTGAACTTTAATTGCTCTGTCTTTATGAAATGCTGCGCGTGCGTCTTCACCCCAACGCAGATATGTATTCTTCTAAAACACAGGACACGCACAACAAAATTATTTAGTCCTGTATTGTAGGCCTCGAACCCAAGGCGCCGGCTATGGAAAATGATCACCTTGCTCACTCAAGCAAGCAAGCCATAGCAGCTGTTACACCTGTCGCGCATGCCATGTTAAGCGTGCGTCTTTACACCAAGTACAATAATATGATTTTTACTTACCGTAAAATCTCTTCCTTGTAGTCCATCTGGGGGTGCCTTACATCTAGGTAATGTATAGTGGTGGGTGGAGTCGGACTCTAGCTAATTGAAAACTGGCTCCCACCTCCTATATAACTTCTCCCTTTCCGCCATGAGCGCAGTCTAATGTTTAACAAAGGTGGAAGAGAGCTACGGAAAGAACTGAGAAACCAGAGATCAACAGGTGTCCAGTATGAAAGCCAAACAAGGGAGTGTCCTTGGCATCCCCCAGATGGACTACAAGGAGGAGATTTAAAACAAGACAATTAAGGAGAGAGAGGGGGGGGGTGTTGGAACCGACCGCTCTTAGAATTTTCCGACCAACACTGGCATATCTTGCATTTTGTGAAAGTGTGTACAGATGACCAAGTAGCTGCTTTGCACAGCTCAACCGAGGCCATACAGCCCAAGAGGCTCCAATAGCACATGTCGAATGAGCCCGAATTGAGGCCGGAACCATCACATTCGAGGACAAATATGCCTGCCTAATGACAGAAGTGACCCATCTAGCGATAGACCCTTTTGAGATAGGCCAACCTTTTTTTGGTGCATCAATCCGTACGCCTCAAGGATGAGTACAGTCCAAGTAAATGCGTAACGCACGTACCACATCCAACAGTGCTAAGAAAGAAGCTTCAGTAGTCACTGAATCCTGGCGAAAAGCTGGAAGGACAATGTCTTGTTGGAAAGCCGATACCACCTTTGGCAGAAAGGAAGGTTTAGTGCGTAACACTACCCTATCCTCAAAAACAACAAGCAGAGCTTTACAGGAAAGAGACGCTAATTCAGATACCCTTCTGGCCGAAGCAACGGCCAAAAGAAAAACAAAAACTTCAGAGTGAGATATCACAATTCTACAGACTCCAAAGGCTGGAATGGTGCCTTTTGGAGTGCTTCCAAAACTAAATTCAAAGTCCCAAGGAGGAACCGGTGGGCCATAAGGAGGCTGTATGTGAAGAACTCCCTGCAAAAAAGTCTGAACTTCTGGAATGGTGGCCAATTTCCTCTGAAACAGGATCAATAAGGCCAAAATTTGTCCCTTAAGAGAGGACAATCTAAGACCCCATTTGCAGAAAAGACAAGAGACTCAATCTTTCAGGTTTGAACTTGTTTTTCACAACAGGAAATATATATCTTCCATATTCGATGATAAATCTGGGAAGTACCTGGTTTACGAGCCTGTATCATGGTTTTCACCACAGACACTCAAAAGCCCTTGGCCCTCAGAATATTTGATTCAAGAACCATGCCATCAAAGCCAAGCGATGCAAATTGGGGTTTCAGGAGCAACAGATCTGGACGCAGGGGTAGACTATACAGAACGTCTGCCAACATGGTCCAAAGAACTGCGTATCAACGACGGCGCAGCCAGTCTGGAACCACCAGAATCACCGGCCGTGCCACCTGTCGAATCTGCTGAACAACAATTGGCAACATTACCAGAGAAGGAAAGATGTATCCCAGCTGGAACACCCACGGTGCTGTCATGGCATCCACCAGAGATACCTGAGGATCCCGGGACTGAGATCTGTACCTTGGTATCTTTTTGTTGAGACGAGAAGCCATTAGATCTATATCTGGAGATCCCCATCTGGCAACTATTTCTGCAAACACCCCCTGGTGTAATTCCCATTCCCTGGTGCACACTGTGGCGACTTATGAAGTCCGTCTACCAGTTGTCCATCCCTGGAATGTAAATTTCTGAAATAGCCGGGACCCAATTTTCTGCCCAATGAAGGATGTGAGAAACCTCCCTAATTGCTCGCCAGCTGCATGTGCCACCCTGCTTGTTTATGTAAGCAACTGCTGTGGCACGGTCTGATTGTATTCGTACTGGTAAATTCTTTGGATAGCAGTGAGCCTGAATCAATGTATATTGAATTGCCCTTAGTTCCAGTATATTGATAGAAAGAGCGGTCTACTGAACAGACCAAGGACCCTGTAAGCGTCTGTCCAGAACCACTGACCACCATTGACCATATGGACTCCATCTTGAATTTCTCCAAGTGAAGATAATGAGGTTGAGAATGATTCAGAATGACCAGTCTGGAAGAAAAGATTGCAGTAGAACCCCAGGCCTTCCTGTAGTATTGGAACCGTAATAATCACTCCGGAGTCGGTATGCGCAGAAATTGCCTGCATGAGAGCCGCCGTTCTGCAACTATTCACAGGGAGAGGAGTGGAAAATAATTTTTTTGAAACAGGACTCTCCAAATCCAAAAAGTAACCCCTGGTTACAATTCAGATTGGAAAGGATCCAATTTTCCTGGAACTTGAGAAAGTGACTTCCCACCAGAGGACGGGTCCCAGTCCCATGACAGTCATGTGGATCTACCTGCTGGCCTAGCCGCAGGCCGACTGGTGCCGGGGCCACCCCACCCCCTAAAAGACCCCTATGTGCACCTCGGCTTCATTTAGAAAATAATGAATCCTAGGAGTTGTTATAGGTGTAGTTACAGGAAGGTACGATCTTTTTCCTCCTGTAAACTGAGATATAAATTTCAATTAACTCTGGACCAAACAAAAAACTTCCTTCAAAATGCAAAGCCTCTAAAGCAGGTTTTGATTCTATGTCTGCCTTCCATGTTTTAAGCCATAGCGAACGTCTGGCAGAAACAGCTAAGGCTGAAATAGGAGACTGTACCTGAATCGTATCTAATAAAGGGTCACCTACTGTATATAGGCTAGAGTTTTTGAAATCTGATCAGCTAAATCATCTGATTTATCCAGGGACAGACAGCCTTTATCGCCCAGGCGAACAAAGATTTCAGAACAGCATCATTCTTTCTATCCATAGGATCTTTAAGGGTTACAGACGGAGTACTGGGAATAACCGTATTCCTGACCAACCTAGCAATAGGAGCATCTACCACTGGAGGAATTTCCCAAAGCTTGGTATCCTCTTCCGAAAAAGGATAAAGACCCTTACATTTTTTCAGAATATGAAACTTGGAGGTGTCTTAATATTTCCTCAAAAAGTGAAAATTCTGGGAAAACCGAAACATGTGTTTTCTTCTTACGTTTAGAGAAAGAAACCGCACTTGCTGCCTCCTGTAACTGCAGAGTTTCCCTGACAGTGTCCATCAGCATAGAAAAACCTGAATCTGACTGGGAGTCACCCTCCCAGTCATAAACCAATTCCCCTTCTTCCTGCGAAGCAGCTGAAGGGTCTTCTCCAGGAAAATCAAAAGGAATGTGAACGTCTTAAAACGGCTGTGGCCCATGCAGACAGTATCATTTTATTTAGAGATATTGCCATCTGAGCAAGACATGGGCCCATATTATGGGCCCATCTGGGCTCTACCGAGGGATCAGACAAGGGAGGAGCTGGAGTACAAGGCATCATATTTTGCTCTTGAAAGTGACGTAATTCACTATGGCGTCCGCCATAGACCTGGCAGAATCAGGCATCACTGACTGTTCAGCCGAACACCCTGGTGATGGATTTCCCCGTGAACAGCTCGCACAGAGCGACCCTGGGTCCGTAACTTTTGGAATTTTTCTCACATTTTGTACAAGTATAAACAATGATTTGTTTCTTAGAATCCTTGTCTGGCTTGTACATACTGAGAAAGACAGACGAGTCTACTCCAAACAGATAGCTACCTACATTCTCATAAAAAAGAGTGTAGCCTGAATTAGCAGGAACCTGCGGCCGGACAGCTGTAATCATAGCCTCCGGCGTCTGCGGCCCGGACTGATGACATCATCACTGCGCGACTACACGCATAGCAGCGTCTTACTCACTGCAGTCACTCTCAAATGATGTCACCAGCCACACGTGCAGCGGCGCTCTACTGCTCTAGCCACCTATTCCCTTAGTCTCCGGTGATCCCCGTAAACTTTATTATGTGGCCCAGCCTAATGACATCACTGCTGTGCGTCTACACATGCACCGGTATTCTGGAACCCAGCAGAACCCCACTCTCTCATTAGGCAGCAGCATGTAGCGGCTTCTGTAACCTGGGGATTGAAGCAGTGTGGTGCGGAGCAGCCCCTGGAGGTGCGAGACAAGCCATCTCTACAGATCTGTGAGTAATAACAAGCCTCTGCCAATCTGCTCAAAAGCAGAGTCCCGGGAAGCAGAATATTGGCAACAAGCTTTTTATACATTGTAAATAAATCTTACCTTTTTGCCTGCGGCCCCCTCAGATTTGTGTCTGGATTGGAGAGAGACCCAGGGACATGGTAGTTTGGTGACTCTCTCAGGGGCCGTCTATAGAGTAGGCTGAGGAACGTGCGGAGCAATACATACAGTTGAGCAGAGTACTTTTAGAGTATTGAACCTGAAATGATCTCTTTACGAAAAACTGCCCGTACGTCTACACCAGGCATGTCAAACTCAAAATACCAACCGGGCCGAATATTCAAGGTCTTAAGAATGTGTGGGCCGCAAAAAAAAGTCTTCTATACAATTTTGAAAGGTTTATTAATAAAAACCAATGCAGTGCCGCTGTAGTAGTGCCCCTTATGCAGTGCCCCAGTAATGTCCCTAGTAGTGCCCCTTATGCAGAGCCCCCAGTAAATGCCCCTTATGCAGAGCCCCCCAGTAAATGCCCCTTAAGCAGAGCTCCCAGAAAATGCCCCTTATGCAGAGCCCCTAGTAAATGCCCCTTATGCAGAGCCCCTAGTAAATGCCCCTTATGCAGAGCCCCTAGTAAATGCCCCTTATGCAGAGCCCCTAGTAAATGCCCCTTATGCAGAGCCCCTAGTAAATGCCCCTTATGCAGAGCCCCCAGTAATGCCCCTTATGCAGTGGCCCCCAGTAATGCCCCTTATGCAGTGACCCCCAGTAATGCCCCTTATGCAGTGACCCCCAGTAATGCCCCTTATGCAGTGACCCCCAGTAATCCCCTTATGCAGTGACCCCCAGTAATCCCCTTATGCAGTGACCCCCAGTAATGCCCCTTATGCAGAGACCCCAGTAATGCCCCTTATGCAGTGACCCCCAGTAATGCCCCTTATGCAGTGACCCCCAGTAATGCCCCTTATGCAGTGACCCCCAGTAATGCCCCTTATGCAGTGACCCCCAGTAATGCCCCTTATGCAGTGACCCCCAGTAATGCCCCTTATGCAGTGACCCCCAGTAATGCCCCTTATGCAGAGCCCCCAGTAACGCCCCTTATGCAGTGACCCCAGTAATGCCCCTTATGCAGAGCCCCCAGTAATGCCCCTTATGCAGAGCCCCCAGAAATGCCCCTTATGCAGAGCCCCCAGTAATGCCCCTTATGCAGAGCCCCCAGTAATGTCCCTAGTAGTGCCCCAGTAACGCCCCTTATGCAGAGCCCCCAGTAATGCCCCTTATGCAGAGCCCCCTGTAATGCCCCTTATGCAGAGCCCCCTGTAATGCCCCTTATGCAGAGCCCCCTGTAATGCCCCTTATGCAAACCCCCAGTAATGCCCCTTATGCAGAGCCCCCAGTAATGCCCCTTATGCAGAGCCCCCAGTAATGCCCCTTATGCAGAGCCCCCAGTAATGTCCCTAGTAGTGCCCCCAGTAACGCCCCTTATGCAGAGCCCCCAGTAACGCCCCTTATGCAGTGACCCCCAGTAATGCCCCTTATGCAGTGACCCCCAGTAATGCCCCTTATGCAGTGACCCCCAGTAATGCCCCTTATGCAGTGACCCCCAGTAATGCCCCTTATGCAGAGCCCCCAGTAATGTCCCTAGTAGTGCCCCCAGTAACGCCCCTTATGCAGAGCCCCCAGTAATGCCCCTTATGCAGTGACCCCCAGTAATGCCCCTTATGCAGTGACCCCCAGCAATGCCCCTTATGCAGAGCCCCCAGTAATGCCCCTTATGCAGAGCCCCCAGTAATGCCCCTTATGCAGAGCCCCCAGTAATGCCCCTTATGCAGAGCCCCCAGTAATGCCCCTTATGCAGAGCCCCCAGTAACGCCCCTTATGCAGAGCCCCCAGTAACGCCCCTTATGCAGAGCCCCCAGTAACGCCCCTTATGCAGTGACCCCCAGTAACGCCCCTTATGCAGTGACCCCCAGTAATGCCCCTTATGCAGAGCCCCCAGTAATGCCCCTTATGCAGAGCCCCCAGTAATGCCCCTTATGCAGAGCCCCCAGTAATGCCCCTTATGCAGAGCCCCCAGTAATGCCCCTTATGCAGAGCCCCCAGTAATGCCCCTTATGCAGAGCCCCCAGTAATGCCCCTTATGCAGAGCCCCCAGTAATGTCCCTAGTAGTGCCCCAGTAACGCCCCTTATGCAGAGCCCCCAGTAATGCCCCTTATGCAGAGCCCCCAGTAATGCCCCTTATGCAGAGCCCCCAGTAATGCCCCTTATGCAGAGCCCCCAGTAATGCCCCTTATGCAGAGCCCCCAGTAATGTCCCTAGTAGTGCCCCCAGTAACGCCCCTTATGCAGAGCCCCCAGTAACGCCCCTTATGCAGTGACCCCCAGTAATGCCCCTTATGCAGTGCCCCCAGTAATACCCCTTATGCAGTGACCCCCAGTAATGCCCCTTATGCAGAGCCCCCAGTAATGCCCCTTATGCAGAGCCCCCAGTAATGCCCCTTATGCAGAGCCCCCAGTAATGCCCCTAGTAGTGCCCCCAGTAACGCCCCTTATGCAGAGCCCCCAGTAATGCCCCTTATGCAGAGCCCCCTGTAATGCCCCTTATGCAGAGCCCCTAGTAA